>CM053804.1:15631930-18031930 GCA_028671895.1 Oenanthe sinensis | reverse complement strand
TTTACACGCATTTCATTTTTTACATTAGGCATGTTCCATGACATACCAGGCATGTTCATATTTGGATATGCAAAGAAAGAATTACACATGTATGGAACTTGTGCATAAGGCATATGAACATTAGGTGCAACTAAATTAGAAGACATGGCATTCATGAGCATAGGATTGGTAAACATGGCATTAGCAGTCATGGCATGTACATTTAAATCACTTGAAGATATAGATTTCTTTTCATTCTTGCATTGCATAGTGATGTGGGTAAAAATAGCCCTTAGGAGAAAATCAATATATCATTTATTATTTCATTAATTAGACCTGGTATGGTCCAAATGCTTGGGCCCTTGAAACGAACTAGGAAAATAAGTCCTAGGATCAACTGGATTTGTAATCCAAGAATCAATTGGATTTGTAAATCCATCCCATCAGCTATGTTGAAGCCATAGGCCCAGTAAGCCTCTGTTATTAATTAATTTCGTAATTAATTAATAAGGGCTTAGTTAAGGCCCGGAAAACCTGTTGAAGGCCCTAATCCTAGAAGGATCTAGAAACCCAAACATGGGAGGAGTCCCACAAGGACTCTCACTCCTAAGAGGTGTAAACAACCTTGACTCTAGGAGACTTGGCCACCAAGTCTCCTACTTCTAATCTGATTCCAAGGCCTCCATGCGCCTATATAAAGGGCCTAACCCCTCAACATTAGAACTATGTTTTTGGCTTGATTCTCTAAATACAACAGAGATATATAGGCAGTTAACGAGGACCTGAGGAAGTCACGAAACGTTACTGCAGCCATTAAAGCTTGAAGCTCCCCCAAACCTTAGTATTGATTGCGCATTAAATACAACTCATTTTTAATCCAAAACATTTGGCACCATCTATGGGAAAGTGAATAACAACCATGGCAAGAACACGTAGGACTACGAGCACCCTCGAATGAGATATCCCTGACACCGCTGTCGATACCAACGACTCTCCCACCGTGACACATGAGCAAGGAACTACTATTCCTACCACCTCTGTTGAGAACCCTGAAGCAAGTACTCAACGAGCTGGACCTTTAAGCGTCGTTGTTCACCCTTCCAATCTGTTAGTATTGGTGTCCTAGAGACAATACTTTTAATGTTTTATTGAAAAATAATTAAGGATTATGTTTTATGTGATTATTTAATTAATATTTATTATGTCTTTATTTACAGCGTCATAAATTGAAAGAATAATAAATGTCCTTGGAATATTAATACGTAATATATATCTTTAAGTATGTGACTTAAAAATGAGATTATATAAATAGTATTTTATTCCTAAAAGTCCCTAGTCGAGTATTATTATTTAAGGACAATAATAATGCAATAAGACTAGCATGTTTGTTGACTGATGACCACATCTCATTGGTCATAGGTATGGTGATACTAAAGTCAAGAACATAAGTGCATTTCTCAATGCATGGCACTGGACTGACCCGTTGTGAGAATCTACATGTTAATAAGTGTCATAAGATATTCTCACTGTGATAATGATGTAATGATCCTCTGACTTGAAATTATTATATTTTTATACGAGAATTAATATACTTTGATTACACTCAAAGTTATCTTTAACCGGGTAATGATAAAGGTGGACATTGGGTATGCTATGAATCGTATGAGAAATATGAATGATAGATATAGAATTTAACCCTCTTATTTTAGGAGTGATATTATTGGCCTCTTGATTGAGTGAGACTATAAAATGCATGGCCATGCTCAAATATTAATTTGATTAATAGTCTACTCATTGATCAAGGAAACCAGGATTAAACGTTGACGAGGATGACACAATACATGCCTCGAGTTTGATCTATAATATAAGGTTAAAGGGATTATATTACATTGTACATTATTCACGAAAAGTTTAATTGAATCACCAATTATTATTATTACTTGGGTAGCAATGATGTATTACTAGATGCCGCTCATTGTTTATAATTTTAGTATTAGAAAATAAAATTATTGCCAACGTAATAATAACCTAAAGGGTCACACACAAAGAACGTTTAAACGGAGTGTTATTTAAATTATGAATTTAAATACTGTTATTATTATTAATTCAAATTTATTTATTTAATTAATTAAGTGAGACCTGATTAATTATATACATATTAGAATTCGAATTTAATAATAATATAAATCCGAAATCTGAATGGGTTTTAAGAAGTCCAATCAGAATATGGTTTTGACCCAAGTCCCTCTATCCCCTATATATACATAAAGATGTATAGTTTAGGGTTAACTGTTAAAATAATTCATTTTTAGTAAAACCCTAGCAGCTCTACGTTTCTGAGAGTCTAGGGAAAGAGAGAGACAAAGAGGCAGAAAACAGACTAGTACCTAACTCCGGTGATCATTAGACGATACGACGTTCGTGTGGATACTGATAAAGAGTAGATTTTTATGAAGGGCTGTTGTGATTCATTGCTTCTAGACCTCTATAATCATCATAAGGAAAGTTTTAATAAGGTACACATCCGATTCTTCATAATCATCCGTCAATTATACACGGATCCTGCATTTGGGATTCGACCCCAGCCGGGGACTGCAGCCCCCGGACCCCGCCCAGGGCTGCCGCCCCGGACCCCGCCCTGGGGCTGCCGCCCCGGACCCCGCCCTGGGGCTGCCGCCCCTGGACCCCGCCCGGGGCTGCCACCCCCGGACCCCCGCAAAATTTTTCGTGTTCTCTTTGTGTACTTGAGCATGGTGCTGGTTATGGCCTTAAGACCCCTAGATTAATGATTTTGGTTTTGGTTTTATAAATACGACTTGCATGTCATTTTCTTCATTCTTGTAATTGTTTAACCTCTAATGTAACTCGAGTTTTCTTATGTAAGTACATTAGTATAGATTGTATTCAATTATTCCATGTAATGTACTTGAAGATTGAAGGATGATCCAAGAAGAGGAGCAAGCACCTATGGATACAAGAAGAATGAAGACATGTAATTGTATTTATATTTTACCACCATAGATTGACTTTGATCCTTTCATTAGCTCAAAAGGATCACATAGGAAAAGGGCCATAACCAAGCTCGTTTACATACTGCACTTTACATATTGATGTATGAATGTTAGTGTAGAATAGTTAATGATGCATGCTTTAATTAGATTAATAATGTATGTGTGTATTAGATATGACACTCATGCCATGCTTGTTTAAACAAGATAAAATCTGTAACGACTCAAGATTTTAAAATTGAACAAACGATCATGAGATTCTTGTGTTTATGAAACACGGTATTGAATATGAATTTTCATTTTTCTGATATGGGGAGATTTTATCAATAACGGATTATTAATTTAATCTGTAAGAAAGTTAGGTTTTAAGTGAGACCGCTTGTGACTTCTCCAACGATCTGGAAATCAAACCGTTGATGAATATTGAAATGGATTATTTAATCAAGGAAAAATGAGAATCTCTTTATGATGGGATCATGATCGTTAAATAATAAATCCTTAAATAAATATTGAGTTAATATAGATGCCTTCCAATGTTTTAAACACATCAAGATCTAGATTGAGAAGGAGTGGGTTTGCCAAAGTGAAGTGCTCTTATCAGTCATGGGAAAATGTGATAAGTAATTGTACTTTGTTTATTAAACGTTGGGTCTAACTTAACTAAATCATCACAATATGATTGTGGGTTTAGATGCATAGAGTTTGGTGAGATTTATTAGATAAATGTGTACAAAGGGTTGTTCCACCAAACTATCCAAGAGTTATATTTGATATAATTGACAAATGTTGTCTACCTAAATAGTCGTGTTTTGGGTGTATTAGCCAACGCTATCTTGAAACATGGATGAAATATGGATCTTGGCTCACTAGAAAGATTTGATGAAATGCTTTCCGAATTAATAGTTAGGGCTATTGATTTGAATAAAATAGTGGGAGATATATATTATGAATGTATATGATAATCACTTGAACATAATTAAAATTCTGCAGACTAACTAAATTTATGCACTTTAACATTGTAGATATTTAAATGGCAAACAATACAATTACTTTCTCCGTACGAGCAACCCTTGAGAAGGACAAGCTGACAGGAACTAACTTCCTTGACTGGTATAGGAATTTGAGGATTGTCCTCAGGCAAGAGCGTAAGCTCCACGTCATTGAAATTCCTTCTCCTACTCCTCCTGCTGAGAATGCAACTCGCGCTCAACAAAATGCTTATCAGAAGCATATTGATGATGCGACTGATGTGGCATGTCTCATGCTAGCAACCATGAGTGCTGAGCTTCAAAAACAACATGAGCATATGGATGCTTATGAGATGATTGAACACCTTCAAAGGATGTTTGAAGGACAGGCTCGTCAAAAAAGGTTCGACATGAGCAAAGCACTGTACGCTTGCAAGCAGGGAGAGAATCAACATGTTTAACCACATGTTCTGAAGATGATAGGTTATATTGAGTATCTTGATACTTTGGGTATCCCGATTGGTCGAGAAACTCAGATTGACTTAATCTTACAATCTTTAAACAACAACTACACTCATTTTGTTATGAACTACAATATGAATGAGATAGACAAAACACCTACTGAATTGTTGGCTATGTTGCGAACTGCTAAAACCAACATGAAAAAGGCCGAACCTGCTCCCATATTGATGGTGAACAAGAAAGGTAAGGCTAAAGGGAAATGTAAATGGAAGGAAAAGAAGAAGATTAGATCTGATTCTTCTCCCAAGCCAAAGACTAATCCCAAACAGGCTTTAAAGCCTAAGGGTGCTGTTGCAAAGGGTGATTGTCACTACTGTGGTAAACCAGGTCATTGGAAGAGAAACTGTCACGCTTATTTGGAGGATCTGAAGAAGAAGAAGGCTGGTCAAGCTTCTGATTCAGGTATTTATGTTATAGAAGTCAATCTGTCCACTTCTACATCATGGGTATTGGATATTGTATGTGCTTCTCATATTTGTATAAATGTGCATGAACTACAAATGAGTAGGACTTTGGCTAAGGGAGAGGCCGACCTACGAGTTGGCAATGGAGCAAAGGTTGCTGCTTTGGCTGTAGGGACTTATCATTTATCATTGCCCACTGGGCTTATTTTAGAACTTGAGAATTGTTCTTACATGCCTGCAATTTGCAGAAACATTATTTCGGTTTCTTGTTTGGACAAGAAAGGTTTTGCTTTTTCAATTCAGAACAATTGTTGTTCCTTTTCTTTGAATAATGTTACCTATGGGGTTGCACGTTTGTTTAACGGTTTTTATGTTCTTGATTTAGACACTCCCATCTATAATGTGAATAACAAACGACTTAAGACTAATGACTCAAATCAAACATACCTTTGGCACTGTCGTTTAGGCCATATAAATGAGAAACGCATTTCCAAGTTACATCAAGATGGATACTTGGATAAGTTTGATTTTGAATCATACGAAGCATGTGAACCCTGTCTCATTGGAAAAATGACTAAAGCTCCTTTTACTAAATAAGGTGAAAGGGCCAATGAACGATTAGAACTAATACATAGTGATGTATGTGGTCCTATGCGTACTATGACAAAAGGTGGCTTTTACTACTTTATCACGTTTACTGATGATTGGAATAGATATGGATATGTGTATCTTATGAAGAACAAATCCGATTCTTTCGAAATGTTCAAAGAATACAAAGCTGAAGTAGAAAAGCAGACTAGCAGAAGTATTAAGACTCTACGATCTGATCATGGGGGAGAATACTTAAGCCATGAATTTAAGAGTTTCTTAAAAGAGTGTGGTATTGTATCACAACTCACTCCTCCCGGAACACCACAATGGAATGGAGTTTCTGAGAGGAGAAATCATACCATGTTGGACATGGTGCGATCGATGATGAGTCATGCAGATCTTCCAATTAGTTTCTGGGGCTACGCCATGGAGATGGCTGCTTATACACTTAACCGAGTTCCTACTAAAACGGTTCAGAAGACTCCATATGAGATATGGACTGAGAAACGTCATAGCATGTCATTTATGAAAATATGGGGATGTGAAGCGTTTGTGAAACGTTTAACTTCTGACAAGCTAGGACCTAAATCAGATAAATGTAATTTTGTGGGATACCCAATTGAAACAAAGGGTTATTCATTCTATAATCCTTCCGAAAACAAAGTGTTTGTTGCTCGAACTGCAATTTTCCTTGAAAGAGAAATGCTGTCTAAGAAAAACAGTGGGAGGATAATAGAACTCGATGAAATTCGAGACCCACAAGATAACAATGAACCAATGGAGGAACCTGAGCAGAATGTACAAGAAAACAATACTGCTCAAGAAACACAGGTTGTTCGTAGGTCTAGTAGGATTCGCCATGAGCATGAGAGATATTATGGATTTCTCTTAACTCAAGATGGTGATGTGATGCTTATCGACGAAGATGAGCCTCTCACCTATTAAGACGCTACGAATACTCCAGAATCCAAGAGATGGCTGGATGCCATGAAATCTGAGATGGAATCCATGTATACCAATCAAGTATGGACTCTGGTTGATCCACCTGAAGGGGTAAAACCTATAGGGTGCAAGTGGGTTTTCAAGAAGAAGATTGACATGGATGGTAATGTGCAGACCTATAAGGCACGATTGGTGGCAAAAGGTTTCAAGAAAATTCATGGTATTGACTATGATGAGACTTTTTCACCAGTGGCTATGGTCAAGTCCATCAGGATTTTGCTTGCTATAGCTTCTTACTATGATTATGAAATCTGGAAGATGGATGTAAAAACCGCTTTCTTAAATGGGAGCCTTGAAGAAGATGTGGATGTGTACATGACACAGCCTGAGGGTTTTGTTGATCCAAAGCATGCTGGAAAGGTATGTAAGTTGCGTCGATCCATTTATGGATTGAAACAAGCCTCGAGGAGATGGAACATTCGTTTTGATGAAACCGTCAAAGAGTTTCGGTTTATTCAAAATGAAGATGAACCATGTGTTTACAAGAAGGTTAGTGGGAGCAATGTGGTATTCCTAGTATTATATGTTGATGACATATTAATAATAAGGAATGACATTCCTTCTTTACATGCTGTTAAGACTTGGTTGGGTAAAAATTTCTCAATGAAAGACTTAGGCGATGCGACCTATATATTAGGTATCAGGATCTATAGAGATAGATCAAGAAGAATGATTGGCCTAAGTCAGAGTACATACATTGATAAAGTTTTGCATCGATTTGGGATGGAAAATGCTAAAAGGGGATTTGTCCCTATGTCTCATAGGATATCGATCTCTAAAGAAAACAGTCCTAAGTCATTGGATGATAAGGACCGTATGAGTAAAGTTCCATATGCGTCGGCAATTGGTTCTATAATGTATGCAATGATATGTACTCGTCCTGATGTCTCGTATGCTTTGAACATGACGAGTAGATACCAGTCTAATCTAGGTGAAGGTCACTGGACGGCAGTCAAGAATAATCTTAAGTACTTGAAAAGGACTAAAGATCAATTCTTGGTATATGGAGGAGATGAAAAATTGGTTGTAAAAGTTTACACCGATGCTAGTTTCCAAACAGACAAGGATGATTCAATCTCTCAGTCTGGTTTTGTATTTTGTCTAAATGGAGGTGCTGTAAGCTGGAAAAGTTCAAAGCAAGAGATGGTTGCCAATTCTACAATGGAGGCTGAGTATATTGCGGCCTGTGAAGCAGCCAAGGAGGCTGTTTGGATTCAGAAGTTTATTTCAGGACTTGGTGTGGTTCCTTCGGTCGCAGATCCGATAGATTTATACTGCGATAATAACGGAGCCATTTCACAGGATAAGGAACCAAGGTCTCATTCCCGAATAAAGCATATACTCAGACGATATCATCTTCTTCGAGAGATTAATAATTGAGGGGATATACATATATGTAAAGTGCATACAAATGAGAATATTGCAGATCCACTAATCAAGGTTTTGTCGCAGCAGAAGCACGAAGGTCATACTAGTTCCATGGGTATTAGATACATGAGAGATTGGCTCTAGTACAAGTGAGAGATTGTTAGTATTGGTGTCCTAGAGACAATACTTTTAATGTTTTATTGAAAAACAATTAAGGATTATGTTTTTTGTGATTATTTAATTAATATTTATTATGTGTTTATTTATTGCGTCATAAATTGAAAGAATAATAAATGTCCTTGGAATATTAATACGTAATATATATCTTTAAGTATGTGACTTAAAAATGAGATTATATGAATAGTATTTTATTCCTAAAAGTCCATAGTCGAGTATTATTATTTAAGGACAATAATAATGCAATAAGACTAGCATGTTTGTTGACTGATGACCACATCTCATTGGTCATAGGTATGGTGATACTAAAGTCAAGAACATAAGTGCATATCTCAGTGCATGGCACTGGACTGACCCGTTGTGAGAATCTACATGTTAATAAGTGTCATAAGATATTCTCACTGTGATAATGATGTAATGATCCTCTGACTTGAAATCATTATATTTCTATACGAGAATTAATATACATTGATTACACTCAAAGTTATCTTTAACCGGGTAATGATAAAGGTGGACATTGGGTATGCTATGAATCGTATGAGAAATATGAATGATAGATATAGAATTTAACCTTCCTATTTTAGGAGTGATATTATTGGCCTCTTGATTGAGTGAGACTATAAAATGCATGGCCATGCTCAAATATTGATTTGATTAATAGTCTACTCATTGATCAAGGAAACCAGGATTAAACGTTGACGAGGATGACACAATACATGCCTCGAGTTTGATCTATAATATAAGGTTAAAGGGATTATATTACATTGTACATTATTCACGAAATGTTTAATTGAATCACCAATTATTATTATTACTTGGGTAGCAATGATGTATTACTAGATGCCGCTCATTGTTTATAATTTTAGTATTAGAAAATAAAATTATTGCCAACGTAATAATAACCTAAAGGGTCACACACAAAGAACGTTTAAACGGAGTGTTATTTAAATTATGAATTTAAATACTGTTATTATTATTAATTCGAATTTATTTATTTAATTAATTAAGTGAGACTTGATTAATTATATACATATTAGAATTCGAATTTAATAATAATATAAATTCGAAATATGAATGAGTTTTAAGAAGTCCAATAAGAATAGGGTTTTGGCCCAAGTCCCTCTCTCCCTTATATATACATAAAGATGTATAGTTTAGGGTTAAGTGTTAAGATAATTCGTTTTTAATAAAACCCTAGCAGCTCTACGTTTCTGAGAGTCTAGAGAAAGAGAGAGACAAAGAGGCAGAAAACAGGCTAGTACCTAACTCCGGTGATCATTAGACGATACGACGTTCGTGTGGATACTGATAGAGAGCAGATTTCTATGAAGGGCTGTTGTGATTCATCGCTTCTGGACCTCTATAATCATCATAAGGAAAGCTTTAATAAGGTACACATTCGATTCTCCATAATCATCCGTCAATTATACACGGATCCTGCGTTTGGGATTCGTTTTTGTATTTATTTTTCGCGTTTTTCCGCTGCGTGTGTGCCCGAATCCCAACACAATCCTGACGTGTCCATCCATGCTTCGATTCCTCCACTCCAGGTAATTCCTCCCCTTCGCACAACTTTTATTGCTCCCCCTACTTTGCATGTCTCGTCTACCATTACACATGACCCTCGTTATGGGCTCTCGAGAAACTACGTGTCTCCATACGAGCAAGGGCTATTGCCCCACTATAGCCCACAACCAAGAGATCGTGATTTTTATGGGCCTTACTCTACGGACGATGAGGAGTCTTCTGACGAGGATATAAATCCTTGAAGGAGGCGACCTGGCAAGGAGCCTCTTGGAGGAAGGGGTACCCAGCCGCGGGGGCCTTAAAACACTGACTCCACAAACCTACATGAGAGGATACGAGCTCATGAGGCTGAAGCACAGCGACTAAGGAAGGACTTAGAAAGGGTGTTAGCCAGGCAACGATGTCCCAGAATTGAAGGTACTGGAGGGTCAATAAGAAACGCGCCTGTGATAGATTTGGACGAACCCCCAACTAGGAGGCAAACAAGGACAAGTCATGTTAGGGATGACCCCCAAGACCTGTTACCCCTTGGAGACCCAGATGATCCTACTCCCCCTTTCACTGAAAGTATCATGAATGAAAAGATATCAAGGAAGTTTAAGATGCCTATAATTAGGGCCTACGATGGAACTGGGGATCCCTCAAATCATGTCCTCGCATTCTCTAATGCACTGTTGCTGCAGCCTGTGAATGACGCTATTAAGTGTAGGGCATTTTCCCAAACCCTGAGTGGTATGGCCCAACGGTGGTTCAGTCGTCTACCACCAAACTCTGTTGGGTCGTTCAAGGATCTAAGCAGGGCCTTCATCGGACAATTCATCAGCAGTAAGACACCTGAGAAGAGCTCAGCTTCGCTAATGAATATGCATCAGGGAAAGAATGAGTCCTTGAGAGATTATATGAACATGTTCATAAATGAAGCCTTGAAGGTCCCTGATTTAGACCAAAAGGTAGCTATGATAGCTTTACAGCAATGGACTTCCGATGAAAATTTCAGGAGATCATTAGCTAAGAGGGCCGCTGAGAGTATGAACGAGCTCCAAGAGAGGGCTGGAAAGTATATCAAGGCTGAGGAAAGTATGAAGAAAGCCCTAGGGTTTCAAGCCCTGAACACTTACTCTAAGAAGCGATCTAGTGATGCTGAGTATACTGCCAATGCCAAGCATGCTAAGCATGATGGTAATGACTCCAAGAAGAAGGGAGGATCCAGGTTCACAGAATATGCAAGGCTAAATACTGCCCGTAGCCAAATATTAATGGACATTGAGAAGGGTAAGGACCTTCGATGGCCGAAGCCACTAAGGACTGATCCTGAGAAGAAGAACAAGAACGCGTACTACCGGTTCCACAGGGATGTGGGACACGACACTGACGATTGTCGTCAGTTAAAAGATGAGATTAAGTTCCTAATTAGAAGGGGGAAGTTAGAAAAATACACCAAGGAATGTGCTAGGCAGGACAAGAATCACAACGACAAACGAAGGGACACTGACCCCAAGGATAGAAACCATCAACTGAGAGGGCTTGTGATCAACGTAATCCCAGGAGGGCAATCTGCAATAGGTAACTCTCGAAACTCCAGAAAGGCATATGCCCGGGAGGTGATGAGCATCGTCGGAGAACCTCCCAAGAGAGCAAGGACGGAGGTCCCTTTGTCATTCGATGATTCTGACTTAGAAGGTGTAAAGTTCCCCCACGATGATCCCTTGGTAATCACCCCTGTCATAGGAAACTCTCTAGTGATATCCTATTTTATGAAGCCTTTGTGAAAATGGGATATAATGATTCACAGCTGACCCCCTCCAACATGCCAATCTATGGCTTCAATGGAGTCGAATCCCGGATAGAAGGAATCATACAACTACCCATGACTATGGGCGAAGAATCTCGACAGTCTACTCAAATGCTAAATTTCCTAGTTATCAAGGCCAGCACCACTTACAACGCGATCCTTGGCAGGACTAGGCTGCATGCCTTCAAAGCAATAGCCTCTACATACCATCTGAAGCTGAAATTCCCGACTAGGAATGGAGTAGGAGAAGAGAAAGGAGATAAAAAAAAATGGCTTGAAATTGCTATGTAGCTGCATTAAAGCCTAGTGGAACTGGGGGCAGGTCCTCCCTATTGAAGACATGGATGTCAGGGATCAAGAAGAAAGGAGGGGTAAACCCGCAGAAGACTTGGAGCTTACTCCTTTGGACCCTTTAAACCCTGAAAAGGTAACTTACGTAGGGACTTTGCTCCCCAAAGACCTGAAAGAACAGCTGGTCCAGCTCCTGCAAGATAACAGGGATGTTTTCTCTTGGACAGTAGCTGACATGCCAGGAATAGACCCCGAGCTTATAACACATCAGTTGAATGTAAATCCTGGAAGGACAGCGGTCAAACAGAAGAAAAGAAGTTTTGCCCTTGAAAGATAGGAGGCCATTAAGCAGGAAGTAGAGAAATTGCTAGAAGCTGGATTCATTAAAGAGATTCAATTCCCTGAATGGTTGGCTAACCCAGTAATGGTCAAAAAAAGCAACGGAAAGTGGAAAATGTGCGTAGACTTCACCGACTTAAATGATGCTTGTCCTAAGGACTGTTTCCCTTTGCCTAGGATAGACACGATAATAGACGCCACAACTGGGCATGAGATGCTTAGCTTCATGGATGGATTCAGTGGCTACAACCAAATTAAAATGCACCCTGATGACGTCCCTAAGGTATTGTTCATTACCAACTTTGGTGTTTTCTGTTATCTGGTTATGGCTTTTGGACTTAAGAATGCAGGAGTCACGTATCAAAGGCTTGTAAATAAAATCTTCAAGCACCTCATCGGTAAGACCATGGAGGTCTATGTTGACAACATGTTAGTCAAGAGCGTGGACAAGGCGGATCATCTTAAGCACCTGAATGAGGCATTTGAAGTCCTGAGAACCCACAAGATGATGTTAAACCCGGCCAAATGCGCCTTGGTGTAGGTTCCAGAAAATTTCTAGGCCTGATGGTCTCCAAAAGAGGCATTGAGGCCAATCCCGATATGATTCAAGCAATCTTGGACATGGAGCCGCCCAAGACAGTAAGAGATGTCAAAAAACTCACAGGAAGGGTAGCAGCCCTGGGGTGCTTCATATCCAAGTCAGGAGAAAAGTGCCTGCCATTCTTCAAGGCCCTCAAGAAAGTTAAAAATTTCGACTAGAACGATGAAAGCCAGGCAGCTTTTGAAGAGTTAAAAAAATATATGGCTAAGCCACCTTTGCTTGCCAAACCAAAGCCTGGAGAAGTACTGTACCTATACCTTGCCATCTCTAGCTCAGCCCTAAGCACAGTTCTTGTGAAAGAAGAAGCAAAGGTTCAGAAACCCATTTATTATGTTAGCAAGATTCTGTACGGAGCAGAGCTGAACTACTCGAAGGTCGAGAAGTTTGCCCTAGCATTAGTAATGGCTTCAAGGAAGCTACGCCCTTACTTCCAGGTGCATGTTATTGAAATCTTGACAGACCAACCTTTGAGAAATATATTACACAGCCCCAAGGCCTGTGGGAGGCTAATTAAATGGGTTGTTGAGCTTAGAGAGTTCGAAATCAGATACAAGCCAAGAACGACCATCAAGGCTCAAGCCCTAGCTGATTTCGTGGTTGAGGGTACCATTCCTAACCAAGAAGTCGGGGGGCAGGAGGAAGACAAAGAAACTAAAAAGAATAAGAAAAAAGAGGAGGAACTCAAAGAATACTGACTGCTCTTTTTTGACGGAGCTTCAAAAATGAGCACTAGCGGTGCTAGCTTGGTTTTGCAAAGCCCTGATGGATTTATTGTTGACTATGCAATCAAATTGGATTTCCCCACTACATACAATGAAGCAGAGTATGAAGCTTTGATAGCTGGACTTGGTCTGGCCAGAACCCTGAGGGCGAATAATTTGAGAGTATGTGGTGATTCAAGGTTAGTGATCTCTCAAATAAATGGGGAGTTTGAGGCCCGAAAAGAAACTATGGCCAAATATTTGAGGATTGTTAAGGCTCAAGACACGCAATTCGAGGAATGTCACTTCGAGTATATTTCGAGAGAGGAGAATGTGAAGGCTGATGCCTTATCTAAGTTTGCATCGTTAGAAAATGATAGTTGTTCCGGCAATGTTTATTTCCAAATCTTGAAGGCCCCAAGTATTAATGCTAAACTGGTAGCCCCGATTGAGCTAGGGGCCTGTTGGATGGATCCCATCAAGCTTTATTTGGATATGGGAAAGACACCAGCTGATCCCATGGAAGCACGCAAACTATCAATAAGAGCCTTGAAGTATGCCGTTATAGAGGGAATTCTATACAATAAGTCATATGTAATACCCTATTTAAAGTGTTTAAGACCCTATGAGGCTGAAGTAGCCCTAAGGGAAATTCATGAAGGTGTATGCGGGCAACACCTTGGAAGCAGGGCTCTTGCCCATAAAGTCATGAGACTAGGATTCTATTGGCCTGAAATGCTTAGAGATGATAAAGCATACGTTAAGAAGTGTGACCGCTGCCAGAAGTTTGCACCCGTCGTTAGGCAGCCTCCTGAGATGCTGACATCCATTAACTCTCCACTCCCCTTTGCCATGTGAGGAATAGATATTTTAGGCCCGTTTCTTATGGCCAGTGCGCAAAGAAAGTTTTTTATAGTCGCCATTGATTACTTCACCAAATGGATAGAAGCCAATCCCCTGGCCACGATTGACACTAAGAATGTAACACAGTTCTTCTAGGAGAGTGTTATATGCAGGTATGGATTACCCCGAATCCTGGTGACGGATAATGGGACTCAATTTAACAACAAAGACCTCATAGAATACTCTGGAAACTACGACATTGAACTACGCTTCACCTCAGTTGCTCATCCATAATCAAATGGACAAGCCGAAGTGGCCAACATAATTATCTTGGATTGACTCAAAAAGAAGATTGAACGCTCCCAAGGGACTTGGGTTGATGAGTTGCTTCCAATCTTGTGGGCATACAGAACTACTTGTAGGACTTCAATAGGTGTTACTCCATTTCAACTAGCCTATGGGGCCGAGGCAGTGGTGCCCGTTGAAATAACCCAAGCATCACTGAGAGTGCAAGAATTCCAAATTGACGCCAATGAAGAGGGCATGAAGCTGGCTTTAGATTTGATAGATGAGATACGCGACAAGGCCAATGCCCGAATAGTGGCAAATCAAAAGAAAGCTTCGTTCTATTACAACCTTAGTGTAAAAGATGTTGGTGTAGGTGCCCTAGAGGCAATACAATATTTATTTTGATAAACCTTTATGTTAATTGATTATTCAGTAAACGTATTTATTATGACTTTAATTACTGCGATATATTTATTAGCATAATAAATGTCCTTAGAATCATGATACACATTGTATAGTTTAGTACATGACTTGAACTTGAGATTATATAATATATCATATTCTTAAATGTCCCTAGTCGAGTATTATTATTATTATAGGACAATAATAATACATAAATAGACTAGTATGTTGTTTGACTGATAACCACATCTCATTGGTTATAAGTATGGGGATACTAAAGTCAATACATAGGTACATGTAGGAGTACATGATACTGGACAGACCCACAGTGAGATTCTTCATGTTTAATAAAGTCATAAGAAAGACTCACAGTGATAATGGTGTAATGATCCTTTGACTTGAGATCATTATATTTCTATACGAGGATTAATATACTTTGACTACATTAAAAGTTACCTTTGACCGGGTGATGATAAAAGTGGACATCGGGTATATCATGAGTCGTATGAGAAATATGAAAGATAGATAAAGGATTTAACCCTCCTATAATTAGGAGAGATATTATTGGCCTCTTGATTGAGTGAGACTATAAAATGCATGGCCGTGCTCAAATAATGATTTGTTTTCATAGTCTACTCATGGATCAAGTAAACCCGGATTAAATGTTGAAGAGGATGACTAAATACATGCCTCGAGTTTAATCTATAATATATATGGTTAAAGGGATTATATTACATTGAAACATTAATCACGAAAGGTTTTATCGAATCACGATTTAATTATTATTTAATTGGGTAGCAATGATGTATTACTAGATACCGCTCATTGTTTATAATTTTATTGGAGAATAAAATTATTGCTAATTAAATAATAGCCTATAGGGTCACACACAAAGAGTACTTAAAGGAATAATTAATTTAAATTATAGATTTAAATTAATTGATGATTATTTGAATTTTATTATATTAATTAAGTGAGACTTAATTAATTGAAATAATATAAATTCGAATTTGAATTCTGCCATTAATAATTAAGTGTGACTTAGTTATTAATTAAATAATAAAATTCAGTTTTATTATTTAATCCTAAACCTACATGGGTTAGGCTTTGTTGTTATGGGTTGCTATTATGGGCCTATTAACCAACCATTATAAATAGATAATGTAGGGTTAATAAGGATTACGTTTTTTGAAAAAAACAAAACCCTAGCGGCAGCAAAGGCAGAGAGAAAAGGCAGAATTCGAAATCATCAAAGGAGGCTAGTACATCCATTCTGTAATCAAGATCGTGAGACGTTCTTGAAGGAGCTCGTGTGGATACCATAGAGGTGTTTTCGAGAGGAAGACACAAGTCGTGAAAGCTAGGATCTCCGTTGAGTTCGTGAAAGTCAAGACCAAGTAAAGGTATGATTCTGTTTCACAATAATCAGTCCGCTTATACATGATCCTGCGTTTAGAATTCCGAAATTTTTCGTTATATTTACGTTTAATCCGCTGCATTTTATGCCTCGGAACCCAACAATGGCATCAGAGCTACGTGTATAAGGGACTGATTTGGTTACGTGTTTTATGTATTTGATGCATACATGCCTGTTTTGGTGACTGCCATGCCATGCAGTAGCTTTGTCATAATCTGTTATGCCACTGCCATGCTGCTGCTATGCTACTGCCATGCCTGTTATGAGACTGCCATGCCTGTTATGGGACTGCTATGCTTCTGCCATGACATGATATGTATGATTAAAAACTGTTATATGATGAGTATCTGGTTATTCGTATAATGAGTACATGGTTGATGATATTAGCATGTTAATGATTTGCCATGAATGATTTATATGCCTTATTGCGATTTATATATTATGCATGAGGGTCAGTTTATATAGTGATATAAACTGGTGGACAGATTGTGTTGGACATGATTTGTTAACTGGGATATGATAAGTATGTATATGATACATGCTTCTGAAACTGTATAAATTGCAGTGGGGAAAAAGGCCAACAGATATGATCTGTAGTTCAGAAATTGATGATTTCTGAATAGGACTGGTCTTCGACCCCAGCTGGGGGCGGCAGCCCCCAGACCCCGCCCGGGGGCTGCCGCCCCCGAACCCCCGCCCAGGGGCTGCCGCCCCCGGACCCCCGCAATATTTTATTTTGTGTACTTAAGCATGGTGCTGGTTATGGCCCTTAAACCCCTAGATTAATGGTTTTGGTTTTGGTTTTATAAATACGACTTGCATGTCGTTTTCTTCATTCTTGTAATTGTTTAACCTCGAATGTAACTCGAGTTTTCTTATGTAAGTACATTAGTATAGGTTGTATTCAATTATTCCATGTAATGTACTTGAAGATTGAAGGATGATCCAAGAAGAGGAGCAAGCACCTATGGATACAAGAAGAATGAAGACATGTAATTGTATTTATATTTCACCACCATAGATTGACTTTGATCCTTTCATTAGCTCGAAAGGATCACATAGGAAAGGGGCCATAACCAAGCACGTTTACATACTGCACTTTACATATTGATGTATGAATGTATGTGTAGAGTAGAAGATGCATGCTTTAATTAGATTAATGATGTATGCATGTATTATATACGTCACCCATGCCATGCTTGCCATGCTAAACAAGATAAAATCTGTAACGATTTAAGATTTTAAAATTAACAAACGATCATGAGATTCTTGTGTTTATGAAATATGGATTTTTAAAACACGGAATTGAATATGGATTTTGATGTCTATAATTGGGATTTTCTGACAAAAACGGATATGCGTATTCGTAAGGCTGATTGGTTTTAAGTGTGACCACTGGTATCCTCCATCTACCTGGGAAATGAACAATTTAAGATGTCAATTTGAAATATTTAGTTCAAGGAAAAATTGAGGATCTCTTCATGATGTGATCATGATCGTCGTAAATTTTCTAAACCCCTTAACAAAATATTAAGTTTTAATCGGATGCTTTCCAATGAATGAACACTCATCAAATCCTAGATCGATTAGGGGAAAGACTGTCAGTGGCAGGGGACTCCTATCTATCGTGGTGAGATGCGACGAATATAAACGGTTATATTCGGTCGTTGTATCATTGGGTCAAACTTAACTGAGTCGTCATAATAAGGTGAAAGTAAACGGTTATATTCAACCATTATGAACTTAGAAGCATAGAGTTTGGTTAAAAATCTATTAGATAGATAAGATCAATCGTTGCTCACCAAACTATCCAAGAATTATATATGATATAATTGACAAATGTTGTCTACCTAAATAGTCATTCTTAAGGACTTCCAGTGGTTGACTTAAGACATGACGAAATATGGATCTTGGCTCACTAGAAAGAATTATGGGATATACTTTCCAAATTAATAGTAAGGGCTATTAATTTGATAAAAATAGTGGGAGATATATTATGAATGTATCATAATCATTTGAACATAATAAATAACTCAGACAATCTAATGTTTAATTTTGTGCTTTTATCATTGTAGATACCAAATAATGACAAACAACACAAACACACTATCCGTACGATCTGTCCTTGAGAAGGATAAGCTGACAGGAGGAAACAACTTCCTAGACTGGCAGAGGAATTTGAGGATTGTCCTCAGGCAGGAGTGCAAGCTTCATGTCATTGATATTCCTCCGGCAGGTCCCCTTCCTGAGGGCGCTACTGTTGAGGAACGAGCGGCCCATACAAAGGATGAGAATGATGCAACTGATGTTGCATGTCTTATGTTGGCAACCAGTGCTGAGCTTCAAAGACAACATGTGCATGTGGATGCATATACTATCTATGAGCACTTGCAAAGCATGTTTACAAGCCAAACTCGTCAAGAAAGGTTCAACACGAGCAAGTCACTTTTTAATTGCAAACAAGGGGCAAGTGAACCAGTTGGCCCACATGTTCTGAAGATAATTGGTTACATTGAGTATCTTGATACTTTGGGTTTCCCGATTATTCAGGAAATTGGTATTGACCTAATCATGAATACTTTGAACAAAAAATTCACCCAGTTTATCATAAACTACAACATGAATGAATTTGACAAAACACCTACTGAATTGTTGGCTATGTTGAGAACATATGAGACCAACATGAAGACGGCTGAACCTGCTCCCATACTGATGGTGGGCAATAAAGGTAAGGCCAAAGGGAAAGGCAAGTGGAAGGGTAAGAAGAAGACAGGTTCTGATTCTACACCCAAGCCAAAGTCAGGTCCCAAACAGGCTTTAACGCCTAAAGGTGGGGTCGCTAAGGGTGAATGTCACTACTGTAAGAAAACTGGTCACTGGAAGAGAAACTGTTCAGTTTACTTGGAGGATCTGAAGAAGAAGAGGGCTGAGCAAGCTTCTACTTCAGGTATATATATTGTAGAAGTCAATCTGTCTATTTCTACATCTTGGGTATTGGATACTGGATGTGCTTCTCACATTTGTATAAATGTGCAGGAAATGCAGAGAAGTAGGACATTGGCTAAAGGAGAAATGGACCTATGAGTTGCCAATGGAGCAAGAGTTGCTGCTTTAGCTGTAGGAACATATTATTTATCTTTGCCCTCTAGGCTAGTTTTAGAACTGGAAAATTGTTATTACGTGCCTGCGATTCGCAGAAACATTATTTCTGTTTCTTGTTTGGACAAGAAAGGTTTTTCATTTACAATAAAGAACAACAGTTGCTCTTTTGCTTTGAATGATTTAACCTATGGTGTTGCGCGTTTGTTTAATGGTTTATATGTTCTTGACTTAGATAATCATGTCTGTAATATAGAAAACAAACGACTTAAAGTTAATGACTCAAATCAAACATACCTCTGGCATTGTCGTCTAGGCCATATAAATGAGAAATGCATTATCAAATTACATAAGGATGGATATTTGGATAAGTTTGATTTTGAATCATACCAAGAATGCGAATCTTGTTTGCTTGGTAAAATGACTAAAGCCCCTTTCACTAGTAAGGGTCAAAGGGCCACTGAACGTCTGGAGCTAATACATAGTGCTGTATGCGGCCCAATGCGTGTGATGGCTAGAGGAGGCTACTACTACTTCATAACATTTACTGATGATTTCAGTAGATATGGATATGTATATCTTATGAAGAATAAATCCGATTTTTTTGAAAAGTTCAAAGAATACAAGGCTGAAGTAGAGAAGCAAATTGGCGGATGCACAAGTATTAAAATCTTACGATCTGATCGTGGAGGAGAATACTTGAGCACAGAATTTAAAGATTATTTAAAGGAGTGTGGTATTGTATCACAACTCACTCCGCCAGGTACACCTCAATGGAATGGAGTTTCAGAGAGGAGAAATCGCACCTTGTTGGACATGGTGCGATCGATGATGAGTCATGCAGATCTTCCAATTAGTTTCTGGGGTTACGCTCTAGAAACAGCGGCTTTCACACTTAACCGTGTTCCTACTAAGAAGGTTCAAAAGACTCCATATGAGATATGGGAGAAGAAACGGTCAGGCATGAACTTTATGAAAGTTTGGGGATGCAAGGCGTTTGTGAAACGTCAAGTATCTGACAAGCTTGGACCTAAATCTGAAGAGTGCAATTTTGTGGGATACCCTAAAGAAACAAAGGCGTATTATTTTTATAGTCCTTCTGAGCAGAAGGTGTTTATTGCTCGAGACGCTGTTTTCATGGAAAGAGATTTTGTTTCCAAAAGAAACAGTGGGAGAACTATAGACCTCGATGAAGATCGAGAACCACAAAATAGCATTGAACCTGAAGTGGAACAGGAGCAGGATAATGATAATGCTCAACAAACACAGGTTGTTCGTAGAACTGGTAGAATTCGCCATGAGCCAGATAGATATGGATTTCTCTTGACTCAATGTGGTGATTTGATGCTCATAGATGAAGATGAGCCTCTCACATACCAAGATGCTATGAACAGTCCAGACTCTAAGAGATGGCTAGAAGCCATGAAATCCGAGATGGATTCCATGTACGAAAACCGAGTATGGACTTTGGTTGATCCACCTGAAGGGGTAAAACCCATAGGGTGCAAATGGGTTTTCAAGAAGAAAACTGACATGGATGGAAATGTTCAGACCTATAAAGCAAGGCTGGTTGCAAAAGGTTTCAGACAAATTCATGGTATTGACTATGATGAGACTTTCTCACCAGTGGCTATGGTCAAGTCCATAAGGATTTTGCTTGCTATTGCAGCATTCCATGATTATGAAATCTGGCAAATGGATGTCAAAACAGCCTTCCTTAACGGAATCCTTGAAGAGGATGTGGATGTGTACATGACACAACCTGAAGGTTTTGTCGATCCAAGGAATGTTAGCAAGGTATGTAAATTACGTCGATCCATTTATGGATTGAAGCAAGCCTCTAGGAGATGGAATATCCGTTTTGATGAAACAGTCAAAGAGTATGGCTTTGTTTAAAACGAAGATGAACCTTGTGTTTACAAGAAGGTTAGTGGAAGCCATGTGGCATTCATAGTACTATATGTTGATGACATACTACTAATGGGGAATGACATACCTTCTCTCAAGGCTGTTAAGATTTGGTTAGGGAGCAACTTCTCTATGAAAGACTTAGGAGAAGCATCCTACATTCTAGGAATGAGGATCTATAGGGATAGATCTAGAAGGATGATCGGTCTAAGTCAGAGTACATACATCGATAAGGTTTTGCATCGTTTTGGTATGCAAAATGCAAAAGGGGATATGTCCCCATGTCTCAAGGGATAACGATCTCTAAAGATCAGTGTCCGAAATCATTGGATGACAAAGACCGCATGAGTAAGGTTCCATATGCCTCAGCAATTGGATCCATCATGTATGCGATGGTATGTACTCGCCCAGATGTTTCGTATGCTTTAAGCATGACGAGCAGATACCATCTAATCCAGGTGAAGGTCACTGGACGGCTGTCAAGAATATTCTAAAGTACTTGAAAAGGACTAAAGATTCATTCTTGGTGTATGGAGGAGAGGAAAAACTGGTTGTAAAGGGTTACACCGATGCAAGTTTTCAAACAGACAGGGATGATACTGTATCACAGTCTGGTTTTGTGTTTTGTCTAAACGGAGGTGCTGTAAGTTGGAAGAGTTCAAAACAAGAAACAGTAGCTGATTCTACAATGGAGGCTGAGTACATTGCAGCTTCTGAAGCGGCTAAGGAAGCTGTTTGGATTCGAAAATTCATTATTGATTTGGGAGTGGTTCCATCGATCGCAGATCCCATTGATCTATACTGCGATAATAATGGAGCCATTGCACAGGCTAAAGAACCTAGAGCTCACTCCCGAACCAAACACATACTCAGGAGATATCACCTCATTCGAGAGATTAATGAAAGGGGTGACATACACATATGTAAAGTGCACACAAATGATAACATTGCAGACCCACTGACCAAAGGCTTGTCGCAGAAGAAGCACGACGGTTACACTAGTTCCATGGGTATTAGATACATGGGTGATTGGCTCTAGTGCAAGTGGGAGATTGTTGGTGTAGGTGCCCTAGAGGCAATACAATATTTATTTTGATAAACCTTTATGTTAATTGATTATTCAGTAAACGTATTTATTATGACTTTAATTACTGCGATATATTTATTAGCATAATAAATGTCCTTAGAATCATGATACACATTGTATAGTTTAGTACATGACTTAAACTTGAGATTATATAATATATCATATTCTTAAATGTCCCTAGTCGAGTATTATTATTATAGGACAATAATAATACATAAATAGACTAGTATGTTGTTTGACTGATAACCACATCTCATTGGTTATAAGTATGGGGATACTAAAGTCAATACATAGGTACATGTAAGAGTACAGGATACTGGACAGACCCACAGTGAGATTCTTCATGTTTAATAAAGTCATAAGAAAGACTCACAGTGATAATGGTGTGATGATCCTTTGACTTGAGATCATTATATTTCTATACGAGGATTAATATACTTTGACTACATTAAAAGTTACCTTTGACCGGGTGATGATAAAAGTGGACATCGGGTATATCATGAGTCGTATGAGAAATATGAATGATAGATAAAGGATTTAACCCTCCTATAATTAGGAGAGATATTATTGGCCTCTTGATTGAGTGAGACTATAAAATGCATGGTCGTGCTCAAATAATGATTTGTTTTCATAGTCTACTCATGGATCAAGTAAACCTGGATTAAATGTTGAAGAGGATGACTAAATACATGCCTCGAGTTTAATCTATAATATATATGGTTAAAGGGATTATATTACACTGAAACATTAATCATGAAAGGTTTTATCGAATCACGATTTAATTATTATTTAATTGGGTAGCAATGATGTATTACTAGATACCGCTCATTGTTTATAATTTTATTGGAGAATAAAATTATTGCTAATTAAATAATAGCCTATAGGGTCACACACATAGAGTACTTAAAGGAATAATTAATTTAAATTATAGATTTAAATTAATTGATGATTATTTGAATTTTATTATATTAATTAAGTGAGACTTAATTAATTGAAATAATATAAATTCGAATTTGAATTCTGCCATTAATAATTAAGTGTGACTTAGTTATTAATTAAATAATAAAATTCGGTTTTATTATTTAATCCTAAACCTACATGGGTTAGGCTTTGCTGTTATGGGTTGCTATTATGGGCCTATTAACCAACCATTATAAATAGATAATGTAGGGTTAATAAGGATTACATTTTTTGAAAAAAAACAAAACCTTAGCGGCAGCAAAGGCAGAGAGCAAAGGCAGAATTCGAAATCATCAAAGGAGGCTAGTACATCCATTCTGTAATCAAGATCGTGAGACGTTCTTGAAGGTGCTCGTGTGGATACCATAGAGGTGTTTTCGAGAGGAAGACACAAGTCGTGAAAGCTAGGATCTCCGTTGAGTTCGTGAAAGTCAAGACCAAGTAAAGGTATGATTCTGTTTCACAATAATCAGTCCGCTTATACATGATCCTGCGTTTAGGGTTCCGAAATTTTTCATTATATTTACGTTTAATCCGCTGCGTTTTATGCCTCGGAACCCAACAAAAGAAAGGTTCTTCCGCATAGGGGACTTAGTCCTACAAAAAATTGAGGTGTCTGGAGCTGGTCCCAAGGGCAAGTTAGCCCCGAACTGGGAAGGACCGTATGAAGTGAATGAAGTCACAGGACAGGGCACATATAAGCTCCAAACACTTGAAGGGATCGAAATCCCAAGAAGCTGGAATGCTACCAACTTGAGAATATATTAAGTTTAAGTTTTTATTTTCGAGAACATTTGAGTATCGACTTGTTTAAGCCTCGAAGGCATAATTTTTTTCTTTTTGTACTAAATTAAGTTTCGAGAAATGATTTCTGTTTTCCTTATATAACGTTTGTCATTTTCACTTAGTCTTTTTACAAGCATCGAGAGTATTTGTTGTTTATGTTCAAGTTAAACACGAAAAATAAAGCAAAACTAAGGCACAAAGTAAAAAGGCAAGAAAGTAGAAGACACGAATATATAAATAAAAGCCCGAAGGCTAAATGTTTTTACAAAGCCCCTAGGGGCAACATAAATATAGGAAACAAGAAATCCTATCTACGCTTCTTCCTCCTCCTCCTTTTCTTCTCCTGAAGAATCCTCGCCGCTTGAGGAAGACGAACCCTCTTAACCTTCATCAGATTCCTCATCTCCAGATGAACTCTCTTCTGTTGGGGCCGGAAGAGTTGTCTTGGGAACGGACTGCTGGGGAGATGGAGTAGGGCTAGGCTCGTTAGCCCTTTGTTGCCTAACATCAGGACTGCTATCCCCGTTGGCTTCTTCCTCCTGGGCTTCAAATCAACTACTTTAGAGCTTCAGCTGACTGGGGGCTCTGGAAGTCCACTTTAGGGTCGAACAACCCCGGATGCTTCGCCAACACTGCCTTCAATACCTCATTCCAACCAATTGTGTAGTTGGCCGGAAAAAAGAGATCGTCATGTTGCTTAATCAAGTCTTGATACTCCTCCGAGCCCAAATACTTGTCAATGGTTGCGTTTTGATCGGCCCAGAACTCTCCTATCTCAACTTGAGCCCGCTTTAGCATATCCTCCTTCTCCACCAACTTCTCCTCCAAGTGCTTTGTCTTGGCATGCGCCACAGTAAGTTCCTTTCTATGCTTCCCTACCTGAGCCTTCCACGACTCAGTTTGATGCAAGGAAGCTTGAAAATAGGCGTTCTCCTGAAAAATAAATAAGCTAGAGTCAATTAAAAGAGGCCTAAAAAAAAGGGGGGGAGAATAAGTTAAGAAACTTACCGAAGCCAGTGCATGTGCACCTAATGCCCTGGTGCTCTCCGCATCCCGTCCCAGCACTATGTCCTTGTAATCACAAGGAGTGAGGGAGTGTAGGGACCAATCCCTTGTGTGGTCGGTGCTACCGACCACCGTGTTCGACTTTCTAACACCCCAACCTGGTTTGTACGCAAGGGACTTGGGTACCTTGACGGGCTCACTACTTTCGGCCTCCGTTGGCCCTGTATGGGGCTGCATGAAAGCTGGCATATCCTTCCCCTGCCTGGGATCATTCATCAGCCTCAGCCGCTTCATGCGGCCGGTCTCTTCCACGGGTGGAATAGTCCACTCATTGATCTGAGCAGCAGCTGGAAGAATAAACAACCAAACACAAACATGGTTAGTAAAGCAATGCAACAAAAATTTAAAGTTGAAGGATAAAACCAAGGGAAGTTTTATACCTTTGTCTGAGGCCCTCGATAGGCCTACTTCTTTTAGCCTACGGTCGTCAAGAAGAGCCCAAGAGACTTCATTGGCCTCTACTTGGGTGAGCGCATCGTAAGAATTTTGCTCTTTCAAAGAGAGCAGGATTGACTCGGCGCTCTCATCTGCAACTTTGCCGATCGTGGGCCTAAAGAGAGTCCCCCAGTCTCCCCCCTCCCAAGAAATTTGCACAAAATTTTCCTTCCAATGAAGGTTATTGTCGGGGATTGAAGAGTTATCAAAGATGTGAGGTTTATTTGGTCTATGAGCAATATAAACCCAACCCAAGGAAAGACTAGAAGAATTTTTGAACTGAAATATTTTGCGAAAGAGGGGAACAATCATTTTTATTTTCTTTTCTAAACAAAGGACCATGAAACAATAGATGAGCCTCCACCCATTGGGAACAATTTGAGAAGGGTGGATTTGAACGTCCACTAAAAGAGTTGGAATAAAGTCATGTAAAGGGAACGTAAGCCCCGGTAACAGGGCGTCTATATAAACAAACAACTTTAAAGGATTCCAATGGCAGGTCCTGTCACCAAGCTTTGCCAATGAAATGGTGAAACGGGGAGGAAAATTGAAAAGACGGTTGTATTCTTCTACTAAGTCAGAATCAAAGAAT
The DNA here is from genome assembly GCA_028671895.1 of Oenanthe sinensis. Taxonomy (NCBI): domain Eukaryota; kingdom Viridiplantae; phylum Streptophyta; class Magnoliopsida; order Apiales; family Apiaceae; genus Oenanthe; species Oenanthe sinensis. The sequence continues at coordinate 18,005,778 of CM053804.1, read as the reverse complement.
TTATTACTACGACTATAAGAGTCTAAGTGAGACAAGCTAGGGTACTCGTCCCCCTTTGATTTATCATATCTAATAAGGACATATATGGAGAGTAAATGAGGATTCTTCTAAGGGGTTTACCTCTTTTAGCGGACCCGGCGTCCATGGCTGCTAGTCTGGATGATTTCTTGTCAGCCATTTGAAGCTTCGACTTTCTGAATATCCTCGAGAGTATTAGAAGCTAGAGTTACTTGAAGAAGAAATTTGAGAAGTGAGAAGTGAGAAATGAGAAATGAGGGAAGTGAAGCCCTTCACTTCACTCATATAAGACACCCAGCGGGTCACCAACCCGTTCAAATTCCACTTTTTATCGGAGTCTCTAGGTCACATGACCGTTGAAGGGTATGTCAACCGGTATGACCGGTGGAGGGCCTTATCCAACCAAGCCCATGAATGGAGGCCCAAAAGTAAACTAATATAAATAAATAATTAAATAATTATAGATCTTTCTGGAACTTGGAAGAAAAATCTAGACATTGGGCCTGTAAAAGCCCAAAACTAACAAGCCATGAAGGCCCAAAAGCCTCGAAGGCCCAGTATTTGAAAAACCCAAGGCCTAGAAGGCCCAATGAAAATATATGGAGGCCCATTATCCAAAAGCTTTGAAAGCCCACTATTTGGGTAAACCAATTGGACTCTATAATGAAAGACTTAGTTAGGGCTCATACTGTATTGGGCCCAAAAGCCTAAAAGCCTGTAAGGCTCCACTTAATCTAGTTAGCAAGGGAATTAACTACTTTTAAACCTAAGGGGACTTTTGAGGTTCATTTCGACCTCAATCTTCTTCTAAAATTGTAAAGGCGTGAGGCTCCAAGTCACTTCGACCTGGGAGGTAAATTAAGTATTAATTCGACCTCATTCTAGGTCGACAATTATAAGGCCAAGAGGTCCCCAAGTATTTCAACCAAGGAGACAAAATAAGGGTTAATTCGACCTCCACCTAGGTCGAACACAACTAAGGTTTCGGAACCCAAACAATTTCGACATGGAAGGGAAAACCAAGTACTGATCGATCTCAAATCAAGTCGAGAAATCACATCTAAAAAAAAGTCGACTTGAGTGCCATTTTGAGATATAATTCGACCTTAGTCAAAGTCGAAAACAAAGATATAACCTGGAGGGCCCCTATAACTTCTAAAGTCAAGATAAACTTCAAATAAGATCGATAATCAGCCTCAGGGTTTAATCGACTTGGGTGCATTTTTAAAGTATAATTCGACCTCAATTAAGGTCAAAATTAGGCTATAGCCAAGAGGCCAATCGATTTCATTCCAAAATCGACCTGGGAGGAAAATCAGGTATTAATTTGACCTCATTCCAGGTCGATAATTATAAAGCCATGAGGCCCCAAGATATTTTCAACCTGAGAGGTAAGATAGGTATTAATTCGACCTCATTCCAGGTCGATAATTATAAAACCATGAGGCCCCAAGATATTTTCGACCTGAGAGGTAAAATAGGTATTAATTCGACCTCATTCCAGGTCGATAATTATAAAGCCATGAGGCCCCAAGACATTTCGACCTGGGAGGTAAATCAGGAATTAATTCGACCTCATTCCAGGTCGATAATTATAAAGCCATGAGGCAAAAGATATTTTCGACCTGAGACGTAAAATAGGTATTAATTCGACCTCATTTCAGGTCGATAATTATAAAGCCATGAGGCCCCAAGACATTTCGATCTGGGAGGTAAATCAGGCATTAATTCGACCTCATTCCAGGTCAATAATTAAAAAGCCATAAAGCCCTATTCGACCTCAATCGAGGTTAAAATCGATCTCGGCCACAAATTTTGACTTCAATGGAAAATTAAGACCTAATTCGACCTCAATCGAGGTCGAAGCTAGCCATGTACCTTATTTTTAGGTATGATAGCCTTGAAGGCCTAAATCGACCTCAATCGAGATCAAAATCAAACTACATAATAACAAACGGAATTCAAAGAGCCATTAGGTCCAAATTTTACCTCAATCGAGGTCGAATTCGATTTCAGTAAGACATTTCGACCTCGAAAATTTTTGAAGCCTAATTCGACCTCAATCGAGGTCGAAAAAGACCTCAGCTATATGTCTCGACCTCATTCCAGGTCGAAATCAACTTAAAATCCCAGGTTTCGACTTTAAAAGATTTTGAGGCATGAAATCGACCTAAGTCGAGGTCGAAATCGACCTCAGTCTCATAGATCGACCTCGAAGTACTTTCAAGGTTTATTCAACCTCAATCGAGGTCGAACTCGACCTCAGTCACTTGAACGATCTCAAGATAAATTTTTAGTTCTGATCGACTTCAATCGAAGTCGAATTCGAGCTCGATTCTTGAAATCGACTTGAAGTAGAATTTGAGGTCGAAATCGACCTCATTCCAGGTCGAAATTGACTCAATTGTAAAAAGATATTTGCTTTTTGAAGTTTGTTACAAATAAAGTTCTTTGAGAACCAATTTATACGATGTTGATTCTTTAAAAGACTTAATAATGCAAGGCCTAAGCCCAAAAAATAAAATAAGGTTGACTGAAATAAGTCAAAAGCCCTGTAAGGCCCTTAAAACCCTTTGTAAAACTTTTACGAAAATTAACGAAATTTTTCCAAAAGTTGGGGGGCAAATGATGTGGGTAAAAATAGCCCTTATGAGATAATAAATATATCATTTATTATTTCATTAATTAGACCTGGTATGGTCTAAATGCTTGGGCCCTTGAAACGAAATAGGAAAATAAGCCCTAGGATCAACTGGATTTGTAATCCAAGAATCAATTAGATTTGTAAATCCAGCCCATCAGCTCTGTTGAAGCCATAGGCCCAGTAAGCCTCTGTTATTAATTAATTTCATAATTAATTAATAAGGGCTTACTTAAGGCCCGGAAAACCTATTGAAGGCCCTAATCCTAGAAGGATCTAGAAACCCAAACATGGGAGGAGTCCCACAAGGACTCTCACTCCTAAGAGGTTTAGACAACCTTGACACTAGGAGACTTCGCCACCAAGTCTCCTACTTCTAATCTGATTCCAAGGCCTCCATGTGCCTATATAAAGGGCCTAACCCCTCAACATTAGAACTACATTTTTGGCTTGATTCTCTAAACACAACAGAGATACGTAGGCTGTTAACGAGGACCTGAGAAAGTCACGAAACGTTAGTGCAGTCATTAAAGCTTGATGTTCCCCCAAACCTTAGTATTGATTGCGCATTAAATACACCTCGTTTTTAATCCGTAACACGTAGAAAAATGATTTACACTACCATATTTAACTCATACCTTTCTAGGAGCATACATGTCATATCAGGATGGATGAAATTCTGTGGATCTAATTCACCAGCATCAACTTCCTCTTCAATGTCCTTAGCAATTCTAATCACATTAGCTTCTGCATTTGATACTCCCCCTATCTCCTTGACTCCCACCTCTTCTGCCATCAACTCATTTTCCAACTCCTGTGCACATAGAAGAATTGTTTTATCTCTCTCACTTATTTCTCTATTCTGCATCAGGATATCATCCTGGAATCTCACCTCTCCCTCACTCATTTTATGTGCACCTTCCAAGTGTTTCACTCTCATTCCTGGAAGAATTAGGAATGTCCTCACTCACTCTCTCTCTTTTTGCCAGGCTGCAATCCTGCCTCTCACTCAACTCACTCATTTCTAAGAGTGTTTGTGCAACGTCAATTGATTGAGAATCAATTGATGTAAAGATATTAACAGTTGAGGTGTTTGGGATATCCATCGATTGATGCATACCCATCGATTGATCTTGAGTATCGATCGATGGCTTATCAGTCGATGGTTGTATATCAATTGATGAAGGAACATCAATTGATAGAGTAGAAACAGTTGAGAAAATGAGTTGAGAAGAGATATTTTTAATAATATGATAAATGGAATCCTGAATATCCTGAGAAGAAGATTCATGAGAGAGTGTTGAATTCTCCTTGAAAAATAAAGAAGGAGAATCTGAAAATGTTTGATAATCTATCAGAACATTTCCTGAAGAAATTTGTTGAGATGGAGAAGTAAGAATAGAAAGGATTGGAATTGAGAGAGAATGGGGCTGCATCTCATCATTTATATGAGATGCATCAATCTGACTTTGAGAAGGCTCCACCACAGTTTCCTATGATTTTGCAGTGTGTGATTCCCCATGTGCAAAGGTGACTTTCTTATTTCTCCTTTCATATGGTGTTATTATTTTGGCCTGTGTGTCCCCAAATTGGTTCTGTGCCCCTGATTGTGGGCTATTTTCAATATTGTCATCCTTTTGAGAGAATGACAATAGGGATGTGGTATTTTCCATATTAACATGCACAGTGTTTTGGGAGACTGTGGAGTGGCTTGGTTGAGGTTGCTCACCATCACTCTCCTTATCCTTCTGAGTTCTTTGATGTTCCCCAGTTCCCTCACCACCTACATCTCCTTCTAGTCTATCTACCACAACAGTTGTTTTTCTTTTCTTGGATTTTTCAACAACAGGTTTTTGGGAACCTGTTGAGGTTGGCCTTTTAGATTTGGACTTAAAAACTAGATGTGTGGCTTGGGTAGGAGGGTTGGGGTCATTACTAACACCCTCCATAGCCACAGAAGGCAAAGAAGATTGGGGATTGGAAGAAGTTAAAGTAGAGATAAATACCTGAATAAAAGGAGGATAGATCAATTACACATTGCTGTGACGATTGATCCTTACCAAGTCTTTAAAGACCCTTTTGTTTTGAGTCCAGCAATCCAAAGCTTCTGTACTCCTGTCAATCTCAATATTCTTGACAAAGTGGTTAATAACAATAATAATAAATCTAGCATAATAAATAGGATTAGATCTATTTACTTTATTTCCCAATTTAGCAGACATTTCATTGAGTAACAGGCTTCCTAAGTTATGATATCTATCATATAAAATGCTATATACCCTACTTGTTACATACTCGTTGTTATTGTAGGTGTAGTAGTTTTCAGTTGGTCCCTTGGATATGCATAAGTACTTATTTCATTCCAAACATGTCCTTGACAAATCTTTCCTTTGTAGAAGAGTAGATCTATTTCACCCTGAGTTTGTCAATAGACTCATCCTCTTCTTCTCTAGACTCAATGATCTCCCATACAATTTTGCTTAGATCTCTTTCAAACTCCAGGAATGGGCCTATGATCATTCTGAATATCTTCCTTAAGTTTTCATTATTGAATATCCTGAAGTTGACAGCCTCCACTTCAATGCTATCAACAATGATTCTCAGGGGTTCAACCAGGACTGGAGAAACATAGTTGGGTCTTTTAGAGAATTGAACATTCAACAATGCATGCTTCATGTCAATCTCAGCCTCCTTGATTCTCTTAGAAATTTTCTCTACTTTCTTTGTTGAAGCTTCAACCTCTTCTTCAAATTTCTTTCTTTTCTCCTTCTCCTCCTTCTCCTCCTTCCTCTTAGAGTCACATATCTCCAGTTCTCTATTCTTCAGTTCAAAAACCTCATAATTGGTGATATTGAGCAATTGCTTCTTGATAAGCTCAATGATATGAGGGTCATTCACAGCCAAATTCTTTAGTTCCTCGAATGTGATTTCTTCAGCAGAGCCACAAGTATTGTAGAAGACTATTCTATCAGGATTTCTGAGAAGACATTTATGTGTCCTCTCATAGTCAAACTTCTTCTCAATCTCCCTCTTCTTCTTGGCTTGAATAATTCTCACAACATTTGACATATATTTTTACTCCTCAAGATAAGGATATCCCTCCAATTACTTCACCAATTTTTCAAGTAAATCCAGATTCTTGTCCTGTAGAGACTCTGTGCTCTAAAACTCCTTTATTCCATCTTCTACCTCAAACATCACTCCATCTGAGTAGACAACTGTCTCAGGTTCTTCAACATCTTTAAAATCCAAAGGATGAGGCTTGAAGGAGTCCATCAAATCCATGAGCTTCTTTATCAACAGACTTCTCACCAACTGTGTCCTCGTGTCTGGTCCTTGAGTTATAAGCAACATTTTTTTGACCAGAAAATAGTTCACATATTTCATCTCATAGCTCAACTCTTCAACTGCTCCATTTACATACAAGAGAATTATATTGTTTAGAGTATTCACCTCAGACCACTCAACCTTCACATTAACCAAGGATTCTACTTTTGATTATGTTATATTGTTGATAGTTGGTCTTCTAACATCTAGACAATCCTCATGTTGAATTTCATACATAAGCTTCCACCCTTTTCTGCTAGGCCTCCTCCTAGAATGTGGTTTAGGTCTTTCTGCCCTTGCTTTCATGTACTTTTTTGAAAAGGATACTTTCTTTGACAGTAACTTTTAATAGGTTACTGTCAAGTCAAGTTCGACAGCAGGTTCTGTGACAGTATGTTTCTCCTTATTACTCATAAGAACATCTTTTTCATCCATTTCAAAACCAATTACTACTGTCTTCATCACTTTTCCTTCAATACCAACTCTATACTCCTCTTGATTCTTCTCCTCATTTATTTCCACCTTATTTCCAGCTCCAGATGACCCTTCAACAGTATTGTATTGACTGGAACTACCTGCACCTCCATCAGGCTTTTCACTATCATCTCCATCCCTCTTCTCTTGAGTTTTCTTATCACTCTTCTTCAGTCTCAACTCTTCAAGTCTCATTAATTCTCCTTCCAACACTCTCAACACTTCATCCCTTTCTTCATTTCTTAGAATTTTCTTGAAGTAGTCAAAAGCTTCTTTCACAAACCTTTGCCTACACATGATCACCCTCTCCAAATTCATAGATCTGTATTTTCCATCCGTGGAGCTACTAAATTTGATTCCCAAGGGATCCTGAGTTACTTCTGGAAGCTTCTCAACTATTAGCTTCTGCAAAGTTCTTTTTAGATTTTCATTGAGCCATGACTTATCTGTTTTAATTTTGAGTTTGATTGCTTCTACAACTGCAATTCCCTGCCTACTCAGATAAGCCATGCTTACATAGCAACTAAAACCTCCTTCGGTTTTGAAAGAGATTACCCATTTATTGCTCTTACACACCATTACAGTTACTCCCACTGTTGATTGTCTCATTGAATCAGAAAACTTCTTGGGGTCTCTGTTAGAAGAGGCTCTTAGATCATTAATTCTCTTGTTGAACTTTGTATCTTAAAAAATTCTACTGTTTTCATTGTCGTCCACCATCAGGATTGCAGCTTGTTCATCATTAAAATCTTCTCTTTCTTCTATTATGAAATCATCACCTCCATCTTGAAAGAGCTTCTCCTTCCCTTTTCCAGCTACATTAACCACTGAATCTTTCTTCACAACTCCCTCTTTTATCACCACACCTTTCTCTTTTGGTCTCTCCACCTTATTTCCACCAAGCTTTGTAGCAATCTCAGCAGCCATACTAGACAGCAATGCTATTTGACTCTCCCCATGAGATGGAGCTTGAGTTGTCTTCTTATCACTCATTTCTGCATCTACAAACACTTCAACCTCAGCCTTACCACTTTTATCCCCCTTTGTTGAGTAGAAACTGTAGGGATTGAAAACTTAGCATTAAACAACTGAAGCTTGTCAAAGATGGCCTTGAACCCTGCATTCATTGTCTATTCCAAACTGGTCATTCTGTTCACCAGCTTCACTAGATTCCTGCCCACTGTGTCCAGATTCATTGACAATTTGGTTACTTTGTGTGAAAGGGATTTCAACCTTTCATCAGCTTGTTTAGAGGATTTGGAGGCTGTGGTGGTTCTCACACTCTCTGGTTTTTTTAGTGATCTCATCACTCCTCACCAACTCACTCTCCAGGCCTAATGCCTTTGATTTTTGGGCTCCCACAACTTGTTTTTTATTTCGGCCTTGCTCAGGGCCCTCTCCTTTTGCTTGGGATTTTCTCAGCCCCTCATTTTTATGCTCACCTCTCTTTTATTTTATCTCTCTTTTTCTTTTCCCACCCTCACTCATCCTAGGTGCAAGAGACTGAGTAGGTACATCTTGCACAAGAGTTGTAGATTTTACCTTGACTAATGAAGAGATAAAAGCAGAATCATCTTCACTGTTTTGTTGAGAGGAGGCAGCCACCGGAGAGTTACTTTCTGGAATTGAAGTGTTGACAGCATCTTTGGCAGCTTCTGTTGAGAAGTTACTGTTATGAGGATTGATAACAACTTTGTCATTAACAGCTACAGAGGCTGTGACAACAATCTCTTCTACCCTTTGAGTAGAAGGTTCTTGTGGATTGCTATGATCAGTTTCATCCAACAGGTTAAATAATGCATCAACATTTTGATCTTCAATGTTGGCAAAGTGTGATGCACTATAGTTGAATGAACTGTGTTCCACATGTTCTAGCCCGAATGGGTGAATATCTTCAAGTGTGGGCTCAGGTTGAGTGAGTTCAACCTGTTGTGCAGACTCTTTACAGGGTGCCATGGGAGACTGACCAAGTTCAATAGATGCCTCCTTTTGAGAGGGGACATCTAGAGGTGTCTTTTTGTTCCTTTTAAGAGATGTGCCCTTTTGAGAGAGGTTGCTACCATTGCCTTCTCTCTCCTAGGCTCACCAGGGCCCTCTATGGGTTCTGTGATCTGACTACTACCCTTATTTGCTGCATCTAGTGCAGTTTCACCACCTACCTGTGGAAAGGCTTCTATCCTAGGTTGAGTGGTTCTCATCCTTTTAGAGACCTGGTCCTTTTGAGAAGAACCAGACCCTTGGTTTATAGACTTGGTGACTCTAGAAGGCCAAACTCCTTCAAAAGGTTTAGAGCGTGGGTTAGGAATGGAGAGGTCAACACCATTCTCATCACTCAAGGAAAATACATGGTAGTCCCCAACAATTTTTAAATTTAAACTTTTAATTGTTGAAAGCGTGAAATCAGTAATGAATTGACTTAATTCAGTGTTAAGGTGTGTACTGGATAATAAAGAATGAGTATTCTTCTTTATAGTTGGGGACTCCATGCATTGAACACTATCTAAATTAATTATGCCTAAAATATAGTTAATTATAAGCATAAAAAATCTAGGATAATAAATTACCAGTTTTCTGGCTTCTTTCTTGCCCAGTACCAGCTTGAATAGAGGCATCAAGAGCTTTCCAACATCAATTCTGTAATTGTGCACCATGGAATGCACTATCCTCCTGATGTATGCTAGCACTTCATTCCAGCCACTTGTTTTACTTGACATGGACCTAGAGAAAACATCGAGAATCATGCTCCATTCTTTGTTGAGATATTTTCTGTTCATGCCTCCCGAAGGATATCATTCATCTTTATTCGAATTAATTTGGGTCTAGCATACCCAATCATCTTGAAGAACTTGATGAGTTGTTATTCACTAGCAGACTCCTCAAAAAGCAAGCCTTCAGTCTCTTCTACATGAAGAGATTCATTGATGTGAGAGGAGTCAATGGTGTAAGAGGTACCATTGATTTGAAAGGAGATAGAGCTTGCATCTTGCTCCCCCTCACATACAGCAGAGGTCCAGAATTGAGAAAGTCTAGGGATTTCAAGATGTGGAATTGCGGTTAGGGCATAGGTGAGGTATGAGTTGTTCATGAAGCCAACAAAGGGTTTGAAGGCTTCACCAGCTTCACCCAATGAAGCCATGGTGGTGAAGTTGGTTTAAGCTAGGGTGCAAAGAATTTGAGGTCCAAACATGGTTAATTGATGTTAAGGTTGAGAAAGAACGAAAGATTTAAGTATTTGGAAGACGGTTTAGAAAAAGAAGTTGCAGAGAAAATGGAGAATTTTAAGGGTGTAAGAGAGTGGAGAAGTTATGAGAGAAATAAAGTAAAGTAAATACTGAGAGAAATTTTAGCTGTGTATTTATATGATGTGAAAAAGGTATTGTCAAGAAAGAATTTTAAACGATTTTAAGTGTAGTTGTCTTCAAGTGCTGTTCCTCGACAGTAACTTCTGCGCTAAAATGACAAACACTCTTGACAGTAACATTAGTAAATAATAATAAATGAATAAATTTAATGTTAATTGTTGACATAATGTTATGCGGGTTTTTGAAAAACTATGTTGTCAAGAAATACTGATAGTAAGTTTCATATTTTGACAGTAAGTTTCACCCCCGCATACTATGTTGTCATTATTTCTCAATCCTTTGACAGTAAGTTTCACAAGATTTGACAGTAAGTTTTAATCCCGCGGACTTTACTGTCAAGACTCATTAACCATGTGACAGTAGGTTTTCACAGATTTTTAACAATAACTTATCATTATGTGATAGTAAGAATAAAACATATTGTCAAGTAACTTGACAACATCTTTCATTGATCACATAGAAGTTAAGTTACTTAAAAATAAATTAGTTAACCTCTCAGTTAAATATCATCATGTTTTTCCACTGTGAAAGAAATCAAAACACCTCAATAGGCCATTAATTCACAGTGAAATTTAGTTAACTAAAATTTTATCAACTAAACAAGATTACATTAACAGGTTAAATTTAACATACCCAATTCACTCACTAGCCTGTTGAAATTCTTTTCATCCAATGGTTTGGTGAAAATGTCTGCAAGTTGCTTCTCTGTGGGCACATAGATTAGCTTGTTTGTGCCTTCCTCCACATGCTCTCTAATAAAATGATGCCTGATGTCAATGTATTTAGTTTTGGAATGTTGAACAGGATTCTCAAAAATTTCTATGGCACTAGTGTTGTCACAGAAGATAGGAATTCCTTGCAGAGTCAACCCATAGTCCAATAGCTGGTTCTTCATCTAAAGTAACTGAGCACAGCAACTACCAACTGCAATATATTCAGCCTCTGCAGTTGAATTTGACACTGAATGTTGCTTCTTGCTAAACCATGATACCAATCTTTCTCCCAAAAACTGACAGCTTCCTGTTGTACTTTTTCTGTCTATTCTGCATCCTGCATAGTCTGAGTTTGAGTATCCAGCCAAGTCAAAAGCAGATTCTTTAGGATACCAAAGGCCAAGATTTTGAGTGCCTTTCACATATGTCAGAATTCTTTTTACTGCCATTAGATGTGACTCCTTGGGATCAAACTGAAACCTTGCACACAAACCTGTAGCAAACATAATTTCAGGCCTGCTAGCTGTTAGATAGAGAAGAGAGCCAATCATGCCACTGTACATTTTTTTGTCCACCTTATTTCCTCTTGGATCCTTGTCAAGTTGGGTTGCTATTGAGATTGGAGTCTTTGCAGGAGATGAGTCTTCCATATCAAATCTTTTTAAAAGATCTTTAAAAAACTTAGTTTGGCAAATAAATATTCCATCTTCTTTTTGATAGATTTGAAGTCCAAAAAAGAATATTAATTCACCCATCATGCTAATCTCATACTTGTTTTGCATCAACTCAGAGAATTTCTTGCATAAGTCTTCATTTGTTGATCCAAAGATAATGTCATCCACATACACTTGAACTAGAATGATATCCTTTCCATGCTTTTTGTAGAAAAGACACAATCCCTCTTGTAAAGCTGTTATCAAGGAGAAACTTGGAAAGAGTATCATACCGAGCTCTTGGTGCTTGTTTTAGTCCATACAATGCTTTGAGCAGTCTATACACAAAGATTCCCATTTTTGGATCTTCAAAGCCTGGGGGCTGTTCAACATACACTTCTTTTTCTAACTCTCCATTAAGAAAAGTACTCTTGACATCCATTTGAAATACCTTGAAGATGTTGTATGCAGCAAAAGCCAAGAATATTTTAATTGCCTCTAGTCTTGCAACAAGAGAAAATGTTTCTTCATAATCAATCCCTTCCTATTGACAGTAACCTTTTGCCACCAGCCTTGCTTTGTTTCTTGTGATAGTACCACACACGTCAATCTTGTCCTTTAGTCTAGGCACTAATTCCCAAACACAGCTTCTTTCAAATTCATTAAGCACTTCTTGCATGGCATTAATCCAATCTGGATCTTCCAAGGCCTCTTCAAGAGTTTTAGGTTCTGTTTGAGAGAGGAAACAAGAGTACATACATTCATTGGCCACATTTCTTCTTGTTTTGACTCCAGTTCCTGGATCACCAATGATTAAATCATTAGTGTGATCCATGCTCCATTTAGTTCCTCTTTGAGAATCACTAGAGTCTTCAACATTTTGTTGATTGACAGTATCTTTTATTCTTGCACTATTGACAGCATCAATTTTCTCAAGTCCACTGTTCATTGGAACATTCCCAGAAAAATCAATTGTTTGGGCAGTTCCTTTAATTTCTCCAAACTGATTGAGAATCATTGTTAGACCCGAAATTGTGTGATCAGTTCTTGGTGAATCCTCTTCAATCTCTTCTAAATAGCCTTGATTTTCAAAGGCTAAAGATTCTGTCTCTTAACTTCCTTCAATTCCAGGAAATTTAGTTTCATCAAAGGTGACATTTACACTCTCCTCCACAGTCTTGTGATCTATGATGTAGACTCTGTATGCAGTCCTGTCAATTCCATATCCCATGAAAATTCCTTCAAGTGCTTTTGTATCAAACTTTCCTTTGATCTCGGTTAAATCTTTCATGAAGTAGCACTTGCTTCCAAAGACATAGAAATAATTGACAGTTGGTTTCCTTCCTGTGAGAAATTCATAGGGTGTCTTTCCATAGGCCTTGTTGACTACAATCCTGTTTTGAGTGTAACAGGCTGTATTGATTGCTTCACCCTAGAAATAGGTAGGAAGTTTTGCTTCACTCAACATTGTTCTTGCAGCCTCAATGAGAGTTCTGTTTTTTCTTTCAACACCATTTTGTTGAGGTGTCCTTGGTACAGAGAATTGTTGAGTGATTCCATTATCTTTGCAGAAATCATTCATGACACTGTTTTTGAACTCAATGCCATTATCACATCTTAAAATTTGCACTTTGAACTTTGGATTTTTGTCAAGGACTCTAACCAAGTCAATAATCTCTTGTGCAACTTCATCTTTAGATGCTAGAAATCTCACCCATGTATATCTTGAAAAATCATCAACCATTACTAGAGCATATCTTTTTCTAGCAAGTGATTGCACATTCACAGGACCAAATAAATCCATATGAATTAGTTGAAATGCCTCATTTATTGAACCACTAGGAGTGCTTTTATGAGCAGCTCTCCTTAGCTTCCCTTTCTGGCAATCCTCACACAATCCTTCTTGACAGAATTCAAGTTGAGGCAGCCCTTTCACCAACTCTCTCTTCATCAGATGATTCATTGCTTTGAAATTTAAATGAGAGAGCTTCTTATGCCAAAGCCAACTTTCAGATAGAGAAGCCTTACTAGAGAAACAGTAGACTTTATCTTTCCTTACAGAGTCCAAGTCAGCTATGTAGAGGCTTTCTTTCCTTACTCCTTGAAGAGCTTCTTCTCCTGTCTTCTTATTGACAATGGAGCATCTGTCTTGATCAAAACCAACCTTGAAACCTCTTTAACAAAATTGAGTGACACTCAACAAATTGTGCTTCAAACCTTTTACTAGAGCAATTTTCTCAATCTTCATATTTCCAACCTCCAGTATGCCATATCCCATTGTAATGTTAGTAATTGTGCTCTAGCGACAATACTTTTTATATTTTAAGGAAAATATTTATTATTAAGGATTATATTTTATTGATTATTATTTATCTATTATGTTTTATTTACTGCATAATAAATTAAAAGCATAATAAATGTCCTTGGAATTTTGATAAGTATTATATATCTTTAAATATGTGACTTAAAAATGAGATTATATGAATAGTATCTTATTCTTAAAATTCCCTAGTCGAGTATTATTATTTAAGGACAATAATAATGCACAAAGACTAGTATGTTTCTGGACAGATAACCACATCTCATTGGTCATAGGTATAGTGATACTAAAGTCAAGAACATAAGTGCATGTCTCAATGCATGGCACTGGAATGACCCGCCGTGAGATTCTACATGTTAAATAAGTGTCATAAGTAATTCTCACTGTGATAATAATGTAATGATCCTTAGACCTGAAATCATTATATTACTATACGAGAATTAATATACTTTGATTACATTAAAAGTTACCTTTGACCGGGTGATGATAAAAGGGGACATTGGGTATATTATGAATCGTATGAGAAATATGGATGATCTAGATGAGATTTAATCCTCCTAATTTTAGGAGTGATATTATTGGCCTCTTGTTTGAGTGAGACTATGAAATGCACGGCCGTGCTCAAATGCTGATTTGATTTTAATAGTCTACTCATCGATCAAGAAAATAAAGATTAAATTATGAAGAGGATGACACGAGACATGCCTTGAGTTTAATATATAATATCAAGATTACAGGGATTATATTACATGGAACATTATTCACGAAAGGCTAAAACCCTACAACAAAACATACTACGATTCAAATACCAATATTCGAAAGCCCGTTATTCTAATCCAATTTTAATTCTTAATCTCTATCTAATTTTAATCCTTTTTTATTATTATTAATCTATTTTATTACAAAGTCTATTTCTAATCAAATTCAATATAATAAATATTATGGTTAAAGAAAATAATTTTACAAATTCTAATATAATTCTAATTATTATTACTAATAACTAAATAAATAAATTACGGATATTACATATATATTCCCTTAAAAAGGATTCCGTCCCCGGAATCTAACGAAATTAAAACTCAATACTGAATCAAATAAGTGCGGATATTTATCACAGATAGATTCTTCTAATTTCCAAGTAGCCTCTCTCTCAGAATGATTCTTCCACAAAACTTTAACAAACAGAATGGTTCTCTTCCTCATAAGTCGCTCCTCTCAAACTGAGATAGTTTCAGTCTCCTCCTCACAAGAAAGATCTTCCCTAATCTTATGTAACGAATATTGAACTACGTGCAACAGATGATACTTGTAGCCTCTTAAAACAGACATATGGAATACATTATGTACATGGGATAACTGTGGTGGCAATGCTACTCTATAAGCAACTCCCCCCACTCTCTTTATAACATCAAAAGGACCAACATATCTTGGACTAAGTTTCCCTTTCATACCAAAATGTTTAACACCCTTCCAAGGAGAGACCTTAAAAAACACCTGATTACCAGGCTTAAATCCACCAAGTTTCTTCTTTTTATCTGCATATCTCTTTTGACGCGATTGTGCTTCCTTTAAGTTTTCTTTAGCCTGCTCTATCTTCTCGTTAGTTACCCGAACTAACTCTGACCCTTCAATGACTCTTTCTCCAACCTCATTCCAACAAGTCGGAGCTTTACATTTTCTACCATAAAACGCCTCAAATGGCGGCATGCCAATGCTCACTTGCCAAATATTATTGTACGCAAACTCCATAAGATACAAATATTTATCCCAATCACCATAACACTTCAAAGCACTAGTTCTTAACATATTTTCTAACGTCTGAATCGTCCTCCCTGACTGTCCATCATTTTGTGGATGAAAAGTTGTACTATACTTAAGCCTCGTACCCCAAGCCTGCTGAAATCCCTTCAAAAAAATATGAAGTAAACCTCGTATCCCTGTATAAAACTATCGACAGAGGCACACCATGAAGTCTAACAATATCTCGCTGAAATATCTCTGCCAAATCATGAATAAGAGTAGTCTCTTTAATTGGAAAGAAATGAGTTGATTTTGTAAGTCTATCAACTACCACCCAAATAACTGTTGGGTTTCGAGGCATAAAACGCAGCGGATAAACGTAAATATAACGAAAATTTTCGGAACCCAAACGCAGGATCATGTATAAGAATTGACGGATTATGGTGATAATCGAATCATACCTATTAAGATTTTGAATGCCACGAACTCAACGGAGATCCTTGCTATCACGATTTGTGTCTTCCTCTCGAAAGCACCTCTATGGTATCCACACGAGCACCTTCAAGAACGTCTCACGATCTTGAACACGGAACGGAAGTACTAGCCTCCTTTGATAGGTTTCGAATTCTCTCTGCCTCTTCCTATGCTGCCTCTTCTGCTAGGGTTTTTTTTTACAAAACGTGCAAGCCATTTAACCTATCATTATCTATTTATAATGATTGGTTAATGGGCCTTTTTAGCAAAAACCTAACCCATGTAGGCATAGGATTAAATAATAAAACATGCTTCTATTATTTAATTAATAATTAAGTCACACTTAATTATTATTGGCAGAAATATAATTCTTCAAATTCGAATTTATTTCAATTAATTAAGTCTCACTTAATTAATATAATAAATTCGAATTAATCATCAATTAATTTAAATCTATAATTTAAATTAACTATTCCTCTAGGTGCTCTATGTGTGTGACCCTATAGGCTATTATTTAATTAGCAATAATTTTATTCTCCAATAAAATTATAAACAATGAGCGGTATCTAGTAATACATCATTGCTACCTAATTAAACAATAATTAAATCGTGATTCGATAAAACCTTTCGTGATTAATGTTTCCGTGTAATATAATCCCTTTAACCATATATATTATAGATTAAACTCGAGGCATGTATTTAGTCATCCTCTTCAACATTTAATCCGGGTTTACTTGATCCATGAGTAGACTATGAAAAACAAATCATTATTTGAGCACGGCCATGCATTTTATAGTCTCACTCAATCAAGAGGCCAATAATATCTCTCCTAATTATAGGAGGGTTAAATCCTTTATCTATCATTCATATTTCTCATACAACTCATGATATACCCGATGTCCACTTTTATCATCACCCGGTCAAAGGTAACTTTTAATGTAGTCAAAGTATATCAATCCTCGTATAGAAATATAATGATCTCAAGTCAGAGGATCATTACACCATTATCACTGTGAGTCTTTCTTATGACTTAATTAAACATGAAGAATCTCACTGTGGGTCTGTCCAGTACCATGTACCCTTACATGTACCTATGTATTGACTTTAGTATCCCCATACTTATAACCAATGAGATGTGGTTATCTGTCAAACAACATACTAGTCTATTTATGTATTATTATTGTCCTATCATAATAATACTCGACTAGGGAACCTTTAAGAATATGATATATTATATAATCTCAAGTTCAAGTCATGTACTTAAACTATATAACGAGTATCATGATTCTAAGGACATTTATTATGCTAACAAATATATCGCAGTAATTAAAGTCATAATAAATACGTTTATTGAATAATCAAATGACATAAATGTTTATTAAAAGGAAAAATTGTATTGCCTCTAGGGCACCTACACTAACAATCTCCCACTTGCACTAGAGCCAATCACCCATGTATCTAATACCCATGGAACTAGTGTGACCGTCGTGCTTCTGCTGCGACAAGCCTTTGGTCAGTGGGTCTGCAATGTTATCATTTGTGTGCACTTTACATATGTGTATGTCACCCCTCTCATTAATCTCTCGAATGAGGTGATATCTCCTGAGTATATGTTTGGTTCGGGAGTGAGCTCTAGGTTCTTTAGCTTGTGCAATGGCTCCATTATTATCGCAGTATAGATCAATGGGATCTGCGATTGATGGAACCACTCCCAATTCAGTAATGAATTTTCGAATCCAAACTGCTTCCTTAGCCGCTTCACAAGCTGCAATGTACTCAGCCTCCATTGTAGAATCAGCTACTGTTTCTTGTTTTGAACTCTTCCAACTTACAGCACCTCCGTTTAGACAAAACACAAAACCAGACTGTGATACAGTATCATCCCTGTCTGTTTGGAAACTTGCATCGGTGTAACCTTTTACTACTAGTTTCTCCTCTCCTCCATACACCAAGAATGAATCTTTAGTCCTTTTCAAGTACTTTAGAATATTCTTGACAGCCGTCCAGTGACCTTCACCTGGATTAGATTGGTATCTGCTCGTCATGCTTAAAGCATACGAAACATCTGGGCGAGTACATACCATCGCATACATGATGGATCCAATTGCTGAGGCATATGGAACCTTACTCATGCGGTCCTTGTCATCCAATGATTTCGGACACTGATCTTTAGAGATCGTTATCCCTTGAGATACGGGGACATATCCCTTTTTTTGCATTTTGCATACCAAAACGGTGCAAAACCTTATCGATGTATGTACTCTGACTTAGACCGATCATCCTTCTAGATCTATCCCTATAGATCCTCATTCCTAGAATGTAGGATGCATCTCCTAAGTCTTTCATAGAGAAATTACTCCCTAACCAAATCTTAACAGCCTTGAGAGAAGGTATGTCATTCCCCATTAGTAGTATGTCATCAACATATAGTACTATGAATGCCACATGGCTCCCACTAACCTTCTTGTAAACACAAGGTTCATCCTCGTTTTGAACAAATCCATACTCTTTGATAGTTTCATCAAAACGGATGTTCCATCTCCTAGAGGCTTGCTTTAATCCATAAATGGATCGACGTAATTTACATATCTTGCTAACATTCCCTGGACTGACAAAACCTTCAGGTTGTGTCATGTACACATCCACATCTTCTTTAAGGCTTCCATTAAGGAAGGCTGTTTTGACATCCATTTGCCAGATTTCATAATCATGGAATGCTGCAATAGCAAGCAAAATCCTTATGGATTTGACCATAGCCACTGGTGAGAAGGTTTCATCATAGTCAATACCATGAATTTGCTTGAAACCTTTTGCAACTAGCCTTGCTTTATAGGTCTGAACATTTCCATCCATGTCAGTTTTCTTCTTGAAAACCCATTTGCACCCTATGGGTTTTACCCCTTCAGGTGGATCAACCAAAGTCCATACTTGGTTTTCATACATGGATTCCATCTCGGATTTCATGGCTTCTAGCCATCTCTTAGATTCTGGACTGCTCATAGCATCTTGGTATGTGAGAGGCTCATCTTCATCTATGAGCATCAAATCACCACATTGAGTCAAAAGAAATCCATATCTCTCTGGCTCATGGCGAATTCTACCAGTTCTACGAACAACCTGTGTTTGTTGAGCGTTATTATTATCCTGCTCTTGTTCCACTTCAGGTTCAATGCTATTTTGTGGTTCTCGATCTTCATCGAGGTCTATAGTTCTCCCACTGTTTCTTTTGGAAACAAAATCCCTTTCCATGAAGACAGCATCTCGAGCAATAAACACTTTTTGCTCAGAAGGACTATAGAAATAATACGCCTTTGTTTCTTTAGGGTATCCCACAAAATTGCACTCTTCAGATTTAGGTCCAAGCTTGTCAGATACTTGACGCTTCACAAACGCCTTGCATCCCCAAACTTTCATAAAGCTCATGCCTGACCGTTTCTTCTCCCATATCTCATATGGAGTCTTTTGAACCTTCTTAGTAGGAACACGGTTAAGTGTGAAAGCCGCTGTTTCTAGAGCATAACCCCAGAAACTAATTGGAAGATCTGCATGACTCATCATCGATCGCACCATGTCCAACAAGGTGCGATTTCTCCTCTCTGAAACTCCATTCCATTGAGGTGTACCTGGCGGAGTGAGTTGTGATACAATACCACACTCCTTTAAATAATCTTTAAATTCAGTGCTCAAGTATTCTCCTCCACGATCAGATCGTAAGATTTTAATACTTGCACCTCCGCCAATTTGCTTCTCTACTTCAGCCTTGTATTCTTTGAACTTTTCAAAAGAATCGGATTTATTCTTCATAAGATATACATATCCATATCTACTGAAATCATCAGTAAATGTTATGAAGTAGTAGTAGCCTCCTCTAGCCATCACACGCATTGGGCCACATACATCACTATGTATTAGCTCCAAACGTTCAGTGGCCCTTTGACCCTTACCAGTGAAAGGGGCTTTAGTCATTTTACCAAGCAAACAAGATTCGCAT
Organism: Oenanthe sinensis; assembly: GCA_028671895.1. NCBI lineage: Eukaryota > Viridiplantae > Streptophyta > Magnoliopsida > Apiales > Apiaceae > Oenanthe > Oenanthe sinensis. The sequence continues at coordinate 17,986,065 of CM053804.1, read as the reverse complement.
TCTTGGTATGATTCAAAATCAAACTTATCCAAATATCCATCCTTATGTAATTTGGATATGCGTTTCTCATTTATATGGCCTAGACGACAATGCCAGAGGTATGTTTGATTTGAGTCATTAACTTTAAGTCGTTTGTTTTCTATATTACAGACAGGATTATCTAAGTCAAGAACATATAAACCATTAAACAAACGCGCAACACCATAGGTTAAATCATTCAAAGCAAAAGAGCAACTGTTGTCCTTTATTGTAAACGAAAAACCTTTCTTGTCCAAACAAGAAACAGAAATAATGTTTCTGCGAATTGCAGGCACGTAATAACAATTCTCCAGTTCTAAAACTAGCCCAGAGGGCAAAGATAAATAATAGGTTCCTACAGCTAAAGCAGCAACTCTTGCTCCGTTGCCAACTCGTAGGTCCATTTCTCCTTTAGCCAATGTCCTACTTCTCTGCATTTCCTGCACATTTATACAAATGTGAGAAGCACATCCGGTATCCAATACCCAAGATGTAGAAATAGACAGATTGACTTCTATAACATATATACCTGAATTAGAAGCTTGCTCAGCCCTCTTCTTCTTCAGATCCTCCAAGTAAACTGAACAGTTTCTCTTCCAGTGACCAGTTTTCTTACAGTAGTGACATTCACCCTTAGCGACCCCACCTTTAGGCTTTAAAGCCTGTTTAGGACCTGACTTTGGCTTGGGTGTAGAATCAGAACCTGTCTTCTTCTTACCCTTCCACTTGCCTTTCCCTTTGGCCTTACCTTTATTGCCCACCATTAGTATGGGAGCAGGTTCAGCCGTCTTCATGTTGGTCTCATATGTTCTCAACATAGCCAACAATTCAGTAGGTGTTTTGTCAAACTCATTCATATTGTAGTTCATAACAAACTGAGTGAATTTGTTGTTCAAAGAATTCAAGATTAGGTCAATACCAGTTTCCGGACCAATCGGGAAACCCAAAGTATCAAGATACTCAATGTAACCAATCATCTTCAGAACATGTGGGCCAACTGGTTCATTTGCCCCTTGTTTGCAGTTAAAGAGTGACTTGCTCGTGTTGAACCTTTCTTGACGAGTTTGGCTTGCAAACATGCTTTGCAAGTGCTCATTGATAGTATATGCATCCATATGCACATGCTGTCTTTGAAGCTCAGCACTCATAGTTGCTAACATAAGACACGCAACATCAGTTGCATCATTCTCGTCCTTTGTGTGGGCCGCTCGTTCCTCAACAGTAGCGCCCTCAGGAAGGGGACCTGCCGGAGGAATATCAATGACATGAAGCTTGCGCTCCTGCCTGAGGACAATCCTCAAATTCCTCTGCCAGTCTAGGAAGTTGTTTCCTCCTGTCAGCTTATCCTTCTCAAGGACAGATCGTACGGATAGTGTGTTTGTGTTGTTTGTCATTACTTGGTATCTACAATGATAAAAGCACAAAATTAAACATTAGATTGTCTGAGTTATTTATTATGTTCAAATGATTATGATACATTCATAATATATCTCCCACTATTTTATCAAATCAATAGCCCTTACTATTAATTTGGAAAGTATATCCCATAATCCTTTCTAGTGAGCCAAGATCCATATTTCGTCATGTCTCAAGTCAACCACTGGAAGTCCTTAAGAATGATTATTTAGGTAGACAACATTTGTCAATTATATCATATATAATTCTTGGATAGTTTGGTGAGCAACGATTGATCTTATCTATCTAATAGATTTTTAACCAAACTCTATGCTTCTAAGTTCATAATGGTTGAATATAACCGTTTACTTTCACCTTATTATGACGACTCAGTTAAGTTTGACCCAATGATACAACGGCCGAATATAACCGTTTATATTCGTCGCATCTCACCACGATAGATAGGAGTCCCCTGCCACTGACAGTCTTTCCCCTAATCGATCTAGGATTCGATGAGTGTTCATTCATTGGAAAGCATCCGATTAAAACTTAATATTTTGTTAAGGGGTTTAGAAAATTTACGACGATCATGATCACATCATGAAGAGATCCTCAATTTTTCCTTGAACCAAATATTTCAAATTGACATCTTAAATTGTTCATTTCCCAGGTAGATGGAGGATACCAGTGGTCACACTTAAAACCCATCAGCCTTACGAATACGCATATCCGCTTTTGACAGAAAATCCCAGTTTTAGATATCAAAAATTCATATTTAATTCCGTGTTTTAAAATCCATATTTCATAAACACAAGAATCTCATGATCGTTCGTTTGTTAATTTTAAAATCTTAAATCGTTAAAGATTTTATCTTGTTTAGCATGGCAAGCATGGCATGGGTGACGTATCTAATACATGCATACATCATTAATCTAATTAAAGCATGCATCTTCTACTCTACACATACATTCATACATCAATATGTAAAGTGCAGTATGTAAACGTGCTTGGTTATGGCCCTTTTCCTATGTGATCCTTTCGAGCTAATGAAAGGATCAAAGTCAATCTATGGTGGTAAAATATAAATACAATTACATGTCTTCATTCTTCTTGTATCCATGGGTGCTTGCTCCTCTTCTTGGATCATCATTCAATCTTCAAGTACATTACATGGAATAATTGAATACAATCTATACTAATGTACTTACATAAGAAAACTCGAGTTACATTCGAGGTTAAACAATTACAAGAATGAAGAAAACGACATGCAAGTCGTATTTATAAAACCAAAACCAAAAACCATTAATCTAGGGGTCCAAAGGCCATAACCAGCACCATGCTCAAGTACACAACAAAAATAATGCAGGGGTCCGGGGGCGGCAGCCCCTGGGCGGGGGTCCGGGGGCGGCAGCCCCTGGGCGGGGGTTCGGGGGCAGCAGCCCCCGGGCGGGGTCTGGGGGCGGCAGCCCCCAGCTGGGGTCGAGCTGCCAGGTCAGCTTGGAAATTTTTTATTTTCGAAGACCAGTCCTATTCAGAAATCATCAATTTCTGAATTACAGATCATATCTGTTGGCCTTTTTCCCCACTGCAATTTACACAGTTTCAGAAGCATGTATCATATACATACTTATCATATCCCAGTTAACAGATCATGTCCAACATAATCTTTCCACCAGTTTGTATCATATACAAACTGACCCTCATGCAAAATATACAAATCGCAAACAGGCATATAAATCAGTCATGACAAATCATTAACATGCTAGTATCATCATCTATTTACTCATCATATGAATAACAATTCGAATATACATGGCAGTAGCATGGCAGTAGCATAACAGGCATGGCAGTAGCATAAGCAGTGGCATGGCAGTTATGACAAAGCAGTAGCATGGCATGACAGTCACCAAAACAGGCATGTATGCATCAAATACATAAAACACGTAACCAAATCAGTCCCTTATACACGTAGCTCTGATACCATTGTTGGGTTTCGAGGCATAAAACGCAGCGGATAAACGTAAATATAACGAAAATTTTCGGAACCCAAACGCAGGATCATGTATAAGAATTGACGGATTATGGTGATAATCGAATCATACCTATTAAGATTTTGAATGCCACGAACTCAACGGAGATCCTTGCTATCACGATTTGTGTCTTCCTCTCGAAAGCACCTCTATGGTATCCACACGAGCACCTTCAAGAACGTCTCACGATCTTGAACACGGAACGGAAGTACTAGCCTCCTTTGATAGGTTTCGAATTCTCTCTGCCTCTTCCTATGCTGCCTCTTCTGCTAGGGTTTTTTTTTACAAAACGTGCAAGCCATTTAACCTATCATTATCTATTTATAATGATTGGTTAATGGGCCTTTTTAGCAAAAACCTAACCCATGTAGGCATAGGATTAAATAATAAAACATGCTTCTATTATTTAATTAATAATTAAGTCACACTTAATTATTATTGGCAGAAATATAATTCTTCAAATTCGAATTTATTTCAATTAATTAAGTCTCACTTAATTAATATAATAAATTCGAATTAATCATCAATTAATTTAAATCTATAATTTAAATTAACTATTCCTCTAGGTGCTCTATGTGTGTGACCCTATAGGCTATTATTTAATTAGCAATAATTTTATTCTCCAATAAAATTATAAACAATGAGCGGTATCTAGTAATACATCATTGCTACCTAATTAAACAATAATTAAATCGTGATTCGATAAAACCTTTCGTGATTAATGTTTCCGTGTAATATAATCCCTTTAACCATATATATTATAGATTAAACTCGAGGCATGTATTTAGTCATCCTCTTCAACATTTAATCCGGGTTTACTTGATCCATGAGTAGACTATGAAAAACAAATCATTATTTGAGCACGGCCATGCATTTTATAGTCTCACTCAATCAAGAGGCCAATAATATCTCTCCTAATTATAGGAGGGTTAAATCCTTTATCTATCATTCATATTTCTCATACAACTCATGATATACCCGATGTCCACTTTTATCATCACCCGGTCAAAGGTAACTTTTAATGTAGTCAAAGTATATCAATCCTCGTATAGAAATATAATGATCTCAAGTCAGAGGATCATTACACCATTATCACTGTGAGTCTTTCTTATGACTTAATTAAACATGAAGAATCTCACTGTGGGTCTGTCCAGTACCATGTACCCTTACATGTACCTATGTATTGACTTTAGTATCCCCATACTTATAACCAATGAGATGTGGTTATCTGTCAAACAACATACTAGTCTATTTATGTATTATTATTGTCCTATCATAATAATACTCGACTAGGGAACCTTTAAGAATATGATATATTATATAATCTCAAGTTCAAGTCATGTACTTAAACTATATAACGAGTATCATGATTCTAAGGACATTTATTATGCTAACAAATATATCGCAGTAGTTAAAGTCATAATAAATACGTTTATTGAATAATCAAATGACATAAATGTTTATTAAAAGGAAAAATTGTATTGCCTCTAGGGCACCTACACTAACAATAACATCATTTTTCCTAAACCTCCTCGGTAAACCGGTCATAAAATCCATGGTAATGTTTTCCCACTTCAAAACCGGGATATCCAATTGCTGTAACAGTCCACTAGATCTCTGGTGTTCAATTTTCATCTGTTGACATGTAAGACATTTCCCCACAAACTCTGTTATGTCTTGTTTCGTCCCACTCTACCAAAAGTGCTTCTTCAAATCCCTATACATCTTATTAGAACTTGGATAAATAGAGAATGAAGAACTATGAGCCTTAGTCAAAACTGCTTCACGAACTGCTATATCTGCAGGTACACACAATCTACTACCCAACCATACCACACCATGAACATCAACATGAAACTCCGTTTTCTTTCCATCTGCCACATTCGATCTAATATCTTCTAACCCTATATCATTTTTATGACCTTCCTTATCCCATGAGACTAGATTTGATTCCACCTTCAAACTTGTCATGCTTGTAGTCGATCCTCCAACATACAACTCCACACCCAAGTGGTCCATATCTGAAATAAGGTGCTGCTGAGTAATAAGAGATGCAACACTTCTCAAATTCTTCCTACTAAGAGCACCTGCCACTACATTTACCTTTACTGGATGGTACTGAAATTTAGCATCATAAACTTTAATAAGTTCAAACCACCTCCTTTTCTTCATGTTTAGCTCCTTTTATGTAAAAATATATTTGAGACTCTTATGATTAGTGAAAATTTCACAAGTTTCACCATACAAATAATGCCTCCAAATTTTTAATGCAAAACCACTGCTGCTAACTCTGAGTCATGAGTAAGATGGTTTACCTCGTAAGATTTAAGCTGCCTAGAGGCGTACGAAATCACCGTCCCATGCTGCATAAAAATACATTACAATCCTCTCGTAGAAGCATCACTATAAACTTGGTATCCTCTACTCCCTGATGGTAAAACAAGTATAGGAGCTGACACCAACCTTTTCTTCAACTCTTGAAAACTATGTTCATGATCATCATTTCACTCGAACTTAACACCCTTCCACATCAGCTGAGTCAATGGCAAAGCTATGGATGAGAAACCCTCTACAAAGTGCCTATAGTAGCCTGCCAAACCTAAGAAACTCCTCACCTCTGTCACAGTGCTAGGTCTCGACCAATTTGTAATAGCCTCGACTTTCGCAGGATCCAACTCAATTCCCTTACCAGACACAATATGCCCCAAAAATGCAACCTGCTCTTACCAGAATTCACACTTCGAAAATTTTGCAAACAATTTATTCTCCCTCAAAATTTCAAGTACAATGTGCAAATGCTCCTCATGTTCTTCCTTACTCCTAGATTATATCAAGATATCATCAATGAAAACCACAACGAACTTATACAAGTAATCATGAAACACCCGATTCATCAAATCCATAAATATTGTTGGAGCATTCGTCAACTTAAAAACATCACAAGAAACTCATAATGACCATATCAAGTACAAAATATTGTCTTCAGAATATCTTCATTTCTTACTTGTAACTAATGATAACCCAATCTCAAATCTATCGTCGAAAGAAATATTTTCCCCCTTACAAATAATCGAACAAGCCATCAATGCTTAACAAATGATACTTGTTTCTAGCAGTCATCTTATTCAACTCCCTATAGTCAATACACAATTTCATAGACCTGTCTTTCTTCTTTACAAAAAAATAGTGGAGCACTCCATGGAGATACACTCGGTCTGATAAATCCCTTATCCAACAAGTCTTGTAGTTATTCTTTTAATTCTTATAACTCTACTAGTGTCATCGTATACAATCATTTTAAATAACTTCAGCCCTGGTGACAAATTCAAGAATAACATATACATGCTTTTGTGTAATAACACATCTTTCATGTCTCTCGAGTATTCTCAAACCTCTATAAAATTCATCCACTACTTTCTTTTTATATTCCAACATCTCTAGTTATATGAAACCACTTAGGTTATATCTCAATTCATATTTAAATCTCTCTTTTAAAAATATCCCACGAACCCTTCGAGCAATCCAACCTAACAAACTTTTTTTTATGTAATTTAAAATATTCTCATCATCATTCTACCTAATTAAATATAACATCCTAAGGTAAGTTTCCTTATGCGCAACTGAGAAATATTGTCTCCTACACACACTATTAAATCATTTTCAATCCATTGTCATCTTGAAATCTTTTCATCTAGTCGCATTCACATTCCCGCATCACATTTCAAATTTTATATATCTGATTTCACATCCTACCATGGTAGCGAACATAGTATCTCTTTGCATTTAACTCATTGATAATCAATAATCCTTAATATGTAGCTCATATCCCTAGTTGAAGTCTAAAAGCCATACAATCCTTAGCCAAAAATTATCTTACTCATAAAGTTAAAATAATTCTAAATACACCTTTCATTTAAAAATCTTGATTTACAGTTACTAACATACTTGCATCTTCATAGATCGTTCACTTTCCTTTTCAATCAATTGCTCCAAAATGTTTGATGAATAAATCATTAAATATTTAATCAAGGTCATGCATCCCTATCGGAAATATGTTTGCCTAGATGACTATATCCTACATATTATAAACACTCTTAATAATTATCACGAAGGCACATAAAAGGTTCATTTACGAAGACTAAACTGCAAGATTCTTAACAGATGGGAAACAAACAACAAAATGAGTCAAAACATATTCAAATAATGTGAACACTCCAAGTCTAAAAAGGATTCACAATATCAAATACAGATATGAATGAAGTTCGTAGAAAGAGGCAAGTTGAAATAGTTTATAAAATTTATTAAGAGTGAAATAATATTGAAATGAACACAAGTAGAAAAATCTCAAAATAGAATACCCATCCTAACGTCTACCCAAACTCAGAGGTCAAACCTAAATAGGTTTTCTACAAGAAAGAACCTAAGCTCTGATGTCATCTCTGTAACACCCCTTTCCCAAAACGAGACGAGGGATTACTTAACAAATCTCAAACCTGTATACAGAGTACTAAAATCCACCTTACAATAATTAAATAAGTCCAACAGATTTCTAAAATAATATTAAAACCTCCAAAATAATTTAAAATGATAAATATGAATAAATCCAAAATCTCTAATAATAACTAATGTCTAAATAATAGCCAGAAGTCCAACTTCCTAATCAACTGCAATAAGGGTAGCTCTCCATCACACAACCCGAGATCCCCCTAAGTACCTACTAGAAGAAAGAATACGGCATGAGTCAAATGCCCAGTACGGATTGAAATACAGTTTATAAAACAATATATAATTTGATAATAATAAATAAACTTTAATTTTTAAAAACAAGGATGAAGCAAAGAGGGGTTATGATATTTCATACCGATACAGAACAGATAACAGATACACACATCATAGGGTACCTAATGCGTGCAACAAACCAGACAACGTGTACGGCATATACAACGTCACCGTCAAATATTAAATCACAAAACAAATCAGATTGGGTGCACCCATGTATCCTCAAACAAATATTAAATGCGCAAAGCTCGCTACCTGAGCTATCAGAAGGATACGCCGTGACTAATCACACTGCCACGGAAGTGTCATGCCACTGGTGCCGCAATGACATGGCTGTAGTACCCCTACAGTTGGTTAACTCGGTATACCATCACTCTAAGGGTTCAAATAAAATAATTTTCACAATTTTAAAATCACCTGAACAGATATTTCAAATATTCTACGTAGATATGTAACATATATAATTTTCAAAAATCGCAGAGACAAATATTTAAATATTTGGAATCAGACTTTAAAATAATTTTCGGAGAATCAAAACAGTTAAAACAAATAATAACGAAAGGAATAGATTTACGAACGGAACAAATTAAATATAACTAATCGTAAAAAGAGTAGCGTTGAAGAGAAAGTGGACGAAATCCGTACCTTAGAAATAGCAATCTCAGACACTAACGAAAACTCGAACTAGCAATTTCAGACACTAACGAAAACTGCATAGACCCACAAAATTTCTGGTTCACGATCTTTTCTTCTTGATCAAGACAATTCAATGCGTCCAAGGTACCAAATAACGCCTCTGTATTTATTTCTTACGCGGACACCACTTTAAGGTTTAATAAAACTCACGGTTATGTATACATGGGTCTTGTATATATACTGAATAAAATAATCCTTAACACCCAATCGAAAGTATCACATATCAAACGTCTCAAACGTCGAATTTCTTCATAACTCCAATTCTGCTCAGATCTGTATTTTACCTTTTTGACCCTCTAAACAATGTTTTCTGGAAAAACTTAAAACACAACAATCGTAGAGAACGAAATGATCTTTCTAAAAACTCCGGAATCAATGAATTCTGACTTACGATGAATTTATTACGAATTTTACAATACAACTGATTTGTGTATGAATAATCTTACGAATTTTACAAACAAAGATGAAGAAAAAGAATAAGGATTTGTGTATCGAGAGAGATTTACATCTGTTTAGTCTTGGTGGCTAGAAAAGAATATGAAAGAATGAGGAGATCTTAATCTATATATAGAGTTTTAAAACCCTACAACAAACCCTACTACGATTCAAATACCAATATTCGAAAGCCCGTTATTCTAATCCAATTTTAATTCCTAATCTCTATCTAATTTTAATCCTTTATTATTATTATTAATCTATTTTATTACCAAGTCTATTTCTAATCAAATTCAATATTATAAATATTATGATTAAAGAAAATAATTTTATAAATTTTAATATAATTCTAATTATTATTACTAATATCTAAATAAATAAATTACGGATATTACAACAAGTCCAGTTAAACAAATTGAGAAGTTAACTGAGAAAGTAATAAAGGAGTTTGTGAAATGAGTCAATCGAGAAGTCATCAAAGAAGTATGCAATCGAGAAGTCTAGACAATCAAGAAGTATCAAGTCAAAGACAAATCGAGAAGTCTCACAAGTACTCGATCAAGTAGTCCACATCATGACTTCTCGAAGTGTAATGAAGCTGAGTATTTTAATGTTTCAAATAGTTATTTTCAAAGAGATTTGCAGAAGAATAAGACAAGTAATTTGAAGCATTGTCGTGATCAGGTCAGTCAAACATGTGAATATAATAACAAGTTTAAAATGAAGCTTAAAAAGAAAAGAAGATAAAGATAGAAGGCAGAATAGAAAAGACTGTCAAAGAATGATGTTAGATAGAAATAGATAGCAGTCAAATGTAAAGTATTTCTTATTTGTTTCTAATTTTAGCATAACTATGTAGTGAGAGCATGTTGTTATTTGCCCTTAAGTACACTAAGTTTGGAGACAGGGGGGTTGAATACAAACTTAAGAACTATTTAAGATTCTTGCGGATTTAAGTTCATTCAACAACAGTGTCTGAGAGAATATTGAAAGAGCTGATTAAATTAAGAAGATGGATAATAAACGTATTGAAAAACAAGACAAGCAATATTAAAAATTACTAGTGGATTGGTTTTTCCACTATTATACTTTTTGCTTTCAAATAATCTTGGTAAAAATACTAAGCTGCTTACAAAGTGTTTTTCTGCACAACTATGCTTATAATTTTCTTTCACAGTTTTTCTTCACTTTGCTACTATAGACTACTAACTACTATATAATAGTTTTCTTCTCTTCTATTTCCTATTGACAGATAACATTATAAATTACATTTTACAATGTTTACATGAAAATAAAAATTAGCTACTTTCAAAGTCTTCATTGGACCATGTCTAGTCTGGAAAGTATCTTTTTATTGATGTATTCCTTGAAGACTGTGTTGCCTTAAAAGTCTTCACAATCCTGACAAGACTGTCTTCCATTGATTCAGTTTCTGCACAGTTCCCTTCCTTTTGTCTTTAACTAAATTGAGAAACCTTAATCAACTGACAAATGTTGTTAAGCTTATCAGTTGATTCTTCTTTGATCATCCATCGATGGATAGGTTATCCATCGATCAATTAATGTATCGATGGATAATCTAGTTATCCATTGATGAACTACTATCTGTTGATTGCCTTTATCCGTTAATGGCATTCATCCGTTGATGGCTTTTATCCGTTGAGTAGTGTCTTCATCCATCGACTCCAATATCTGTTGATCACATCATTTATGAGAATTCTGACTTAGAATATTTACAATTGATCAACCATTCTTCACATCCATTGAGAAGCTATCAATTGAAGTCAAGTAACATCAGTCGACTACTTCACAGTATCCATCGAGGCAATACAATCAATTGATAATGAAACATGAATCAAATTTTATAATCCAATTTATCAGTTGATTAACAAGCTTCAACTGATAACTGGTTTCCTAGTCAATAGATATTTATAAGTCATATATCCATCCACTAGTTTCAATGAATCTTTAAAATTCCTATTGAAATTCTAAGTAATTTGTTATCATCAAAACTCATAATTCCTAACAATCTCCCCCTATTTATGAATATGTAAAATATGCATAAATTTTCTATTGTTGATAACAAAACTTTTAAACATTTTCATTCTAGCAGGAATTTCAATATTGACAGAAGTAATTTGAGACAGAGTGATCAAATACTAATAAGAGATAAATTCTGATAATTTTGATGTCGAGTCTGAATCTTCTAACTTCTTCTTCTTCTCCTTGACTCATTCATTTTGTCTTCATTTTTTTCATTTTTCTGTAAAGGGATTCCTTCAGAATCTTCTCATCCTCAACCCTATAGTCCAGTTGGCTTACAAGATGGTTCAATTCCAGATTGGACAGTTTGTCTATTTCCTGACAGATATCAATGCATTTTTCTCTAGCTTCCCTATCCTTGTAGATCATCATGTAAAATGGTTCATAAAGTCCCTTCTTTCCTTTAGGGTTCCAAATTTTGATTTTGTCATCCCTTTCCTCTTGAATAGGTGTCTCCCTTATCTTTTTCATCTTCTCAAGAATGGCTTTTCCTAGCTCTTCAGTTTGATAGTACTTTCTGTTGAGCTTGGTGTAGATTTTCCTTAAGATGACATATCCTTGATCCAAGACTTGATTGAATGTGAAAGTTGAATGTGATCCATCTTCATACTCAATGTGAAGTAAATCAACATCCCTCTTCCTTTGACCTTTTACTGCAATCATTCCTTCACTCTTGATTGGCATAAAATTTTTAATCTAGGGTTTGAACACTTCTATTTCTTTGGCTTGACCACTCCCAGATGCTTGACTTTTAAGCTTCACCTCCTTTGGCTTCTCCTTTTCATCAACAACAAGATTCATTTTAACTCCAGAAGGTTTTGGTTCGTCCACAGGCTTATTTTCTCTTTGTTTCATTCTTGGCCTCCCTTTTCCTTCTTTTCTCCTGGCTTCCCTAATCAGCCTATCCTCCTCATCAAATTGCTTTTGCAGTTGAATGGCTAGTTCTTCTTGTGACTTTTCTTGTTGTTCCCTGCTTTGCCCAATAGCCTCTCTCATTCACTCATGACAGAATTCTTCTTTTTTTTTCTTCTATAGCAATCCATTTACCTTTTCTGTCACCAGTCTGTGAGCTACCTTCATCTACCCTTATCTCTCTTTTCTTTACTGCCTCAAGAATTTCTGGCAATATGACAATTGGCTCATGTGCATCAATCTCCTTGTTTTTGCTAGCAATGGAATCAAATTGCTTTACAATTTGTTAAGCCAATGTCTGCTTTGCATCTTTCCTTTGGATGACATTTTCTGTATTCTTGATTACAGCTTCAACTTCTTTTCTCCTCTCCTCATACCTCTCCCCCTTTTTGTTATCAGCAACTAGTTGTTCTAAGGAGTCAGAAATAAGAGGAGTCTCCAAAAGTTTGTTCAGAAGTTTGATTTGATTGACTTGATTTTTCAAAACTAAGTCCATGTTGTGCTCCGTAGCAGTCACTCTTTTTGTTTGTAATTGTGCTCTAGAGACAATACTTTTTATATTTTAAGAAAAATATTTATTATTAAGGATTATGTTTTATTGATTATTATTTATTTATTATGTTTTATTTACTGCGTAATAAATTGAAAGCATAATAAATATCCTTGGAATTTTGATACGTATTATATATCTTTAAGTATGTGACTTAAAAATGAGATTATATGAATAGTATCTTATTCCTAAAATTCTCTACTCGAGTATTATTATTTAAGGACAATAATAATGCACAAAGACTAGTATATTTCTTGACAGATGACCACATCTCATTGGTTATAGGTATGGTGATACTAAAGTCAAGAACATAAGTGCATGTCTCAATGCATGACACTGTAATGACCCGCCGTGAGATTCTACATGTTAAATAAGTGTCATAAGTAATTCTCACTGGATAATGGTGTAATGATCCTTAGACCAGAAATCATTATATTTCTATACGAGAATTAATATACTTTGATTACATTAAAAGTTACCTTTGGCCGGGTGATGATAAAAGTGGACATTGGGTATATTACGAATCGTATGAGAAACATGAATGATCTAGATAGGATTTAATCCTCCTAATTTTAGGAGTGATATTATTGGCCTTTTGTTTGAGTGAGACTGTGAAATACACGGTCGTGCTCAAATGTTGATTTGATTTTAATAGTCTACTCATCGATCAAGAAAAAAAAGATTAAATTATAAAGAGGATGACATGAGACATGCCTTGAGTTTAATCTATAATATCAAGATTAAAGGGATTATATTACATGGAACATTATTCACGAAAGGCTTAATCGAATCACCGCTTTATTATTATTACTTAGGTAGCAATGATGTTTTACTAGATGCCGCTCATTGTTTACAATTTTAATTAGATATTAAAATTGTTGCCAACGTAATAATAACCTACAGGGTCACACACAAAGAACGCTTGAAGGAGAAATAATTTAAATTGTGAATTTAAATTAAATAAGAAATTTATTTTATTTATGATATTAATTAAGTATGACTTAATTAATTATATAAATAGAATAAATGAATTATTTAAACTAATTCCAAAATTAATAATTAATTAATTGAGACTTAATTAAATAATTTAGAATTTTGGATTAGTATTAATTATAATTGAATTATAATTAGAAAACTTATTCCTCTCTCTATATAATCTCTTTATGGGCTGATTTAATGAATATACATATTTTTACTAAAACCCTAGCCGTTTTGAGAAAAGAGGAAGATAAAGAGAGAGAAGCAGTTTTCGGGTGCTAGTACACATCAATCCTTCATGAAAAGTGTTTGTGTGGATACCGTAGGGCGTAGATCGCGAGAGCGGGATACGTGGTGATTAAACAAGCTTTGGACCTCCATTAATCTTCCATTAATGAACTGTTAAAGCTTCTAAAGGTATTTATTATTTATCTCCAAATTAAATCTTTTGTTTTCGCATGGATCCTGCGAAGGGTTTCGCTATTTTGATTTATTTTTCGCATTTATTCCGCTGCGTTTGTGCCTCGAAACCCTTCACTTTTCTCCAATGCCACTACTTTATCTTTGTTGTAGACTCAGTATTTAGCCTTTGTTTGATTCTGGTTAATATTGTAAGGCTGAGTCTTGAATCAATTATGGAGTCAAAATGCATCCTTGAGCTATCAATTTCCTCCCTGATTTTCTTAAGTTCATACTTAGACCCTATGACATGCATCTTCTGAATCTTCAGGTTGTCTCTGTAAAAATTAAGAATTCTTCTGTGCGAAGGATCCTCTACATTTACTTCAGCCATGGATCTCCTGTAGTGTGAAATGATGGCCCTTTCAATGTCAGCCAAACTGGTCTCATCACTGGCCATATCAGGTTCCAATAACTCATCATGAAAACTATATTCAAAATCTTCTGGATTCATATGGGATACATCATAAGGTTGTCTTGTTAGACTCTCATTTCCACTCCTGAATTGTTCTTCGGTTTGCACTAAACCCAACATCTTTTCAGCCTCTTGATTAGTGGATGCTGCCAATTCTTGGTAGTGTGGATCATCATGTTGAAAAGTTGATGCATTAATGTTAAATTCAACCTCATCATCCACTTCCATATAGGAATCTGCAGCTCCTGTAGGGACTCCATTTCCTCCATCTCCCCCTGACTCCAATCCCAACTTCTGGGTGAGTTTTACTGCAACCTGCTTAGTTTTAGAAGTTGATGCTTCATGAGATGGTGAAATTGATTTCTCTCTATTCTTTTCTCTCTCACTCTCTTCTCTCTGTTTTTGCATCAGGATCTCATCCTGTATCCTCACCTCTCCCTTACTTTCCTCTCCTTTTGCATCACCTGCTAAGGTGGAACTCTCTTTGCTCACACCCTCTCCTTTTGCCACCTAAGAAGAATTTGAGGGCCCCTCATTCACACACTCTCCTTTTGCCAAGGAATGCAATCATTGCCTCTCACTCACCTCACCCACTCCACTCAATCCTAGCAGAGTATTGGCAACTTGAATTGTTTCAATAGATGATTCTTGAATTGGAATGAATGTGTCAATCGATGGATAATGAAATCCACCAATGGATGAATATCCGTTGATTGGAGCTCATCGATGGATGTAAGGATATCCATCGATAGAAGTAAACTAGTCAATGGATGTTAGATATCAGTTGATTGAATAATATCCATTTACTTGTGAGAATTTATAGTATTTTTCTGATAAACCAAGGTGTTAACCTTATTTGGTGATACAAGTGAGAGTGTTGGCTCCACCCTGAGTTACATAGAGGGTGAATTTGAAACATTGAAGTTATTAATCACCAAAGTTTCTGAAAAAATAGATTTTGAAGGGGGATTGAAGAGAAGAAATAGATAGAGAGTGGGGCTGTGCCTCAGGAAAATTCTAAGACACATCAAAAGAAGAAACTGAAGGCTCCACCAAATTTGCATTTGGCTTTGCAGGTGTGTGTGTTCCCTATGCAATATTTTTGTCCTTCTTTCTCCTTTTGTAGGGCTGAATTACTTTGTGTCCCTCACCCCCATCTAACGGTCCTGGTTGAGATCTCTTTTCAATAGTTACACCTTGTTGAGAAGATGCAACTAGGGATGTGTTCAAATCCTTTACTATAGCCTCAATATGTTGGGAGATTGGACTGGTGGCTGGTTGGACACGTTCAACCTTTCCTTCCTTATCCTTCTGGCTTTCTTGATGTTGGCCAGTTCTCTCACCCTTATCAACCACCTTCACACTCCCCTTAGTTGTTTTTCTTTTCTTAGTTTTTATAACAGTAGTCTTTTGAGAAACTACTGAGGTGGTTTGTTTAGATTTGTGTTTGGAAGGTTGTGCAACTTGGGTAGGAGGGATGGGGACACTTCTATCTACCTCCATTGTTGCAGAAGGCAAAGAAATTGGAATACCAGAAGAAGTAAAAGAAAAGTTGAGTTTCTTTAGATATACCTGTACAAAAGGAGGATAGATGAGGCACAACTTAGGGTGTAAGTTGATTATCACCAAGTCCTTGAAGACCCTTTTGTTTTGCGTCCATGGCTCTAGTGTTTCCATATCTGCACTAATTTCATATTCTCCAATGGAGGCATTAATCAACAGCATAAAGAATCTAGCAAAATAAATGTTTTTTTGCCTAGAAGTTTTATTCCCTAACTTAGCAGATAATTCATTTAGGAGTAATGTGCTAAAATTAAAGTACTTATCATATAGGGCAGAATAAGCAATTTCTTGCATACTTATGGTAATTGCATCAAAATTACTTATTTTTCCAGAAAATACTTTAATAATAACATCAAAGAAATAACTCCATTCTTTTCTTAGATTTTTCCTAACAACTTCGCCTAAACTAGTTTCAACATTTGCATAGTTAACAAATTCTAGCATGTCCCTAATTTCATTTTCAGTGGGTGACCTATCACAATTATTTTCAAGTTATTCTAAATATTCAGACAAAATAGTACTTGTAATGGTGTAGGAATTATCTTTGCAAGTATAAGAAATTACCTTCCCATCTTGTGATACTTCTGCAGTGTTCCATAGTTCTTCAACAAAAGAACACACTATTGTGGGTGCTTCACTGAGTGCTTTGGACACTTTGCAGTCTCCCATAAATCGCATCAACAGATGGAAGTCCATGAGAGCATCATTCACTCTTAGACATGCTGTGAAGTTGTTTTGTTCAAATGTGAACCCAGTGGAGGAAACAATCTTCTTTTGTGGTGCCATTTATGATTCTTGAGAGATTATAAAGAACTTGAAAATGAGTAAGTGATTTTGACAAGAAAAAGCTTGAGAGAGAGAGAAACAGAGATGCAGCAATTAGAGATAGAAAATAAAATAACAATTGAGAATGAAGTAAGAATTATGATTGCTATTTATAATCTCTGTGATTAAAAAGAATTGAATAGTCAGTTTAATTAAGGATATAACTGTTGTGAGATAAAAAGAGTTAAAGTAAATTACTATAAATCGCAATCGATGGGTATATTCATCTGTTGACAAGTAAAGTAATTAATCAACGACTATAATTTGATCAACGGAAGAATAAAATTATAGAAATTCTAGTACCATCGATGGATAAAATAAAGAATTAATGATTTATCGATCGATAAATAACTACCAAGGTAATTATTTGTTGATAGATAAATATCCATCGAAAGGAGTAGAATAAATCTGTTGATCTACATAATTAAAAGAAAATTTATCAATCGATAAAAAATTACTTAGGTAATTATCTGTAGATAGATAAATATCCATCGATGTGAATATATTTTATCTATTGATTAAATATATCCATCGATAGCTGCAAAATATCCATTGATGATTAACACAGTTATCAATTGATCACTTTGTTTCAATAGATAATTGTGAACAATGGCTTAAAAAAAATTGTGCATACATTCAAGATTGAGCAAAATTAAGCATACTTAAGTCACAAACTAATCTATTAAAAGTAGATTCATCTAGTGGTTTGGTAAAAATGTCTGCAAGTTGTTATTCACTAAGGGCAAAATGTAATTCAACTGTACCATTCATTACATGTTCCTTAATGAAATGATACCTTATGTCAATGTGTTTGGTTATGGAATGTTGCACATGATTTTCTATTATTGCAATGGCACTTGTATTATCACAAAAAATAGGAATTTTGTTCATGTTGAACCCATAGTCAAATAATTGATTCCTCATCCATAATATTTGAGCACAACAACTTCCAGCAGCAATGTACTCAGCTTCTGCAGTTGAAGTTGATACTGAGTGTTGCTTTTTGCTATACCATGACACAAGTTTGTTTCCTAGAAATTGATAGGTGCTTGTAGTACTTTTCCTGTCTATTTTGCAACCTGCATAATCAGCATCTGAGTAGCCTATTAGATCAAAACCAGAGTCTCTAGGATACCAAATACCTAAATTTGATGTACCCTTGAGATACCTAAAAATTCTCTTTACAGCCACTAAGTGAGACTCTCTAGGATCAGCCTGAAACCTAGCACACAAGCATGTAGAAAATATTATATCTGGCCTACTTGCAGTTAGATATAAAAGTGAGCCTACCATATCTCTATAACTTGAGATATCCACTTTAGCTTCCTTAGGGTTCAATTCAAGTTTGGTGGCAGTGACCATGGGAGTTTTTGCAGAAGAACATTCACTCAAGTCAAATTTCTTTAACAGGTCATGAATGTACTTTGATTGATTTATAAAAATACCATTCTTAACTTGTTTGACTTGCAAACCAAGAAAGTAGGTAAGTTCTCCCATCATGCTCATTTCATATTTACTCTGCATTAATTTGGTAAACTTTTTATAAAGTCCCTCATTAGTTGAGCCAAAAGTAATGTCATTCACATATTTTTGAACAAGAATGATAGAGCCATTAACATTTCTACTGAATAGAGTTTTAATAACAGTACCTCTTGTGAAGTGATTCTCAATAAAAAACTGAGATAGAGTGTCATACCAGGCCCTTGGTACTTGTTTCAAACCATAGAGGGCTTTGAGTAGATAATAGACAAAGTTAGGGAAATTTGGATCTTCAAAGCCAGGATGTTGTTCCACATAGACTTCTTCTTCTAATTCTCCATTCAAAAAGGCACTCTTCACATCCATCTGGTAGACTTTGAAATTAACATGTTCAGCATAGGCCAGAAAGATTCTGATTGCTTCCAGCCTTGCAACTGGTGAAAATTTTTCATCAAAATCAATTCCTTCTTCTTATGAGTACCCCTTTTCCACAAGTCTTACTATGTTTCTAGTAATAGTACCAATTTCATCCATGTTATTCCTTAGAACAATGTCAATATTTGGAGAAGGGGGGTTGAATACAAATATTAAAACTTTTGCTTCTTTTAATATTTGTTCTTGATGTTTGAGAGTTAGAGAGAATATGTTTGAACAGATAACAACTGAAAATTAAAGTGAACAAAGAGATTTAAAAATTACTGATGGATTGGTTTTTCCATCAGTTATATATTTTTTTCTCAATGATCCTAGGTTAAAAGAAAACCTAGCTTCATTTTTACAATGTTAGAAAAATCAACTGATCTTACAATTTGCTCTGAAGCCTGAACAGTTGATTTAAGAAATATTGTCTAACTTTTCTATTTCTAACAATGCAACTACACTTGTTTATATACTACAAGTGTATTTTTACAATTCCTATTCTAGGATTGTTTCTATCTGTCTCTCTTTTTCCTTTTTCTTTTTAGGAAAACAGACTTGAAAGACAGCTACGGATTGAGTCTTCACAGCCACCCTAGGTTGTCTTCCATAGATGTTCTTTTGTTCTCTGGATCTACAACTGATAGTCTTTCTGTGTTGTCACAATCAATTGATAATTTGTTGTTAAGCATATCAATTGATTCATCCTTTAATCCATCAACTGATGTTTCATATTTATTTCATATTTACCTAGAAAATAGGTAAGTTCTCCCATCATGCTCATTTCATATTTACTTTGCATCAACTTAGCAAACTTTTGACAGTTTTTCATTGGTTGAGCCAAAAATAATGTCATCTACATAGATTTGAACAAGAATCATAGAGCCACTAACATTTCTATGAAAGTGAGTTTTGTCAAATTACCTCTTGTGAAGTGATTCTCAATAAGGAATTTAGATAGAGTTTCATATCAGGCCCTAGGTGCTTGTTTTAATCCATAAAGTGCCTTCAGAAGATAGTACACAAATCCAGGATGAACAGGATCAATAAAACCAAGAGGTTGTTCTACATATACTTCTTCTTCTAGTTCTCCATTAAGAAAGGCACTTTTCACATCCATCTGATACACCTTGAAATTTGCATGAGCAGCATATGCTAAAAAGATTTTGATTGCTTCCAACCTTGCAACTGGTACAAATGTTTCATCAAAATTTATGCCTTCTTCTTGTGAATAGCCCTTTGCCACTAATCTTCCTTTATTCCTTGTCACTGTACTAGATTCATCCATTTTGTTTCTGAATACCCATTTTGTGCCAATGACAGATTTGTTCTTTGGTTTGGGCACCAGCTTCCATACCTTATTCCTTTCAAACTGATTCAACTATTCTACCATAGCTATTATCCAATCAGGATCATTCAAGGCTTCTTCAATCTTTTTTGGTTCTTATTGAGATAGAAAGCTACTATACAAGCATTCATTTTGAGTTGCACTTCTGGTTTTGACTCCATCATTTGCATCTCCAATAATTAATTCAAAGGGATGGCTTTTTGTCCATTTCCTTTAAGATGGTAAATTTGTTCTTGAAGATGATGATGCTTTATGATCATTGAAAGTGTTTTGATCATTGTGATGCGATTGACTATTTGAGAACCATCCCCCTGAGATGGACACTCCTCTTGAAGATTGATGAGCAGAGTTGTTATCCATCGAATGATTATCGATTGATGTATTATCAGTTGATTGAAGATTGTCAACTGATAAGTTATCTGTTGATGTATTGACATCAATTGATGAGAGGATTCTAGATACTTGATTTCTTGAAATTTCCACATCATCATCATCACTGTCCTCAATATTGCTTGTTGATTCATTTTCAAAATGTAATAGGTCATTAAATCCTTCATCAAACAACCCTTAAATTTTCTTTTCATCAAAGACTACATGCATAGATTCCATAACAATGTGTAATCTAAGATTGTAGACTCTGTATGATTTGGTTGTTATTCCATATCCAACAAATATAGCTTCATTAGCCTTGGCTTTAAATTTTCCTAGATTTTTACCTTGATTTCTCAGTACAAAGCATTTGCAGCCAAATACATGAAGAAAGTTAATTGTTGGCTTCCTGTCCTTCTTCATCAACTAATATGGAGTTTTGCCTTGAATTTGATTGATCATGGAAATATTCTGAATGTAGCAAGCAGTATTAATTGCTTCTGCCCAGAAGTATGTAGGTAGTTTTGCTTCTTCTAACATAGTTCTAGCAGCTTCAATCAAGGTCCTATTTTTCCTTTCAACTACTCCATTTTGTTGTGGAGTTCTTGGTACGGAGAAATGATGAGTGATACCTTTTTTTTCACAGAATTCCTTCATTGTTGCATTCTTGAATTCAATACCATTATCACTTCTAATTTTCTTGACCTGCCATTCAGTTCCATTTTTAACATTCTTCACATGATTGCTAATTAATTTACTTGCCTCATCTTTAGAGTATAAGAAGTATACCCATGAAAATCTTGTAAAGTCATCCACAATGACTAAGGCATATTTCTTTTTGGCAATTGGCATGATGTTGACTGGACCAAATAAATCCATGTGCAATAATTCCAATGGCTTATCAATTGATGATTCAGACTTTGACTTAAATGATGTTTTTCTTTGTTTTCCCTTTTGACAGGCATCACACAGTCCATCCTTGGTGAATTCCATCTGTGGAATGCCTCTAACTAGATTCTTTCTGACCAATAGATTCATGGATTTGAAATTCAAATGGGCTAGTTTCTTGTGCAAAATCCAACTTTCATCTGAATTTGTTTTGCTCAGTAGGCATGTCATTGAATTTGCCTTTACAGAGTGAAAGTCAGCCACATAGACATTTCCTTTTCCTTCTCCAGTTAAGAGAATTTCACCAGATTCCTTCTTGGCTATGATGCATGATCCAATTGTAAACCACACACCATTACCATTATCACACAGTTGACTAATACTGAGCAAGTTGTGCTTTAATCCATCAACTAGTGCTACAGGTTCAATGATAACATTATCTTTTACAATTGAGCCATATCCTAGAGTGAAACATTTGTTGTTATCTCCAAAAGTAACTCTTGGGCCAGCCTTTTCTATAAACTTTGTGAGTATGGACAAGTCTCCAGTCATATGCCTTGAGCATCGACTATCTAAATACCAGAGATTTTTCTTCCTGTTTCCCTGCACACACATAAAACAATCAAGTTGTTTTTTGTACCCAAGTTGCCTTGGGTCCTCTTTCATTAGTTGCAGCATGAGCCTTTGTTGCCAACTTTGGTTCCTTTTGTTTTGGTAAATTTAAATCCACTTTAACTTTGAGAGTTGACTTTTGGGGCTTAGACAGCTTGGAACTCATGGTAGAATTTCCATGCATTTCATTATCTACATTAGGCATGTTCCATGGCATACCAGGCATGTTCATATTTGCATATGCAAAGAAGGGATTATACATGTATGGAACTTGTGCATAAGGCATATGAACATTGGGTGCAACTAAATTAGAAGACATGGCATTCATGAGCATATGATTGGTAAACATGGCATTAGCAGTCATGGCATGTACATTTAAATCATTTGAAGATAAATATTTCTTTTCATTCTTGCATTGCATAGACAAATGATTTACACTGCCACATTTCGCACATACCTTTCTGGGAGCATACATGTCAGGAGTGTAGTTGTTGTGCTTATTAATGTCTACTTTATCATTCCTATTCTTTTTCTTTTTCTCAGACTTAGGTTGAGTAATTTCCACAGGTGCTATCTTTTCTAATTTCTCTTTTAGTTGTTTCTTGGATAAGCTACCTATGTTAATCTTCTCAGCTTCAGTCTCAACCTAATTTTTGACTTCCTTAACAAAATTGATAGGAGTGCTAAATTTGTTCTTTTTGTTGGCCATTGATGATTTACTTGTCGATGGATGCTTATCAGTTGATTCAGCATCAATCGATTGATAATCCTTATCAGTTGATGAAGGATTAGTGCTAGTACCTGATTATTGCATTCATCAGTTGTAAGCTCAGAAAAGTTGGTAGCTAGTACCTGATTTGATGATGAACTAACTTCTTCATCTTCATGTTTGGCCATTAGTGCTAGATTGATGAATTCCTCAGAATCACTATCCTCAGCAGCCCAGTCCTTCTCTTCAGTGACAAAAGCCTTTTCTTTCTATTTTAAAAGGTCAAAGTATTTCTTTTTATAATCAATACCATCATAAGACTTTGTCTTTTCTTGTTTTGGCTTCCTGCACTCATTTGAGAAATTACCAGCCAATCCACAGTTAAAACATTTGAATTTAGATCTATCAACCAAATTTTTGTTTTGATTGTTACTTCTAAACTGGGATCCAGGCCTTTGAGCATTTGGATTCCTCTTGAATTTTAGCTTTGAAAACTTCCTTGACAGAAATGCAAGGTGTTCATCAATCTCATCCAAATCATCCTGAGAGCATGTTTCATTTTCTTCACACTTTCCCTTTCCACTTTTGAATGATTCTTCAACAGCATCATCATCCATCATGACAGACTCTTCTACACAGGCACTTTCCTTCTTTTCTTCATTTCCTTTGACCATCAAAGCCACAGTTTTTTCCTTTCTTTGATTCTTCTCAATCTCCTCATCTTGTTGGATTTCCAACTCATATGTCTTGAGAATACTATAAAGTTTCTCAAGAGTATAATCCTTTAAGTCCTGAGATTGTCTAATGGAAACAGTCATTGGTTTCCATTCTTTTGGAAGAGATCTAAGTAATTTTAAATTTGTATCCTCAGTTACATAAACCCTACCATATAGCTTCAGTCCATTTAATAACTTCTGAAATCTTCTATAAGTGTCATTGATAGATTCTCCACTCTTGAAATGAAATGATTCATACTTTTGAATCAAGAGTTGCATCTTATTTTTCCTTACTGGTTCAATTCCTTCACATAGAGTTTGAAGAGTGTCCCATACCTCTTTTGATGAAGTATAGTTTATCACATTGTCAAACATATCTTTATCTAGGCCATTAAACAGAATGTTCATGGTCTTCTTGTCTTTGAGAACTTCTTTTTCATCTTCTTCTGTAAACTCAGAGATGAGTTTAGGAATATGTTTGTCAAGTGCAGGAGTTCCATCAGGGTTCACACCTGTGACTAGCTTCATGGGAATATGAGGACCTTTCTCTATGCAATGAACATAGGAAGGGTCGAGAGAAAGAAGATGCAGATGCATTTTTACCTTCCATGGAAAGTATTCATCATTTTCTAATACTGGAATCTTTACACCTGAATCTTTTTGGCCCATATTGACTGTTCTTGATCTTTAAACTTTCTGTATGTTGAAAGCCTGCTCTGATACCAATTGTTATTCCTTAGAACAATGTCAATATTTCGAGAAAGGGGGGTTGAATACAAATATTAAAACTTTTGCTTCTTTTAATATTTGTTCTTGATATTTGAGAGTTTGAGAGAATATGTTTGAACAGATAACAACTAAAAATTAAAGTGAACAAAGAGATTTAAAAATTACTGATGGATTGGTTTTTCCATCAGTTATATATTTTTTCTCAATGTTCCTAGGTTAAAAAGAAAACCTAGCTTCGTTTTTACAAGGTTAGAAAAATCAACTGATCTTACAATTTGCTCTGAAGCCTGAACAGTTGATTTAAGAAATATTGTCTAACTTCTCTATTTCTAACAATGCTACTACACTTGTTAATATACTACAAGTGTATTTTTACAATTCCTATTCTAGGATTGTTTCTATCTGTCTCTCTTTTTCCTTTTTCTTTTTAGGAAAACAGACTTGAAAGACAGCTACAGATTGAGTCTTCACAGCCACCCTAAGTTGTCTTCTATAGGTGTGCTTTTGTTCTCTGGATCTACAACTGATAGTCTTTATGTGTTGTCACAATCAATTGATAATTTGATGTTAAACATATCAATTGATTCATCCTTTAATCCATCAACTGATGTTCTTCTTCGATTGATCTTTACATCCATGGATTGATATGGAATGACTTATCGATTGATAAATTTTATCAATCGATACATCAATCGATAGGTCTTCACATCAGTTAATAATCTTCAATTCCTGACTTGGCTTCTTCCATTAATCTCTCATCCATTGAGGCTTCAATATGAATCGATCATCCTTCACTTGTGCAATTTCCTGTCTTCAAATAATTATAATTTGACAGTTTAATTTACACATCAATTGATGATCTATATCAATCGACTCTAACATCAATAAATAAGAATAATATCAATTGATTTACACCTTATCAATTGAAATAGACTAAGTACACCTATGCTACAATCGAAACTATCAGTTGACTCATATAAACATTTCAACTGTTAAATGGTTTCCTGATCAATTGATATTTATAAATTTTCATATCAATTGATCAGTTACATATAATAAAATTTCTATGATTCTAAGATTAATGTTATCATCAAATTACGTGCAGATTCCTAACAATCCATTTTGTTTCTGAATACCTAATTTGTACCAATTACTGACCTATCTATTGGTTTGGGCACCAGCTTCCATATTTTATTTCTTTTAAATTGATTGAGTTCCTCTTGCATAGCTAAAATCCAATCAGGGTCCATAAGTGCATTTTCAATTCTCTTCGGTTCTTCTTGAGATAAAAAGCTGCTATACAGACACTTATTTTGAGTAGCACTTCTTGTCTTGACACCATCTTCTGCATTTCCAACGATTAGTTTAAATGGATGGCTTTTTGTCCATTTTCTTTGAGGAGGCAAATGTTTCCTATATGATGAAGTTTCATGATCATCAGTATTGTACTCATGTTGATTTAAATTTATGGATTGATTCTGAAACCCTCCCCCTGAGTTGGATACTCTAGTTATAGAGTGTTGATTATCCATTGAAGAGTTATCAGTTGATGCATTATCAGTTGATGGAATTCTGTCAACTGATAAATTATCCATTGATGCAGTGACATCAACCAATATTGGGTTTTTGAGTAATTGTGACTTTACAATTTCTGCTTCTTTATCATCATCTTCATTACTTAACTCATTCTCAAAATGCAATGTGTCATGATTTTCTTCATCAAACAAACCTTGAATCTTTTTATCATCAAAAACTACATGTACAGATTCCATAACAATGTGTAGTCTAAGATAATAGACTCTATAGGCTATGCTTGATAGTGCATACCCAACAAATATAGCTTCATCAGCCTTGGCTTTAAATTTTCCTAGGGTTTCACCTTTATTCCTTAGCACATAACATTTACAGCCAAAGACATGAAGAAACCCCACTTTTGACTTTTTGTCTTTCTTGATCTATTAATAAGGGGTCTTTCCTTGAGCTTGATTTATTATGGAGATGTTTTGAGTACAGCATGTTGTATTAATGGCCTCAGCCCAGAAATATGTTGGTAGTTTAGCATCTTCCAGCATAGTTCTAGCTGCTTCAATTAATGTCCTATTTTTCCTTTTCACTACCCCATTTTGTTGAGGTGTCCTTGGTGCAGAGAAGGTGTGTATGATTCCTTTAGATTCACAGAACTCCTTCATTGTGAAATTCTTAAATTATGTTCCATTGTCACTCTTTATTTTCTTTACATCCAATCCAAGACTCTTCTCGACTTCCCTTATGTGCTTGATGATGAGATTACCAGCTTCATCTTTTGAATGCAGAAAATAAGTCCATGTGAATTGTTAGGTCCAAAAGTATTGTAGAGGGGGGGGTGAATACAATTGTTTTGAATAATGAGAGAAAATGAAATAAATGCAGGTAATAAATGATGACACAGAATTTCAAGAATATATCTTTATATTCATTGAAGAATTTGCTACAACATTCATAAAAGCATCATAATCAGTTGAACAATAAATACAGCAATTAAGGCTTGATTCAACTGATTCTCTCTCACTTTCTTTTTTTACAGTAAATGCTCTCTTTTTAAAATATACTGTAGAAAATACAGAGATTGCTGAAAAGTCTTTTTACAAATAAAACAAAGTGCTGCTTTTATAATGTCGTGTAGACTTGATCTTTTCCTTTTTGTGTACGTGGCCCAATCAGGACTCGTCAACAAAAAGTACTTTCCAACCACTCTGGATCAACCGTTCACAATAAGCCACTTGTCCCTTGAACATTAAATGCTACATATCGACCCGCATCTCGATCTAGGCCTGGACCCATCTCGATCTCGATCTTGGTTGACAATCTCGATCTCGATCTCGATCTGTGAAAATCTCGATCTCGATTTGTGAAAATCTCGATCTCGATCTGTGAAAATCTCGATCTCGATCTATGAGAATCTCGATCTCTATCTCGATCTGCCGTGGATAGAGATTTGCCTTGTAATGTTTTACTTTAATTATAAATCTCGACCCGCATCTCGATCTGCTGTGGATCGACATTTGCCTTAGCAAATATGCACCCATCCAATGTTGACCTTCTTTAGTGACTAATTGTGGATTAACCTTTATGAGCAATGTTGGGTCCCGGAAATCGTAGAGGGGGGGTGAATACGATTCCCAAATTAAAATTATGACTATTAATTATTTTTGGGACAACATAAAAATTACTTTGGTTCAAACCCGGGTACTGTTCATCATCTTCTTCAACCTCAAGAACACCATTAAAATAACCAAGATAATGAACGGTAAATCATCCAAAACACACAACACAACAATATCCAAGAATATAACTTTATATTCATTGAAGTGGGGTAGATGCTACAAACAAGTTCAAGAACATAAGCTCAAGAACACAACAAAGAAATGATTTTTGGTCTCCTCTAAAACTATTACATTTTATAGATCTAGGAGACAAAAATCAGCCCTATCTTCTATACAAGATTTAACAAGTGTTTTCAATAGAAGAATAGAGGAGTAGTATGATAAAGAAAATCATGGCTACAAATATATTCAAGATTTAGTTTGGCCATGGGGGAGAGAATTTTTTTTCTCTCTCTCTCCCCTTTTCTTTTCTCATCCGGATGCACACATTCACCACACATATTAAGATTTGGGTTTCTTCTTTATATATTGAAAAAGGTGTTACTTTTTGTTTTTCCACCTTTTACTCTTGTCCACTCAAATCTTATCTTTAAAGTCATGTGTCAAGCATGCCTTTGGAAATATTTAATGTAAAAGTAATATTTAATAAATATATAAAATATAAATAAAGAATATCTTTATTTATAAAATATATAAATAATTAAATAAATACTTTATTTAATTAAATTAAATATTTCCATTCCACTCTTCAATTTGTGTAGACTTCCTTATCCAAATACTTGGCCCCGTATACGTGACTCCACCACGTCCGAGTATTTGGCCTTCTAATCTGTGAAGCTTTAGTAAGATCCAATCAGGTTGTGCCGTCTGTCCCTTATCCATTAGGATGACATTTCTCCAACACTGATTTACCACCTTTGTTGATCCTCCACTCGACTTAAGAAAACCAACAACCTTAGAATGATTAAAACCATATTAACTGACGAGAGCTTGCCTCCAATGTCCTGACACTTGATGCAACGGTCTGGTTCATAAGTGACTAGTCTTGATAGGGGCTCTTGATTCCGAACATGATTCCACATTCTTCTTTGCAAACCTTACTTGTTGCTTCGATTGTAATGCACTAAAATCGTCATAGACTAAGACAATCTTCTATAGCTTCCACATCCTTGAATAGATGTCAACATCTTTTATTCTCCACTGAGGCCTGAACATGTTAATGAACTTCTTCCAGTGAGCTTCAAGTCTGTAGATGATCCTTTGATACTTTGTCTTAACTGAACTCTGTGATCCAAGATTTATGTGCACCTGCATATTATTACATGTCCTGTTCTATTGTTGAGTTATCATCAACCATTACATAGAGATTACATTTAGCATTTCTAGTACACATGAAAGTGCAGTGAGTTACTTCCCTTCACTCCTATCTTCCCTTTCAATCTCCCCCTATTTGGTTGATATGGAATAGCAATCAAATACTATTTCCCTTTACAATCTCCCACAAAAGCAATTAAATGAAATTAACTACTCGAGGATAACTCAACTAACATACAAGAAACAATTAAAGTACTTGACATGAAAATAATATACAAAAGGTTCTGGAAAGATATAATCAGTTAAATCCAGATTTCCTGAGTTGCTGAAAATGAATGATGAATTTCTGAATTTCATTTTCCTTTAGCTTCCCCCACTTCAATGTTCTTCAAAGATGGGGTTCTTTCAATAAAGAAACAAATCATTAGTAAAGACTTCTGAACAATCATTCTTGTTCATCTTGCAATTTAAACTAGAACATACAGCTCTCTATGTTCCCCATAAGAGGTCAACTCAATCTCCCCTTAAGGTTGTTCTCTCTTAGAATGAAAGTCACTTCCTCTTTTTCTTTAGGATGTTCTATTTCCAGGAAACATATTTTTCTTTCTTCACTGCACTACTCCACTGACTTCATTTATCACTGAAACAAGAAATAGAACACACTTGGACACTTTTCAGATGCCCCTTGAAAATCTCCTTCACATTCTTCTTTACCCAGAAAACTTCTACTTAGCAAAAACTCCCCCTGAGTTGATACTCTTCAAAGAAATCTTCATTTTCATTCATTGATCGTGCTAGAAAGAATTCTTCTGCCGAACCTCTCCTAAGAATGTTCCAAGAACAGATCTTCAAACAAATAGAGCAAAATCCCTTAGATATCTTTTCAGAATAAGATATAGCACTGCAAACCAAGATGTTAAGATTCTCCATAACTTCTCCCCCTTAGTACGACAAGTAACTTCTTCCCAATTGACAAAAAGTAACTTCTCCACTTCAGACAAAAAGTTAGTTAAATCTACAATACCTTTAGGGATTAGGCTCCAACCAATTACTAAGAAACTCCCCCTTAGTAATTTCTCCCTTGCATCACTAAGGTTTCAATTTTATCTAATTCTCCCCCTTAGTTCATGCAAGCTCCAATCCACCCTTGTGTCTTTAGATATCCTCTAAGTAACCTCCACAAGATAGGATTGAAAGATCTCGTTTCTTGTATCACCAAATTCTCCCCCTTAGTAGAGAATATCCTTTAAAACAATAAAAGTATCATCTACATCCAATCGAATAAGAAACTCTCCTCCAATTGAATATAAAATCCTCCTTAGGCCTAAAAATTAATGTCTCCCCCTTTGAGATTGAGAACAACACGAATTAATAGATCCAAAGGTAATAGTTTGGACATTCCCACTAAGCTTCAGCTAGACTCTTCTTCAGCTTGTCTTCCAGAAAAGAATCTCTTCAACATTCCAGAGCTGGAAAATTCAGTAACAGGATTTAGACATAGTAGCAAGGTTAGTGTTTGGTCTATGGTTTACTCACTTCTACTACGTTCTGTTGGTGTTTACACTTTTAAGCGTAAGTGTTCCACTCATTTCTCTCCCTATTTCTCTCACTCAAGAGTATCACTCCCTCACTTCACTCAAGTGTTTCTCTCCCTTACTTGCACTCATTCTATTTATAGCAATTTGTACCTGCAAGTAAATCCATGCTAGTCTCACCAAGATATTGTGGATCGTTGACTATAACATGTTGTCGATCACTAAAGATCTAGGTTCTGAGATGGAATCTCAGACAGGGTTTCAGTTAGGCCGTCACCCAACTCACCATGAGCAAATCCATGCACACGTCGTTGGGGAATAACCCTTCTGAAATTGGAATCTCCTCCATTCCAGGAGGACTGAAATCCCAACACCCTGATCCTCAAAAGACTCATCAAATTGGTAAACCAACTGAATCATAGTCTACGAGTTGTTGCTCAGCTACTTCCAGCATCAACAATCTCCCCATATGCAAATCCATGCACTGGATCATTGAATGTGGTATGCGTACTAGCAGCTATCTAAGCATCAACCGACTCCCCATATGCAAATCTATGCACTGGATCGTTGACGGTGATATGCCTTTAAGTTGTGAGCGATCCATGTATTCCAGAATTTGAATTCCTGGGAGAGTAGACATGTACAAACGTCTCTCTCAATCACCTATGAAGATGAATTAACTCACTATTTTCAGTCATGGAAAACTGTTAGTGATTGCTTCTCAACATCAACAGATTGCTCTGCGGATGTGAAATCCCGTTAGGGAACTAGGACTGTTCCTCCTAAGAAGGTTGACAAGGATTCTAATATATGGCAAGAAATCCAAGTTTCCCTCAAATACCTGTGAAGGTGGCTCAACAACTTCATTCACCATGAATGGTAAACAAAGAAGTTTAGGGGTTTTACCTATACCTCACAATGTGCACTTCTTGCAATGTGTCCTCACAATTGTTAGTCCCAAGAGAGGCTAGAGAACTGTTAGGTCCTATAACATCCCTTAGAAGCAAAAACTTTAGGATTACCATCAGCGTGAATGCTTTTGGTGTGCTTGACTCATTACAAGGTGCTCTGGCTGACGAGCGAATTTTCAATGAAATCACCCTGTTGAGAGAGTTCATTCAGAAACGGTTGAATTGCCTTTTCAGCTCTACATCCTTTTGAGAGAATACAGATGAGCTACAGATACCTCAATTTGTATACTTCTTTCCTTCTCTAGAGGTAGAGCTGTGGGTGCACTTCCGACTTCATCTTTATTTGCTGCATCAAGTGCAGTTTCTCCCTTAACAACCGCTAATCTATATAAGTTCCTTATATCACCAAGGGTTGAAAGTTTGAATTAGAATCATAGTGTTTGGTACTAAGGCCTTGGTTAGAAATTGATGGATTATTCAACTTCTTGACCTTCCCCTATAGCCACTAAGGCCAAGCCATTACGACTAAATAGATAGAGTTGATCAGAGCTATATAAAATTTGGTAGAGTATGATTAAACTTATTCTCTATTCCTTCTCAGAAATATAGCATCGAAGCAATGTGTCCTCAAGAAACAATGCACCAGAGCTAAAATGTGGGAATTAATAAAGAATAGGTAAAAGAATATTAAGCCAAATTTCATAAACTCACAATTTTGAAAAAAAAGTTTAACAGATTAACAAAAGTGTTCTTTTAAATTTCTCTTAGACAAATATCCAATTGAAATTCAACTCTTTTAACAAAAACATTTTGATTAATAACTCAAATCTATTTCATCTTGCTCACTGTATGTTTTCAGAAATTGATTTATAATTCATTCTTATCTGATATTATCTCCGACTTAAAACATAAATCATTAAAAAATATCGAATGAATGCTTTAGTCATACAGTCCAAGGCACTAATCCCAAAGCAAACAACCATTGTTTTAATACTACAGGTCAATGTGAAACAGACATTAACAAGAGTTTTGAAAAACGTTTTACCAATGATTGATACCTCAAGATCAAAACAATTTACTCAAATAAAATAGCCTGATACCATGCAACCTAAGTTACAAGTTGTCAAGTAACTTTATTTAAACAAATCGTGGAGAGAAAACAGTTTTCATTACAAAATATTTAGAGAGAGAGAGGATATATGATTTTGAAATAGAAAGATAATCCTCAAGAAATGTTCTCTTTCAAAGGGAGTTTTAAAAAAAACTTTTAGTGGCTTTTCATTCTCTAGCAAATGAATGCATGTTTAGATAAAATATTTTTCACAAGAAATAGACAAGAAATTTCTTTATGCATTCAAGTTCTAAAGAAGGAAAAACATATGTTACTACTAATGAATTATCAAAGATATGAATGATAAGAAATTCAAAAGTACTAACATCATTCAATCATTTTGTAATAAAATGCATCTTACTACAAAACAATCAAACACATAAGATACTTATATTATGCTAGACAATTACCATTTGTCGCTTGAAATAAACACATATTGCAATATAGATCATGGTAATTCTAAAGCATAAAACATAAGCATTCGTTAAATACTGAACATACATTGACCGAATGACAGCATTTAACTTCTTACACTACATCTCAACAATTATCACATAAGCATATTGAAAATACTCATGACAATCAGAATGTATGTAAGCTCGAGGTACTAGTTGCATCAGAGATCAAATACCTTTAAATATTAATGCTAAAATTTATGATCTTTGACAACCCCTCGCGATGTAGTAAATTACTTTCAATATCAGTGTTTTTGAAATAATCTTTTTATCACTTAGTGCAGAAATTCTAAGTGACATCACTAATATAAAAAGAATGACAACTAATATTAATGGATTTTGCAAAAGACATGAATTACATCACTTAAACTACATATTAAGTGGTTCCATTAATATTAGCATTAAACAATTAGAAGTAAATAAAATTACAATTAATTGATATATACAAATACTTATGCTGAAACATTTGATACATATAGCATGAATAACATATGACAGTACAAAGTACGAGGTCCTGGATATAAATTGACTATACAAAGAGATGCTACATTGTTAGGTCCCTAGGTCCCGGGTGATCATAGGTAATCTCATAGCGATAATATTGGGTCCCGTGTGGTCACAAGCCAAACATTAATCAGTTCCTAGAGATCGTAGACATCTAAATAGCATGAACACTCTCTATAAACTTTACATTTAAACAAATCAATATTAGACTAGAGTGACATACCTTAGTTAATAGAGCTTTTACTGGTGTATGATCGTTGAATGAACAATTACTCCTCTTTGCCCGAGAGATCGAACGTTTACTCCATTTGGACAGGAATAACTTTTCAGCTACCAGTTAACATTGTTCCTCGAAACAATACCACGCTCATCCAGACGGAAACTGCATTACCTTCAACACCCAAATATTTCCTTGTAGATATTGGTCTTGGCAGCAGCTTCACTAAACTCAGCACTCTAGAAACCAGTAGTCTTGACACTAGCAGAGTAGAACCTTAAAAAAAACTCCGAACTACCCTTCAACTTCTGTATCAATACCAAGTCTTCATGTGGATTGATTCCTTGTGCTAAGTGTATCTGCCTCTGGTTCAATTGAGTTAGTTCCTTAATTCGAACCCTACTCAATCTTGATTAGTTAGTGCATCTTCAGTCTTCATTGAATTCACTCAGAAAAACCAATGAAATACTCTTATACATGCACGACCAATCACTACTCTACTACTCAGATTCATCAAGAACTGACTTTAGGAAATGTTGTTACACAAAACCCTTTGTCATGACAGATGTGTCCTTAATGTTTTCTTAGATATTCAGTGGGTAGAGTAATCTTCTTCAATTATGATTGAGATCATCTTGCATTATCTTTAAATTGATAATTTCCTTTCTAATATGCAATCACTCAATCTGGATCACTCAGTGCTCCTAAGAATCTCAACTCTTACTCAATGAGCACTGCTAGCCTTTGAACATCAAACATGACTAGTTGATCCAACTTACTGATGCTCCCCCTGTGATGCTGCTTGCAGCTTTTCTTCATCTGGTGTCATCTGATCTTGAGCCCTAAACAGGATGTCAACCTTTAGAAATTCAGAGCTAAAATCAAACGAATGCTAGGGAGCTTGATGATGATGTTCACTGCATCTAGATCATCTTAAATCAATCACGGACTCTGTGTAAGCTCTTAACACCAAATAAGATAGCCTTCCATCACACTATGTGACTTCAGGCATGATTAATCTTACTTGATGTCTTCTCTTTACATTTGCTGATTAGACTTGCTGTGTCAACTGATTCAGCTGTAGTGAATAGGAAACCTTAACTCTATCCATTATCCTTGTAATTCCACTCAAGGTCTGGATTTCCCTATCAACTCCTCCATTTGGTCATGAAGTTCGGAAACTGAACTTTACTCTAGAATACTCCTTTCAGTGCAGACATAACATAGAACTTCGTTCGTCAACAAATTCCATTACCTGCCCTCAAAGTGTTCTTACAGCAATTTGCATAATCCTTTGAATGTGATTAATCACTGAGATGCTTCATCTATCGAATGCACGAACAAACACCAAAACTAAACAGGGTAGCCTTTGACTTGACTTCCCTTCATCTGACATACTTCACTAATATCATTCTTAAAAGAATTTCATTAGAAGTAGTCCTTTCTCACTAACTTCATCTTTACCGTCGAATCCGTTATCTTGATAAACCAAGTATTATATGATAAACCAAGTGTGAGAGCATCACTTGTTGTTACAGCTAACTCCATTCTGATAAACTTCAACGAATAGTTGACTTCATCATAAGCATTACATTTCGTGTCAGCAATAACCTCACTTCCAGTAGAGTGAGCTTCTATTTCTCTTGACCCCGATCAATACTGTTCATCCTCGAACTGATATTAGGAAACCCTTCGCAAAGAATTCCCTAGGTCTTCCTTAATATTGTGCTTCAGATCATTCAAGAAAAATAGGTAACCTTGCTTAACCATTTGAATACCAAAGCAAAAGTAGTTACATGCCTCGAACATGAAAATGTCAGAAATATATAACTTGTACATGTTGAAAGATACTCTGCATTCACAAATGATTAAGACACGTGGTCCTCAATTTTGATTGAGTCCAAGGGTTAGAGATATTTCTAAACATAGTTAACAACAAAGCATTCAAGTTCAACATGCTCATTCTTATCTGACTGATCACTCCTCATCTATATTAGCCTCAACAGGTAGTCTTGGCTATGAGCTGAGTGATCCCAACCTAACTTAAGGTGGACTAGCAGTCTATAAGAATCATGTCGTACATATATGTAGTCATAGAAGAATCAATCACTCAGATTCCTAATTCTTCTAAATCACCTTTATTGTTCACTTTAACATTATATTATCTCTAATTACCTGAGTCAATTTAAATTTAAAATTTAATTCATGGTTTATTATACTGACCCCTAGGCAATTCCCAAATTAGAAATAAACTCATCCTAACAAGCACATGATCAGATATAGCATTTAATACAACCATGCGAGTATAAACAGATTATAGACAATGTAAACATCAAGGCACTTAGCATGCAGCAAATACTCTTTCTGGTAAATGTACCCCTACAAATACCTAAGACTCTATATGCTAACATGATCAATTATCGTAAAGCAAGCATTAAATCACACAAGATCTAATCATGAAGTCAAATACTGATAAACATGCAACACTAACAAACTAGCATAAGTTATCTAATTTATATAGAAATCAAGGTGAGACATGCATTACATCAAACTTATAATATAATGCAGTTCAGCACTTAATACTCTATAATTGAATCAAACAAGTATAAACTAGTTAGAAAGTATACCTGAGCGATGCTTAGCATTCCATCTCAAGTGATAATCAATTGATCCAAATCAATTTCCATTCTACTGACACTCATGGAAGTATCCTTGCATTTGACTTCAATAACCAATGATGTTCCTACTTCAACCCAAACTGATACCTGATTGTTCTGCTTAAAGACCCCGACATAGAATGTCTCATGTTCTGCTTGAAAAGATCACTCTTCTTTGTATGTGTAGCAATAACCCCTTGATTATCATATGTTAGTGATAATCAAACCTTGTATATTTCTGCCACTGATGTCCTTTAACCAAATCTTCAATTGTTGTTTTGGTTCTTGACAGATAAACTGAATTCCTTTTCAAAATCCCAAATTCTTCAGATATTGATTCGAAAACCACTGATCGAAGACTCTTCCCTAAATGAACTAATCCCCTTTCAATAACCAAATGATCCACTGAGTAGACCGATGTAGAAATACATCTCCAATGGTAAGATCAGGTCTCAACTCCATTAGAATGTTCTTCAGTCAGTTCGTTTGTCCTCAACGAACGAAGAATCAACTCCTGTTGTTTCGTTTAATAAAACATTTTGTTCAACCAGAAGTATTTAATTTTTTAGGAATTTAAGTAATCAAAATAAATTGAAAATGCATTTTTTTTATAAATAATAATAAATTTCTCAATTTCAAATTATAAATAAAATAAAATAATTCGAAAAGAAAGTTTTGATATAGAGATAACAAATTTTTCAAGGTATATTAAATAATCCTAAAAAAGAAATTATTTCTAATCAAAATTAATTTTCAAAGAATTTTATAGAATTTATAATCCAAAACAGTTTTAATTATAATTAAAATAAAACAGATTGAAAATATAAGTTTGATATAAAAATAATAAATTTTCAAGTCATCTAAGATATTCTTGAAAATAAATTATTTCAACCAAAATGATTTTCCAAAAAGTTTTATGAGATTTATAATTAAAACTTCCAAGCTTAAATTATAATTAAAATAAAATAACTCGAAAAAATAATTTTGAAATAGAAATACTAAATTTTCAAAACATTTAAAATGTTCATGAAAATAAATTATTTCAATCCAAAAAATATTTTCCAAAGAGTTTTATAAAATTTGTAATTAAAGTTTTATGAAAAATAAATTATTAAACCTCAAAAATAATTCTCAAAATACTTTTAAGAATATTAAACTCAAAAGAAATTAAATTGGATTTTAAGATTAATTTTAGTTTTCAAATTAATAAAATTCTTAATTAAGAATATTAAAAATATAAAATATTTGACTCTAAAATTTAAAAGAAAATAAAATATTTTCCAAGATGTAAAATAAACTTGAAAAATAAATTATTTAAATTTAAAAATTATTTCCAAAATATTTTAAATAATTAAATTCAAATTTAATTATTAAATCAATTATTAAACTAAAAACAATTTGAGAGAAAAACAATTTTTATTTTAAATAAAAATTAAGCTATGTAGTCATGTGTCATGTTGAAACAGCCTTCTAAGTAGAAATTCTACATATGAATTTTTACATAGACTCTATCTCGAACATCAAGTAGAACTTCTACATAGGAATGTTCTACATAGATTCCATCTCGAAATTTCTATCTCGAACATCAAGTAGAACTTCTACATAGGAATGTTCTACATAGATTCCATCTCGAACATCCAAGTCGAACATCCAAGTCGAACATCCAAGTCGAACATCCCAAGTCGAACATCCAAGTCGAACATCCCAAGTCGAACATCCAAGTCGAACATCCCAAGTCGAACATCCAAGTCGAACATCCCAAGTCGAACATCCCAAGTCGAACATCCCAAGTCGAACATCCCAAGTCGAACATCCCAAGTCGAACATCCCAACTCGAACATCCTAACTCGAATATTCTAACTCGAATATTCTAACTCGAACATGCTAACTCGAACATGCTAACTCGAACATGCTAACTCGAACATGTTAACTCGAACATGCTAACTCGAACATGCTAACTCGAACATGCTAACTCGAATATTCTAACTCGAATATTCTAAGTCGAATATTCTAACTCGAATATTCTAAGTCGAATATTTTAACTCGAAAATTCTAAGTCGAATATCTAACTCGAATATTCTAAGTCGAATATCTAACTTGAATATTCTAAGTCGAATATTTAACTCGAATATTCTAAGTCGAATATCTAACTCGAATATCTAACTTGAATATTCTAAGTCGAATATTTAAGTCGAATATTCTAAGTCGAATATTCTACATAGAAATATTCTACTTGGCTATCTCGAACATTTTGTACTTAGAAAAATTATGGGCTTCAAAAAAATTCTGGATGCCCTATGAACCAATCGTACCCTCTTTAATCTCAAAAATAAAAATAGATCCAATCAATTTGTATGTCAATCGAGTAGCTCTGATACCAATTGTTGGGTCCCGGAGATCGTAGAGGGGGGGTGAATACGATTCCAAAATTAAAATTATGACTATTAATTATTTTTGGGACAACATAAAAATTACTTTGGTTCAAACCCGGGTACTGTTCATCATCTTCTTCAACCTCAAGAACACCATTAAAATAACCAAGATAATGAACGGTAAATCATCCAAAACACACAACACAACAATATCCAAGAATATAACTTTATATTCATTGAAGTGGGGTAGATGCTACAAACAAGTTCAAGAACATAAGCTCAAGAACACAACAAAGAAATGATTTTTGGTCTCCTCTAAAACTATTATATTTTGTAGATCTAGGAGACAAAAATCAGCCATATCTTCTATACAAGATTTAACAAGTGTTTTCAATAGAAGAATAGAGGAGTAGTATGATAAAGAAAATCATGGCTACAAATATATTCAAGATTTAGTTTGGCCATGGGGAAGAGAATTTTTTTTTTCTCTTTCTCCCCTTTTCTTTTCTCATCCGGATGCACACATTCACCACACATATTAAGACTTGGGTTTCTTCTTTATATATTGAAAAAGGTGTTACTTTTTGTTTTTCCACCTTTTACTCTTGTCCACTCAAATCTTATCTTTAAAGTCATGTGCCAAGCATGCCTTTGGAAATATTTAATGTAAAAGTAATATTTAATAAATATATAAAATATAAATAAAGAATATCTTTATTTATAAAATATATAAATAATTAAATAAATACTTTATTTAATTAAATTAAATATTTCCATTCCACTCTTCAATTTGTGTAGACTTCTTTATCCAAATACTTGGCCCCGTATACGTGACTCCACCACGTCCGAGTATTTGGCCTTCTAATCTGTGAAGCTTTAGTAAGATCCAATCAGGTTGTGCCGTCTGTCCCTTATCCATTAGGATGACATTTCTCCAACACTGATTTACCACCTTTGTTGATCCTCCACTCGACTTAAGAAAACCAACAACTTTAGAATGATTAAAACCATATTAACTGACGAGAGCTTGCCTCCAATGTCCTGACACTTGATGCAACGGTCTGGTTCATAAGTGACTAGTCTTGATAGGGGCTCTTGATTCCGAACATGATTCCACATTCTTCTTTGCAAACCTTACTTGTTGCTTCGATTGTAATGCACTAAAATCATCATAGACTAAGACAATCTTCTGTAGCTTCCACATCCTTGAATAGATGTCAACATCTTTTATTCTCCACTGAGGCCTGAACATGTTAATGAACTTCTTCCAGTGAGCTTCAAGTCTGTAGATGATCCTTTGATACTTTGTCTTAACTGAACTCTGTGATCCAAGATTTTTGTGCACCTGCATATTATTACATGTCCTGTTCTATTGTTGAGTTATCATCAACCATTACATAGAGATTACATTTAGCATTTCTAGTACACATGAAAGTGCAGTGAGTTACTTCCCTTCACTCCTATCTTCCCTTTCAAGCAAGTTTCCCTAGCTTCTTCAATTTCTTTTCCTCACTCAATTCAAATGAGATCTTCTATTACTGACATGAACTTGCCTCCAATGTCCTGACACTTGATGCAATGGTCTGGTTCATAAGTGACTAGTCTTGTAGGGGTTCTTGCTTCTGAATGTCAGTTCTCATTTGTTGATTAACCTTTACATTATCCAGATGTTGATATACATTACATTAAATCACTTTGGTCTTCTTGATACTTCTTTGACATTAATTTGATTCTCCATTAGATAAGTTAGGGCATGAGCAATACTGAAATTGAACTTCTTCTCACTTATGCATCTTTGATCAACCAAATTAGTTACTTGTAGTTACCAAGTATCATTTGTTAGTAATTGTGCTCTAGAGACAATACTTTTTATATTTTAAGGAAAATATTTATTATTAAGGATTATGTTTTATTGATTATTATTTATTTATTATGTTTTATTTACTGCGTAATAAATTGAAAGCGTAATAAATGTCCTTGGAATTTTGATACGTATTATATATCTTTAAGTATGTGACTTAAAAATGAGATTATATGAATAGTATCTTATTCCTAAAATTCCCTAGTCGAGTATTATTATTTAAGGACAATAATAATGCACAAAGACTAGTATGTTTCTTGACAGATGACCACATCTCATTGGTCATAGGTATGGGGATACTAAAGTCAAGAACATAAGTGCATGTATCAATGCATGGCACTGGAATGACCCGCCGTGAGATTCTACATGTTAAGTAAGTGTCATAAGTAATTCTCACTGTGATAATGGTGTAATGATCCTTAGACCTGAAATCATTATATTTCTATACGAGAATTAATATACTTTGATTACATTAAAAGTTACCTTTGACCGGGTGATGATAAAAGTGGACATTGGGTATATTATGAATCGTATGAGAAATATGAATGATCTAGATGGGATTTAATCCTCCTAATATTAGGAGTGATATTATTGGCCTCTTGTTTGAGTGAGACTATGAAATGCACGGCCGTGGTCAAATGTTGATTTGATTTTAATAGTCTACTCATCGATCAAGAAAATAAAGATTAAATTATGAAGAGGATGACACGAGACATGCCTTGAGTTTAATCTATAATATCAAGATTAAAGGGATTATATTACATGGAACATTATTCACGAAAGGCTTAATCGAATCACCGATTTATTATTATTACTTGGGTAGCAATGATGTATTACTAGATGCCGCTCATTGTTTACAATTTTAATTAGATATTAAAATTGTTGCCAACGTAATAATAACCTACAGGGTCACACACAAAGAACGCTTGAAGGAGAAATAATTTAAATTATGAATTTAAATTAAATAAGTAATTTATTTTATTTATGATATTAATTAAGTATGACTTAATTAATTATATAAATAGAATAAATGAATTACTTAAACTAATTCCAAAATTAATAATTAATTAATTAAGTGAGACTTAATTAAATAATTTAGAATTTTGGATTAGTATTAATTATAATTGGATTATAATTAGAAAACTTATTCCTCTCTCTATATAATCTCTTTATGGGCTGATTTAATAAAATAGAGATTTTACAAAACCCTAGCCGCTCTGAGAGATGAGGAAGATAGAGAGAGAAGAAGTTTTCGGGTGCTAGTACACATCAATCCTTCATGAAAAGTGTTCGTGTGGATACCGTAGAGCGTAGATCGCGAGAGCGGGATACGTGGTGATTAAACAAGCTTTGGACCTCCATTAATCTTCCATTAATGAACTGTTAAAGCTTCTAAAGGTATTTATTCTTTATCTCCGAATTAAATCTTTTGTTTTCGCATGGATCCTGCGGAGGGTTTCGCTATTTTGATTTATTTTTCGCGTTTATTCCGCTGTGTTTGTGTCACGAAACCCTTCAATGGCATCAGAGCTACTTGCGAAACGTTTTAATTCGATTATGTGCTTAACAGTTTTTGATATATAAGCATGTATGCGATCTATCATGATTTTATATTGATAATATATATATGTTTATATATATTATGAATATATGATATTTTATGATATATAATCATGTGATGATTATGTGTGTTGATGTATGTATATGATACATGTTTGTTCTTATTATGGGAATCGTATTCAATACGAATTCTGAAACGGCTGCCGTAGATTTTTTGAAATCTGTGTCCAATGTCCGATTTTTGCAAACGATATGTGTTTTCTGACTGGAATCGGGTCACTGAGCAATACTGACTTTGTCAGCTCTGTGTCTGTAAGCCATTAGATGTCGTTACAGCCTCCAAAACGGTGATTTATGATTTTCTGAAAATTATTTGATTTTCTAAAATTTTGAGTATATGTATGTATATATTATGAATATATGATATTCATGTAATGTATAATCATATGATGATTGTATGTATCTCTGTGTATGTATATATGATATATGCTTGTTCTTGTTATGAGAATTGTATATGATACGATTTCTGAAACACCGTCAGATTTGGAGAAATCTGACTGCTGTATCCGATTTTTGTAAACGATATGTGTTTTCTGACTGGAATCGGGCCAATGAACAAAACTGATAGCTTTTCTATCAACGACGGGTCTGTAAGGCGTTTGACGTCGTTAAGGGCCTCGAAATAGAGATTTATTGTCTTCAGAAATCTGTTTTTAATTTTCTGAAATTTCGAAATTTGTTATATATGATTATATGATATGATTATATAATATGAGATATATTATATGTGTTATATGATAGCATGGTGGATGGTTATGGCCTAAAGACCCATAGGATAGTGGTTTTGATTTATGGTTTTGGTTTCTAAATACGACTTGCATGTCGTTTATTCATTGTAATTTAATTATCTCGAATGTAACTCGAGTTCTTCTTGTAATTTCATTAGAATAGTTTTATTTTTATTATTCAATATAATTATCAATGAAGACTTGCAAGCAAGGAGGTGATCCAAAAGGGGATGATGGAGCAATGAAGAAAAAAGACATGTAATAGATAGTATTTTTAAAACCACCATAGACTGACCTTGATATTTCCATTAGCTTAGAAATATCATATAGGATGGGGCCATAACCAAACACGTTTAATTTACGCACATTACATATATGTATATGATTGCATGAATTGGTATGTATGCGTAGATATAATTGAGATGCATGCTTAATATTGATTAATCATGTATGTATTAGATACGACACACATGCCATGTTTGCTTAAACAAGATAAAATCTGTAACGATTCAAGATTTTAAAATTAACAAACGATCATGAGATTCTTGTGTTTATGAAATATGGATTTTTAAAACACGGAATTAAATATGGATTTTTGATATCTATAATTGGAATTTTCTGACAAAAGCGGATATGCGTATTCGTAAGGCTGATGGGTTTTAAGTGTGACCATTGGTATCCTCCATCTACCTGGGAAATGAACAATTTAAGATGTCGATTTGAAATATTTGGTTCAAGGAAAAATGGAGGATCTCTTTATGATGTGATCATGATCGTTATAAATTTTCTAAAACCCCTTAACAAAATATTAAGTTTTACTCGGATGCTTTCCAATGAATGAACACTCATCGAATCCTAGATCGATAAGGGGAAAGACTGTCAGTGGCAGGGGACTCCTATCTATCGTGGTGAGATGCGACAAATATAAACGGTTATATTCGGCCGTTGTATCATTGGGTCTAACTTAACTGAGTCGTCATAATAAGTGAAAATAAACGGTTATATTCAACTATTATGAACTTAGAAGCATAGAGTTTGGTTAAAAGTCTATTAGATAGATAAGATCAATCGTTGTTCACCAAACTATCCAAGAATTATATATGATATAATTGACAACTGTTGTCTACCTAAATAATCATTTTCTAAGGACTTCCAGTGGTTGACTTAGGACATGACGAAATATGGATCTTGGCTCACTAGAAAGAATTATGGGATATACTTTCCAAATTAATAGTAAGGGCTATTAGTTTGATAAAAATAGTGGGAGGTATATGATGATATACCATAATCACTTAAACATAATTAATATTAAATTTGCAACCTAGTTTATTTTATGCACTTTAATATTGTAGATATCAAATGATAAACACAAACAACTTCTCTATGCGATCAGTTCTTGAGAAGGACAAGTTGACGAGAATATATTTCCTTGACTGACATAGGAACTTGAGGATCGTCCTCGGGCACCACGATATTAGTCAAATCTCTTCCCCTACTCTTAAAGTTGAGAATGTAACATGTGCAAATCATAGTGCTTATTGGAAGCAAATTGATGTTGCGACTGATGTTTCATGTCTCATGCTCGCAAATATATGTGCTGAGCTTAAGAAGCAATACGAGCATATAGATGCTTATGAAACGATTGAGCACAAGATATATTTGAAAGGGCACTATACACTTACAAGTAGGGAGAGTGAGACCCGGTTACACCACATGTTCTAAAGATTATAGGGTATAATGAATACCTTTGATATTTTGGGTTTCTAGATTGGTCTAGAGACAGTTAGATTTGATCTTACAATCTTTGGACAAATATTATTCTTATTTTGTTATGAACAATAAAGTGAATAAGATTGGTAAAACACCCATTGAGTTGCTAAGCATGTTGAGAACTGCTGAAAGTAATATGATAAATGCATGAACTACTACTATATTGATGGTAAACATAGGGAATGCAAAAGGGAAAGGAAAATGGAAAGGCAAGGAGAAGATTTGATCTAGTTCCGTTGTCAAACCAAAGTCCAATCCCTAAAGCAGACTCTAAAGTCTGAATGAGGTGTTGATAAAGAAGACGATTATCGCTTCTGTGGAAAATTGGGAGGCTGGAAACTAAACTGTCATGCTTAATTGGAAGATCGGAAGATGATGATCAATAAGGGTCATGCTTAAGGTATCGGGTTGGAATTG
Source organism: Oenanthe sinensis (assembly GCA_028671895.1). Taxonomy (NCBI): domain Eukaryota; kingdom Viridiplantae; phylum Streptophyta; class Magnoliopsida; order Apiales; family Apiaceae; genus Oenanthe; species Oenanthe sinensis. Next base: position 17,941,085 of record CM053804.1, on the reverse strand, counting down.
GAGTAAAGATAGTTGCTCTGGTTCGAGGAACTCGTTACTTAATTTTTGGCCTATAAGGAAAATTTAGAACTTAATAATTGTTATAGCGTGCTTGCAATTGGCAGAGACATTATTTCAGTTTCTTGTTTGGACAAGAAAGGCTTTTTCATTTTATAACAATAGTTGTTTATTCTATTTTGATGATGAGCCTTATAATGTTGCACATCTAATTAACAATTTATATGTTCTAAAGTGACTCAAATCAAATATTACCTTTGGCACTGTTGTTGAGGCCGTATTAATAAGAAACGCATTTTCAGAATACATAAGGATGCATTCATGGATAAGTTCGATTATGAATCATACAAAAGGATGCGAATCTTGGTTTATTTGGTAAAATGACTAAAGCTCCTTTTACCGGACATGGTGAAGGGATCATTGAATGGGTATGACTTATACATAGTGATGTATGTGGTCATATGTGTACGATGACAAAAGGTAGATTTTATTAACTTCATAAAATTTACTAATTATTTTAGTAGATACGGATATATGTATCTTTTGAAGAACTAATCCGAATCATTTAAAAAGTTCAAAGACTATAAAGATGAAGTAGAAAATATCAAAGAAAAGTTTTTTTTGATAGGAGAGATCACACCTTGTTGGACATGGTGCGATTAATGTTGAGTCAATGAATCTTCCAATTAGTTTCTGGGGTTGCACCCTAGAAACGGCTCCACATACACTTAACTGTGTTCCTACTAAATTGGTTCAAAAGACTCCTTATGAGATATGGACTGAGCAACGTCACAGCATGTCATTTATAAAATTTTGGGGATGTGAAGCGTTTGTGAAACGTCTAATCTCTGACAAGCTAGGACCAAAATCAAACAAATGTAATTTTGTGGAATACCCAACTGAAACAAGGGGTTATTCTTTCTATAATCCTTCCGAGAACAAAGTGTTTGTTGCTCGAACTGCTGAGAGACAGTGGGAGGATAATAGATCTCAGTGAAGTTTGAGACCCACATGATAACGTTGAACCAGTGGAGGAACCTGAGTAGAATGTACAAGAAAAATAATACTGCTCAAGAAACACAAGTGTTCGTAGGTTTAGTAGGATTCGCCATGAGCACGAGAGATAATATGTATTTCTCTTGACTCAAGATGGTGATGTGATGCTTGTGGATGAAGATGAGCCTCTCACCTACCTAGATACTATAAACACTCCAGATTCTAAGAGATGGCTGGATGCCATTAAATCTGAGATGGAATCCATGTATACTAATCAAGTATGGACTTTGGTTGATCCACCTGAAGGGGTAAAACCTATAGGGTGCAAGTGGGTTTTCAAGAAGAAGACCGACATGGATGCTAATGTACAGACCTATAAGGCACGATTGGTGGCAAAAAGTTTTGACTATGATGAGACCTTTTCGCCAGTTGTTATGGTCATGTCCATCAGGATTTTGCTTGCTATAGCTGCTTACTATGACTATGAAATCTGGCAAATGGATGTCAAAACCGTTTTCTTAAATGAGAGCCTTGAAGAAGATATGGATGTGTACATGACACACCCTAAGGGTTTTGTTGATCTAAAGGATGCTGGAAATGTATGTAAGTTGCGTCGATCCATTTATGGATTAAAGCAGGCCTCGAGGAGATGGAACATTTATTTTCATGAAACAGTCAAAAAGAGTTTGACTTTATTCAGAATGAAGATGAAACTTGTGTTTACAAGAAGTTTAGTGGGAGCCATGTGGCATTCCTAGTATTATATGTTGATGATATATTACTAATAGGGAATGACATTCCTTCTCTACAGACTGTGAAGACTTGGTTGAGAAATAATTTCTCAATGAAAGACTTAGGCGATGTGACATATATATTAGGGATCGAGATCTATAGAGATAGATCAAGGTGATTGATCGGCCTAATTTAGAGTACATACATTGACAAAGTTTTGCATCGATTTCAAATGCAAAGAGACTAAAATGGATATGTCCCAATGTCTCATGGGATAGTGATCTCAAAATAAAATTTATCCTAAATCATTGGATGATAGGGACTGCATGAGTAAAATTCCATATGCGTCAGCAATTGGTTTTATAATGTATGCAATGATATGTACTTGTCCTGATGTCTCGTATGCTTTAACCATGATGAGTAGATACCGATCTAATCCAGGTGAAGGTCACTGGACGACAGTCAAGAATATTCTTAAGTACTTAAAGAGGACTAAAGATTCATTCTTGTTATATGGAGGAGATGTGAAGCTAGTTGTAAGAGGTTTCAGTGATACTGGTTTCTAGACAGATAACGATAATTTAATGTTTCTGTCTGGCTTTGTGTTTTATTGAGATGTTGTATGCTGGAATGGTTCACAGCAAAGACAATTGTTGATTTTACAATAGAACCTGAGTATATTGATGCTTGTGAAGCAGCCAAGGAGGCTGTTTGGGCATGTACTTAGGAGATATCACCTAATTAATGAGATTAATGATCAAGGAGATATACATATATGTAAAGTGTATACTAATAATAATATTGCAGACACACTGACTAAGGCTTTGTCGCAGCAGAAGCACGAAAGTCACACTAGTTCCATGAGTATTGGATACTTGGGTAATTGGCTCTAGTGCAAGTGGGAGATTGTTAGTAATTGTGCTCTAGAGACAATACTTTTTATATTTTAAGGAAAATATTTATTATTAAGGATTATGTTTTATTGATTATTATTTATTTATTATGTTTTATTTACTGCGTAATAAATTGAAAGCGTAATAAATGTCCTTGGAATTTTGATACGTATTATATATCTTTAAGTATGTGACTTAAAAATGAGATTATATGAATAGTATCTTATTCCTAAAATTCCCTAGTCGAGTATTATTATTTAAGGACAATAATAATGCACAAAGACTAGTATGTTTCTTGACAGATGACCACATCTCATTGGTCATAGGTATGGGGATACTAAAGTCAAGAACATAAGTGCATGTATCAATGCATGGCACTGGAATGACCCGCCGTGAGATTCTACATGTTAAGTAAGTGTCATAAGTAATTCTCACTGTGATAATGGTGTAATGATCCTTAGACCTGAAATCATTATATTTCTATACGAGAATTAATATACTTTGATTACATTAAAAGTTACCTTTGACCGGGTGATGATAAAAGTGGACATTGGGTATATTATGAATCGTATGAGAAATATGAATGATCTAGATGGGATTTAATCCTCCTAATATTAGGAGTGATATTATTGGCCTCTTGTTTGAGTGAGACTATGAAATGCACGGCCGTGGTCAAATGTTGATTTGATTTTAATAGTCTACTCATCGATCAAGAAAATAAAGATTAAATTATGAAGAGGATGACACGAGACATGCCTTGAGTTTAATCTATAATATCAAGATTAAAGGGATTATATTACATGGAACATTATTCACGAAAGGCTTAATCGAATCACCGATTTATTATTATTACTTGGGTAGCAATGATGTATTACTAGATGCCGCTCATTGTTTACAATTTTAATTAGATATTAAAATTGTTGCCAACGTAATAATAACCTACAGGGTCACACACAAAGAACGCTTGAAGGAGAAATAATTTAAATTATGAATTTAAATTAAATAAGTAATTTATTTTATTTATGATATTAATTAAGTATGACTTAATTAATTATATAAATAGAATAAATGAATTACTTAAACTAATTCCAAAATTAATAATTAATTAATTAAGTGAGACTTAATTAAATAATTTAGAATTTTGGATTAGTATTAATTATAATTGGATTATAATTAGAAAACTTATTCCTCTCTCTATATAATCTCTTTATGGGCTGATTTAATAAAATAGAGATTTTACAAAACCCTAGCCGCTCTGAGAGATGAGGAAGATAGAGAGAGAAGAAGTTTTCGGGTGCTAGTACACATCAATCCTTCATGAAAAGTGTTCGTGTGGATACCGTAGAGCGTAGATCGCGAGAGCGGGATACGTGGTGATTAAACAAGCTTTGGACCTCCATTAATCTTCCATTAATGAACTGTTAAAGCTTCTAAAGGTATTTATTCTTTATCTCCGAATTAAATCTTTTGTTTTCGCATGGATCCTGCGGAGGGTTTCGCTATTTTGATTTATTTTTCGCGTTTATTCCGCTGTGTTTGTGTCACGAAACCCTTCATCATTACCATTTCTTCAGTTGATTGATTCCATGTGCTTCTTCAGTTTCTCTTGTTTTTGCTATTGTTTTATCTTTTACCTAGTTGAGTTACATAGTAATTAAGTGTTACAAGTTAGTACACCTATGCCTTTCAATCTCCCCCTATTTGATTGTCTAACAATGACAACCAAATTCACAATGAGGATAACTCAACTAACCAGGGACTGAAAAAGATAAACTAACATTCATAAACGATCATGTCAACTTGCATAATGCTTGGCTTGATTAACTAGCTTCATGTCTATCACTGATACTTCAAGTGCCAAAATTGGACACCTGTTGGCTCGATCAAATGGCTTCATGCTCTTCTAGAGATTTTCTCTAAGTACTTAAGAGCACGGTCCACTCAATCTTCAATTATCCTTCTGAAGTCCTTTTAGCAGTATTATCACCGCCGAACTTCGCGAAATAATTGACGCCTAATATAAACCAGTTTCAAGACACTTAGCTAACTAACTTCTACCTTACACTACACAAGAAAACAGATAATGTACTTACAATGCAGGAAAACAAGAAAACAAATTACAACGCAAAGAAACATTACAAGCTTAATACATTAAAATCTCGATTTCTTGCGCTCCTCTTCCTCATGAGCTTTCTTCTTGGCTGCCTTTTCTTTCTTCATGAACTCAGGGTTGCAGACTTCATCCATTCTTTTCTTGAGAAGATTAAGTCCTTCTGCTTCTACATGATTTCTGATCTTATAATCTCGAAACAACCTCAACCACCTCTCAACCATGCTGCGAGTGGTAAGCTTCGTGGGAATGTCTTCAAACCTCAGCTTAGTTACTTTGTCAGGATACCCCTTTTCCCCTTTCTTCCTTATGACGAGCTGCTTAGGGTATCCAATGACAATAGCGGTGGTGCATTGTTGTAGCCTCTGGATATCAAGCTGTTGTCTTCTCTTACAGAAGTTCTCAAACGTGACCCTTAGATAGTCCTGATCAAACTCATCAACATCATCCATCTCATCAATCAATTCCCTTATGATACACAGTGTTTCATGACTGTGTTCTGCAAAGATGTCGTACTTGAGCTCAATGACGGTTTCCACCTGATGCTTGTCTGTATAGATCAGCAGGTCATTCTCATTCTCAGCTTTGCTTTTGACAAACTTGACGTTTGCACCAACCACTGCACTAGCTTCCTCCCTTATTTCTCCTTCTTCAGGAATGTCTAATCTTGGATCTCCGTATCTCTGCACATGCTCCTTTATTGCCTCTTCTTGCTGCTCGAATGCATAGTCTTCAGGCTCCTTCTTAACCACTGGTAGTTTGGCTTCAGGCAACTTGTATCTAACATCTTGCCTTCTTATCAACTTCTCCAAGTCCTTAGCCACCAGCTTCTTTTCCTTTATTAGAAAACCCTTTGTGAGGACTAGCTTTGCAACTGCCTTCAGTACATTTTCGTTCAGGGTCAGTTTCGAGTCATGTAGATTTACGATCCTCAAGACCTTGTCATGGACGTATCTGATTTGATAGGGATTTAGAATAATGTCAACCCCTCTGTCTTCAGCCATCTTCAATAGTTTCTCTTTAAACAGCACTCCAGTCTTGACAGAGGTGTCTACCTTGTGAGCATATTCTACCAGTTCACTAGCACCCCTTGCATGGAAGAATGCTTCATCAACCATACACGGCTCGATTCTTGTTATGGGTACCCAAGTAATCATCAGACTCCATGCTTTCTCCTTGAATATAACTTGAACAGAGGTGCATCCCTGTCTTATACAGTTTAGATAGTTCAGAAGCCCAGGGTTTAGATTTTCTAGCTTGTGGAGAAGGAAACTCAATCTTTCTGAGTCAGGAGCATAGGCTCTTGGTCCAGCTAAGGCTTCTCTAGCCTTGTCCCACTCGGGACCTTCCCTCCTTATCTCCGCTTCTTTCGCTACTTCATCAATTTCTTCTTCCAGCACATGCTCGTCAGCAACCGAGTGGTCTCCTGCATCACCTGCAACTCCTGCGCCAGATCCGCCAGGATTTAGACCTCTTTCTTGTTCCCACTCTCTTGCCCGTTGCTCGAGTCTCGACCTCCTTGCCACTAAGGCTTCTACATCCATCTCATCCTCATCAGAATCTTCAATAAAGTCTCCCATAAATACATCGACGAGAGGTGTTTCTTTCTCAGCTCCTGCTTCTTCAACTACCATCTTCTGCTTGCCTTTGTCTTTAAGAGCCGGTTGAGCCTCCTCCACCTTTTCACCAGATTTGTTTGAGGACTCGATCACCGGACCCTTACTAGTCAGCTTTTTCAGACCCTGATCCTCCTTCTCCCCCTTAGGTGGGTTATCCTCATCAGGAGCATCATCATCATTTTTATCGTCACCACCACCACCGGTTGAAGGACCAGGTCCAGCCCTGTTACGTCCAAATACAGCATCAAGTAGTTCATTCAGCTTCGTCCAGACCTGAGACATGCCATGAGTGACATCATCGACTGACCGCCCAACCTCCACTTGTACCAATCCAAGATTGTTTATCTTGTCAATCATTTGATTTTGGACGGCAATCAAGTTCTCCATGAACTGTGCTCCAACCTCCAATCTTCCAGAGTGAGAAGAGACAGTAGCAGTAACACCAGCAACTCCAACCTCCAAAGCCTCCCCCTTCTTCACTAGATCCTGCAATTTAGGGGACGGTGTTTGGCTTGGGTTAAACTGTTTACTCTCGCCGGGTTCTGTTTCACTCAAGATCCCTAAAGAGAAGGGATCTACTCTCCCTGACTCTCTCTCGTGTTTAGAGCCTAACAGAACTAAAGTCTCATCCACTAGTCGCTGAGGACTAGCGGTGAGTTGGTCGACGATATCGGTCAGTGAGACTGAACCTTTAAACGCTGTGTCTATGTTAGGAGATGGCGTTATGACCATGTCATCCCCTTGTTTACCAAGAACCTTTTCTGGTTCGCTGGGCTGTTCTGGAGGCGTAGACCCACCAGTCACCAGATGTCGTTGCTCTGCGAGCAACTTGTTTTCTGATTTAGATGAGGAAGAGTCATCCGTACTGGATTCGACAGACTTTTCCACATATACACTTCCTGAGATTCTAGCATCAGAAGAGCTAGTCTCAGTTTTCCATTCCCCTTCCGAGAAATTTCTCAAAGAGCCCTGAGCGGACAACTCAGGGGAGGTAGGGCCAGCTCCCATTGGCTGTTGAGCTGGACCCCCTCCTTGACTCTCACCAACATGCCTAGGCGAGTGCGAATGTGTTGGAATATTTAGGAGAGGTGAGCCACCAGCGTGAGGTGTGGTGGCTGTGAGAGGTGAACTATCCCTAACAGGTTGCGCAGTTGCCACTGGGATAGAATCCATCTTTAGCTTCTTTGAGAGTGGCAGAGCTGTTGATTTTACTACTCTCTCAACTCCTACACTCCCTCCACTCGATTCACTCGACTTAGATGGGCTTGCCTTCCTTTTATCACCAGTTTTAGGGCTGGCTGAATGTTTATGAACAGAAGGGCTTGCAGCCTGGGATAGAGCTTGGGGGTTTTCAGGCCCACGGCTGTAGAAAACAGGGGTTGGTTGAATTGAAATTTGATCAAGATCAGCAAGAATAGGTACCTGACTTAGAAGATCTTCATCCTTGTCAGCTCCAGCTTCTGCAACATTTGCTTCAGCCATTTCAACATCCATACCTGCTTCTCCCAAATTTCCAGACACTTGATCTCCACCAGCAGCTTCGTTGCCACTACCTTCCGCTTCTACTGCGGTAAACTGAGAAGCATGCCTCCTAGTATACTCATCTTGCAGATCCTGGAAGTACGGAGTCAGGCGCAACTCAAAAAGTCTGGACTTTTGTTGGGTTTCCATGGTGGAGATACTCTTTAAGGTCATATCAAAACATGCCATCCTTTCAGAGCCTTGAAATATTCTTCTGTGCTCCTCTGAAAGAACGTCATCCAGAACCATCTGAAGAAATCTTGGCATCCAACATTTGACTGGTCCATCCTCTGGATTCCGAGATGCATTCTTTTCCAATGCCCACCTCTCAAGCAACTGAATCAACAGATGTTTGCCCACATTCACTCTTCTGTTATTTGCCACTTCATATAGAATTACTCGACAGCTGTTGTTCATTGGCCTGTAGTCTTTGTCCTTTGGGAACATGCAGCGTTGAATGGCCTGAACTACATAATCCCACTCAGCTGGTAACATACCTGTGTGAACCTTTGTTACCTTGATAGGACCCGTGGGAGGACGACAACCTATCTCTGTGAATAATTGCAACATTTCTTCCATAGTGGGTTCCGGAGCAAAATTTTCTAAAGGAAGCCCAAGAATCTCATTGAACTTCTACAGACTGACCTCATATTTTGCACCACTGATAGTGAAGGATAAGCCTGTTGGATTTGCTTTACCACCCTGAATCTCTAATGTTGAGTAAGCAGCTTGAAGGGCTTCAACATTCAGGATGAGAGAAGTGGTTAAGGCATGACTTATTATGGATGTGTTGTTGAGGGACTCAATCCAGAACTGGTAGTGAATGAATCTACCGGTTGCTTGATCAGCAGAGAGATTAACAAAGTTAGTTTTTGGAATTGTGAAATTTGGGTTGGCCATTTGAGATTTGTGTTTGAGAAGAGAAATGTTTTGTAAAGATTTTGCAATGGAAATTTTAGAGAACAAGTTCTAAATTTAAACAAAACAAAAAAAAAACGTACACGAACCCCACTAATTACCCACGTAATAAAACTCCCCACTAATGACCACTTAACTCCCCACTAATGATCACTTAACTCCCACTAATGATTGACGGTTTAGCTTTAGGAAATTAAAGTGAACAGTCGTTTTGTTTTGAAAAATGCGAGTATCTCGGAGAAACACAAAACAGGGCGGTTACTTGGTACTTTATGGATTGATCAGTAACACACACAACTATGCCACTTGAGAACAAAAAAAATGAAAAACAAAATTTTGGCAGAGTTTTGTTTTACTGATTAATGTTTTCAAGTAACAGTTAGTGATTTTTGTTTAAGAAAATCACAAGAAAAACTTGGTGTTATGGCAGGGAAGAGGATGCTGTGAATGTATGTATATGCGTGTGTATTTGCTTCAGCTTTTTGAACTAGTGAGAGAGAGAAGGTTAATAGAAATAATGAACAGACTATATAATGCTATATTATCTACTTGCACGCCTAAAAAGAAAGTAGATGAAGAGACAAGTCACATCTCGATCTCGAGATCCGCATCTCGATCTATATCTCAAAGTCGATCTTGATGTCGATCTCGATCCGCATCTCGATCTACATCTTGATGTCGATCTCGATGTCGATCTCGATCCGCATCTCGATCTACATCTGGATGTCGATCTCGATCCGCATCTCGATCTATATCTCGATATCGATCTTGATGTGGATAGATCGAGATGTACCTTGACAGTTTTTAAGCAATTTTCGCAAGTCAATCTCGATCTCGATCCAGAACCAGATCGAGATTTGCCTTAGAAACTTACAATTTTGAAATGACAGAGAATTTAGCAAATAAATCATGCATTACAAAATTAAGTCTAGCATTAAATCCTATCACATTATTAGACATTAATCATATGGATACACAGATCATCATAAGATTAATGTGATGAAACTTTCTAACTTCCCCTTATGACATGCAATACATACATTTTTGAAGTTAAGTACACATTATTAATTATGAATATTCATGATCAACAATAATATGTACACAAACTGAATTATAACAGATAGGTAGCAAAACTAACAGGTGTTAAGCATCCCCAATTCACCAACCAATCTAGAAAATGTTGATTCATCTAGAGGTTTAGTGAATATATCTGCTATTTGACGTTCAGTAGACATAAAATGCAACGCTACAGTTCCATTTTCTACATGCTCTCTAATAAAATGATACCTTATATCAATATGCTTAGTCCTTGAGTGATCCACAGGATTGTTGGTCATTGCAATAGCACTTGTGTTGTAACACATGATAGGAATCTTAGATACTTTCACACCGTAGTCCTTAAGTTGGTTCTTCATCCACAGTATCTGGGCCACACAGCTTCCAGCAGCAATATATTCTGCTTCAGCTGTCGAGGTAGATACTGTGTGTTGTTTCTTTCTTTGCCAAGACACCAACCTTCTTCCAAGAAACTGACAGCTTCCTGAAGTGCTCTTCCTATCTATTCTACAACCTGCGTAATCTGAATCCGAATAGCCAACAAAATTAAACCCTGTATCTCTTGGGTACCAAATCCCAAGATTTGATGTTCCCTTGAGATACCTAAAAATACGCTTTACGGCTATAAGATGTGACTCTCTAGGATCCGTTTGGAACCTTGCACATAAGCATGTAGAGAACATAATATCAGGTCTGCTAGCAGTTAAATACAAAAGAGAGCCGATCATACCTCGATAGCTTGAGATGTCTACAGGTTTTCCCGCTTTATCCTCGTCAAGCTTCGTGGCTGTTGCCATAGGAGTCCTAGCTTGTGATACATCTTCGAGACCATACTTCTTTAATAGATCATGAATGTACTTGGTCTGGCAGATAAATATCCCGTCCTTCTTCTGACTAACTTGAATACCGAGAAAGAACGTCAGCTCTCCCATCATGCTCATCTCATACTTTGATTGCATTAACTTTGCGAATTTAGCACACAGCTTCTCATTTGCAGACCCAAAGATAATGTCATCCACATATACTTGCACCATTATTAGATCATCTTTGCATTTCTTGTAGAAAAGTGTCTTGTCGATTACTCATCTGGTGAAACCACTTTCTAGTAAGAAGTCTGACAGAGTTTTATACCACTTCCGCGGAGACTGCTTAAGGCCATATACTGATTTGAAGAGGCGATAAACATAATCACAGTATTTGCTGTCGACAAACCCAGGAGGTTGATCAACATACACTTCTTCATCCAGTTCACCATTTAAGAATGCACTCTTGACATCCATCTGATATACTTTAAAACCATGATGTGCTGCGAATGCTAAGAACATCCTTACGGCCTCTAGCCTTGCTACTGGTGCGTAGGTTTCATCATAATCAATTCCTTCTCTTTGAGTATAACCCTTAGCAACCAGGGGAGCTTTATTTCGTGTTACAAGTCCGTTTTCATCCAGCTTGTTTCTGAATACCCATTTTGTTCCAACAACAGATCTATTCTTTGGTCTGGGTACCAGCTTCCACACCTTCTGCCTTTCAAACTGATTGAGTTCTTCTTGCATAGCAATCACCCAATCAGCGTCATCTAGGGCTTCTTCCACCACTTTAGGTTCCAATTGAGAAAGGAACACTGAGTATAGACATTCATTCTCAGTGGCAATTTCAGCTCTAGCTTTTCCTCTAGTAGTCACTCCGGCATCTGGATCACCAATAATTAGCTCAAACGGATGGTCCTTGCTCCAAGTACGATCCCTAGCAAATGTTCTTGATGACTCAGCTTGATCTTGTAAGTGAAGGTGACTTAGTCTAGAAGCACTTCCACTAGCTCCTCCTGAGCCAGTACTAGCTCCCCCTGAGTGAGCTGCTCCCCCTGAGTGCATACTTACTCCCCCTGAGTTAGTACCAGGTCTAACGGAAGATGATCCCTCAGCCCTAGTGTTTTGTATTGGCGAGACACTAGACTCTTGATTAATTACATTATTTATCATTGGATCACTACCCTGCACTACAGACTCAGGAATTGTATCCACTTCATCAATATCCATATTTCCAAATCTTAGGGAAGTGGGCTCACTGTCTTCTTTTTGTATAGAAGGGAGCTTTGAGTCGTCGAATGTGACATTAAGGCTTTCAACCACCTTGCGATCATTAAGAGCAAACACCCTGTACGCTGCTACTACTTCGAGAGAATATCCAATGAAAATCCCTTCATCTGCTTTGGCATCAAACTTTCCAAGTTGTGCATTGTCTCTTAACACAAAGCATTTGGCACCAAACACGTGAAAGTACTTGATAGATGGTTTTCGTTTATTCATCAGATAGTAAGGCGTCTCATTATAGTCTTTTGTAATCAGGGTTCTGTTCTGTGTATAATACGCCGCGCTAACTGCTTCAGCCCAAAAATATAAAGAAAGTCTTGACTCATACAGGATTGTCCTAGCTGCTTCAACCAGTGTCCTATTCTTCCTTTATACCACCCCATTCTGCTGCGGTGTTCTCGGTGCTGAATATTGTCGTCTGATCCCTTTAGATATGCAGAAATCCATTAATACTGAGTTCTTGAATTCTGTCCCGTTGTCAGATCGGATAGTCTTCACAGTCAGACTTGCTACGTTTTCAATTACCAGTACATGCCTAATGATCTCATGTGGCACTTCATCTTTCGATGTCACAAACTTTACCCATGTGTATTTGGAAAAGTCATCGACTATCACCAGCGCGTATCTTTCCCTTGACATTGACATAACATTAACGGGTCCAAACAAATCCATGTGAAGTAGTTGTAGGGGCTCGGTAATGCTATTCACTTGCTTATCCTTATGCGAGGCTCTTTTCGATTTTCCCATCTCACATGCTTCGCAGAGTCCATCTGGAGGAAACTCCATCTGCGGCAGCCCTCTCACCAATTCTCTCCTTACGAGATTATTCATTGCTTTAAAGTTCAGGTGAGATAATCTTTTATGCCATAGCCAACTTTCATCAGCAGAAGCCTTGCTGTAGAAACACGTGACTTCAGACTGATCAACAGAATTCATGTCGGCTATGAACAAATTTGACTTCCTTACTCCTTTGAGAGCAAGGCTTCCATCCTTTTTGCTTCGAATCGAACAATCATGCTTCCCAAAGTTGACGTCAAAACCCCTGTCGGTGAACTGACTAATGCTGAGAAGATTATGTCGCAATCCTTCCACAAAAGACACGTCCTCAATTATAACATTTCCACAAACAATCTTGCCATATCCCCTGGTGTAACCTTTGCTGTTATCTCCAAAAGTAACCACGGAGCCGGCTCTCAACATCAAATCTGTTAGCAGGGACTTATTGCCGGTCATATGCCTCGATGCTCCACTGTCCAGCACCCATATGACTTTACTCTTTTCCTGTTCACTGCCCTGCAAATCCAGAAAGATTAGGTGTTCTTCGGAACCCAATGATGTTTGGGCCCGGCATCAATAATTTTCTTTTTCTTTTCAGATACAGAAGGCTTTGCCTTGTTGCCATCAGGGGCATACATCTTGACTTTGTCTTTTCCCTTGTCAACGTTGACTGGTTTGTCAGGTTTGGGAGTAGACTGGTCACTCCTAACTTTAGGAGGACTTGAAGTCTTAGCCTTTGACCCAGCATGCTTTTTCTTACCACTACTAGATGTATGTTCACCAGATGTACTAGCAGTATTCATCAAATTAAAATAAGCATGCATGATGTTTACAGCACATGGCATACAATTAAGATTATTGCATTTGACATGATTTGCATACATGTTAGGCAAAGCAGTAGTTGCAGGCATGGTATTACAACCAACAGGTTTTTCTTCCTCTACATAGAACGGGCAATAGTAAGACAAATGATCAGTTTGATTACAAATATAGCATGCCTTCCTAGCTCGTGTAGATGTAGATACAGATACAGGTTCAGTTTTAACTACCTCTACAGGTGTTTTCATTTGGTCTGACCCTGCTACTCATTGTTTATATGACACCGTCTTAGCCTCCTTGGTTCCTACACCTCTCTTAGCATAAGCACTCTTACTCGCTCTCTTAGAAGTTGTAGGTTTTACTACTTGTTCTTCCGACTCTTTTTCCATTTTAATCTCATGTTCAATTTTAACAGCAACAGGATCTATTGTCCTAGGCTCAAACTGCTTAAAGATAGGTTTTCTGACATCCCCTAAAACCTCAGGCACATTTTCTTTGACTAACACTGGCTCTAACAACTCAGCAGCCCTATTTTTCTTTTTCTGTGTGTAGTCAAGTCCTATGTTTACTTTTTCATTTTTACTCTTGCCTGCCAGTTTCATGTACATGTCCCTTTCTACAAAAAATTTATTAGCGGCTTCTTTAAAAGATTGACATGTTATTTTAAGCTCAGCTAATTCATTCTTAAGTTCTTCGTTAAGGTCTTCCCTAATCTTAAGCTTGTGTTCTAAAACGTCTACCTGATTCATTAACTGCCTTTCTTTACTTTCTCCTGATTCTAATTCTTCTACCTTGGCCTCGAGAAGTCTATTCTTAAGGGAGAGTTTAGCATTTTCCTCATTAACAGCGATTAGATTCAGTTGGAGATTGTACATGTCTTTAGTCACGGCAGCTAATTCATTTTGGTACTCAGAAATAGACATTTCATTTACGGTTAGAATTGGTACCTCTGATTGTTCTAAAGATTTTGCCATTAAAGCGAAGTTGCATAACTCCTGATCTTCATCTTCATCAGACTCGTCCCAACCCTTCCCTTCAGTCACAACATACACCCGGCTTCCCTTCTGTTGCTTGCTAACCAAGGCGTCATATTTCTTTTTCAGATCAGCATAGGATTCCTTGGGATGAACGTATTTGGACTTCTTGCACTCTGTTGCAAAGTGTCCCAATTCATTGCAGTTAAAGCATCTGAACTTGTTCTTGTCTACCAGGTTAGGTCTGTAGCCACTACTAGATGTGCTACCTCGACCGCTGTAATTTCCCCGGCCACTTACACTACTACCTCTGCTGCTGCTGCTGCTTCTTCGGCTGAAAGAACTACCAAATCGTCCTTTACCTTTTCTTGGCTTCCTGAAGCTGATATGAGCAAATTCTCGAGCAATACAAGCATATGACTTGTCTTCTAATTTGTCCAGCTCTTCAAGGGTATAATATTCATCCTCACTTTCTTCGGATGGATCTTCAATATCTAATATCACCCTTTCAGGATTAGCAGTTTTCAATGAGATAGCTGCAAGTGCCTTTGCAGTAGACTCTTCAACTACAAGTCCAGATTCACTTACCGCTTTGTATTCTCCACTATTGTAGGATCTTCTTTTGTCATTTTGTTCTTGCTCCAGCTCGTAGGTCTTTAAAACACCATACAGCTTTTCGAGAGAAGTATTTTTCAAGTCTCTTGACTCTCGAATGGCAGTGATCCTATGTTCTAGATGTTTAGGCAAATTCAAGAGAAACTTGATATTTGAATCTGCCAGTGGATAGACTTTATCTCTTATACTCAGCTCGATAAGCAATTTACTGTAACGTTTGTAAACATTCGCTACACTTTCTCCTCGTTCGCATCTGAACGATTCATATTCAGATATCAGAATGCGCTTGTGATTATCTCTAACTTCCTCGGTCCCCTCCATCACTACAGCCAGTTTATCCCACATGGCTTTAGCTGTTTTTAATCCCTTTATTTGAACATAGTACTCTGAATTTAGGGATTCAATTATGACGTTGCGTAACGACGCATCCATACCAACCAATTCTTTATCTGCGTCTGAAAACTCCATTTCCTCTTTAGGAACAGACCGGGATGGTATTAGTATCCCTCCTTCCATTCGCTCTGGCTCAATTCTCATGAGTATGTATGGACCGTTCTCCAATATTCTCAAGTATACCTTGTTTATTGATTCAAGGTAGGCTTTCATCCTTCCTGTCCATTCGTCATAATGTTGTGCATCAAACGGAGGTATCTTAAATCTGTGTGCGGCGGCCATTTTAATAAAGTTTAAAATTAAGATAATACACTTTTCAAATTACAATAAATTGTATTTACTTGAAAAATTAATTATCTCACTTTAAATATCCAACACTTAATATCCAATGGTTTTGCACTTAAGATTCAAGCAAGTTAGTTCTAATCTCAGGAACAGTAGCAGGGTCCACCACTTTTTCAAGTCCAAACAAAAAATTGTCCACTTTTTAGTTGACAGAAGTTCGAATATGTAATTTTTGTTTAGTCAAACAGTTGATTCACTTTTGGCCACAAGAAAACCCACAAAGCTCTAAGGTACAACGTTTGTAATGTTGTACAAATATTCCTTACACCATGACTCAGAACTTTTTAGATCTATGAACTTTTCAAGAAGAAACAAATAAAAGCTTTCGGCACAAACTTCAAGAAAAATGGATCTGGGATTTTCAAGAACCAACTCAAACAACACAGTAGGATCTCTGTTAGATGTGTTTAACAGGAGCTTTGATACCAATTGTTAGGTCCAAAAGTATTGTAGAGGGGGGTGAATACAATTGTTTTGAATAATGAGAGAAAATGAAATAAATGCAAGTAATAAATGATGACACAGAATTTCAAGAATATATTTTTATATTCATTGAAGAATTTGCTACAACATTTATAAAAGCATCATAATCAGTTGAACAATAAATACAGCAATTAAGGCTTGATTCAACTGATTCTCTCTCACTTTCTTTTTACAGTAAATTCTCTCTTTTTAAAATATACTGTAGAAAATACAGAGATTGCTGAAAAGTCTTTTTACAAATAAAACAAAGTGCTGCTTTTATAATATCGTGTAGACTTGATCTTGTCCTTTTTGTGTACGTGGCCCAATCAGGACTCGTCAACAAAAAGTACTTTCCAACCACTCTGGATCAACCGTTCACAATAAGCCACTTGTCCCTTGAACATTAAATGCTACATATCGACCCGCATCTCGATCTAGGCCTGGACCCATCTCGATCTCGATCTTGGTTGACAATCTCGATCTCGATCTCGATCTGTGAAAATATCGATCTCGATCTGTGAAAATCTCGATCTCGATCTGTGAAAATCTCGATCTCGATCTGTGAAAATCTCGATCTCAATCTGTGAAAATCTCGATCTCGATCTATGAGAATCTCGATCTCTATCTCGATCTGCCGTGGATAGAGATTTGCCTTGTAATGTTTTACTTTAATTATAAATCTCGACCCGCATCTCGATCTGCTGTGGATCGACATTTGCCTTAGCAAATATGCACTCATCCAATGTTGACCTTCTTTAGTGACTAATTGTGGATTAACCTTTATGAGCAAGTTTCCCTAGCTTCTTCAATTTCTTTTCCTCACTCAATTTAAATGAGATCTTCTATTACTGACATGAACTTGCCTCCAATGTCCTGACACTTGATGCAATGGTCTGGTTCATAAGTGACTAGTCTTGTAGGGGTTCTTGCTTCTGAATGTCAGTTCTCATTTGTTGATTAACCTTTACATTATCCAGATGTTGATATACATTACATGAAATCACTTTGGTCTTCTTGATACTTCTTTGACATTAATTTGATTATCCATTAGATACGTTAGGGCATGAGCAATACTGAAATTGAACTTCTTCTCACTTATGCATCCTTGATCAACCAAATTAGTTACTTGTAGTTACCAAGTATCATTACCATTTCTTCAGTTGATTGATTCCATGTGCTTCTTCAGTTTCTCTTGTTTTTGCTGTTGTTTTATCTTTTACCTAGTTGAGTTACATAGTAATTAAGTGTTACAAGTTAGTACACCTGTGCCTTTCATGAATCTTGAAAAGTCATCCACAATGATTAGAGCATATCTCTTCTTTGCAATTGACATGATATTTACAGGACCAAACAAATCCATGTGTAATAATTCAAGTGGCTTCTCAATTGATGATTCCAATTTTGACTTGAATGATGCCTTTCTTTGTTTCCCTTTCTGACAGGCATAACAAAGTCCATCCTTGACAAATTCCATCTATAGTAATCCTCTCACTTGATTTTTCTTGACCAACTGATTCATGGCTTTGAAATTCAAGTGAGCTAATTTCTTATGCCATAGTCAGCTTTCATCTGTACTTGCTTTAGAGAGAAGACAAGTTAATGAATCTACACTTGTTGAATTAAAGTCAGCTATGTACACATTTTCTTTTCTATTCTCAGTCATAACCAGGCTTCCATCTTTCTTGTTGGAAATTATGCATGCTTCAGTTATGAAACAAACCTTATTTCCATTGTCACATAGTTGACTTATGCTTAACAAATTATGTCTTAAGCCATCAACTAATGCAACAGGTTCAATGATGACATTCTCTTTTGAAATCAAGCCATATCCCATGGTGTACCTTTTACTCTCATCTCCAAAAGTTACTCCAGGGCCAGCTTTCTCCTCAAACTTTGTGAGCAGTGATTTATCTTCAGTCATGTGTCTTAAATACCCATTGTACAAGTACCAAAGATTCTTTCTCTTTCCCTGCACACAGTCAAAGACAATCAAGTTGATTTTGGTACCCAAGTTGCCTTGGGTCCTTTCTTATTAGTTGCTACCTTTGGTTTGGTTTCCAATTTTTGTACCTTTGGTTTAGGTGGTTTTACTTCCACTTCAACCTTAGGTGTTGGTTTCCTCACATCAGGATTCTCAGTGCTAGTGTTTGGAATATTCATGCTTGCAGAATTAGAGAAGTTTGGAGCATGAAAATTATTATGCATATTCCAGAACATAGCAGGCATATTCATGTTGACAAATGCAAGATATGGATTAAACATATAAGGCAGTGATGCATATTGAGCATGAATAGCATGAAAATCAACTAAATGAGGAAAAACAGAATTAGAATGCATGTTGGGTATAACAGGCACATTGGTTGTTGCAAGCATATTGATTTTGCATTGCACAGATAAATGATTTTTACTACCACACTTAGCACATATTTTTCTCGGAGCATACTTGTCATGTGTGTAGTTATTGTGCTTGTTAATGCCTACTTTACCATTTCTGTTCTTTTTTTTCCTCATTTGGCTTAATAGTAGGCTCTATCTTTTCCAATTTTTCCTTCAATTGATCTTTAGATAAGAACCCTATATTAGCCTTTTCAACTTTGACTTCAGATTTAGATGAGCTACTTTCTTTGACAAATTTAACAGGTCTGTTAAGCTTGGTTTTTAAAACAAATTGCTTAGCAATTGATGATTCCTCAATTGATGGATGATTATCCGTTGGAATAACATTATCAATTGATGGATGATTATCCATTGAATTGACATTATCAATCGATGGATAATTCTTATCAGTTGATTCAGAATTAGCAATCGATTGCTTCTTTTCCAAAGATTGATTTTCATCAATGGCTATTTTCTCAAGAGTTTCAGACAACATGGTGAAGGAATTTGTTCCATGAATGTCATTCATCTTCTTACTGGCTTTACTGGACCTGTTCCACCTGTCAATGGTTCTTAGTTCCTCTTCTAATTTTTCTTTCAATTTTTCTATTTCCTTTTTACACTCAACTAGTTCTTTTCTAGCATCTTTGTTTTCTACCTTGAGTCTGTCTATTTGCACTAGCTAACCTTCTAGATAATTGTTTCTTTCAGTGAGAGTTTCTATGGTGATTTTGAGCCTAGTGTTTTCTTTATTTAAGGACTTAAGAGTGACATGCAAATTATACAATTCATTTGACATTTTAGTAATTGTAATATTGCATTCATCTTTGGATAACTCAGATAGATTTGTAGAAATTACCTGATTGCTAGAGGAACTAGCTTCCTAGTCATCATGATTAGCCATTAGTGCAAGATTGATGTATTCTTCTTCTTCAAAATCATCCTCAGCAGCCCAGTCCTTTTCCTCTATCACAAAAGCCTTCTCTTTCTATTTGAGCAACTCGAAGTACTTCTTTTTATAATCAATACCATCACTGTACTTAGATTTCCTCTCCATTTTTGGCTTTCTACATTCATTAGAAAAGTGACCAGCCAATCCACAGTTGTAGCATTTGAATTGAGTCCTGTCAACAAGATTTTTGCTTTGTTAATTGTCTCTCTTGTACTGGGATCCAAGCCTTTGAGTGGGATTCCTCTTGAATTTAAGTTTTGAAAATTTTCTTGATAGAAAAGCCAAATGCTCATCTATTTCATCCATTTCATCCTTGGTGTATGACTCAACATCCTCAACTGTTACTTTTCCTTTCCCAATTGAAGATTCATCATATCTAACACCACTTGCACTATTTCCATGACTTTCTTTCTTCCCATCTTTGACAACAACATCTTTGTTAGTGTAGGTGCCCTAGAGGCAATACAATGTTTCTTTTAATAGACCTTTATGTCATTTGATTATTCAATAAACGTATTTATTATGACTTTAAATACTACGATATATTTGTTAGCATAAGAAATGTCCTTAGAATCATGATACACATTGTATAGTTTAGTACATGACTTGAACTTGAGATTATATAATAGATCATATTCTTAAATGTCCCTAGTCGAGTATTATTATTATAGGACAATAATAATACATAAATAGACTAGTATGTTGTTTGACTGATAACCACATCTCATTGGTTATAAGTATGGGGATACTAAAGTCAATACATAGGTACATGTAGGAGTACATGATACTGGACAGACCCACAGTGAGATTCTTCATGTTTAATAAAGTCATAAGAAAGACTCACAGTGATAATGGTGTAATGATCCTTTGACTTGAGATCATTATATTTCTATACGAGGATTAATATACTTTGACTACATTAAAAGTTACCTTTGACCGGGTGATGATAAAAGTGGACATCAGGTATATCATGAGTCGTATGAGAAATATGAATGATAGATAAAGGATTAAACCCTCCTATAATTAGGAGAGATATTATTGGCCTCTTGATTGAGTGAGACTATAAAATGCATGGTCATGCTCAAATAATGATTTGTTTTCATAGTCTACTCATGGATCAAGTAAACCCGGATTAAATATTATAGAGGATGACTAAATACATGCCTCGAATTTAATCTATAATATATATGGTTAAAGGGATTATATTACACGGAAACATTAATCACGAAAGGTTTTATCGAATCACGATTTAATTATTATTTAATTGGGTAGCAATGACGTATTACTAGATACCGCTCATTGTTTATAATTTTATTGGAGAATAAAATTATTGCTAATTAAATAATAGCCTATAGGGTCACACACATAGAGCACTTCAAGGAATAGTTAATTTAAATTATAGATTTAAATTAATTGATGATTATTTGAATTTTATTATATTAATTAAGTGAGACTTAATTAATTGAAATAATATAATTCGAATTTGAATTCTGCCCTTAATAATTAAGTATGACTTAGTTATTAATTAAATAATAGAAATTCGGTTTTTATTATTTAATCCTAAACCTACATGGGTTAGGCTTTGCTGTTATGGGTTGCTGATTGGGCCTCTTAACCAGCATTATAAATAGATAATGATAGGGTTAAGAGGGATTACGTTTTTGATAAAAACAAACCCTAGAGGCAGCAGGCAGCAGCAAGGAGAAGAAGGCAGAAAGAAGAACAAATTTCGAAATCATCAAAAGGGAGGCTAGTACATCCATTCCATAATCAAGATCGTGAGACGTTCTTGAAGGTGCTCGTGTGGATACCATAGAGGTGTTTTCGAGAAGAAGACACAAGTCGTGAAAGCTAGGATCTCCGTTGAGTTCGTAGAAGTCAAGACCAAGAAAAGGTATGATTCCGTTTCACAATAATCAGTCCGAACTTATACATGATCCTGCGTTTAGGGTTCCGAATTTTTGTTATATTTACGTTTAATCCGCTGCGTTTTATGCCTCGGAACCCAATAATCTTTACCAGATTCTGCAACTTGCTTATCCTTGACCACCAAAGCAATGGACTTGTCTCTTTTCTAACTCTTCTCAATTTCCACATCTTGCTATAGTTCCAACTCATAAGTTTTTAAGATACCATATAGCTTGTCAAGAGTATATTCTTTAAATTCAGGAGATTGTTTTATTGAGACAGTCATTGGTTTCCATTCCTTGGATAAGGACCTCAAGAATTTGAGGTTAGTATCTTTAACAACATACACTCTTCTATATAGTTTTAGCTCATTCAACAGCTTTTGAAACCTATTATATGTGTCATTGATTGTTTCACCACTCTTAAAGTGAAAGGCTTCATATTTTAAAATCAAGAGTTGCGTCTTGTTCTTTCTCACTTGTTCAGTACCTTTACATAGAGTTTGAAGAGTATCCCAGACTTCCTTGGAGGTTGTATAATTGATAACATTGTCGAACATATCTTTGTCAGGACCATTGAATAAAATATTCATAGCCTTTTTATCCTTATGTACTTCCTTCTCATCTTCATCTGTGTATTCACTCACAGGTTTTGGAATGAGTTTGTTTGGTGCCTGAGTACCATCTGCATTTATACTTGTAACTATCTTCATGGGCACATGTGGACCTTTCTCTATGCAGTGAACATAGGAAGGATCAATGGATAGCAGATGCAAGTGCATTTTCACTTTCTAGGGAAAGTTTTCATCTTTCTCTAGAACTGGAATCTTTACTCCTGTGTCTTTTTGACCCATGCTTGATGTACTTTAGATCTTAACTTTCTGTATGTTGAAAGCAGGCTCTGATACCAATTGTTATTTTCCCTTAAGTACACTAAATTTGGAGAAGGGGGGTTGAATACAAACTTTAGAACTATTTAAGATTCTTGGGGATTTAAGTTCATTCAACAACAGTGTTTGAGAGAATATTGAAAGAGCTGATTAAATTAAGAAGATGGATAATAAACGTATTGAAAAACAAGACAAGCAATATTAAAAATTACTAGTGGATTGGTTTTTCCACTAGTATGCTTTTAGCTTTCTAATAATCTTGGTAAAAATACCAAGCTGCTTACAAAGTGTTTTTCTGCACAACTATGCTTACAATTTTCTTTCACACAGTTTTTCTTCACTTTGCTACTATAGACTACTAACTACTATATAGTAGTTTTCTTATCTTCTATTTCCTATCGACAGATAACATTATAAATTATATTTTACAATGTTTACATGAAAATAGAAATTAGCTACTTTCACAGTCTTCATTGGACCATGTCTAGTCCTGAAAGTATCTTTGTCTTGATGCATTCCTTGAAGACTGTGTTGCCTTGAAAGTTTTCACAATCCTGACAGGACTGTCTTCCATTTATTCAGTTTCTGCACAATTCCCTTCCTTTTGTCTTTAACTAAATTGGAAAATCTTAATCAATTGATAAATGTTGTTAAACTTATCAGTTGATTCTTCGATGGATAGGCTATCCATTTGTTAGGTCCAAATGATTGTAGAAGGGGGGGTTGAATACAATCTTTAATAAATATTAAAATCTGTTTCGGATAATTTTTGATTAAACAATTTAAATTATTATCACGAAATAATAATCAAAGAAACACAGTTCAAGTAAAATACTTATATTAAACTTGAGGTGGGTTACAAGATTAAATCAGAAAATATTCACTAATTTAGCTCTTAAAATTCTAGAGAGATTTTGACATTAAATGCTCTTGAATTTTTTGTTTAAGCCGAATAGAATGTTAATAGAATTTTTTTTTGAATGCTGCTGATCAATCTTGTATTTATAGACAAATTCAGGCTCAGGAGACTTTTCTTGGTCGGGGAGACTTTTTCTCCTCGGGGAGACTTTTTCTGGGCTTGAAGAGACTTCTGGAATTAAATGAAAAATCATTTAATTTGTTGGGGAAGACTTTGATAGCTCGGGAAGACATATTTAACCTTGAGAGACTTTTAATAAAATCTCGGAGAGACTTATTAAAAGTCTTCCCGAATATTATTACTGCCGACCTGCTTTGAATTGAAATGAATATTGTTTTTCATTTAAATCAACAACTCGGGGAGACTTTTGAAAAGTCTCCGGGAGACTTTTCAAAAGTCTTCCCGACTAAAACATCTGGTCGACTGAATATATAGCATATGTCTTCTTTTTCCTCTTCCTTTTTTTTTATTTTCTTTTTAATTTAAATTCTATTTAGTTTATTATATATCTTATAAATTAAATTAATTCTTTTTGAATTAATCTAATTAAATAGGATACATAATAAATTATCTTTTTGATAATAGAATTAAATTAAAGTCTTCTTCATTCTAAAATAATTCTAAATTAATTAATTTCTTAATCAATTCAAGAAATAAATTAATTCTGATTGAATTAATTTACCAATTAAATTAACTAAATAATTTAATTAATTAATAGAGAATTAAATTAAAGTCTTCTTCATTCTAAAATAATTCTAAATTAATTAATTTCTTAATCAATTCAAGAAATAAATTAATTCTGATTGAATTAATTTACCAATTAAATTAACTAAATAATTTAATTAATTAATAGAGAATTAAATTAAAGTCTTGACTCCACGACTGTTGATGATATAAATTTAAATCTTCTGTCTTCACACCGATGACTGTAGCTGACCACTTCTTTTGTAATAAAGAATCTTCTCTGTATTTTGTCAACACTCCGTGTACTGTCTGGTTCACGAGTGATTTACAACAAATAATATTCTTCACTTGACTTTTATAATGGTTCACTTCTGCTCCTTCTGACTTGACTATATTTGTTGTCACACAATAATTAAATCTTCTGACACTGTAGCTTCTTCAAACTTAAATACTCCACTGAGGCATGATCAATTAAATTGAACTTCTTTCAATGTAGTACTGCTTCAAGTCTGTAGATTGACTTTGATCTTCTTTTTCTTGTCAAATAATACCTACTGAAGATTCCTGTGACAGATAATATATTTACTTACAAATTATCTATGTTTGAGTTGAGTTGTCATCTCACTAAACAAATAGGCTTCTAAACATATGCCTTTCAATCTCCCCCTATTTGTTTGTTAAACAATAACAAGCAAATCACTAGAGGATAACTCAACTAACAAACAAGAAAAAGATATAACAATAAAACTTGTAAATAAACAAACTTAGTTCTGGTTTATATTAAACATTTCCAGATTCAAACATTAATGATAAATACAAGATAGTTGTTCCTCTAGACTGAACAAATAGTACAGATTTCTATCTTGATCTATCCTAGTTCTAGTAACAAAAGATGTTAACATTTCTTCAAATCTGATCATCTTGAGACTGTATTTCACCTTCTTCTGTTTCTTCAACACCAACAATAGGTGTGCGTGGTTCTGGTTCAGGTACTGTCTGAGAGCTTCCAGAAACCCCATACACCTTGTTTTGTTCTGATATAGAAAGTCTATACAAAACTTCATTATCAAGAGGATCATGTGGAATTGAAGTTGGTTGCTTGAACTCTTCTAGTCCTTTCCATTGCTTGTAAAAATCAATATCTTTAGACATACAGTAGTCTTGGATATAATCAGCAGCAACTGATTTAGCTTGACTTTGAAATCCTTCAGACCGTAGCATTTTCTCTACGTCTATTAAGTAGTTCAAAGGATATCCAGTCATAGACTCTGAATTGAGACGAATTATTTGATATCGATTATTTTTCACAAACCTTACTTCATAAGGTTCAGGTATGATTTCTGGACTCCTTAGAGTAGCAAAGTCTCGAATGTGATCTCGGAGTATTTCATTCATCTCTGAACTTCTTTTTACTTTACACAGCATAACCCATAACTCAGAGGGTGTTCTTGTTCTGAAGAAGTCCAACGAGACTTTGTAGAAACCATAATTATCAAGATGAATTATGATATGCCAGCCATCTATATTTACTTCAACTGTGATATACCTGACCTCTAGCTTTAATGCAGCCATGTAAAGATCTACAGTTGTATTGGCAGTGAATAGTTCACCTATCATGCCGGATACCTCTCTGTCTTGATATGTGCCAATCTGAGGTTGATCCATGATCATTCTAGCTTGATCCCATTTTGGTCCAAACTTTCTTTTAATGTCTTCCCTCTTGGCAGTGATTGCAGCATCCCATAGCTTTTGCTTTTGTGCAGCTGCTTCCTTGTTCTCCTTGGATTTAACTTGTAGGAGAGCCTTAAGCTTATCAAGCTTGTCTTTTCTTGCTTGAGCTTCATTTTGCATTTCAAGAATCCTTGCATCTAACTCAAAGTTTTTCTCTATGGATTCTTCTTGAAATCTTCTAAGTTCTTCATCTAGCTCAGCATTTCTTTCTGTTTCATCAGAGAAAAGAAATTCTCTGTCAAACTCACCTGTTTCAGCATCACCAAAATTTGATTTTCCAGGAGTTTGTTGTTCTGGTTCAAAGAAAGAAAAATCTTGTTCTGCTGCATAGTAAGATTGATCTGACTTGTATTGATCTGTAGCAGCTTCTTGTACTGTGTCATGCATTTTCCCTTTTCCTTTGACTGAAGCTTTTTCTTGTACCTTCTCCCCCTTAGTTGAGGGATCCTTGACTGAAGTCCCTTCAAAGAATTGTTGTTGTTCTGGGATATGTCTAGTTCCAGACTTTACCATGTTGTAGACATGCCTCAAACCTTCATTCAGCTGATCTATGCCTCTTTCAATCATTGCAAATCTCGAGGAATTAAGAGCATTGTACTGATGATAATCATTTTCTAGAACATCGATACGATTTGAGATCTTATTTATCTCTGTGAGATTATCAGCAATTTGAATTTGATTCTGTCTTAAGTCCTTGATATCAGCTGCTATAACACCTTGCGTTTGATTCACATCATTTGTTTTGAGAAGCACAGTTGCCTTTACTTCTTCAAGATCCTTTCTAATGAGAGAAAACTGATTTGAAACTGGATCTGAAGAATTTTGAGCATTTACTTGAGCTCGAAGTTGTGCATTTTCTGCTTTCAGTGCATCCATCTGTTGTTGAAAGGACAGTAACATATTTTGCATCTCACTTTCTGTGCCTGTGTGTGCACTCATTTTTCCTATTTGTAAGAGTGTTTCACTCACCTCACGTGTAGGTGTATCACACAGTGTTTGCCTTTCTTCGCTCGTGTTTAACTCAAAATCCGAGCCTTCAGATGTACCTGCAGTATAGATCACCAAAGCCCCTGCATGAGAGGTCACTGGTGGTGCAATGGAACTTTGCAAGTTCCAATCCTCAATAAAGTCTTGCGTTTCTTTTGGAATAGAAAACTGAGTTGCCTCAGGGTAAGACTCAAAGAGTTGCTGATCATCTTGAGATGATGAGTAGATCTTTTCAGATTCCGGATATGATCCATCCGAGGAGGTAGGCAAGGATCTAGGAATCAGCGAGAGATCCAAGTTTCCTCCTAAAGCCTGTGAAGGCACTTGATGTTGTGAAGCATCATGTTCTACCATTACTAGGGTAGATGAAGTACCAAGCATTTGCTTCTTCTGTGGAGCAGGAATCAAGTCTTCTTCACTCCCTAACTGTGTATGTTTTCTCTTCTGTGTTTGGGAGAGAGATTGTGATGACGAAGTAGCAGTGTATGGATCTAAGACCTGTGTCAGAGACTGTTGGATTTCAGACTCATGATCTATCCTAATAGCCACTGGGGGCTTAACACTGATATATTTTAAGTCAAGATTTAAGTCAAAATTCACAATAGAAGAATTCCTTACCTGAGTACTTACTGGAGCAGATGCAATTGGTTCTGCTTGAGCATGATGTTCTTCAAGTTGTTCAACTTGTTCTGGTTGAACTTGTTCATCTTCATCTTCACTTAGAGGAGCAGGAATCATTTGTAGAGGTCCTGCATCAAACACTGGTGCTGGTGCTTGATTTTGTTGTTGATGAATGAATTGAGCCATGTATGGTGTATAAATTACAGGAACACCTGGTAGTTTGTTTGCCTTCGACAACCTTGTAAAAAGATTTCTTTGCGTGGAAAGCGATCTTACTATAGGTGAATTGTTAAATAACACTTTGTGTTCATTAGTTAGCTTGTCATTCAAAAACAAAGTCAGAAATCTTGGATAGTAGCAATGAACTGTATGATCTTCTGTAAGACTTCTGCTTGAAAAAGTACCCATTTTCCTGATTATCTCTTTCAAAATTAATTTCCCAAAATTTATTCTCCGGTTATGTGTCACAGCAAATCCTATGTTTTGTAAAAGCAGAGGAATGTTGTGAAAACTATTCTTCAGACATGGAGAAAATACCTTGGCCAGTGTATCAAAGATGTAGTCCCACTCACTTACTAGATGAGTCTTGGACAGTCTAACCATATTAAATTCACCTTGATACTGGATAGTTTGAAAGAATTCTATCAACTCCTGTGGTGTTGGTAGTGGATCAAAGTTGTCTGTTGGAAAACCTAGAATCCTGTTTACATCAATATCTGTTACCCAGTAATCTCTTCCTCTTACTTTGAATGCGAGGCGAGTTGACGTGCTGGTTGAGCAATTAACAGCTGTAGAGTAGAGAGCCTTCAGTGGATCAATCTTCAGAACAGGGTCCAGGGTTATTGAAGTTCCGATCATAGGATGCTCATTGAGAAATCGAATCCAGGGAATGAATCTGGGTTCTGGACATCTTGTAGGATCAAAGTACCCTACATAGTTAGTCTTGCAGATTTCAAAGACAGCGGCCATTTTACTTTATCTGCGTAACAAACAATGTAATTTATTTAGAAAATAAATAGAACAGGTGAAATTAAATAAGTGATCAAAAATTTTACAATTATTTCTAAACCCATTAATCAGTTAAATTAAAAGAAGAAAAGAAGAAAAAAAACTGATTAAGATTTAGTAAATAACTAATTATAGAAAGAAAAAAAATAAAAAAAACTTACACACACAATTGTTTAATAGAGAGAAAAATTTGCAAGAGTTTGATTGGATTTGGCAATTAAAAAACGGAATAGAATAGGATTAGATAGGATTAGAGAATGAAAACTGAACATATATATATAGGCAAAGTCTCGGGGAGACTTTTATGTCTCGGGGAGACATTTGTGTCTCGGGGAGACTTCCTCAAAAGTCTCGGGGAGACTTTTGAAAGAAAAGGAAAGAAAATTTAAAATAACAACAAAAATAAAACAACATTAAATAAATAATAAAAGAAAAAGAAGATTCGGGGAGACATTGAAAGATCAAGGAGACTTTTAAAATGTCTCGGGGAGACATTTTAAATTCTCGGGGAGACTTTTAAATTTTGAGCAGAAAATTTTAAAAATGAAATAAAAGTCTCTCCTGATTTATTTTATTTTAAATAAACTAGTATATTACATATATAATATAATATAATATATATAAACAAAACTCGGGGAGACATTTTGAATATCTCGGGGAGACTTTTTCAAAAGTCTCTCTGAGAATCAAAAGTCTTCCCGAATTACATATATGAATATATTTAAAACAAAATAATATATATATATATATATATACCGAAATATTTTTAATAATATACTACAATATAATAACACAAAATATTGAATTATACTAATAATAACTATACTTAAATATTTGATTATTTTCTCATAAAAATAATTTTCACCAAAATTCTAACTTGTAAAATTTTGATTAAATTATTTTAAAGATAATAATCTAAGATTACAATATAGTAGAATACAACCAAAAAAAATAAAATAAAATATTATAATAATTTACACTAAACACACATTCGAGAACTAGAATTTAGTAAAATAAATTCACAAGTGTTATGACAAATATTTACATAATAAACACTTGTAATTTTATTTAAGAACATAATGCAGATGTGAACTGGGATTCAAGATGAAGAACTATTCAACATCCCAAGTTCACCAACCAACCTGGTGAATGTGGATTCATCCAGTGGCTTAGTAAAAATATCTGCAGTCTGTTCTTCTGTGGGTACAAAGTGTAATTCCACAGTACCATTCATAACATGTTCTCGAATAAAATGATACCTGATATCTATGTGCTTTGTCCTCGTGTGCTGTACAGGGTTGTTGGAGATTGCAATGGCACTTGTGTTATCACATAAAATAGGAATTTTATTTAACACAAAGCCATAATCCCTGAGTTGATTTCTTATCCATAAGATCTGAGCGCAACAGCTTCCCGCAGCAATGTACTCAGCCTCTGCTGTAGAATTGGAAACTGTTTGCTGTTTCTTGCTGTACCAGGAAATCAATCTTCTTCCTAGGAATTGACAGCTCCCTGAGGTGCTCTTCCTATCAACAACACTACCTGCATAATCAGAATCTGTATATCCTATTAGATTAAAACCAGATTCTTTAGGGTACCAGATACCAAGATTAGGTGTACCCTTAAGATATCTTAAGATTCTTTTCACAGCAACAAGATGAATATCTCTAGGATCCGCTTGGAACCTTGCACATATACAAGTGGCATACATAATATCTGGTCGGCTTGCAGTTAGGTAAAGTAGAGATCCAATCATACCTCTGTAGCTTGTGATGTCTACCTTTATTGAGTTTTCACATAATCCAAGCTTGACAGCTGTAGATGAGGGAGTTCTTGCAGATGCTGAATCTTCCATATGATACTTCTTCAAAAGTTCTTTAAGGTACTTGGACTGACAAATGAATATTCCATCTATTCTTTGACTCACTTGAAGTCCAAGGAAGAATTTCAGCTCTCCCATTAAGCTCATCTCATACCTACTCTGCATTAACTTAGCAAATCTCTTGCACAAGTTATCATTAGTAGACCCAAATATTATGTCATCAACATATACTTGTACCATTATCAGATCATTATTGTGTTTCTTATAAAATAAAGTTTTGTCTATGACTCCTCTAACAAAAGCATTTTCAAGTAAGAATTCTGAAAGAGTGTCATACCATGTTCTGGGTGCTTGTTTGAGACCATAGATAGCTTTAAAAAGAAAATATACAAAGTCCATGTGATCTGGATCTTCAAAGCCTGGGGGCTGTTGTACATATACCTCTTCAGCTAACTTTCCATTCAGGAATGCACTCTTCACATCCATTTGATAAACTTTAAAATTGGAGTGAGCTGCGAATGCCAGAAACATCCTGATAGCCTCAAGTCTTGCAACTGGAGCGTAGGTTTCATCATAATCAATTCCTTCAGCTTGTGAATAACCTTTTGCAACCAGTCTGGCCTTGTTCCTTATCACAATGCCATTTTCATCTAACTTGTTTCTGAATACCCATCGTGTGCCAATTACAGTCTTGTCCTTCGGTCTGGGTACCAGTTTCCAAACTTCTTGAGATTCAAATTGATTGAGTTCATCTTGCATAGCAATCACCCAATCAGGATCAGACAGTGCTTCTTCTATTTTCTTAGGTTCCATTTCAGATAGAAACCCAGAATAATTGCATTGATTCTGTGTAGCACCTCTTGTTCTAACACCAACATCTGGATCACCAATGATCAGCTCAAAAGGATGAGCTCTACTCCAAATTCTCTGACTTGGCAGATTAGATCTTGATGATTCGCCTTGAATTACATTGTGATGTTGTGTTTGATTTGCTGATCCTTCATCTCCTCCCCCTGAGTTGCTGCTAGGATCTCTTGATGAATCTCCTTGTGTGTTAGTGGTATCTCCAGAGTTTTCACTGTTTCCACCACTACCACTTGGATCATCAATGTTATTAACATTGTTGTTTCCTGTTGCAGCCTCAGGTTCGTTTTCATCATCTGAGTGTGAGTCTGGCATATTGTTGAACTTAAGAGTTTCAGATGGATCATCATTTTGGATGTTAGGGAATTTTGTGTCATCAAAAGTTACATTGACACTTTCTTTGACATGATGTTGATCAATAATATACACCCGATAAGATCTTTTAGAATAACCAACAAAAATAGCTTCTAGAGCTTTAGCTTCGAACTTCCCAATACGTTCTTCTCCGTCTTTAAGTACAAAGCATTTAGCACCAAATACATGAAAGTACTTGAGCGTTGGTTTCTTGTTAGCCATTATTTCGTAGGGTGTCTTCATTAAGTCCTTGTTGATCAGAGTTCGATTCTGGGTATAACATGCAGTATTTACAGCTTCAGCCCAAAAGTACATTGGAAGCCTTGATTCACTCAGCATAGTCCTTGCAGCTTCTATTAATGTACGATTCTTCCTTTCTACAACTCCATTCTGTTGCGGAGTTCTAGGTGCTGAGAATTGTCTAGTTATTCCCTTTTCAGAACAAAAGTCATTCAGAACTGCATTCTTGAACTCAGTTCCATTGTCTGACCTTATAGCTCTAACTGGAAGCTTCGAATCCAACTCAATCATTTTTATATGATCAATCACCACTTGAGGAGTTTCATCCTTTGAGTGCAGGAATAAAACCCATGTATACTTTGAATAGTCATCAACAATCACCAAGGCATATCTTTTATGTGATATTGACATAACATTAACTGGACCAAATAAATCCATATGAATTAATTGTAGTGGCTCAGTAATACTAGATGTGTCAGTGCTTGGATGTGATGCTTTCTTTGCTTTCCCTTTCTGACACGCCTCACAAAGTCCTTCTTGAGTGAATTCCAATTGAGGCAGTCCTCTCACTAATTCTCTTTTGACTAGAGAATTCATAGATTTGAAATTAAGGTGTGAGAGTTTCTTGTGCCATAGCCAACTTTCATCTGACGAAGCTTTAGCATAAAAACAATTGACTTCATCTCTGCAACCTGAGTTCAGATCGGCTACGAACAAGTTTCCTTTCCTTACTCCCTGAAGAGCAAGCTTTTCATCCTTCTTGTGAGAAATCAAACATCTCTCCTTCACAAAGTTCACTGTGTATCCCTTGTCACAAAACTGACTGATACTCAGAAGATTGTGTTTGAGACCTTCCACAAAAGATACATTATCAATGACGACATTGCCAGCTTCTAAACAGCCATATCCCTTAGTCATACCCTTGCTGTCATCTCCAAAGGTAACTACTGGGCCAGCTCTCTCAACAACATTTGATAGCAGGGCTCTATCTCCGGTCATGTGTCGTGAGGATCCACTATCGAGAATCCAAATAACCCGGTTCACCTGTTTTACACCCTGCAATCATCAAATGAGTTAGGCCTTCTTCGGAACCCAACATTGATTGGGCCCGGCATATTTGAAAAATTGTCCTTTGTCAGGTTTAACAACAGAACCCAACTTGACAAACTCATCTACTACTTTGACTGAACACTTCTCCTTGTAAACAGCCTTAACATTTTTGTATACAGGCTTAGGAGAAAATGTCTCCTTCTGAGAAACAGGAGGACTGGCAGTCTTTGATCTAGCATGCCTGTGATTTATGTGCTGTCTAGGTGTAGTATTGACATTCATAGCATGCATGCTTTTAAAATATGCAGACATAACATTGAAAGCACATAGCATACAGTTATCTACACCACATGGTTTATGGCATACATCAATAGTAGGCATTTTATTCACAATAGCAGGAGTCTTAACAGTTTCTACCTTAACTTTATTAACATTTTTAAAGTTCTCAGTAGCATGGAATCTGTTGTTCTTTTCCCTACTATTAACAAACTTATTAGGTCTGTTATGATTTTTCTTAAGCTCATTAGCACCTAAACCAGGAGTGGATGAACTAGCAGTGTTCACATTTTGTATTGGTTTTTTAGGTACATATTTAGCTTCCTGGACATTTATTCCTTTTATGTCCCTTACAGGTTTTTCCTGTTCTTTCTCTTCCTCTTTAAGATCTTCAAGTTTAATTTCATAATCCACTATTACACAACTATCAAGAACTGGTTCTGCAATAGGAGTTATGAAAAGAGGTTTCTTAGTGTCTTTAATAACATGTGGAATACCCCTTTCTATAGCAGTCTTTTTAAAAGGGGTAATGTTACTAGCCTTACCTACGGATTGGTTATATTCAAAACCTATCCCAACTTTGCGTTTAATCTCTTGTTGGTCAACTAGGTCTTTCATAACAAATGAAGCAGTTCTATAGGCTTGACACCTGACCTTTTCCTTTTCAATTTTATCCTTCAAAAAGGCTTCAATTTCAACATAACAGTTGACTCTATTAACTTGAAATGCAACATCTTCAGTTAATTTCTCATTTATAAGTTTCAGCTTTTTCAATTCAGAATTCTCATCTGATAAAACTTGATTTTTGAGAATTAAGACTTTTATTCGATCCCTAGCATTAGTTAAATCCTCACCCAGCAATTTAAACATTTTAGGACAGCTAGGATTTACCTCAATTCCTTGACGAGGTGGGGATTGTGATCCTTCAGAAGAAGAGGCCATTAGAGCAAGATTTCCCATATCTTCTTCTTCATCGTTGTCAGAATCATCCCAGCTTTTTCCTTCTGCTAAGTATGATCTTCCCTGATGCTTCTTCAGAAGAGCCTCATATTTCTGTTTAAGTTTGTCATATGAATCCTTCTTTCTTTCCTGCTTGGGCTTTCTACAATCTGTAGCAAAGTGTCCCATTTCATTGCAGTTGAAGCAACGAATCTTGCTTCTGTCAACCATCCCTGTCTTGTATCCACCTCTTGTATTGGATGAGCTAGAAGAACCACCTCTCTGAAATCTGTTTCCCATAGGCTTGAATTTGAAATTAGGGTTCCTCCTGAATCTTGTATTTCCAAATTTTCTAGCAATCAGTGCCAGAGATTCATCCTCAAGTTGATCAAGTTCTTCCATTGAGTAGAATTCACTTTCAGATGAATTCATTTGAGTTGCACCAACTTCTGCAACAATACCTTGATCAATGACTTTGACTGAAGAAGATTCAGTCATAGCTTCTCTGTGTTCTGGTACTTCTGCTACAAGAGCTGTAGACTTGCTGACCACTTTGCCTGTACCATATATTTCTTTCTGTTGAATCTGCTCTAGCTCATAGGTCTTTAGTACCCCATAAAGTCTTTCCAATGAAATTTCATTCATGTCCCTTGACTCCCTGATGGCAGTAATCCTATGCTCTAAGTGAATTGGCATTGTCAGCAAAAACTTCCTATTGATCTCCTTCTTCGTATAGTGTTTGCCATTGAGATTTAGATCATTTATCAGTTTATTGTATCTCTCAAAAACATCAGAGATACCTTCTCCAGGATTTGATCTAAAATGCTCATATTGAGACGTTAAGATTTCCAATCTATTCTCCCTCACTTCTTCTGTTCCTTCATTCAGTATCTCTATCGTTTCCCAGATGTGTTTAGCATTTTTGCAATTAACAACATGATTGTACATTCCGGGATCAAGAGATTCTACTAAAATTAACTGCAGGCTGGTGTCCAAAGAATCCAGTTCCTTTTCAGTATCAGTGTACTCAGAAATTTCTTTATCAAATTGTCTGTGCGGAATAAGTACACCATCTATCATATGCTCAGGAATGATTGTTATTGGAGCAACAACACCGGTCTTCAAAATATCTTTGTACTTAGGGTTTGCAGTTCGAAGAAATAGTGTCATCTTCCTCTTCCAAAGATTATAATTATCTTTATCAAATGGAGGAATTTTAATGCTACTCACTCTTTGAGTACTCATATTAAAATAATGGAAGATTAAAAAGATTTGAGATTTTTAGGAATTAAGAATTTTTGAATTTTTAAGAAATTAAAAATTTTCGAATTTCTAATAAATTAAAATTTTCGAATTTTTAATGAATTAAAAGTTTTGAAAATTTTAAGATTTAAAGAGATTTCAAATTTTTAAGAAATTAAAAATTTTAGAAATTTTAATAAATTAAAGTTTTTGAAATTTTAATAAATTAAAATTTCAATTTTTAATAAATTAAAAGTTTCTACTTTTTGATAAATTAAAAGTTTCGAATTTTTAATAAATTAAAAGTTTCGAATTTTTAATAAATTAAAAGTTTCGAATTTTTTAATAAATTAAAATATTAGGATCTTGATTTTTATGTCAATCAGATGGCTCGGATACCAATTGTTAGGTCCAAATGATTGTAGAAGGGGGGGTTGAATACAATCTTTAATAAATATTAAAATCTGTTTCGGATAATTTTTGATTAAACAATTTAAATTATTATCACGAAATAATAATCAAAGAAACACAGTTCAAGTAAAATACTTATATTAAACTTGAGGTGGGTTACAAGATTAAATCAGAAAATATTCACTAATTTAGCTCTTAAAATTCTAGAGAGATTTTGACATTAAATGCTCTTGAATTTTTTGTTTAAGCCGAATAGAATGTTAATAGAATTTTTTTTTGAATGCTGCTGATCAATCTTGTATTTATAGACAAATTCAGGCTCAGGAGACTTTTCTTGGTCGGGGAGACTTTTTCTCCTCGGGGAGACTTTTTCTGGGCTTGAAGAGACTTCTGGAATTAAATGAAAAATCATTTAATTTGTTGGGGAAGACTTTGATAGCTCGGGAAGACATATTTAACCTTGAGAGACTTTTAATAAAATCTCGGAGAGACTTATTAAAAGTCTTCCCGAATATTATTACTGCCGACCTGCTTTGAATTGAAATGAATATTGTTTTTCATTTAAATCAACAACTCGGGGAGACTTTTGAAAAGTCTCCGGGAGACTTTTCAAAAGTCTTCCCGACTAAAACATCTGGTCGACTGAATATATAGCATATGTCTTCTTTTTCCTCTTCCTTTTTTTTTATTTTCTTTTTAATTTAAATTCTATTTAGTTTATTATATATCTTATAAATTAAATTAATTCTTTTTGAATTAATCTAATTAAATAGGATACATAATAAATTATCTTTTTGATAATAGAATTAAATTAAAGTCTTCTTCATTCTAAAATAATTCTAAATTAATTAATTTCTTAATCAATTCAAGAAATAAATTAATTCTGATTGAATTAATTTACCAATTAAATTAACTAAATAATTTAATTAATTAATAGAGAATTAAATTAAAGTCTTCTTCATTCTAAAATAATTCTAAATTAATTAATTTCTTAATCAATTCAAGAAATAAATTAATTCTGATTGAATTAATTTACCAATTAAATTAACTAAATAATTTAATTAATTAATAGAGAATTAAATTAAAGTCTTGACTCCACGACTGTTGATGATATAAATTTAAATCTTCTGTCTTCACACCGATGACTGTAGCTGACCACTTCTTTTGTAATAAAGAATCTTCTCTGTATTTTGTCAACACTCCGTGTACTGTCTGGTTCACGAGTGATTTACAACAAATAATATTCTTCACTTGACTTTTATAATGGTTCACTTCTGCTCCTTCTGACTTGACTATATTTGTTGTCACACAATAATTAAATCTTCTGACACTGTAGCTTCTTCAAACTTAAATACTCCACTGAGGCATGATCAATTAAATTGAACTTCTTTCAATGTAGTACTGCTTCAAGTCTGTAGATTAACTTTGATCTTCTTTTTCTTGTCAAATAATACCTACTGAAGATTCCTGTGACAGATAATATATTTACTTACAAATTATCTATGTTTGAGTTGAGTTGTCATCTCACTAAACAAATAGGCTTCTAAACATATGCCTTTCACCATTGATCAATTGATGTATCGATGGATAATCTAGTTATCCATTGACTCCTTATCCATTGATAGACTACTATCTATTGATTGCCTTAATCCGTTAATGACTTTCATCCGTTGATAGCTTTTATCCGTTGAGTAGTGTCTTCATCCATCGACTCTAATATCTGTTGATCACATCATTTGTGAGAATTCTGACTTAGAATATTTACAATTGATCATCCATTCTTTACATCCATTGAGAAGCTATCAATTGAAGTCAAGTAACATCAGTCGACTACTTCACAGTATCCATCGATGCAATACAATCAATTGATAATGAAACATGAATCAAATGTTACAATCCAATTTATCAGTTGATAAACAAGCTTCAACTGATAACTGGTTTCCTAGTCAATGGATATTTATAAGTCATATATCCATCGACTAGTTTCAATGAATCTTTAAAATTCTTATTGAAATTCTAAGTAATTTGTTATCATCAAAACTCATAATTCCTAACACATGTGCAAATGAGACATTTTGTCTATATAGCATAGAACACAGCTTCACTAGTAAGTGTGAAAAATTGTTTTCATTTCCTTGTTTTTTTCAAAAAGAAGAAGCTGAAATTCCTACATAGAATCTCAAATTGTAGCAATTCGTTCTAATATGCAATTAGATTGAGATTTAACTTTGAGTGTTCATTTTAAATTCTGCATCTCTTAAGTAAACACTGCTAAAGTTAGTAAAGCTACAACATTTGTTATCAGTTCAAAACAAACAAGAATCAAGAACAAAGAAAAAGATTTAAGCTATAAATTCACCCTCACCCTTCTATATATTTTCTACACAACTCATTCCTAATAGTTGATTTTTTGAATAATGTAGTTTTGTCAAAAAATGGTCTTAAGGATTAGTTAATAACTAATGTATATCAAATTACTAAAACTCTTTTGGATTTCGGTCTTAGGCTGTGTTCACTTGTGTATAATGGAATGAGGGGAGAATGAAATGAAATTTATACTGTTATTTGGGTGAGATTAGAGAAAATGTTTATAATTTTCATTCTTTTTTCCATTCCATTCAAAACTATTTGAACTAAAATTATATTCCACATGTTTCGAAAGAAATGCTCCATTCTATTTTTTCACCATTTTCCACACAATCCTCGTCATAACAAATTTAAACTCCCTCATTTCATTCATAATTTCACTCATACTTCTTCTTTCTACATAAAATTCATTTATAATTTTTCATTTCATTCTTACCAAAGGAATGGAATGAAAGAAAGAATGAAAATTGTAAACATTTTTATTAATCTCATCCAAATAAGAGTATAAATTTCATTTCATTCTCTCTTCATTTCATTCCATCCAAGTGAACACAACCTTATGGCATGTTCGGTTGAAGGATATGAATGAATTTTCGTAGGAATGGAATGACCATTTCGTCAGGAATGGAAAAAGAGTTCTTCGGTTGAGTATTTGAGAATGGAATCATTCATCCCCATGTCATTTCTATCTTTTCTAATAAGTCAATTTTGTATCTCACCCTCCCACACGGCATAACCATTTTTATTCTTACTAACAATAATTTTTTATCTTTATTTTCTTCTTAAATATAATATGTTTGTAATTTAATATATTTAATGGAAAAAAACTTGTTTAACTATTTAATTTTTTTAATTGTTAATTTTTTAAAATTTAAATTATATATAATCTTATTTCTCATATAAATTAATTTTGCCTTATATTTTCTATATTATTTAGTAAATTTATTATTGAATAAACTTTTTTTTTAGAATTCATTTTATTTATATATCAAACAAATAAATTAATAAAAATGATCATTCCATTCCCAATAAAATTAATATTACTAAACGAACAAAAAAATAAAATTAGTATTCTTATCCCACCTCATTCCTATTCTTTTTCTTTCGTTCATTCTCATCTCAACTCATTCTTATCTTTTCAACCGAACACAGCCTTAGTGTTTAAAGTGGTGTCATTGCTTATAGTGTTTAAAGTGGTATATGACAACTGACAGTCTGTAAGCATCTGGAAGCATCTGGGCTGAAATATCTTATAAGGGACAATGTGGTTCAGAATAAAAAGATCACTAATTTTCGTAGTTTAGCCTGTACTTGAGTGTGGGTTAGCCAACCCCTGATTCCGCTTCACTGATAGATAATGTACATATAGTCATATAGTATGTTCAAAGCCTGCAGCTGTTGCATTGTAGATTCATTATGGATAAGAATATATGCCAGTTAAGAAATGGAGATGTTCATGTAGTAGTAGAAGCTAGATTGATTAATATAGTACAAGCAATCTTAGTCCAGGTCTGCATGACCATGATGTATTCCTCCACCACACACTAGCTACACATAACATATAGTGGTTTCATATTAGTTTCCTACTTTAATCTATTTCTTCTGATGTATATAAGTTCTGACGATGCAGGGCAAGGGAACAAACTAATTATTGTAGAATCCTTTTAGTAAGACATATATTTCTTTAGTGACTGAATACATTTGACAGCGTAGAGCTGAACTAATTTTCTAAGCAAGCATCATATAGTACAATTCACAACACAGAGCCAGAAGTTAGAAAAGAAACCAATGTAGGTAATGCAAAACAAAACTCTGGGTAAGAACGAATTGTATACGTAGATTGTAGACATATACTAGTAGCATAGTTCTGAAGACATTCCTAGTAGACCAATTAGCACGAGTTCTGTATGTGTGATAACACAATGAACACGAAATGGAAACTGAATACTTTGGTAGGAATTCAGTGATGCAGTTTTGATTATTTATGGAGAGTTTATAAGGTTCACCTCTTCCTCTCACGGCAGCCAACTGATGGCCTCTTGCTCTCATCCAAGCCAACGTAATGTCTGATTCATATCTCCCGATTCCTGGCAAAACAAGAGCTAATTTCAAATCAGGTCTCAGTAGAAACTCTGTAATTTGCAATTTCCACAAGCTGAATGCAATAGTGTTTTGACTTGAAGAAGGCTGTACTGAAAATTGAAATGCCATATTTTGATATTTAATTAAATTAAATTTTCCTTTAATGTGAAATGCTATATCTTGGTGGTAACCAAATTCTCTCAAAATTAAATAATGTGTGATCATCTGTTTGTCCTACTTTGGATAAAAGTGAAGTTATTTTAAGCTCACTTTACCATCAGAGGGCAGATGAAGAAAATAATTTTTCATTGTGAAAAATTAAACAAAAGTTGCTCGAAATATTTTCTTGTAAAAGTTTAAAGCAAGCAAAGCCCCCGTAATCATCATACATCTTAACACTCTACAAATTACCCATATATCAGTCGAATCATACAATACAAGACGCATATTAACAATCAGAGTTTAAGCAAAAAATCAAAAACAAGCACATATTAACATTCAAACGATATTTACAGAAACCAATCTCAATTAACACTACCAATAAAGTAATAAACACTACCATACCACAAAAATAAATAAATACACATAACAAAACAAATTATTAAAAACTCAAATTTATTCCACCGATTCAGATAGTCCAATGCATCACCACCGATCGATAACATAAACCCAAACCCTAATAAAAAAAACTAGTCATAATAAAAACTACTATTCATAATAATAAAGATAATAAGATAAATAGTAATCTCAGTCTCAATCTCCGAATGCGTATCATCTAACACTGTCCACAATCCGCAATCGTAACCGGGCTCGACGTCTTCCCACTGCTCGATCCCGCCTTCTCAATCGCCTTGACAACATCCATCCCCTCCACAACTTTACCAAACACCACATGCTTCCCATCCAACCACTCGGTCTTGGCCGTACAAACAAAGAACTGCGATCCATTGGTCCCAGGTCCCGCGTTCGCCATTGACAGTATACCCGGTCCAGTGTGCTTCTTCTCGAAATTCTCGTCCTCAAACTTGGACCCATAGATCGACTCCCCGCCGGTGCCGTTCCCGGTGGTGAAATCTCCGCCTTGACACATGAACCCCGGGATCACACGGTGGAAACTCGAGCCTTTGTAGTGTAACGGCTTTCCTGACTTTCCGATGCCTTTCTCGCCGGTGCAGAGTGCTCGGAAATTCTCCGCCGTCTTGGGGGTGGTATCGGCGTAGAGCTCCATCACGATCTTCCCCGCTGGAGTGCCGCCGATCGCCATATCGAAAAACACCTTCGGATTCGCCATTGCAGATGGACAACTTTTTCTATGTATTGGATGTATAGGTTGTTATGAACCGCAACGTTGAAGACGATGAGAGTTTATATAGGGACTTGGGCCAGGGTTTATCCGTGGAAAGCGAATTTGAACTGTTGATTTAGGACACGTGTTGACCGATTAGGATTAACCATGGCTAGGTTAGTATTAACTATAGTTGGGTAAAATGGGAATTTCAGGAATGTTCGAGGCCATTCTAGTACTCTCATATCAGGTACGACCAAATAACCTAGGTAAAGGGACGTCATATGGAGCTTCTAGTCTTCTAGATTGTTCACTTGAATTTTTTGATGTTTATCCTGTTGTACTTCATCATAAAATACTTTTTTTAAATATATATAAATATATATATAAATATATATATATATATATATATATATATATATATATATATATAGAGGCTAATGATCATATGAGAAATAATTTAAAATGAGAAATAGAAAATACAATACTAGCCATTAATTCATTATTTTTATCTTTTAAACTCAATCACATAATAATTAATTTTTAAAAAAATATAAAAGACAAAGATACCTGTATTCAGTTCCCTATGCACGCACACAGTTACACACACTAAATTTTATGTTTTTTGTCTCTCTTTCTGCCCCTCTCTCTCTCTCTAACGGCTCTCTCTCTCTCTCGCGCACGTTTCTTCATACAATTATATATCTACACTGACTAATACACGATACACGCACACACAAACTCACGATACTTGTTCACTGATAATCGCAAAGCTTGTGTTTTACGATTGAAAACGATATTGAAGATGATTATTTCAGATTTGGCTAAAATTAGTGATAATCAAGGTAATTTTTAGCTTATTTGATGTATTTTTGTTAGTTTATGTGTTCTTAGCTTCAATTATTTGTGTTTTGTTGTTGTGCGAGTATTGTTTTTATTGTTAATGATAGTTTCAATTATATATAGTGTAGATTATTTGATTGTCGTGTATTTGTTAGTTTTTGTGTGTATGTTTGTGTTTTCGAGTTGTAAATTTGTGGAATTTGTTTTACAATTTAGAGTTTGTTGTGAATATTTTCTCAAATTAGTTGTGAAGTAGTCTAGTGATTATAGTAGTATATTATATTGATTATTTTTACTGTATTTTCAGTTTTTGTTATTTATATGAGGTTGTATGTGTACTGTTGTTAACATGAAATCATGTTATTAAGGACTTTATTTGTGTCGATTAAGATCTAACATAACATGTACTTTTATGAATATTAAAAAAGTTAGTGTTAGTGTTAATCTTAGTGTTAGTATTACTGTTAGTTATTATGAATATTCTTTAATGTTAGTGTTAGTGTTTGCGTTAAAATTGATGTTGAGGATGTACATACATTGTGTCTTGATATCCAATAACATTGCAACGGTAGATCACCGCATGAGCTACACCAACACGAAGGGCCAGTGCTTGGTGCTTGCTAAGTCTGACCCAATTCGAAAATGTAATTTTCAAATGAAACTGGCACCAGTAGCAGCTGTAGTGTCACAAGTTAATTAGTAGAATCTTACTACTAGTACTGCACATACATTTCAAGTTTTGCACAAAGCTAAATTATAACTTTAAGACTAAAGGCAAGTTGGTAGAATGAGATGCCCATGGTGCCCTGCAGCTCCAATAATGTTATTATGAATAATACCTAAACATTATATTGTGAGCCTGAGAATTATTGTGAATAATACGTTGGGATAATTAGTTTAGTGTGAGCCTGAGAAACTCATTTTTGGATTTGTATTTTTGAAATCACATATTTGTATTTAGTAGGGTTGTTTTATTTTTTAATATATTAATGAAATTATTAACTGATTTTTAAATTCTTATTGTTTCCAGGTTCTAGTTGTGGCGATTCATCTCGGCTTACTGTTAATGTTAGTGATGAGGTTTGCTCAGATGAATGTGATAGTAGCGTAACTAGTTACACTCTGTCCCCTGGTGGAAATAGATATTTCCTTCCGAGTGGTGTTGATGCAACTTATATTCCTCTAATTCATAAGGTTTTTGATAGCTTACAAAGTTGTTACAAGTTTTATAAAGAGTATGGAAGGTTGTGTGGGTTTGATGTACGAAAGACTAGTGAGAACAAAGATAAGGATAATAATGTTGTTCTTAAACACTTTGTTTGTAGTAGAGAGGGAAGTAATGTTTCTAAAGTTTGTGAAGGAGTTAAGGGAAGGCGGACTGTATCTCGTAGGTGTCAATGTAAAGCCAAAATTATTGTGAAGATTATGAGTGAGAAGAGGTATTTTATTTCCACGTTTGTTGAATTACATAATCATCCTTTAGCTAGTGAATCTGGGAGGCAGTTTTTAAAGGCTAATAGGGAGATGAATGTGTGTTTGAGGAATCTGGTGTTTGATGCTAGTAAGGTAAGTATTGGGTGCAGCAAGTCTTTTACTTTGGCGAAGGAAATGTCAGGTGGTTATTCCAATATAGGTGCTACATTACGTGATTTTAGAAATTTTAATCGGGACCTGAAAGGATTTGTTGGTGAAAGGGATGGACAGATGATAATTGAAAAGTTCAGAGTTTTGCAGGAGACTTCGAAATCTTTTTATTTTGCTTATGAATTGGATTCAGCTAGACACTTGACCATGCTTTTTTGGGCTGATGCGGTTGGTAGGCGAAACTTTGAGTTGTATGGTGATGTGGTCTCCTTTGATGCGACATTTGATACAAACAAGTAAGACATTTGATGCCTTTTGGGCTAATGCAGTTGTTACATTCTGATATGTATTGTCTCAAAGTTATAGTCTGTATATTCGGTTTATATAATACATTTAAGATAAGTCATGTCAAAATTTAATTTTGTATGAATGCCAAATTGAATATGATAGAAGGTTTCATCAAGAAAGACAAATGAAACAACGTGAATTGGTGACATGATCTGATATGAAATCTCAGAGGAATAGCTTGG
Organism: Oenanthe sinensis; assembly: GCA_028671895.1. NCBI lineage: Eukaryota > Viridiplantae > Streptophyta > Magnoliopsida > Apiales > Apiaceae > Oenanthe > Oenanthe sinensis. The sequence goes on along the minus strand of CM053804.1, from coordinate 17,896,801 downwards.
GATCTGTATTTTTCTCATATTTTAGTTTGCAATTTGCTATACTAATCTGTTTTATGTTATTATTGAGTTAATTTATATAAGTGATTTAACTAGTACAGTTTAGTGGTTTCAGTAGTGAAATATAGTTATTGTGGTAGATTAGTATAGTGATTTAGTAGTAGTCAATAGTATAATTTATGCCTTATTAGTTTTTCAAGTGTAAAATCTATTTTATCAAATGTATTAAATAAATTTTATGTTTTTTTAATTTTGACAGGTATAATATGATCTTTGCTCCATTCACTGGCGTCGATAAGCACGACCGATGTGTTACATTTGCTGCTTGTCTATTATCAAAGGAGGATGTTACTCATTATAGTTGGGCCTTCAAACAACTTGTGAAGGCAATGAGACGAAATCCAGTAATTATAATTACCGATCAATGTCCTGCCATGAAAATAGCTATCTCGGTTTCGTTTTCTGATGAGAATGGTTTGATTCCAACTAAGCATCGGCTATGTATGTGGCACATTATGTAGAAGTTACCTGTCAAGGTAGTAATTTTATTTTAGTTCATTTTATTGTTTGTATTCTGATGTGTTATGTAATTTGTGTACATATTTGCAGCTTGGTAATCGGTTATGTAAAGAGACAGACTTTTTGGAGAAAATGAAACTTTATATATGGTCGTCGAACTTGGAGATTGATGAGTTTGAAAGTGGATGGAAATCTGTTATTCAGGAGTTTAAACTTGAAGATAATAGGTGGTTATCTGATATGTTTGAACTGAGGGCTTTATGGATTCCTTTTTTTTAAGGATAGTCCCATGTTTGGTTTGTTGAGGACGACATCGAGATCTGAAAGTGAGAACTTTTTTTTTGGTCAGTTTCACAAACAGAGTGATACATTATGTGAGTTTTGGATACGTTGAAAGGCATATGTCAAGGCCTATTTGTAATAAGTAGATGACAACTCAACTCAAGTAAGAAAATAAAGTAAGTAATAAACACTAAACAGGAATCAAGACGAAGACAGTCAACTAATCACAAAGGATCCAAGTATCAGAGGTATTTTGTAGGATTGCTACTCAACACTGGAAGAAGTTCAATTATTTGTTCAAGCGTCAGTGAAATTAATAATGTGGTAGTACTTCTATTGAAGACAGAAGATATAGAAGATTTCAAGTGGTTACTACAAGCAGATTCCAGAAGAAGAATGCAAACAGTGAAGAAGAATTAATGACAGAAGGCCTCTAGTTAAATGTTATTTAAATGGAGAATATTTATTGGGATGACACAAATGAACCAGACAGTACATTTGTGTGTCAACTAATATAATATTTATTCTTCATTTAATTCAAGAGGTTTCAAGATTAGAAGACGAAGAAAAGACAGGAAGATTTCAAGAGCTTGTTGAAGAATATTGAAGAAGCTAGGGAAACTTGCTCATAAAGGTTAATCCACAGCAGATCGAGATGCGGATCGAGTTTGATTATTAAAGGTAAAACATTGCAAGGCAAATGTCGATCCACGGCAGATCGAGATGCGGATCAAGATTGATTGTTAAAGATAAGTCATACCGAGCAGGCTGAAGCAAAAGTCATACCGAGATTTCTGAGATCAAAAGGTCATGCTGGATTTATTTTGTTTATTTAAAATAAGTCATACCGATTTGTTTTAATTAAATAAAATCCGAATATGACTTTCAATAAGTCATACCGAGCTTTTCTCTTTTAAATTAAGTCATTCTGATTTATTTTTAATTAAAGAAAACTCGAATATGACTTACAGAAAGTCATACCGAGCTCAGAATAAGTCATACCGAGCTATATAAGTCATGCCCAGTCTTTCTTAAGTCATACAAGTGTTAAAATAAGTCATACAGACTTATTTTCTTGAAATTAAGTCATACTCATAAAGGTCATAGCAGCCATTTCAAATCTCTATAAATATGAGATGATCTCTTCACTTTTTCAGAAGTTCAACTTATCAAGAGTTAGAAAAATCAGATCAAATTCAGTAATTTATCTGCATTGTAATATTCACAGATTTCTGTGCTGAGTTTGGAATATAATTGTTAAACACGAACACTTCATGTCGAATTCGTTCTAGACTTTTTATCAATTATATAACAGTTTTCTAAATATTAATTTTGTAATACTAATCAAGTTAAAATAATATCTTTCACTTGAACAGTATTTCATTCCAATTAATATTTCGCGAGTAATTAAAATAATATTTTTAATTCAAATTATTCCGCGATAATTTTCAGATATTGTATTCAACCCCCCTTCTACAATATCAGGGACCAACAATTGGTATCAGAGCTGGTTGATATATTTTCATATCAGATCCAAATCAAATTCCGCGAACTCATTCAGAACTCAAAAATTATTTTAAATTCGAAATAATTTTTTATTCGAAATAATTTTTTTCCCGAAAAATTATTTTTGATCAAAAATTATTTTAAATCAAAAATTAAAATATTTTTTGAAACAATTAATTTTTAATCTTATTTAAAGATGAGTACTCAAAGAGTTAGTAGCATTAAAATTCCACAATTTGATAAAGAAAATTATAATCTTTGGAAGAGGAAGATGACCTTGTTTCTTCGAGCTGCAAACCCTAAGTACAAGGATATTTTGAAGACTGGTGTTGTTGCTCCTATAGTAATCGTTCCTGAGCATATGGAAGATGGTGTACTCATTCCACACAGGCAATATGATAAAGATATTAAGGAGTACACTGAAACAGAAAAGGAACTGGATTCTTTGGACACCAGCCTACAGTTAATTTTAGTAGAATCTCTTGATCCCGGAATGTACAATCATGTTGTTAATTGCAAAAATGCTAAACACATCTGGGAAACGATAGAGATACTAAATGAAGGAACAGAAGAAGTAAGGGAGAATAGATTGGAAATCTTAACGTCTCAATATGAGCATTTTAGATCAAATCCTGGAGAAGGTATCTCTGAGGTTTTTGAGAGATACAACAAACTGATAAATGATCTAAATCTCAATGGCAAACACTATACGAACAAAGAGATCAGTAGGAAGTTTTTGCTGACAATGCCAGTACACTTGGAGCATAGGATTACTGCCATCAGGGAGTCAAGGGACATGAATGAAATTTCATTGGAAAGACTTTATGGCGTACTGAAGACCTATGAGCTAGAGCAGATTCAACAGAAAGAAATATATGGTACAGGCAAGGTGGTTAGCAAGTCTACAGCTCTTGTAGCAGAAGAACCAGAATACAGAAAAGCTAAGACTGAATCTTCTTCAGTCAACATCATTGATCAGGGTATTGTTGCAGAAGTTGGTGCAACTCTAATGAATTCAACTGATAGTGAATTCTACTCAATGGAAGAACTCGATCAACTTGAGGATGAATCTCTGGCTCTGATTGCTAGAAAATTTGGAAATACAAGATTCAGGAGGAATCCTAGTTTCAAATTCAAGCCTATGGCAAATAGATTTCAGACAAGTGGTTCTTCTAGCTCATCCAATACAAGAGGTGGATACAAGACAGGGATGGTAGACAGAAGCAAGATCCGTTGCTTCAACTGCAATGAAATGGGACACTTTGCTACTGATTGTAGAAAGCCCAGGCAGGAAAGAAAGAAGGATTCATATGACGAGCTCAAACAGAAATATGACGCTCTACTGAAGAAGCATCAGGGAAAATCATACTTAGCAGCAGGAAAAAGCTGGGATGATTCCGACAATGATGAAGAAGATCAAATGGGAAATCTTGCTCTAATGGCCTCTTCTTCTGAAGGATCACAATCTCCACCTCGACAAGGAATTGAGGTAAACCCTAGCTGTCCTAAAATGTTTAAATTGATAGGTGAGAATTTAACTGATGCTAGAGATCGAATAAAAGTCTTAATTCTCGAAAACAAAGTTTTATCAGAAGAGAATTATGAACTGAAAAAGCTGAAACTTATTAATGATAAATTAACTGAAGATGTTGCATTTCAAGTTAATAGAGTCAACTGCTATGTTCAGATTGAAGCTTTTTTAAGGAATAAAATTGAAGAAGAAAAGCAAAGGTGTCTAGCTTATAAAAATTCCTCTTATATTGTAAAGAACCTAGTTGACCAACAGGAAATAAACCGAAAAGTTGGAATAGGTTTCGAGTACAATAAATCTGTAGGAAAGCCAAGCAACATTACCCCGTTCAAGCAAAGCGCTGAAGAAAGGGGTATTCCTCATGTTGTTAAAGACGCACGCAAACCTCTTTTCATTACACCTGTAGCTGAACCCATCCTCGAGAGCTCTATACTGATCGCTTATGAGATGCAGTTAGAGGATGAAGAGGAAGAGAAGAAAAGAGGAGAACAAGCAAGGGACATAAAAGGAGTAAATGTCCAAGAAGAGAAAGTTACACCCAAGACACCAGTGAAAGTTGTGGGAACTTCTGATTTCCACAAACCTGGTATAGGTGCTAAAAACTTAAAGAATAAAATGAACAGACCTAACAATAATTTTGTTCGAAGTAGGGATAGTAACAATAGATGTCATTCTACTGAAAACTTTAAATCTGATGAAAAAGTTAAAGTAGAAACTATTAAAATGCCTACTGCTATGAATAACATGCCTGCTATTGATGTATGCCATAAACCTTGTGGTATGTTAAATTGTATGTTATGTGCTTTTAATGCTATGACTGCTTATTTCAAACGCATGACTGCTAATAAAAAGAACATGACACCGAGACAACACATCAATAATAAATTTGCAAAATCCAAGACTGCTATTCCTTCACCTGTCAAGAAGGAAAAATATATTCCTAAGTCTAAACAAAAAGTTGTTAAGACTATTTATAGGAAAGTAAGTACAGTCAAGGAGGATGCGGCTGTTGTTCGAAAAGGATCTGTTGTCAAAGCTGACAAAGGTCAATTCTTTAAGTATGCCGGGCCCAATCAATTTTGGGCTCCGAAGACGAATTAATCCGTTTGATATGTGCAGGGAGTTAAACAGGTAAACCGGGTTGTATGGATTCTAGACAGCGGATCGTCAAGGCATATGACCGGAGATAGAGCCCTGCTATCAGACGTGGTTGAAAGAGCTGGCCCAATCGTCACCTTTGGAGATAACAGCAAAGGAATGACTACGGGATATGGCAAGTTAAATACTGGAAATGTTATCATTGAAAACGTCTCTTTGGTGGAAGGACTTAAGCACAATCTACTCAGCGTCAGTCAATTCTGTGATAAAGGTTACAAAGTGAACTTTATCAAGGAGAAGTGCTTAATAGCTCATTCTAAAGAAGACAGACTAGCCTTGCGTGGAGTAAGGAAAGGAAACTTGTACGTAGCTGATTTCAACTCGGGAACTGAAGCTGAAACAAACTATTTTTATTCAAAAGCTTCAACAGAAGAAAGTTGGCTATGGCACAAGAAGCTCTCACACCTGAATTTCAAAACAATGAACTCTCTAGTCAAGAGGGATTTGGTGAGAGGACTGCCTCCGATGGAATTTACACAAGAAGGATTGTGTGAGGCATGTCAGAAAGGGAAGTCAAAAAGAGCAACTCACAAAGGCACAGACACTACAAACATCACTGAACCACTTCAACTCCTACACTTGGATTTATTTGGTCCAGTCAATATCATGTCTATATCAAGGAAGAAATATGCCTTAGTGATTGTAGATGACTTCACAAAGTACACGTGGGTTTTATTCTTGAACTCTAAGGATGAAACTCCACAGTTGGTGATTGATCATGTAAAGTTGATTGAGTTAGATTCAAAGCTACCTGTCCGGGCAATCAGATCAGATAATGGAACAGAATTCAAGAATGAAATTCTGAATAGCTTCTGCTCAGACAAAGGGATAACAAGACAATTCTCAGCGCCAAGAACTCCGCAACAGAATGGAGTAGTAGAAAGGAAGAATCGAACCTTGATTGAAGCTGCAAGAACAATGTTAAGTGAATCAAGGTTGCCTATCTACTTCTGGGCTGAAGCAGTAAACACAGCTTGTTATACCCAGAATCGAACCTTAATCAACAAGGATCATATGAAGACACCCTACGAATTAATGGCTGGCAAGAAACCAACACTTAAATACTTTCATGTATTTGGAGCCAAATGTTTTGTGCTAAAAGATGGAGATGAACATCGTGGCAAATTTGAGGCCAAGGCACATGAAGCAATTTTTATCGGCTACTCAAAAAGAGCATATAGGGTGTACATAATTGATCAGCACCAAGTAAAAGAAAGTGTCAATGTATCATTTGACGACACTAAACTCCCGAGCATCCAAACTGAAGATCCTACTGAGTCATTAAAATTTGACAATCATCCAGACTCAGATTCGGATAACGAAGAAGAACCTGAGGTTGCAGCAGGAAATGATGACTACAATGACGGTAATGATCCAGGTAATAGTGGTGGACACAATGGCAACACTGGAGATTCTACTAATACCAGTGGTGGATCAACAAATCATCCTGGCAGCAACTCAGGGGGAGATAAAGGATCAACTAGCACAACACAACATCACAATGAATATAGAGGCGAATCATCAAGATCAAACCTACCAAGGGAAAGGAGATGGAGCAAAAATCATCCCTTTGAATTGATCATAGGTGATCCAGATGTTGGTGTTAGAACCAGAAGTGCAACTTCAAATGAATGTTTATTTTCGGTTTTTCTATCTCAAGAAGAGCCAAAGAAAATTGAAGATGCTCTAACCGATCCAGATTGGGTTCTTGCCATGCAAGAAGAACTCAATCAGTTTGAAAGGCAAGAAGTATGGACACTGGTACCCAGGCCTAAAGATAGATCTGTTATTGGCACGAAATGGGTATACAGGAACAAGTTAGACGGTGATGGCATTGTTACAAGGAACAAGGCCAGACTGGTTGCAAAGGGTTACTCCCAGGAAGAGGGAATTGATTATGACGAGACCTACGCACCAGTTGCAAGACTTGAAGCCATCAGGATATTTCTGGCATTCGCAGCACATTCCAATTTTAAAGTCTATCAAATGGATGTGAAGAGTGCATTTCTGAATGGAAAGTTAGAAGAGGAAGTATATGTGGAACAGCCTACTGGCTTTGAAAATCCAGAGTTTGCTGATTTTGTATATTTCTTATTCAAATCCCTCTATGGACTCAAGCAAGCACCGAGGACATGGTATGACACTCTCTCTCAGTTTTTACTTGAAAACGGTTTTAATAGAGGTGTCATAGATAAAACTCTCTTTTACAAATTATATGATAAAGATATGATATTTGTCCAAGTTTATGTTGACGATATTATATTTGGTTCTACTAACGAAAACTTGTGCAAGAGATTTGCTAAGTTAATGCAAAGTAGGTATGAAATGAGCATGATGGGTGAGCTGTCATTCTTCCTTGGTCTGCAAGTGAAGCAGATGGAAGATGGGATTTTTATTTGCCAATCAAAGTACATAAGGGATCTTCTAAGGAAATACAATCTAGAAGATTCTACATCGGCAAAAACCCCTATGCCAACAGCCACCAAGCTTGACAAAGATGAAACTGGTAAGAAAGTTGACATCACAAGCTATAGAGGTATGTGTTAGTAATTGTGCTCTAGAGACAATACTTTTTATATTTTAAGGAAAATATTTATTATTAAGGATTATGTTTTAGTGATTATTATTTATTTATTATGTTTTATTTACTGCGTAATAAATTGAAAGCATAATAAATGTCCTTGGAATTTTGATACGTATTATATATCTTTAAGTATGTGACTTAAAAATGAGATTATATGAATAGTATCTTATTCCTAAAATTCCCTAGTCGAGTATTATTATTTAAGGACAATAATAATGCACAAAGACTAGTATGTTTCTTGACAGATGACCACATCTCATTGGTCATAGGTATGGGGATACTAAAGTCAAGAACATAAGTGCATGTATCAATGCATAGCACTGGAATGACCCGCCGTGAGATTCTACATGTTAAGTAAGTGTCATAAGTAATTCTCACTGTGATAATGGTGTAATGATCCTTAGACCTGAAATCATTATATTTCTATACGAGAATTAATATACTTTGATTACATTAAAAGTTACCTTTGACCGGGTGATGATAAAAGTGGACATTGGGTATATTATGAATCGTATGAGAAATATGAATGATCTAGATGAGATTTAATCCTCCTAATTTTAGGAGTGATATTATTGGCCTCTTGTTTGAGTGAGACTATGAAATGCACGGCCGTGCTCAAATGTTGATTTGATTTTAATAGTCTACTCATCGATCAAGAAAATAAAGATTAAATTATGAAGAGGATGACACGAGACATGCCTTGAGTTTAATCTATAATATCAAGATTAAAGGGATTATATTACATGGAACATTATTCACGAAAGGCTTAATCGAATCACCGATTTATTATTATTACTTGGGTAGCAATGATGTATTACTAGATGCCGCTCATTGTTTACAATTTTAATTAGATATTAAAATTGTTGCCAACGTAATAATAACCTACAGGGTCACACACAAAGAACGCTTGAAGGAGAAATAATTTAAATTACGAATTTAAATAAGTAATTTATTTTATTTATGATATTAATTAAGTATGACTTAATTAATTATATAAATAGAATAAATGAATTACTTAAACTAATTCCAAAATTAATAATTAATTAATTAAGTGAGACTTAATTAAATAATTTAGAATTTTGGATTAGTATTAATTATAATTGGATTATAATTAGAAAACTTATTCCTCTCTCTATATAATCTCTTTATGGGCTGATTTAATAAGAGAGAGATTTTACAAAAACCCTAGCCGCTCTGAGAGAGGAGGAAGATAGAGAGAGAAGAAGTTTTCGAGTGCTAGTACACATCAATCCTTCATGAAAAGTGTTCGTGTGGATACCGTAGAGCGTAGATCGCGAGAGCGGGATACGTGGTGATTAAACAAGCTTTGGACCTCCATTAATCTTCCATTAATGAATTGTTAAAGCTTCTAAAGGTATTTATTCTTTATCTCCGAATTAAATCTTTTGTTTTCGCATGGATCCTGCGGAGGGTTTCGCTATTTTGATTTATTTTTCGCGTTTATTCCGCTGCGTTTGTGTCACGAAACCCTACAATGGCATCAGAGCTACTTGCGAAACGTTTTAATTCGGTTATGTGCTTAACAGTTTTTGATATATAAGCATGTATGCGATCTATCATGATTTTATATTGATATAATATGTATATGTTTATATATATTATGAATATATGATATTCATATGATGTATAATCATGTGATGATTATGCGTGTTGATGTATGTATGTGATACATGTTTGTTCTTATTATGGGAATCGTATTCGATACGAATTCTGAAACGGCTGCCGTTGATTTTCTGAAATCTGTGTCCGTTGTCCGATTTTCACAAACGATATGTGTTTTCTGACTGTAATCGGATCACTGAGCAATACTGACATAGTCAGCTCTGCGTCTATAAGCCATTAGATGTCGTTACAGCCTCCAAAACGGTGATTTATGATTTTCTGAAAATTATTTGATTTTCTAAAATTTTGAGTATATGTATGTATATATTATGAATATATGATATTCATGTAATGTATAATCATATGATGATTGTATGTATCTCTGTGTATGTATATATGATATATGCTTGTTCTTGTTATGAGAATTGTATATGATACGATTTCTGAAACACCGTAAGATTTGGAGAAATCTGACTGCTGTATCCGATTTTCGTAAACGATATGTGTTTTCTGACTGGAATCGGGCCAATGAACAAAACTGATAGTTATACTATCACCGACGGGTCTGTAAGGCGTTTGACGTCGTTTAGGGTCTCGAAATAGCGATTTATTGTCTTCAGAAATCTGTTTTTAATTTTCTGAAATTTCGAAATTTGTTATATATGATTATATGATATGATTATATAATATGAGATATATTATATGTGTTATATGATAGCATGGTGGATGGTTATGGCCTAAAGACCCATAGGATAGTGGTTTTGATTTATGGTTTTGGTTTCTAAATACGACTTGCATGTCGTTTATTCATTGTAATTTAATTATCTCGAATGTAACTCGAGTTCTTCTTGTAATTTCATTAGAATAGTTTTATTTTTATTATTCAATGTAATTATCAATGAAGACCTGCAAACAAGGAGGCGATCCAAAAGGGGATGATGGAGCAATGAAGAAAGAAGACATGTAATAGATAGTATTTTTAAAACCACCATAGACTGACCTTGATATTTCCATTAGCTTGGAAATATCATATAGAATGGGGCCATAACCAAACACGTTTAATTTACGCACATTACATATATGTATATGATTGCATGTATTGGTATGTATACGTAGATATAATTGAGATGCATGCTTAATATTGATTAATCATGTATGTATTAGATACGACACGCATGCCATGTTTGCTTAAACAAGATAAAATCTGTAACGATTCAAGATTTTAAAATTAACAAACGATCATGAGATTCTTGTGTTTATGAAATATGGATTTTTAAAACACGGAATTAAATATGGATTTTTGATATCTATAATTGGGATTTTCTGATAAAAGCGGATATGCGTATTCGTAAGGCTGATGGGTTTTAAGTGTGACCATTGGTATCCTCCATCTACCTGGGAAATGAACAATTTAAGATGTCGATTTGAAATATTTGGTTCAAGGAAAAATTGAGGATCTCTTTATGATGTGATCATGATCGTTATAAATTTTCTAAAACCCCTTAACAAAATATTAAGTTTTACTCGGATGCTTTCCAATGAATGAACACTCATCGAATCCTAGATCGATAAGGGGAAGGACTGTCAGTGGCAGGGGACTCCTATCTATCATGGTGAGATGCGACGAATATAAATGGTTATATTCGGCCGTTGTATCATTGGGTCTAACTTAACTGAGTCGTCATAATAAGTGAAAATAAACGGTTATATTCAACTATTATGAACTTAGAAGCATAGAGTTTGGTTAAAAGTCTATTAGATAGATAAGATCAATCGTTGTTCACCAAACTATCCAAGAATTATATATGATATAATTGACAACTGTTGTCTACCTAAATAATCATTTTCTAAGGACTTCCAGTGGTTGACTTAGGACATGACGAAATATGGATCTTGGCTCACTAGAAAGAATTATGGGATATACTTTCCAAATTAATAGTAAGGGCTATTAGTTTGATAAAAATAGTGGGAGGTATATGATGATATACCATACTCACTTAAACATAATTAATATTAAAATTGCAATCTAGTTTATTTTATGCACTTTAATATTGTAGATATCAAATGATAAACACAAACAACTTCTTTATGCGATCAGTTCTTGAGAAGGACAAGTTGACGAGAATATATTTCCTTGACTGACATAGGAGCTTGAGGATCGTCCTCGGGCACCAAGATATTAGTCAAATCTCTTCCCCTACTCTTAAAGTTGAGAATGTAACATGTGCAAATCATAGTGCTTATTGGAAGCAAATTGATGTTGCGACTGATGTTTCATGTCTCATGCTCGCAAATATATGTGCTGAGCTTAAGAAGCAATACAAGCATATAGATGCTTATGAAACGATTGAGCACAAGATATATTTGAAAGGGCACTATACACTTACAAGTAGGGAGAGTGAGACCCGGTTACACCACATGTTCTAAAGATTATAGGGTATAATGAATACCATTGATATTTTGGATTTCCAGATTGGTCTGGAGACAGTTAGATTTGATCTTACAATCTTTGGACAAATATTATTCTTATTTTGTTATGAACAATAAAGTGAATAAGATTGGTAAAACACCCATTGAGTTGCTAAGCATGTTGAGAACTGCTGGAAGTAATATGATAAATGCATGAACTACTACTATATTGATGGTAAACATAGGGAATGCAAAAGGGAAAGGAAAATGGAAAAGCAAGGAGAAGATTTGATCTAGTTCCGTTGTCAAACCAAAGTCCAATCCCTAAAGCAGACTCTAAAGTCTGAATGAGGTGTTGATAAAGAAGACGATTGTCACTTCTGTGGAAAGTTGGGAGACTGGAAATTAAACTGTCATGCTTAATTGGAAGATCGGAAGATGATGATCAATAAGGGTCAAGCTTAATGTATCGGGTTGGAATTGGAGTAAAGATAGTTGCTCTGGTTCGAGGAACTCGTTACTTAATTTTTGGCCTATAAGGAAAATTTAGAACTTGATAATTGTTATAACGTGCTTGCAATTGGCAGGGACATTATTTCAGTTTCTTGTTTGGACAAGAAAGGCTTTTTCATTTTAATTAAATAACAATAGTTGTTTATTCTATTTTGATGATGAGCCTTATAATGTTGCACAACTAATTAACAATTTATATGTTCTAAAGTGACTCAAATAAAATATTACCTTTGACACTGTTGTTGATGCCATATTAATGAGAAACGCATTTTCAGAATACATAAGGATGCATTCATGGAAAAGTTTGATTATGAATTATACAAAAGGATGCGAATCTTGGCTTATTTGACAAAATGACTAAAGCTCCTTTTACCGGACATGGTGAAGGGATCATTGAATGGGTATGACTTATACATAGTGATGTATGTGGTCATATGTGTACGATGACAAAAGGTAGATTTTATTAACTTCATAAAATTTACTAATTATTTTAGTAGATACGGATATATGTATCTTTTGAAGAACTAATCCGAATCATTTGAAAAGTTCAAAGACTATAAAGATGAAGTAGAAAATATCAAAGAAAGGTTTTTGATAGGAGGGATCACACCTTGTTGGACATGGTGCGATCAATGTTGAGTCAATAAATCTTCTAATTAGTTTCTGGGGTTGCACTCTGGAAACGGCTCCACATACACTTAACATTGTTCCTACTAAAATGGTTCAAAAGAATCCTTATGAGATATGGACTGAAAAACGTCACAGCATGTCATTTATGAAAATTTGGGGATGTGAAGCGTTTGTGAAACGTCTAATCTATGACAAGCTAGGACCAAAATCAGATAAATGTAATTTTGTGGAATACCCAACTGAAACAAGGGGTTATTCTTTCTATAATCCTTCCGAGAATAAAGTGTTTGTTGCTCGAACTGCTGAGAGACAGTGAGAGGATAATAGATCTCAATGAAGTTTGAGACCCACATGATAATATTGAACCAATGGAGGAACCTGAGCAGAATATACAAGAAAAATAATACTGCTCAAGAAACACAGGTATTCGTAGGTCTAGTAGGATTCGCCATGAGTTCGAGAGATAATATGGATTTCTCTTGACTCAAGATGGTGATGTGATGCTTATGGATGAAGATGAGCCTCTCACCTACCAAGACGCTATGAACACTCCAGATTCTAAGAGATGGCTGGATGCCATTAAATCTGAGATGGAATCCATGTATACTAATCAAGTATGGACTTTGGTTGATCCACCTGAAGGGGTAAAACCTATAGGGTGCAAGTGGGTTTTCAAGAAGAAGACCGACATGGATGCTAATATACAGACCTATAAGGCACGATTGGTGGCAAAAGGTTTCAAGAAAATTCATGGTATTGACTATGATGAGACCTTTTCACCAGTTGTTATGGTCATGTCCATCAGGATTTTGCTTGCTATAGCTGCTTACTATGACTATGAAATCTGGCAAATGGATGTCAAAACCGCTTTCTTAAATGAGAGCCTTGAAGAAGATATGGATGTGTACATGACACACCCTAAGGGTTTTGTTGATCTAAAGGATGCTGGAAATGTATGTAAGTTGCGTCGATCCATTTATGGATTAAAGCAGGCCTCGAGGAGATGGAACATTTGTTTTCATGAAACAGTCAAAAAGAGTTTGACTTTATTCAGAATGAAGATGAAACTTGTGTTTACAAGAAGTTTAGTGGGAGCCATGTGGCATTCCTAGTATTATATGTTGATGATATATTACTAATAGGGAATGACATTCCTTCTCTACAGATTGTGAAGACTTGGTTGAGAAATAATTTCTCAATGAAAGACTTAGGCGATGTGACATATATATTAGGGATCAAGATCTATATAGATAGATCAAGGTGATTGATCGGCCTAATTTAGAGTACATACATTGACAAAGTTTTGCATCGATTTCAAATGCAAAGAGACTAAAATGGATATGTCCCAATGTCTCATGGGATAGTGATCTCAAAATAAAATTTGTCCTAAATCATTGGATGATAGGGACTGCATGAGTAAAATTCCATATGCGTCAGCAATTGGTTTTATAATGTATGCAATGATATGTACTTGTCCTGATGTCTCGTATGCTTTAACCATGATGAGTAGATACCGATCTAATCCAGGTGAAGGTCACTGGACGACAGTCAAGAATATTCTTAAGTACTTAAAGAGGACTAAAGATTCATTCTTGTTATATGGAGGAGATGTGAAACTAGTTATAAGAGGTTTTAGTGATACTGGTTTCTAGACAGATAACGATAATTTAATGTTTCTGTCTGGCTTTGTGTTTTATTGAGATGTTGTATGCTGGAATGGTTCACAGCAAAGACAATTGTTGATTTTACAATAGAACCTGAGTATATTGATGCTTGTGAAGCAGCCAAGGAGGCTGTTTGGGCATGTACTTAGGAGATATCACATAATTAATGAGATTAATGATCAAGGAGATATACATATATGTAAAGTGTATACTAATAATAATATTGCAGACACACTGACTAAGGCTTTGTCGCAGCAGAAGCACGAAAGTCACACTAGTTCCATGAGTATTGGATACTTGGGTAATTGGCTCTAGTGCAAGTGGGAGATTGTTAGTAATTGTGCTCTAGAGACAATACTTTTTATATTTTAAGGAAAATATTTATTATTAAGGATTATGTTTTAGTGATTATTATTTATTTATTATGTTTTATTTACTGCGTAATAAATTGAAAGCATAATAAATGTCCTTGGAATTTTGATACGTATTATATATCTTTAAGTATGTGACTTAAAAATGAGATTATATGAATAGTATCTTATTCCTAAAATTCCCTAGTCGAGTATTATTATTTAAGGACAATAATAATGCACAAAGACTAGTATGTTTCTTGACAGATGACCACATCTCATTGGTCATAGGTATGGGGATACTAAATTCAAGAACATAAGTGCATGTATCAATGCATAGCACTGGAATGACCCGCCGTGAGATTCTACATGTTAAGTAAGTGTCATAAGTAATTCTCACTGTGATAATGGTGTAATGATCCTTAGACCTGAAATCATTATATTTCTATACGAGAATTAATATACTTTGATTACATTAAAAGTTACCTTTGACCGGGTGATGATAAAAGTGGACATTGGGTATATTATGAATCGTATGAGAAATATGAATGATCTAGATGGGATTTAATCCTCCTAATTTTAGGAGTGATATTATTGGCCTCTTGTTTGAGTGAGACTATGAAATGCACGGCCGTGCTCAAATGTTGATTTGATTTTAATAGTCTACTCATCGATCAAGAAAATAAAGATTAAATTATGAAGAGGATGACACGAGACATGCCTTGAGTTTAATCTATAATATCAAGATTAAAGGGATTATATTACATGGAACATTATTCACGAAAGGCTTAATCGAATCACCGATTTATTATTATTACTTGGGTAGCAATGATGTATTACTAGATGCCGCTCATTGTTTACAATTTTAATTAGATATTAAAATTGTTGCCAACGTAATAATAACCTACAGGGTCACACACAAAGAACGCTTGAAGGAGAAATAATTTAAATTACGAATTTAAATAAGTAATTTATTTTATTTATGATATTAATTAAGTATGACTTAATTAATTATATAAATAGAATAAATGAATTACTTAAACTAATTCCAAAATTAATAATTAATTAATTAAGTGAGACTTAATTAAATAATTTAGAATTTTGGATTAGTATTAATTATAATTGGATTATAATTAGAAAACTTATTCCTCTCTCTATATAATCTCTTTATGGGCTGATTTAATAAGAGAGAGATTTTACAAAAACCCTAGCCGCTCTGAGAGAGGAGGAAGATAGAGAGAGAAGAAGTTTTCGAGTGCTAGTACACATCAATCCTTCATGAAAAGTGTTCGTGTGGATACCGTAGAGCGTAGATCGCGAGAGCGGGATACGTGGTGATTAAACAAGCTTTGGACCTCCATTAATCTTCCATTAATGAATTGTTAAAGCTTCTAAAGGTATTTATTCTTTATCTCCGAATTAAATCTTTTGTTTTCGCATGGATCCTGCGGAGGGTTTCGCTATTTTGATTTATTTTTCGCGTTTATTCCGCTGCGTTTGTGTCACGAAACCCTACAGTATGATAGGCTCTTTATTATATCTAACTGCTAGTAGACCCGATATAATGTTTGCAACATGCTTATGTGCAAGGTTTCAATCTGATCCTAGAGAATCTCATCTTATAGCTGTTAAAAGAATTTTTAGATATCTGAAGGGTACACCGAATCTTGGAATTTGGTACCCTAAAGGTACAGGTTTTGAACTAATAGGCTATACAGATTCAGATTATGCAGGATGCAGGATGGACAGGAAAAGTACATCTGGAAGTTGTCAGTTTCTAGGACGACGGTTGATTTCCTGGTACAGTAAGAAACAGCACTCAGTATCTACCTCGACAGCCGAAGCAGAATATATTGCGGCAGGTAGTTGTTGTGCACAAATCTTGTGGATAAGGAATCAGCTGAATGATTATGGACTTGCGCTATCTAAAATTCCAATACTTTGCGACAACACAAGTGCCATAGCTATTTCCAATAATCCTGTACAACATTCAAGGACCAAGCACATAGACATAAGGTATCATTTTATCCGAGAGCATGTCATGAACGGAACTGTGGTGTTACATTTTGTACCCACAGAAGATCAAATTGCTGACATCTTCACGAAACCACTTGATGAATCCACTTTCTCTAAGTTGGTTAGTGAGTTAGGGATGTTAAACATGAACTAATTATTGCATGATGTTTTAAATTGCATATTTATTTTCAAGCATTGTAAATACACTGTATATATTCCTTAAAATATTTCAAAAACAAACAAACAAATTGAAAAAGAAAACTCAAAAAGATTTTCCTTTTTTTGTACAGTTGTTATTTCATTGGCATCTTTACTGTAAATATATTTTATATTATGTTTATTATTTCCAACAATTGGTATCAACAATTGTTTAGTATATATGTATGTATAGTTTTATTTGTTTTTCAACTTTGGCATCCTTATTTTTATTATTTTTATGTTTATTTCTATATAAATATAAGCTGATTATTCTCAAGTCTCTTTTGAGAAGTAGGAAAGATCTATGAGCTTGATCATCCAATAGTTTCTAAAAGTGAGATCCTAATCATTGGCATCATTCTCTAACCAAGATCTTAGAACCAAACACACAAACACTATCACATCCATCTCTCTAACCATTAAACAGAATACCTATTTGTTCAAAATGAGAGAGTCAATGCCTTGAGTGCATTTGATAAGGTTGGTAATGTAAGTGAACCAACAGCTCTGTCTCCAGAAAGGTGTTTCACATATAAACTGAGACAACTGTTAGCTCATCTGTGTTCTCTCAAAAGGATACAGACTTGGAAAAGGCAAAACTGTTACTAGGTTCATTCTCTCAACAGAGTGAGTCTATTGAATTCAGCCTGTCAGCCAAGGCTATCAGCAAAGAGTTAATTTCATCTGACATTTTTCAAGAAACCACAAATATTGTCTTATTTTTAGGGACCAACAATGGACCAACTCAATTGGCATTTTGGACCAACAAATTAAGGACATACTTGGGACCAAAAGGGACCAAGAGGGAGCAGTTGAAATGTCACAGGAAGGATGAATTGATGGAAGCAATTTTTTTCTAAACTTCCATATCAAGGAAGGAAGAATAATTGATGATTCTGACTGAATCAACATGCCTTCACAGGCGTCAGGAGGAAACTTGGATCATGTGCTACATTTTAGATCCTTGTCTCCCTCCCCAGATGGAACATATCTGGATTCCTAATGGAATAGATCATCTTAGATGATCAACAACTCACTGAATTTATTCCTGAAGCAATTCAGTTTTTAAAGTCAAATGTTTTTATAGATTCAATTGAGGACGGGGATTTACGAAACCCCATTGCACCACCAGTGACCTCTCTTGAAGGGGCTATGGTGATCTTTCTTGCAGGTACAAAAGACTGAGTCATCCGTACTGAGAGAGATATAGTGATGTGAGAAAAGAGTGAAACACAAGTAATGAAGAGTGAAAATATATATTCTATGAGTGAAACACTTAGAGAGTATATGAGCGAAACACTTGTGAGGAACACAAAGTAAAATCACACACTAACACACTTACCGAATCCCTTTCCCAATTCCCTGTTACAGATTTCAAATGTTACTCAACCAGGTGGAAATTTCTCCAGAAAAGGACTTTTAAATGAATAAGAGGATTACTCAACTAAGGGGGAGAATTATTAGGAGAATGGAGAATGAGAATTATTAAGAGGATTACTCCAAAGTGTTCAACTAAGGGGGAGTAGATCCAAAGGGGAGAATTGTTGAACAAGATCCAAAGGGGAAATAACAACATGCTTGGATTGGATCCATTTGATTTTAGAAAATTCTTGTATATAGGAATTAACCGGATTTTCTAAAATGCATAACATGTCATAGTTTGCATTTTTTATATTTGCGATGGTTTAATGCTGTATGTATGCCATGTCTGTTGTTACCTCTATTAAATTGGTTGGAGAATTCAAGTAAGGGGAGAATGAATTCACCTTGGAAGAGAAGTAAAGACAGAAGTTGAAGAAGAGGTTATATGGTAAGAAGAGAACAAGACTTCATCTCTGACATCCTAAGGGGGAGTAGTGATGAGTCTGAAAAATGAAGATAATACTACATGTATAATATGTTCAGTGCTAGAGGAACAAACATCTTTCATTTCAGTTACTCAAGAAATCTGGAAATGTATTATATGATCCAGAGAACAATTTATTTACTTACAGTTCTTAAATGTCATATTAGTTTCTTAGTTGTTAGTTGAGTTATCCTCTAGGAATTTGTATGTTAAATGCTTAACAACAAATAGGGGGAGATTGAAAGGCATATGTCAAGGCCTATTTGTAATAAGTAGATGACAACTCAACTCAAGTAAGAAAATAAAGTAAGTAATAAACACTAAACAGGAATCAAGACGAAGACAGTCAACTAATCACAAAGGATCCAAGTATCAGAGGTATTTTGTAGGATTGCTACTCAACACTGGAAGAAGTTCAATTATTTGTTCAAGCGTCAGTGAAATTAATAATGTGGTAGTACTTCTATTGAAGACAGAAGATATAGAAGATTTCAAGTGGTTACTACAAGCAGATTCCAGAAGAAGAATGCAAACAGTGAAGAAGAATTAATGACAGAAGGCCTCTAGTTAAATGTTATTTAAATGGAGAATATTTATTGGGATGACACAAATGAACCAGACAGTACATTTGTGTGTCAACTAATATAATATTTATTCTTCATTTAATTCAAGAGGTTTCAAGATTAGAAGACGAAGAAAAGACAGGAAGATTTCAAGAGCTTGTTGAAGAATATTGAAGAAGCTAGGGAAACTTGCTCATAAAGGTTAATCCACAGCAGATCGAGATGCGGATCGAGTTTGATTATTAAAGGTAAAACATTGCAAGGCAAATGTCGATCCACGGCAGATCGAGATGCGGATCAAGATTGATTGTTAAAGATAAGTCATACCGAGCAGGCTGAAGCAAAAGTCATACCGAGATTTCTGAGATCAAAAGGTCATGCTGGATTTATTTTGTTTATTTAAAATAAGTCATACCGATTTGTTTTAATTAAATAAAATCCGAATATGACTTTCAATAAGTCATACCGAGCTTTTCTCTTTTAAATTAAGTCATTCTGATTTATTTTTAATTAAAGAAAACTCGAATATGACTTACAGAAAGTCATACCGAGCTCAGAATAAGTCATACCGAGCTATATAAGTCATGCCCAGTCTTTCTTAAGTCATACAAGTGTTAAAATAAGTCATACATACTTATTTTCTTGAAATTAGGTCATACTCATAAAGGTCATAGCAGCCATTTCAAATCTCTATAAATATGAGATGATCTCTTCACTTTTTCAGAAGTTCAACTTATCAAGAGTTAGAAAAATCAGATCAAATTCAGTAATTTATCTGCATTGTAATATTCACAGATTTCTGTGCTGAGTTTGGAATATAATTGTTAAACACGAACACTTCATGTCGAATTCGTTCTAGACTTTTTATCAATTATATAACAGTTTTCTAAATATTAATTTTGTAATACTAATCAAGTTAAAATAATATCTTTCACTTGAACAGTATTTCATTCCAATTAATATTTCGCGAGTAATTAAAATAATATTTTTAATTCAAATTATTCCGCGATAATTTTCAGATATTGTATTCAACCCCCCTTCTACAATATCAGGGACCAACATACGTTTCCAGAGTGCAATGGACAGACAAAGAAATGAAACAAATAGATTAGATCATGAGTCTACATCAAGCAGTCCTACTATTTTGTCGCGGTGGTTTATTGAAAATGATGCTGCTGAGATATTTACACAGTCAATTTTTTACAAAATCCAAGAAGAAATAATGGCAGCGTGCATGGATATGCAAATAAAGAAAATGAGTGATGAAGTCAATGGTGTTACTTATCTAGAAATTAGGGATGTGAGAGTTAAAGATAAAAATTTTAAGGTACATGTTCTTATTTTTTAGATCTTCTTGTTGTTAATAATTATGGCATTTGTTAATGTTATTTACGTGCATGATAAAAATGTTTAAAATTTTTAATGCAGGTTTCTGTTAGTAAATCTCATGTTGTCTGTTCATGCAAGAAATTTGTTATGTGTGGACTAGTTTGTAGGCATGCATTCTGTGGTTTGAAGCAACTAGGTGTCACCAAATTTCCAAGAAGTCTTATTCTTAACAGGTGGATGAAAATTGCAGACTGTGGTACTTCATTAGAAGTTGATTTGGTTTCTAATGATTTTTTTAAGATGGAGCAGGTGTCTTCAAAATTGACAAATATATGGTTTGATTTTCGTCAAACAGTCAACAAAGCTGGAGTTAATTCTGATAAACTCGATTATGTTCACAAAATGGTAAAGCAGATTAATATTGATCTTGAAAGCTATGGCGGAGATGATGTTGAATTTAGTAAGAGAGATCACATTGCAGTCATTGTTGGGGAACAGCCTGTTGGAGAGCTTACTATTCTCCCACCAAATGTCTCGAATAACAAGGGTAATTACTTTAAAAGGTTGATTAGTGATAGAGAGAAGGCAGTGACTAAAGCGAAGAAAAGGATTCGAAGATGTAAGGAATGCTCTGCTACAACTCATGATTCGAGAACATGTCCGAAGAAGCAGAATGAAGCCATTGATACAAATTGTGGTTAATTAGTCTATTATATTTGTATTAGTATATTTTTTATTTTGGTGGATGCTTTTATGTAGTACTTGAGGTTGTTAAAAAGAAAAGTCAAAATTCTTTTGAAGTTTTATAATTTTTTTGAGTAATTCAAATGTGTTGGTGTAATATTGCTTTATATATTCTTTTTAGAAATTAAAGTTTTTGGTTTGATATTTGTTTGATACTTCATACCTTTTTATGTTAAAGGTTGTTTCAACATATAATGCAGTGATTTGTTTTGTAAGTTTTAGTGGTTTCTTTTTTAGATTTTAGTGGTTTAACTAGCTTATTTTAGTAGTTTTAGTAGTTTCTGTGATAATTTACTATTTTCTACGATAATTTATAAGTATCTGTACTATACTAGTCGTCAAACTCTTGACTTTATTAAATTTAATCTAGTTGCAGTACATAATAATATATTAAAATCTTTTAACATTGAATATTTTTAATTTTTTAATTATATGTTAAATTTTGTTTGAACATATAATTTAGTAATTTTTTATGAGTTTTAGTGGCTTGGTTTTCAGATTTTAGTAGTTTGACTAGTTTATTTTAGTAGTTTATGTGAAACTCTTAGTTTTTCTAGCTTTTTTTTATAATTTTTCTACAATACAAGTATCTATAGTGTAGTAGGTTTATTGTTCTACTATGAATAATTTAATTAAAATGTACTGAAGACCCTAAAAAATTATAATAAAAACTTTAACATACTAAGAAAAAACAAAACATATCCTTATCATATCATCAAATTCAATATATCAGTCTTAATAATGCTCTAAAATACCATAGCTAAATTCATTTTCGATAGCTAAATTGACATTCGAGAACATTTGAGAAATTTATACAAAGTTTCAGTCTATGCTTTGTCAAATTTATCAATCAGTTGTTTTGTCTGCAACTTGCTCAAATGTTGTTGTGAGATTTGCCGCAAAGGTAACTGTCTTCTTTGCTGAGTCTGTTCCATTCTTCTGTGCTATTGAAATTTTCGGTGTTGTTGATGCTGATTTCACCAACTCGAACAAGTTTCTTTCAGCTGCTTTGGTGTAGAGAATGGATGCTTGTTTAAGTATTGGCTCTCGGTGTTCATTTAGATGTGATGACAATATAGCAGTAGCATATTTCACCCTAAGCCTTCTTAGTTGTTTCACCTGAAGAATCTGTAATTAAATATTTAATATATCAGTTGAACAAAATTGTTATACTATCAGTTCAGAAGTTAAGGAAAATGAAATAATCTCTTACCCCTTCTTGTACCAACTCAGCATTCCAATTTCTCACATCTCTTTTAAATGTTTCCATGTGCCTCTTAAGGAAAATTCCACAATCAATAGAATTGTACATTGTTTGCCAAGTCATTTTCAAATATGATGGCTTGAGTTTTCGAATTCTTTTAGAGAGATTATTACTCCCTTTCTGATTCAAGAAGTTGCAGAAATGTGAATGCTGTAACAGAAAAGCAAAAAACACTATATTTAAGAACCTTGTCTAGTGGGAAGAAGTGGCTAGCATTACATACTTAAGTGTTAAATGCTCTTTTAATATGTGGGGTTACAATGGAGTTTAATGATAGCTACAATATCCAGGTCATGGACACATTAACTACCAAGGAGTAAATGTTGCAGGATGATCACAAACTCACAGCCTAACATGAACTCAAGGTAAAAAAAAGAAATAAAGACAAGACATCTTAATCCTCTATTATATGAAGATCTTTAGGTGTAAACTGGTAGTTCTATTCATATATTAGAATTTCACTCGATTGACAATATTCGAACAACCAACCGCCATGGTCCTGTGGATTAAGTTTTCAATAAGTTTCACAGACTTAAATCCCTACAAATTTGTTGCATCTACAATAGAATAAGCTTTTAAACATTCTTCAAAGAACTATCAAGAAAGTTCAAAACTCAATTTAATTTTAATTATTGTACACTACATTGTTACAAAGTACTTTAGTGTTATTGAAGTTGTTTTATATAAGTGATTTAACTAATGCATTTTAGTGGTTAAAGTAGTGAAATATAGTGATTACAGAAGAATAGTATAG
The DNA here is from genome assembly GCA_028671895.1 of Oenanthe sinensis. Taxonomy (NCBI): domain Eukaryota; kingdom Viridiplantae; phylum Streptophyta; class Magnoliopsida; order Apiales; family Apiaceae; genus Oenanthe; species Oenanthe sinensis. The sequence continues at coordinate 17,873,321 of CM053804.1, read as the reverse complement.
TGTTTTAGTAGTAGTTTGTAGTTTAATTTAGTAGTAAGTACTAAATTATGTGTAGTAATTTATTCATATATATATATATCTTTATTAAAGTATCAATAAAAGTATATATGTCATGTGAATCTTTCATGCACGTATAAACAAGAAAATATAAATAGCAATGCTTGCGATATGTTATTGCAACACGAGCAGGAAATAACAGTTAGGGAGGGCTAGTATATAATTGATTTAACTAAGTATATAAGTGATTTAACTAATGTCTTTATTCATATATCTTGTGAAAGGCAGAGTGTCTAAACTTGTAACACTATAACTTATGTAACTCAACTAAAGAAAAGATACTTAACCCGAAGACAATCAAGAACGAGAAGTCACAAAGAAATCAATACAAATGAAGACAAAGTAATTGATACAATTCAACATGTTAAATATGATCTAACAAAGAAGAAATCATTGGAAGAAGTTCAAGTCAAAGTTGTTCATGCCCCAGTGATTTGTAACTCAATGAATCAAGATCATGACTATCAGTATCAATAAGACTAATTGATTTCAAGTGAAGAAGAAGGAAAGCAATTGTTGGAAAGACACATCTCTAATTGAACATGGTAATCTATTCAGAAGCAAGAACCCTATCAAGACTAGTCACTTATGAACCAGACCATTGCATCAAGTGTCAGGACATTGATAGCAAGTTTTTGTCAGTAGCAGAGATCCATGTTCAAGAGCTTGTTGAAGAAAATAGAAGACATGAAGAAATCACAAGTTCAAGATGTTGCATTGAAGTTTCAAGTTGAAGCCCAAAATTTCTCTAAGTACTTACAAGGGAACCTATGTAGAAATTCATATCTAGAAATTCTAGATAAGTTTCTACTTAGAGCCAAGTAGAAATTCTAGAGGTGAAAATATTTTCTAAGTACTCAACTCAGGAAGCTATCTCGAATTTCCTATGTAGAAATTCTAGTTAAAAGTTCGAGATAGCCAAGTAGAATTTCCTATGTAGAAATTCTACTTAAAGTTCGAGATAGATTCAAGTAGAATTTCCTATGTAGAAATTCTACATAGAGGACAGTTTCAACATGACACATGGCATCATCCTGGTGGCAGATTTCCAAGCTTTCAAGACAAGATAAGATTCTCGTGGACAACAGTGGGCCACATATATCTTATCTTTTGAAGACTACAAGTCATAGATTACAAAGTAGTATAAATAGAAGTACTTGTGTAACTTATCAAAAGAGCAATATTCGAGAGAAACACTTGTAATAGAGAGAAAGTATATTCACAGAGCTTAGTATCATTTACTACCCTCTTTACTTCTGTTGTACTATTGTAATGAATGTTGTAGCAACCCTTTCAAGTTATATATAAGATATATATTCCTTGAATCATTGTGTTCATTTATTACATAGTATTTATTGCTTCATTAATTTCATATGTTGTATTCACCCCCCCTCTACAACACATTTGGACCTAACATCTTGTTAAAATATTTTCTTACCAATATATCTATTATCTTGCCATAGTATGATCTTTCGTTATCTTCTCATTGTATGTTGTCAATCAGGTACATTGCTGGATTTTTGATATTGTAGCAGACCAAAAAGTAGTGCTCATACCTGTTAATAAGGAAAAAGACCTGGAACAATATATAATATATACATAGTTAGGTATAACGTATTTAGAAATAAATCATGGAAATAAGACATAAATTATTTCTATTTACCATGTCTGCATCTTCTACTCTTGCTACATTAAATGTTTTTAGGATTCTTTCCATTCCACTTGAGAAAATAGGTAGAGTCTCGGGAATTTTTTTTGTTACATCCAAGCTAAAAACCTGTAGAATCATGAGATTGATAATTAGTAAAATTTTCCTAATTATCTACAACTTACTAATTAACAAATTACGTAGATTAATAAATTTTTTTACCAAATCTCCAATAGTACAAAACAATCTCAATGGTGAGTCATCAGATTTGTATTTCTCACTGTCGTTTAAAATTGTTGCCCAAACATCAACCACGGAGTAATACAAGCTTGATTTTGGTTTCAGTGTTTGTAGGTGCTCCCTCAAAGATTGAATTTCATTCCAGCTAAACATGATCTCCCTGTAAAAAGTGACATTATTTTCAGTCAAAAATATGTGCCATGTGCATGATAGAAGCAAGAAAATAATTTATTTTTGAAGTACAGTATACTTACAGTGGATCGCCATTCTGTGTCAACAACCTCCATAATCCATAATCTAAATTATTCAGCTTTGTTTTTATATCCACAACTCGGTCAACAAAGGGAGATTTGGCATAAGGCCCAATCTTTTTCACCCTTGTGCTCTTGTCTCTGATTTCTGGCTTTGGAGTTGCATAATTTTCAACATTTTCAATCACATTCTCAGCATCCTCATCATCAATTCCAAGTGAGAAACTTGGAATGAACTGTCTTTCATACTCTTCTGCAGTAAAACCAGTTGTCTTGTCAATCTTCGTACGTGTATGATAAAGATACTCGAGCAAATCGAGATTTGCAATTGTATCTGGGCTTAATTCTTCTTGAAAATCATCCTTATATCCTACATTATCCTTCTCTCTTGCATCATCCTTCTCTCCTGCATCATCTTTATCTTCTTGAAAATCTTTTGTTGCATTATCATTCTCTATTGCATCATTTGAAGGGAAGTTCTCATTCAATACTTCCTCAATTATCTTAAGAGTTTCATTTCCTGGAAATTTCTCTTTCACTTTCCTTAAGTCATCATCAAAGTGGAATTTTAGGTCCAATATTTCCTGTGCTCTGAATCTCAATTCTTCAAAAATATCCTGTAAAAAATATTATAATAATAAAGTAAGACATGATACTTAGTGAAATAATGATGCATCTTACTAATACATGGTCATAGATGCATCTTACTAATTCTTATTGTAAAAAATTACAATAATACTATAATTTAGTAGATATAACTAGGTCAATTGAGGAAATTCTATATTGATTTATAATATATATATATTAGTGATTGCTGATGTAAAATATAGTGATTTTAATACTAATAGTTAGAGAAATGTACCAACTCTGGTGCATCATTTTCACCATCTCCTGCAAACCTTTCTAAATCCCTTCTTTTCTGTCTTTCCACCAATTCATCCCAATCATAGCAATCATCATTCTATATGACAATTATATAAATAAGAGACCACATATTAACAAACTACAAACCCTAGGTTAGAGATAAGGTAATTGATACTGCGAGTGTTAAATATATATATATATATATATATATATATATATATATATATATATATATATATATATATATATATATATATATATATATATATTCAAGTAAAGAGATGTTACCAAACCAACACCATAAATTCGAATTATACCTCATCATTCCCTGTTTTCCATGCATCCCATTTATTTGAATCATCATTTTGATTTGCTTTGTTCTATAGGAGAATTAATTAAATAAGGAATCAGTAATTAAATTAAATGTTTCAATTTTTGTAAATATTGTTTATCGAGTATACCTTATTTTTAACTTCATATGGATCATTTTTTGGTAAAATCTCTCGGAGAGGAGGCAAAACCGAGCCAACTCCAAAAACTCCATCAATTACCTCCATTGTTTGTCTTGTTTTCAGTCTCTCTTCTGTCCAACCAATGTAAGTGGGGAATTCCCTTTCAACCAACTTAATTCCCTTGTGTCTTACACGGTCAACATAAAACAACTGCATAGAAAACAAATTAAACAATTTTCAAGTTAGAAAATAAACAATTTTTTAATGATTAATTCTGTTTTTAAGATTATTTCAGAGAGTGAATGGATTTTTTATAGTAGATTTTGTGTTTTGCTCACTAGTTAGAGTTTTTCTTGTTTTTATAAAGTCTTTTAACCCACTAGCACTAAGATAAAATTCAGCATCAAGCACCTAAGAGTCTAGTGTTCTAAAAGACAAAAGACGACGTCTTTTCCGATTAATCGATAGATGGACGAGTCTCATCTCGATTAATCGAAAATTGGGTGAAAGAACATTTTTTTTTAAAATCGGGTGAGACAGAAAAAATCGGTTAAAACAGTAAAAATCGATTGAAATGGACAAAAATCGGTCAATTTTTTTCTTTCAAAATTTAAAAAAATTGAATAATTAATAGAGATGAGTGGATATCAGATTAACCTGACTCAGTTATATCAGGTTAATCTGATACCCGTTATTTTCTAATTAATATATTTATATTACAAATTTACAATAAATATAGATTGTATAACTCTAAATCCTTCATAAATTTCAATACTCTCTTAAATACCTAATTATTATTTTATTTTTTATGTAATAATTACTAAAATTAACTATTAAAAAATGACATTTAAGTATAAACTACTTAAATATTGAAGTCTTGAACTTCTACGTATTTGAACTATGGCCTGCAAATTTCAAACACTTGGACAATTTTTGTTAGAAATCAATTTACTAAATAGCACAGTTTCATAACAAAAATAACAAACTATTAACAGATACATAAGCTTATATAAACACTCACATGAACAATTCATTTCAGTAGTTATTATAGTACATTTAAAAACTTATATAATTATTAGTACATAATACTCTAACTATTAGTACGTAACTAACATACATGTGGTGGAATCAGGTTTTCGAAACATTATAATCTCTAAATATGTCCTTATAATTTCCTCAACTTCTTCCATTTAGACATCTAAAGTTGTAAACTAACCACTAAAAATCAAGAAGTCAATTAAATCACTTAACAATATGATCTCTGTACTCAAGAAAAAGGCAACCATTTTTCACTAAATACCGCTTAATTTAACCGGGCTATAATTAATCTTAACAAGGGGGTCTGACCAAGAAATTACATATTCAAGTCTAGAGGTTGAATCAATGGTATCATAGTCAACACTTTCCTTGGCTACAAATACTCGGCAATGAGAAGCTGTAGAAGGAGAAGCAACGAGCACTGAACTGCAAATACTTGAGGTAAATCTTGAATCACTTTTGGAAGAGCATAGTAAGAAGCTTGATGCTGTGCGTACTAGTCAAAACTCTCATATTGCTCAGAATGCAAAAGCTATAGCTGATATAAATGATTTAGTCTTGGGTTTAACTATGCAAGTCATGAAATTAGTGCATGAAGGAAGAAATACTAGTAATGACACTGCATTTGCCAGAACATATGAAAACCCTGTAGCTCTTTATCAATACTTCACTAGACTAACCAAAATCGAATTTCAGAAATTTGATGGCACTGATTTAAAATCATGGATATATAAATGCAACCAGTTCTTTGATTTAAATAATGTGAATGATACCCAAAAGGTCAAACTAGTAGTTATACATCTAGAAGGAAGAGCACTATTGTGGCACAAAAATTATGTTAAAGGTAGGCCTGCTCCAACGTGGACCCAGCATGTTTCAGATATTACTAATAGATTTGGGGAGATTTTTGATGATTCTATGGCAGAGCTAAAAGCATTAAAACAACAAGAGGAGGTGCAGAGTTATCACGATGCTTTTGACGCAGTAGCTAGCAGGTTGAGTTTAAGTGAAGAACACCTTTTGAGTTGCTATCTAGGTGGTTCGGATGATGATATTCAATTGGTTGTGAAGATGTCTACCACAAAAACAATATAATAAGCTCCCTGTCTTGCTAAATTACAGGAATTACAGAGAACTCGGGGTTAGTAGCATTTAAACAACCAATATCAACGAAATTTCCTCACATTGACAGTGTCCATTAACTAGAAATAAAAAAAAAATCAAGTAACACATGTAAATCATAATACAATCGAATCAAATCATCATCTCCATCCTTGACTTGTTCTTGACCAAGAGTTAGAATATAAAGAAGAATGAAATTATTATACCTCTGTCTCCGTTAAATAATATCACCACCGTTGTCTCTGTTCAGAAGTTTTTAGGTTACTCCTTGAAATAATTAAAAATGTTTATTTTCTAGATATTAGAAATATCCAGTTGGCCCCATAATCACTTTTAGTTATTAATATACTAGAAGTTTCATAATGTTATCAAGGTAGTCTGTATACTTCAGGATGATTTAGTGGGATCAACAAAAAAAGGCAGAGAAGCATAAGAGTGAGTTATTTACTGTTCAAGTGGAGAGATATTGTGGTCACTGTGAGGTAGTCTTTTATTGTAGCATTGTACCGGTCATGTTATTGCAAAAAAATATAGTTTGCAAGTGTATAACTTGTTGAACAAGCTCCAAAACTAAAATTTAATATACTTTAATTGCATATAGTGTGAGAACTATAAGCATTAAACTAGCATATTAGCTTTGATGAAATGATCCTGATTCAATTAGTTCGACTTACTAAGGACATAATGTTGATCAATTCTAAGTAGTATAAAAGTATACAACTCCTTAATTCCAACTAGCATACATGTATACTCTTACTCCACAAATCGACTAATTCATATATGTAAATCGACTAATGAAGCTTAATATCTCAAATTACTCATTATATCAAAACATGTATATTATAGTGATTTTAAGTAACTCAGCTCGAAGAAGATGAAGTGCAGAGAGGTGTGTATATCGTGTGCAGAGAGGAGAGGTGTGTGTATCGTGTGTGTTTTTTTATTTTTAATCTAAGAAAGCCGGGTTTTAAATTGTATCGGGGCCGGATTTTTTGTTTTTAGTGGGCTGGGTTTTTTATTTTTATTGGACTGGACTCTTATTTTCTATTTCTCACTTAACCTATTTTCTATTTGAGTAGGACTCTATATATATATATATTAATTGCTGAGATCACTGTTCTAAAAATCTCCCAATTTTTAAACATTTTTTGATAAATTTCCAATTATTTTTTATAAAATATTCTATCATTATGATTTATAAATTTTGATTAATTTTTACGAATTATTTTTAAATAAATATTTCATTATAAATTATATAATTATATTAAATTTTATTATACTAATATAATAAATCCGATTGGTACTCCATTTAATTCTTCAAAATAATCCTCAATTACACAATTAATCTCAAATCGGTACATCAAGGATAAATTCTGATATTTACAACTATAATTGAGATTATGAACAACTAAATTTTCTTTTATAATTTTATCGACCGATAAAAAATATTTGTGTAATTTTTGTACACGTATATTTTTAATTTCTTTAAAACTTTGCATATAAATAAAATATTTACTTCAAATATTGCAATTATTATTAATTAGCTGTTTACCAAATCAAATGATTTAAATATATTAATATTGAATTTGGTTTTTTGTAAAGATTACTGCATCTATTTTATTTTTCAAAATATTAATGATGGTTCTCTCAAATTTTTCGTCAATTTGAATTTTAAATTTATTTTAAAAAATTAAATTTATAAAGTTTTTTTTGTAAAATTTTAACGTTATTTAAAAGAAATTAAAACTAATATATTAAAATGTATTTTAAAATTAATTCAAATTTTTTGTAAAAGATTAAAACCACAAGTAATCTGGGAGTGGGGACAGATGGAATATCTCCGAGAGTCAAATGCTTAAATATTCCCCCCCCCCCCCCCCCCCCCCCCCCCCAAGAATCACATGTTTAATTTATTGTTATTACTTTACGTCTTGGTTAGAATTTAACGGGCTTTCTTAGGCAAATTGGACTAAAAATGCTAATTGGACTCTCCTTCATTGTACATTCATCTCCCCGTGTTGAAACCCTGCCTGTAAGGCCGTACGCAATCTTGGGTTGGGCTCTATGGCTGTATTATATTCATTCTTAATACTCCGGCAAACTCCAAATTTAAAATCTCAAATTTAACTTTAAAAAAATTCTTTAAAAATCTAATAAAAAGTTACAACTGTTCAATATCCAACTTACAATCTAAAATTTGAAAGTACCACTCAAACATTCGAATTCAAATCTAAATTCATATTTATTAACTCCAACAGATAAAAACTAATAATTAAACAAGCTCCTCAAAGTTAGCAATTCATAATCTCCCCAAAAGGTAGCACATCTAACGTGTCGGAAAAATAAAGAAACATAGACCGACAGTGATCGAAAGTCTCATATATGGATATATAATAATGTAAAGAGTACAAAGGTTAGAACAATAACAATATGAACAAATAAAATATCTGAATAAAGAATGATAAAACAAATCGAAAGAAACAAAAAATATTGGTCATACTTAACTCACAATATAAACAAATAAAATGACACGATAGATACTTATCTTACAATTCCAACGTACATATTTTTTAATCATAAATATTTGTACACTTACTCGTACACTTACTACTCACATATGATAATGACCAAATACTGAAATGCAAATTTACTTACTAATATGGGAGACGATCTTACAATTACAAGATGTCCTACATTTCGGTTATCTATAATATATAGTCATCAAAACTTATAGGGGCTTGCTAGAACAAATCAAATGCTACCCAAAATCTTATAGGGGCTTGCACGGTACAAAACACAATGCTACTAAAATGGCCAAAATAAACATACACAATAGTCATGACTCTACGTGTCCCATAATTCCGGTGACACGCCCATAATATTTAAATACACCATATAGGTGATGCCAAGCACGAGATTATCTTCACTCATAAAGGACTCGTACAATGTCTCCCAAGTCATACATATATCACAAAAAGACCGAAAATATATTACTCAAAATATCACACACGCCAAATAACATTCAATACTGACTATTAAAATAAAATCAGAACTGACCAGTCCGAAAAACTAGCAATTTATTCTATCAGGATGATCTCAAATGTAAAAATATAAATCACGAAACTTGTAGACGATTGAAAGAGCTTTCCAGAATGATAAAGTTCGTCAAAAATGAAGAAGTAACGAATTCAAAAATTAAACAAATACGGGCTGGTAGAACATAATCAGCGCCTGATCACAGTAGTAATTTAAGATTTAAGATCACAAGATCATAGAATTTGATAGCTGAATATTAACAAATAACGAAGATATCGAAAAGACCTTTCCAGGATGATATTATACATAATTATTGAACAAATATTCAAATTACTAAGAATTTCAGAAGTTACAGCGTATAAATCTGAATAAACAATTAGATTACACAAAAGACAGATTTTGACATACTTGTAGGCTGAATTTGAGAAAATGCAAAGAACAAAGTTTGTAGTGATTGAAATAACTTTCCAGATAGCATGAAATAGTAACAATCCGATAAAGAATGAATGAGATATGAGGTTTACAAGAATTGGAATGGACAAAAACTATACACAATATACATACGATTTTCAAAGAATAATACGAGAATAAAGAAAGTGTTAAGAATACAAAGAGAGTATATCGAAGATATCTGTACCTTAAGAGTCAAAGATTATGAATGATTTTCAAGAAATTCAGATGTCTCAATCACAAGAACCCTAGGTTAAACACCAAAACTCATCATCTTAAGCCCTTTCTTCTTCTCCTATTTTCATTCTCTTTTTCTTTCTTCCCTATGACTGCTCCTACAAAACCTACATAACTTACAAAACCCTAAATCCTCTTCTTTTCCCCTTTTTCTATTCATTTTTTATCTCTTTTCTTTTAACTAAAAATATCCTATAATAATATCCTCCTAGTTGTATTGGTGCCTTTGAGGCCCCTTATCTTACTCCAAAAAAAAAAATAGTATTTTGTGGAGTCTATTTTAACTCGTATTAGTGGCTCCCCGGTCGCGTCTTTGAGTCTCCTTGATTCAAGGGTTTCTGTCTTGTTAAATTCGTTGATTGAGAGTCAACCCAGATGTTTCGAGAGTACTCCCATCCTGTTTAGGGAGCCAACTATTGTCAGATATTGAAATCTTACAATAGGTCGTTGTTGTTCTGGAAGGTTGTATTAAATTCCCTTCCTTATCTGTTGATTGAAATCCTGTGATTGATTGTTGTTGTTGTTCTGGAAGGTTGTATTAAATTCCCTTACTTATCTGTTGATTGAAATCCTGTGATGGATTGTCGTTGTTGTTCTAGAAGGTTGTATTAAATTCCCTTCCTTATCTGTTGATGAAATCCTGTGGTGGATTGTCGTTGTTGTTCTGGAAGGTTGTATTAAATTCCCTTCCTTATCTGTTGATGAAATCCTGTGGTGGATTGTCGTTGTTGTTCTGGAAGGTTGTATTAAATTCCCTTCCTTATCTGTTGATTAAAATCCTGTGATGGATTGTTGTTGTTGTTGTTCTGGAAGGTTGTATTAAATTCCCTTCCTTATCTGTTGATTGAAATCCTAGACTGGATTGTTGTTGTTCTGGAAGGTTTTATTAAATTCCCTTCCTTATCTGTTGATTGAAATCCTAGAGTGGATTGTTGTTGTTCTGGAAGGTTGTATTAAATTCCCTTCCTTATCTGTTGATTGAAATCCTAGAGTGGATTGTTGTTGTTTTGGAAAGTTGTATTAAATTCCCTTCCTTATCTGTTGATGAAATCCTAGAGTGGATTGTTGTTGTTCTGGAAGGTGGTATTGAATTCCCTTCCTTAACAGTTGATTGAAATCCTAGAGTTGATTGAAATCCTAGAATGGATTGTTGTTGTTCTAGAAGGCTTGATTAAATTTCCTTCTAGGTTTGATGAATGTTTAAGTATTCATCAGGGACTGGAGTAAAAGTTGCGTAAGAGGTCGGGGACGCACGACCCATCCGTAATTAAAGGCCCATGAGTTGCCTAGGGTGACGTCCCGATAAGGGGTTGTCCTTCTACTAGTAGAGAAAATGACGAGATGTCGATTGTACATGCGACTGATCATCGAGTACAATAAGGCGTTGAAAAATCTCCAGTTAATCCCGTTTCTTCCAATTGGAATTTGACGTTGCACTGTAACGAAAGCCTAGGTGCTGAGTTACCGATAGTGTCAACGGGAATGTAATCCACTCTGAGTTGGTTGGTTGTTTTGAGTACTGTTTTATTCGTATATATCAGTTTCACTGTTCCTACACTATAACGAAAGCCATGGTGCTAAGTTACTGATAGTGTTAATGGGAATTGATGAACTTTCATTCATTCTTTTCGCAGTATATTGAACTGCTTGCTTATTGATACTCAAACTAATGGTACTCGGTGATTGAGACCATTGTGCGAAGTTATTGATATTGTCAGTCTCAAAAATCATGAACTTAAATTGTTGTATTGCAGTAACGTGAACTGCATTATTATTGTGAATATCTTCTTGTATCGTGAACCTTGAGTCATTTATTGTCGAGATATAACTGGTTATACATCTTCAATCAGATTGCTAGTTATGTACTTTATTGTTGAATATCCAGTTAGGATAATTATGGCTATCACCTTTTCCTTCAAATATTCTGATAAATAACTTGCTGAGCATTCTTTGGCTCATTCTTGCTTTTGTAAATCTTATATCTTGCAGAAAGAGATGACTATGAATTGTCTACCTCGGGTATTATGTTAAGGAACAGGAAGATTCGAGCTTGAGCTAGTCAGGTTCAGGACTTCGATAAATGGTGCAAGAAAGGGGGGATTCCAGATTAGAATCCTAGACTTATTGAAAAATATGTAATGTGACAATAGATCTTGGATTAATGTTTACTTCTAATGTAACATCATGTAGAAGTTATATTAGTAGTGTGAGATCCTGAGGTTACATTGGTTTGTAAAAACTATTCCTATTTTAAGTTCGTTTCCTGAGACTATAACTTGAGTTGTGTATTTGGTTTGGGGTCACTGCTTTTATGTTTGGTTATTATAATGGTTAAATCAGGTGAGTGATGTTATTGTGGTGAAAATTGGATAGTGACAACCTGGATTCCTGACCCCGGATCTGGGGGCGTCACAGAGTGGTATCAGAGCTCTAGGTTATAGTACTCAGGAACGAGAGAGTTAAGAGTTATGTTTGGATAAGATTAAGAAAGAGTGAGCTCATATCGAGTTCATAATCGGGCTATCAGATGTAGCAGTGATTTATATTATGAGTCTGATATACTCATATAAGGATAGTTAGGAAAGATAATAAGAACTTTCCTTACAAGGATGTCAAACACTAGCCGAGGAGATTCATCTGAGTAAGAGGATTTATGATTGAGAATGAGAGCTTGAGAATTATGGAGCACTTATAAAAGAGCCCAGATATGCTATAAGTGATTGATGAGATGTTGATGTTTGGGAACTGTGAATGTTTTGGGATTATAATTGAGGTGTTTTTACACCGGGCATAGTCCGACATATGAATAGGTCATGCCCAATTTTCTGTGAAAAATATGTTCCCATTAGTTTAATGAAATTTAGAAATAAGAAGACGTGTAAATGGAATGTTTCAGGGTAAAATGGAGTAGTATGGCTTAAAGAATATGGCCATCTATATATGAGGAATATTGAGGATTCTGTTGAGGATTCTCTGAGAGTAAAAAGTAAAGCCTTAATTTAAATGATGTATGGTATGCATACAATGTAGAGTTGCAACAAAGAGATGAGATACACCCTTGATATAATTTTTGAATTTATTAAGAATGTTGGATTAAAGTAAGCCTTGGGATAGAAGTGACTGCCACATTGCAAATACGGTGGTTGGATTAACCAGGATAAATGAGATATGGCATGAATGCTGGTATGAAGTTACTTGTTTTAATAGTGGAATTCCGGACTAGAGAGCGGTCCGAGTAGTCATTGATGATCCTAAATTTCTGAAAGGTATTTGGTGGAGGCCTAATAAGGTCGTTGATTCAGCAAGAATCCTTATGAACTTGGGTGAACAAAGAATTCTTTAGCCATAGCTATTTCTTACATTATGCAACTATTTCCTAAGTATATGGAAATTAAGATGTAATTAAAGTTCTAGACCTGAAACAAGAGTGTTTCAGATCATGAATCAAAGTCTATGGGAATTGCCAAGATTGTCCCAAAAGTAGTGAATTGAGAATAAAGTCACAGTGTTAGAAATAATCAACTATGACGGAATATGAAAAATGAAGTAGCTACATATATGGAAATACCATGAACTTTTAACAAGGAACCAGAGTTCTACTTCTGGAAGAACAGTGGATTAAGAAATATGAGCGGGTTGGCGTACTGTTAATTATGGATCACCCTAGCCAATCGAGACCTCACTTACTAAACAGTGAGTTTGATATGGGAGAATATGTAAAATGGACAGCAAGTAGCTATAATTGTAAAGTCTAGATGTTATGATAATGATTGCCCTAAAAGAAGGGATGACATGTTTTGAATATGGAGAGATAAATTGAGAAGGTTTAAATTAAGATTCGAATAAAAAGTGTATTATGCGTTGGATGCTAAGTTATGGGGCACCGGTAATGGATATGAAAAAGGAACTATGCAATAAGGAGAGTAGTTAAAGAATTGGGAAAAGTAACCCTTAGTGATATTTTAGGGTTACCACCAATGGAGATCACGTCATTCATCATTGACCTAGTGTTATGAGCAACTTCAGCATTGGAGGCATCTTAGAAGATGGCACCTGTCAGCGTAAAAGAGTTAGTCACTCAGTTATAAAAACTGTTATATATAAAGGTATCATAAGATTGAAAGTGCTACTATGTGGTGCACATGGTTTGTTTGTAAAGGAAACGAATAGCGGTATGAGACTGCGCATATATTGGTGAGAATGGATTAAGTGAATTGATTAATTTAGCAATCAATATTGGATATCCATAATATGGATAGACCACTCGAAGAAATTAGTCTACTAGAGAAAATATGTTGAGGATGGGTTATCACCAACTAAAGAATTACTTAGATAATATGCCAAGGATGGCATTGAGAACGCGATAAGGACAGTATGAGTCTTTGATGAGGTAGGTTATATTAATGTATGCACCTGTACCTTTTAAGGATTTGATTGGAATGTTAAGAAATAATTGGACAAGTTGTCGAAGTCTTCATAGTGGATATTTTGATTTGCCCAAAGATTACAGATGAAGAACCCGAAGGGAGAAATGTATATAGCCTTGGAAAATCTTAAAGAGAAAAGAGGTTGGATGACAGATTCCATAAGAATGAATTTGGGTAAAATGAGTTTAAATTGGAAAACATATAGTAAGTGGTGAAGAAAGTTGAGGAAAATAAAGGACAAATATGAGTAATTGTCCTGATATGGTAAGTACTAGATGATGAAAGGTGAATCTTGTAATTAATAATTACATGTCTTTTGAGGGATTGCTTGTACACGGAAGCAACGTAGTAGAAATAATTTTATATACGTCGGAGTAACGAGATTTAGTAAGAAAGAGAAATTAAGCTCGAGGAGTGTTAAATCCATCAAGGTCTTGGAGTATATTAAGAAGTTGTATATGAAGTGGCGCTCTTTCCCAATTTAAGGAATCAATCGTGCGTATCATACGCGAGTGCTACGAAATTATAACGTCGACTTTAAGCATGCGTTAAAATACAAAATTATAGATATCATCGACTGAATAGAGCAAATGGTGAAAAGTGAAGTAATAATGCTGAGGAGGTTGTACGAAACCAAGAAGGTTGGAGTCTCAACCTAGAAATGAAAAAGCGAGGTGTGAAAATAGTAACCGCGGTTGTTCTCGTATGAATTCCGAGGACGGAATCCTTTTAAGGAGGGGAGACTGTAATAACCCGAATTTTCGACGCTTGAGATTATTAAGATTTTTGGATAAAATTTTTCGTTTTATGAATAAACGATTTTATGGATATATTATCATAAGGAACTTAAGATATGAAGTCGTATTATTAATGTGTGAGATAAATGAGTGTATGTAAATCTCACCAGAGCTGGGAGATTCATAACTCAAAAATATTGAGTAGTTCGTATTTTTAAGTTAGTCTAAGTAATATACATAGTACTTCTTTAGTATATTTTATCCGGAGAATCGCATCCGAACCCTTTGAATAAATAGGGTGAAGTTTATAAAAGAGTACGAAATGACTAATGATTAGTGAGTAGTGATTTTGGTGGAGGATAATTTTATTAGAACTTCCGGAACGAGTTAGATGTTAATTGCGTTGTCGCGAATCGCTACGGAGAGGAAGATCAAAACACTACCTTGAATATATATAGGAACCGATTTTGTTAAAAAGAAAAGGAATGGGAATACTTGTCTTAGTTATATAAAGAGAAAGCTAGCAAGTAGTATTGACCAAAGTCAAAGAATTCAATGTTGACTTGACCTTTTTACTTGTTAAAAGCCAAGACTAACTAACTAATTATACATATACACACATCAGCACCCATTTCCACCAAAACACTTCCATCTCCTTATTTGGGGGATGAAATCCCGAGTAGGAAATGAGATGAAAATGGGGAAGAAGAAAAGCTTGTAACTTTGGATTGCCATGTCCATTTTGCGCGTTCTACCACTCAAAACGAAGCCCTTCTCGAGCTCTATACGGGAATGGTAAGCACTCTCCTCACCTCCTATCTTCTCTAGTTCGTTTCTTGGTTTGTATGAACTGATGGTTACAGATTTTGGAAAGTTATGGTCTAGAAATCAAAGAGAGAAGAGATGAAGAAAGAAAGAGGAAGAAGAGAAAGGATGTTAGCAAGCTACTTTCCCTTTCCATTCCAGCTGATTGAAGAGGAAAAGTGGAGGGAGAGAATGCTTGGTTGCTTGATTCTTGATGGGTTTGAATAAAGAGGTATAAACTTTTTCCTTACAACTATGGTTTCTGTTTAAGCTAGATACTGCCCTGTTTTGAAGCACTGATTCGGACAAGTTTCATTATTTTCTTCGATTGATGTCTTGATGAAAGTTGTTCTATTTAGTTTCTAGTTTATTTACGCGCAAACCTTGTGTCGTTTGGATAAACGAGTAAAAAGTTATGAGTGTTTTAGCGAAGGTAGCGCGGAGCAGTGTTTTCTGTGTTCGGTTTTTAGAGTTGTTCAGTTCGTTTTTGGCTTGAATAAAATTATTTTGAGATGAAATTTTTATGAGAGCTTTTCCAGATATCCAAGAATATGTCTGCAAAATTTGGTATTAAAATTATAATGTTTCAATTTATTAAAAATGTTTGAGTAAAGGGTGCATAGTAACGTTTTATGTTTTTGAATTGATTGTCCTGTTTTGGAGAATTGTTTTGGAAAGGTTAAAGACCTTATTTGATGTGGGTCAAATGATGAAAATTGTTCATAAATCTCTTTACTAGAAGTTTGCAAAGTGTAGTAATTTTTGAGCTATGATTGAAAGAGTTATAAGTAGTTGAACACTAGCTTGTAAGAACATGAAATTGTGTTGGCTGATTTCTATGGATTGTTGGTAATAATTGGAGTATGGGATAATTGTGATTGGGCTTGGGATGTCTTGAGTACATTCCCAAGTAATAGTGTAAAATATATGGTAGTCGTTTGAGTTGAATTGGATGAGTTTAAAATGAGGTAAACGATGAACGTACAAACAGAACCATGCAATTTTTTTCTGCCTACCAACTGTTCATAAAACCCGAAGGGTCTACCCAGCCTTGCTTGATGATTTCTTTATATGGTTGGATAGATATCGGTCTCTAGATCGTTTGCGCACTAATTTTGCATCAAACGGAGTTGTGAGCTAAAAGTTATGGCCAAAATGGTCAGGTTAGGCAGAAAACTCAGCTGCTCTGTTTTTGACTGACTTGGAGTATGTGATCAGCCTAGTTAAGCTACTCCATAAATCTTGAGCCTTTTATTTTAAATAGTAGGCACATATGTGAAGACTTGGAAAGAAGAATTGGGTTAAAAAGACTAAAACCTGATTTATGAAAAATGCTTGAATCCGAGTGGTGCAAATGAAAAGTTAAGGGAAATGCTAATGTTTTAGTCCTAGCTATTCCTTATTATGAAACGACACTTGAGGCTAAACTAGAAAACGAAACCTCAATGAAAAATGTCATGTGATGACATAAGAATGCTATAAGCTAATGGGCTTGTTTATTGTATGTTGTTTGGAAAGGTTAAGGTAGTTATACGAGTATGTTTAATAGAGCGATTAAGATATACTCGTATAGCTAAACGTGTTTTGTTTCCGATTCGTAGATACTCGGACGAAGCCAGGAAGGAGCTTACTTCCGCAAGAACATACAGGCAAGTTTCCGACTCTATTGTTTAATTCCATATCAGAATATTATTAATTCATGGTGATGCCAAAATTTTTGAAATCTTTGACTTAATGATAAGTTCTTCGATTATACATTTTGTTGTGCTTGGAACCACTTAGCTCATTGTTGTCATTGGAAATGCACGTCGGCATTTCACCTTGAACTGTCTTATTCATATATAACTTGATTCTTCTGCTACTCTGAACTTCTCGAAAAGTTAGAGTATGCAAGTATCCGACGCTTTGTCATTTTAATTCTGATTTATGACAAGAGTATGCATAGGTTGTTAAGATTGCTTATCGTGAGTTGTTTCGAATCTCTTTCAACCTAATTCTGAGACGACTCTGAACTTCTTGAAAAGTCAGAGCTCGTATAGCAGCTTTCTAAACTCTAGACTTTATAACGGTTTATTGGTTATAAAGCTCTGTGGTGTTTGAAGTTCCATTCGGATGGAACTATATACTGTGTGTTCGCGGCTCTGAACCTCTTAAAAAGTTAGAGGACGTTTATTCTTCAGTTTTGTATAACTGAATCTGGTGTTGAGCATATCTTTTTAGTGCTCGATGGTCGACCGGGAGTAGTTTAGCGTGTATCGACGGTTAGTCGAGGTTCAATGTTTTAAATAATATTTAGTTTATTAAATATTATTTAAAGAGTATAGAAAGTGTTTAAAGGTTAATTAAAAACTTTCAGGGCATTTGAAATCATTTAAAAATTATTTAATATTGATTAAATATTATTTAAATATTTTGGGACATTTAAAAGTATTTAACTACTGATTAAATACTTTGTTATTCGCCCTTAAGTACACTAAGTTTGGAGAAGGGGGGGTTGAATACAAACTTAAGAATTAAGTCAACTTCTTGCGGAAATAAGTTTGTACAAAGAGAGTGTTTAATTAAGATTGATGTAACTAAGAACTGGATAACTAAAGTGTTGAAAACAGAAACAACAAGATTAAAAATTACTAGTGGATTGTTTTTCCACTAGTGATTTTTTGCTTTCAATTGATCTTAGTAAAAATACTAAGCTGCTTACAAAGTTGAATGTAGAACTTAGAAAAACATTACAAGTTCTGCCTGATTTTCTACTTTTCTTTTCTTGAGTTCTTCAAAACTACTCTTTTTTTTTGCTACTGTGTTTTTGTGACTTATTTATACAAAAACTACTACTCTAGTTTTTCTATCGACTGATAACAATATAATATTACAATTTATACTGTTTTCATAAAAATAGAAACTAGCTTCTTTTCACAGCCTTCCTTGTAGAACTGACTAGCTCTGGAAGTATCTTTGTCTTAAGATATTCCTTGGATGCTGTGTTGCCTTGAAAGTCTTCACAATCCTGACAGGACTGTCTTCCAATGATTCAGTTTCTGCACTGTTCCCGTAATTTCTGGCTTTAGCTAAATAGGGAAACTTTAATCAACTGATAAATGCTGTTAAGCTTATCAGTTGATTCACCTTTGCTTATCCATCGATGGATAGGATATTTGTTGATCAGTTGATGTGTCGATGGATAATTGAGTTATCCATCGACTTCTTATCCATTGATGGTTCTTTATCCGTTGACTGTTTTTATCCATTGATGACTTGTATCAGTTGATAGCTTTCATCCGTTGAGTAGTGTCTTCATCCATCGACTTCAACATCAGTTGATCACTTCACTTGTGAGAATTCTGACTTAGAATATTTACAATTGATCAGCCATTCTTCACATCTGTTGAGAAGCTAGAAATTGAAGTCAATAACATCAGTTGACTACATCATAGCATCCATCGAGGTAATACAATCAATTGATAGTGAAACATAAATCAATGCTACAATCCAGTTTATCAGTTGATAAACAAGTTTCAACTGATAACTGGTTTCCTAGTCAATGGATATTTATAAGTCATATCCATTGATTAGTTACAAAGTAATTGAGTCCCTATTGAAATTCTAAGTAATTTGTTATCATCAAAACTCATAATTCCTAACAATCTCCCCCTATTTATGAATATGTAAAATATGCATAAATTTTCTGTTGATGATAACAAAACTCCTGAACATTTTCATTCTTAGCAAGAATTACAATATTGATAAGTAAAGTTTGAGACAGAGTAATCAGATACCAGACAGGGATGAATTCTGATAATTTTGATGATTGAGGTTGAATCTCCTATCTTCTCCTTCTTCCCCTTGACTCATTCATCTTGTCTTCATTCTCCTTCATCTTCCTGTAGAGGGTTCCCTTCAATATCTTCTCATCTTCAATCCTGTAGTCCAATTGACTTACCAGATGATTTAATTCCAGATTGGGCAGTTTGTCTATTTCTTGACAAATATCAATGCATTTTTCTCTGCCTTCCCTGTCCTTATATATCATCAAGTAGAAGGGCTCATGAAGCACTTTTCTTCCTTCAGGATTCCAGATCTTTATTCTGTCATCCCTTTCTTCTTGAACAGGTGCCTCCCTTATCTTCTTCATTCTTTCAAGGATGGCCTTTCCTAGCTCTTCAGTTAGATAATACTTCCTGTTGAGCATAGTGTAGATTTTCCTTAAGATGCCATATCCTTGATCCAAGACTTGGTTGAATGTGAAGGTTGAGTGTGATCCATCTTCATACTCAATGTGAAGAAGATCAACATCTTTCTTCCTGTCCTTTTGCTGCAATCATTCCCTCAGCTTTGATTGGCACAAAGTTTTCAGATTTGTGTTTGAACACCTCTATTTCTTTGGCTTGATTACTCCCAGAAGCTTGACCTTCAGTCTTGACTTGTTTTGGCTTCTTCTCCTTGTCTCCTTTGTCTTTTACAACTAATGGTCTTTTAACTCCAGATGATTTTGGTGCATCTTTGGGCTTGTTTGCTCTTTGCTTCACCCTTGGCCTCCTTTCACCTTCTTTTCTTCTGGCTTCTCTTATTAGCCTATCCTCTTCATCATATTCCCTTTGCAATTGAATGGCTAATTCTTCTTGGGATCTGTAGTCTTTGCCACCATAGCTTCAGTACCACTTGCTTTCTCCAATGCATCAGCTTCTTGCTTCTCCCCCTTTTTGTTATCAGCAACTGGCACTTGTGCTACTGACTGAGAGAGAATGGGAGTCTCTAAGAGTTTACCCAGAAGATTGATTTGAGTGACTTGATTTTTCAAAATTTGCTGCATGTTGAGCTCCATGGAGGCTACTCTTTTCTCCAATTCCATTACCTTGTCCTTGGCTGAAAACTCAGTGACCAACCTTTGCTTGATTCTAGTCAGCATTGTGAGGCTGAGTCTAGAGTCAATGGTGGTGTTGAAATGCATCCTTGAGCTGTCAATGTCTTCTCTTATTTTCTTCAATTCATACTTGGAGCTTGTGACATGCATTTTTTGGATCTTCAAATTATCCCTGTAAAAGTTCAGAATTCTCCTTTGCAGGGGATCCACCACATCTACTTCAGCCATTGACCTTCTGTAAAGAGAAATGATGGCCCTTTCTGTTTCAGCCAAATTAGTTTCATCACTTGCCACTTGTGGATCTAGAAGTTCATCATCAAAATTATCATCAAAATCTTCAAGATTCATGTGGGATATATCATCAGGTTGACTGGCCAAAAACTCTTTCCCACTCCTGAATTGCTCTTCTGTCTGCACTAAACCCAGCATTTGCTCAGCTATTTGATTAGATGCTGCTACTAGTTCTTGATAATGAGGATCTTCATGTTGAAAGGTTGAAGCATCAAGATTGACATCAATTTCATCCTCCACCTCCATGTTGACTTCTGCACCTCCTGCAGGGACTCCCCCTGACTCTAGCCCCAACTCCTGGGTGAGTCCTGCTTCAAACTGCTCAGTTTTAGAAGTTGATGCTTCATGAGATGGTGAAATTGGTTTCTCTCTATTCTTTTCTCTCTCACTCTCTTCTCTCTTTTCTTGCATCAGGATCTCATCCTGGATTCTCACATCTCCCTTACTTTCCTCTCCTTTTTCATCACCTGCTAAGGTGGGACTCTCTTTTCTCACACCCTCTCCTTTTGCCACCTCAGAAGAATTTGAGGGCCCCTCATTTACACACTCTCCTTTTGCCAAGGTATGCAAACCTTGCCTCTCACACACCTCACCCACTCCACTCAATCCTAATAGAGTATTGGCCACTTGAAGTGTGTCAATGGATGATTCATGAATTGACATTAAGGGATCAATCGATGGATAAGAAGTATCCATCGATGGATGAATATCCGTTGATGTGAGCTCGTCGATGGATGTAAGGATATCCATCGATGAAAGTGAACTAGTCAATGGATGTTGGAAGTTATCAGTTGACTGCATAATATCCATTGACTGGAGAGAAATTACAGTATTTTCCTGATCAACCAAGGTGTTAACCTTATTTGGTGATGCAGGTGAGAGTGTTGGCTCCACCCTGAGTTGCAAAGAGGGTGAATTTGAAACAATGAAGTTGTCAATCAACACTGTTTCTGAAGAAATAGTTTTTGAAGGATATGGAAGAGAAGATTCAGATAAAGAATGGGGCTGTGCCTCAGGAAGATTCTGAGACACATCAAAAGAAGAAACTGAAGGCTCCACCAAATTTTCATTTGGCTTTGCATGTGTGTATGTGCCCTGTGCAGTATTTGTAACCTTCTTTCTTCTTTTGTATGGCTGTATTATTTGGTGACCCTTATCCCCATCTGATGGTCCTGGTTGAGACCTCTTTTCAATAGTTACATCTTTTTTAGAAGATGCAACTAGGGATGTGTTCAAGTCCTTTACTACAGCCTCAATCTGTTGGGAGATTGGACTGGTGGCTGGCTGGTTCCTCTCAATCTCACTCTCCTTATTCTTCTGGCTTTCTTGATATTGGCCAGTTCCCTCACCCTTATCAACCACCTTCACACTCCCCTTAGAGGTTTTTCTTTTCTTAGATCTTACAACAGTAGTCTTTTGAGAAACTACTGAGGTGGTTTGATCAGACTTGTGTTTTGAAGGTTGTGCAACTTGGGTAGGAGGAATGGGGGCATTTCCATCTCCCTCTATTGTTGCTGAAGGCAAAGAAATTTGAGATTTTGAAGAAGAATGTACAAGATGGAGATTTTGAAGATATACCTGTACAAGAGGAGGATAAATGAGGCACAACTTAGGGTGTAAGTTGATTCTCACAAGATCCTTGAAGACCCTCTTGTTTTGCATCCATGGCTCCAAGGACTCCATATCTGCACTTATTTCATACTCTCCAACAGAGGCATTAATAATCATCATGAAAAATCTTGCAAAGTAGATATTATTTTTCCTAGATGACTTGGGTCCTAACTTAGCAGATAATTCATTTAGGAGTAGTGTGCCAAAATCGAAGTATTTATCAAACAGGATAGAATAAGCAATTTCTTGCATACTGATCGTAATTGCATCAAAATTACTTATTTTTCCAGAAAATACTTTAATTATGGCATCAAAGAAATAACTCCATTCTTTCCTAAGATTTTTCCTAACAACTTCTCCTAATCCAGTTTCAGCATTTGCATAATTAACGGATTCTAACATGTCCCTAATTTCATTTTCAGTGGGTGGTTTATTACAATTATTTGCAGGCAACCCTAAACATTCAGATAATGAAGTACTAGTAATTGTATAGGAATTACCTTTGCAAGAATAAGAAATTACCTTCCCATCTGGTGAAATCTCTGCAGAGGTCCACAGTTCCTCAACAAAGGAACACACGATTGTTGGTGCTTCGCTGAGAGCTTTGGAAACTTTGCAATCTCCTAGGAATCGCATCAATGGATGAAAGTCCACAGGAGCATCATTCACCGTTAGACATGCTGTGTAGTTGTTCTGTTCATAGGTGAACCCAGTGGAAGAGACGATCTTCTTTTGTGGTGCCATTCTTTCAGTTGATATTCAAGAAATTAAAGTGAACTTGAAAGAATTTGTGAGAGCTCGTGAGAATTAGATAAAATTAGCTTGAGAGAGAGAGACAGAGATGAATAGTTTAGAGTAAAAAAAATAGCAGGTAAGAATGAATTTTTAATTGCAACTGCTATTTATATTTTCTAGTATTAAAAAGACTTGAGAGGACTTTTTAATTAGGCAGATAACCGTTGATGTATAAAAGACTGTAGTTTATTACCCTAGATGGTAATTCTCCAACGGCTATAATCTGATCAACGGATGAATAAAACTGTAGAAATTCTATTACTATCGACGGATAAAATAGAGAGTTAATCATTTATCGATCGATCACTAACTACCAAGGTAATTAACTGTCGATAGATAAATATCCATCGATAGGAATAACATTTATCTGTTGATCAATTAAGAAGAGATTTATCCGTCGATAAACAATTACTTAGGTAATTATCTGTCGATAGATAAATATCCATTGATAATTGTGAACAATGGCTACAAAGCAAAACAAAAAAAACAAAAAAAACAAAAAAAACTTGACAGTCATTTTAAGCATGAGCAAAATTAAGCATACCTAACTCAGAGACTAATCTATTAAAAGTAGATTCATCTAGAGGTTTGGTAAATATGTCTGCAAGTTGTTGTTCACTAGGGACAAAATGTAATTCAACTGTACCATTCATTACATGTTCCCTAATGAAATGATACCTTATGTCAATGTGTTTGGTTCTGGAATGTTGCACAGGATTTTCTGTTATTGCAATGGCACTTGTATTGTCACAGAAGATGGGAATTTTGTTCAAGTTGAACCCATAGTCAAATAGTTGATTCCTCATCCATAAAATTTGTGCACAGCAACTTCCAGCAGCAATGTACTCAGCTTCTGCAGTTGAAGTTGATACTGAATGTTGCTTTTTACTAAACCATGACACAAGTTTGTTTCCCAGAAATTGACAGGTGCCTGTAGTACTTTTCCTGTCTATTTTACAACCTGCATAATCAGGCCCTTGGTGCTTGCTTCAAGCCATAAAGTGCTTTGAGAAAAAAATAGACAAAGTTAGGAAATTTTGGATCTTCAAAGCCAGGAGTTTGTTCCACATAGACTTCCTCTTCTAATACTCCATTCAAAAATGCACTTTTCACATCCATCTGGTAGACTTTGAAATTAGCATGTGCAGCATAAGCCAAAAAGATTCTGATTGCTTCTAACCTTGCAACTGGTGCAAAAGTTTCATCAAAATCAATTCCTTCTTCTTGTGAATAACCCTTTGCTACAAGCCTTGCTTTGTTCCTAGTCACAATACCAGTTTCATCCATTTTGTTTCTGAATACCCGTTTTGTACCAATTACTGATCTATCTTTTGGTCTGGGCACCAGCTTCCATACTTTATTTCTTTCAAACTGATTCAGTTCTTCTTGCATAGCCAAAACCCAATCAGGATCCATGAGAGCCTCTTCAATTATTTTGGGTTCTTCTTGAGATAGAAAACTGCTATACAGGCATTCATTTTGAGTAGCACTTCTTGTCTTGACACCATCTTCTGCATTTCCAATGATTAGTTCAAATGGATGGCTTCTTGTCCATTTTCTTTGAGGAGGCAAATTTTGCCTTGATGATGAAGCTTCATGATCATTTGTATTGAACTCAAAGTGATCTGAATTTGTAGATTGATTCTGAAACCCTCCCCCTGTAGTGGATACCCTTGATGTAGATTGTTGATTATCCGTTGAGGAGTTATCAGTTGATGCATTATCAGTTGATGAATTTCTGTCAACTGATAAATTATCCATTGATGCAATAACATCAACTGATATTGGGTTTCTGAACACTTGAGGTTTTATAATTTCTGCCTCTTCATCATCATTTACATCATTTGATTCATTCTCAAAATGCAGTGTGTCATGATTTCCTTCATCAAACAAGCCTTGAATCTTTTTATCATCAAATACTACATGTACAGATTCCATAATAATGTGTAGTCTGAGATTGTAGACTCTATAGGCTACGCCTGATAGTGCATACCCAACAAATATAGCTTCATCAGCCTTGGCTTCAAATTTTCCTAGGTTTTCACCTTGATTTCTTAGCACATAGCACTTGCAGCCAAAGACATGAAGAAATCCCACCTTTGGCTTTTTGTCTTTCTTGATCAATTGATAATGAGTTTTCCCTTGAGCTTTATTTACTAGGGAGATGTTTTGAGTAAAACATGCTGTGTTTATGGCCTCAGCCCAGAAGTATGTTGGGAGTTTGGCATCTTCCAACATGGTTCTAGCAGCTTCAATCAATGTCCTATTTTTCCTTTCAACTACCCCATTTTGTTGAGGTGTTCTGGGTGCAGAGAATGTGTGTATGATTCCTTTTGATTCACATAACTCTTTCATTGTGGAATTTTTGGATTCTGTTCCATTGTCACTCCTTATCTTCTTTACATCCAATTCAAGATTTTTCTCATTTTCTCTTATGTGCTTGATGATGAGATGACTAGCTTCATCCTTTGAATGTAGAAAATAAGTCCATGAGAATCTTGAAAAATCATCCACAATGACTAGAGCATACTTCTTCTTTGCAATAGACATGATATTTACAGGACCAAACAAATCCATATGTAATAACTCAAGTGGCTTTTCAATTGAAGATTCCAATTTCGACTTAAATGATGCCTTCCTCTGCTTTCCTTTCTGACAAGCATCACAAAGTCCATCCTTGACAAATTCCATTTGTGGTAAGCCTCTCACTTGATTTTTCTTAACCAAGAGATTCATGGCTTTGAAATTCAAGTGAGCTAATTTCTTATGCCACAGCCAACTTTCTTTTGTACTTGCCTTAGAGAGAAGACAAGTCATTGATTCTGCATTTGTTGAGTTGAAGTCAGCTATGCACACATTCCCTTTTCTATTCCCAGTCATGACCAGGCTTCCATCTACCTTGTTGGAAATTATGCATGCTTCTGTTGTGAAACAGACTTTATTTCCATTGTGACACAGTTGACTTATGCTTAACAAGTTATGTCTTAAGCCATCAACTAATGCAACAGGTTCAATGATGACATTCTCTTTTGAAATCAAGCCATATCCCATGGTGTGCCCTTTGCTGTCATCTCCAAAAGTTACTCCAGGGCCAACTTTCTCCTCAAACTTTGTGAGCAGGGATTTATCTCCAGTCATGTGTCTTGAACACCCACTGTCCAAGTACCAAAGATTCCTTCTTTTTCCCTGCACACAGTCAGAACAAATCAAGTTGATTTTGGTACCCAAGTTGCCTTGGGTCCTTTCTTATTAGTTGTTATCTTTGGTTTGGTTTCCAATTTTTGTACCTTTGGTTTGGGTGGTTTTACTTCCACTTCAACCTTAGGTGTTGGTCTCCTTACCTCAGAATTCTCAGTGCTAATATTTGGAATGCTCATGCTTGCAGAATTGGAAAAATTTGGTGCATGAAGATTGTTAAGCATATTCCATGGCATAGCAGGCATATTCATATTGGCAAATGCAAGATATGGATTAAACATATAAGGCATTGATGCATACTGAGCATGAATTGCATGAGAATCAACTAAATGAGGAAAAACAGAATTGGTATGCATGTTGGGTACAGCAGGTACATTTGTTGCTGTAGGCATGGTGAGTTTACATTGCACAGATAAATGATTTTTACTACCACACTTAGCACATATTTTTCTAGGAGCATATTTATCAGGTGTGTAGTTGTTGTGCTTGTTTATGCCTACTTTACCATTTCTATTTTTCTTCTTCTTTTCATTTGGCTGAATATTAGGTTCTATCTTTTCCAATTTCTCTTTCAACTGATTTTTAGATAAGAATCCTATATTAGCCTGTTCAACTTTGATTTGAGATTCAGAGGAGCTACTTTCTTTGACAAATTTAATAGGTCTGTTAAACTTAGTTTTAATATCACATTTCTTAGCAGTGATGACTTCTCAATCGATGGATAATTATCCGTTGGAATAGCATTATCAATCGATGGATAATTCCTATCAGTTGATTCAGAATTATCAATCGATTGCTTCTTTTCGAAAGATTGATCTTCATCAATGGCTATTTTCTCAAGAGTTTCAGACAACATGGTGAAAGAGTTTGTTCCATGAATGTCATTCATCTTCTTACTGGCTTTACTTGACCTGTTCCACTTGTCAATGGTTCTTAGTTCATCCTCTAATTTTTCTTTTAACTTCTCTATTTCCTTTTTACTGTCAACTAGTTCATTTCTAGCATCTTTGTTTTCCATCTTGAGTCTGTCCAATTGCACTAGCTCACTCTCTAAGAAATTGTTTCTTTCAGTGAGAGTTTCTAATGTTAATTTGAGCCTAGTGTTCTCTTTGTTCAAAGACTTAAGAGTGACATGCAAATTATACAATTCATTAGACATTTCATTAATAGTAATATTGCATTCATCTTTGGACAACTCAGATAGATTTGTAGAAATTACCTGATTGCTAGAAGAACTAACTTCCTAGTCATCTTGATTGGCCATTAGTGCAAGATTGATGTGTTCTTCTTCTTCTTCAGAATCCTCCTCAGCAGCCCAGTCCTTTTCTTCTGTCACAAAAGCCTTCTCTCTTTGTCTGAGCAAGTCAAAGTACTTCTTCTTATAGTCAATACCATCACTGGACTTTGACCTCTTTTCAACTTTGGGCTTTCTGCATTCACTTGAAAAGTGACCAGCCAATCCACAGTTAAAACATCTGAATTGAGTCCTGTCAACAAGATTTTTGCCTTGTTGAGTGTCTCTTCTGAACTGTGATCCAGGCCTTTGCATTGGATTCCTTTTGAACTTGAGTTTAGAAAATTTTCTTGTTAGAAAAGCTAAATGCTCATCTATTTCATCCATTTCATCTTTGATGAGTGACTCATCACTGTCACAAAGTTCTTTGCCTTTACCAGTAGAAGATTCATCATATCTAACATAATTTGCACCATTGCCATGACCTTCTTTCTTCCCTTCTTTGAAATCAGCATCTTCATCTGTTTCTGCAACTTGCTTTTCCTTGACCACCAAAGCAATGGACTTTTCTCTCTTCTGACTTTTCTCAATTTCCTCATCTTGTTGTAGCTCCAACTCATAGGTTTTCAAGATGCCATACAGCTTATCCAAAGTATAATCTTTAAAGTCAGGAGATTGCCTTATAGAGACAGTCATTGGTTTCCATTCTTTGGGTAGGGACCTCAAGAATTTGAGGTTGGTGTCCTCAACAGCATAAACTCTTCCATATAGTTTAAGCTCATTCAACAGCTTTTGAAACCTACTATATGTATCATTTATTGTTTCACCACCCTTGAAGTGAAAGGCCTCATACTTTTGAATCAAGAGTTGCATCTTGTTCTTTCTTACTTGCTCAGTACCTTCATAGAGGGTTTGAAGAGTATCCCAGACTTCTTTGGAGGTTGTACAACTGATGACATTGTCAAACATGTCCTTGTCAAGACCATTAAACAAGATGTTCATAGCCTTTTTGTCCTTATGTACTTCCTTTTCATCTTCATCTGTATACTCACTCACAGATTTAGGAATGAGTTTGTCTGGTGCTTGAGTACCGTCTGCATTTACACTTGTAACTATTTTCATAGGCACATGTGGACCTTTCTCTATGCAATGAACATAGGAAGGATCAATAGATAGCAGATGCAAGTGCATTTTTACTTTCTAGGGAAAATATTCATCTTTCTCTAGAACTGGAATCTTAACTCCTGTGTCTCTTTGACCCATTCTTGATGTACTTTTAGATCTTGACTTTCTGTTTGTTGAAAGCCTGCTCTGATACCAATTGTTATTCGCCCTTAAGTACACTAAGTTTGGAGAAGGGGGGTTGAATACAAACTTAAGAATTAAGTCAACTTCTTGTGGAAATAAGTTTGTACAAAGAGAGTGTTTAATTAAGATTGATGTAACTAAGAACTGGATAACTAAAGTGTTGAAAACAGAAACAACAAGATTAAAAATTACTAGTGGATTGTTTTTCCACTAGTGAGTTTTTGCTTTCAATTGATCTTAGTAAAAATACTAAGCTGCTTACAAAGTTGAATGTAGAACTTAGAAAAGCATTACAAGTTCTGCCTGATTTTCTACTTTGCTTTTCTTGAGTTCTTCAAAACTACTCTTTTTTTTTGCTACTGTGTTTTTGTGACTTATTTATACAAAAACTACTACTCTAGTTTTTCTATCGACTGATAACAATATAATATTACAATTTATACTGTTTTTATAAAAATAGAAACTAGCTTCTTTTCACAGCCTTCCTTGTAGAACTGACTAGCTCTGGAAGTATCTTTGTCTTAAGATATTCCTTGGATGCTGTGTTGCCTTGAAAGTCTTCACAATCCTGACAGGACTGTCTTCCAATGATTCAGTTTCTGCACTGTTCCCGTAATTTCTGGATTTAGCTAAATAGGGAAACTTTAATCAACTGATAAATGCTGTTAAACTTATCAGTTGATTCACCTTTGCTTATCCATCGATGGATAGGATATTTGTTGATCAGTTGATGTGTCGATGGATAATTGAGTTATCCATCAACTTCTTATCCATTGATGGTTCTTTATCCGTTGACTGTTTTTATCAATTGATGACTTGTATCAGTTGATAGCTTTCATCCGTTGAGTAGTGTCTTCATCCATCGACTTCAACATCAGTTGATCACTTCACTTGTGAGAATTCTTACTTAGAATATTTACAATTGATCAGCCATTCTTCACATCTGTTCAGAAGCTAGAAATTGAAGTCAATAACATCAGTTGACTACATCATAGCATCCATCGAGGTAATACAATCAATTGATAGTGAAACATAAATCAATGCTACAATCCAGTTTATCAGTTGATAAACAAGTTTCAACTGATAACTGGTTTCCTAGTCAATGGATATTTATAAGTCATATCCATTGATTAGTTACAAAGTAATTGAGTCCCTATTGAAATTCTAAGTAATTTGTTATCATCAAAACTCATAATTCCTAACATACTTTCAACTCGTTTTGGTTTATTTAAATATTATTTAATATTGATTAAATATTATTTAAATATGTTGAATCATTTAAGATTATTTAAATATTAAATAATCTTGATTATATTCGAATTAAATATTTTAATTCTTTTAAATCCTTTTAATATTTTTCGAGGACTATTCTGGGCCTCCTAAATATTAATAAAATATTTATTTGTTCTTTAAAAATATTCTGGAGTTGTCTAAACTTCTTTAAATATTATTTTTCATTAAATACTAAATAGTGAGCGATGACTCAGATGTTTTGAGAGTACTCCCATCCTGTTTAGGGAGCCAAGTTATTGTCAGATATTGAAATCTTACAATAGGTCGTTGTTGTTCTGGAAGGTTGTATTAAATTCCCTTCCTTATCTGTTGATTGAAATCCTGTGATTGATTGTTGTTGTTGTTCTGGAAGGTTGTATTAAATTCCCTTCCTTATCTGTTGATTGAAATCCTGTGATGGATTGTCATTGTTGTTCTGGAAGGTTGTATTAAATTCCCTTCCTTATCTGTTGATGAAATCCTGTGGTGGATTGTCGTTGTTGTTCTGGAAGGTTGTATTAAATTCCCTTCCTTATCTGTTGATGAAATCCTGTGGTGGATTGTCGTTGTTGTTCTGGAAGGTTGTATTAAATTCCCTTCGTTATCTGTTCATTGAAATCCTGTGATGGATTGTTGTTGTTGTTCTGGAAGGTTGTATTAAATTCCCTTCCTTATCTGTTGATTGAAATCCTAGAGTGGATTGTTGTTGTTCTGGAAGGTTGTATTAAATTCCCTTCCTTATCTGTTGATTGAAATCCTAGAGTGGATTGTTGTTGTTCTGGAAGGTTGTATTAAATTCCCTTCCTTATCTGTTGATTGAAATCCTAGAGTGGATTGTTGTTGTTTTGGAAGGTTGTATTAAATTCCCTTCCTTATCTGTTGATGAAATCCTAGAGTGGATTGTTGTTGTTCTGGAAGGTGGTATTGAATTCCCTTCCTTAACAGTTGATTGAAATCCTAGAGTGGATTGTTGTTGTTCTAGAAGGCTTGATTAAATTTCCTTCTAGGTTTGATGAATGTTTAAGTATTCATCAGGGACTGGAGTAAAAGTTGCGTAAGAGGTCGGGGACGCACGACCCATCCGTAATTAAAGGCCCATGAGTTGCCTAGGGTGACGTCCCGATAAGGGGTTGTCCTTCTACTAGTAGAGAAAATGACGAGATGTCGATTGTACATGCGACTGATCATCGAGTACAATAAGGCGTTGAAAAATCTCCAGTTAATCCCGTTTCTTCCAATTGGAATTTGACGTTGCACTGTAACGAAAGCCTAGATGCTGAGTTACCGATAGTGTCAACGGGAATGTAATCCACTCTGAGTTGGTTGGTTGTTTTGAGTACTGTTTTATTCGTATATATCAGTTTCACTGTTCCTACACTATAACGAAAGCCATGGTGCTAAGTTACTGATAGTGTTAATGGGAATTGATGAACTTTCATTCATTCTTTTCGCAGTATATTGAACTGCTTGCTTATTGATACTCAAACTAATGGTACTCGGTGATTGAGACCATTGTGCTAAGTTATTGATATTGTCAGTCTCAAAAATCATGAACTTAAATTGTTGTATTGCAGTAACGTGAACTGCATTATTATTGTGAATATCTTCTTGTATCGTGAACCTTGAGTCATTTATTGTCGAGATATAACTGGCTATACATCTTCAATCAGATTGCTAGTTATGTACTTTATTGTTGAATATCCAGTTGGGATAATTATGGCTATCACCTTTTCCTTGAAATATTCTGATAAATAACTTGCTGAGCATTCTTTGGCTCATTCTTGCTTTTTGTAAATCTTATATCTTGCAGAAAGAGATGACTATGAATTGTCTACCTCGGGTATTATGTTAAGGAACAAGAAGATTCGAGCTTGAGCTAGCCAGGTTCAGGACTTCGATAAATGGTGCAAGAAAGGCGGGATTCCAGATTAGAATCCTAGACTTATTGAAAAATATGTAATGTGACAATAGATCTTGGATTAATGTTTACTTCTAATGTAACATCATGTAGAAGTTATATTAGTAGTGTGAGATCCTGAGGTTACATTGGTTTGTAAAAACTATTCCTATTTTAAGTTCGTTTCCTGAGACTATAACTTGAGTTGTGTATTTGGTTTGGGGTCACTGCTTTTATGTTTGGTTATTATAATGGTTAAATCAGGTGAGTGATGTTATTGTGGTGAAAATTGGATAGTGACAACCTGGATTCCTGACCCCGGATCTGGGGGCGTCACACAAGGAGCTTCAGGGCCTTGCTGTCGAAGACTATTCCAAATAATTCTAGCATTGACCTTAGAAAGCCCATTCCAATAGATTTTATCTAGGGCCTGTAAATTAAAACTAGGTGGCACAAAATAGTGGAGCCACTTCTGAAGCATCCCAGGAGTATGGTGCCTATGAGTGTTTATAACAGGAAGCACTCAAGTACCATTGTGAATCAATTCTTGAAGAGTAGCACCATCATTTGAATGCGCATTGGAGATGATTGGGTCACTAGGAGAGACAACAAGAGAGGAGTGCCTCCACCAAGGGTCGAAACATGAAGAAATAGTGTCACATCTACCAATATTATAGGTGATATAAAGCTTGACTTTGTCTCTAAGCTTCGAGATTTTGTGCCAAATCCAGGAGTAATCAAAAGGAATATGGACAAAGCCCATAAAATTTTCCTTTTGATAACAGCTTTGTGAACCCAAGAAGCCCAAAGATAATCCTTTTTAGTGATTACATTCTAGAGATGTATCATGTTTTGAGATCGATTCCAATCCATCCAATTTTTTAACCCCAGCCCCCTTCACTCAAAGGTAAACAAACTGAGGCCCAAGCCACTTTGTGACCCCCTTTAGCTTGGGTATCACCTTTCCAAAGAAATCTCGAGAAGAGAAGATGCATATGTTTGTGGATTCCAACAGGGAAGATAAAGTGCCTTGCCCAAAAAGCCTGAATTATAAATAGAACTGCTTTGATCAATTGAAGGTACCCTGCAAAGGAGAGGAACTTTGAAGTCCAACTGGAAAGGTTTTGAGTGATCTTTTGAATCAGAAGCATAAAATCATTGAGACTGAGCTTGGAAGAAATCAAAGGCACACCAAGAAAATGAACAGGAAGAGTACCATGATCAAAATGAAAAGAACCATCAAACAAATCAATTACATCCCTAGCACAGTTACTGAAGAAAACCGTACTCTTATTTGCATTGTAGTGAAGGCCACTTAGATCAGCAAATTGACTCAAGCACATCATAAGGTGAGTGATTGAGCTTCTATCTCCATGAGAGAAGAAAAGAACATCATCAGAAAATAGCAAGTGGTTCATGTAGGCTTCACGACATCTCCAATGGTGCTTGAAGTTACTAGGCACCATGTTGAGCATACAAGAGAAAACTTTCATTGCAATTACAAAAAAATAAGGAAAAATAGGATCTCCTTGGCGAATGCCTTGAGCCCCCTGCAAAGTAACCACATGAAGCACCATTAAGCTTAATAGAGTACATGGGTGTAGTAATTAATAAAGCGACCCAATAAATAAACTCAGTTGGAAAATTGAATTTGTGAAGAGCCTGAATGATGAAGTCCCATTGCAAAGAATCAAACGCCTTGCGCAAATCAATTTTCAAAGCACACTTTGACATTCCCGTGAGCCTACTGTTGGGTTCCGAGGCATAAAACGCAGCGGATTAAACGTAAATATAACAAAAATTTGGAACCCTAAACGCAGGATCATGAAATAGTTCGGACTGATTATTGTGAAACGGAATCATACCTTTTCTTGGTCTTGACTTCTACGAACTCAACGGAGATCCTAGCTTTCACGACTTGTGTCTTCTTCTCGAAAACACCTCTATGGTATCCACACGAGCACCTTCAAGAACGTCTCACGATCTTGATTACGGAATGGATGTACTAGCCTCCTTTGATGATTTTGAATTTTGTTCTTTCTGCCTCCTTGCTGATGCTGCCTTTAGGATTTTATTTCTCAAAAACATCATCCCTCTTAACCCTATCATTATCTATTTATAATGCTGGTTAAGAGGCCCAATCAGCAACCCATAACAGCAAAGCCTAACCCATGTAGGTTTAGGATTAAATAATAAAAACCGAATTTCTATTATTTAATTAATAACTAAGTCATACTTAATTATTAAGGGCAGAATTCAAATTTGAATTATATTATTTCAATTAATTAAGTCTCACTTAATTAATATAATAAAATTCAAATAATCATCAATTAATTTAAATCTATAATTTAAATTAACTATTCCTTGAAGTGCTCTATGTGTGTGACCCTATAGGCTATTATTTAAATAGCAATAATTTTATTCTCTAATAAAATTATAAACAATGAGCGGTATCTAGTAATACATCATTGATACACAATTAAATAATAATTAAATCGTGATTCGATAAAACCTTTCGTGATTAATGTTTCCGTGTAATATAATCCCTTTAACCATATATATTATAGATTAAACTCGAGGCATGTATTTAGTCATCCTCTTCAACATTTAATCCGGGTTTACTTGATCCATGAGTAGACTATGAAAACAAATCATTATTTGAGCACGGCCATGAATTTTATAGTCTCACTCAATCAAGAGGCCAATAATATCTCTCCTAATTATAGGAGGGTTAAATCCTTTATCTATCATTCATATTTCTCATACGACTCATGATATACACGATGTCCACTTTTATCATTACCCGGTCAAAGGTAACTTTTAATGTAGTCAAAGTATATTAATCCTCATATAGAAATATAATGATCTCAAGTCAGAGGATTATTACACCATTATCACTGTGAGTCTTTCTTATGACTTTATTAAACATGAAGAATCTCACTGTGGGTCTGTCCAGTACCATGTACTCCTGCATGTACCTATGTGTTGACTTTAGTATCCCCATACTTATAACCAATGAGATGTGGTTATCAGTCAAACAACATACTAGTCTATTTATGTATTATTATTGTCCTATAATAATAATACTCGACTAGGGACATTTAAGAATATGATCTATTATATAATCTCAAGTTCAAGTCATGTACTAAACTATACAATGTGTATAATGATTCTAAGGACATTTATTATGCTAACAAATATATCGCAATATTTAAAGTCATAATAAATACGTTTATTGAATAATCAAATGACATAAAGGTCTATTAAAAGAAACATTGTATTGCCTCTAGGGCACCTACACTAACACCTACCATATCCACGAAATAATTCTTGAGCTACCAAAATATTGTCTGAAATTAAATGCCTAGGGTTGAAAGCTGATTGAGCTTTGCCTATGATGGAAGGAGGCACTGCCTTGAGCCTAGAAGCCAAGATTTTTGAAGCACATTTGTAAGCAACTATGCAGAGAGAAATTATGTGAAAATCCTTCATTGTGGATGCACAATTCATCTTAGGAACCAATGCTATAAGAGTTGAGTTAATACCCTTATGCATTGTGTCTCTTTGAAAAGACTCTTTAACATCTTCACAAAAAAGCCCACCAACTATGTGACAGGTATGCACAAAACATTCTGCATTGAAACCATTAGGCCCCGGATCCTTTTTATTTTTCAAAGATTTTACAGTTTGCCAAATCAATTCATCAGT
Source organism: Oenanthe sinensis (assembly GCA_028671895.1). Taxonomy (NCBI): domain Eukaryota; kingdom Viridiplantae; phylum Streptophyta; class Magnoliopsida; order Apiales; family Apiaceae; genus Oenanthe; species Oenanthe sinensis. The sequence goes on along the minus strand of CM053804.1, from coordinate 17,837,783 downwards.
AATTGGTGCAAGTAAACCAACATGTTAAGATTCATTAAGTTGCTTACACTGTATAGAGGTGAGATCTAAGACTCAAGGCGTACTAGAAAAACCCAAAGTATCTTTGAAGAAATCAACGGCAACATTAGAAACTTGAGTGTTCCCATGAACCCAATTATCATTGCCATATTTAATACTCAAATTTTATTGCGATTCTAGTTGGCTTGGACTTGATTAAAGAAGAAACGATTATTACCATCCCCCAAATTCATCCATTTAACCCTGGAATTCTGTAAAAAAAGACATTTCTCAGCATTCAAACACTTACGAAGATGAAACACAACCTCATTCTCCTGGATGCTTAAGGCAACTGATTCAGGCTCAGCTTTAAGGCTTTGTTGTAAACATTTAATAGCTTCACTATCTTGCAAAACAATATTAGAAACATTGCCCATAGATTTATCCAGGCCCACCAATTTACTTTTAACCAACCTGAGTTTGTGACACAAAAAGACCCAACCTGACTAACATCTTTATTATGTTTTAGAATACCATTTGATACAATGAAACATCCCTTGAGAGCATCAAAGTTCGATGGTTGAACGAACCCTAGCTCATTGACATTTTTACCATGGATAAAAGTTTGAAACTGAGTAAAAGCATTAATATTGGTATCAATAGATTCAAGAAATTGACCAAACTCCATAAAATTCCGGTTAAAACGAAGGACCTCTTCACTGTTTCTTGGGTGTGCTATGGACTTCTGGACTATAGGCTTAGAAGAAACAGTCGCATAACTTTCATTTGAGGTAGCTGGAATAGGTCCTGGATGCTCTTGTGCAGACCCACCTTCAAGTCTAAGGATAAAACCATCCCTCATTCGTCTTGTTTCACCTAAGAAACCACCAATAAGAACATCATCTATGTCAAGGCTACGATCTTCTCTTGCCATCAAAATAAATTTTGCAGAGACACGACTGTAGATCCTTGATAAATGAGAACAAAGGTGGAGAGCGTGTAAGAAATGACTAAGAAATAAGGAAGAAAACAGAGAAATTCGAAGGTTGAAGAACCAAAGAGAAATAGCTAAAACAGGAATGTTTAAAGCTATGACCCGATGGAAAGAAGCAAACAACCCAGAAATGGAAAAAACAAACTGCCAAAAGAGGGAAGAAAAGTAAGGCGGGAAAAGAAAAGAGAAGAAAAGTGTTTGGGAGGCTAAATAATTTCTAGAGAGAATGATGAGCTTCTCACTCTAAAAATCATTTTGCCGAACTAACTAACTCAACTCAACTAAAATGTGTATTTTCAAGGTTACATTACCAAATTTTATGATTTTTTTTAAAAAGAATATAAATATTTCGTAAATATTAGAGCCATATTTCTCTCTTTCTAATTTACCCCTGTACGATTGGGGTATTGGACCAATTTAACACAAATTGTGATAAAAATACCCGAAATAACACAAATTAAAAAGATGGTCTTCCCACGACACACACACAAGGCACAACATAGGTGCATGTTGGATCTAGACAAGTCTATCTCTTTGTTTAGAATAACTTGTACTGTTGATGTAACAATTGTAGTACTTCTTTTATAGGGGTTATGAATTAAATTTCTATACTTGTAAAATTGCAGTTAAAAGTTTTTCCTGCTATAATTCCCATTGTAAATAGTGGTCTCAAATAAAGTTTTGATAAAAGACTTAAGATTGATTGATCATGCATCAGGTTGAATAAGACCTCAACAAATAAGGAGTTCAAATTGGAAATTCTATCTAAGACAAAAAACCATTAGAGAAGTTTACAAATGAACTGGTCGAGAAGTCTCAACAATGTGAATAGCAAAGCCTAAATGAATCATTCGAGAAGTCAAGAAACTATAATTGATCGGGAAGTGAAGTATGTAGAGAAGTCTCAACGTAGAGAAATATGGTATCCAGGTGTTCGAGAAGTCCAGAAAAATCATATCGAGAAGTCAGTTGTTGAAGTGATCGAGAAGTCTAAAGAATGGTTTAATCAAGAAGTCTCAAAATTAGACCGATAGAGAAGTCACAGGGTGATTGATCGAGAAATATCAAAATAACTATTCGAGAAGTCTCAAGAGCAACTAATCGAGAAGTCTGCATTAATCGAGAAGTCTGCATTATGACTTATCGAGAAGATAGATAATGTGTGAGTTATGGACTACTTCAAATAAGCTAATTTCAAGGAGATATGCAGAACAATAGAAAAGTTACAGAAGCATTGTCATGATCAGGATCAATCAAACCTATAAATGATAATGACAAGTCTACAAGGAAGCTTGAAGAGAGAACAAGATAAATGACAGAAGATAGAATGCAGAAGCTATAAAATGTCGAATCAAAAGATTTAGCTAGAAATAGATTGTCTAAAATATAAAGTTATAGTAAATGAGTCTAGGGAGCATGTGCTAATGAGACATGTTGTCGATTTAGTAAAGCACTTCTTCACAGTCTAAATTAAGTGTTGAATTGTATTATCTTTAAAAATACTTTATTTTCTCTCAAGAACAAGAAGTGAAATTCATCTTTGAATTTTAGGATTACAACATTTCATTCTAATAAAATTAGATTGAAAGATGTGTGTTTTAACTTTTTCATTCCGCATTTCTTTACACATTCAAGTTTATACAGTCAAAATTCAACAACTAAGTAAATCAAAGCAAATCGAAAAAGAGCCAAACTTATACATTCACCCCCTTCCCTCTGCATAAGTTTCTCCATAACTCATTCCAAACAAGTCGTATTAGAGCACAAACTGTTGACATACAAGCAGTATAAAGATCAAGATGACTCCATTCGATAGGGAAAACTACAACCTTTGGAAAAGAAAAATGTTGATGTTCATCAGGGCTGCAAACTCTCTGTATCCTGAGATATTGAAGAAAAGACCCTTCATGCCTGTGACACTGGTTCCTGAAACAACTAGTGGCTTAGATGTGATACCAGTAACATGGATACCTAAGGACCCACTCAATACTTTGACACGGAGAAAGAAAAGGTGTTTCTTGACAGCAGTCTAATGCTCATACTGATAGAGTCATTGGACATTTTTATGTATAACAATATTGTCAATTGCACTTCTGCCAAAACACATCTGGGAAACTATTGAGATACTTTGTGAAGACATAGAAGAAGTGAGAGATAATCAAAGGAAAATCTTGGTTTCACAGTATGAGGCTTTTATGTTCAAACAAAATGAAGGCATAACTGAGGTCTTTGAAAGGTTTAATAAGCTGATAAATGATCTTCAACTCCATGGAAAATTCTATGAAACCAAAGAGAAAAACATGAAGTTTTTGTTAATTCTTCCAGAGCATGTAGAGAATAAGATTTATGCTATAAGAGAGGGAAGAGACTTGACAAATCTTCTACTTGAAACACTCTATGGAATATTAAAGACCTATGAACTAGAACTCTTTCAAAAGAAATCCATTCTAGCCAACAGAGACAAAATGACAAATGTCACAAGTGCCCTTATTGTCAATAAATCTATGAAGATGGAAAAGTGTGGTATAAGTTAAAGGTTGAAGATTGAAGAAGTTGTATATCAAGCCAAAGGAAATGGGGAGTGTTGGTTCCCGGAAGTATTGTAGAAGGGGAGGTTGAATACGATACTCACTAAATTAAAAAATTCTTTCGAATCTTTTACGGATAAATAATTTAGAGTTCGGTTAGTGGGTTGGAATTCATGAGGTGAATAGTGTTTAGGAGATTAGCTTACTAATTTTCTATATTTATGAATAAACATTAAAGTTCTAAAAAATTAGCAAGTAAATAAATGAGACAAGTTCCCGGGAATATATCTTTCGTATATAAACCCTGAGGGCTGCTACACCGAGTTAAAAATATAACTGGTTTACAAAGAACAAATTAGTTCTTTGCTACTAACATAAAAATATAAGGCTCAGTTCCTATACAAATATATCTAAATTATTACAAGGAAAAATTGATTTGGTAGGGAGTGATATCTAGGAACCCTGAGAATTTTTTATTAAAGAACCGGGTCCTAATATCTAACCGAAAGCAAGTTATGGGTGTGTATAAATTAGCTCTTCTTGCTACGGCCATAACAGTATCTCTCTACATTTTATTTTTATTGAAGAAGACGACTCCTCAAATGAGTTTTTTCTTCTCTTATCTATGTAGACTTTTAAATCAATAAAGTGAGCTGCTATAATTTGATTGGCTGATGGCTAAGTGGGGCCAAGAAATATTTTGTTGTGCCTTAGAATTTTGTTGCACCAATATATTTTGTTATGCCTGAAGAGTGAATCCCCTGTGAAGATTTATGTGGCGCCTTGAAAATGCCTTAAGCTATTTGAAATGTTTGTTGCGCCAAGCACAATGGTTGTACAGGGGAGGCACAACATAACAATTGATTTAGTCGCGCTTGATATTTTTCATGGTCAAAGTGCAATTTGATCACTGCAATTTGATCATCTTTTCATTCCTTGACTGAAGTTCACCAACTTCCATTTCTTGTACCAAAGTCTTGTCACATTACACCTTGTACCCTGGGCTGTTTCCGTTCTTCAATTGTAGTTCAGAAACTTTCACTTTAATACCAAGGTTGTGACACTTTGCACCCTGCACCCTTTCAGTTGTTTAGTTGTTTGGCTGTAGTCTCTACAAATCACTTTTCGTACCTTAATAAATAACTATTCTTTACAAGTACGTTCTTCAACTTAATAAATCTTCTATAGTTAATACTCAGATTCCTTTCACAAACTGCTGACACCTAGTGCAACTGGTCTGGTTCACAGACGACTAACTTTGATCCAGGTCTTCGTATTTTGCCTTATATACATTGTTAAGTTTGCATCAACTTCATTGTTTCGAATACTAACTGTCAATAAACATAGTACTTTCACTAAAATCTTTTCTGGTACTTAGACAATGTGTCCATTATACCACAATCTTGAATACATCATTATATGTTCTTCACTGATACTTGAACATATAACTGAACTTCTTTCAGTGAGTATAGCTTCAAGACTGCATCTGTCTTCTTTAACCTTTGTCTTTACCTTGTCTTCAGTCCTTCTAGATTTCTATGCTTCGAACACTATCTATCTTCAATCAACGCCTTTATACTAAAATCTTCTAGTGGCACTTCTATATAGAATCTTCAACACTTCTGAAACCCTGAAAGTCTTCAACCATTATTCTTCACTGAAGCATGAACATGTTAATGTACATCTCTCAATGACCTATAGTAGACTTCAAAACTTCTTCTAATTTATTAATTCACTGTATCTGCCTTGTCTTCATTTCTTCTTAATTTCTGTGTAGGCATAGTATTATTTACTTGTCATGTTCTAGTGTTGAGTTATCATGATTACTATTCATACAGCTTCGTAATTTCACCAACAATCTCCCCCTATTTGATTGTTAAACTTAGCAAACAAATCCCATAGAGAGGATAACTCAACTAGTAACTAAAAAAGTAATCGTCCGAGACTTGTAAATAATGCTACTGGTTTTTCTGGATCAGATTCTTCATTTCCAGAATTCTTGAGTAACTGAAATGAAAGATGTTTATTCCTTTGGCACTGAACTGATATGCATAGAGTATCATCTTCATTTCCGTCAATGTTTGATCTTTCTCTGCTTCAAAATCCTTCATAGTTGAACTTAAAGAACTAATCATAAACAGAGCTTCATAAGAATCAATATTCCTGAGAACATCTTCAATAGAATATAGAACATGGCTCAAGTAATGTTCTCACCCTGAGAATATGATTCTTCTTCTCCCCTTCAGATGAACAATGGAAGTTTCAATTATTTTCTGTACATCACACTTGGATGAAGAATCCGCTATTGACAACTTCTTTCAAGTATAGGATACAGTTTCTTGATTCTCCCATATTCTGTTGTTTTCCATAAGGATCAGAAGCAAATATTTTCTTCTTTTTCTTGTCTAAATTCTCCATCTAGGGATATTAACTTCTCCCATAAGGATACGAATATAAGACCTTCTCATTTTTCTACTTTTTCTTGTATACTAAATTATCCCCCTTAGTTGAGGAATCCTCTAATGGCCCATGATCTTTCAAATGGCTTGTGTTCCAAAGAAGGTTCTCGTATGTCATTGATTGGGAAAACATAGTAGATTTTCTTTCAGAAGTAGCAAGTATCAAGGGTAAGTGTTTGATCTTTGGTTTCCTCACTTCTACTACATTCTGTTAGTTTTTACACTTAAGTGTCGAGCACTTTGAAGTGTGTCACTCTTACTCTCCTTATCTCTCACTCAAGTGTATCTCTCCCTCACTTTCACTCAAGTGTTTATCTCTCTCATTTTCACTTTATATTTCAAATATAGCCTTCTGTACCTACAAGTGAAATCCGTCAATTCATTTATATTCTCATCACCTGATTCATCAGAATGAATTGAATCACTATCAAGTGGAGAATTACCTCGTATATGTGTTCTTGATCTATCATGCATAAGCACTGTCTTTGTACCAAACTCAATAGCTTTTGCTAAATTACTGTATAGTGGAGCCTTACTACCTCTTTGAGATGGGTTATCCCAAGATTTTAAAATCTGTTAGGGAATCCTGCCTTGTTCTATCAAGGAGTTTCCTCACACTTTCTCCGTAAATGGGAGGTGGACATTCATTTTCAGGATCTGGAAATGTTCCTTCTAGGAGGGGCGACGTAGTAGGCAATGTAATGAATGACAATTTAGATCCTACGTTTTCCTCATAACCCTATGATGGGAATTTTGTGTAAAATACCCTACTTGACTCATTCGAAGAATTCTTACCAAGTAGTTTCCTCTCAAGCCCAAATAATTTTGAACAAGAGATCTCCTTTTCGGGATGTAGAAGATTAACTTCTGTTTGAGGTAGATACCTTGGACAATGTAATGTATGGCAACTGAGAGTTTGTATCTCCTCTGAATGAATGTACCTCTCACTGTGCACACCTTGCAATGTGTTCCTAGAATTTAATTATTTAGGCTTACCATCATCTTGAGTGCCAGTGGTGTGCTTGACTCAATAGAAGATGGCTGACGAACGAATTTCAATGGACTCACCCTATTGAGAGAATGATTCCAGAGACAGTTTTATTGCCTTTTCAGCTCTGCATCATTTTGACAAGATGCAGATGAGCTTACAGTTACCTTAGTTTGTATACTACTTTTCTTCTCTGGAGGTAGAGTTGTGGGTGCACTTCCGACTTCATCCTTATTTGCTGCATCAAGTGTAGTTTCTCCTTTATCAACCTCTAATTTCCATGAGTTCCTTATATCTCCAAGGTTTAATATATTGAAGTGGATGAATCAGTGTTTGGTACTAAGGCCTGGTTAAGAGATTGATAGGTTTTCAACCTCTTGGCCAGCTTCTAATGCCACTGGGGGCTAAAAGGATAGAATCAATAAGATAAAAAGATAATCATCTTAACATTCCAAAACATATTTCTCATCTCAAAGAGAAGGAAAAATATAATAAGGAATGGTAAATGATTTCATTAAAGCACTTTTAGTAAAAGAGTTTTGTCGGATCTAAAGATTTATCATTTAAGAGCATGATACGAAATTTTCTTTAAGATACTTATCCCATAATAAAATGAGGGAAATTGTATCAGAGAAGAAATTTTCTATCCCTTATGAAGTTCTTATAAGGCAAATTTCCCATAATAAAATGTGAGAATTTACACCAAAGAAGAAATTCAACTCTCTTACCAAATTATATCTCAATAAAATGATTCATTTCCTTTAAAACCTAAACACTGTATATTTTGAAAACAGTTTTGCAAAACATCCTTATCAGATAGAGGACTATGATTTTCTAACTCATAATGCAATCATGATTTATATCATTTTCGTCCACCTGATAGTATTCCCGACTTAAAATAAAACATGACAATTGGGGTTGGATGTATGCTTAACAATACAATATAAGGTCTTCAAAGCAACAACCATTGTTTTGGTACTATGAATCAATGTGAAACATACATTGAAACAAGTGTTTAAAAATAAATCATTTTACAAGTGATTGATACCTCGAAGTAAAAATAATTTCTCTGAATAAAATAGCATTCATAAAGTTTCTGCCACTCTATAAGGAAAAATTAAGAGAGAAAAAGTTTTTTAAGATAAAACTTTTAAAACTAGCTTTTGAGAGAGGATAAAAGATTTTGAGATTTAAAGAAAGAATATCCTCAAGAAAAGTTTGATTCACACCCTAGGATTTAGATATCAAAGTAGGGCTGTAAATCAAAATATTTTCAAAAGAGAAGTTTTGAAAAAGAATTTTAATGTTTTCTTCTTTAAAACTGATAGAAAAATGAATGTATCTTTGAAGAAAACGTTTAGAAAAAGAATCAGACAAGAAATTCTTTTTAATACATTCAAGTTTAAAATTCAGTTAAATAAAGAAAACTAATTGCAATACTTATGTAATACTAAACCGTTGCCACAGATATGCATATTTAAATCAAATAACATGTGGCAATTATTCAGTTGAACAACAAGAATTTAGACATATTTTTATTATTAATGATTTCAGATAAACAACTTGTATTATCACTAATATTAAAAATATCACAACTAATTGCACGGAAACAATAACAAAATATCATTACTTGGTATTTAACAATAATTTGAAAATGCAAGAAATTATGATTCTAATATTTTATCAAATCAGAATTATGAAACTAATAATCATTGAATTACTTCAATCCTTAATTTTAATAAGATAAATTAATTGCGCTAAATACTAAATATTCATAAGATTGAATATTAGCATCTAACTTCCTACGCTATATCTAATAATCCTCACTCAAGCATATTGCAATTAAACTCATAACAATTATTAATGATATATGTAAGCTCGAGGATGTAGTTGAAAAGAAATTCACAAGTCGTATAAATATTAACATTTAATACTTTTGATCCTAATTACAACTACTTGTAAATAAAATCATATTTTAGAAATATTTTCTAATTATATAAAATATTGAGAATTTTATACACATAACTTAGAAAATACTTCGTCTTCCAATATTAGTGAGTTTTGAAATATGCATTGATTACTTAGAATAGAAATTATAAATAATATCACTGATATCGAAAGTGTCACAATTATTTGTAATAAAATATTTAAAAATATCAGAGAAAAATATCAGAGCAATTAAGCAATATATCATTGACTAATACTCATCAAATATTTAATATACAAATAATTATGCTACTAACTTATGCTAGAAAATTTAACTACCATATATGCATATAACATTGTAAGCATGATAATTAAACTAGTAGCAAAAAGCATGAGGTACTGGATTTCAAACAAATTCACAAGTCCTTTAAATATTAAAAATTTAATACTTGTGAGCTCATTTATGAATTCCTTGCAGATGGGATTACTAACAAATATGAATATAAATAACATCCCAAGTTCACTAACCAACTTCGATAAAATAAATTCATCAAGTTATTTAGCAAAGATCTACAAGTGATTCTACTAAGGACAATTCTCAAAAGAAATGATACTTGGGGTCCATGAGCTTGTTCCATATGTGGTGTAAAGAGTATCCAGCAGAGTTGTTGGAGTTGAAGTGGTTTCCTTGTCTAGAAGATCAGAGCATCACATTCACTAGCTGCTTTAAATTTCGCCTTTGCTGCAGCTATGTGTGTTGAATACTTCCTCTTATTTCAACAAGAAATCAACCTCTTCCACGAAATTGACAGCTTCTAGGAATGACTTCCATGTCTTTCTTATAACCTACATTATCTATATCTATATAGCCAATTAGGTTAAACCTAGTATCTTTAGGGTACCTGTTAGGTCCAAATGTGTTGTAGAGGGGGGGGGGGTGAATACAACTTTTAATATTTATGGAGCAATAAATATTATGTAATAAATGAACACAAAGATTCAAGGAATATATGTCTTATATATCACTTGAAGGGGTTGCTACAACATTCATTACAATAGTACAACAGAAGTAAAGAGGGTAGTAAATGATACTAAGCTCTGTGAATATACTCTCTCTCTATTACAAGTGTTTCTCTCGAATATTGCTCTCTTTGTAATGTTACACAAGTACTTCTATTTATACTACTTTGTAATCTATGACTTGTAGTCTTCAAACGATAAGATGTGAGTGGCCTAATGTTGTCCACGTTAATCTTATCATGTCTTGAAAGCTTGGAAATCTGCCACCAGGATGATGCCATGTGTCATGTTGAAACTGTTTTCTATGTAGAATTTCTACATGGGAAATTCTACTTAGCTCTATCTAGAACTCTAAGTAGAATTTCTACATAGGAATTTCTACTTGGCTATCTCGAACTTTTAAGTAGAATTTCTACATAGGAAATTCGAGATAGCAAACTTCCTGAGTACTTAGAAAATATTTTCATCTCCAGAATTTTCTACATAGGAAATTCGACTTAGGAAGTTCTACATAGGAAATTCGAGATAGCTTCCTGAGTTGAGTACTTAGAAAATATTTTCTCCTCCAGAATTTCTACTTGTCTCTAAGTAGAAGTTTATCCAGAATTTCTAGATAGGAATTTCTACATAGGTTCCCTTGTAAGTACTTAGAGAAATTCTGGGCTTCAACTTGAAACTTCAATGCAACATCTTGAACTTGTGATTTCTTCGTGTCTTCAATATTCTTCAACAAGCTCTTGAACATGGATCTCTGCTGCTGACATAAACTTGCTATCAATATCCTGACACTTGATGCAATGGTCTGGTTCATAAGTGACTAGTCTTGATAGAGTTCTTGCTTCTGAATAGATTGCCATGTTCAATTAGAAATGTGGCTTTCCAACAATTGCTTTCCTTCTTCTTCACTTGAAATCAATTAGTCTTATTGATACTAATAGTTATGATCTTGATTCATTGAATTACAAATCACTGGGGCATGAACAACTTTGACTTGAACTTCTTCCAATGATTTCTTCTTTGTTTGATCATATTTAACATGTTGAATTGTATCAATTACTTTGTCTTCATTTATATTGATTTCATTGTGACTTCTCGTTCTTGATTGACTTCGGGTTAAGTATCTTTTCTTTAGTTGAGTTACATAAGATATAGTGTTACAAGTTTAAACACTCTGCCTTTCAATCTCCCCCTATTTGATTGTCTAACAATGACATTCAAATTAAAGAAGGATAACTCAACTAAATAATGAGACAAGAAAAGATAAGTAACATTAATGTCTTGTACATTTTTCAATTGAATGAAAACTTGAAAACAATACAAAGAACCTTTTTTTTTTTAAAAAAAAAAACATAAGCTAGAAAGAAAATTCGAACCTCGAATTAAAGACCATTGAAATGATCTCTATCACCTGGATTATTTCATACCTTTCAGTCCAACTCATATCACCTTATTGGATCCACTCTGATTCACGGTTACAGTATGGTGAATTAGCCTATCTCGCATACCGTGGTCAGGTGAATTTTCCTCAAGTGAGTTAGAGCAACCAAAAGATATGAAGTTTTTCCAACTTCAAGTTCACATCCCTTTGAACTTTAACTCTAATTCCGTTTCCCCTTCCTAACTTCCTTAACAGCACTGCGCTTATCTTCTCCTTGTTTTCTGCGCCTTTCTTTCCTTTGCTGTTCTCTTTTGTATACTGGATCGTGTAGTTGTGCCCATCTCGCATTCAACAAACTTACTGCCTCCATTTCCAGAGGATTCTTGGGTTCTGGATATGGATGTCTGAAAAGCCTTCTTAGTTTATCAACTTCCTGGGTAGTTCTGATCTTTGGAATGTCCTCAAAGTTTTTCATGATGAGCTGAGGCTTCCAATGAGCTTTATCAGCTTTGAACTGACAGTAGATCATTTTAGGGTAGCCCTTGACACGGTTGGTATTGAACCTACTAGCCGCATCTGACTCCATTCTCCTTTTCTCTTTTACTACTTCAGATAAGTACTTTAATAGTCTCTGCTTTTCATCTGCAAACCTATCCTCTACATCTCCCAATTTGAATTCATCTCTGACTTTGTCTAGAAATGCAGCATCTTGAGTCTGCAGCAGCCATTTTCTACTCATATGCAAGAAGGTTTGATTCTGGTCTGCATCAATGAACACCAAGGCATCAGCTGTATCATCTGTGTAAGAATGAATCCAGTATACACTTTCTCTTCCTGGAACACCAATTGCCTCCCTTATCTCTCCTTGTTCCAGGGGTCCTGAAGGAAGAGTCAAAGCTTCATCTACGCTTTTCACAGCTTGTAGAATATCCCATTTTCTTTGCATTAGCTCTGGCTCAATCTTCACGTTATCCAGAGGATTTGGGGCAACGACATCGCACTTCCATATTTCACTGCTCTTCTGGAAGATTATCTTCTCAATGAACTCCACTGATTTTTCTTTAATATCCGAGGTGAATCCCTTACCCATCATTTGTCTGCAAACAGCTTTAAGGGATTCCACCGATAGAGCCATCAAGTCATTTTCTTCCAAGCTAACCCTCTTCATCTTTCCTTCAACAACCATTCTGACAACGTCTGGATTGGCTGAGAATTCTGGTCCCTTGTCCTCTGCTAACTGCATTAACTGATCTCTATACAGAATGCTTAGCTCCTCAGCTTGAGAATATTGAATTTTAGTTGCTAGCAAGAACAACTCTGACGCAGATCTTCTCGACATAAACTGATCATCGACATACATAAAAGACATCGGGGCTCCATCAATTAAAGACAAGATGACTTGCCATTCATTATCCACCGATTTGTATCCAAAACGGACTTTAGAAATCATTCTCTTCAAAGCATTTATATAGTCCATCGTCATCGGATTCTTCATGTTCAAGTTGAAGAACAAGTCATCTGCCTCCTTATTATGAACTCCATGTGCACACGACCCCATCAGTATCTTTCGTGCATCGTCCCATTTCTGTCCAATCCTCCTTTTGTCCAGATCAACTTGAGGATCAGCTAGTCTGGCAAGCTCATGATCATACTGCTTTTCCTTGAGCTCCACTTGCTTCTCAAGAAAAACAGCTTTATCCTGCATCATCTTCATTTTGAAAAATTGAGCTTGTTTCAGAGCTAACTGCTGAGCTTTCAGGGTTTCCTCATCGACAGGAATCTCATCGGCAGACGCCCCAGCACCTCCACCTTGTTCCTCCAGGGATCTCTTAATTGCGTGTGCTAGGGGTACGTCCTCCATATCAGAATCTGAATCAATTTGCACCTGTTCCTGTCGATCACCAAAGTCAGCGAATGGCTCTTCTTGTTCAACCATCACTGCTTTACCCTTCCGCTTTCTCTGAGCTTCCTCATCAGTCACCATTTGATCAGTCGTTTCTTCAGCTCGGGGTGACTGTTGTTTCGTCTCATTTTCTCCTTTCTCCCCCTTAGGTGAGTTATCCTGAGCATCACCGGGTGCACCAGATCCTCCAGCAGCTGAACCAAAACAAGAAGGTCCAGTAGAAGGTGCATCAGCACCACCTGCACCACCATCATCCGGGGGAGGTTGATTGAATTGTTCGTCGAAGCACTCCGGGGGAACCAAATGCCGAACTGCATACATCATCCGACTGACTGCCGTGGCCATTGTATGCAGAACGCTTTCTACACTCCCCATTCTGTCGTACAGAGTGCTGCCCAAGAGACCACCAGCATGGCCCAGGTCATTGACTTTGTTCGTCATATCTTGTAAAGCTTCAGCCTGACCTGCCATTCGTGCTGCGTAGTCATCAAGAGCTCTCTTGTGATCTCCAACATTAATCCCTAACTGCCCCATTGACTGCCCAAACTGCTTCATCTGAGTTTCCATTTCTGACATACGTGTATCCAGATTTTCAAGAATAAGGGACGGTGTTTGGCTTAGGTTTTCTCGCTCTAAAAATCGTTCTGTTTGTGGTTTACGCTCAGTTTCGGGCCTTAAAAATGAAGGTCCCTCACTCCCTAAACGCTCGCACTCACTCCCTGTCTCACGCTCGTGTATGTCTTCAATAAAGTAACCCAGAGTCAAAGCAGTACCTGCATAAACTGGATAAGAAAAATTAGGAACAGTTATGGGATTTATGTATCCTGTTGTGTCCTGAGGTGGAATCTCAGGCTGAGAGGCTGCAGAGTGTTCAAGTACAACAGTAGAACCGATCCTCTCTGCAGCATCAGGACGTACCGATGAAGGTACTTTCGAAGCACTTAAAACTTCCGGCCTAACTGAAGGAACAGGCTCTTCAGAAGACACCGAATCCTCAGCAACCATCCTAGGTGTTGACTGTGCAAGGGGAGAACCACTCTCGTGAGGTGGAGTGGTTGTGATAGACACGCTAGGGATGGACTGGGCGGTTGAAGTAGCAGCTTGTGAAATTTTGGCTTTCTTCCATAAAACTGGCTGCACTTCAGGGTTACTCTCATCAGCACTCACACCTAATTCTACGGATGCCGGCCTTTTAACTCCCGTTAACAGGGGTGATAGGGAAGAAGTCAGGGAATCAGACGCAGAAATATGGCTATCACCCTGGGATAGATCCTGCGGGGTAGCAGAATCTTGGGCCACGGAATCAGAATCAGAGGAGGAAGGAGTGTTAGGTTCGAAGAATGTACCTCCTTCATTACCTTGGCCAACAGAGGAATCAGAATCAACATGTGTTGTCCTAGGAGACGGTTGCTGTTCCCTTTGCCTGGCTGTGAAGTGACTGAGAGATTGGCCCTCATCTTGTTCGTCATCAATATGCTCATCAGGAATCCCTTGAAATGCTTCATTGTGGGCAGATGGATTCTGAGCATGTGATGAGATTTGTGAAGTCCCCGCGAGAGTAGTTACACCTGCATCATAAGAGAGCCACACTTGAATGTTCTCAGGAATAGACATAGGTTTACCCTGATGTTTATCCTGGTTAGCAATAGTTGTTAGTGACTTAGTGCCCATGCCTAGAGGTGCAGAGGTGGGACTTCGAACAAATGCCTGCCTAAGTGATAAAGCATTAGAAGGCACGAGATGATTGATTAGCATTTGCAAGAAACGAGGATACCAGCAGACAATATCATTGTGTGAAATGTCTCTGGTTTCAGGTGATCCCATTGTAGCCACTAATTCTGAAAGAACAAGCCTGCCATAATTAATGTTTAGTTCCTGGGCTAGGGAAACACCAAAAATTTGCATGGGAATGGAAATTTGATGAAAATCTCTTTCTCGTGCCCGAAAGCATCTAGTAATGGCCTCGAAAAAGTAATTCCATTCCACATGAAAAAATTGTTTTTGAATATTTGAAGTGGATAGTCGTCCAGGGGGAGGATAACATCCAATTGCTTCAAAAAAATTCTGGCGCTCAGCCGCTGTAGGTTCAGGGTCATAAGAATCCTTGACTGGAAAACCAAGAACTGTATTAATAATAGCCTCTGTAACCTCAAAATTTTGACCCTCCAAGGTAAAAGTAAAACCGTAGGGGGTCGATTTACTCCCAAAAGGTACTGCACTAGTCCATAACTGCTGCAAAGCATCATGGACCAGTGTAGGTTTTGCAGTAAAAGCAGTACTAGCTTTGGAGTACAAATTAAGATATCGTACCCAAAACTTGAAACGCGGGAGTTGATCACCAATTTCAGTCGGAATATTATAAAAATTATGTTTTGCAAGAGAAAATTGGTGAGTCATTTGTTTTTTTTTTTTTTTTTAGTAAAAAAAATTTGTTTTTAATCCCTTTTAATTTAGAAAACAACTGTGATGTTGTATCGATAATTAAACTACGGAGTTAAACAATAATCACTAACAAACTACTGTGAAAACAAAATCTGCAGTAATAATATGTATGTGAGAAGTGTGTGTATAAGTGTGAGTATGTATAGATATGTGAAGATGAATAGTCACAACTTAAACACAAAACTACGCACAATATAATCGTATGTATATGATGCAGACGGAGAAATCAAAAAAAATGGACAGTAATTCGTTATATGTAAGAGATTCAACTGCAAAGATGAACAGTCGTGGGTTTGGAGGGAGGGCTGCTGTAAAAACTAGGTTTTAAAAGAATTGGGTAAAAGTGAAAGTAAAATCGGGTTAGTGTTGTATATATAGACAATAGAGTGAAATGACAAAAACATCCCTGTGAAAATAAAAAAACTTAAGTACACACACTGGGAAATCTAAGTCGAACTCTATGTCGAACTTCTAAGTCGAACTTCTATGTCGAACGCTATCTCGAACATCAAGTCGAAATTCGAGATAAGTTTCGACATAAAGGCTAATTCGAATTAAATTCACTTGAACAAATTTAAACAGCATGAAACCTCTGAGGGAAAACTCATCTCGAACTTCAAGTCGAAATTCGAGATAAGTTTCGAGATAGACTCTAAGTCGAACTTCAAGTCGAATTTCGAGATGAATTTCGAGATAGACCCTAAGTCGAACTTCAAGTCGAATTTCGAGATGAATTTCGAGATAGACCCTAAGTCGAACTTCAAGTCGAATTTCGAGATGAATTTCGAGATAGACCCTAAGTCGAACTTCAAGTCGAATTTCGAGATGAATTTCGAGATAGATGCTAACTCGAAAATTTTCCCAGACTTGGAATATTCAAATCTCTCACACCTAGAACTCTATCTCGAACTGTAAGTCGAATTTCGAGATAAGGTTCGAGATAGACACTAAGTCGAAAAATTTACCAGACTTAGAATTTTCAAAACTTCACTTCTGGAAGCTCAAAGTCGAAAGTCAAGCCGAATTTCGAGATGAGTTTCGAGATAGACCCTATCTCGAAATTTTGAAGGTACTTGGTAAAATTTGGCAATTTTTCAAGGAATACAAAAATTAAATTTTGCCAGATTAAAATAAATACCAATTCAAGGATTTTTATTCAAAACCATTAAGAGAACCATTCCTTGACAATTCTAAACCTTCTCATGACATTAAAAATACATGATAAACATAGAAAAATTCATCTAAAATCAAGGCAAATTTAGAGATTCATGAATTTAACTCCCCCTATGTTCATGCAATTAAATGAGCATAAATTCAAAGTTTTTATCAAAAATTACAATCAAAGCACAGTGAATTTATGGAAAATACCACATCATACAACATATAATAATCATTAATAAGGCATTTTAAAGTCTAAGTTCATAATGATTAAGTAGCATGTAGAAGTGATATTTTGAGCAATTTTACAAATGATTTACATATGTTTTCAACTAGGCAAATAACAAGGAAAACAAACATATGTAAATGATCAAAAACTTGGATTTTACAGATATAAGGATTTACTAACTTGTGTTAAGCATCCCCAATTCACCAACCAACCTATTGAATGTTACTTCATCAAGAGGTTTGGTGAATATATCTGCAATTTGTTGTATTGTGGGTACAAAATGTAACTCCACAGTCCCCTCCTCGACATGTTCTCTGATGAAGTGATACCGGATATCTATGTGCTTGGTTCTTGAGTGATCTACAGGATTGTTGGTCATGGCAATGGCACTAGTATTGTCACACATGATTGGAATCTTTGTATGTTCCATGCCATAATCTTTCAATTGGTTCCTCATCCACAGTATTTGAGCTACACAGCTTCCAGCAGCAATGTACTCAGCTTCAGCAGTAGAAGTAGATACTGTATGTTGCTTTTTACTTTGCCAGGACACCAATCTTCTGCCTAGGAATTGACAAGCACCAGATGTGCTTTTCCTATCGATCCTGCAACCTGCATAGTCTGAATCCGAATAGCCTATTAGATTAAGACCTGTATCTCTTGGGTACCAAATCCCTAGATTTGGTGTTCCCTTGAGATACTTAAAGATTCGTTTGACGGCTATGAGATGTGACTCTCTAGGATCCACTTGGAACCTTGCACACAAACACGTTGCGAACATGATATCGGGTCTACTTGCAGTTAAATAGAGAAGTGAGCCAATCATACCTCGATAGCTTGTGATGTCAACTGGTTTACCTGATTTGTCTTCATCAAGCTTCGTATCTGTTGGCATGGGAGTTTTAGCTGCTGATGCATCTTCAAGATTGTACTTCTTGAGTAAATCTTTGATGTACTTGGATTGACAGATAAAGATTCCTTCTTTTCTTTGACTGATCTGTAATCCAAGGAAGAAGGACAGCTCCCCCATCATGCTCATCTCATACTTATCCTGCATTAACTTGGCAAATTTCTCGCACAAGCGCTCATTAGATGACCCAAAAATAATATCGTCCACATACACGTGAACAAGTATCAAATCACCCTTTACATTTTTGTAGAACAATGTTTTATCAATTACTCCCCTAATAAAACCATTTTCAATTAAGAACAAGGATAGGGTTTCATACCATCGTCTTGGGGATTGCTTGAGGCCATAGACAGCTTTGAAGAGAAGAAACACAAAATCTTCAAGTTCTGGATCAATAAAGCCAGGTGGCTGTTCCAGATACACTTCTTCTTCTAGCTCTCCATTCAGGAAGGCACTTTTCACATCCATCTGAAAAACCTTGAAGTTCTTGTGTGCTGAAAAGGCCAAGAACATCCTGACTGCCTCAAGTCTTGCAACTGGAGCGTAGGTTTCATCATAATCAATTCCCTCTCGTTGAGAGTAACCTTTTGCTACCAAACGAGCCTTGTTTCGTGTTACAAGTCCGTTTTCGTCCAGTTTATTTCTGTATACCCACTTAGTTCCAATTACTGATCTGTTCTTTGGTCGGGGTACCAGCTTCCAAACTTTCTGCCTTTCAAACTGATTGAGCTCATCTTGCATTGCAATCACCCAATCAGCATCACCAAGAGCTTCTTCTATTTCTTTAGGTTCCTGTTTGGACAAGAACCCAGAGTACAAGCAGATATTAGCCATGTCAGCTCTTGTAGATCTTCTAGTAGTCACACCAGCATCTGGATCACCAATAATTAATTCAAACGGATGATCTCTACTCCATACCCGTTCTCTTGGTAATTGACTTGATGATTCAGCTTGATTTCCTGAATTGTTGTGCTGACTACTTATGTTATTTCCACTAACTCCCCCTGAGTTAGTGCCAGCTCCTACAGAACTAGTGTCATTACTCCTCGAATCTTGAACACTTGTCCTTGAGCTGTTATTTACTCCCCCTGAGTTATTGCCAGAATGTGCGGAAGAAGTATCTTATGATCTTGTAGAATTCGATTGTCTACTAGATTCAGGTATTTCTTCACGAACACTTGGTATATTTGATGTAACAACTAACTCAGGTTCATCCTCAATTTCATCCAAGTCCAGATTTTGAAATTTTAGGGACTCAGGTTACCTATTATCTTTAGAAATTGATGGGAGTTTTGTATCGTCGAATCTGACATTGTAGCTTTCAATCACTTTCCGTTCATTCACTAAGAATACCCGATAAGCTGCCACCGTATTTGTAGAATAACCAATAAATATTCCTTCACGTGCCTTTGCTTCAAACTTGCCTAGATTTTCATCATCTATAAGTACATAGCATTTAGCTCCAAAGACATGAAAGTATTTGATTGTTGGTCTTCTGTTATTCATTAGTTCACATGGTGTCTTTTCTTTATCTTTTATGATCAAGGTTCTATTCTGAGTGTAACACACTGTACTCACTGCCTCGGCCCAAAAGTATAGAGGAAGTTTCGATTCATACAACAAAGTTCTTGCTGCTTCAACCAATGTTCTGTTCTTCCTTTCAACTACTCCATTCTGTTGTGGAGTTCTCGGGGCTGAGTACTGATGACGTATTCCTTTAGAAACACAGAAGTCATTCAATATTGCATTTTTAAATTCTGTGCCGTTGTCTGATCTTATCGTCTTCACAGTGAGTGTTGATACATTCTCAATCTCAGTGATGTGATCAATGATTTGAAAAGGCACTTCGTCTTTTGTCATTACGAACAATACCCATGTATACTTGGAGAAGTCATCCACGATTACCAAAGCATATCTTTTCCTAGACAATGATAGGACATTCACTGGGCCAAATAAATCCATATGAAGGAGTTGCAGAGGCTCAGTGACACTAGAAATTTCTTTACTCTTATGCGATGCTCGCTTTGACTTTCCCATTTCACAGGCTTCACAGAGTCCTTTAGGAGCAAACTCCATTTGAGGTAGATCTTTCACCAGTTCTCGCCTTGCGAGAGCATTCATCGTTTTGAAGTTCAAGTGAGACAGCTTCTTATGCCATAGCCAGCTTTCATCATCTGACGCTTTGCTATAGAAACAGGTCACTTCATTCTGGTTTGCCGAATCCATATCAGCAACAAAAAGATCTGCCTTTCGAACTCCTCTCAAAGCCAACGAACCTTCCTTAATGTGAGTGATTGATACACCTTTCTTGTTGAAGACAATTTCATATCCTTTGTCACAAAATTGACTAATACTCAACAAATTGTGTTTCAGTCCCTCAACATAGGAAACATCTTCAATGATGACATTACCAGATTTCAGTTTGCCATATCCCTTTGTCACACCAATGCTGTCATCTCCAAAGGTAACATAAGGGCCAGCCTTCATAACCAACTCTGTAAGCAGGGACTTGTTTCCTGTCATATGCCTCGATGCTCCACTGTCTAGCACCCATATAACTTTATTCCTTTTTCGCTTAATGCCCTGCAATGACAGATTGGTTAGGCGTTCTTCGGAACCCATGTTTGATTGGGCCCGGCTTTTCTATAAGATCGAGAATTATCAGATTTAACAACAGTAGATGCACCTACTTTAACATTACTCGAGCTTTCGACTTCGTCTTTTCCTCTTTCAGACTTGACAATTTTGTTAGTCTTAGGAGAAGGTTTGTCACTCCTAACTTTAGGAGGACTGGCAGTCTTAGCTCTAACATGCTTCTTTTTGACATTAGAACTAGCAGTAGAATTTTGACATGATTGGCTAGTTGCATTCATCAAGTTTACAAATGTTTGCATGACGTTAAAAGTGCATGGCATACAATTAGGTTGACCACATTGTGCATGGTTCATATGCATGTTATTCATTGTGTGTGGTACAGGCATGGCATGAGTAATAGGAATATTCATGTTAGATTTGCATGCGTAAGAAAGATGTTCAGTAGATTTACAATGATAGCACTCTTTCTTAACACGTTCTGCCTTAACCTCTTTTATGCCTTTTTCCTTTTTCTGTTGTTTAACAGCCTTAGCTCCTAATCCTTGTCTAGATTCTTCTCTAGTGGATTTGATTTTAACTGATTTAATAGGAGTTACAGGTTGTTCTTTCTTTCGATCTTCCATCTCTATCTCATATCTAACTAATAATTCAGTCTCTTCTTCTACTTGAGGAACGAAGTGTTTAAAGATGGGTTTGACAGCTGATTTAAGAAAAGTAGGTATTTCAGTCTTGGTCTTACTGGAACTAGTGTCTACAGGTCTTTTCCCTTCTTTCTTAGATAAGTTAGAATAGTCAAGACCTACACCAACTCCAGTTATCTTCTTAAATGTATCACTGTCAACATTCACCTTACTAGCAGCTAGTTTATAAGCTTCGCATTTTGTTTCTAACTCAGCTAGTTTATTCCTAAGACATGCTTCTATTTCATCTTTAAGGCTAAGCTTGTGTTCCAAAGATTTAATAGAGTCTCTTAGGGAAGTATCTACAGTGCAAACAGCCTCTAACTCTTCCACTTTTGCCTCAAGCATTCTGCATTTGGCAACAAGTGTTTTCTGTTCCTTTTGAGAAGTGTTTAGGCTTTTGCACAACATATAGATCTCTTCGCTAAGAGCCCCGTTCTGCACCCTATAATCATCAATAGACATTTCTTCCTTAAGGGTTAGAACTGGTACCTCTGGTTCTTCTGATGTCTCAGCCATGAGGGCAAAGTTTGCATGAATAACTTCTTCCTCATCTGAATCATCCCAAGCTCTTCCTTCTGTAACTACTAAGGCTCTCTTTCCATGTCTTTCCTTCACCAGGGCTTCATACTTGCTTTTGAGGGCTTCATAAGTTTCTTTTGGATAAGTCTGTTTTGGCTTCTTGCAGTCGGTAGCAAAGTGTCCAGCTTCACCACAGTTAAAGCATTTGAACTTCATTTTGAAATCCAAAGGAGATTTGTAGCTGGTACTCTTACCTTTCCCTTTGTAACCTGAAGAACTACTACCACCCCTAGTAACCCGATATGAGGATGAAGATTTTCTCTGCGGTCGGTTACTCTTCCTGAACCTTATATTGCTGAACTTCCTTGCCATGTATGCCACGACACTATCATCCATGTTGTCCAGCTCTTCTTGGGTGAAGTAGTCATCATCACTATTGGAGGTGCACTCATCATCATTCTCAACTTGATGTGGTGCCGGTGATGATCTTGGTTTTTCTGCAACCACTGCCTTTTTAGACTCTTCCTCATTAGCAACTAATGCTGATGCCACTTCTTTTCCTCTTGAATCATTGTCCCATGCTTGATCTTGTAAGGTCTCTAGCTCATAGGTCTTTAGTATTCCGTAATACTCTTCCAGAGAAGTTGTATGCAAATCTCTGGTTTCTCTTACAGCGTAGACTCTATGTTCAATGCTCTTTGGCTGGTTCCTTAGATATCTCGTATTGACTTCAACAATGGGGAGAGTTATACCTCTCAGATTCAAATCCAAAACCAACTGACTGAATCTCAGATAGACATCTGTAATGCTTTCTCCTTTTCTTATCCTGAAAGTGTCATACTCCATCTTGAGTATGAGTGTCTTATTGCTTCTAACCTCAGCTGTACCTTCCATGACGACCTCTATCTTATCCCAGATCTTCTTGGCTGTAGTTAGTCCTTTAACTACATTAAACATTTCGTGATCGAGGGATTCCACCAAGGTTTGTCGAACGGATGTATCAAAGGCTATCTGCTCCTTATCAGCATCTGAAAAGTCCGCTGCCTTTTTAGGCTCAGACCGCTGTGGTACAACCACATCTCCTTCCATGTGCTCAGGAACAACCACCATTGGAACAAATTTACCTTTGTCAAGGACTTCCAAGTATTCAGGGTTAACTGACTCAAGGTATAATTTCATTCTCAACACCCACTCTTCATAGTGATCTCGGTCGAACATTGGAATTTTGAATTGATTTTTAGGTGCCATCTTAATATAGATTTAAAGTAGAGATAATAAACTTTTCTTATTACTTGAGTAGTAATTAAAAGAAAATTGAATTATCTCAAAATAAATCAAAGTTCAAAAACTGGTCACAAAAAAAATTCTAAGTACACAAGACTAGGTTAAGTCGAAATTTCTATGTAGAACTTTTTGCCAAGTCGAAATTTCACCAAGTAGAAATTGTTCAAGTCGAAATTTCTAAGTAGAAATTGTCAAGTAGATATTCTATGTAGAACTTTTGCCTTGGAGAAAATTTGCTGCAGGTCACTTTCACACTTTTTGACTTTTATGACTAATCTCACCTAACTTCACCTAACACCCACGTGAAAGATACAGAGTCTTCTGACAGTTCCCTTTTTCTGTGAGTATATTGTCCAATCAAAAGCCAATAACACCTTTTACACTTTTTGTCTTTTTGAAAAGAAGATCAAAAGTTATTGGGTTTGTCTTCTTTGTCAAGAACAATGAAGAACACTACAAACCAAAGTACCCAGATTAATTCACAAAAATTATCTAAAATCCACCCAAGCTAAATAATCACACCTGGAGTATTTAAATAATTTTTGGGATGAGTTTTCACCGAAAAAAAATTAAGGCACACTTTTCAAGAAAAACTCGAAAATTAGATCTGGAAGAGAAAACTCATTAATCTTCTACCAAACACAAGGATCTATGTTTTGTTTGTCAAACATTAGGCTCTGATACCAATTGTTAGGTCCAAATGTGTTGTAGAGGGGGGGTGAATACAACTTTTAATATTTATGGAGCAATAAATATTATGTAATAAATGAACACAAAGATTCAAGGAATATATGTCTTATATATCACTTGAAGGGGTTGCTACAACATTCATTACAATAGTACAACAGAAGTAAAGAGGGTAGTAAATGATACTAAGCTCTGTGAATATACTCTCTCTCTAGTACAAGTGTTTCTCTCGAATATTGCTCTCTTTGTAATGTTACACAAGTACTTCTATTTATACTACTTTGTAATCTATGACTTGTAGTCTTCAAACGATAAGATGTGAGTGGCCTAATGTTGTCCACGTTAATCTTATCATGTCTTGAAAGCTTGGAAATCTGCCACCAGGATGATGCCATGTGTCATGTTGAAACTGTTTTCTATGTAGAATTTCTACATGGGAAATTCTACTTAGCTCTATCTAGAACTCTAAGTAGAATTTCTACATAGGAATTTCTACTTGGCTATCTCGAACTTTTAAGTAGAATTTCTACATAGGAAATTCGAGATAGCAAACTTCCTGAGTACTTAGAAAATATTTTCATCTCCAGAATTTTCTACATAGGAAATTCGACTTGGGAAGTTCTACATAGGAAATTCGAGATAGCTTCCTGAGTTGAGTACTTAGAAAATATTTTCTCCTCCAGAATTTCTACTTGGCTCTAAGTAGAAGTTTATCCAGAATTTCTAGATAGGAATTTCTACATAGGTTCCCTTGTAAGTACTTAGAGAAATTCTGGGCTTCAACTTGAAACTTCAATGCAACATCTTGAACTTGTGATTTCTTCGTGTCTTCAATATTCTTCAACAAGCTCTTGAACATGGATCTCTGCTGCTGACATAAACTTGCTATCAATGTCCTAACACTTGATGCAATGGTCTGGTTCATAAGTGACTAGTCTTGATATAGTTCTTGCTTCTGAATAGATTGCCATGTTCAATTAGAAATGTGGCTTTCCAACAATTGCTTTCCTTCTTCTTCACTTGAAATCAATTAGTCTTATTGATACTAATAGTTATGATCTTGATTCATTGAATTACAAATCACTGGGGCATGAACAACTTTGACTTGAACTTCTTCCAATGATTTCTTCTTTGTTTGATCATATTTAACATGTTGAATTGTATCAATTACTTTGTCTTCATTTATATTGATTTCATTGTGACTTCTCGTTCTTGATTGACTTCGGGTTAAGTATCTTTTCTTTAGTTGAGTTACATTAGATATAGTGTTACAAGTTTAAACACTCTGCCTTTCAGTACCTGATTCTAAGAATTGGTGACCCCTAAGATATCTAACAATTCGTAACTTAGCTATAAGATAAGATTCTCTAGTATCCACTGGGAAACTTGCATATAAGAATATCGAGAATAAAATATATGGTCTTTATGCACTTGAATAAGTAATGAGCTGATCATATGTCTATAGCTTGTCACTTCAGTTCATATACCTGATTTGCCTTGATCAAGCTTAGTGGTGTATTGGAAAGAAGTCTTGGCAGGTCTAGAATCTTTCAAATTGCTCATCCTAAAAAGATTATTGACTTAATTTAATTACCGTCATTCTTTTGAACTACTTGTAATTCACAAAGAATTAGAACTCTTCCAACATGTTCATCTTGTACCTACTCTGCATTAACTTAGCAAAAATCTATTGCCAAATTTTCATTAGTAGACCCACATATAATATAATCATGGTATACTTGCACATATATTACATTATGTGTATGCCTTGTATTCTAGAGAGATATATGTATTATGACTCAAATATAAAATTATTTTCGAGTAATACACAAGCTAGAATGTCATACCATGTCATTGACGATTTGTTTGAATCCCTAACTCCATTCATAGAGAGCTTGGGAAGAGAATGATATACAAATTCCAATGATCTGCAACTTCAAAATCCAGAAAATGTTGTACATCAACTTCTAACTCACCATTCAGGAGTGCACTTGTTCACATTCATCTGATAGTTATTCATGCTTGAATGCTCAACAGGTGCTAGGGATGTCCTATTGTTAGGTCATCAACTTGTTCAGCCCTAATAGGATCAAGTCTCGTCACTTGTTCAGCCCTAATAGCATACGAGACATCAGGACGAGTACATATCATTGCATACATTATGGAACCAATTGCTGAAGCATATGAAACTTTACTCATACGGTCCTTATCATCCAATGATTTAGGAGTGTTATCTTTTGAGATCGATATCCCATGAGATATAGGGACAAATCACCTATTAGCATTTTGCATCCCAAATCGATGCAAAACTTTATCAATGTATGTACTCTGACTTAGGCCGATCATTCTTCTTGATCTATCTCTATAGATCTTGATACCTAAAATATAGGTCGTTTCGCCTAAGTCTTTCATTGAGAAATTCTTACTCAACCAAGTCTTAACAGCCTGTAAAGAAGGAATGTCATGAAAGTGTTTGACCTAAAACCAATCATGTATTATGAGTTAGGAAAAACTTTCTGCTACTCTTATTTGATTTCATTTGATAATAATAAAGTATTTATGTTACGGGCTTAATCTATTTGAAGTGTATTAAATAAGATGTTCCATAATTTAGAGCAAAACTTCTAGAATTATAATGAGATTGTAATAATGAGATCTAGAAGATAATAGCTTTAGACTTAAACAGTTCCTGATCATAGGATAACTAATTGGAAATTGGTAAATCCGTAAAGATCAGTACATACTATGCTAGCTCTCTTAGGAGGATGTCTATTCTCATAGACATTTGTGTGGTGACACTATAGCTAGTATGTAGGTGCTTATTAAGGAATAAGTTCACTAAACATGTCTCGATAAGTAGAACAACTAATGGGGTTTACTCACGTGTCGATAGTTGTTTATTAAGTAAAAATTTGTACAAGTATCCTTAGACTTGAGATCGTTAGAGTAATCTCGTACACAATGATGTATGCTTTGGTTTAGTCCTTAGTCTCTAGGACACTCATTAGGTCCATTCTGGGCATAGTGATTTGTGTATGGAGATAGTTAACGGATCAATAAAGGATCTTCCCCTTCTAGTAAAGGAAGTGAATATCCTATGTTATTCTTAGATATGCAAGTTTAGGAATCTCTGGCCAGAGTGAATGAAATTAGAAAGAGTTTCTAATTTGCATTAAAAGGAACTTTGCATTATGAATAAGAAATCATATGATTAAATTAGATAGGCTTGACACGAGTTCCATGCCTTGTATTTAATCGGGATATTGATTGGTAGAAGGAATTAATTGTACGGTAACTAATTACTGACAGGTTCTAAGTATTCTAAGAAATGATTTCGTATTATCTGGATAGTCGCGATATGTTGAGAAGCATCACTCACGATGTAGAATAAATATAATTAATCAGATTAATTATATTTAATAAATTAATAGAATTCATATAAATAATAAATAAAATGTTTATTATTATTTATTTCTACTACCGGCTTAATATTGAACCTAAAGAGTCACACCATAAAAGAGATTAAATTATAGATGAAGGAATAATTAATAATAGCTAGTCATTATTTATTTATGAAATAAATAATTACTTAGCAAATTTTATAAATTAATTAAATGAGATTTAATTGATTATAAATTATTTAAGATAAGATCTTAATATTATTAATTAAATATTTAATTAAAGTAATTAAATATGAAGAGAGAATAATTTTCTAAAAGAGTTTAGAAAAAGGAATTAATGATTAAAATAGTTTTAATCATTATCTAATTAATTAATAAGATTAATTAATTAAAAAGGGAATTAATAATAAGATATTTATAGAAAATATCTCAGCTGAGATATTTGCTATAAATATAGGATTATAAACCCTAATAAAAAAACTCTAATGTTTGTGAGAAATATTTTAAAAGGGAAGCAACTCTAATTTCCTCTCTAGCCTCCTCCTTCATCTTTTAGTTTGATTCTTGGTGGATATCTTTAGAGCACTCCACACTTGAGGGGTGATTGCAAGGATTAGGACAAGATCTTCTCTAGCTGTTGTCGGAAAGCAATCGAGGTATTCTTCCATTTATAAAATAGTTTTGTATCTATATATATGTATACATAGGAATATATGCAAATAAATGTTATTCAATGCTTCCGCTGGTGCATAAATTCCTTCAGGTCATTCCCTATTATTAATATATCATCAACATATAATACTAGGAATGCCACATTGCTCTCACTTACCTTCTTGTAAACACATGGTTCATCTTCATTTTGAATAAACCCAAACTCTTTGACAGTTTCATCAAAACGAATGTTCCATCTCCTTGAGGCTTGTTTCAATCCATAAATGGATCGACGCAGCTTACATACCTTTCCAGCATTCTTTGGATCAACAAAACCTTCAGGTTGTGTCATATACACATCCACATTTTCTTCAAGGCTCCCATTTAAGAAAGCGGGTTTGACATCCATTTTCCAAATTTCATAGTCATGGTAAGCAGCTATAACAAGCAAAATCCTAAGGGACTTGACCATAGCCACTGGTGAAAAAGTTTCATCATAGTCAATACCATGAATTTGCTTGAAACCTTTTGCCACCAATTGTGCTTTATAGGTCTGTACATTACCATCCATGTTAGTCTTCTTTTTGAAAACACATTTGTACCCTATAGGTTTTACCCCTTCAGATGGATCAACCAAAGTCCATACTTGATTAGTATACATGAATTCCATCTCAGATTTCATGGCATCCTGCCATCTCTTAGATTCTGGAGTGTTCATAGCGCCTTGGTACGTGAGAGGCTCATCTTCATCCACAGGCATCACATCACTATCTTGAGTCAAGAAAAATCCGTAATATCTCGGGGCTCATGTCGAATCTTACCAGACTTACGAACAACCTGTGTTTTCTGAGCAGTATTGTTTTCTTGTATATTATGCTCAGTTTCCTCCATTGGTTCAATGTTATCATGCGGGTCTTGAATTTTATCGAGATCTATTATCTTCCCACTGTCTTTCTTAGACAACATTTCTCTTTCAAGGAACACTGCAGTTCGAGCAACAAACACTTTGTTCTCTGAAGGATTATAGAAAGAATAACCCTTTGTTTTAATTGGGTATCCCACAAAATTACATTTTTCTGATTTAGGTCCTAGCTTGTCAAAAGTTAGACGTTTCACAAACGCCTCATATCCCCAAATTTTCATAAATGACATGCTATGATGTTTCTCAGTCCATATCTCAAATGGAATCTTCTGAACCATTTTAGTAGGAACTCGGTTAAGTGTATAAGCAGCTATCTCCAGGGCGTAGCCCTAGAAATTAATTGGAAGATCTACATGACTCATCATCGATCGTACCATGTCCAACAAAGTATGATTCCTCCTTTCAGAAACTCCATTCCATTGTGGTATTCTGGGAGGAGTGAGTTATGATACAATACCACACTCTTTTAATAAACTCTTAAATTCATGGCTTAAGTATTGACCTCCACAATCAGATCGTAGAGTCTTAATACTTCCGCCAGTTTGCTTTTCTACTTCTGCTTTGTATTCTTTGAACTTTTCAAAAGAATCGGATTTGTTCTTTATAAGATACACATATCCATATCTACTGAAATCATCAGTAAACGTGGTAAAGTAGTAAAAGCCACCTCTTGCCAAAGTACGCGTAGGACCACATACATCACTATATATAAGTTCTAATTTTTCAGTAGCCCTTTCACCTTGTCCAGTAAAAGGAGCTTTAGTCATTTTTCCAATGAGACAAGGTTCGCATGCTTCGTATGATTCAAAGTTAAACTTATCCAAGTATCCATCCTTATGTAACTTGGAAATGGGCTTCTCATTTATATGGCCTAAACGACAGTGCCAGAGGTATGTTTAATTTGATTCAATTTTAAAATGTTTGTTATTCACATTATAGATAGGAGTGTCTAAATCAAGAACATATAAACCTTTAAATAAAGGTGCAACCCCATAGGTAACATTATTCAAAGAAAAGGAACAACTATTGTTCTGAATTAAAAATGCAAAACATTTCTTGTCCAAACAAGAAACCAAAATAATGTTTCTGTAAATTGCAAGCACGTAAAAACAGTTCTCAAGTTCTAAAATAAGCCCAGTGGGTAATGTTAAATAATAAGTCCCAACAGCTAATGCAGCAACCTTTGCTCTATTGCCAACTCATAGGTCGACCTCTCACTTTTCCAAAGTCCTACTCCTTTGCAGCTCCAGCACATTTATATAAATGTGATAACCACTTCTAGTATCTAATACCCATGATGTAGAAGTAGACAAATTGACCTCTATAACATAAATACCTGAATCAGAAACTTGACCAGCCTTCTTCTTCTTCTTCTTCAGATCCTCCAAATAAGCATGACAGTTTCTATTCCAATGACCTGGTTTACCACAGTAGTGACAATCATCCTTTGCAACAACACCCTTGGGCTTTAAAGCCTATTTGGGATTAGCCTTTGGCTTGGGACCAGAAGCAGATCCAAACTTCTTCTTTCCCTTCCATTTGCCTTTCCTTTTAGCCTTATCTTTGTTGTCTGCCATCAGCAAGGCAGCAGGTTCAGCCTTTTCGATGTTGGTTTCAGCAGTTCGTAACATGGCCAACAATTCACTGGGTGTTTTGTCTATCTCATTCATATCGTAGTTCATAACAAAATGAGTATAGTTGATGTTCAAAGATTGCAAGATCAAGTCAATCTGAGCTTCCAGACCAATCGGGAAACCCAAGTATCAAGATATTCAATATAACCTATCATCTTTAGAACATGTTGTTGAACAAGTTCACGCTCTCCCTGTTTGAAGCATACAGTGCTCTGCTCGTGTTGAACCTTTCTTGACGAGCCTTCCCCTCAAACATTCTTGAAGGTGTTCAATCATCTAATAAGCATCCATATGCTCTTGTTTTTTTTGAAGCTCAACACTCATGGTTGCCAGCATGAGACACGCAACATCATTCGCATCATCAATATACTTCTAATAAGCATTTTGCTGAACGTGAGTTGCATTCTCAGTAGGAGAAGCAGGTGAAGGAATTTCAATAAGCTTTTGCTCCTGCCTGAGGACAATCCTCAAATTCCTATACCAATCAAGGATGTTAGTTCCTGTCAGCTTGTCCTTCTCAAGGGTTGCTCTCACAGAGAAGTTATTTGTGTTGTTTGCCATTAAATATATATAATTTTTAAAATGCATATTAGTTAGTTGCAGAAGTTTAATTATGTTCAAGTGATTATCATATACATTCATAATATATATCTCCCACTATTTTTATCAAATCAATAGCCTAACTATTAATTCGGAAAGCATTTCATTAAATCTTTCTAGTGAGCCAAGATCCATATTTCATTCATATTTTAAGATATCGTTGGCTAATACACCCAAAACACAACTATTTAGGTAGACAAAATTAGTCGATTATATCAAATATAACTCTTGGATAGTTTGGTGGAACAACACTTTGTACACATTTATCCAATAAATCTCACAAACTCTGTGCCTCTAAACCCACAATCCTATTGTGATGATTTACTTAAGTTAGACCCAATGTTTCAACAAACTAAGTCACTTACTTATCACATCATCCCATGATTGATAAAAGCACCT
The DNA here is from genome assembly GCA_028671895.1 of Oenanthe sinensis. Classification (NCBI taxonomy): domain Eukaryota; kingdom Viridiplantae; phylum Streptophyta; class Magnoliopsida; order Apiales; family Apiaceae; genus Oenanthe; species Oenanthe sinensis. The sequence continues at coordinate 17,806,476 of CM053804.1, read as the reverse complement.
TGCTTTGGCAAACCCACTCCTTCTCAATCTAGATCTTGACGAGTATTAAATATTGGAAGACATCCAATTAACTTAATATGTATTTAGGGATTTTAATGTTTATATGAACGATCATGATCCCATCATAAAGAGATTCTCAATTTTTCCTTGATCAAATAATCCATTTCAATATTCGTTAATGATTCGATTTCCAGATCGTCGGAGAAGTCACAAGCGGTCTCACTTAAAACCCAAATTTCATAAAATTCGCTTTTGACAAAATCTCCCCATATCAGAAAAAGAAAAATCATATTCAATATCGTGTTTCATAAACACAAGAATCTCACGATCGTTTGTTTAATTTTAAAATCTTGAATCATTACAAATTTTATCTTTCTTAAGCAGGCATGACATGGGTGTCGTATCTAATACATATATCATTCCAACATATACGTATCTACACATGTATTCATATACATATATGTATTATGCGTAAATTAAAAGTGTTTGGTTATGGCCCCATCCTATGTAATATTTCCAAGCTAATGGAATTATCAAGGTCAATCTATGGTGATTTCAAATACTACACTATTACATGTCTTTATCTTCTTCATTGCTCAATCATCTGGATTCCCTCCTAGCTTCCTTGCTTCCAAGTCTCCATTGAATAATTACATTGAATAATAAATAAATCTATTCTAATGAAATTATAAGAAGAACTCGAGTTACATTCGAGATTAATAATTACAATGAATAAACGACATGCAAGTCGTATTTAGAAACCAAAACCATAAAACAAAACCACTATCCTATGGGTCTTTAGGCCATAATCATCCACCATGTTATCACATAACACATGTAATATATCTCAGATTATATAAACATATCGTATAATCATATATAATAAATTTAGAAATTTCAAAAAATCAAATAAATTTCAGAAAATAATAAATCGTTGTTTCGGGGCCTGTAACGTCATCAAACGGCTTACAGACGTGAAGCTGAAAAGGTCAGTATTGCTCAATGACACGATTCCAGTCAGAAAACACATATCGTTTACGAAAATCGGATACTGGACACAGATTTCAGAAAATCTATCGAAGCCGTTTCAGAATTCGTATCAAATACGATTCCCATATAAAGAACAAACATGTATCATATACATACAACAATACACACAATCATTTCATGATTATACAACACATGAATATCTTATATTCAAAATCATATAAAATATATATATATCAACATATAGTCATGACATATCATATATATGTTTACATACATCGAAAAACTGTTAAACACATAACCAAATCATCCCATTATACACGTAGCTATGATGTCATTGAAGGATTTCGGGCATGAAAACGCAGCGGATATAACGTAAAACTATAAAAAAAAATGAAACCCTATCGCAGGATCCATGTATAACTTTGGATGATTATGGTGAAGAAGTCTGTACCTTAACAAAGCTTTTCGTATGCTGTTTAATGGATGTCCAGAAAAGATGAATCACAGCAGCCCTTTGTTGCAAAGATTTGCTCTCTAAAGAAGTCCACATGAACGCCCGATCGTCCTACGATCACCGGAGTCGGTACTAGCCGAATTGCTTGCCTCTCTCTCTCTCTCTCTCTCTCTCTCTAGTCTCTCTTGATGTTGAGCAACTAGGGTTTTTCTATAAAAATGAAATCTGATGATTAAACCCTAATACTATACATCATTATGTATATATAGGGGATAGATAGATTTTGGGCCTAACCCTAATTCATGTGGTTTCCAAAACCCATTCTGATTTTGGGTTATTATTATTATTTGTTAGGAATTATGAGTTTTGATGATAACAAATTACTTAGAATTATAATAGGGATTTAAAATTTCATTGTAACTAATCGATGGATATGACTTATAAATATCCATTGACTAGAAAACCAGTTATCAGTTGAAGCTTGTTTATCAACTAATAAACTGGATTGTAGCATTTGATTCATGTTTCATTATCAATTGATTGTATTGCCTTGATGGATGCTGTGAAGTAGTCGACTGATGTTATTGACTTCAATTTATAGCTTCTCAACTGATGTGAAGAATGGCTGATCAATTATAAATATTCTAAGTCAGAATTCTCACAAGTGAAGTGATCAACTGATATTAGAGTCGATGGATGAAGACACTACTCAATGGATAAAAGCTACCAACGGATATAAGTCATCAACGGATAAAGGCAGTCAATGGATAAAGGACCATCAATGGATAGGGAGTCGATGAATAACTCAATTATCCATCGACACATCAACTGATCAATAGATATCCTATCCATCGATGGATAAGCAAAAAAGAATCTACTGATAAGCTTAACAACATTTATCAGTTGATTAAAGTTTCCCAATTTAGTTAAGGACAAGAGGTATGGGAACTGTGCAGAAACTGAATCAATGAAAGACAGTCCTGTCAGGATTGTGAAGACTTTCAAGGCAACACAATCTTCAAGGAATGCATCAAGACAAATATACTTTCAGGACTAGACATGTCAAAAAGAAGACTGTGCAAGTAGCTAATTTCTATTTTCATGTAAACATTATAAGTTGTAATTTTATAATGCTATCTGTCGATAAGAATTAGTAGTGAAGAAAATTACTATTTAGTAGTTAGTAGTTCACAGTAGCAGAGTGTGAAAAATATATCAAGAACTCAAGAAGAGCACAGTAGAAAGATAGGCAGTATTTTGTAGTGCTTTTCTAAGTTCAAAAATTCACTTTGTAAGCAGCTTGGTATTTTTACCAAGATTAATTGAAAGCAAAAACATACTAGTGGAAAACCAATCCACTAGTAATTTTTAATATTGTTTTGTTTTGTTTTCAATATTTTACCTATTAAGTTCTTAGTTCCATCAATTTTCTATATACACTAAAACACTTTCTTTGAACAAACTAAAATTCGCAAGAATTTGATTTAATTCTTAAATTTGTATTCAACCCCCCATTCTCCAAACTTAGTGTACTTAAGGGAAAGTAACAATTGGTATCAGAGCCTAGCTTTTAACATACATAAAGTTAAGATCTAAAAGTACATCAAGTATGGGTCAAAAGGACACAGGAGTAAAGATTCCAGTTCTAGAGAAAGATGAGTATTTTCCCTGGAAAGTGAAAATGCACTTGCATCTGCTATCCATTGATCCTTCCCATGTTCACTGCATAGAGAAAGGTCCACATGTGCCTATGAAAATAGTTACAAGTGTAAATGCAGATGGTACTCAGGCACCAGACAAACTCATTCCTAAACCTGTGAGTGAATATACAGATGAAGATGAGAAGGAAGTACACAAGGATAAAAAGGCTATGAACATTTTGTTTAATGTTCTTGACAAGGATATGTTTGACAATGTTATCAATTATACAACCTCCAAAGAAGTCTGGGATACTCTTCAAACCCTATGTGAAGGCACTGAGCAAGTAAGAAAGAACAAGATGCAACTCTTGATTCAAAAATATGAGGCCTTTCACTTTAAGAGTGATGAAGCAATCAATGATACATATAGTAGGTTTCAAAAGGTGTTGAATGAGCTTAAACTATATGGAAGAGTATATGCTGTTGAGGACACCAACCTCAAATTCTTGAGGTCCTTACCTAAGGAATGGAAACCAATAACTATTTCTATAAGACAATCTCCTGACTTTAAAGAATATACTCTTGATAAGCTGTATGGCATCTTGAAAACCTATGAGTTGGAACTACAGCAAGATGAGGAAATTGAGAAAAGTCAGAAGAGAGAAAAGTCTATTGCTTTGGTGGTCAAGGATAAGCAAGTTGCAGAATCAGGTGAAGATGCTGCTGTCAAAGAAGGGAAGAAAGAAGGTCATGGCAATTGTGCAAATGGTGTTAGATATGATGAATCTTCAACTGGGAAAGGAAAAGAAACAGTTGAGGATGATGAGTTATACACCAAGGATGAAATGGATGAAATAGATGAGCATTTGGCTTTTCTATCAAGAAAATTTTCAAAACTTAAGTTCAAGAGGAATCCTATGCAAAGGCCTGGATCTCAGTTCAAGGGAGATAATCAACAAAGTAAAAATCTTGTTGACAGGACTCAATTCAGATGTTTCAACTGTGGATCGGCTGGTCACTTTTCTAATGAATGCAGAAAGCCTAAAAGAGAAAAGAAGTCAAATCTTAGTGATGGTATAGACTATAAGAAGAAGTGCTTTGACTTGCTTAAACAAAGAGAGAAGGCTTTTGTGATAGAAGAAAAAGACTGGGCTGCTGAGGAGGATTCTGAAGAAGAAGAATACATCAACCTTGCACTAATGGCCAATCACAATGACCAGGAAGCTAGTTCTTCTAACAATCAGGTAATTTCTACAAATCTATCTGAGTTATCCAAAGATGAATGCAATATTACAATTACTGAAATGTCAAATGAATTGTATAATTTGATGTCACTCTTAAGTCCTTAAACAAAGAGAACACTAGGCTCAAAATAACCTTAGAAACTCTCACTGAAAGAAACAATTTTCTAGAGAGTGAGCTAGTGCAAATGAATAGACTCAAGGTAGAGAACAAAGATGCTAGAAAAGAACTAGTTGAGAGTAAAAAGGAAATAGAAAAATTGAAAGAAAAATTGGAAGAAGAACTAAGAACCATTGACAAGTAGAACAGGTCAAGTAAACCTAGTAAGAAGATGAATGACATTAATGGAACAAATTCATTCACCATGCTGTCTGAAACTCTTGAGAAATTAGCCATTGATGAAAATCAATCTTTGGAAAAGAAGCAATCGATTGCTAATTCTGAATCAACTGATAAGAATTATCCATCGATTGATAATGTCAATTCAACGGATAATCATCCATCGATTGATAATGTTATTCTAACGGATAATTATCCATCGATTGAGGAATCATCAACTGCTAAGAAGTGTGTTTTTAAAACCAGGCTTAACAGACCTGTTCAATTTGTCAAAGAAAGTAGCTCCTCTAAATCTCAAGACCCACAGTGAGATTCTTCATGTTTAATAAAGTCATAAGAAAGACTCACAATGATAATGGTGTAATGATCCTCTGACTTGAGATCATTATATTTCTGTACAAGGATTAATATACTTTGACTACATTAAAAGTTACCTTTGACCGGGTAATGATAAAAGTGGACATCGGGTATATCATGAGTCGTATGAGAAATATGAATGATAGATAAAGGATTTAACCCTCCTATAATTAGGAGAGATATTATTGACCTCTTGATTGAGTGAGACTATAAAATGCATAGCCGTGCTCAAATAATGATTTGTTTTCATAGTCTACTCATGGATCAAGTAAACCCGGATTAAATATTGTAGAGGATGACTAAATACATGCCTCAAATTTAATCTATAATATATATGGTTAAAGGGATTATATTACACGGAAACATTAATCATGAAAGGTTTTATCGAATCACGATTTAATTATTATTTAATTGGGTAGCAATGATGTATTACTAGATACCGCTCATTGTTTATAATTTTATTGGAGAATAAAATTATTGCTAATTAAATAATAGCCTATAGGGTCACACACATAGAGCACTTAAAGGAATAGTTAATTTAAATTATAGATTTAAATTAATTGATGAATATTTGAATTTTATTATATTAATTAAGTGAGACTTAATTAATTGAAATAATAAAATTCGAATTTGAATTCTGCCCTTAATAATTAAGTACGACTTAGTTATTAATTAAATAATAGAAATTCGGTTTTATTATTTATTCTAAACCTACATGGGTTAGGTTTTGCTGATTGGGCCTCTTAATCAGCATTATAAATAGATAATGATAGGGTTAAGAGGGATTATGTTTTTGAGAAATAAAATCCCTAGAGGCAGCAGCAAGCACACAGCAGCAAGCACAGCAAGGCAGAAACAAATTCGAAATCATCAAAGGAGCTAGTACAATCCATTCCGTAATCAAGATCGTGGGGCGTTCTTGAAGGTGCTCGTGTGGATACCATAGAGGTGTTTTCGAGAGGAAGACACAAGTCGTGAAAGCCTCCGTTGAGTTCGTGTAAACCAAGACCAGACAAAGGTATGATTCCGTTTCACAATAATCAGTCTAGGCTTATACATGATCCTGCGTTTAGGGTTCCGAATTTTTGTTATATTTACGTTTAATCCGCTGCGTTTTATGTCTCGGAACTCAACAAAGGAAACCAACACCTAAGGTTGAAGTGGAAGTAAAACCACCTAAACCAAAGGTACAAAAATTGGAAACCAAGCCAAAGATAACAACTAATAAAAAAGGACCCAAGGCAACTTGGGTACCAAAATCAACTTGATTGTTTTTTACTGTGTGCAGGGAAAAAGAAGAAATCTTTGGTACTTGGACAGTGGGTGTTCAAGACACATGACTGGAGATAAATCCCTACTCATAAAGTTTGAGGAGAAAGCTGGTCCTGGAGTAACTTTTGGAGATGACAGCAAAGGGTACACCATGGGTTATAGCTTGATTTCAAAAGAGAATGTCATCATTGAACCCGTTGCATTAGTTGATGGTGAAGGGTTTCGGGCATGAAAACGCAGCGGAATTAACGTAAAAACAATAAAAAAAAATGAAATCCAATCGCAGGATCCATGTATAACGTTGGATGATTATGGTGAAGAAGTCTTTACCTTAACAAAGCTTTCGTATGCTGTTTAATGGAGGTCCAGAAAGATGAATCACAGCAGTCCTTTGTTGCAAAGATTTGCTCTCTAAAAAGTCCACATGAACGCCCGATCGTCCTACGATCACCGGAGTCGGTACTAGCCGAATTGTTTGCCTCTCTCTTTTTCTCTTTCTCTAGCCTCTCTTGATGTTGAGCAGCTAGGGTTTTTCTCTAAAACAAAATTTTATGATTAAACCCTAATACTATACATCATTATGTATATATAGGGGAGAGAGAGATTTTGGGCCTAACCCTATTCCATGTGGTTTCCAAAACCCATTATGACTTTGGGTTATTATTATTATTTAATCTGAATTCTAATATAATTAATCAAGTCCCACTTAATTAATTCAATAATTAAATTCGAATAATAATAATACTTATTAAATCCGAATTCTAATATAATTAATCAAGTCCCACTTAATTAATTTAATAATTAAATTCGAATAAACAATAATATATTTAAATTCGTAATTTAAATAAACCTCCGTTTTGACGTTCTTTGTGTGTGACCCTTTAGGTTATTATTACGTTGGCAATAATTTTATTATCTAATAATAAAATTATAAACAATGAGCGGCATCTAGTAATACATCATTGCTACCCAAGTAACAATAATAATTGGTGATTCAATTAAACCTTTCGTGAATAATGTGCAATGTAATATAATCCATTTAACCTTATATTATAGATAAAACTCGAGGCATGTATAGTGTCATCCTCTTCAACGTTTAATCTTGGTTTCCTTGATCAATGAGTAGACTATTTAAACAAATCAATATTTGAGCATGGCCATGCATTTCATAGTCTCACTCAATCAAGAGGCCAATAATATCACTCCTAGAATTGGAGGGTTAAATCATATATCTATCATTCATATTCCCCATACGATTCATAGCATACCCAATGTCCACCTTTATCATTACCCGGTTAAAGGTAACTTTGAGTGTAATCAAAGTATATTAATTCTCGTATAGAAATATAATGATTTCAAGTCAGAGGATCATTACATCATTATCACTGTGAGATTTCTTATGACACTTATTAATATGTAGAATCTCACGGCGGGTCTTTCCAGTGTCATGTATTGATACATACACTTATGTTCTTGACTTTAGTATCACCATACCTATGACCAATGAGATGTGGTCATCTGTCAACAAACATACTAGTCTTATTGCATTATTACTGTCCTTAAATAATAATACTTGACTAGGGAATTTTATGAATAAAATATTATTCATATAATCTCATTTTTAAGTCACATACTTAAAGATATATATTACGTATTAATATTCCAAGGACATTTATTATTCTTTCAATTTATGACGCAGTAAATAAAGACATAATAAATATTAATTAAATAATCACATAAAACATAATCCTTAATTGTTTTCAATAAAACATTAAAAGTATTGTCTCTAGGACACCAATACTAACAATCTCCCACTTGTACTAGAGCCAATCTCTCATGTATCTAATACCCATGGAACTAGTATGACCTTCGTGCTTCTGCTGCGACAAAGCCTAAGTCAGTGGGTCTGCATTATTCTTATTAGTATGCACTTTACATATATGTATATCTCCTTGATCATTAATCTCATTAATTAGGTGATATCTCCAAAGTACATCACCAAACAATGTCCTTGGTTGCTTCATAAGCATCAATATACTCAGGCTCTATTGTAGAATTAACAATTGTCTCTGCTGTGAACCATTCCAGCATACAATATCTCCATTTAGACAAAACACAAATCCAGACTGAGAAATCGAATCATCCTTGTCTGTCTAGAAACTAGTATCGGTGTAACCTTTTACAACCAGCTTATCTCCTCCTCCATATACCAAGAATTAATCTTTAGTCCTCTTCAAGTACTAAAGAATATTCTTGACTGCTGTCCAGTGACCTTCACCTGGATTAGACTAGTATCTACTCTGACTTAGGCCGATCATTCTTCTTGATCTATCTCTATAGATCTTGATACCTAAAATATAGGTCACTTCGCCTATGTCTTTCATTGAGAAATTCTTACTCAACCTATTCTTAACAGCTTGTTAAAGAAGGAATGTCATTCCCTATTATTAATATATCATCAACATATAATTATAGGAATGCCACATTGCTCCCACTTACCTTCTTGTAAACACATGGTTCATCTTCATTTTGAATAAACCCAAACTCTTTGACAGTTTCATCAAAATGAATGTTCCATCTCCTTGAGACTTGTTTCAATCCATAAATGGATCGGCGCAGCTTACATACCTTTACAGCATTCTTTGGATCAACAAAACCTTCAGGCTGTGTCATATACACATCCATATCTTCTTCAAGGCTCCCATTTAAGAAAGCGGTTTTGACATCCATCTGTCAGATTTCATAATCATAGTAAGCAGCTATAGCAAGTAAAATCCTGATGGACTTGACCATAGCCACTGGTGAAAAAGTCTCATCATAGTCAATACCATGAATTTGCTTGAAACCTTTTGCCACCAATCGTGCCTTATAGGTAGTACATTACCATCCATGTCGGTCTTCTTCTTGAAAACCCACTTGCACCCTATAGGTTTTACCCCTTTAGGTGGATCAACCAAAGTCCATACTTGATTAGTATACATGGATTCCATCTCAGATTTCATGGCATCCAGCCATCTCTTGGATTCTGGAGTGTTCATAGCATCTTAGTAGGTGAGAGGCCCATCTTCGTCGATAAGCATCACATCACCATCTTGAGTTAAGAGAAATCCATAATATCTCTCAGGCTCATGGCGAATCCTATTAGACCTACGAATAACCTGTGTTTCTTGAGCAGTGTTGTGGTCTTGTACATCCTGCTCAAGTTCCTCCACTGGTTCAATGTTATCTTGTGGGCCTCGAACTTCATCGAGATCTATTATCCTTCCACTGTTTTTCTTCGAAAGCATTTCTCCTTCAAGAAAAACTGTAGTTCGAGCAACAAACACTTTGTTCTCGGAAGGATTATAGAATGAATAACCCTTTGTTTCAATTGGGTATCCCATAAAATTATATTTGTCTGATTTAGGTCCTAGCTTGTCAGAAGTTAAACGTTTCACAAACGCTTCACATCCCCATATTTTCATAAATGACATGCTATGACGTTTCTTAGTCCATATCTCATATGGAGTCTTCTGAACCGTTTTAGTAGGAACTCGGTTAAGTGTATAAGTAGCCGTCTCCAGGGCGTAGCCCCAGAAACTAATTGGAAGATCTGCATGACTCATCATCGATCGTACCATGTCCAACAACCTCCTTTCAGAAACTCCATTCCATTGTGGTGTTCCGGGAGGAGTGAGTTGTGATACAATACCACACTCTTTTAATAAACTCTTAAATTCATGGCTTAAGTATTCACCTCCACGATCAGATCGTAGAGTCTTAATACTTCCGCCAGTTTGCTTTTCTACTTCAGCTTTGTATTCTTTGAACTTTTCAAAAGAATCGGATTTGTTCTTCATAAGATACACATATCTACTGAAATTATCAGTAAACATGATAAAGTAATAAAAGCCACCTCTTGTCATAGTACGCATAGGACCACATACATCACTATGTATAAGTTCTAATCGTTCAGTGGCCCTTTCACCTTGTCCAGTAAAAGGAGATTTAGTCATTTTTCCAATGAGACAAGGTTCGCATGCTTCGTATGATTCAAAGTTAAACTTATCCAAGTATACATCCTTATGTAACTTGGAAATGGGCTTCTCATTTATATGGCCTAAACGACAGTGCCAGAGGTATGTTTAATTTGATTCAATTTTAAAATGTTTGTTATTCACATTATAGATAGGAGTGTCTAAATCAAGAACATATAAACCTTTAAATAAAGGTGCAACCCCATAGGTAACATTATTCAAAGAAAAAGAAGTTGACAAATTGACCTCTATAACATAAATACCTGAATCAGAAGTTTGACCAGCCTTCTTCTTCTTCAGATCCTCTAAATAAGCATGACAGTTTCTCTTCCAATGACCTGGTTTACCATAGTAGTGACAATCACCCTTTGCAACAACACCCTTAGGCTTTAAAGCCTGTTTGGGATTAGCCTTTGGCTTGGGACTAGAAGCAGATCCAATCTTCTTCTTTCCCTTCCGTTTGCCTTTCCTATTAGCCTTACCTTTGTTATCTACCATCAACATGGCAGCTAGTTCAGCCTTTTCATGTTGGTTTCAGTAGTTCGTAACATGGCCAACAATTAAGTGGGTGTTTTGTCTATCTCATTCATATTGTAGTTCATAACAAAATGAGTATAGTTGCGGTTCAAAGATTGCAAGATTAAGTCAATCTGAGCTTTCAAACCAATCGGGAAACCCAAAGTATCAAGATACTCAATATAACATATCATCTTCAGAACATGTGGTTGAACAGGTTCACGCTCTCCCTGTTTGGAAGCATACAGTGCTTTGCTCGTGTCGAACCTTTCTTGACGAGCTTGTCCCTCAAACATTCTTTGAAGGTGTTCAATCATCTCATAAGCATCCATATGCTCATGTTGTTTTTGAAGCTCAGCACTCATGGTTGCCAGCATGAGACATGCAATATCATTCACATCATCAATATGCTTCTGATAAGCATTTTCCTGAACGCGAGTTGCATTCTCAGCAGGAGCAGGTGAAGGAATTTAAATGACATGGAGCTTACGCTCTTGCCTGAGGACAATCCTCAAATTCCTATACCAATCCAGGAAGTTAGTTCCTGTCAGCTTGCCCTTCTCAAGGGTTGCTCGTACGGAGAAAGTATTTGTATTGTTTGCCATTTAAATATCTACAATGTTTAAAATGCATAAAATAAACATTAGATTGTCTGAGTTATTTATTATGTTCAAATGATTATGATATATTCATAATATATCTCCCACTATTTTTATCAAATTAATAGCCCTTACTATTAATTTGGAAAGTATATCCCATAATTCTTTCTAGTGAGCCAAGATCCATATTCCGTCATATCCTAAGTCAACCACTGGAAGTCCTTAAAAAATGATTATTTAGGTAGACAACAGTTGTCAATTATATCATATATAATTCTTGGATAGTTTGGTGAACAACGATTGATCTTATCTATCTAATAGACTTTTAACCAAACTCTATGCTTCTAAGTTCATAATGATTGAATATAACCGTTTATTTTCACCTTATTATGACGACTCAGTTAAGTTAGACCCAATGATACAACGGCCGAATATAACCGTTATTATTCGTCGCATCTCACCACGATAGATAGGAGTCCCCTGCCACTGACAGTCCTTCCCCTAATCGATCTAGGATTCGATGAGTGTCCATTCATTGGAAAGCATCCAAGTAAAACTTAATATTTTATTAAGAGGTTTAGAAAATTTATAACGATCATGATCACATCATAAAGAGATCCTCAATTTTTCCTTGAACCAAATATTTCTAATTGACATTTTAAATTGTTCATTTCCCAGGTAGATGGAGGATACCAATGGTCACACTTAAAACCCATCAACCTTACGAATACGCATATCCGCTTTTGTCAGAAAATCCCAGTTATAGATATCAAAATCCATATTTAATTCCGTGTTTTAAAATCCATATTTCATAAACACAAGAATCTCATGATTGTTTGTTAATTTTAAAATCTTGAATCATTACAGATTTTATCTTTCTTAAGCAGACATGGCATGGGTATCGTATCTAATACATACATCATTCCAACACATACATATCTACACATGCATTCATATACATATATGTATTGTGCGTAAATTAAACGTGTTTGGTTATGGCCCCATCCTATGTGATATTTCCAAGCTAATGGAATTATCAAGGTCAATCTATGGTGGTTTCAAATACTATACTATTACATGTCTTTTTCTTCTTCATTGCTCCATCATCTGGATTGCCTCCTAGCTTCCTTGCTTCCAAGTCTCCATTGAACAATTACATTGAATAATAAATAAATCTATTCTAATGAAATTACAAGAAGAACTTGAGTTACATTCGAGATTAACAATTACAATGAATAAACGACATGCAAGTCGTATTTAGAAACCAAAACCAAAAAACAAAACCACTATCCTATGGGTCTTTAGGCCATAACCATCCCCCATGTTATCACATAACACATGTAATATATCTCAGATTATATAAACATATCATATAATCATATATAATAAATTTCGAAATTTCAGAAAATCAAATAAATTTCATAAAATAATAAATCACCGTTTCGGGGCCTGTAACGTCATCAAATGGCTTACAGACGCGCAGCTGACAATTTCAATATTGCTCAGTGACACGATTCCAGTCAGAAAACACATATAGTTTGCGAAAATAGGACACTAGACACAGATTTCAGAAAATCTACCGAAGCCGTTTCAGAATTCGTATCGAATACGATTTTCATAACAAGAACAAACATGTATCATATATATACAGCAATACACACAATCTTCCCATGATTATACAACACATGAATATCATATATTCAAAATCATATAAAACATATATATCAATATATAGTCATGACATATCATATATATGTTTACATACATCGAAAAACTGTTAAACACATAACCAAATCATCCCATTATACACGTAGCTCTGATACCATTGAAGGGTTTCGGGCATGAAAATGCAGCGGAATTAACGTAAAAATAATATAAAAAAACGAAACCCAATCGCATGATCCATGTATAACGTTGGATGATTATGGTGAAGAAGTCTATACCTTAACAAAGCTTTCGTATGCTGTTTAATGGAGGTCCAGAAAGATGAATCACAACAGTCCTTTGTTGCAAAGATTTGCTCTCTAAAAAGTCCACATGAACGCTGTAATAACCCGTATTTTTGACGCTTGGGGTTATTACGATTTTTGGATAAAATTTTTCATTTTATGAATAAATGATTTTATTGATTTATTTTTTTGATAAGGTACTTGAAGTGTGAGACCGTATTTTTAATATACGGGATATTCGAAAATATGCGTATCGGTGTTACGGTAGCATATGCAATCAATATGGGACTTATAATTATTTTTGGTCTAACAAAAATGAATTTGAAGTCCGGATGGAAGTCGTAACAGAATTTGAGAAATGGTGTAAGTGAAAAGTGTTTACTCAGAGAATTGTTTCGTAAATTCTCGAAACAATTAAAGAATATTAATTTAATGATTCTAAAATATATTAGAATCATAATATGAGATTTTAAGTTTTTAAAACTTTGGTGGGACGAAAGAAAAAGAGTACGATAACGAGAGATTAAAACGTTATCGGGAAATTACGCGACTACCGCGCAAACCTTATTAAATATCGAGCTTCCACCACACACCACACAAAACAAATCAGTTTTTCCCCCATTTCCAAGAGGACCATCGGCCAAGCAAGAAGGAGGAAGAAGGAACCCTAGCAAGACTTGATCATTCATTGAGTTTAATAGCTCAAATCGAAGGTAATCACTAACCCATTACTTATCCAACCTTATTTCAATCTTCCATCCATGAAATCTTCACTTATGATCCATAGAAGCTGCGATGAACAGTAACTACGAAAATTAAAAATTTATTTTCTTTGATTCTTGAGTTCATTTGGCTTGGTTGATGATTGTTTAAGGTTATACAAGCCATGAGTAGCATTGTTTAAGCATGGATGCATGTGTTTGGTTAATAATTGTTAAACTCTTAATTCTTGAGCTAAATTGATTTTTGTTGCTTGGGGTTGTAGTATGTTGATTGTTGGTGTTGGTTGAGGAGTTTGGGATTGTTTGTTGGTTGATTTGGAGTAGAATAAAAATGGAAAACGATGAACGTACAAACGTAACCATGCCAATTTTTTTGAACCTTACTGCTGTAAACTGTCCAGAAAATCTGGGAACATTCGGTCACTGTTCTTGGCTTATGGCTGATATGGTTAGATAGTAGATAGTCTCTAGATCGTTTGGGCGCTAATTTTGCGTCATTCGGAGTTATGAGTCAAAAGTTATGGACGTTTTAGTAACGGTAGCGCAGGAAATGAAAATCCTGTTTTTGTCCAACTTTGAGGCTATGATTGGACTAGCTACGGAGCTTAATAAAATCTGAAACTTTTATGGGAGATTCCTTGACAGTCATACAAGACCCCAGAGAAGAAATCGTGTCAAAACGATTAATTTCCAATTTATTAAAAATGACGGAAAACAGGGTGTTAAGTGAAATGAACCTGAGAAAAAGGTTAACCAATCGTTTTGGGAAACGATTTCGGGCAAGATAGAGAACTTGTCTCGAGTCGACCCAGTAACGGAAGTTGTTGAGGAATATCATGACTATACGTAGGTGCAAAGAACTTGATTAAAAACTATTGAGATGATAGTTTTACGAGTAGCTAAAGTAGGCCCGAGAAGGTGAAATGTCGGGCAAAAGAAGAGTTAATAAAACTATCAAGTGCAAATTGTAAGGACCATAAATGGACTCGATATAAGTTTGTGGGTTAGTATCGAGGTCCTAGATTATCAAATTCATGAGATTAAAACTCAATTTATTAAAAATAGTGCAAGTTGGGTAATTGTTGGATACTTGGGTTGAGTGTAAGAGTTTTGGATTTTAATGAAATCGCTTGAACTCCCCACCACCAGCAATGAGTTTACATGAGTTGGTGGAGTAATCTTATGATTCGAAAATGATTTAATTTGAGCAAACAATTTAGTTTCGCTTAAATGACATGATTCGAGGATTGATTACTAATGGTTTGGAATTGTTAGACCTACTTAGTCATTCTGGATTTTTCTAAAATAGTAGTTGGTCACCGTCGGTTAGGGCGGGTTGGACTTGGTTTTCAAAACGTTATGATTAAAACCGGAATTGACTATAGTATGGTGAAAGAATTGGTTTTAAAGTGAGTTTGACTTTATTTATAGTAGAATGAATCGTTGATTGGCTTGGTTTGTAAACAGGTGGATAGTCCGATTTACGAAAAGGTCATGCCCGATTTTCTGCAGAAAAGACAGTCGCT
The DNA here is from genome assembly GCA_028671895.1 of Oenanthe sinensis. NCBI lineage: Eukaryota > Viridiplantae > Streptophyta > Magnoliopsida > Apiales > Apiaceae > Oenanthe > Oenanthe sinensis. The sequence goes on along the minus strand of CM053804.1, from coordinate 17,790,854 downwards.
TAGGCCTAATAAGCGTCTTGGGTCGATAAATTTTGAAAACAAATGTTTTAAGTGTAGAACGTGGAGAAGTTGGAATAGCGTTCCTTGGACTCCAGGCAAGTTTCCGACTCTATTGTTTTATTCCATATCAGAATATTGTTGATTCATGGTGATGCCAAACTTTTTGAAATCTTTGACTTAATGATAAGTTCTTCAATTATGCATTTTGCTGTGTTTGGAACTATCTAGCTTATTGTAGTCGTTGGAAATGCACGTCGGCATTTCCCTTGAACTGTCTTGTTCATATATAACTTGATTCTGTTGCTACTCTGAACTTCTCGAAAAGTTAGAGTATGCAAGTATCTGACACTTTGTCACCTTGATTCTGATGTATGACATATGTATGCATAGGTTATTTAAGGTAGTTCCTTGCGAGTAGGACTAGATCCTTTCAACCTAATTCTGAGCCGCCTCTGAACTTCTTAAAAAGTTAGAGGGCGTTTATTTTCAGTTTTGTATAACTGAATCTGGTGTCGAGTACATCTTTTTGGTGCTCGATGGTCGACCGGGAGTAGTCTAGTGTGTCTCGACGGTTAGTCGAGGTTCAATATTTTAAATAATATTTAGTTTATTAAATATTATTTAAAGAATATAGAAAGTATTTAAAGGTTAAGTAAATACTTTCAGGGCATTTGAGATTATTTAAATATTATTTAAATATATTGAATCGGTTAAGATTATTTAAATATCAAATAATCTTGATTATATTGGGATTAAATATTTTAATTCTTTTAAATCCTTTTAATATTTTTCGAGGACTATTCTGGGCCTCCTAAATATTAATAAAATATTTATTTGTTCTTTAAAAATATTCTGGAGTTGTCTAAATTTCTTTAAATATTATTTTTCATTAAATAATAAATGGTGAGCGATGACTCGGATATTTTGTATTTATTCTGAGTCGATAACTCCAGGTTCGGGAGGTAACGTCCGACTCCGATATTCCTCCCAGTTGTATTGGTGCCTCGTGGCCCATGGTTTCACCCCAAAACGGTAATGTTTTGTGGAGACTATTTTAGCTAGTATTAGCGGCTCCCCGGTCGCGTTCTTGAGTCTCCTTAATTCAAGGGTTTCTGTCTTGTTGAATTCGTTGACTGAGAGTCAACCCAGATGTTTCGAGAGTACTCCCACTTGGTTTAGGGAGCCAAGCTATTGTCAGATATTGAAATCTTACAATAGGTCGTTGTTGTTCTGGAAGGTTGTATTAAATTCCCTTCCTTATCTGTTGATTGAAATCCTGTGATGGATTGTTGTGTTGTTCTGGAAGGTTGTATTAAATTCCCTTCCTTATCTGTTGATTGAAATCCTGTGATGGATTGTTGAGTTGTTCTGGAAGGTTGTATTAAATTCCCTTCCTTATCTGTTAATTAAAATCCTGTGATGGATTGTTGTATTGTTCTGGAAGGTTGTATTAAATTCCCTTCCTTATTTGTTGATTAAAATCCTGTGATGGATTGTTGTGTTGTTCTGGAAGGTCGTATTAAATTTCCTTCCTTATCTGTTAATTGAAATCCTGTGATGGATTGTTGTATTGTTCTGGAAGGTTGTATTAAATTCCCTTCCTTATCTGTTGATTGAAATCCTGTGATGGATTGTTGAGTTGTTCTGGAAGGTTGTATTAAATTCCCTTCCTTATCTGTTAATTAAAATCCTGTGATGGATTGTTGTATTGTTCTGGAAGGTTGTATTAAATTCCCTTCCTTATCTGTTGATTGAAATCCTAGAGTGGATTGTTGTTGTTCTGGAAGGTGGTATTGAATTCCCTTCCTTAACAGTTGATTGAAATCCTAGAGTGGATTGTTGTTATTCTAGAAGGCTTGATTAAATTTCCTTCTAGGTTTAATGAATGTTTAAGTATTCATCAGGGACTGGAGTAAGGTTGCGTAAGAGGTCGGTGACGCACGACCCAGCCGTAAACTAAAGGCCCATGTGTTGCCTAGGGTGACGTCCCGATAAGGGGTTGTCCTTCTACTAGTAGAGAAAGTGACTGGTTTTTCTATTGTACAAGGCGACTGATCATCGCATACAATAGGGCGTTGAAAAATCTCCAGTTAATCCCGTTTCTTCCAATTGGAATTTGACGTTGCACTATAACGAAAGCCTAGGTGCTGAGTTACCGATAATGTCAACGGGAATGTAATCCACTCTGAGTTGGTTGGTTGTTTTGAGTACCATTTTATTCGTATATATATCAGTTTCATTGTTCCTACACTATAACGAAAGCCGTGGTGCTAAGTTACTGAGAGTGTTAATGGGAATTGATGAACTTTCATTCATTCTTTTCGCAGTATATTGATCTGCTTGCTTATTGGTACTCAAATGAATGGTACTCGGTGATTGAGGCCATTGTGCTAAGTTATTGATATTGTCAGTCTCAAAAGTTATGAACTTAAATTGTTGTATTGCAGTAACGTGAACTGCATTAATGTTGTGAATATCTTCTTGCATCGTGAATCTTGAGTCATTTATTGTCGAGATATAACTGGCTATACATCTTCAATTAGATTGCTAGTTATGTATTTTGTTGTTGAATATCCAGTTGGGATAAATATGGCTATCACCTTTTCCTTGAAATATTCTGATATATATATAACTTGCTGAGCATTCTTTGGCTCATTCTTGCTTTTTGTAAATCTTATATCTTGCAGAAAGAGATGGCTATGAATTGTCTACCTCGAGTATTATGTTAAGGAACAGGAAGCTCCGAGCTTGAGCTAGTCAGGTTCCGGACTTCGATAAATGGTGCAAGAAAGACAGGATTCCAGATTAGAATCCTAGACTTGTTGAAAAATATGTAATGTGACAATAGATCTTGGAGTAATGTTTACTTCTAATGTAACATCATGTGGAAGTTATATTAGTAGTGTGAGATCCTGAGGTTACATTGGTTTGTAATAACCGTTACTATTTTAAGTTCGTTTCCTGAGACTATAACTTGAGTTGTGTATTTGGTTTGGGGTCACTGCTTTTATGTTTGGTTATTATAATGGTTAAAGCAGGTGAGTGATGTTATTGTGGTGAAAATTTGAAAGTGACAACCTGGATTCCTGACCCCGGATCTGGGGGCGTCCCAGAGATGGTATCAGAGCTCTAGGTTATAGTACTCAGGAACGAGAGAGTTAAGAGTTATGTTTGGATAAGATTGATAGAGAGCGAGCTCCTATCGAATTCATATTCGGGCTATCGGATGTAGGAGTGATTTATATTATGAGGCTAATATACTCATATAAGGATAGTTAGGAAAGATAATAAGAACTTTCCTTACAAAGATGTCGAACACTAGCCGAGGAGACTCATCTGAGTAAGATGATTTATGATTGAGAATGAGAGTTTGAGAATTATGGAGCACTTGTAAAGGAGCTCAGATATGCTATAAGTGTAGCACTAAGTATGCTAGTACCCCAGGACTGAGGGGAGCATTACTAAGAGAAGAAAAACCACTTCATTCTTGGCACAATCATTAAGATGACCATGTTCAAATTGATGGCGTGTCAAATCTTCACCAATCTTTCATCAATTGGCAATAAGCCGAAGAGATAGTTTACATTTCAGTAAACTCTTATTAGTGTTATGGAGCGAATGTGATTGATGGTCCATGATATTGACCATTGATATTGTTGTTGACTGACCTGTGGATACTCGAGAGTAGGTATATAAATGTAGTGACTCATAGTTATTTCCCCTTTTGGTATACATTATGTTATAAGTGGTTGATGAGATATTGATGTTTGGGAACTGTGAATGTTTTGGGATTATAATTGAGGTGTTTTTACACCGGGCATAGTCCGACATATGAATAGGGCATGCCCAATTGTCTGTGGAAAATACGTTCCCATTAGTTTAATGAAATTTAGAAATAAAAGGACGTGTAAATGGAATGTTTCAAGGTAAAATGGAGTAGTATGGCTTAAAGAATATAGCCATCTATATATGAGTAATATTGAGGATTCTGTTGAGGATTCTCTGAGAGTAAAAAGTAAAGCTCTAGTTTAAATGGTGTATGGTATGCATACAATGTAGAGTCGTAATAAAGAGATGATATACGCACTTGATATAATTTTTGAATATATTAAGGACGTTGGATTAAGGTAAGCCTTGGGATAGAGATGACCGCCACATTGCAAATATGGTGGTTGGATTAAGCGGTATAAATGAGTTATAGCATAAATGCTGGTATGAAGTTACTTGTTTTAATAGTGGAATTCCGGACTAGAGAGCGGTCCGAGTAGTCTTTGATGATCCTAAATTTCTGAAAAGTATTTGGTCGAGGCCTAAAAAGGTCGTTGATTCAGCAAGAATTCTTATGAACTTGGTTGAACAAAGAATTCTTTAGCCATAGCTATATCTTGCATTATGCAACTGTTTCCTAAGTATCGGGAAATTCAGATGTAATTAAAGTTCTAGACCTGAAACAAGAGTGTGTCAGATCATGAATCAAAGTCTTTGGGAATTGTCAAGATTGTCCCAAAAGTAGTGAATTGAGAATAAAGTCACAGTGTTGGAAATAATCAACTATGACAGAATATGAAAATGAAGTGGCTACACATATGGAAATACCATGAACTTTTAACAAGGAACCAGAGTTCTACTTCTGGAAGAATAGTGGATTAAGAAATATGAGCGGGTTGGTGTACTGCTAATTATGGTTCACCCTAGCCAATCGAGGCCTCACTTACTAAACAGTGAGCCTGAAATGGGAGAATATGTGAAATGGACAGTAAGAAGCTATAATTGTAAAGTCTAGATGTTATGTTAATGATTGCCCTAAAAGAAGGGATGACATGTTTTAAATATGGAGAGATAAATTGAGAAGGTTCGAATTAAGATTCGAATAAAAAGTACATTACGCTTTGGATGCTAAGTTATGGGGCACCAGTAATGGATATGAAAAAGGAACTATTCAATAAAGAGAGTAGTTAAAGAATTGGGAAAAATAACCCTTAGTGATATTTTGGGGTTACCACCAATGGAGATCACGTCATTCATCATTGACCTAGTGTTATGAGCAGCTTCACCATTGGAGGCATCTTAGAAGATGGCCCCTGGCAGCCTAAGAGGGTTAGTCCCTCAGTTATAAAGACTATTTATTGAAAGTGTTACTAAGAGGTGCACGTGGGTTGTCTGTAAAGGAAACGGACAGCGGCATGAGACTGCGTATACATTGGTGAGAATGGATTAAGTGAATTGGTTAATTTAGCAATCATTATTGGTTATCCATAATATGGATAGACCACTCGAAGAAATTAGTCTACTGGGGAAAATATATTGAGGATAAGTTATCGCCAACTACAGAATTACCTAGATAATATGCCAAGGATGGCATTGAGAACGTGATAAGGATGTTATGAGTCTTTGATGAGGAAGGATGTATTAATGAATGCACCTGTACCTTCTAAGGATTAATTGGAATTGTAAGAAATAATTGGACAAGTTGTCATAATCTTCACAGAGGATATCCTGATCTGTCTAAAGATGAAGGAAGAACCCGAAGATAAATATATATATCATTAGGAAATCTTAAGAGAAGAGAGGTTGGATGACAAATCCCATAAGAATGAGTTTGGGTAAAATGAGCTGAAATTGTGAAACATATAGTAAGTGGCGGAGAAAGTTTGAGGAAAGTGAAGAATAGAAATGGGAAATAAGAAATTTGGGGATTTTGTCAATAGGTTCCTAAATGAGTAGGGACTGTTGTATATTGAGTTCGTTATGCATTATGGAATAAAAAATTCCAAAATATATTTTCTCTCCCTTTCAAAATCATTTTCTTCTAAATGTTAACTATTTTTCATCCGATTGAGATGAACAATGCATATGGTGTGACTTCTTGTCTGTGTGACAAAAGTCTGGTGGGCAACCACTCGATTATGTATTATAAACCAGAAAGTACTAAAGACTGGCCATCTTGAGTACAAATATGGTTGCTCTCAGTCATATCCAAATTAATTTCTTCCTTATCTCTCAAATACATTCGAAAATGAGCATATTGATCTACTTTGTGTTAAGGGCAAAATTGACGAATGATAGATAACTGTGGACATGGACCGGTTGACAGGCATCGGATACAAGTTTTAGTATGGGAAGCGATTAATGATAACTAAAGGTAGACAAAGCGAGTCTGGTGATCAAGTCTGAAAATGGGAGAGAGTATGAAGCGAGAGACTTCATGTTGCTGAAAGCATTATCATGGAAAGGAGTAACGAGATTTAGTAAGGAAGAGAACTTAAGCTCGAGGAGTATTGAACCTTTCAAGGTCTTGGAGTATATTAAGAAGGTTGGAGTCTCAACCTAGAAATCAGAAAGCGAGGTGTGAAAATAGTAACCTCGGTTGTTCTCGTATGAATTCCGAGGACGGAATCCTTTTAAGGAGGGGAGACTGTAATAACCCGTATTTTTGACGCTTGGGGTTATTACGATTTTTGGATAAAATTTTTCATTTTATGAATAAATGATTTTATTGATTTATTTTTTTGATAAGGTACTTGAAGTGTGAGACCGTATTCTTAATATACGGGATATTCGAAAATATGCGTATCGGTGTTACGGTAGCATATGCAATCAATATGGGACTTATAATTATTTTTGGTCTAACAAAAATGAATTTGAAGTCCGGATGGAAGTCGTAACAGAATTTGAGAAATGGTGTAAGTGAAAAGTGTTTACTCAGAGAATTGTTTCGTAAATTCTCAAAACAATTAAAGAATATTAATTTAATGATTCTAAAATATATTAGAATCATAATATGAGATTTTAAGTTTTTAAAACTTTGGTGGGACGAAAGAAAAAGAGTACGATAACGAGAGATTAAAACGTTATCGGGAAATTACGCGACTACCGCGCAAACCTTATTAAATATCGAGCTTCCACCACACACCACACAAAACAAATCAGTTTTTCCCCCATTTCCAAGAGGACCATCGGCCAAGCAAGAAGGAGGAAGAAGGAACCCTAGCAAGACTTGATCATTCATTGAGTTTAATAGCTCAAATCGAAGGTAATCACTAACCCATTACTTATCCAACCTTATTTCAATCTTCCATCCATGAAATCTTCACTTATGATCCATAGAAGCTGCGATGAACAGTAACTACGAAAATTAAAAATTTATTTTCTTTGATTCTTGAGTTCATTTGGCTTGGTTGATGATTGTTTAAGGTTATACAAGCCATGGGTAGCATTGTTTAAGCATGGATGCATGTGTTTGGTTAATAATTGTTAAACTCTTAATTCTTGAGCTAAATTGATTTTTGTTGCTTGGGGTTGTAGTATGTTGATTGTTGGTGTTGGTTGAGGAGTTTGGGATTGTTTGTTGGTTGATTTGGAGTAGAATAAAAATGGAAAACGATGAACGTACAAACGTAACCATGCCAATTTTTTTGAACCTTACTGCTGTAAGCTGTCCAGAAAATCTGGGAACATTCGGTCACTGTTCTTGGCTTATGGCTGATATGGTTAGATAGTAGATAGTCTCTAGATCGTTTGGGCGCTAATTTTGCGTCATTCGGAGTTACGAGTCAAAAGTTATGGACGTTTTAGTAACGGTAGCGCAGGAAATGAAAATCCTATTTTTGTCCAACTTTGAGGCTATGATTGGACTAGCTACGGAGCTTAATAAAATCTGAAACTTTTATGGGAGATTCCTTGACAGTCATACAAGACCCCAGAGAAGAAATCGTGTCAAAACGATTAATTTCCAATTTATTAAAAATGACGGAAAACAGGGTATTAAGTGAAATGAACCTGAGAAAAAGGTTAAGCAATCGTTTTGGGAAACGATTTCGGGCAAGATAGAGAACTTGTCTCGAGTCGACCCAGTAACGGAAGTTGTTGAGGAATATCATGACTATACGTAGGTGCAAAGAACTTGATTAAAAACTATTGAGATGATAGTTTTACGAGTAGCTAAAGTAGGCCCGAGAAGGTGAAATGTCGGGCAAAAGAAGAGTTAATAAAACTATCAAGTGCAAATTGTAAGGACCATAAATGGACTCGATATAAGTTTGTGGGTTAGTATCGAGGTCCTAGATTATCAAATTCATGAGATTAAAACTCAATTTATTAAAAATAGTGCAAGTTGGGTAATTGTTGGATACTTGGGTTGAGTGTAAGAGTTTTGGATTTTAATGAAATCGCTTGAACTCCCCACCACCAGCAATGAGTTTACATGAGTTGGTGGAGTAATCTTATGATTCGAAAATGATTTAATTTGAGCAAACAATTTAGTTTCGCTTAAATGACATGATTCGAGGATTGATTACTAATGGTTTGGAATTGTTAGACCTACTTAGTCATTCTGGATTTTTCTAAAATAGTAGTTGGTCACCGTCGGTTAGGGCGGGTTGGACTTGGTTTTCAAAACGTTATGATTAAAACCGGAATTGACTATAGTATGGTGAAAGAATTGGTTTTAAAGTGAGTTTGACTTTATTTATAGTAGAATGAATCGTTGATTGGCTTGGTTTGTAAACAGGTGGATAGTCCGATTTACGAAAAGGTCATGCCCGATTTTCTGCAGAAAAGACAGTCGCTTAGGCCTAATAAGCGTCTTGGGTCGATAAATTTTGAAAACAAAAGTTTTAAGTGTAGAACGTGGAGAAGTTGGAATAGCGTTCCTTGGACTCCAGGCAAGTTTCCGACTCTATTGTTTTATTCCATATCAGAATATTGTTGATTCATGGTGATGCCAAACTTTTTGAAATCTTTGACTTAATGATAAGTTCTTCAATTATGCATTTTGCTGTGTTTGGAACTATCTAGCTTATTGTAGTCGTTGGAAATGCACGTCGGCATTTCCCTTGAACTGTCTTGTTCATATATAACTTGATTCTGTTGCTACTCTGAACTTCTCGAAAAGTTAGAGTATGCAAGTATCTGACACTTTGTCACCTTGATTCTGATGTATGACATATGTATGCATAGGTTGTTTAAGGTAGTTCCTTGCGAGTAGGACTAGATCCTTTCAACCTAATTCTGAGCCGCCTCTGAACTTCTTAAAAAGTTAGAGGGCGTTTATTTTCAGTTTTGTATAACTGAATCTGGTGTCGAGTACATCTTTTTGGTGCTCGATGATCGACCGGGAGTAGTCTAGTGTGTCTCGACGGTTAGTCGAGGTTCAATATTTTAAATAATATTTAGTTTATTAAATATTATTTAAAGAATATAGAAAGTATTTAAAGGTTAAGTAAATACTTTCAGGGCATTTGAGATTATTTAAATATTATTTAATGTTGATTAAATATTATTTAAATATGTTGAATCGGTTAAGATTATTTAAATATCAAATAATCTTGATTATATTGGGATTAAATATTTTAATTCTTTTAAATCCTTTTAATATTTTTCGAGGACTATTCTGGGCCTCCTAAATATTAATAAAATATTTATTTGTTCTTTAAAAATATTCTGGAGTTGTCTAAATTTCTTTAAATATTATTTTTCATTAAATAATAAATGGTGAGCGATGACTCAGATATTTTGTTTTTATTCTGAGTCGATAACTCCAGGTTCGGGAGGTAACGTCCGACTCCGATATTCCTCCCAGTTGTATTGGTGCCTCGTGGCCCATGGTTTCACCCCAAAACGGTAATGTTTTGTGGAGTCTATTTTAGCTAGTATTAGCGGCTCCCCGGTCGCGTTCTTGAGTCTCCTTAATTCAAGGGTTTCTGTCTTGTTGAATTCGTTGACTGAGAGTCAACCCAGATGTTTCGAGAGTACTCCCACTTGGTTTAGGGAGCCAAGCTATTGTCAGATATTGAAATCTTACAATAGGTCGTTGTTGTTCTGGAAGGTTGTATTAAATTCCCTTCCTTATCTGTTGATTGAAATCCTGTGATGGATTGTTGTGTTGTTCTGGAAGGTTGTATTAAATTCCCTTCCTTATCTGTTGATTGAAATCCTGTGATGGATTGTTGAGTTGTTCTGGAAGGTCGTATTAAATTCTCTTCCTTATCTGTTAATTGAAATCCTGTGATGGATTGTTGTATTGTTCTGGAAGGTTGTATTAAATTCCCTTCCTTATCTGTTGATTGAAATCCTGTGATGGATTGTTGAGTTGTTCTGGAAGGTTGTATTAAATTCCCTTCCTTATCTGTTAATTGAAATCCTGTGATGGATTGTTGTATTGTTCTGGAAGGTTGTATTAAATTCTCTTCCTTATCTGTTGATTGAAATTCTAGAGTGGATTGTTGTTGTTCTGGAAGGTGGTATTGAATTCCCTTCATTAACAGTTGATTGAAATCCTAGAGTGGATTGTTGTTATTCTAGAAGGCTTGATTAAATTTCCTTCTAGGTTTAATGAATGTTTAAGTATTCATCAGGGACTGGAGTAAGGTTGCGTAAGAGGTCGGTGACGCACGACCCAGCCGTAAACTAAAGGCCCATGTGTTGCCTAGGGTGACGTCCCGATAAGGGGTTGTCCTTCTACTAGTAGAGAAAGTGACTGGTTTTTCTATTGTACAAGGCGACTGATCATCGCGTACAATAGGGCGTTGAAAAATCTCCAGTTAATCCCGTTTCTTCCAATTGGAATTTGACGTTGCACTGTAACGAAAGCCTAGGTGCTGAGTTACCGATAGTGTCAACGGGAATGTAATCCACTCTGAGTTGGTTGGTTGTTTTGAGTACCATTTTATTCGTATATATATCAGTTTCATTGTTCCTACACTATAACGAAAGCCGTGGTGCTAAGTTACTGAGAGTGTTAATGGGAATTGATGAACTTTCATTCATTCTTTTCGCAGTATATTGATCTGCTTGCTTATTGGTACTCAAACGAATGGTACTCGGTGATTGAGGCCATTGTGCTAAGTTATTGATACTGTCAGTCTCAAAAGTTATGAACTTAAATTGTTGTATTGCAGTAACGTGAACTGCATTAATGTTGTGAATATCTTCTTGCATCGTGAATCTTGAGTCATTTATTGTCGAGATATAACTGGCTATACATCTTCAATTAGATTGCTAGTTATGTATTTTGTTGTTGAATATCCAGTTGGGATAAATATGGCTATCACCTTTTCCTTGAAATATTCTGATATATATATAACTTGCTGAGCATTCTTTGGCTCATTCTTGCTTTTTGTAAATCTTATATCTTGCAGAAAGAGATGGCTATGAATTGTCTACCTCGAGTATTATGTTAAGGAACAGGAAGCTCCGAGCTTGAGCTAGTCAGGTTCCGGACTTCGATAAATGGTGCAAGAAAGACAGGATTCCAGATTAGAATCCTAGACTTGTTGAAAAATATGTAATGTGACAGTAGATCTTGGAGTAATGTTTACTTCTAATGTAACATCATGTGGAAGTTATATTAGTAGTGTGAGATCCTGAGGTTACATTGGTTTGTAATAACCGTTACTATTTTAAGTTCGTTTCCTGAGACTATAACTTGAGTTGTGTATTTGGTTTGGGGTCACTGCTTTTATGTTTGGTTATTATAATGGTTAAAGCAGGTGAGTGATGTTATTGTGGTGAAAATTTGAAAGTGACAACCTGGATTCCTGACCCCGAATCTGGGGGCGTCACAAACGCCCGATCGTCCTACGATCACCGGAGTCGGTACTAGCCGAATTGTTTGCCTCTCTCTTTCTCTCTCTTTCTCTAGCCTCTCTTGATGTTGAGCAGCTAGGGTTTTTCTCTAAAACGAAATTTTATGATTAAACCCTAATACTATACATCATTATGTATATATAGGGGAGAGAGAGATTTTGGGCCTAACCCTTATCCATGTGGTTTCCAAAACCCATTATGACTTTGGGTTATTATTATTATTAAATATGAATTCTAATATAATTAATCAAGTCCCACTTAATTAATTCAATAATTAAATTCGAATAATAATAATACTTATTAAATCCGAATTCTAATATAATTAATCAAGTCCCACTTAATTAATTTAATAATGAAATTCGAATAAACAATAATATATTTAAATTCGTAATTTAAATAAACCTCAGTTTTGACGTTCTTTGTGTGTGACCCTTTAGGTTATTATTACGTTGGCAATAATTTTATTATCTAATAATAAAATTATAAACAATGAGCGGCATCTAGTAATACATCATTGCTACCCAAGTAACAATAATAATTGGTTATTCAATTAAACCTTTCGTGAATAATGTGCAATGTAATATAATCCCTTTAACCTTATATTATAGATAAAACTCGAGGCATGTATATTGTCATCCTCTTCAACGTTTAATCTTGGTTTCCTTGATCAATGAGTAGACTATTTAAATAAATCAATATTTGAGCATGGCCATGCATTTCATAGTCTCACTCAATCAAGAGGCCAATAATATCACTCCTAGAATTGGAGGGTTAAATCCTATATCTATCATTCATATTCCACATACGATTCATAGCATACCCAATGTCCACCTTTATCATTATCCGGTTAAAGGTAAGTTTCAGTATAATCAAAGTATATTAATTCTCGTATAGAAATATAATGATTTCAAGTCAAAGGATCATTACATCATTATCACTGTGAGATATCTTATGACACTTATTAACATGTAGAATCTCACGGCGGGTCTTTCCAGTGTCATGTATTGATACATACACTTATGTTCTTGACTTTAGTATCACCATACCTATGACCAATGAGATGTGGTAATCTGTCAACAAACATACTAGTCTTATTGCATTATTACTGTCCTTAAATAATAATACTTGACTAGGGAATTTTAGGAATAAAATACTATTCATATAATCTCATTTTTAAGTCACATACTTAAAGATATATATTACGTATTAATATTCCAAGGACATTTATTATTCTTTCAATTTATGACGCAGTAAGTAAAGACATAATAAATATTAATTAAATAATCACATAAAACATAATCCTTAATTGTTTTCAATAAAACATTAAAAGTATTGTCTCTAGGACACCAATACTAACAGATGGCTTAAGACATAATTTGTTAAGCATAAGTCAACTATGTGACAATGGAAATAAAGTTTGTTTCACAACAAAAGCATGCATAATTTCAAACAAGGAAGATGGAAGCCTGGTTATGACTGGGAATAGAAAAGGAAATGTGTACATAGCTGACTTCAACTCAACAAGTGTAGATTCAATGACTTGTCTTCTCTCTTAGGCAAGTACAAATGAAAGTTGGTTGTGGCATAAGAAATTAGCTCACTTGAATTTCAAAGCCATCAATCTGTTGGTCAAGAAAAATCAAGTGAGAGGCTTACCACAAATGGAATTTGTCAAGGATGGACTATGTGATGCCTGTCAGAAAGGAAAACAAAGGAAGACATCATTCAAGTCAAAATTGGAATCATCAATTGATAAGTCACTTGAGTTATTACACATGGATTTGTTTGGTCCTGTAAATATCATGTCCATTGCAAAGAAGAAGTATGCTCTAGTCATTGTGGATGATTTTTCAAGGTTCTCATGGACTTATTTTCTGCATTCAAAGGATGAAGCTAGTCATCTCATCATCAAGCACATAAGAGAAGTTGAGAAAAATCTTGAATTGGATGTAAAGAAGATAAGGAGTGACAATGGGACAGAATTAAAAAATTCCACAATGAAGGAGTTCTGTGAATCTAAAGGAATCATACACACCTTCTCTGCACCAAGGACACCCCAACAAAATGGGGTAGTTGAAACGAAAAATAGGACATTGATTGAAGCAGCTAGAACCATGTTGGAGGATGCTAAATTACCAACATACTTCTGGGCTGAGGCCATTAACACAGCATGTTACACTCAAAACATCTCCATAGTAAATCAAGCTCAAGGGAAGACCCCTTATCAATTGATCAAGAAAGACAAAAAGCCAAAAGTGGGGTTTTTTCATGTATTTGGCTGCAAGTGCTATGTGCTAAGAAATCAAGGTGAAAACCTAGGAAAATTTGAAGCCAAAGCTGATAAAACTATATTTGTTGAGTATGCACTATCAAGCATAGCCTATAGAGTCTATAATCTTATACTACACATTGTTATGGAATCTGTACATGTAATATTTGATGATAAAAAGATTCAAGGCTTGTTTGGTGAAGGAAATCATGACATATTGCACTTTGAGAATGAATCAAATGTTGTAGATGATGATGAAGAAGCAGAAATTATAAAACCTCAAGTTCTCAGAAACCCAATATCAGTTGATGTTACTGCATCAATGGATAATTTATCAGTTGACAGAAATCCATCAACTGATAATGCATCAACTGATAACTCTTCAATGGATAATCAACACTCTACATATAGGGTATCCAATTCAGGGGGAGGGTTTCAGAATCAATCCACAAATTCAAATCAATTTGAGTTCAATACAAATGATCATGATGCTTCATCATCAAGGCAAAATTTGCCTCCTCAAAGAAAATGGACAAAAAGCCATCCATTTGAACTAATAATTGGAAATGCAGAAGATGGTGTCAAGACAAGAAGTGCTACTCAAAATGAGTGTCTGTATAGCATTTTTCTATCTCAAGAAGAACCTAAAAGAATTGAAGATGCTCTTATGGATCCTGATTGGGTTTTGGCTATGCAAGAAGAACTGAATCAATTTGAAAGAAATTAAGTGTGGAAGCTGGTGCCCAAACCAAAAAATAGATCAGTAATTGGTACAAAATGGGTATTCAAAAACAAAATGGATGAAACTGGTACTGTGACTAGAAACAAAGCAAGGCTTGTGGCAAAGGGATATTCACAAGAAGAAGGAATTGATTTTGATGAAACATTTGCACCAGTTACAAGGTTAGAAGCAATCAGAATCTTTCTAGCTTATGCTGCTCATGCTAATTTCAAAGTCTACCAGATGGATGTGATGAGTGCATTTTTGAATGGAGTATTAGAAGAGGAAGTCTATGTGGAACAACCTCCTAGCTTTGAAGATCCAAATTTCCCTAACTTTGTCTACTATTTACTCAAAGCACTCTATGGCTTGAAGCAAGCACCAAGAGCCTGGTATGACACTTTATCTCAGTTTCTCATTGAGAATCACTTCACAAGAGGTACTGTTGATAAAACTCTATTCAGTAGAAATGTTAATGGCTCTATTATTCTTGTACAAATTTATGTGGATGACATTATTTTTGGCTCAACTAATGAAGGACTTTGCAAAAAGTTTGTCAAATTAATGCAGAGTAAATATGAAATGAGCATGATGGGAGAGCTTACCTACTTTCTTGGGTTGCAAGTCAAACAAGTTAAGGATGATATTTTTATAAATCAAACAAAGTACATTCATGACTTATTAAAGAAATTTGACTTAAGTGAATGTTCTTCTGCAAAGACTCCCATGGCCACTGCCACCAAACTTGAATTAAACACTAAGGAAGCTAAGGTGGATATTTCAAGTTATAGAGGCATGGTAGGCTCACTTTTATATTTAACTGCTAGTAGGCCAGATATAATGTTCTCTATATGCTTATGTGCTTGATTTTAGGCTGATCCTAGAGAATCTCATTTAGTGGCTATTAAAAGAATTTTTAGATATCTCAAGGGTACATTAAATTTAGGTATTTGGTATCCTAGAGATTCTGGTTTTAATCTAATAGGCTACTCAGATGCAGATTATGCAGGTTACAAAATAGACAGGAAAAGTACTACAGGCACCTGTCAATTTCTAGGAAACAAACTTGTGTCATGGTTTAGCAAAAAGCAACACTCATTATAAACTTCAACTGCAGAAGCTGAGTACATTGTTGCTGGAAGTTGCTGTGCACAAATATTATGGATGAGGAATCAACTATTTGACTATGGGTTCAACTTGAACAAGATTCCCAATTTCTGTGACAATACAAGTGCCATTGCAATAACAGAAAATCCTGTGCAACATTCCAGAACCAAACACATTGACATAAGGTATCATTTCATTAGGGAACATGTAATGAATGGTACAGTTGAATTACATTTTGTCCCTAGTGAACAACAACTTGCAGACATTTTTACCAAACCTCTAGATGAATCTACTTTTAATAGATTAGTCTGTGAGTTAGGTATGCTTAATTTTACTCAATCTTGAAATGTATGCCAAGTTTTTTTTTTGTAGCCATTGTTCACAATTATCTGTTGAAACCAAGTAATCAATTGATAAATGTGTTAATTATCAATGGATATTTTTCAGCTATCGATGGATATATTTGATCAACAGATAAAAGATATTCCTATCGATGGATATTTATCTATCGACAGATAATTATCTCAGCAATTGTTTAATCGATTGATAAATTCTTTCTTATTTGATCAACGGATAAATTTTATTCCTATCAATGGATATTTATCTATCGACAGATAATTACCTTGGTAGTTATTTATCGATCGATAAATGATTAATTCTTTATCTTATCCATCGATGGTAATAGAATTTCTACAGTTTTATTCATCCGTTGATCAAATTATAGCCGTTGGATAATTACTTTATTTGTCAACAGATGAAGACATCCATCGATTGCCATTTAGGGTAATTAACTACAACTCTTTTTATCCTTCAACGGTTATATCCTTAATTAAATTGACTATTCAAGTCATTTTAATCTTAGAAAATATAAATAGCAGTTACAATTATCAATTCACTCTTACTTGCTATTTTATTTTCTATCTCTAATCTCTGTATCTCTGTTTCTCTCTCAAGCTAATTCTTGTCGAACTCTCTTACTCGCTTTCAAGATTTTTTCTAATCTGTCAAGAATCAGTAATGGCACCACAAAAGAAGATTGTTTCCTCCAACGGGTTCCTCTATGAGCAAAACAACTTCACAGCATGCCTAACAATGAATGATGCTCCCGTGGACTTCCATCCTGAAAGGCTGTATTTATAGACCTATATGTAACATAGGGTTATAACTCAACACAAGAACAGGACGTGTAAATAATATGAAGTTATCACCGGAATCAGGAAGACATGAAGACTTGGTAAAGACAAAGGATAAAGAAGAAATCTACAGACTTGAAGCATTAGCTCACTGGAAGAAGTTCATTAATATGTTCATGCCTCAGTGAAGAATAAAGGTTGAAGTATTCAAGGATGTGGAAGCAGTGAAGCAGTTGTCAAAGTACCAGAAAGATTCTAGTGATCCAAATCTGCGAATCAGTCAAGCAATGATTTGCAGAGCTCAAGTACAGGAATCGATAAGGTAGAATATATGGCAAATACAAAGAATCAAAATATTAGATGGAATCTTGGAGTCTATTATAGATTGCTGGAGGAAGTTCATTCATATGTTCAGACTTCAGTGAAGGATAAAGTTCAAAGATGTTCAGGGTTTCAGATATGTTTATGGTTCATCATAAGTGCCAGAGGATTCCAATGTACTTACAATCGAAGCACTTTTAATCAACAAGGACCAAAGTCAATTGTATTGTAAATAAGATGTGAAGATCAAGATTGTGTTAGTCGTTTGTGAACCAGACCAGTTGCACCAAACGTCAGCACAAAAGAGATTGAGAATTGCATCTATGAATGAGAAGAATTGACTATTTACTTAAATGGGTAACAAGTGAAGTGGTATATGATGAAGCTCAAAATAAATCAAGTTTGAATAATCAAGGAAATATTTATTAGACTTGGTTGCAGTGGAAGAAAATATATTAAGGGCTTATCAGGTTCGAATTTGGCTAAGTAAAGAAGACTACAGAAGTTGTATCCAGAAGTCAACTTGGTCAAGTTGTTTCGTCTTATTCACCAATGGTTAATCAAGCTATTTTGTCTTATTCACAGATGGTTAACAACCATCGGGTGAAATGAAAGAAATGGTGAAATATTCAAGGGCTTGTTTTGTCCTATTAAGCCGATAGTTACTAACTATCGGAAAAGAAACAAAAGCCAACTAGCCACTTCCCGATGGTTACTAATGTTCGAAATAATTGATTTTATTTCAGGAATTGTTTTAATCCTCCGATACTTATTCTACAGACTCATCGAGGGTTAAACAATTAATCAGTAAATTGTTCCCGATACTTAAGGATAAAAAGAAGTGAGAAGCAGCTCAGTTACTTGGACCACATGAAGCCACGTAGCTGTACTGAAAAAGTCTACACATAAATTGAAGAAGAGCCATTCATTTGGAGAGTCTTCTACAACACTACAAAAATATCCAGAGAGAGAGAAGACGAAGCCGGAGAGGAGAGAACACCAGAAAAATCTATACCTCCTCACCGGAGATGTATCAGTGGTCGGTTCCTTAATGAAAAATGTTCAGGGCCACTATATATCACTCTCTACGGTCTTAGTTTCCTTTGTACTGATCTAGAAATACTTGTATAGGAAATTGAGAGTTATATGTTTTTGTTAAGCAGCGAAGAACTTGTTCTTCGGACCGGATTTGTTGACCGGGTGTAGCAACCTCAGGGTTTATATTTATCAAATGATATATTCCCCGAATCTTGTGTTGTTTATTTTCCTGTTGATTTTCTATAACCGAAATGATTAATCCTAAACACAGAAAATTAGTAAGCAGCTCCGTAAACACTATTCACCTCAACAACACGAGCCCACTAACCGAACTCTAAATTATTTATCCGCAAAAGATTCGAAAGAATTTTTGATTTACTGAGTATCGTATTCAACCCCCCTTCTACGATACTTCCGGGGCCTAACAATTGGTATCTGAGCAGACTGATTGATATACAAATCATGATCCGTAACTCAGTGAAGCTCAGGGTGTCAAAGCTGCTTGGACTCAGAATGATTAGAGGCCTTGTTAAATAAGTTTAATTATAAACTTTTAATAAGTTTATTTTATAAATTTTTGTAAAGTTTGCTTTATAAACTTATATAAATTTATATTATAAATTTTAATTAGTTTATTTTATAAACTTAATATTAAATTTATTTTATAAACTTTTATAAAATTTGTTTTATAAACTTTTATTAGTTTATATTATAAATTTTAATTAGTTTATGTTGTTAACTTAATATTAAATTTATTTTATAAACTTTTATAATATTTATTTTATAAACTTTTATTAGTTTATGTTATAAATTTTAATTAGTTTATTTTATAAATTTAATATTAAATTTGTTTTATAAACTTTTATAAAATTTGTTTTATAAACTTTTATAAGTTTATATTATAAATTTTAATTAGTTTATTTTATAAATTTAATAAAGTTTAAGATTAAAATTTATTAAACGTTTTTTTTGGTCCATTTAATCGAAGCAGTAGTACTCGACCATGTTCAGTACAAATGATGTGTGTTTGAAATGGTTGGCCAATTTCTTTCCCAGCTGAACTCGAGTGGTACTGGTGAATTGACAATCACGCGCTAAGTGTTTGACAGTAAGTTTCTGCAAGCTCCCAATAGTTAGCCTGGAAATATATATTCTCCCGATAGTTATTATTTTTGGAGAATTATAATTCCGCCTGATGGTTATCTCCACCCCAATAGTTATCTCTAATTTTTTTTTCTATTTTAGATTTATTTATTTTTCCAGAAAATTTAATATTATTGTTAATTAAATTTTTCTTAAATATTAATTTATAATATTTTAATTTTTAAGAAAATTTGAAATTCTGGAAAATTAAGTTTTGTAAATTTTTATTTTTGATTAATTTATTTTCTAAGAAAATTAAAAATTCTGTAAATTTAAATTTTTCTTAAGTACTTATTCGAGGATGCTCAGAAGTTAGTAGTTGAAGATAACAAGAATTGACTGAAGATTATCCAATGAAGATAATTCTGGAACAGATTGAAGAAAGAGTGGTATTAATTTCCTCAGAGGTTTACTCCATAGGATCCCACTAATATTTTGGAAGCTGCAAAAAAAGAGATTAATTTGGGTATAGTTTTTGGTTAATTTGAGTTGAATTTTTGGATGAAAAATCTTAGGGGTTTTGAAGTAGTGAAGGAGAACAGACTGGACTACCTGGAATCTCAGTACAAGCCTTAAAGTTTATTCTACAGGGAGATTACAGGAAGTTCGTGCTAACACTGCAGATCATATGGAACATAGGATTACAGCTACAAGGGATTCTAAAAATATAACCACATTATCTTTAGATGAACTATTTGTGTGCTAAAGGCCTATGAACTGGAACAAGAGCTGAAGCAGATAATATTTGGTAAAGCAGGTTGTTAGCATATCCACTGTTTTTGTGACCCATGAACCAAATTTGATTGAAGTCAAGGTTGGAAACCTCTGAACAGAAATGAAATGATCCTAGAAGCTGAATTGAAGATGTTGTAGCTCGAGGTAGTGGTCAAGGTGTCGCATGTGAATTTGACACTTTGGAATATCTTAAGAACTGGACTGCAAGTCAAGCCTGCAGGGCAACAGGAAGTTCAGTGACATCAGATTCAGACGGAATCCCAATTCTAAATCTAAGGTCCTTACCTATAGATTCCATTAAGGAGATTTTCAAGATCAGTTCAAGAGGGGGTTGCAAGACAGGGATGGTTTAAAGTTGAAAGACAAGATCAGAGGTTTTGCTACATAGTTTGAAGAAGCCTGTACAAGCAAAAGATGACAGACACTATGTTGGGTTGAAGCGGGAATTTCAAACATTAGTGAGGATGCAGCAAGGGAAAGCATTTGTTGATGAAGTTAAATGCAATGATGATTCTATCAGTGACAGTGATGAACCAAATGAATATCTGGCATCAATGACCAACACTAGAGATGAATCACTAAGCACTTCACAGGTACACCTACTAACTAGTATATCTTTATCTAATTCATAATTG
This sequence comes from Oenanthe sinensis, assembly GCA_028671895.1. Taxonomy (NCBI): domain Eukaryota; kingdom Viridiplantae; phylum Streptophyta; class Magnoliopsida; order Apiales; family Apiaceae; genus Oenanthe; species Oenanthe sinensis. The sequence continues at coordinate 17,770,166 of CM053804.1, read as the reverse complement.
TATGATTATTATGTTTTGAAATGTATTAGGCTCGTGTCAGCATGTTAGCATCTTAGAACTTAAATGCTTAATTGATTGCTAAGAATAAGATTTCATGCTTAGTTATATGAGTTTAGTGAGTACATTTCATACTTGATTTTCTATGCAGTAAAATGAATATCAAGAATTAGATAGTTGCTAGACTGTTAAGTGTATCCCTAAACATTTGCTGAAACTTGATTTAAATCTTCTGTGATTTAATACCTTTGCTAATGTTGTGAAAATTGCTAAATAGACAAACAGGTCATAGATCAGATATTTTATATTTGTTCTTATTGTGATAAATGACTTGATAAGTGTATGTGGAATTTGATATTGCTTATAATGTTTTATTCAAATATTCTGCATATTCTTAAATTGTTTATGTGCTTATTTTCACATGATTTGCTTGCACTCACATAGTTGCACTTAAATGTCATATTAGATCATGTATTGCTTGTTAGGGATTAGAATATAATAATAAAAGATGGTAGAATTATCTAAGTAGTCAGTAAGACTTGTTGATTCGAAGATTAATCTAAAACTGACTTAGGTAATTAGAGATAGTTAAAAATGTTAAACAACAACAGAAATCGATTAGACAAAATTAGTAATTAATTTGTTAAGTTCTTCTATTCCATGTGCTTTTAGAAAATTATTGAATATCTGTAAATCTTCTTGAAACCTGTCACTTATGTGTTTAATGGTTAAAGTAGATAGTACTGAATTTTCTATTATGCATAATTGAATATGTTGTTACCTTTATTATAAGAAATATCTCTAACCCATCTGGACTCAATTGAGATTGAGGACCAAGAAGCTTAATCATTTGTGATTGCAGAGTATGTAAAAAGAAGCAAAAGTTATGTGATTTCTTGACAGTTATTGTTCGAGGCATATGACTAACATTAAAGCTCTACTATCACTGTTGGTTGAGAAGGCCTCCCCAATGGTAACCTTTGGAGATGACAACAAAGGATATACAAGGGATATGGCTATCATGATTTAAGAACTGTCATCAGTGGAAGCATCTTTCTTGTGGAAGGACTTAAGCACTATCTACAGGGCACTAGGGAATTCTTTATCAAGGATTTTCTGGAAAAGCATTGAAAAGGAAAAGTGTTTGATCTCAAACAAGAAGGTTGGAAGCTTACTCTAATCTGAGTGAGAAATTTGTTCGTAGCTGACATGAAATTTGTATGCAAAGGTGAAGTGAACTTTTTAGTAAAGCTTCATCAGTAAAGAGTTAGCTATGGCAAAGGAAGCTCTTATACTTGATTTTCAAGACAATGGATTCTCTGAGAAAGATGAAATTGGTGAGAGGACTGCTTCATTTGGAATCCAATCCAGAAGGACATTTTGAAGTATGTCACATAGAGAAGTCAATGAAAACATCACACTGAAGCAAATCAAGTCATGGAAGAAATATGCTTAGTGGTGATTGATGACCCTAGTTATAATTTGGTGATGTTCGTGCATTCAACATATATTGAAGCATCACAGATGTTGATTGATCACATCAGAAAGATCAGTTGGAAGTAAAGTAAGCTGTGAGAACTTTGAAGTCAGATAATGGAACCGAGTTTCGCGAATGAAGTTCTAAGTAAAGTCTGCACTTTAAGGGGATTATGAAGCTGAAGCAATTAACACAGCATGCTACTGTATTCAACAAAGATCGTGAAAAGACTTAGTCGAAAGCTATCAAGGCATTTGTGATTAAAAACTAGAAGGTGATTGAAAGTCTGAATGTATCGTTCAACTACACCAAGCTCCCAAGCATTCAAATGAAAGACTATTATGAATCTTTGAAGTTTGACATTCCGTCAGAGTCAAATTCAGATACTGATGATGAAACTGAGGTTGCAGAAGGAATCAATGATAATGATGTTGATTCAGATCCTATTAGTGGAATTGGTAGTGAAACTACATAACTCGTGGACTTTAACAGAATCCACTGAAAAAGGTGAAGGATCTTCAACACATCCTAACAGCAACTCAGGGAGAGTAAAATAAAAGAAGGATCTACTAGTCGTACTCAACACAATGAATATCAAAGGAATACATCAAGAACATATCTGTCGAGACAAAGGGTTTGAAGTTAAAGTCATTCCTGGAGTCTAGTTCTTAGTGATCCGGATTATTGAGTAAAGGCTAGAAGTGCTAATCAAAATGAACATATATTTTTCGGGACCCAACAATCAATAATTGGTATCCCAAAGAATAGTGAAGATGCACTGTGTTAGTAATTGTGCTCTAGAGACAATACTTTTTATATTTTAAGGAAAATATTTATTATTAAGGATTATGTTTTATTGATTATTATTTATTTATTATGTTTTATTTACTGCGTAATAAATTGAAAGCATAATAAATGTCCTTGGAATTTTGATACGTATTATATATCTTTAAGTATGTGACTTAAAAAATGAGATTATATGAATAGTATCTTATTCCTAAAATTCCCTAGTCGAGTATTATTATTTAAGGACAATAATAATGCACAAAGACTAGTATGTTTCTTGACAGATGACCACATCTCATTGGTCATAGGTATGGGGATACTAAAGTCAAGAACATAAGTGCATGTATCAATGCATGGCATTGGAATGACCCGCCGTGAGATTCTACATGTTAAGTAAGTGTCATAAGTAATTCTCACTGTGATAATGGTGTAATGATCCTTAGACCTGAAATCATTATATTTCTATACGAGAATTAATATACTTTGATTACATTAAAAGTTACCTTTGACCGGGTGATGATAAAAGTGGACATTGGGTATATTATGAATCGTATGAGAAATATGAATGATCTAGATGGGATTTAATCCTCCTAATTTTAGGAGTGATATTATTGGCCTCTTATTTGAGTGAGACTATGAAATGCACGGCCGTGCTCAAATGTTGATTTGATTTTAATAGTCTACTCATCGATCAAGAAAATAAAGATTAAATTATGAAGAGGATGACACGAGACATGCCTTGAGTTTAATCTATAATATCAAGATTAAAGGGATTATATTACATGGAACATTATTCACGAAAGGCTTAATCGAATCACCGATTTATTATTATTACTTGGGTAGCAATGATGTATTACTAGATGCCGCTCATTGTTTACAATTTTAATTAGATATTAAAATTGTTGCCAACGTAATAATAACCTACAGGGTCACACACAAAGAACGCTTAAAGGAGAAATAATTTAAATTATGAATTTAAATTAAATAAGTAATTTATTTTATTTATGATATTAATTAAGTATGACTTAATTAATTATATAAATAGAATAAATGAATTACTTAAACTAATTCCAAAATTAATAATTAATTAATTAAGTGAGACTTAATTAAATAATTTAGAATTTTGGATTAGTATTAATTATAATTGGATTATAATTAGAAAACTTATTCCTCTCTCTATATAATCTCTTTATGGACTGATTTACAAAAACCCTAGCCGCTCTGAGAGAGGAGGAAGATAGAGAGAGAATAAGTTTTCGGGTGCTAGTACACATCAATCCTTCATGAAAAGTGTTCGTGTGGATACCGTAGAGCGTAGATCGCGAGAGCGGGATACGTGGTGATTAAACAAGCTTTGGACCTCCATTAATCTTCCATTAATGAACTGTTAAAGCTTCTAAAGGTATTTATTCTTTATCTCCGAATTAAATCTTTTGTTTTCGCATGGATCCTGCGGAGGGTTTCGCTATTTTGATTTATTTTTCGCGTTTATTCTGCTGCGTTTGTGTCACGAAACCCTTCAATGGCATCAGAGCTACTTGCGAAACGTTTTAATTCGGTTATGTGCTTAACAGTTTTTGATATATAAGCATGTATGCGATCTATCATGATTTTATATTGATACAATATGTATATGTTTATATATATTATGAATATATGATATTTTATGATATATAATCATGTGATGATTATGTGTGTTGATGTATGTATATGATACATGTTTGTTCTTATTATGGGAATCGTATTCGATACGAATTCTGAAACGGCTGCCGTTGATTTTCTGAAATCTGTGTCCGTTGTCCGATTTTCACAAACGATATGTGTTTTCTGACTGGAATCGGGTCACTGAGCAATACTGACATAGTCAGCTCTGCGTCTGTAAGCCATTAGATGTCGTTACAGCCTCCAAAACGGTGATTTATAATTTTCTGAAAATTATTTCATTTTCTAAAATTTTGAGTATATGTATGTATATATTATGAATATATGATATTCATGTAATGTATAATCATATGATGATTGTATGTATCTCTGTATATGTATATATGATATATGCTTGTTTTTGTTATGAGAATTGTATATGATACGATTTCTGAAACACCGTCAGATTTGGAGAAATCTGATTGCCGTATCCGATTTTCGTAAACGATATGTGTTTTCTTACTGCAATCGGGTCTGTAAGGTGTTTGACGTCGTTAAGGGCCTCGAAATAGCAATTTATTGTCTTCAGAAATCTGTTTTTAATTTTCTGAAATTTCGAAATTTGTTATATATGATTATATGATATGATTATATAATATGAGATATATTATATGTGTTATATGATAGCATAGTGGATGGTTATGGCCTAAAGACCCATAGGATAGTGGTTTTGATTTATGGTTTTGGTTTCTAAATACGACTTGCATGTCGTTTATTCATTGTAATTTAATTATCTCGAATGTAACTCGAGTTCTTCTTGTAATTTCATTAAAATAGTTTTATTTTTATTATTCAATGTAATTATCAATGAAGACTTGCAAGCAAGGAGGCGATCCAAAAGGGGATGATGGAGCAATGAAGAAAGAAGACATGTAATAGATAGTATTTTTAAAACCACCATAGACTGACCTTGATATTTCCATTAGCTTGGAAATATCATATAGGATGGGGCCATAACCAAACACGTTTAATTTACGCACATTACATATATGTATATGATTGCATGTATTGGTATGTATGCGTAGATATAATTGAGATGCATGCTTAATATTGATTAATCATGTATGTATTAGATACGACACCCATGCCATGTTTGCTTAAACAAGATAAAATCTGTAATGATTCAAGATTTTAAAATTAACAAACGATCATGAGATTCTTGTGTTTATGAAATATGGATTTTTAAAACACGGAATTAAATATGGATTTTTGATATCTATAATTGAGATTTTCTGACAAAAGCGGATATGCGTATTCGTAAGGCTGATGGGTTTTAAGTGTGACCATTGGTATCCTCCATCTACCTGGGAAATGAACAATTTAAGATGTCGATTTGAAATATTTGGTTCAAGGAAAAATTGAGGATCTCTTTATGATGTGATCATGATCGTTATAAATTTTCTAAAACCCCTTAACAAAATATTAAGTTTTACTCGGATGCTTTCCAATGAATGAACACTCATCGAATCCTAGATCGATAAGGGGAAGGACTGTCAGTGGCAGGGGACTCCTATCTATCGTGGTGAGATGCGACGAATATAAACGGTTATATTCGGCCGTTGTATCATTGGGTCTAACTTAACTGAGTCGTCATAATAAGTGAAAATAAATGATTATATTCAACTATTATGAACTTAGAAGCATAGAGTTTGGTTAAAAGTCTATTAGATAGATAAGATCAATCGTTGTTCACCAAACTATCCAAGAATTATATATGATATAATTGACAACTGTTGTCTACCTAAATAATCATTTTCTAAGGACTTCCAGTGGTTGACTTAGGACATGACGAAATATAGATCTTGGCTCACTAGAAAGAATTATGGGATATACTTTCCAAATTAATAGTAAGGGCTATTAGTTTGATAAAAATAGTGGGAGGTATATGATGATATACCATAATCACTTAAACATAATTAATATTAAATTTGCAACCTAGTTTATTTTATGCACTTTAATATTGTAGATATCAAATGATAAATACAAACAACTTCTCTATGCGATCAGTTCTTGAGAAGGACAAGTTGACGATAATATATTTCATTGACTGACATAGGAGCTTGAGGATCGTCCTCGAGCACCACAATATTAGTCAAATCTCTTCCCCTGCTCTTAAAGTTGAGAATGTAACATGTGCAAATCATAGTGCTTATTGGAAGCAAATTGATGTTGCGACTGATGTTTCATGTCTCATGCTCGCAAATATATGTGCTGAGCTTAAGAAGCAATACAAGCATATAGATGCTTATGAAACGATTGAGCACAAGATATATTTGAAAGGGCACTATACACTTACAAGTAGGGAGAGTGAGACCCGGTTACACCACATGTTCTAAAGATTATAGGGTATAATGAATACCATTGATATTTTGGGTTTCCAGATTGGTCTGGAGACAGTTAGATTTGATCTTACAATCTCTGGACAAATATTATTCTTATTTTGTTATGAACAATAAAGTGAATAAGATTGGTAAAACACCCATTGAGTTGCTAAGCATGTTGAGAACTGCTGAAAGTAATATGATAAATGCATGAACTACTACTATATTGATGGTAAACATAGGGAATGCAAAAGGGAAAGGAAAATGGAAAGGCAAGGAGAAGATTTGATCTAGTTCCGTTGTCAAACCAAAGTCCAATCCCTAAAGCAGACTCTAAAGTCTGAATGAGGTGTTGATAAAGAAGACGATTGTCACTTCTATAAAAAGTTGGGAGACTGGAAATTAAACTGTCATGCTTAATTGGAAGATCGGAAGATGATGATCAATAAGGGTCAAGCTTAAGGTATCGGGTTGGAATTGGAGTAAAGATAGTTGCTTTGGTTCGATGAACTCGTTATTTAATTTTTGGCCTATAAGGAAAATTTAGAACTTAATAATTGTTATAGCGTGCTTGCAATTGGCAGAGACATTATTTCAGTTTCTTGTTTGGACAAGAAAGGCTTTTTCATTTTATAACAATAGTTGTTTATTCTATTTTGATGATGAGCCTTATAATGTTGCACATCTAATTAACAATTTATATGTTCTAAAGTGACTCAAATCAAATATTACCTTTGACACTGTTGTTGAGGCCGTATTAATAAGAAACGCATTTTCAGAATACATAAGGATGCATTCATGGATAAGTTTGATTATGAATCATACAAAAGGATGCGAATCTTGGTTTATTTGGTAAAATGACTAAAGCTCCTTTTACCGGACATGGTGAAGGGATCATTGAATGGGTATGACTTATACATAGTGATGTATGTGGTCATATGTGTACGATGACAAAAGGTAGATTTTATTAACTTCATAAAATTTACTAATTATTTTAGTAGATACGGATATATGTATCTTTTGAAGAACTAATCCGAATCATTTGAAAAGTTCAAAGACTATAAAGATGAAGTAGAAAATATCAAAGAAAAGTTTTTTTTTTGATAGGAGAGATCACACCTTGTTGGACATGGTGCGATCAATATTGAGTCAATGAATCTTCCAATTAGTTTCTGGGGTTGCACCCTGGAAACGGCTCCACATACACTTAACTGTGTTCCTACTAAATTGGTTCAAAAGACTCCTTATGAGATATGGACTGAGCAACGTCACAGCATGTCATTTATAAAATTTTGGGGATGTGAAGCGTTTGTGAAACGTCTAATCTCTGACAAGCTAGGACCAAAATCAGACAAATGTAATTTTGTGGAATACCCAACTGAAACAAGGGGTTATTCTTTCTATAATCCTTCCGAGAACAAAGTGTTTGTTACTCGAACTGCTGAGAGACAGTGGGAGGATAATAGATCTCAATGAAGTTTGAGACCCACATGATAACGTTGAACCAGTGGAGGAACCTGAGTAGAATGTACAAGAAAAATAATACTGCTCAAGAAACACAGGTGTTCGTAGGTTTAGTAGGATTCGTCATGAGCCCGAGAGATAATATGGATTTCTCTTGACTCAAGATGGTGATGTGATGCTTGTGGATGAAGATGAGCCTCTCACCTACCTAGATACTATAAACACTCCAGATTCTAAGAGATGGTTGGATGCCATTAAATCTGAGATGGAATCCATGTATACTAATCAAGTATGGACTTTGGTTGATCCACCTGAAGGGGTAAAACCTATAGGGTGCAAGTGGGTTTTCAAGAAGAAGACCGACATGGATGCTAATGTACAGACCTATAAGGCACGATTGGTGGCAAAAGGTTTCAAGAAAATTCATGGTATTGACTATGATGAGACCTTTTCACCAGTTGTTATGGTCATGTCCATCAGGATTTTGCTTGCTATAGCTGCTTACTATGACTATGAAATCTGGCAAATGGATGTCAAAACCGCTTTCTTAAATGAGAGCCTTGAAGAAGATATGGATGTGTACATGACACACCCTAAAGGTTTTGTTGATCTAAAAGATGCTGGAAATGTATGTAAGTTGCGTCGATCCATTTATGGATTAAAGCAGGCCTCGAGGAGATGGAACATTTGTTTTCATGAAACAGTCAAAAAGAGTTTGACTTTATTCATAATGAAGATGAAACTTGTGTTTACAAGAAGTTTAGTGGGAGCCATGTGGCATTCCTAGTATTATATGTTGATGATATATTACTAATAGGGAATGACATTCCTTCTCTACAGACTGTGAAGACTTGGTTGAGAAATAATTTCTCAATGAAAGACTTAGGCGATGTGACATATATATTAGGGATCGAGATCTATAGAGATAGATCAAGGTGATTGATCGGCCTAATTTAGAGTACATACATTGACAAAGTTTTGCATCGATTTCAAATGCAAAGAGACTAAAATGGATATGTCCCAATGTCTCATGGGATAGTGATCTCAAAATAAAATTTGTCCTAAATCATTGGATGATAGGGACTACATGAGTAAAATTCCATATGCGTCAGCAATTGGTTTTATAATGTATGCAATGATATGTACTTGTCCTAATGTCTCGTATGCTTTAACCATGATGAGTAGATACCGATCTAATCCAGGTGAAGGTCACTGGACGACAGTCAAGAATATTCTTAAGTACTTAAAGAGGACTAAAGATTCATTCTTGTTATATGGAGGAGATGTGAAGCTAGTTGTAAGAGGTTTCAGTGATACTGGTTTCTAGACAGATAACGATAATTTAATGTTTCTGTCTGGCTTTGTGTTTTATTGAGATGTTGTATGCTGGAATGGTTCACAACAAAGACAATTGTTGATTTTACAATAGAACCTGAGTATATTGATGCTTGTGAAGCAGCTAAGGAGGCTGTTTGGGCATGTACTTAGGAGATATCACCTAATTAATGAGATTAATGATCAAGGAGATATACATATATGTAAAGTGTATACTAATAATAATATTGCAGACACACTGACTAAGGCTTTGTCGCAGCAGAAGCACGAAAGTCACACTAGTTCCATGAGTATTGGATACTTGGGTAATTGGCTCTAGTGCAAGTGGGAGATTGTTAGTAATTGTGCTCTAGAGACAATATTTTTTATATTTTAAAGAAAATATTTATTATTAAGGATTATGTTTTATTGATTATTATTTATTTATTATGTTTTATTTACTGCGTAATAAATTGAAAGCATAATAAATGTCCTTGGAATTTTGATACGTATTATATATCTTTAAGTATGTGACTTAAAAAATGAGATTATATGAATAGTATCTTATTCCTAAAATTCCCTAGTCGAGTATTATTATTTAAGGACAATAATAATACACAAAGACTAGTATGTTTCTTGACAGATGACCACATCTCATTGGTCATAGGTATGGGGATACTAAAGTCAAGAACATAAGTGCATGTATCAATGCATGGCACTGGAATGACCCGCCGTGAGATTCTACATGTTAAGTAAGTGTCATAAGTAATTCTCACTGTGATAATGGTGTAATGATCCTTAGACCTGAAATCATTATATTTCTATACGAGAATTAATATACTTTGATTACATTAAAAGTTACCTTTGACCGGGTGATGATAAAAGTGGACATTGGGTATATTATGAATCGTATGAGAAATATAAATGATCTAGATGGGATTTAATCCTCCTAATTTTAGGAGTGATATTATTGGCCTCTTATTTGAGTGAGACTATGAAATGCACGGCCGTGCTCAAATGTTGATTTGATTTTAATAGTCTACTCATCGATCAAGAAAATAAAGATTAAATTATGAAGAGGATGACACGAGACATGCCTTGAGTTTAATCTATAATATCAAGATTAAAGGGATTATATTACATGGAACATTATTCACGAAAGGCTTAATCGAATCACCGATTTATTATTATTACTTGGGTAGCAATGATGTATTACTAGATGCCGCTCATTGTTTACAATTTTAATTAGATATTAAAATTGTTGCCAACGTAATAATAACCTACAGGGTCACACACAAAGAACGCTTGAAGGAGAAATAATTTAAATTATGAATTTAAATTAAATAAGTAATTTATTTTATTTATGATATTAATTAAGTATGACTTAATTAATTATATAAATAGAATAAATGAATTACTTAAACTAATTCCAAAATTAATAATTAATTAATTAAGTGAGACTTAATTAAATAATTTAGAATTTTGGATTAGTATTAATTATAATTGGATTATAATTAGAAAACTTATTCCTCTCTCTATATAATATCTTTATGGGCTGATTTAATAAGATAGAGTTTTTACAAAAACCCTAGCCGCTCTGAGAGAGCAGGAAGATAGAGAGAGAATAAGTTTTCGGGTGCTAGTACACATCAATCCTTCATGAAAAGTGTTCGTGTGGATACCGTAGAGCGTAGATCGCGAGAGCGGGATACGTGGTGATTAAACAAGCTTTGGACCTCCATTAATCTTCCATTAATGAACTATTAAAGCTTCTAAAGGTATTTATTCTTTATCTCCGAATTAAATCTTTTGTTTTCGCATGGATCCTGCGGAGGGTTTCGCTATTTTGATTTATTTTTCGCGTTTATTCTGCTGCGTTTGTGTCACAAAACCCTACACACTGATTGATCCAGATTGGGTGATTGCAAATGCAAGATGATCTCAATCAGTTCGAAGGAAGAATCTACTGAAGCTGGAACCCAGACCACTAAAGTCGAAGCTGAAACTGGTACAGTAAGGGTTCACAGAAACTGGATAGTTATTGGCATTGTTATGAGGGACAAAGCCAAACTGGTTGCTATAGGTTACTATCAAGAAGAAGGTATCGATGATGATGAAAATAGAATCTTCGGGACTTTCAAGATCTAACAGCAAGCACCAGAGACAAGATTTGATTCTTTTAGGGCCTAACAAGATGAGGACCTAACAAGATCTCCCTAGCACATGTGGAGCATTCAAGCATGAAGATCTATCAGATGGATGTGAACAAGGGCACTCCTGAATGGTGAGTTAGAAGTTGAAGATGATGTACAACATTTCCGGGACTTTGAAGTTGAAGATCATTGGAATTTGTATATCATTCTCTTCACAAGCTCTCTATGAATGGAGTTAGGGATTGAAGCAAATCTTCAAGGACATGGTATGACACACTAACTAGTTTATTACTTGAAAATGATTTTTATTAGTGTCGTTATACATACATCTCTCTAGAATACAAGGCACACACATAATTCAATATTAGTGCTAGTATACCATGATTATATTATAGGTGAGTCTACTAATGAAAACTTGTGCAATAGACATTTTGCTAAGTAAATGCAGAGTAGGTACAAAATGAACATGTTGGAAGAGTTGCAATTCTTTTTGGATTATAAGTAATTCAAAAGAATGATGGCAATTAAAGTAAGTCAAAGATCTTTTGAAGATGCGCAATTTAGAATATTCTAGACCTGCCAAGACTTCTTGCCAACAAACCACTAAGCTTGATCAGGGCAAATCAGGTATATGAACTGAAGTGACAAGCTATAGAGGTATGATCAGCTCATTACTTATTCAAGTGCTAAAGACCATATATTTTATTCTCGATATGCCTATGTGCAAGTTTCCAAGTGGATACTAGAGAATCTTATCTTATAACTAAGTTATGAATTGTTAGATATCTTAGGGGATCACCAATTCTTGAAATCTAGGACCCTGAAGATAATAGGTTTAACATAATTGGCTATATAGATATAGATAATGCAGGTTGTAAGAAAGACATGGAAGTCATTCCTAGACGCTGTCAACTTCAACAACTCTGTTGATCTCTCGATACCACTTAAGGAACAAGCTCATGGACACCGGGTATCATTTCTTTCGAGATTGTCCTTAGTAGAATAACTTGCAGATATTTGTTAAACAACTTGATGAATTCATTTTATCTAAGTTGGTTAGTGAAATTGGGATATTATTTATTTGCATATATGTTGGAAATCTCATCTACAAGGAATTCTCAAATGAGTTCACAAGTATTAAATTTTCCATATTTAAAGGACTTGTGAATTTATTTTAAATCCAGTACCTCATACTTTTTGCTATTAGTTTAATTAGCCTGCTTACAATGCAATATACATAAGTGGTAGTTAAATTATTTAGCATAAGTTAGAAGCATAATTATTTGCATGTTAAATATTTGATGAGTATTAGTCAAGATGTCTTGCTTAACTGCTTTGATATTTTGTTCTGATATTCTTAAATATTTTGTTACAAATAATTGTGATACTTTTGATATTAGTGACAGTATTTAGAATTTTTGTTCTAAGTAATTAATGCATATTTCAAAACTCACTAATATTGGAAGACGAAGTATTTTCTAAGTTATGTGTATAAAATTCTCAATATTTTATATACTTAGAAAATATTTCTAAATTTGTTTTTGTTGCGAGAAGTTGCTATTAGGAACACAAGTGTTAAATGTCTATATTTAAAGACTTGTGAATTTCTATTCAACTATTTTCTCGAGCTTACATATATCAATAATAATTGTTATGAGTATAATTGTAATATGCTAGAGTGACAATTATTAGATATAGTGTAGGAAGTTAGATGCTAATATTCAATCTTATGAATATTTTAGTATTTAGCGAAATTATTTTATCCTATTAAAATTATGGATTGAAGCAATTCAATGATAATCAGTTTTATAATTTTGATTTGATAAGATATAAGAAGCACAATTTCTTGCATCTTGAAATTATTGATAAATATCAAATAATTAGTATCAGAGTGCAATTAATTGTGATATTTTTAATATTAGTGATAACACAAGTTGCTTATCTGAAATCACTAATAATAAAAATATGTTTAAATGCTTATTGTTCTACTGAATGATTGCTATGTTTATTTGATATATATGCATGTGAATGGCAATTGCTTAGTATAACATAAGTATTTAATTTATTTTGGTTGATTTAAATCATGATGATATAAAACAATTCAGAGAAATATATTGGTTCCATGATTTAAGTATATTAAAATAAATTTGAAGCATAATTATTTGTAGTATAATTATTATCTTTTATTACTTTGTGATAATTGAATAATATTTTATTACAAAATAATTGATACTAATGGATTTGCTTAGTTTTTATTCTAAGTAAATATTGGTTTTTGAAAAAGCCGTTAGTTTTAGTATATTTAGTTTTCTTTCTTAGACTGATTCCTGAATGTATTTAAAAAGAAATTTTTGTCTATTTCTTTTTCAAAATGTTTTATGCAAATATACATTCACTTTTTATCAGCTTAGATAAGAAAACTTCAGAATTCTTTTTCAAAACTTCTCTTTTGAAAATCATTTGATTTACAGCCCTACTTTATTTTTCCAATCCTAGGGTGTGAATCAAACTTTTCTTGAGGATAATCTTTCTTTAAACCTTAAAATCTTTTATCCTCTCTCCAAATCTGGTTTTAAATGCTATATTTTAAAAACCTTTTTCTCTCTTAATTTTTCTTTTTAAAGTGGCAGATACTTTGTGACTGCTATTTTATTTGAAAAAATTATTTTTAACTTCGAGGTATCAATCACTTGTAAAATGATTTGTTTTTAAAGACTTGTTTCAATGTATGTTTCACATTGATTCAGAGTACCTAAACAGTGGTTGTTGCTTTGAAGGCCTAGTACTGTATTGTTAAGCATTCATTCACCCCAATTGTCATGTTTTTATTTTAAGTCGGGGATACTATCAGGTGGATGAAAATGATGTAAATCATAATTGCATTATGAGTCGGAAAATCATAGTTCTCTATCTGATAAGGATGTTTTGCAAAACTATTTTCAAAACTTACAGTACTTAGGTTTTAAAGGAAAATAGTCATTTTATTAAGATTTAATTTGGTGGAAGAGTTGAATTTCTTCTTTGGTATAAATTCCCGTGTTTTATTATGAGAAGTTTGCCTTATAAGAAATTCATAAGGGATAGACTTTTTCTCTGATACACTTTCCCGCGTTTTATTATGGGATAAGTATCTTAAAGAAAATTTCTATTGGTATCATGTTCTTAAATGATAAATCTTTAGAACCGACAAAACTCTTTTACTAAAAGTGCTTTAATGCAATCGTTTACCATTCCTTCTTATATTTTTCCTTCTCTTTGAGATGAAAAATATGTTTTGGAATGTTAAAGTGATTATTTCGTTTTATCTTATTTAATTGATTTTATCCGTTTAGCCCCCAGTGGCTATAGAAGCTGGCCAAGAGGTTGAAAACCCATCAATCTCTTACCCAGGCCTTAATACCAAACACTCATTCATCCATTTCCATATATTAACCCTTGGAGATATAAGGAAACATTGTAAGTTAGAGGTTGATAAGGGAGAAACTGCACTTGATGCAGCAAATAAGGATGAAGTTAGAAGTGCACCCACAGCTCTACCTCCAGCGAAGTAAAGAAGTATATAACTGAGGTATCTGTATGAAGGGTTTCAGGCATGAAAACGCAGCGGAATTAACGTAAAAATAATAAAAAAATCGAAACTCAATCGCAGGATCCATGTATAACGTTGGATGATTATGGTGAAGAAGCCTGTACCTTAACAAAGCTTTCGTATGCTGTTTAATGGAGGTCCAGAAAGATGAATCACAGCAGTCCTTTGTTGCAAAGATTTGCTCTCTAAAGAAGTCCACACGAACGCCCGATCGTCCTACGATCACCGGAGTCGGTACTAGCCGAATTGTTTGCCTCTCTCTCTCTCTCTCTTTCTCTAGCCTCTCTTGATGTTGAGCAGCTAGGGTTTTTCTCTAAAACGAAATTTGATGATTAAACCCTAATACTATACATCATTATGTATATATAGGGGTGAGATAGATTTTGGGCCTAACCCTAATCCATGTGGTTTCCAAAACCCATTATGACTTTGGGTTATTATTATTATTAAATCTGAATTCTAATATAATTAATCAAGTCCCACTTAATTAATTCAATAATTAAATTCGAATAATAATAATACTTATTAAATCCGAATTCTAATATAATTAATCAAGTCCCACTTAATTAATTTAATAATTAAATTCGAATAAATAATAATATATTTAAATTCATAATTTAAATAAACCTCCGTTTTGACGTTCTTTGTGTGTGACCCTTTAGGTTATTATTACGTTGGCAATAATTTTATTATCTAATAAAAAAATTATAAACAATGAGCGGTATCTAGTAATACATCATTGCTACCCAAGTAACAATAATAATTGGTGATTCAATTAAACATTTCGTGAATAATGTGCAATGTAATATAATCCCTTTAACCTTATATTATAGATAAAACTCGAGGCATGTATAGTGTCATCCTCTTCAACGTTTAATCTTGGGTTCCTTGATCAATGAGTAGACTATTTAAACAAATCAATATTTGAGCATGGCCATGCATTTCATAGTCTCACTCAATCAAGAGGCCAATAATATCACTCCTAGAATTGGAGGGTTAAATCCTATATCTATCATTCATATTCCCCATACGATTCATAGCATACCCAATGCCCACCTTTATCATTACCCGATTAAAGGTAACTTTAAGTGTAATCAAAGTATATTAATTCTCGTATAGAAATATAATGATTTCAAGTCAGAGGATCATTACATCATTATCACTGTGAGATTTCTTATGACACTTATTAACATGTAGAATCTCACGGCGGGTCTTTCCAGTGTCATGTATTGATACATACACTTATGTTCTTGACTTTAGTATCACCATACCTATGACCAATGAGATGTGGTCATCTGTCAACAAACATACTAGTCTTATTGCATTATTACTGTCCTTAAATAATAATACTTGACTAGGGAATTTTAGGAATAAAATACTATTCATATAATCTCATTTTTAAGTCACATACTTAAAGATATATATTACTTATAATATTCCGAGGACATTTATTATTCTTTCAATTTATGACGCAGTAAATAAAGACATAATAAATATTAATTAAATAATCACATAAAACATAATCCTTAATTGTTTTCAATAAAATATTAAAAGTATTGTCTCTAGGACACCAATACTAACAATCTCCCTCTTGTACTAGAGCCAATCTCTCATGTATCTAATACCCATGAAACTAGTATGACCTTCGTGCTTCTGCTGCGACAAAGCCTTAGTCAGTGGGTCTGCATTATTCTTATTAGTATGCACTTTACATATATGTATATCTCCTTGATCATTAATCTCATTAATTAGGTGATATCTCCTAACTACATCCCCAAACAATCTCTTTGGCTGCTTCATAAGCATCAATATACTCAGGCTCTATTGTAGAATCAATAACTGTCTCTACTGTGAACACAAATCTACATTTAGACAAAAACACAAATCCAGACTGAGAAATCGAATCATCCTTGTCTGTCTAGAAACTAGCGTCGGTGTAACCTTTTATATGTTAGTGTAGGTGCCCTAGAGGCAATACAATTTTTCCTTTTAATAAACATTTATGTCATTTGATTATTCAATAAACGTATTTATTATGACTTTATTTACTGCGATATATTTGTTAGCATAATAAATGTCCTTAGAATCATGATACTCGTTATATAGTTTAAGTACATGACTTGAACTTGAGATTATATAATATATCATATTCTTAAAGGTTCCCTAGTCGAGTATTATTATGATAGGACAATAATAACACATAAATAGACTAGTATGTTGTTTGACAGATAACCACATCTCATTGGTTATAAGTATGGGGATACTAAAGTCAATACATAGGTACATGTAAGGGTACATGGTACTGGACAGACCCACAGTGAGATTCTTCATGTTTAATTAAGTCATAAGAAAGACTCACAGTGATAATGGTGTAATGATCCTCTGACTTGAGATCATTATATTTCTATACGAGGATTGATATACTTTGACTACATTAAAAGTTACCTTTGACCGGGTGATGATAAAAGTGGACATCGGGTATATCATGAGTCGTATGAGAAATATGAATGATAGATAAAGGATTTAACCCTCCTATAATTAGGAGAGATATTATTGGCCTCTTGATTGAGTGAGACTATAAAATGCATGGCCGTGCTCAAATAATGATTTGTTTTTCATAGTCTACTCATGGATCAAGTAAACCCGGATTAAATGTTGAAGAGGATGACTAAATACATGCCTCGAGTTTAATCTATAATATATATGGTTAAAGGGATTATATTACACGGAAACATTAATCACGAAAGGTTTTATCGAATCACGATTTAATTATTGTTTAAATTAGGTAGCAATGATGTATTACTAGATACCGCTCATTGTTTATAATTTTATTGGAGAATAAAATTATTGCTAATTAAATAATAGCCTATAGGGTCACACACATAGAGCACCTAGAGGAATAGTTAATTTAAATTATAGATTTAAATTAATTGATGATTAATTCGAATTTATTATATTAATTAAGTGAGACTTAATTAATTGAAATAAATTCGAATTTGAAGAATTATATTTCTGCCAATAATAATTAAGTGTGACTTAATTATTAATTAAATAATAGAAGCATGTTTTATTATTTAATCCTATGCCTACATGGGTTAGGTTTTTGCTAAAAAGGCCCATTAACCAATCATTATAAATAGATAATGATAGGTTAAATGGCTTGCACGTTTTTGTAAAAACCCTAGCAGAAGAGGCAGCATAGGAAGAGGCAGAGAGAATTCGAAACCTATCAAAGGAGGCTAGTACTTCCGTTCCGTGTTCAAGATCGTGAGACGTTCTTGAAGGTGCTCGTGTGGATACCATAGAGGTGCTTTCGAGAGGAAGACACAAATCGTGATAGCAAGGATCTCCGTTGAGTTCGTGGCATTCAAGACCAGACAAAGGTATGATTCCGTTTCACCATAATCTGTCAATCTTATACATGATCCTGCGTTAGGGTTCCGAAATTTTTCGTTATATTTACATTTAATCCGCTGCGTTTTATGCCTCGGAACCCAACAATGGTATCAGAGCTACGTGTATAAGGGACTGATTTGGTTACGTGTTTTATGTATTTGATGCATACATGCCTGTTTTGGTGACTGCCATGCCATGCTACTGCTTTGTCATAATCTGTTATGCCACTACCATGCTTCTGTTATGAGACTGCTATGCTTCTGCCAATATGTAACTGTCAGAGAATGTATATTCTGTGTCTGATCAGAGTTTGTGAAATTGGAGATGGGTCAGAGTTTAACAAACTCTGATGGACTCGCTCAGAGTTTAATAAACTCTGATGGTCAGGTCAGAGTATAGAGCATGGTCAGAGTTTAACAAACTCCGATGGTCTCTGATCAGAGTTTAGCAGTAAACTCTGATGGACTGTGCTGATCAGAGTTTAGCAGTAAACTCTGATGGACTGTGCTGATCAGAGTTTAGCAGTAAACTCTGATGGACTGTGCTGATCAGAGTTTAGCAGTAAACTCTGATGGAATGTATAAATTGCAGTGGGGAAAAAGGCCAACAGATATGATCTGTAGTTCAGAAATTGATGATTTCTGAATAGGACTGGTCTTCGAAAATAAAAAATTTCCAAGCTGACCTGGCAGCTCGACCCCAGCTGGGGGCTGCCGCCCCCAGACCCCGCCCGGGGGCTGCCGCCCCCGAACCCCCGCCCAGGGGCTGCCGCCCCCGGACCCCCGCATTATTTTTGTTGTGTACTTGAGCATGGTGCTGGTTATGGCCCTTAGACCCCTAGATTAATGGTTTTTGGTTTTGGTTTTATAAATACGACTTGCATGTCGTTTTCTTCATTCTTGTAATTGTTTAACCTCGAATGTAACTCGAGTTTTCTTATGTAAGTACATTAGCTTAGGTTGTATTCAATTATTCCATGTAATGTACTTGAAGACTGAAAGATGATCCAAGAAGAGGAGCAGGCACTAGTGGATACAAGAAGAATGAAGACATGTAATTGTATTTATATTTTACTACCATAGATTGACTTTGATCCTTTCATTAGCTCGAAAGGATCACATAGGAAAGGGGCCATAACCAAGCACGTTTACATACTGCACTTTACATATTGATGTATGAATGATGCATGCTTTAATTAGATTAATCATGTATGTATGTATGTATGTATTAGATACGACACCCATGCCATGCTTGTTTAAACAAGATAAAATCTGTAACGACTCAAGATAAAATCTGTAACGATTCAAGATTTTAAAATCAACAAACGATCATGAGATTCTTGTGTTTATGAAATATGGATTTTTAAAACACGGAATTGAATATGGATTTTGATATCTATAATTGGGATTTTCTGACAAAAACGGATATGCGTATTCGTAAGGCTGATGGGTTTTAAGTGTGACCACTGGTATCCTCCATCTACCTGGGAAATGAACAATTTAAGATGTCAATTTGAAATATTTAGTTCAAGGAAAAAGTGAGGATCTCTTCATGATGTGATCATGATCGTCGTAAAATTTTCTAAACCCCTTAACAAAATATTAAGTTTTAATCAGATGCTTTCCAATGAATGAACACTCATCGAATCCTAGATCGATTAGGGGAAAGACTGTCAGTGGCAGGGGACTCCTGTCTATCGTGGTGAGATGCGACGATTATAAACGGTTATATTCGGCCGTTGTATCATTGGGTCAAACTTAACTGAGTCGTCATAATAAGGTGAAAGTAAACGGTTATATTCAACCATTATGAACTTAGAAGCATAGAGTTTGGTTAAAAATCTATTAGATAGATAAGATCAATCGTTGCTCACCAAACTATCCAAGAATTATATATGATATAATTGACAAATGTTGTCTACCTAAATAATCATTCTTAAGGACTTCCAGTGGTTGACTTGAGACATGACGAAATATGGATCTTGGCTCACTAGAAAGGATTATGGGATATACTTTCCAAATTAATAGTAAGGGCTATTGATTTGATAAAAATAGTGGGAGATATATTATGAATGTATCATAATCATTTGAACATAATAAATAACTCAGACAATCTAATGTTTAATTTTGTGCTTTTATCATTGTAGATACCAAGTAATGACAAACAACACAAACACACAATCCGTACGATCTGTCCTTGAGAAGGATAAGCTGACAGGAGGAAACAACTTCCTAGACTGGCAGAGGAATTTGAGGATTGTCCTCAGGCAGGAGCGCAAGCTTCATGTCATTGATATTCCTCCGGCAGGTCCCCTTCCTGAGGGCGCTACTGTTGAGGAACGAGCGGCCCACACAAAGGATGAGAATGATGCAACTGATGTTGCGTGTCTTATGTTAGCAACTATGAGTGCTGAGCTTCAAAGACAGCATGTGCATATGGATGCATATACTATCAATGAGCACTTGCAAAGCATGTTTGCAAGCCAAACTCGTCAAGAAAGGTTCAACACGAGCAAGTCACTCTTTAACTGCAAACAAGGGGCAAATGAACCAGTTGGCCCACATGTTCTGAAGATGATTGGTTACATTGAGTATCTTGATACTTTGGGTTTCCCGATTGGTCCGGAAACTGGTATTGACCTAATCTTGAATTCTTTGAACAACAAATTCACTCAGTTTGTTATGAACTACAATATGAATGAGTTTGACAAAACACCTACTGAATTGTTGGCTATGTTGAGAACATATGAGACCAACATGAAGACGGCTGAACCTGCTCCCATACTGATGGTGGGCAATAAAGGTAAGGCCAAAGGGAAAGGCAAGTGGAAGGGTAAGAAGAAGACAGGTTCTGATTCTACACCCAAGCCAAAGTCAGGTCCTAAACAGGCTTTAAAGCCTAAAGGTGGGGTCGCTAAGGGTGAATGTCACTACTGTAAGAAAACTGGTCACTGGAAGAGAAACTGTTCAGTTTACTTGGAGGATCTGAAGAAGAAGAGGGCTGAGCAAGCTTCTAATTCAGGTATATATGTTATAGAAGTCAATCTGTCTATTTCTACATCTTGGGTATTGGATACCGGATGTGCTTCTCACATTTGTATAAATGTGCAGGAAATGCAGAGAAGTAGGACATTGGCTAAAGGAGAAATGGACCTACGAGTTGGCAACGGAGCAAGAGTTGCTGCTTTAGCTGTAGGAACCTATTATTTATCTTTGCCCTCTGGGCTAGTTTTAGAACTGGAGAATTGTTATTACGTGCCTGCAATTCGCAGAAACATTATTTCTGTTTCTTGTTTGGACAAGAAAGGTTTTTCGTTTACAATAAAGGACAACAGTTGCTCTTTTGCTTTGAATGATTTAACCTATGGTGTTGCGCGTTTGTTTAATGGTTTATATGTTCTTGACTTAGATAATCCTGTCTGTAATATAGAAAACAAACGACTTAAAGTTAATGACTCAAATCAAACATACCTCTGGCATTGTCGTCTAGGCCATATAAATGAGAAACGCATATCCAAATTACATAAGGATGGATATTTGGATAAGTTTGATTTTGAATCATACCAAGAATGCGAATCTTGTTTGCTTGGTAAAATGACTAAAGCCCCTTTCACTGGTAAGGATCAAAGGGCCACTGAACGTTTGGAGCTAATACATAGTGATGTATGTGGCCCAATGCGTGTGATGGCTAGAGGAGGCTACTACTACTTCATAACATTTACTGATGATTTCAGTAGATATGGATATGTATATCTTATGAAGAATAAATCCGATTCTTTTGAAAAGTTCAAAGAATACAAGGCTGAAGTAGAGAAGCAAATTGGCGGAGGTGCAAGTATTAAAATCTTACGATCTGATCGTGGAGGAGAATACTTGAGCACTGAATTTAAAGATTATTTAAAGGAGTGTGGTATTGTATCACAACTCACTCCACCAGGTACACCTCAATGGAATGGAGTTTCAGAGAGGAGAAATCGCACCTTGTTGGACATGGTGCGATCGATGATGAGTCATGCAGATCTTCCAATTAGTTTCTGGGATTATGCTCTAGAAACAGCGGCTTTCACACTTAACCGTGTTCCTACTAAGAAGGTTCAAAAGACTCCATATGAGATATGGGAGAAGAAACGGTCAGGCATGAGCTTTATGAAAGTTTGGGGATGCAAGGCGTTTGTGAAGCGTCAAGTATCTGACAAGCTTGGACCTAAATCTGAAGAGTGCAATTTTGTGGGATACCCTAAAGAAACAAAGGCGTATTATTTCTATAGTCCTTCTGAGCAAAAAGTGTTTATTGCTCGAGATGCTGTCTTCATGGAAAGGGATTTTGTTTCCAAAAGAAACAGTGGGAGAACTATAGACCTCGATGAAGATCGAGAACCACAAAATAGCATTGAACCTGAAGTGGAACAAGAGCAGGATAATAATAACGCTCAATAAACACAGGTTGTTCGTAGAACTGGTAGAATTCGCCATGAGCCAGAGAGATATGGATTTCTTTTGACTCAATGTGGTGATTTGATGCTCATAGATGAAGATGAGCCTCTCACATACCAAGATGCTATGAGCAGTCCAGAATCTAAGAGATGGCTAGAAGCCATGAAATCCGAGATGGAATCCATGTATGAAAACCAAGTATGGACTTTGGTTGATCCACCTGAAGGGGTAAAACCCATAGGGTGCAAATGGGTTTTCAAGAAGAAAACTGACATGGATGGAAATGTTCAGACCTATAAAGCAAGGCTAGTTGCAAAAGGTTTCAAGCAAATTCATGGTATTGACTATGATGAAACCTTCTCACCAGTGGCTATGGTCAAATCCATAAGGATTTTGCTTGCTATTGCAGCATTCCATGATTATGAAATCTGGCAAATGGATGTCAAAACAGCCTTCCTTAATGGAAGCCTTGAAGAAGATGTGGATGTGTACATGACACAACCTGAAGGTTTTGTAAATCCAGGGAATGTTAGCAAGATATGTAAATTACGTCGATCCATTTATGGATTAAAGCAAGCCTCTAGGAGATGGAACATCCGTTTTGATGAAACTATCAAAGAGTATGGATTTGTTCAAAACGAGGATGAACCTTGTGTTTACAAGAAGGTTAGTGGGAGCCATGTGGCATTCATAGTACTATATGTTGATGACATACTACTAATGGGGAATGACATACCTTCTCTCAAGGCTGTTAAGATTTGGTTAGGGAGTAATTTCTCTATGAAAGACTTAGGAGATGCATCCTACATTCTAGGAATGAGGATCTATAGGGATAGATCTAGAAGGATGATCGGTCTAAGTCAGAGTACATACATCGATAAGGTTTTGCACCGTTTTGGTATGCAAAATGCAAAAAGGGGATATGTCCCCGTATCTCAAGGGATAACGATCTCTAAAGATCAGTGTCCGAAATCATTGGATGACAAGGACCGCATGAGTAAGGTTCCATATGCCTCAGCAATTGGATCCATCATGTATGCGATGGTATGTACTCGCCCAGATGTTTCGTATGCTTTAAGCATGACGAGCAGATACCAATCTAATCCAGGTGAAGGTCACTGGACGGCTGTCAAGAATATTCTAAAGTACTTGAAAAGGACTAAAGATTCATTCTTGGTGTATGGAGGAGAGGAGAAACTAGTAGTAAAAGGTTACACCGATGCAAGTTTCCAAACAGACAGGGATGATACTGTATCACAGTCTGGTTTTGTGTTTTGTCTAAACGGAGGTGCTGTGAGTTGGAAGAGTTCAAAGCAAGAAACAGTAGCTGATTCTACAATGGAGGCTGAGTACATTGCAGCTTGTGAAGCGGCTAAGGAAGCTGTTTGGATTCGAAAATTCATTAATGATTTGGGAGTGGTTCCATCGATCGCAGATCCCATTGATCTATACTGCGATAATAATGGAGCCATTGCACAGGCTAAAGAACCTAGAGCTCACTCCCGAACCAAACACATACTCAGGAGATATCACCTCATTCGAGAGATTAATGAAAGGGGTGACATACACATATGTAAAGTGCACACAAATGATAACATTGCAGACCCACTGACCAAAGGCTTATCGCAGAAGAAGCACGACGGTCACACTAGTTCCATGGGTATTAGATACATGGGTGATTGGCTCTAGTGCAAGTGGGAGATTGTTAGTGTAGGTGCCCTAGAGGCAATACAATTTTTCCTTTTAATAAACATTTATGTCATTTGATTATTCAATAAACGTATTTATTATGACTTTATTTACTGCGATATATTTGTTAGCATAATAAATGTCCTTAGAATCATGATACTCGTTATATAGTTTAAGTACATGACTTGAACTTGAGATTATATAATATATCATATTCTTAAAGGTTCCCTAGTCGAGTATTATTATGATAGGACAATAATAATACATAAATAGACTAGTATGTTGTTTGACAGATAACCACATCTCATTGGTTATAAGTATGGGGATACTAAAGTCAATACATAGGTACATGTAAGGGTACATGGTACTGGACAGACCCACAGTGAGATTCTTCATGTTTAATTAAGTCATAAGAAAGACTCACAGTGATAATGGTGTAATGATCCTCTGACTTGAGATCATTATATTTCTATACGAGGATTGATATACTTTGACTACATTAAAAGTTACCTTTGACCGGGTGATGATAAAAGTGGACATCGGGTATATCATGAGTCGTATGAGAAATATGAATGATAGATAAAGGATTTAACCCTCCTATAATTAGGAGAGATATTATTGGCCTCTTGATTGAGTGAGACTATAAAATGCATGGCCGTGCTCAAATAATGATTTGTTTTTCATAGTCTACTCATGGATCAAGTAAACCCGGATTAAATGTTGAAGAGGATGACTAAATACATGCCTCGAGTTTAATCTATAATATATATGGTTAAAGGGATTATATTACACGGAAACATTAATCACGAAAGGTTTTATCGAATCACGATTTAATTATTGTTTAAATTAGGTAGCAATGATGTATTACTAGATACCGCTCATTGTTTATAATTTTATTGGAGAATAAAATTATTGCTAATTAAATAATAGCCTATAGGGTCACACACATAGAGCACCTAGAGGAATAGTTAATTTAAATTATAGATTTAAATTAATTGATGATTAATTCGAATTTATTATATTAATTAAGTGAGACTTAATTAATTGAAATAAATTCGAATTTGAAGAATTATATTTCTGCCAATAATAATTAAGTGTGACTTAATTATTAATTAAATAATAGAAGCATGTTTTATTATTTAATCCTATGCCTACATGGGTTAGGTTTTTGCTAAAAAGGCCCATTAACCAATCATTATAAATAGATAATGATAGGTTAAATGGCTTGCACGTTTTTGTAAAAACCCTAGCAGAAGAGGCAGCATAGGAAGAGGCAGAGAGAATTCGAAACCTATCAAAGGAGGCTAGTACTTCCGTTCCGTGTTCAAGATCGTGAGACGTTCTTGAAGGTGCTCGTGTGGATACCATAGAGGTGCTTTCGAGAGGAAGACACAAATCGTGATAGCAAGGATCTCCGTTGAGTTCGTGGCATTCAAGACCAGACAAAGGTATGATTCCGTTTCACCATAATCTGTCAATCTTATACATGATCCTGCGTTAGGGTTCCGAAATTTTTCGTTATATTTACATTTAATCCGCTGCGTTTTATGCCTCGGAACCCAACATTATAACCAGCTTATCTTCTCCTCCATATACCAAGAATTAATCTTTTGTCCTCTTCAAGTACTTAAGAATATTCTTGACTACTGTCCAGTGACCTTCACCTGGATTAGACTAGTATCTACTCTGACTTAGGCCGATCATTCTTCTTGATCTATCTCTATAGATCTTGATACCTAAAATATAGGTCGTTTCGCCTAAGTCTTTCATTGAGAAATTCTTATTCAACCAAGTCTTAACAGCCTGTAAAGAAGGAATGTCATTCCCTATTATTAATATATCATCAACATATAATACTAGGAATGCCACCTTGCTCCCACTTACCTTCTTGTAAACACATGGTTCATCTTCATTTTGAATAAACCCAAACTCTTTGACAATTTTATCAAAACGAATGTTCCATCTCCTTGAGGCTTGTTTCAATCCATAAATGGATCGACGCAGCTTACATACCTTTACAGCATCCTTTGGATCAACCACTAGAAGTCCTTAAAAAATGATTATTTAGGTAGACAACAGTTGTCAATTATATCATATATATAATTCTTGGATAGTTTGGTGAACAATGATTGATCTTATCTATCTAATAGACTTTTAACCAAACTCTATGCTTTTAAGTTCATAATGGTTGAATATAACCGTTTATTTTCACCTTATTATGACGACTCAGTTAAGTTAGACCCAATGATACAACGGCCGAATATAAACGTTTATATTCGTCGCATCTCACCACGATAGATAGGAGTCCCCTGCCACTGACAGTCCTTCCCCTAATCGATCTAGGATTCGATGAGTGTTCATTCATTGGAAAGCATCTGAATAAAACTTAATATTTTGTTAAGGGGTTTAGAAAATTTATAACGATCATGGTCACATCATAAAGAGATCCTCAATTTTTCCTTGAACCAAATATTTCAAATTGACATTTTAAATTGTTCATTTCCCAGGTAGATGGAGGATACCAATGGTCACACTTAAAACCCATCAACCTTACGAATACGCATATCCGCTTTTGTCAGAAAATCCCAGTTATAGATATCAAAATCCATATTTAATTCCGTATTTTAAAATCCATATTTCATAAACACAAGAATCTCATGATCGTTTGTTAATTTTAAAATCTTGAATCGTTACAGATTTTATCTTTCTTAAGCAGACATGGCATGGGTGTCGTATCTAATACATACATCATTCCAACACATACATATCTACACATGCATTCATATACATATATGTATTGTGCATAAATTAAACGTGTTTGGTTATGCCCCATCCTATGTGATATTTACAAGCTAATGGAATTATCAAGGTCAATCTATGGTGGTTTCAAATACTACACTATTACATGTCTTTATCTTCTTCATTGCTCCATCATCTGGATTGCCTCCTAGCTTCCTTGCTTCCAAGTCTCCATTGAACAATTACATTGAATAATAAATAAATCTATTCTAATGAAATTACAAGAAGAACTCGAGTTGCATTCGAGATTAACAATTACAATGAATAAACGACATGCAAGTCGTATTTAGAAACCAAAACTATAAAACAAAACCACTATCATATGGGTCTTTAGGCCATAACCATCCACCATAACCATCCACCATGTTATCACATAACACATGTAATATATTTCAGATTATATAAACATATCATATAATCATATATAATAAATTTCGAAATTTCAGAAAATTAAATAAATTTCAGAAAATAATAAATCGCCGTATTGCTCAGTGACACGATTCCAGTCATAAAACACATATCGTTTGCGAAAATCGGACACTGGACACAGATTTCAGAAAATCTACCGAAGCCGTTTCAGAATTCGTATCGAATACGATTTCCATTACAAGAACAAACATGTATCATATACATACAGAAATACACACAATCATCCCATGATTATACAACACATGAATATCATATATTCAAAATCATATAAAAAATATATATCAATATATAGTCATGGCATATCATATATATGTTTACATACATCGAAAAACTGTTAAACACATAACCAAATCATCCCATTATACACGTAGCTCTGATGCCATTGAAGGGTTTTGGGCATGAAAACGCAGCGGAATTAACGTAAAAACAATAAAAAAATCGAAACCCAATCGCAGGATCCATGTATAACGTTGGATAATTATGGTGAAGAAGTCTGTACCTTAACAAAGCTTTCGTATGCTGTTTAATGGAGGTCCAGAAAGATGAATCACAGCAGTCCTTTGTTGCAAAGATTTGCTCTCTAAAGAAGTCCACACGAACGCCATATCGTCCTACGATCACCGGAGTCGGTACTAGCCGAATTGTTTGCCTCTCTCTCTCTCTTTCTCTAGCCTCTCTTGATGTTGAGCAGCTAGGGTTTTTCTCTAAAACGAAATTTGATGATTAAACCCTAATACTATACATCATTATGTATATATAGGGAGAGATAGATTTTGGGCCTAACCCTAATCCATGTGGTTTCCAAAACCCATTATGACTTTGGGTTATTATTATTATTAAATCTGAATTCTAATATAATTAATCAAGTCCCACTTAATTAATTCAATAATTAAATTCGAATAATAATAATACTTATTAAATCCGAATTCTAATATAATTAATCAAGTCCCACTTAATTAATTTAATAATTAAATTCGAATAAATAATAATATATTTAAATTCGTAATTTAAATAAACCTCCGTTTTGACGTTCTTTGTGTGTGACCCTTTAGTTTATTATTACGTTGGCAATAATTTTATTATCTAATAATAAAATTATAAACAATGAGCGGCATCTAGTAATACATCATTGCTACCCAAGTAACAATAATAATTGGTGATTCAATTAAACCTTTCGTGAATAATGTGCAATGTAATATAATCCCTTTAACCTTATATTATAGATAAAACTCGAGGCATGTATAGTGTCATCCTCTTCAACGTTTAATCTTGGTTTCCTTGATCAATGAGTAGACTATTTAAACAAATCAATATTTGAGCATGGCCATGCATTTCATAGTCTCACTCAATCAAGAGGCCAATAATATCACTCCTAGAATTGGAGGGTTAAATGCTATATCTATCATTCATATTCCCCATACGATTCGTAGCATACCCAATGTCCACCTTTATCATTACCCGGTTAAAGGTAACTTTAAGTGTAATCAAAGTATATTAATTCTCGTATAGAAATATAATGATTTCAAGTCAAAGGATCATTACATCATTATCACTGTGAGATTTCTTATGACACTTATTAACATGTAGAATCTCACGGCGGGTCTTTCCATTGTCATGTATTGATACATACACTTATGTACTTGACTTTAGTATCACCATACCTATGACCAATGAGATGTGGTCATCTGTCAACAAACATACTAGTCTTATTACATTATTACTGTCCTTAAATAATAATACTTGACTATAAAATTTTTGGAATAAAATATTATTCATATAATCTCATTTTTAAGTCACATACTTAAAGATATATATTACGTATTAATATTCCAAGGACATTTATTATTCTTTCAATTTATGACGCAGTAAATAAAGACATAATAAATATTAATTAAATAATCACATAAAACATAATCCTTAATTATTTTCTATAAAACATTAAAACTATTGTCTCTAGGACACCAATACTAACACTGTAAGCTCATCTGTATCTTCTCAAAAGGATGCAGAGCTGAAAAGGCAATAAAACTGTCTCTGGAATCATTCTCTCAACAGGGTGAGTCCATTGAAATTCGCTCGTCAGCTAGAGCATCTTGTAATGAGTCAAGCACACCACTAGCGCTCACGCTAATGGTAAGCCTAAATACATAAATTCTATGAACACATTGCAAGGAGTGCACAGTGAGAGGTATAGGCATTTAGAGGAGATACGGACTGTAGCCATACATTACATTGTCCAAGTATCTACCTCAAACAGAAGTTAATCTTCTGCATCCCGAAAGGGAGATCTCTTGTTCAGACTTATCTGGGCTTGAGAGGCAACTGCTTGACAAGAATTCTTCGGATGAGTCAAGTAGGGTATTTATACAAAATTCTCGTCACAGGGTTACGAGGGAAACGTAGGCTCTAATTTGTCATTCATTACATTGCCTACTACGTCGCCCCTCTTGGAAGGAACATTTCCAGATCCTGAAAATGAATGTCCACCTCCCATTTACGGAGAAGGTGTGAGGCAACTCCTTGATAGAACAAGGCAGGATTCCCTAACAGATTTTAAAATCATGGGATAACCCATCTCAAAGAGGTGAGGCTCCACTAGACAGTGATTTAGCAAAAGCTATTGAGTCTGGTGCTGAGACAGTGCTTATGCATGATAGATCAAGAATACCTCAACGAGACAATTCTCCACTTGATAGTGATTCAGTTCATTCTGATGAATCAGGTGTTGGGAATATATGAATTGACGGATTTCACTTGCAGGTACAGAAGGCTATATTTGGAATGCAGAGTGAAAGTGAGAGAGAGAAACACTTAAGTGAAAGTGAGGGAGAGATACACTTGAGTGAGAGATAGGGAGAGAAAGAGTGAAACACTTCAAAGTGCTCGACACTTAAGTGTAAACACCAACAGAACGTAGTAGAAGTGAGGAAACCTTAAGCCAAACACTTACCCTTGCTACTTGTTACTTCTGGAAGAAAAGCTACTATATTTTTCCCGATCAACGACAGACGAGAACCTTCTTTGGAAGACAAACCATTCAGAAGTGGGCCATTGGAAGATTCCTCAACTAAAGGGGAGAATTTATAGGGAGAAAAAGGAGAAGTTAATAAAGTCTTATCTTCGTACTTGGGAAAAGTTAATATCCTAAAGGGGTTCGTATCCTGGATCTTTAAGGGAAAATCCTTTGAAAAAGGGGGTTCGTATCCTTGGGAGACATTAATATCCTTAGGGGGAGATTTTAGACAAGAAAAAGAAGAAAATCTTATCTTCTGATCCTGAAGGGAAACAACAGAAATATGGGAGAATCAAGAAACTGTATCCTATACTTGAACGGAGTTGTCAGAAGAGGATTCCTCATCCAAGTAGGAAGAACAGAGAAGAATTGACACTTCTATTGATTTTCTAAAGGGAGAAGAAGAAAAAGAAGAAGAATCACATTCTCAGGGGGAGAACATTATTTGAGCAATGTTCTATATTTTATTGAAGATGTTCCCAGGAATTTTGATTCTTATGAAGCTCAGTTTATGATAAGTTCTTTATAGGTCAAGCAATGAAGGATTTTGAAGCAGAGAAAAGCTCAAACACAGAGGAATGAAGATGATATCTATTGAAGATGCGTTCAGTGCTAAAGGAACACTCATTTTCTATTTCTCTTTACTTTATAGAAATCTGGAAATGTATTATATGATCCAGAACCCAAGTAGTATTATTTACAAGTCTAGAGCATTAATATTTTCTTGTAGTTAGTTGAGTTATCCTCTAGGGATTTGCTTGTTAATCTCTACCAAACAAATAGGGGGAGATTGAAAGGCTGTATGTATAGACCTATATGTAACATAGGGTTATAACTCAACACAAGAACAGGACGTGTAAATAATATGAAGTTATCACCAGAATCAGGAAGACATGAAGACTTGGTAAAGACAAAGGATAAAGAAGAAATCTACAGACTTGAAGCATTAGCTCACTGGAAAAAGTTCATTAATATGTTCATGCCTCAGTGAAGAATAAAGGTTGAAGTATTCAAGGATGTGGAAGCAGTGAAGCAGTTGTCAAAGTACCAGAAAGATTCTAGTGATCCAAATCTGCGAATCAGTCAAGCAATGATTTGCAGAGCTCAAGTACAGGAATCGATAAGATAGAATATACGGCAAATACAAAGAATCAAAATATTAGATGGAATCTTGGAGTCTATTATAGATTGCTGGAGGAAGTTCATTCATATGTTCAGACTTCAGTGAAGGATAAAGTTCAAAGATGTTCAGGGTTTCAGATATGTTTATGGTTCATCATAAGTGCCAGAGGATTCCAATGTACTTACAATCGAAGCACTTCTAATCAACAAGGAACAAAGTCAATTGTATTGTAAAGAAGATGTGAAGATCAAGATCGTGTTAGTCGTTTGTGAAACAGACCAGTTGCACCAAACGTCAGCACAAAAGAGATTGAGAATTGCATCTATGAATGAGAAGAATTGACTATTTACTTAAATGGGTAACAAGTGAAGTGGTATATGATGAAGCTCAAAATAAATCAAGTTTGAATAATCAAGGAAATATTTATTAGACTTGGTTGCAGTGGAAGAAAATATATTAAGGGCTTATCAGGTTCGAATTTGGCTAAGTAAAGAAGACTACAGAAGTTGTATCCAGAAGTCAACTTGGTCAAGTTGTTTCGTCTTATTCACCAATGGTTAATCAAGCTATTTTGTCTTATTCACAGATGGTTAACAACCATCGGGTGAAATGAAAGAAATGGTGAAATATTCAAGGGCTTGTTTTGTCCTATTAAGCCGATAGTTACTAACTATCGGAAAAGAAACAAAAGCCAACTAGCCACTTCCCGATGGTTACTAATGTTCGAAGTAATTGATTTTATTTCAGGAATTGTTTTAATCCTCCGATACTTATTCTACAGACTCATCAAGGGTTAAACAATTAATCAGTAAATTGTTCCCGATACTTAAGGATAAAAAGAAGTGAGAAGCAGCTCAGTTACTTGGACCACATGAAGCCACGTAGCTGTACTGAAAAAGTCTACACATAAATTGAAGCAGAGCCATTCATTTGGAGAGTCTTCTACAACACTACAAAAATATCCAAAGAGAGAGAAGACGAAGCCGGAGAGGAGAGAACACCAGAAAAATTTATACCTCCTCACCGAAGATGTATCAGTGGTCGGTTCCTTAATGAAAAATGTTCAGGGCCACTATATTTCACTCTCTACAGTCTTAGTTTCCTTTGTACTGATCTAGAAATACTTGTATAGGAAATTGAGAGTTATATGTTTTTGTTAAGCAGCGAAGAACTTGTTCTTCGGACCGGATTTGTTGACCGGGTGTAGCAACCTCAGGGTTTATATTTATCAAATGATATATTCCCCGAATCTTGTGTTGTTTATTTTCCTATTGATTTTCTATAACCGAATTGATTAATCCTAAACACAGAAAATTAGTAAGCAGCTCCGTAAACACTATTCACCTCAAGAACACGAGCCCACTAACCGAACTCTAAATTATTTATCCGCAAAAGATTCGAAAGAATTTTTAATTTAGTGAGTATCGTATTCAACCCCCCTTCTACGATACTTCCGGGGCCTAACACATCCGTTGATGCGATTTCTGGGAGACTGCAAAGTGTCCAAAACACTCAGTGAAGCACCCACAATAGTGTGTTCTTTTGTTGAGGAACTATGGAACTCTGCAGAAGTATCACAAGATGGGAATGTAATTTCTTATACTTGCAAAGGTAATTCCTACACCATTACAAGTACTACTCTGTCTGAATGCTTAGAATTACCTGAAAATAACTGTGATAAGTCACCCACTGAAAATGACATTAGGGACATGCTAGAATCTATTAATTATGCAAATGCTGAAACTGGATTAGGTGAAGTTAGGAAAAATCTTAGAAAAGAATGGAGCTACTTCTTTGATGCTATTATTAAAGTATTTTCTGGAAAAATAAGTAATTTTGATGCAATTACCACAAGTATGCAAGAAATTGCTTATTCTGTCCTATTTGATAAGTACTTCAATTTTAGCACACTTCTCCTAAATGAATTGACTGCTAAGTTAGTAACCAAGGCCTCTAGGAAAAATAACATTTATTTTGCTAGATTCTTTATGCTGTTGATTAATGCCTCCATTGGAGAATATGAGATTAGTGCAGATATGGAGTCACTAGAGCCATGGATGCAAAACAAGAGGGTCTTCAAGGATCTTGTGAGAATCAACTTACATCCTAAGTTGTGCCTCATTTATCCTCCTTTTGTACAGGTATATCTAAAGAAACTCAATTTCTCATTTTCTTCCTCAGGTTTTCAAATTTCTTTGCCTTCTGTAACAATGGAGGGAGATGGAAATGCCCCCATCCTTCCTACCTAAGTTGCACAACCTTCCAAACATAAATCTAAACAAACCACATCAGTAGTTTCTCAAAAGACCACTGTTGCAAAAACTAAGAAAAGAAAAACAACTAAGGGGAGTGTGAAGGTGGTTGATAAGGGTGAGGGAACTGGCCAACATCAAGAAAGCCAGAAGAATAAGGAAGGTGAGGTTGAGAGTGTCCAGCCAGCCACCAGCTCAATCTCCCAACAGATTGAGGCTTTAATAAAGGATTTAAACACATCCCTAATTGCACCTTCTCAACAAGGTGTAACTATTGAAAAGAGGTCTCAACCAAGACTATTAGATAGGGGTAAGGGTCACAAAGTTCTACAACCATACAAAAGGAGAAAGAAGAATAAAAATATTGCACAGGGAACACACACTCCTGCAAAGCCATATGCAAATTTGGTGGAGCCTTCAGTTTCTTCTTTTGATTTGTCTCAGAATTTTCCTGAGGCACAGCCCCATTCTCTATCTATTTCTTCTCCTCAATCCCCTTCAAAATCTATTTTTTCAGAAACAGTGTTGATTGATAACTTCAATGTTTCAAATTCACCCTC
This sequence comes from Oenanthe sinensis, assembly GCA_028671895.1. NCBI lineage: Eukaryota > Viridiplantae > Streptophyta > Magnoliopsida > Apiales > Apiaceae > Oenanthe > Oenanthe sinensis. The sequence continues at coordinate 17,735,670 of CM053804.1, read as the reverse complement.
TTTGCAACTCAGGGTGGAGCCAACACTCTCACATGTATCACCAAATAAGGTTAACACCTTGGTTAATCAGGAAAATACTGAAAATTATCTCAAGTCAATGGATAGTATTCAATCAACTGATAACTTCCAACATCCATTGACTAGTTCACTTCCATCGATGGATATCCTTACATCCATCGACGAGCTCCCATCAACCGATATTCATCCATCGATGGATATTTCTTATCCATCGATTGAAACCTTAATTCTAATTCATGACTCATCTACTGAAACACTTCAAGTGGCAAATACTCTACTAGGATTGAGTGGAGTGGCCCTTAAATTCTTCTAAGGTGGTAAAAGGAGAGGGTGTGAGCAAAAAGAGTTCAACCTTAGCAGGTGATGCAAAAGGAGAGAATAGTAAGGGAGATGTGAGAATCCAGGATGAGATCCTGATACAAAAACTGAGAGAAGAGAGTGAGAGAGAAAAGAATAGAGAGAAATCAATTTCACCATCTCATGAAGCATCAACTTCTAAAACTGAACAGGTTGCAGTAGAACTCACCCAGGAGTTGGGGTTGGAGTCAGGGGGAGATGGAGGAAATGGAGTCCCTGCAGGAGTTGCAGATGCCCACATGGAAGTGGATGATGAGATTGAAGTCAACCTTGATGCTTCAACCTTTCACCATGAAGATCCACACTATCAAGAACTAGCAGCAGCCACTAATCAAGTAGATGAACAAATGTTGGGATTGGTGCAGACAAAAGAACAATTCAGGAGTGGAAAGGAGCATCTAGCTAGTCAACCTGACGATGTATCCCACATGAATCCTGAAGACTTTGAAGACAGTTCTGATGATGAACTTCTAGACCCAAATGTGGCAAGTGATGAAACAAGTTTGGCTGACACAGAAAGGGCCATAATTTCTCACTACAGAAGATCAATGGCTGAAGTGAATGTGGAGGATACTTTACACAGCAGAATTATGAACTTTTACAGAGACAACTTGAAAATTCAGAAAATGCATGTCACAGGCTCCAAGTACGAATTAAAGAAGATAAGGGAGGAAGTTGATAGCTCAAGGATGCACTTTAACTCCACAATTGATTCAAGACTCAGCCTTACAATGTTAACCAGAATCAAGCAAATGCTAGATACTGAGTCTACAGCCAAAGACAAGGTAGTGGCATTGGAGAAAAGAGTGGCTGCTATGGAGCACAACATGGAGCAAATCCTGAAGAATCAAGTAACTCAAATCAATCTCCTGAGCAGAATGTTGGAAACCCCTCTCATTTCTCAGTCCTTAGAACAAGAGCCAGTTGCTGATAACAAAAAGGGGGAGAAGCATGAGAAGTATGAGGAGTTAAGGACAAAAACAAGTGAAGCTGTGATCAAGTCTAAAGATCCAAAGAAGGAATTGGCTCAAAATATTATAAGGCAATTTGATTCAATTGCCACTAAAAAAAAGAGCAAACAAGCCTGTAGATGAACCAAAAACTTCTGGAGTTAAGAGAAAACTTGTTGTTGAAGAAAAAGAGGCTAAGGAAGAGAAGCCAAAAGAAGTGAAGCTTGAAAGTCAAGCTTCTGGGAGTAATCAAGCCAAATAAATAGAAGTGTTCAAACACAAATCTGAGAACTTCATGCCAATAAAAGTTGAAGGCATGATTGCAGCAAAAGGACAAAGGAAGAGGGATGTTGATCTTCTTCACATTGAGTATGAAGATGGATCATATTCAACTTTCACATTCAATCAAGTCTTGGATCAAGGATATGGCATCTTAAAGAAATTCTACACTATGCTTAACAGGAAGTATTTGTTGGGTTCCGAGGCATAAAACGCAGCGGATTAAACGTAAATATAACAAAATTCGGAACCCTTAACGCAGGATGATGTATAAGCCTAAACTGATTATTGTGAAACGGAATCATACCTTTGTCTGGTCTTGGTTTACACGAACTCAACGGAGATCCTAGCTTTCACGACTTGTGTCTTCCTCTCGAAAACACCTCTATGGTATCCACACGAGCACCTTCAAGAACGTCCCACGATCTTGATTACGGAATGGATTGTACTAGCTGCTTTGATGATTTCGAATTTGTTTCTGCCTTGCTGTGCTTGCTGCTGTGTGCTTGTTGTTGCCTCTAGGGATTTTGTTTTTCAAAAACGTAATCCCTCTTAACCCTATCATTATCTATTTATAATGCTGGTTAAGAGGCCCAATCAGCAAAACCTAACCCATGTAGGTTTAGAATAAATAATAAAACCGAATTTCTATTATTTAATTAATAACTAAGTCATACTTAATTATTAAGGGCAGAATTCAAATTCGAATTTTATTATTTCAATTAATTAACTCTCACTTAATTAATATAATAAAATTCAAATAATCATCAATTAATTTAAATCTATAATTTAAATTAACTATTCTTTTAAGTGCTTTATGTGTGTGACCCTATAGGCTATTATTTAATTAGCAATAATTTTATTCTCCAATAAAATTATAAACAATGAGCGGTATCTAGTAATACATCATTGCTACCCAATTAAATAATAATTAAATCGTGATTCGATAAAACCTTTCATGATTAATGTTTCCGTGTAATATAATTCCTTTAACCATATATATTATGGATTAAATTCGAGGCATGTATTTAGTCATCCTCTACAACATTTAATCCGGGTTTACTTGATCAATGAGTAGACTATGAAAACAAATCATTATTTGAGCACGGCTATGCATTTTATAGTCTCACTCAATCAAGAGGCCAATAATATCTCTCCTAATTATAAGAGGGTTAAATCCTTTATCTATCATTCATATTTCTCATACGACTCATGATATACCCGATGTCCACTTTTATCATTACCCGGTCAAAGGTAACTTTTAATGTAGTCAAAGTATATTAATCCTCGTATAGAAATATAATGATCTCAAGTCAGAGGATCATTACACCATTATCATTGTGAGTCTTTCTTTTGACTTTATTAAACATGAAGAATCTCACTGTGGGTCTGTCCAATACCATGTACTCCTGCATGTACCTATGTGTTGACTTTAGTATCCCCATACTTATAACCAATGAGATGTGGTTATCAGTCAAACAACATACTAGTCTATTTATGTATTATTATTGTCCTATAATAATAATACTCGATTATGGACATTTAAGAATATGATCTATTATATAATCTCAAGTTCAAGTCATGTACTAAAAAACTATACAATGTGTATCATGATTCTAAGGACATTTATTATGCTAACAAATATATCGCAGTAATTAAAATCATAATAAATATGTTTATTGAATAATCAATTGACATAAAGGGTCTATTGTATTGCCTCTAGGGCACCTACACTAACAGTATTATCTAACTGAAGAGCTAGGAAAGGCCATTCTTGAGAGGATGAAGAAGATGAGGGACACACCTGTTCAAGAAGAAAGGGATGACAGAATCAAAATTTGGAACCCTGAAGGAAGAAAGGTACTTCATGAACCATTCTACTTGATGATATACAAGGACAGGGAAGGCAGAGAAAAATGCATTGATATTTTTCAAGAAATAGACAAACTGCCTAATTTGGAATTGAATCATCTAGCAAGCCAATTGGACTACAAGGTTGAGGATGAGAAGATTATGAAGGGATCCCTATTCAGAAAGATGAAAGAAAATGAAGACAAGATGAATGAGTCAAGGGGAAGAAGAAGAAGATTGAAGATTCAATCTCAAACATCAAAATTATCAGAATTCATCTTTTACTGGTATTTGATTACTTTGTCTCAAATTATTTTTTTGTCAATATTGTAATTCTTGCTAGAATGAAAATGTTTAGGAGTTTTGTTATCATCAACAGAAAATTTATGCATATTTCACATATTCATAAATAGGGGGAGTGAAAGGCATATAACTAGGCCTATTTGTAATAATTAGATGTCAACTCAACTCAGATAAGAAATGGTAGTAAATAATACATATCAAACAAGAATCAAGACAAAGACAGTCAACTAGTCACGAGGAAACTTAGTATCATAAGTATTCAGTTGAAGCTACTACTCATCACTGGAAGAAGTTCATTTATTTGTTCAAGCGTTAGTAAAATAAATTGATAATAATCATGTAGTAATTCAAAAGAATTCAGAAGATACAGAAGATTTTAAAGTGGCTACTACATGAAGATTCCAGAAGAAAAAGAACAGAAGAGGAAAGACAGAAAAGCAGAAGGCCACAACTTTAAATGTTAAGAATGGAGAATATTTATTAGTATGACACAAATGAACCAGACAGTACATTTGTGTGTCAACAATAAAATATTTATTCTTCATTTTAGCTGAAGTGGTTTCTAGATAGCAGTCTTAGAAGAGACGAGAAGTTTGTGAAGCTGACTACAGAGTTATACAAGTCAGATAGTATTTTAATTCTACTATCAAAAGGAATTTAATTATTTAATTAATTTAATTTAATTAATTCAAGATGAATTTAATTTAATTTATAAATTATTTAATTAAATAAAGTAGAATTAATTTACTATAAAAGATTAAGTTAATATTACTTTTAATATAATTCAAATTACCTTTTGTAAAGGTAATACCGAATTTCTTTAAAAAGTTATACCGAATTACTTTAAAAAGTAATACCAAATTGCTTCTTGAAAAAGGTAATACCGAGTACCTTTAAAAGGTAATACCGAGTACCTTTAAAAGATAATACCGAGTACCTTTTAAAAAGGTAATACCAAGTACCTTTAAAAGGTAATACCGAGCAGAGAAAGTAATGCCCAGCAATTTCAAATGTAATATTAGGCTTATTTCTCAGTTTAAAAGGTAATGCTGAAAAGTAATGCTAAGCTTTTCTAACCTCTATAAATATGAGGAGATCACTTCTCATTTCTGTTGTTGTTAAAACATTCAAATTAAGAAATTTGTATGCATTGTAATATTCACAGATTTCTGTGCAAGTTTGGAATATAATTGTTAAACTCGAACAATTCATGTCAAAATCGTTCTAAGCTTTTAAACAGTTATATAAACTTTCTACTTATTAATTTTGTAATACTTTTCAAGTTAAAATTATATCTTCTACTTGAACAGTATTTCATTTCAATTAATATTTCGTGTGAATTTAAAATAAATTTTTTAATCCAATATTCCGCGATAATTAATAGATATTGTATTCAACCCCCCTTCTACAATATCAGGGACCAACAGAGAGATTGTTAGGAATTATGAGTTTTGATGATAACAAATTACTTAGAATTACAATAGGGATTTAAAATTTCATTGTAACTAATCGATGGATATGACTTATAAATATCGATTGACTAGGAAACGAGTTATCAGTTGAAGCTTGTTTATCAACTGATAAACTGGATTGTAACATTTGATTCATGTTTCATTATCAATTGATTGTATTGCCTCGATGGATGCTGTGAAGTAGTCGACTGATGTTATTGACTTCAATTTATAGCTTCTTAACTGATATGAAGAATGGCTGATCAATTGTAAATATTCTAAGTCAGACTTCTCACAAGTGAAGTGATCAACTAATATTAGAGTCGATGGATGAAGACACTACTCAATGGATAAAAGCTACCAACGGATACAAGTCATCAACGGATAAAGGCAGTCAACGGATAAAGGACCATCAATGGATAGGCAGTCGATGGATAACTCAATTATCCATCGACACATCAACTGATCAACAGATATCCTATCCATCGATGGATAAGCAAAAAAGAATTAACTGATAAGCTTAACAGCATTTATCAGTTGATTAAGGTTTCCAATTTAGTTAAAGACAAGAGGTATGAGAACTGTGCAGAAACTGAATCAATGGAACACAGTCCTGTCAGGATTCTGAAGACTTTCATGGAAACACAGTCTTCAAGGAATGCATCAAGACAAAGATACTTTCAGGACTAGAAAGGTCAAAAAGAAAACTGTGCAAGTAACTAATTTCTATTTTCATGTAAACATTATAAATTGTAATTTTATAATGCTATCTGTCGATAGGAATTAGTAGTGAAGAAAACTACTATATAGTAGTTAGTAGTTCACAGTAGCAGAGTGTGAAAAATATATCAAGAACTCAAGAAGAGCACAGTAGAAAGATAGGCAGTATTTTGTAGTGCTTTTCTAAGTTCAAAAATTCACTTTGTAAGCAGCTTGGTATTTTTACCAAGATTAATTGAAAGCAAAAACATATTAGTGGAAAACCAATCCACTAGTAATTTTTAATATTGTTTTGTTTTCAATATTTTACATATTAAGTTCTTAGTTCCATCAGTTTTCTATAAACACAAAAACACTTTCTTTAAACAAACTAAAATCCGCAAGAATTTGATTTAATTCTTAAGTTTGTATTAAACCCCCCCTTCTCTAAACTTAGTGTACTTAAGGGCAAATAACATTATTAAATCTGAATTATAATATAATTAATCAAGTCTCACTTAATTAATTCAATAATTAAATTCGAATATTAATAATAATACTTATTATATCCGAATTTTAATATAATTAATCAAGTCCCGCATAATTAATTCAATAATTAAATTCAAATTAACAATAATATATTTAAATTCGTAATTTAAATAAACCTCCGTTTTGACGTTCTCTGTGTGTGACCCTTTAGGTTATTATTACGTTGACAATAATTTTATTATCTAATAATAAAATTTTAAACAATGAGTGGCATCTAGTAATTCATCATTGTTACCCAAGTAACAATAATAATTGGTGATTTAATTAAACCTTTCGTGAATAATGTTCCATGTAATATAATCCCTTTAATCTTATATAATAGATCAAACTCGAGGCATGTATAGTGTCATCCTCTTCAACGTTTAATCTTGGTTTCCTTGATCAATGAGTAGACTATTTAAACAAATCAATATTTGAGCATGGCCATGCATTTCATAGTCTCGCTCAATCAAGAGGCCAATAATATCACTCCTAGAATTGGAGGGTTAAATCCTATATCTATCATTCATATTCCTCATACGATTCATAGCATACCCAATGTCCACCTTTATCATTACCCGGTTAAAGGTAACTTTGAGTGTAATCAAAGTATATTAATTCTCGTTTAGAAATATAATGATTTCAAGTCAGAGGATCATTACATCATTATCACAGTGAGATTTCTTATGACACTTATTAACATATAGAATCTCACGGCGGTTCTTTCCAGTATCATGTTTTGATACATACACTTATGTTCTTGATTTCGTATCACCATACCTATGACCAATGAGATGTGGTCATCTATTAACAAATATACTAGTCTTATTGCATTATTACTGTCCTTAAATAATAATACTTGACTAGGGAATTTTAGGAATAAAATACTATTCATATAATCTCATTTTTAAGTCATATACTTAAAGATATATATTACGTATTATTATTCCAAGAACATTTATTATTCTTTCAATTTATGATGTAGTAAATAAAGACATAATAAATATTAATTAATTAATCACATAAAACATAATCATTAATTGTTTTCAATAAAACATTAAAATTATTGTCTCTAGGACACCAATACTAACACCTGTAGTAACCAGTTTGGCTTTGTCCCTCATAACAATGCCAATAATTATCCAGTCTCTGAGAACCCTTACTGTACCAATTTCAGTCTTGTCTTGTGCTCTGGGTTTCAACTTTAGTAGATTCTGCCGTCAAACTAATTGATATCATCTTGCATTGCAATCACCCAATTCAGAAAAATCAGTGCATTTTTAGTATTCTTTGGGATTCCAGATGTTCGGTCCCGAAAAATATATGTTCATTTTGATTAACACATCTGGCCTTTACTCAATAATCCGGTTTACTAAGAACTAGACTCTAGGAATGACTTTAACTTTAAACCTTTTGTCTTGGCAGATATGTTCTTAATGTATTCCTTTGACCTTCATTGTGTTGAGTACGTCTACTAGATCCTTCTTTTATTTACTCCCCCTAAATTGCTGCAAGGATGTGTTGAAGATCCTTCACCTTTTTCAGTGAATTCTGTTAAAGTTCACGAGTTGTGTAGATTTACTACCATTTCTACTAACAGGATATTAATCATCATCATTATCATTGTTTCCTTCTGCAACCTTAGTTTCAACATCATTATCAAACTTCAAAGATTCAGAATAGTCTTTCATTTGAGTGCTCAGGAGCTTGGTGTAGTAGAACGATACATTTAGACTTTTAATCACCTTCTGGTTTTACATCATTTAGCCCTTGAAAGCTTTCGACTTCAATGAGTAGCCGAGGAAATTGTTCCATGAGCCTTAACTTCAAACTTGCCAAGATACTCATTTCAAACTTCAGTAAATATCAATTTCCTCCAAACACACGAAGGAGCTTCAGTGTTTGCTTCAGGTTGGCTATTAACTCATATGATGTCTTTTCACGATCTTTGTTGATTAAAGCAGCATGCTGTGTTAATTGCTTCAGCTTCAAAGTACCTTTATCAGTGCAGACTTCATTTAAAACTTCATTTGTGAAATTCAGTTCCACTATCTGACTTCAAAGTTCTCATAGCTTATTTTACTTCCAACTTGATCTACCTGATGTGATCAATCACCATATGTGACATTTTATTTGTTGAATGCATGAACATCACCAAATTGTAACTAGGGTTGTCATCATCCACCACTAAGCATATTTCTTCCATGCCATAATTTTCTTCAGTGTGATGTTTTCATTGACTTCCCTATATAACATACTTCAAAATGTCCCTCTAGATAGAATTCCATATGAAGTAGTCCTCTCACCAATTTCATCTTTATCGGAGAATCCATTGTCTTGTTGACCAAGTATGAGAAGTTATGCCATAGCTAACTCTTTACTGATGAAGCTTTCCTGAAAAGTTCACTTCACCTTCGCATACATAATCCATGTCAGCTACAAACAAATTTCCTCACTCTCAATTGAGCGAGCTTCCATCTTTCTTGCTTGAGATCAAACACTTTTCCTTTTCAATGATTTTCTAGAAAACCATTGATAAATAATTCCCTAGTGCCCTGTAGATAGTGCTTAAGTCCTTTCAAAAGAAAAATGCTTCCATTGATGACAATTCCAAAAATCATTATAGCCAAATCCCTTGTACATCATTTGTTGTCATTTCCAAAGATTACCGTTGTGTAGGCTTTCTCAACTAACTGTGATGTCAGAGTTTTAATCTTAATCATATGCCTCGAACAATAAATGTCATGAAGTTATATAACTTTTATCTTTTGTTACATACTATGCAATAACAAATGATTAAGCTTCTTGGTACTCAACTTCAATTGAGTCCAGATGGGTTAGAGATATTATTTTCAACAGTGGTAACAACAACTTCAATATGCATATTAGAAAATTTAGTACTATCTACTTTAATCATTCTACACAAGTATAATAGATATGAAGCAGATTTACAGATATTCAATAATTTTCTAAAAAGCACATAAAATAGAATAACTAACAAATTTATTACTAATTCTGTCTAATCCATTTCTGTTATTGTCTAACATTTTTAACTATCTCTAATTCCCTAAGTCAATTTTAGATTACTCCTGGAATCTACAGATCTTATTGACTACTTAGATAATTCTACCATCTTTTTGTATCCTTCTCTTTAATAAGCAATACATGATATGATATAACATTTAAGAGAAACTATGTGAGTAGGAGTAAATCATATGAAAATAAGCATATAAACAATTCAAGAATATGCAGAATATTTGAAAAAAATATTATGAGCAATATCAAATTCCATATACACTTATCAAGTCATTCATAAGAAAAAATATGAAATATATTATCTATGACCTGTTTGTCTATTAACAATTTTCACAACATTAGCAGAGGTATTAAATCATAGAAGATTTAAATCAAGTTCCAGTAAATGCAGGGATACACCTAACCATCTAGAATACCCTATCTAATTCTAGATATTCATTTTACTGCATGGAAAAGCAAGTATGAAATGTACTTATTTAAACTCATCAATCATAACATGCAATCTTATTCTTAGCAATCAATTAAGCATCTAAGTCCTAAGATGCTAACATGCTGACATGGATATAATACATTTCAATACCTAATAATCATACAGTTCTGAATTAGATAAATGTATACTAGTTAGAATGTGTATCTGTGAAGTGCTTAGTGATACATCTCCAGTGTTGGTCATTGATGTCAGATATCCATTTGGTTCATCACTGTCACTGATAGAATCAGCCTTGCATTTAACTTCATCAATAAATGCTTTCCCTTGCTGCATCCTCACTAATGCCTGAGATTCTTGCTTCAATCCTACACAGTGTCTGTCATCATTTGTCTGTACAGGCTTCTTCAAACTGTGTAGCAAACCCCTGATCTTGTCTTTCTATTTTAAATCATCCATGTCTTGTAACCGCCTCTTGAACTGTTCTTGAAAATCTCTTTTATGGAATCTATAGGTAAACACCTTAGATTAAGGATTGTGATTTCGTCTGAATCTGATGTCACTGAACTTCCTGTTGCCCTGCAGGCTTGACTTGCAGTCCAGTTCTCAGGTTATTCCAAACTGTAAAATTCACTTATAACACCTTGACTACTACCTCGAGCTACAACATCTTCAATTCAGCTTCTTGGATCATTTCGTTTCTGTTCAGAGGTTCTCAACCTTGACTTCAATCGAATTTGGTTCATGAGTCACAAATATAGTTGATATGCTAACAACCTGCTTTACCAAATATTATCTTTTTCAGCCCTTGTTCTAGTTCATAGGCCTTCAGCACATACACTTCTTCTACAGTCAATGTGGTTGTATCCTTAGATCCCTATTGACTGTAATCATGTGTTTCAGATGATCTGAAATGTTAGCACGAACTTTCTATAATCTCCCTATAGAATAATCTTTAAGGCTTGTACTGAGATGTCAGGTAGTCCAGTCTGTTCTCCTTCACTACTTTAACCCCTAAGATTTTTCATCCAAAAATTCATCTCAAATTAACCAAAAACTATACCCAAATTAATCACTTCTTTTGCAGCTTCTAAAATATTAGTGGGATCCTATGGAGTAAACCTCTGAGGAAATTAATACCACTATTTCTTCAACCTGTTCCAGAATTAACTTCATTGGATAATCTTTAGTTAATTTTAGTTGTCTTCAATACCCGGAATATCTTCAACTACAAACCCCTTGAGCACCCTCGAATTAATATTTAAGAAAAATTTGGATATACAGAATTTTTAATTTTCTTAGTTAATAAATTAATCAAAAACAAAAATATACAACAAATTAATTTTCAAGAATTTCAATTTTTCTTAAAAATTTAAATATCATAAATTAATATTTAAGAAAAAATTTAGTTTTGAAGATTTTTAAATTTTTTGGAAAAATAAATAAACCTAAAATAAAAATTAAAGGGTACAAAACTTGGGGTACCAAACTGCATTTTGGGTCTTAGTGGCGCCAAGATATTTTTGGTGGTACCTGTACAGTTAACTCTCTGTACTGGCGCAACAAAAATCTTCATCAACTCAGGGGGAGCTTCTCAAGGTTCAATAACAAATGCAAACAACTCTAATCAAGAAGAAGCTAGCTCAAATGTTAGAGGTGCAGCTCATGAGACAAAATGGAATAGAGCTCATACTACAGATCAAATAATCGGTAATCCTGATGAAGGAGTTAGAACAAGAAGAGAAGCCACGAATGAATATCTATATGCTTGATTGCTGTCTCAAAATGAACCCAAAAAGATTGAAGATGTATTGTTGGATCCAGACTGGATTGTTTCCATGCAAGAGAAACTTAATCAGTTTGAGAGAAATAATGTTTGGAAATTGGTACCACTACCAAATGATAGATCAATAATAGGTACCAAGTGGGTGTTTAGAAACAAAATGGATGAAAATGGAACTGTTGTATGAAACAAGGCAAGACTGTTTACAAAAGCCTATTCCCAAGAAGAAGGCATTGATTATGATGAGACTTTTGCACCTGTTGCTAGACTTGAAGCAATAAGAATTTTTCTAGCTTTTACAACATTTTCAAACTTCAAAGTCTATCAAATGGATGTCAAAACTGCATTCCTCAATAGTGAATTAGAAAAAGTATATGTGCAATAACCTCTTGGCTTTGAAGACCGAAAATTTCTTGACTTTATTTACATGCTTCTCAAAGTACTGTATAGACTCAAATAAGCTCCAAGAGCATGGTATGACACCTTATCAAAAAATTTCCTGGAAAATTAGTCTATAAAGGGGCACAATTGACAAGACATTGTTCTACAAGAAACATGGTGATGACATCATTCTAGTTCAAATATATGTGGATGATATAATTTTTGGATCTACTAATGAAAAACTATGCAAAAGATTTTTAAAACTAATGCAAAGTGAATATGAAATGACTATGATGGGAGAACTGAACTACTTCATTGGTCTTCAAATCAGTCAAAGAACTGATTGCATCTTCATAAGTCAAAACAAGTACATCAATGATTTCCTAAAAAGAATTGATATTCAAGAATGCTCACCTGCCAAAACACCAATGTACACAGCTATAAAGCTTGATGAAAACAAGAAAGGGAAAAGTGTGGTCATGAAGACCGATAGGGAAATGATTGGATCTCCGCTATATCTCACAGCTATTAGGCTAGTCATCATGTTTGCTACATTTCTATGAGCAAGGTTTCGAGCTAATCCAATGGAATCTTATTTCATTGCTGTCAAGAGGATTTTAAGATATCTAAAAGGAACACCATAAGTGGGATTACGGTATCCTAGAGAAACATGATTCAACTTGGTTGGATATTCTGATGCTTATTTTGCTGGATGTAGAGTTGACAGAAAAAGTACTTTAGGAAGTTGTTAGTTTCTTGGACAAAGATTGGTGTCTTGGTACAACAAGAAATAACATTCAGTATCAACCTTCACAGCTGAAGCTGAATACATAGCTGCTGGAAGTTGTTGTGCTCAAGTGCTTTGGATAAGGAATCAGTTGAGATATTATGGGCTAGTATTGGAAAGAATTCCCATAATGTGTGATAACACTAGTGTCAATTCTATTCTTGCAAATCCAGTCAACCATTTCAAAAAAAAGTACATTGATGTAAGATATCATTTCATAAGGGAACATACAGAAAATGGTGTGATTAAATTATTCTATGTTCCTACACAAAAATAGTTGGCTGATATATTTAATAAACCATTGGATGAAGTCACATTCAACAAGTTGGTTAATGAAATTGGTATGCTAAACTCTTCTATTTAAATGGTTAAGTAAATGTATTCAATAAACTGTTACAATAATTCTTCACAGGCATGAATATTCAATGATTTATCTAAGTGAATTAAACTGGTATATATTTTTAAATATATCAGTCATATTATTGTACATTGTTCTTGAAAAGCAAAATTTTCATCTAACTTAGAACCAATTCTTGATGTTCTAAGTGAAACCTGAAAATGAATGTCATGCTTGTGAATCTTTAAATAATAAGTATGATTTTCTAAATATAGACACATTAAACAAAAGTATATTTTTAACAGACTTGTTCAATTAATCTTGAATTAAGTTTGAAAATACTTTTGAAATTCTTGTTTTAGTTTTCAAATAAAAATTAAATAATTCTTAAACTAGAGTTTATAATATGGTTGCCATCTTTCCAGACTTCTCGATTCATTTATATTTAGAGTTATCGACTCCCTATTCTTCGAGTTCTCAACTCACTATGTTTTAGAGTTCTCGATTCCTTTTTAGAGTTCTCGATTCATTCATTTTTCAGAGTTCCCGACTAAACGTATTTTAGAGTTTTCAATATCTTAGAAAAGAGTTCTCGACTAAGTGTGTTGTCAATTCTCTATTGAAGCTACTTTATGCATTAAGAGTTCTCGACAAATACAAATCGATTACAATTCTTAACCGAGAAGTCTATACATATAAATAGCAAAGTAGATATACAGTTCATTTCTACGCCATATCGCAAACTTCTTCATTTCTTCTCTTCTCTTTTCTAAACACTACTCAATGGCATCATCAAGCTCAACACCTGCTGTGGAAACCTGCACAATTCTTGATACCAACTTTATTGCAATAGCCAGGGATGCTGAGGCCAAGCCTAACTATAAATGTTTCACTAGGTTTCTCATTGATTCATATCTAAAGGAGGCCTTGCTTGGTCAAACGTCACAGTATTCAGACATTGTAGAACAATTCTGGAACTCTGCCTACTGGGTAGAGAATACTCTTGAAGATGGAAGCTCCAAGGTGCTTGTGACCTACAAAATTCAAGAGGTCAAAATTAGTTTAAATGAAGACGATTTAATTGCAAGCCTTTCTCTCCCAACTGCAAACTATGATGAGGAACCAACTAATGAACAACTCATTGAGTTTATGGAGTTTATTAGGTATGGATAAGAAATCATGCTAGGAAAGCTCAACAAGAAACATGTGAGAAAAGTGTCGCCATTTATTTTTGACACTCTCCTCGCAGTCTTCACTTGCAGGAAGACTGGTTATGATCAAATTAATACTATTGCCTTGAAGTTAGCCTACTCATTAGCGTACAACATTAAGATGAATGTAGGGAAGCTTATTCTTGGGGAACTCATACCCAAGATTCGTAAGAGAGGTATTGAGATTTTCTTCCCTTACTTTATTCAATCTGTTCTTAATTATAAACATGCTACTTTGATTGAATTGCCTAGGATGAACAAATAAAGAATTACTTATAGTAAATCCATGTCCAAAATCATTTTTCGTCCATTCAATAGACGCAATACAGTGAATGTGCCTCTGTAAATTCATATATGGGTATTTGTCTATAGTAGAGGGTCCCAAGGAGGTTGAAGTACCAAATACTCCTAACTTAGGGACTCTAAACCCAACTAGAAGTTAGTGAACCATCTTCCATAGTCTCTCAATAGGCTGTGGTTGAAAAGAAGAGAAAGAGGAAACTTGCTAGTAAGAAAGTTTCATCTAGTCTGGCTACTATAGAAGAAAATGAAGAACTAGAATCACATGTGGCCTCCCTAACCAGGAGAAAACCAAAGGGACTAAGACCACTCTGCACCCTCCCAATAGGATGCAGATGTTATAATGGTATTAAACTTATTACTAGGGGAACTCTCTCAACTGAGCGAACCTATTGAAATTGGGAGTTAGCCCACTCTAATCTGTAAAGAGTCTGCACCATCACATGAACCCAATCTTGTTAATAATAGAAGTATAGTTGAAAAGGAAACACAATTGAACTTAGATGAATCCATTGAAACTTCCTCATCTCTTCAAGGAGAGTTGCCAACACTCACTCATACTCAAACTACTTCTCACATCTCTCAAATTTCTTCTTTATCAATTGTGCAAAGTAATGCACAAGTGGTACTTAATCATCAAGAATCCATTTCTCTTGGTGAGCCAAACTCAAGTGACTTGATGCATGACACCTTACTCACCACTCAAGACACACTTCTAGATGGTGATGGAATGCATGCTGAGGCATAACTTGATGACACCATCAAAACCATAAAGGCTCTAGGATTTTTTGCTTCAAACTCTGTGGATGAGATTGCAACACCACTCATGGGCCTCATTCATGAGCCTGTGAAGAACCTATTTTTCCAGATATTGGGTAATCTAGGAGACCTTCATATCATGCAAATGTCATCCCCCGGAAAATCTCCATCCATTCCAAGACTGTCTCCTAGGGAGAATCCTTCTATCCATCTAGAATCTATTGATGATTCATCGAAAAAGTTGGATGAGGAAATAGATAATGAGGGGCTCACAGTAACAAGTGGTGACCCTAGCTCTAAATTTATGTCACAATGGTTGAAACCTATGCAACATGACAGGGGTTCAGGACCATCATCTGGCACCTTTCTTCCTGAAAATCAATTTAAAGAGCTTTATGGTGACCAATTAGATGGGTTCTATGATGTGGCTAAAAAACTCCTCACTTCATATCTACCAAATAAAGACTATGAAACCATTTTATTGGAGTGTGCAAAGAACCAGAAGGAGTTAAATTATAAGAATGAAGGTATGACTGAAGATGGTGAAGTAAATGTGGATGAGTGGATTGATGCAAAGCACTCAGTAAATTTGGAAGAGATGCCCATGCTCAAAATTGCTGAATATAGAAGCAAAATGGAATCAAGGCTGGAGAGTGTGTACAATACCATGACCACAAGTCTACCCAATGTGCCAAAACTTCAACAAGAAACTTCTACCTACATATCAAAGATAAATGAAATGCAATCTAAGATGGAGAAGATGGAAAGGGCATTTATATAACATCCCATATTTTTATGTATTATTTGTTTATTTTTATAGTTTTAAATTAGAATTAAAATTTTTATAATTACTATTTTCTTATTATCTTTTACTGTTTTTCTTTAGGAGTATATGAGTTTGTTCCGATTATAAACTCTTTATTTAGTCAGCTAATTATGGCACTAATGGATTACTTTAGGTTAGTTATATTCAACATAGGTTATGTTTATCTAATCAACCCATATATAATTGATTATAATTTTATATAAACCTAATTTGATTTCAATATTTGTATGCTGCTAGCCTCTGCTCTTTTGTTTTGCTCATTCAGATTTTGTACTACATAACTTTTCGGGTACAATTCTTCACCTATTAATATACATGCATGTGTGTTGATTTGTATAAATTTAATTTATTCATTAATATATTTTTATCATTCCTGGGTATATCATAAAGTTAAGACTTTATTAAATCTCTTTTTAATTCATGGTTCCTTCCTAACATGTTTGACTATTATATAATATATAATTATATGTAAAGACTTTATTTACTTTTTATTAACAATATTTGATATTCACATTTGATATTTGTTATATATTAATATTTATTATACCTTATTTTCCATGATATGTTGTTAATTACTTGAAAATACATTTATCACATGATAAATGTCATTGAATCTAAACTGATACATGTGGGTGTAATTGGACTTGATAAGTGTATATTTTTTAGAGTAAATTATTTTTCTAACCAAAACTATGAGTGATTATTTGGTTGTTATTGAATTATTAGTGATAACACATATATAAATAAATTGTTAGATTGCGTTTAAATGCTAAACAGATTTATCTTATAAAAATCCATGTATACGTTGTAAATACATCTGCAGGCACATATGTTATCTTACCCTCAAGCATAATTAGTTAGTCATTAATATGTTTAATAAATTAAGTTGTACATATATTTCCATGGCACGTATGTGTGACTAACCCATGTACACATCCAGTTTGATTGAACTAGAATTACATTATAACATATTTATTCTTGACTGACTACTTGAACCCATGCATAGGTGTATTATTTATATTCTATCTAATGCTTTCGTTTGGTTTAAAATTATTATTTATTATAGTTAGTGCCATGCTACTCTTCATGACCAATTGTAGTATAAATTATGGTCACCAAAAGTTGGGTATTACCTATATTTATAGTTTAAATTATATACACGCATGTTTTAAAATTATATTAGGGGTATTATTGTATAAAATGTTTATTTATTTAAATTAATTTTAATCAACTATCATTTTGAACTCATATAAATTAGATTGGTAAATTTAGATACTGATCAATTTGTAATAACTTGATTATTGATTTGGATAGGAAGTTCTAGTTAGATGCTTAATAATTCTGATTAAGTTAATATTTATTTCAGGTACAATTTTTTTTTACCTTTTTCTCAGTTTTATATTAAAATTATTAGTACGAGTTCGTACTCCTTTCTCTTAATTTTAAATTATAATTATTGTACGAATTTCTAGAACCTTTTCTCAGGTTTAAATTATAAGTATGAGTACAAGTATTTTGTTTATTTCTCTTCTTTTAATAGTGTTCACTCGTTATATTTATTGTCGATTATTTTTCTAGAATTGTGAGCTCTTGTATTCTACGTGTACACTTTAATACACATTCTTATATTCGTTTCACATCCATTATTTTTGGAATTATTATTTCCCTGATTCTTATATTTGTTCCGTTTCACATTTCTATTGTGACATTGTATTGTTCTGATTAAAGAGTTAGTAACTTTTGCAACCTATGTATTGGGCTCTTAAACCTGTCGGTGTGGTTAAATCATAGACGAGTTCATGTAGTTCGGAGGTATGGTGAACTCGGCACTTACTCGTATCAGTGCTGTGAGTATACCGACACGTCTCTATGGTATGAGATTGTGTAAAGATCATGATAGTTATTGTGTATTTTTTTTTCTCATGGATTATAGGAGAAGGATTCTCTGTATTATAGAAATGCTTTGTGCATTTTATGTGTTTTCTTTTCATGGATTACCGCGGAAGAATTCTCTGTTTTGTAGCTTGCTTTGTGTGATTATATATGATTATTTAAGAGACCCTTATGGATACCTACATTAATTGTGATTCAGCCTTATATTGTTCTTTTATAAAGTTTGTTCTGTCTCAGTTTAACATATTTATTACCGTGGTTCCACTATTCTGATTCATTTTATTTTTTTAAATTTGATTCGTAACTTTGTGTTGGTCAGAAACAATTCACTCAGTTATATGAAAATATTTTCTTATTTAAAATATATTCGTACTAGACATTTGGCTCACTCGTATTTTATTATTTCCACAGTTATTCAAGGGTAAAGCATGAAGAGTAACAAGTGTTACCCAGACCTTAGTTTCAGTTTTCATAGATCCTTATGTGGACTTGTCCCAGGCAATTTTAAACTTTTCAGTATTTTCATTTTAGAAATTTAGACATTTATGTTTATCATGATTATTAGTCATTTTCTTAATGAAATTTATTAATATTTAGATTTGCTTTTGAATATTTCGCTATTTGATAATGGTCTGAAAAGTCAGGTTGTTATAGTTTGTCTCTATAACTCAGAGTAATGCAAATGAAAAGCAGGAAAATATAAAGATAAATTATATGGTGGAGGTTCTCTACAAGAACAAGCATGCTGACATGCTGCCTAAGGATGTCAATATTAATGAACTGACTCCTTTTCAGGTTGACTTATACTACTCCTCCAAGGCCAAAGATGAAAAGGCTCAATATCTCACCTTTAGGTTCTAAATGAAAAGATGGAGAAAATATGCTTGTTGGAAAGTCCTTTAAAATAATGTCAATATTTGTAGAAGGGTGGGATTGAATACAAATTTTAAAACTTTTTAATATACTTAAAGCTATATATTTGTTCTTGATGTTAAGTGTTTGTGAAGTACTGTTTTTGAAATAAGCAACAAAAAATAAAAGTTAGAAATAAAACTTGAACAAACTAAATCACAAGATTTAAAAATTACTGGTGGTTTTTTTTTATCAACCACTGAAATGATTTGCTCAAATGATCTAGGTCCAAAGACCCAACTATTTTTACAAAGATAAAATTATGAATCAACCGTTCTTCATAAGTGCTTAAAAGCTAGAACAGTTGATTCTTGAAAAGTATTCTATCTATGTTACTTATCTTTGCTACTATTCTTGTTCATATATTACAAGAGTATTTACAACATTCGAGAATTAGCATACGATAATAATATCTATTCTAAGAATTTTGTTCCTACTATCTTTCTAGTTTGTCTGAATTATATTGAGTAATTCATTTGTCCTACAAATGACAGCTTCCATTAAGTCTTCACAGTCAGATTTAACTGTCTTCCATAGCTGTACTCTAGTCTACATGATTCCTGACATTTTATCCTTTATTGATCTTTCTTATCAATTGATAGTTTGGTGTTAAATATAGCAATTGACTCCATCTTGCATTCTTCAACTAATGTCTTCCTTCGGTCAATCTGATTGTCCATCGATTGATAATGATAATTGACTTATCGATTGATAGATGTTATCAATCGATATATCAACTGATGGATCTTCACATCAGTTGATAATCTTCAATCCTTGACTTGACTTGATAGCAATCGATCTTTCATCCATTGATTCTTCAACATCAATTGATCATACTTTACCTGTACATTTTATCTGTCTTTAAATATTTATAATTTGATAGTCTAAGACATACATCAATTGATGATCTATATCAATTGACTCCGGTATCAATCGACGAATAGAGAACTATCGATTGATCTAGCCTTATCGATTGATAAAGACTAATTACAACTCTATTAAATTAAATATCCATATTATTAGTTGATTAATACAAATACTTGAACTGATAAATGGTTCCCTAATCAACTGATATTTATAGAACACAAATCAATTGATTAGTTACAATTATAAATTTTTATGATTCTAAAGTTAACTTATTATCAAGACTAAATAATTCCTAACAATCTTCCCCTACTTATGTATGTGAGGGCTAACAGGCATAAATTTACTTGATGATAACAAAACCAAATAGATAAATAGAAATTGATATACTCATGAAATTTCAAGAACTTTAAAGTACTGAAAAAATTTTGAGTTTCAGTAATATTAGTTGATGGACTTGTCTTTTTGTAGATGAACACCTTGTGAATTCTGCAATCATCTCAATTCTTTGTCCAATTCCTTGGATAACCCTCCTTATTATCCATTCACCTCATCTTTCTTTTCTTGGCATCATTTTCCTTTAATTGCCTAAAGAAAGAATTTCTTAAAATTCTTTCATCTTCATCATTGTCTCCAAGCTGTCTCATTAGATATTGAATATAATTATTAAGAATATTGTCCAAGTATTTACAGATGTCAAAATACTTTTTATTCTCTTCAGGATCAGTATAGATCATCATGTAGAAGGGTTCCAGTATCACCTTTTTCAAATTTGATTTCTAAATACCAATAGGTGGATCCTGATCTACTTTTGCAGTCACTCTCTTTAGCTTGGTCAATTGATGCATAATTTCTTGAGTAATTGACTTGTCGAAATTATAGTTCTTGTTGAGTAGAGGATGAATTATCTTCAGAGTGTTATAGCTTTGATTCATGATAGTCTTCATTGGCTACACAACCTTTATAACATCTTCATACTCCAACATCATTGCCTCCTCATGATTAGAAGTTGCAGGAAGTGTCTTGCAAACTATCAACCCCTTTTTCACTGATAACTAGTATCCCCTTTATTCTGAATCCCTCCAATTGTACTATTAGATATAAAGAACTGATGATGTCAGAGAATACTTCAAACAGAGTATACTGAAGCCAATCAGAGTTTAGATTATGTCATCAGAGTTTAGAAGATGTTGACAGAGTTTACTCAATCAGAGTTTACTAACCGACAGAGTTTATGATATCAAAGTTTGACTGATGGAAACTGACAAATCAAGGGGTGATTGGGATAAACAAGGAAGTATTTGAATACAATTCTATTGCCTTTCTGTAAGCTATCTTTTAGGAAGATAATGATGAAAATAATATTTCTGCATTTAATGATCATTATCTTTTCTGTAATTAGATAGGTAGTTATGTACTATATAAACACAGAATTAGGTTAACACTAATGTAATTGTTCAAGCAATTATCTTTCTCATAACCTAGCAGCTCTTAAGAATTTTATTTTTCTTGAAAGAGTTTTGTAGTAAGTCAATCAAAGTTAAAACAAAATAGTACTTATTTTACATACTTGTGTTCATAATCGATTGTTTGGTACTATTATATTTGACCACCCATTCTATAATAGTTTATCATCTGGGTAATAATTGGTAGCAGAGCAGGTGGTTAATTACAACTTAAAGATCTAAAAACAATGGCTGGAAACAAGTATGAAAGCATAAGGATTCCGATCTTGAAGAAGGCTGAATACCCTACATGGTGGGTAAAGATATTGATATTCTTAGAAGGCACATATCCTGACTATCTTGAAAGGATTAATGAAGGACAATACTTACTAACAAAATTAGTTCCATCAACCATAGTTGAAGGCCGACAATTTCCTGAGCACTATACTCTGAAGGACAAGAAGGAGTGGACCAATGAGAAAAGGCAAGAAGTCCTAAAAGATGCAAATGTAAGAAACATTCTACATAATAGTCTTGACTCTGTGATATCTAACAAGGTAATTGTATGCAAAACTGCTAAAGAAATCTGGGATGCACTAGGGGTTCAATGTCAAGAAATCAAGGTAATCTAGAAGAACAGAAGATTTGTTCCTATACAAGAGTATGAATACTTTGAGGCTAAACCATAATGAGTCTCTTACTGGTATATATGACAGATTTCTTAATATGTTGAATGATTTAGCTTTGGTTGATGAGGTATATGATAATGAGGATTCAAACACCAAGCTTTTAAGGGCTCTTCCTGAAGAATAGGATTTACAAACATCCTTGATAAGAGACATGGCTGAACTGAAAGACATATCTCTAGATGAAGTGTATGGAAGGATGAAGACTCATGACTTGGAGTTACAGCAAAGGAAGAATAGGAAAAGTAGCAAGGAAAAGTCTGCTACCTTAAATGTCGAGACTAAGGTTAAAGAACCAAAAGAAAAGGTCTTAAAATTCTCAACAAGTAAAGGAAAAGCTGTGATGGTAAAGGAAAGTAGTGAATCAGAGTCTGCTTCAGACTCTGATGCAAACTCTAATGAATCCACAGACTCTGACATAATGGAGATTGTTGCCATGATTGTCAAAGGCTTCAAGAAGATGAAGTATAGGATGTTTAGAAAGCAAAGAAACTTCCAAAAGATACATGGAGAGTCTGAGAATAAAAACAGATTCAGAAAGAGAGAAGACAGAGATGGGAAGTCCAGAACACTTGACAAATCAAAGGTCAAGTGTTACAAGTGTAATAAGATGTGACACTTTGCTATTGAGTGAAGAAGCAAGGAATCTGGGAAAGCTCTCATAACCTCCAAGAAAGATTGGATGGATTCTTCATACTCTGAAGAGAAAACAAACTATGCTCTCATGGAAAACACTAATGTTCCCATCTTATACATGTTGAATATTTAAAAGCCGAGATAGCTAAAGAATAAGAGACTTTCAGAGTTTGGACAAACTCTGGCAAGAAAATCCAACATATTCTTTTTGACGAGAATTGGACATGTTCTCTAGGTTATGAATCTGATAAGGAGACGCATGCTAAGAATGATAAGACCCACACAGGAATAAAAGGAAAATTGAGTGAACCTGTGAATTTTGTTAGAGCTAGTAATGAAAAGGACACTTCTAATAAATGCTCTAATAATCATAAAACTAAAGAGAATAGTGTGCCATAGAATAAACCAATCAATATTGGGTTACTCTTAGAGAAGTAACTTAAGGAAAAGTTGAAGTGTGTCATCAACAAGAATAAATCTAAAAAAGTCAAGAGGAATAAAAATGGCAAAATAGGAATTTCTAAGGAGAATGACAATAAGAATATCCCTGATGCTCCTAGAAAAACCTATTTAACAAGAATAAATCTAAAAAGGTCAAGAGGAATAGAAATGTGTTAGGTCCAAAGTGTTGTAGAGGGGGGGTGAATACAACTGTTTAAAATTAATGAGAGAATAAACAATATGCATGTAATAAATGATGACACAGAATTTCAAGAATATATCATTATATTCATTGATGGATTTGCTACAACATTCATAAAAGCATCATGATCAGTTGAACAATAAATACAGCAATTAAAGCTAGATTCAACTGATCCTCTCTCTCTCACTTTTTGTTTTACAGTAAATGCTCTCTCTTAAAAATATCGTTGAATTACAGAGATGATGAAAGTCTCTTTACTAATAAAAACAAAGTGCTGCTTTTATAATGTCATGTAGTCTTGATCTTGTCCTTTTTGTGTACGTGGCCCAATCAGGACTTCGACAACAAAAAGTACTTTCCCAACAACTCTGGATTAACCGTTCACAATAAGCCACTTGTCCCTTGAACATTAAATGTTACATATCTACCCGCATCTCGATCTTCGCCTGGACCCATCTCGATCTCGATCTGTGAAAATCTCGATCTCGATCTGTGAAAATCTCGATCTCGATCTGTGAAAATCTCGATCTCGATCTGGGAGAATCTCGATCTCGATCTGTGAAGATCTCGATCTCGATCTGGTAGAATCTCGATCTCGATCTACCGTGGATCGAGATTTGCCTTTGCAATGTTTTACTTCAATTATAAATCTCGACCCGCATCTCGATCTGCTGTGGATCGACATTTGCCTTAGCAAATATGCACACATCCAATGTTGACCTTCTTTAGTGACTAATTGAGGATTAACCTTTATGAGCAAGTTTCCCTAGCTTCTTCAATTTCTTTTCCTCACTCAATTCAAATGAGATCTTCTATTACTGACATGAACTTGCCTCCAATGTCCTGACACTTGATGCAATGGTCTGGTTCATAAGTGACTAGTCTTGTAGGGGTTCTTGCTTCTGAATGTCAGTTCTCATTTGTTGATTAACCTTTGCATTATCCAGATGTTGATATGCATTACATGAAATCACTTTGGTCTTCTTGATACTTCTTTGACATTAATTTGATTCTCCATTAGATAAGTTAGGGCATGAGCAATACTCAGATTGAACTTCTTCTCACTTATGCATCCTTGATTAACCAAATTAGTTACTTGTAGTTACCAAGTATCATTACCATTTCTTCAGTTGATTGATTCCATGTGCTTCTTCAGTTTCTCTTGTTTTGCTGTTGTTTTATCTTTTACTTAGTTGAGTTACAAAATAACTAAGTGTTACAAGTTAGTACACCTATGCCTTTCAATCTCCCCCTATTTGATTGTCTAACACTGACAACCAAATTCACAATGAGGATAACTCAACTAAACAGGGACTGAAAAAGATAAAATAACATTCATAAAGGATCATGTCAACTTACATAATGCTTGGCTTGATTAATTAACTTCATGTCTATTACTGATACTTCAAGTGCCAAAATTGGACACCTGTTGGCTTGATTAAATGGCTTCATGCTCTTCTAGAGATTTTCTCTAAGTACTTTAAGAGCACGGTCCACTCAATCTTCAATTATCCTTCTGAAGTCCTTTTAGCAGTATTACCACCGCCGAACTTCGCGAAATAATTGATGCCTAATATAAACCAGTTTCAAGACACTTAGCTAACTAACTTCTACCTTACACTACACAAGAAAACATATAATATTTTTACAATGCAGGAAAACAAGAAAACAAATTACAACGCAAAGAAACATTACAAGCATAATACATTAAAACTTTTATTTCTTGCGCTCCTCTTCCTCACGAGCTTTCTTCTTGGCTGCTTTTTCTTTCTTCATGAACTCAGGGTTGAGGACTTCATCCATTCTTTTCTTGAGAAGATTAAGTCCTTCTGCTTCCACATGATTTCTGATCTTGTAATTCCGAAACAACCTCAACCACCTTTCAACCATGCTGCGAGTGGTAAGCTTCGTGGGAATGTCTTCAAACCTCAGCTTCGTGACTTTGTCAGGGTACCCCTTTTCCCCTTTCTTCCTTATAACCAGCTGCTTAGGGTATCCAATGACAATAGCGATGGTGCATTGCTGTAGCCTCTGAATATCAAGCTGTTGTCTTCTCTTACAGAAGTTATCAAACGTGACCCTTAGATAATCCTGATCAAGCTCGTCAACATCATCCATCTCATCAATCAATTCCCTTATGATACACAGTGTTTCATGACTGTGTTCTGCAAAGATGTCGTACTTGATTTCAATGACGGTTTCCACTTGATACTTATCTGTATAGATCAGCAGATCATTCTCATTCTCAGCTTTGCTCTTGACAAACTTGACATTTGCACTAACCACTGCACTAGCTTCCTTCCTTATTTCCCCTTCTTCTGGAATGTCTATTCTTGGATCTCCGTATCTTTGCACATGCTCTCTTATTGCCTCGTCTTGCTGCTCGAATGCATAGTCTTCAGGTTCCTTCTTAACCACTGGTAGTGTAGCTTCAGGCAACTTGTATCTAGCGTCTTGCCTTCTTATCAGCTTCTCCAAGTCCTTAGCCACAAGCTTCTTTTCCTTTGTTAGAAAACCCTTAGAGAGGACTAGCTTTGCAACTGCCTTCAGTACATTTCCGCTCGGAGTTAGTTTCGAGTCATGCAGATTTACGATCCTCAAGACCTTGTCATGGACATATCTGATCTGGTAGGGATTTAGAATGATGTCAACCCCTCTGTCTTCAGCCATCTTCAACAATTTTTCCTTAAACAGCACTCCAGTCTTGACAGAGGTGTCTACCTTGTGAGCGAATTCTACCAGTTCACTTGCACCCCGTTCTTGGAAGAAAGCTTCATCGACCATACACGGCCCGATTTTTGTTATGGGTGTCCAAGTGATCATCAGATTCTATGCCTTCTCCTTGAATATGACTTGTACGGAGGTGCATCCCTGTCTTATGCAATTTAGATAATTCAGCAACCCAGGGTTTAGATTTTCTAGCTTATGAAGAAGAAAGCTCAATCTTTCTGAGTCATGAGCATAGGCTCTTGGTCCAGCTAAGGCTTCTCTAGCCTTGTCCCACTCGGGACCTTCCCTTCTTATGTCAGCCTGGACCTTAGGATCTTTGATCTTTTTCATTTCATACTCATGCTGAGTTTTCTGAGCCGCTCTCTTCTCCTTTGCCATTAGTTCTTTTTCAACTATCCCTTGTAGTACTTCTTCATTTACTCTTTCTCTGGCTTCCCTGAAAATCTCTCCTTGCATCTCCGCTTTATCAACTTCTTCTTTTGGCACATGCTCGTCAGCGACCGAGTGGTCTCCTACATCACCTGCAACTCCTGCGCTGGATCCGCCAGGATTTAGACCTCTTTCTTGTTCCCACTCTTTTGCCCGTTGTTCGAGTCTCGACCTCCTTGCCACTAAGGCTTCTACATCCATCTCATCCTCATCAGAATCTTCAATAAAGTCTCCCATAAATGCATCGACGAGAGGTGTTTCTTTCTCAGCTTCTTCTTCAACTACCATCTTCTGCTTGCCTTTGTCCTTAAGAGCCGGTTGAGTCTCCTCCACCTTTTCACCAGATTTGTTTGAGGACTCGATCACGGGACCCTTACTAGTCAGCTTTTTCAGACCCTGATCCTCCTTCTCCCCCTTAGGTGTGTTATCCTCATCAGGAGGATCATCATCATTATTATCGTCCCCACCACCACCGGTTGAAGGACCAGGTCCAGCCTTGTTACGTCCAAAGACAGCAACAAGTAGTTCATTCAGCTTCGCCCAAACCTGAGACATGCCATAAGTGACATCATCTACTGACCTCCCAACCTCCACCTGTGCCAATCCGAGATTGTTTATCTTGTCAATCATTTGATTTTGGACGGCAATGAGGTTCTCCATGAACTGAGCTCCAACCTCCAATCTTCCAGAGTGAGAAGAGACGGCAACAGTAACACCAGCAACTCCAGCCTCCAAAGCCTCCACTTTCTTCACTAAATCCTGCAATTTGGGGGACGGTGTTTGGCTTGGGTTAAACTGTTTACTCTCGCCGGGTTCTGTTTCACTCAAGATCCCTAAAAAGAAGGGATCTACTCTCCCTGTCTCCCCTTCGTGTTTAGAGCCTAACAGTACTAGAGCCCCATCCACTAATCGCTGGGGACTAGCGGTGAGTTGGTCGGCGATATCGGTCAGTGAGACTGAGCCTTTAAGCGCTGTGTCTACGATAGGAGATGGCGTTATGACCATGTCATCCCCTTTTTCACTTAGAACCTTTTCTGGTTCGCTGGGCTATTCTGGAGGCGTAGACCCACCAGTCACCAGATGTCGTTGCTCTGCGAGCAACTTGTTTTCTGATTTAGATGAGGAAGTGTCATCCGTACTGGATTCGACAGACTCTTCCTCATTAAAACTTCCTGAGATACTAGTATCAGAAGTGCTAGTCTCAGTTTGCCATTCCCCTTCCGAGAAATTGCTCAAAGAGCCCTGAGCGGACAACTCAGGGGAGGTAGGGCCAGCTCCTATTGGCTGTTGAGCTGGACCCCCTCCTTGACTCTCACCAACATGCCTAGGCGAGTGCGAATGTGTTGAAATGTTTTGGAGAGGAGAGCCACCAGCGTGAGGTGTGGTGGCTGTGAGAGGTGAACTAGCCTTAACAGTTTGTGCAGTTGCCACTGGGTTTGAATCCACCTTTTGCTTCTTTGGAGGTGGCAGAGCTGCTGAAGTGACTACTCTCTCAACTCCTACACTCCCTCCACTCGAATCACTCGACTCAGATAAGCTTGCCTTCCTTTTATCACCAGTTTTAGGGCTGGCTGAACGTTTATGAACAGAAGGGCTTGCAGCCTGGGATAGAGCCTGGGGGTTTTCAGGCCCACGGCTGTAGAAAACAGGTTGAATTGATGATTGATCAAGATCAGCAAGAATAGGTACCTGACTCAGAAGATCGTCATCCTTGTCAGCTCCAGCTTCTGCAACATTTGCCTCGGCCATGTCAACATCCATACCTGCTTCTTCCAAATTTCTAGGCACTTGATCTCCACCTTCAGCTTCGTTACCGCTACTCTCAGCTTCTACTGCAGTGAACTGAGAAGCATGCCTCCTAGCATACTCATCTTGCAGATCCTGGAAGTACGGAGTCAGGCGCAACTCAAAAAGTCTTGACTTTTGCTGGGTTTCCATGGTGGAGATACTCTTTAGAGTCATATCAAAACATGCCATCCTTTCAGAGCCTTGAAATACTCTTCTGTGTTCCTCTGAAAGGACGTCATCCAGAACCATCTGAAGAAATCTTGGCATCTAGCATTTGACTGGACCATCTTCCGGATTCCTAGATGCATTCTTTTCCAATGCCTACCTCTCAAGCAACTGAATCAACAGATGTTTGCCCACATTCACTCTTCTGTTGTTTGCCACTCCATATAGTATTACCCGGCAGCTGTTGTTCATTGGCCTGTAGTCTTTGTCCTTTGGGAACATGCAGCGCTGAATGGCCTGAACTACATAATCCCACTCAGCTGGTGGCATACCGGTGTTAACCTTTGTTACCTTGATAGGACCCGTGGGAGGGCGACAACCTATCTCCGTGAATAATTGCAACATATCCTCCATAGTGGGTTCCGGAGCATAATCTTCTGTAGGAAGCCCAAGAATCTCATTGAACTTCTGCAGACTGACTTCATATTTGGCACCACCAATAGTAAAGGATAGGCCTGTTGGATTTGCTTTTCCACCCTGAATCTCTAGTGTAGAGTAAGCAGCTTGAAGGGCTTCGACATTCAGGATGGGAGAGGCGGTTAAAGCATGACTTATGATTGATGTGTTGTTGAGGGATTCAATCCAGAACTGATAGTGAATAAATCTACCAGTTGCTCGATCAGCAGAGAGATTAACAAAGTTGGTCTTGGGAATTGTGAAATTTGGGTTTGCCATTTTAAATTTGTGTTTGAGAAAAGAAATGTTCTGAAATGGTTTTGCAATGGAATTTTTAGAGAACAAGTTCTAAATTTAAACAAAATAAAATGTACACGAACCCCACTAATTACCCCACGTAATTAGTGACACAAATTAAAACAAATTAACTTCCCCACCAATGACCACTTAACTCCCCACTAATGATTGACAGTTGAGTTTTCGAAAATTAAAGTGAACAGCCGTTACAAAATAAATTATTTTTCCAGAAAACCACAAACACGGCGATGAAGTTGCACTTTAAGGATTGAACAGTCGTACTCATAACTATTTAGCTCAAGAACACAGTAAGAAAGCACGAAACAAAAACCAACTCACTCGAATGAAAAGAAAAACTAAAGAACTATTTGCAAGAACAGTAATGACGTGAAAAACAACACAAGAAGTTCAACAGTTTTAAACAAAATTTTAGCAGAGTTTCGTTTTAGTTATTGATGCTTTTAAGTGACAGTTAGTGATTTTTGTTTAAGAAAATCACAAGAAAACTTGATGTAATGGCAGGGAAAAGAACTCTGGTAATGTATGTATACACGTGTGTATTTGAAGAGCTTAAGCTTTTGAAAGAGAGAAAGAAAGTTAATGTAAATAATGAACAGCCTTTTTAATGCTACAATATATACTTGCACGCCTAAAAAGAAGTAACTGAAAAGACAAGTCACATCTCGATCTCGAGATCCGCATCTCAATCCTCATCTAGATGTCGATTTTGATGTCGATCTCGATCCGCATCTCGATGTGGATAGATCGAGATGTACCTTGACAGTTTTAAGCAGTTTTCACAAGTCGTTCTCGATCTCGATCTCGATCCAGAACCAGATCGAGATTTGCCTTAGAAAAATTTTAATGAAATTATGTGAATTAAATATTTATATGTAAAATTCACAAGATTTCACCACAAATTTTCACACCATTTTAGAAACTTACAATTTTGAAACGACAGGGAATTTAGCAAATAAATCATGCATTACAAAATTAAGTATAGCATTAAATCCTATCACATTATTAGACATTAATCATTTAGATACACAGATCAGCACAAGATTAATTTCATGAAACTTTCTAACTTCCCTTTATGAGATGTAATACATACATTTATAAAGTTAAGTACACATTATTAATTATGAATATTCATGAATAACAATAATATGTACACAAACTGAATTATAACAGATAGGTAGCAAAACTAACAGGTGTTAAGCATCCCCAATTCACCAACCAATCTAGAAAATGTTGATTCGTATAGAGGTTTAGTGAATATATCTGCTATTTGACGTTCAGTAGACACAAAATGCAACTCTACAGTTCCATTTTCTACATGCTCTCTAATAAAATGATACCTGATGTCAATGTGCTTGGTCCTTGAGTGATCCACAGGATTGTTGGTCATTGCAATAGCACTTGTGTTGTCACACATGATAGGAATCTTAGATACTTTCACACCGTAGTCCTTGAGTTGGTTCTTCATCCACAGTATCTGGGCCACACAGCTTCCAGCAGCAATATATTCTGCTTCAGCTGTCGAGGTAGATACTATGTGTTGTTTCATGCTTTGCCAAGACACCAACCTTCTTCCAAGGAACTGACAGCTTCCTGAAGTGCTCTTCCTATCTATTCTACAACCTGCGTAATCTGAATCCGAATAGCCAACAAGATTAAACCCTGTATCTCTTGGGTACCAAATCCCGAGATTTGATGTTCCCTTGAGATACCTAAAAATACGCTTTACGGCTATGAGATGTGACTCTCTAGGATCCGCTTGGAACCTTGCACATAGGCACGTAGAGAACATAATATCAGGTCTGCTAGCAGTTAAATACAAAAGTGAGCCGATCATACCTCGATAGCTTGAGATGTCTACAGGTTTACCCGCTTTGTCCTCGTCAAGCTTCGTGGCTGTTGCCATAGGAGTCTTTGCTTGTGATACATCTTGGAGACCATACTTCTTCAATAGATCATGAATGTACTTGGTCTGGCTGATAAATATCCCGTCCTTCTTCTGACTAACTTGAATGCCCAGAAAGAACGTCAGCTCTCCCATCATGCTCATCTCATACCTTGATTGCATTAACTTTGCGAATTTAGCACACAGCTTCTCATTTGCAGACCCAAAGATAATGTCATCCACATATACCTGCACCATTATTAGATCATCTTTGCATTTTTTGTAGAAAAGCGTCTTGTCGATTACTCCTCTGGTGAAACCACTTTCTAGTAAGAAGTCTGACAGAGTTTCATACCACTTTCGCGGAGACTGCTTAAGGCCATATACTGATTTGAAGAGTCGATAAACATAATCACAATATTTGCTGTCGATAAACCCGGGAGGTTGCTCGACGTACACCTCTTCATCCAGTTCACCGTTTAAGAATGCACTCTTGACATCCATTTGATAGACTTTAAAACCATGATGTGCTGCGAATGCCAAGAACATCCTTACTGCTTCTAGCCTTGCTACTGGTGCATAGGTTTCATCATAATCAATTCCTTCTCTTTGAGTATAACCCTTAGCAACCAGGCGAGCTTTATTTCGTGTTACAAGTCCGTCTTCATCCAGCTTGTTTCTGAATACCCATTTTGTCTCAACAACAGATCTATTCTTTGGTCTGGGTACCAGCTTCCACACATTCTGCCTTTCAAACTGATTGAGTTCCTCTTGCATAGCAATCACCCAATCAGCGTCATCTAGAGCTTCTTCCACCACTTTAGGTTCCATCTGGGAAAGGAACACTGAGTATAGACATTCATTCTCAATGGCAATTTCAGCTCTAGCTTTTTCTCTAGTAGTCACTCCAGCTTCTGGATCACAAATAATTAGCTCGAA
The DNA here is from genome assembly GCA_028671895.1 of Oenanthe sinensis. NCBI lineage: Eukaryota > Viridiplantae > Streptophyta > Magnoliopsida > Apiales > Apiaceae > Oenanthe > Oenanthe sinensis. Next base: position 17,703,601 of record CM053804.1, on the reverse strand, counting down.
CGGATGGTCCTTGTTCCAAGTGCGATCCCTAGCAAATGTTCTTGATGATTCAGCTTGATCTTGTAAGTGAAGGTGACTTAGTCTAGAAGCGTTTTCACTAGCTTCCCTTGAGCTAGTACTGGCTCCCCCTGAGTGAGCTGCTCCCCCTGAGTGCATACTGACTCCCCCTGAGTTAGTACCAGGTCTGACTGAAGGTGATCCCTCAGCCCTAGTGTTTTGAATTTGTGAAACACTAGACTCTTGATTAATTTCATTATTTATCGTTGGATCACTACCCTGCACTACAGACTCATGAACTGTATCCACTTCATCAATATCCATATTCTCAAATCTTAGGGAAGTGGGCTCACTATCTTCTTTTTGTATAGAAGGGAGCTTTGAGTCGTCGAATGTGACATTAAGGCTTTCAACCACATTGCGATCATTAAGCACAAACACCCTGTACGCTGCTACTACTTCAAGAGAATATCCAATGAAAACCCCTTCATCTGCTTTGGCATCAAACTTTCCAAGTTGTGCATTGTCTCTTAACACAAAGCATTTGGCACCAAATACGTGAAAGTACTTGATAGATGGTCTTCGTTTATTCATCATGTAATAAGGTGTCTCATTATGGTCCTTTAAAATCAGGGTTCTGTTCTGTGTATAACAAGCTGTGCTAACTGCTTCAGCCCAAAAATATAAAGGAAGTTTTGACTCATACAGCATTGTCCTAGCTGCTTCAACCAGTGTCCTGTTCTTCCTTTCTACCACCCCATTCTGCTGTGGTGTTCTCGGTGCTGAATACTGTCGTCTGATCCCTTTAGATATGCAGAAATCCATTAACACTGAGTTCTTGAATTCTGTCCCGTTGTCGGATCGGATAGTCTTCACAGTCAGACTTGCTACGTTTTCAATTGCCAGTACATGTCTAATGATCTCATGTGGCACTTCATCTTTCGATGTCACAAACTTCACCCATGTGTATTTGGAAAAGTCATCGACAATTACCAGCGCATATCTTTTCCTTGACATTGACATAACATTAACAGGTCCAAACAAATCCATGTGAAGGAGTTGTAGGGGCTCGGTAATGCTATTCACTTGTTTATCCTTATGCGAGGCTCTTTTTGATTTTCCCATCTCACAGGCTTCGCAGAGTCCATCTGGGGTGAACTCCATCTGCGGCAGCCATCTCACCAATTCTCTCCTTACGAGATTATTCATTGCTTTAAAGTTCAGGTGAGATAATCTTTTATGCCATAGCCAACTTTCATCAGCAGAAGCCTTGCTGTAGAAACACGTGACTTCAGACTGATCAGCAGAATTCATGTCAGCTATGAACAAATTTGACTTCCTTACTCATTTGAGAGCAAGGCTTCCATCCTTTTTGCTTCGAATCGAACAATCATGCTTCCCAAAATTGACGTCAAAACCCCTGTCGGTGAACTGACTAACGCTGAGAAGATTATGTCGCAATCCTTCCACAAAAGATACGTCCTCAATGATAACATTTCCACAAACGATCTTGCCATATCCCCTGGTGTAACCTTTGCTGTTATCTCCAAAAGTAACCACGGAGCCGGCTCTCAACACCAAATCTGTTAGCAGGGACTTATTGCCGGTCATATGCCTCGATGCTCCACTATCCAGCACCCATATGACTTTACTCTTTTCCTGTTCACTGCCCTGCAAATCCAGAAAGATTAGGTGTTCTTCGGAACCCAATGATGTTTGGGCCCGGCATCAATAATTTCCTTTTTCTTTTCAGATACAGAAGGCTTTGCCTTGTTGCCATCAGGGGCATTCATCTTGACTTTGTCTTTTCCCTTGTCAACCTTGACTGGTTTGTCAGGTTTGGGAGTAGACTGGTCACTCCTAACTTTAGGAGGACTTGAAGTCTTAGTCTTTGACCCCGCATGCTTTTTCTTGCCACTACTAGATGTATGTTCAACAGATGCACTAGCAGTATTCATTAAATTAAAATAAGCATGCATGATGTTTACAGCACATGGCATACAATTAGGATTATTGCATTTAGCATGATTTGCATGCATGTTAGGCAAAGCAGTAGTTGCAGGCATGGTATTACAACCAACAGATTTTTCTTCCTCTACATGGAACGGGCAATAGTAAGACAAATGATCAGTTTGATTACAGATATAGCATGCCTTTCTAGCTCGTGTAGATGTAGATACAGATGCAGGTTCAGTTTTAGCTGCCTTTACAGGTGCTTTCATTTGGTCTGACCCTGCTACCCATTGTTTATATGACACCGTCTTAGCCTCCTTGGTTCCTACACCTCTCTTAGCATAAGCAATCTTACTAGCTCTCTTAGAAGTTGTAGGTTCTACTACTTTTTCTTCTGAATCTCTTTCAATTTTAATTTCTTGTTCAATTTTAGTAGCAACAGGATCTATGGTCCTGGGCTCAAACTGCTTAAAGATAGGTTTTCTAACATCCATTAAAACCTCAGGCACATTTTCTTTGACTAACACTGGCTCTAACAACTCAGCACCCCTATTTTTCTTTTTCTGTGTGTAGTCAAGTCCTATGTTTACTTTTTCATTTTTACTCTTGCCTGCCAGCTTCATGTACATGTCCCTTTCTACGAAAACTTTATTAGCGGCTTCTTTAAAAGATTGACATGTTATTTTAAGCTCAGCTAATTCATTTTTAAGTTCTTCGTTAAGGTCTTCCCTAATCTTAAGCTTGTGTTCTAAAACGTCTACCTGATTCATTAACTGCCTTTCTTTACTTTCTCCTGATTCTAATTCCTCTACCCTGGCCTCGAGAAGTCTATTCTTAAGGGAGAGTTTAGCATTTTCCTCATTAACAGCAATTAGATTTAGTTGGAGATTGTACATATCTTTAGTCATGGCAGCTAATTCATTTTGGTACTCAGGAATAGACATTTCATTTACGGTTAGAATTGGTACCTCTGATTGTTCTGAAGATTTTGCCATTAAAGCGAAATTGCATAGCTCCTGATCTTCATCTTCATCAGACTCGTCCTAACCCTTCCCTTCAGTCACAACATACGCCCGGCTTCCCTTCTGTTGCCTGCTAACCAAGGCATCATATTTCTTTTTCAGATCAGCATAGAATTCCTTGGGATGAACGTACTTGGGCTTCTTGCACTCTGTTGCGAAGTGCCCCAATTCATTGCAGTTGTAGCATCTGAACTTATTCTTGTCTACCAGGTTAGGTCTGTAGCCACTACCAGATGTGCTACCTCGGCCACTGTAACTTCCCCGACCACTTACACTATTGCCTCTGCTGCTACTGCTGCCTCTTCGGCTGAAAGAACTACCAAATCGTCCTTTACCACTTCTTTGCTTTCTGAAGCTGATATGAGCAAATTCTCGAGCAATACAAGCGTATGACTTGTCTTCTAATTTGTCTAGCTCTTCAAGGGTATAGTATTCATCCTCACTTTCTTCGGATGGATCTTCAATGTCTAATACCACCCTTTCAGGATTAGCAGTTTTCAATGAGACAGCTGCAAGTGCCTTTACAACAGACTCTTCAACTACAAGTCCAGACTCACTTACCGCTTTGTTTTCTCCACTATTGTAGGATCTTCTTCTGTCATTTTGTTCCTGCTCCAGCTCGTAGGTCTTCAAAACACCATACAGCTTTTCGAGAGAAGTGTTTTTCAAATCCCTTGGCTCTCGAATGGCAGTGATCCTGTGTTCCAGATGTTTAGGCAAATTCAAGAGAAACTTGATATTTGAATCTGCTAGTGGATAGACTTTATCTCTTATATTCAGCTCGATAAGTAATTTACTGTATCGTTTGTAAACATCCGCTACGCTTTCTCCTCGTTCGCATCTAAACGATTCATATTCAGATATCAGAATGCGTTTGTGATTATCTCTAACTTCCTCGGTCCCCTCCATCACCACAGCCAGTTTATCCCACATGGCTTTAACTGTTTTTAATCCCTTTATTTGAACATAGTACTCTGAGTTTAGGGATTCAATTATGACGTTGCGTAACGACACATCCATACCAACCAATTCTTTATCTGCGTCTGAAAACTCCATTTCCTCTTTAGGAACAGACCGGGATGGTATTAGTATCCCTCCTTCCATTCGCTCTAGCTCAATTCTCATGGGTATGTATGGACCGTTTTCCAATATTCTCAAGTATACCTTGTTTATTGATTCAAGGTAAGCTCTCATCCTTCCGGTCCATTCGTCATAATGTTGTGCATCAAACGGAGGTATCTTAAATCTGTGTGCGGCGGCCATTTTAATAAAATTTAAAATTAAGATAATACACTTTTCAAATTACAATAAATTGTATTTACTTGAAAAATTAATTATCTCACTTTAAATATCCAACACTTAATATTCAATGGATTTTGCACTTAAGATTCAAGCAAGTTAGTTCTAATCACAGGAACAGTAGCAGGGTCCACCACTTTCTCAAGTCCAAACAAAAAGATGTCCACTTCCTAGTTGACAGAAGTTCGAAAATATCCTTTTTGTTTAGTCAATCAGTTGATTCCAGTTTTGACCACAAGAAAATCCACAAAGCTCTAAAGTACAATATTTTGGAATTTTGTACAAATATTCCTTACACCATTACTTAGAACTTTTTAGATCTATGACTTTTCCAGGAAGAAACAAATAAAAACTTTCGGCACAAACTTCAAGAAAAATTAGATCTGGGATTTTCAAGAACCAACTCAAACAACACAGTAGGATCTCTATTAGATGTGTTTAACAGAAGCTCTGATACCAATTGTTAGGTCCAAAGTGTTGTAGAGGGGGGGGGGGTGAATACAACTGTTTAAAATTAATGAGAGAATAAACAATATGCAGGTAATAAATGATGACACAGAATTTCAAGAATATATCATTATATTCATTGATGGATTTGCTACAACATTCATAAAAGCATCATGATCAGTTGAACAATAAATACAGCAATTAAAGCTAGATTCAACTGATCCTCTCTCTCACTTTTTGTTTTACAGTAAATGCTCTCTCTTAAAAATATCGTTGAATTACAGAGATGATGAAAGTCTCTTTACTAATAAAAACAAAGTGCTGCTTTTATAATGTCATGTAGTCTTGATCTTGTCCTTTTTGTGTACGTGGCCCAATCAGGACTTCGACAACAAAAAGTACTTTCCCAACAACTCTAGATCAACCGTTCACAATAAGCCACTTGTCCCTTGAACATTAAATGTTACATATCTACCCGCATCTCGATCTTCGCCTGGACCCATCTCGATCTCGATCTGTGAAAATCTCGATCTCGATCTGTGAAAATCTCGATCTCGATCTGTGAAAATCTCGATCTCGATCTGGGAGAATCTCGATCTCGATCTGTGAAGATCTCGATCTCGATCTGGTAGAATCTCGATCTCGATCTACCGTGGATCGAGATTTGCCTTTGCAATGTTTTACTTCAATTATAAATCTCGACCCGCATCTCGATCTGCTGTGGATCGACATTTGCCTTAGCAAATATGCACACATCCAATGTTGACCTTCTTTAGTGACTAATTGAGGATTAACCTTTATGAGCAAGTTTCCCTAGCTTCTTCAATTTCTTTTCCTCACTCAATTCAAATGAGATCTTCTATTACTGACATGAACTTGCCTCCAATGTCCTGACACTTGATGCAATGGTCTGGTTCATAAGTGACTAGTCTTGTAGGGGTTCTTGCTTCTGAATGTCAGTTCTCATTTGTTGATTAACCTTTGCATTATCCAGATGTTGATATGCATTACATGAAATCACTTTGGTCTTCTTGATACTTCTTTGACATTAATTTGATTCTCCATTAGATAAGTTAGGGCATGAGCAATACTCAGATTGAACTTCTTCTCACTTATGCATCCTTGATTAACCAAATTAGTTACTTGTAGTTACCAAGTATCATTACCATTTCTTCAGTTGATTGATTCCATGTGCTTCTTCAGTTTCTCTTGTTTTGCTGTTGTTTTATCTTTTACTTAGTTGAGTTACAAAATAACTAAGTGTTACAAGTTAGTACACCTATGCCTTTCAAAATGGCAAAATAGGAATTTCTAAGGAGAATGATAATAAGAATATCCCTGATGCTCCTAGAAAAACCTATTTCACATGTGAAAATTCTAATCATCTTGCTATTGACTACAGGCAGATTAAAAAGAAGGAACCTGAAAGACCTAGATCAAAGGATAGGAAACACACTAGATATAGACCACAAAATTCTTGTTTTCACTGTTGTAGTTTATGACATTCTGTTTACACATGTAAATAAAGGGTTTCGGGCATGAAAATGTAGCGGATATAACGTAAAACAAAAAAAACCCGAAACCCTATATCAGGATCCATGTATAACGTTGGATGATTATGGTGAATAAGTCTGTACCTTAACAAAGTTTTTCGTATGCTAGTTAATGGAGGTCCAGAAAAGATGAATCACAACAGCCCTTTGTTGCAAAGATCTGCTCTCTAAAGAAGTCCACACGAATATCCGATCGTCAAACGATCACTAGAGTCGGTACTAGCCGAATAGCTTGCCTCTTTCTCTCTCTTTTTCTAGCCTCTCGAACTGTTGAGCAGCTAGGGTTTATATATAAAAACGAATTCTGAATTCTATTAACCCTAAACTATACATCATTATATATATAGGGGAAAGAGAAATTTTAGTCCTAACCCTAATCCATGTGGTTTCCAAAATCCATTATGATTTTGGGTTATCATTATTATTAAATCTGAATTCTAATATAATTAATCAAGTCCCACTTAATTAATTCTTTAATTAAATTCTAACTAATAATAATATATCTAAATTCTTATTAAATCCAAATTCTAATATAATTATTCAAGTTCCACTTAATTAATTCAATAATTAAATTCGAACTAATAATAATATATATCTAAATTCATAATTTAAATAAAGCTACGTTTAGACGTTCTTTGTGTGTGACCCTTTAGGTTATTATTACGTTGACAATAATTTTATTATCTAATAATAAAATTATAAACAATGAGCAGCATCTAGTAATACATCATTGTTACCCAAGTAACAATAATAATTGGTGATTCAATTAAACCTTTCTTGAATAATGTGCAATATAATATAATCCCTTTAACCTTATATTATAGATCAAACTCGAGGCATGTATAGTGTCATCCTCTTCAACGTTTAATCTTCATTTCCTTGATCAATGAGTAGACTATTTAAACAAATCAATATTTGAGTATGGCCATGCATTTCATAGTCTCACTCAATCAAGAGGCCAATAATAGCACTCCAAAAATCGGAGAGTTAAATCCTATATCTATTATTCATATTCCTCATACGATTCATAGCATACCCAGTGTCCACCTTTATCATTACCTAGTTAAAGGTAACTTTGAGTGTAATCAAAGTATATTAATTTTCGTATAGAAATATAATGATTTCAAGTCAGAGGATCATTACATCATTTTCACAGTGAAATTTCTTATGACACTTACTAACATGTAGAATCTCATGACGGGTCATTCCAGTGTCATGTAATGATACATACACTTATGTTCTTGAATTTAGTATCACTATACCTATGATCAATGAGATGTGGTCATCTATCAACAAACATACTAGTCTTATTGCATTATTATTATCCTTAAATAATAATAATAATACTTGACCAGGGAATTTTAGGAATAAATGTTATTCATATAATCTCATTTTTAAGTCACATACTTAAAGATATATATTACGTATTAATATTCCAAGAATATTTATTATTGTTTCAATTTATGCTGCTGTAAATTAAGACATAGTAAATATTAATTAAATAATCTCATAAAACATAATCCTTAATTGTTTAAAAAAAATATTAAAAGTATTATCTCTAGGACACCAATACTAAAAATCTTCCACTTGTACTAGAGCCAATCTCTCATGTATCTAATACCCATGGAACTAGTATGACCTTCGTGTTTCTGCTGTGACAAAGCCTTGGTCAGTAGATCTGTAATGTTATCATTTGTATGCACTTTACATATATGTATATCCCCTCGATTATTAATCTCTCGAAGAAGATGATATCGTACGAGTATATACTTTGATCATGAATGAGACCTTGGTTCCTTAGCCTGCGAAATGGCTCTATTATTATCGCAGTATAAACTTATCGGATCTGCAACTGAAGGAACCACACCAAGACCATGTTAGTAATTGTGCTCTAGAGACAATACTTTTTATATTTTAAGAAAAATATTTATTATTAAAGATTATGTTTTATTGATTATTATTTATTTATTATATTTTATTTACTGCGTAATAAATTGAAAGCATAATAAATGTCCTTGAAATTTTGATACGTATTATATATCTTTAAGTATGTGACTTAAAAATGAGATTATATGAATAGTATCTTATTCCTAAAATTCCCTAGTCGAGTATTATTATTTAAGGACAATAATAATGCACAAAGACTAGTATGTTTCTTGACAGATGACCACATCTCATTGGTCATAGGTATGGTGATACTAAAGTCAAGAACATAAGTACATGTCTCAATGCATGGCATTGGAATGACCCGCCGTGAGATTCTACATGTTAAATAAGTGTCATAAGTAATTCTCACTGTGATAATGGTGTAATGATCCTTAGACCTGAAATCATTATATTTCTATACGAGAATTAATATACTTTGATTACATTAAAAGCTACCTTTGATTGGGTGATGATAAAAGTGGACATTGGGTATATTATGAATCGTATGAGAAATATGAATGATCTAGATGAGATTTAATCCTCCAAATTTTAGGAGTGATATTATTGGCCTCTTATTTGAGTGAGACTATGAAATGCACGGTCGTGCTCAGATGTTGATTTAATTTTAATAGTCTTCTCATCGATCAAGAAAATAAAGATTAAATTATGAAGAGGATGTCACGGGACATGCCTTGAGTTTAATCTATAATATCAAGATTAAATGGAGTATATTACATGAAACATTATTCACGAAAGGCTTAATCGAATCACCGATTTATTATTATTACTTGGATAGCAATGAAGTATTACTAGATGTCGCTCATTGTTTACAATTTTAATTAGATATTAAAATTGTTGCCAACATAATAATAACTGTTATGTCTAAATGATTGTAGAAGGGGGGGGGGTTGAATACAATCTTTAATAAATATTAAAATCTGTTTCTGATAAATTTTTATTAAACAATTTAAATTATTATCACGAAATAATAATCAAAGAAATGCAGTTCAAGTAAAATACTTATATTAAACTTGAGGTTGGTTACAAGATTAAATCAGAAAATATTCACTAATTTAGCTCTTAAAATTCTAGAGAGATTTAGACATTAAATGCTCTTGAATTTTGTTTTTACCCAAATAGAATGTTAATTGAATTAGTGTGAATCTACTGACTTAATTCCTGTATTTATAGGCAAATTCAGACTCAGGAGACTTTTTCTGCTCGGGGAGACTTTTTCTCCTCGGGGAGACTTTTTCTTGGCTGTAAGACTTTCTCTTGGGAGACTTTTCTGGATCGGGGAGACTTTTCTGGCCTTGGAAGACTTTTGAAATCTTGGGAAACTTTCTTTAAAATTTCGAGGAGACTTTTGAATAAACTCCGGAGACATTTGAAAAATTCTCGAGGAGACTTTTCAAATGTCTTCCCGAGAGATACTACTGCCGACCTGAGTGACAAATGAACTGATGTACCTTCTGACTTTTTCTTTTTCTCCTTTTTTTGTTTTCTTTTTAATTAAAATCTATTTGTTTTATTATATATCTTATACATTAAATTAATTCTTTTTGAATTAATCTAAGTAAATAGGATACATAATAAATTATCTTTTTGATAATAGAATTAAATTAAAGTCTTCTTCATTCTTAAATAATTCTAAATTAATTAATTTCTTAATCAATTTAAGAAATAAATTAATTCTGATTGAATTAATTTACCAATTAAATTAACTAAATAATTTAACCAATTAATAGAGAATTAAATTAAAGTCTTGACTCCACAACTGTTGATGATATGATTTTAAATCTTTTGTCTTCACACCAATGTCTGTAGCTGACCACTTCTTCTGTAATAAAGAACTTTCTTTGTATTTTTCCAACACTCCGTGTACTGTCTGGTTCACGAGTGATTCACAACAAATAAAATTCTTCACTTGACTTTTATAATGTGATTCACTTCTGCTCCTTCTGACTTGACTATATTTGTTGTCACACAATATTGAAATCTTCTAACACTATAGCTTCTTTAAACTTAAATACTCCACTGAGGCATGATCAATTAAATTGAGCTTCTTTCAATGTAGTACTGCTTCAAGTCTGTAGATTGACTTTTATCTTCTTTTTTTGTCAAATAATACCTGCTGAAGATTCCTGTGACAGATAATATATTTACTTACAAATTATCTATGTTTGTGTTGAGTTGTCATCTCGCTAAACAAATAGGCTTCTAAACATATGTCTTTCAATCTCCCCCTATTTGTTTGTTAAACAATAACAAGAAAATCACTAGAGGATAACTCAACTAATAAACAAGAAAAAGATATAACAATAAAACTTGTAAATAAACAAACTTAGTTCTGGTTTATATTAAATATTACCAGATTCAAATATTAATGATAAATACAAGATTGTTGTTCCTCTAGATTGAATAAATAGAACAAAGTTATATCTTGACTTACCTATCATTATCAGCTTCAGAAGTATCGACTTCACCATCTTCTAGAGTTTTACTTTTGTGACCAGGTGTCATTGGTACATCTTCAGTGGCTGGTTTCTCTGGATCAGATTGTACATTTCCAGATTTCTTGAATAACTGAAATGAAAGATATTTGTTCCTCTAGCACTGAACATATTATACAAGTAGTGTTATCTTCATTTCTCAGACTCATCACTACTCCCCCTTAGGATGGTAGGGATGAAGTCTTGTTCTCTTTTTATTACCACTTCTCCTCTGTTTCTCCAACTTCTGTCTTCACTTCTCACCCAAGGTGAATTATCCAACCATTTTAATAGAGGTAACAACAGACATGGCATACATTCAGCATTAAACCATCGCAGATATAAAAAATGCAAACTATGACATGTTATGCATTTTAGAAAATTCGGTTAATCCTATATACAAGAATTTTCTAAAATCAAATGGAATATAAGAATTAATAAGTAATCACTAGTTCTTTCCAATCCAAGCATGTTGTTATATACCCCCTTTGGATCTTGTTCAAACTTCTTCTCCTATTTGGATCTGGATCTTATTTCAACTTCTCCCCCTTGGTTTAGTAATCCTCTTCAGAATCCTTAATATCAGAAGAAATTTCTTTCCCCTTAGTTGAGTAACATTAGAATTCTGTAACAGGGAATTGGGAATGGGATTTGGTAATTGTGTTAGTGTGTGATTTTACTTTGTGTTTCCGACAAGTGTTTCGCTCATATACTCTCTAAGTGTTTCACTCATAGAATATATATTTTCACTCTTTCTCACTTGTGTTTCACTCTTTTCTCACAACACTGTTTCTCTCTTAGTACGGATGACACAGTCTTTTGTACCTGCAAGAAAGATCACCATAGCCCCTTCAAGAGAGGTCACTGGTGGTGCAATGGGGTTTCGTAAATCCCCGTCCTCAATTAAATCCATTAAAATATTTGACTTTGAAAACTGAATTGCTTCAGGAATAGATTCAATGAGTTGCTGATCATCTAAGATGATCTATTCCTTTAGGAATCCAGATATGTTCCGTCTGGGGAGGGAGACAAGGATCTATAATGTAGCAAATGATCCAAGTTTCCTCCTGAAACCTATGAAGGCATGTTGATTCAGTCAGAATCATCAATCATTCTCCCTTCCTTGATATGGAAGTTTAGAATAATTGCTTCCGTCAATTCATCCTTAGTGTGTGACAATCCTTACAGTGAATTTGAATATTACATATATGGTTTGCAGTGTTTGAGAGTGTCCAGATGAAGTTGACTCTTTACAAATGGCCTTGGCTGACTGGCCGAATTCAATAGACTCATCATGTTAAGATGACGAACCTAGTAACAATTTTGCCATTTATAAATCTATACCCTTTTGGGAGGATATAAATTAGTTAGCAGTTGCCTTGGTTTCAATTTCATATTCTAACTAGAGGCATAGCTGCTGGAACACTTATTGATACTTCTCTTTTCTAGTGCACTAGAGGCACTTACTCTCTCACCCTCTTTAGTTGATCAAACTTTTCTTTTCAGGGGTTTAGTAGATGAAGTTGTATCTGTTTGAGTGTTTGTGGTTCTATGATCTGTGTTAGAGAATGTATGTTTTCAATCCCATGATCTCGTCCTATAGCCACTGAGGGCTCAATATATCAATTGTAATATTTTAATATCAATTTATTAGAGAATATATCAAGATCGAGATTACCTGCTTTTACCTTGAGTCGATTGCTCTTGTTTGGCAGAACACAGACATGCTTTTATTATTAGTGATTTTCAGATAAACAATATATATATATATATTATCACTAACAACAAAAATCACAATTAATTACAATGAAATAATAACAAATTATAAATACATGATAATTAATAATAATTTCAAAAAGCAAGTAATTATGCTCATAATATCTCATCGTATTAAAATTCTGAAACTAATAAACATTTAATTGTTTCAATTCATAATTTAATAAGATAAAATATCATAACTAAATACTAAATAATCATAGGAATGAAAATTAGCACTTAACTTCATACATTATATCTAATAATTGTTACTCAAGCACATGACAATTATACTCATAACAATTATCAGTGATATATGTAAGCTCGAGAAAATAGATGTAAAGAAATTCACAAATCCTTTAAATATTGACATTTAATACTTATGATTCTTAGAACAATTTCTCGTAAAAATAAAAATAACTATAAAATAAAAATAAAAATAAACTTACACACATATATATAGAAATAATGATACTAAAAGTTTGAAAATAAAAATAATATGTACTAATTATTGGAAAACAAAAATAATAAAGATATATATACAGTATAGATGCTAATTAAATAAAACTGTACAAAGTTCTATTAACCTATTTATTAAATTAAAAAATATATATAATAGCTATACTTCAATATTAAATTATTTTCAAATAAAAATAACTTTTACCAAAATTCTAACTTATAAAATTTTGATGAAATTATTTTTAAAGATAATAATCTAAAATTAAAATATAATAGAATACGATCAAAATAGATAAAATAAAATAATAATTTACATTAAACACACATTCAAGAACTAGAATTTAGTAAAATAAATTCACAAGTTTTATGACAAATAGTTACAAAACAAACACTTAAAATTTTATCTAAGAACATAATGCAGATGTGAACTGGGATTTAAGATGAAGAACTATTCAACATCCCAAGTTCACCAACCAACCTGGTGAATGTGGATTCATCAAGTGGCTTAGTAAAAATATCTGCAGTCTGTTCTTCTGTGGGTATAAAGTGTAACTCCATAGTACCATTCATAACGTGTTCTCGAATAAAAAGATACCTGATATCTATGTGTTTTGTCCTCGTGTGCTGTACAGGGTTGTTGGAGATCGCAATGGCACTTGTGTTATCACATAAAATAGGAATTTTATTAATCACAAAGCCATAATCTCTGAGTTGATTCCTTATCCATAAGATCTGAGCGCAACAGCTTCCTGCAGCAATGTACTCAGCTTCTGCTGTAGAATTGGAAACTGTTTATTATTTTTTGTTGTACCAGGAAATCAATCTTCTCCCTAGGAATTGGCAGCTCCCTGAGGTGCTCTTCCTATCAACAACACTACCTGCATAATCAGAATATGTATATCCTATTAGATTAAAACCAGATTCTTTAGGGTACCAGATACCAAGGTTAGGTGTACCCTTAAGATATCTTAAGATTCTTTTCACAACAACAAGATGAATATCTCTAGGATCCGCTTGGAACCTTGCACATATACAAGTGGCATACATAATATCTGGTCGGCTTGCAGTTAGGTAAAGTAGAGAACCAATCATACCTCTGTAGCTTGTAATGTCTACATTTATTGAGTTTTCACATACTCCAAGCTTGACAGCTGTAGATGAGGGAGTTCTTGCAGATGCTGAATCTTCCATGTGATACTTCTTTAGAAGTTCTTTAAGGTACTTGGACTGAAAAATGAATATTCCATCTATTCTTTGATTCACTTGAAGTCCAAAGAAGAATTTCAGCTCTCCCATTAAGCTCATCTCGTACCTACTCTGCATTAACTTAGCAAACCTCTTCCACAAGTTATCATTAGTAGATCCAAATATTATGTCATCAACATATACTTGTACCATTATCAGATCATTATTGTGTTTCTTATCAAATAAAGTTTTATCTATGACTCCTCTAACAAAACAATTTTCAAGAAGAAATTCTGAAAGAGTGTCATACCATGTTCTGGGTGCTTGTTTGAGACCATAGATAGCCTTGAAAAGAAAATATACAAAGTCCATGTGATCTGGATCTTCAAAGCCTGGGGGTTGTTGTACATATACCTCTTCTGCTAACTTTCCGTTCAGGAATGCACTCTTCACGTCCATTTGATAAACTTTAAAATTGGAGTGAGTTGTGAATGCCAGAAACATCCTGATAGCCTCAAGTCTTGCAACTGGAGCTTTGGTTTCATCATAATCAATTCCTTCAGCTTGGGAATAACCTTTTGCAACCAGTCTAGCCCTGTTCCTTATCACAATGCCATCTTCATCCAACTTGTTTCTGAATACCCACCGTGTGTCAATTACAGTCTTGTCCATTGGTCTGAGTACCAATTTCCAAACATCTTCTGATTCAAATTGATTGAGTTCATCTTGCATAGCAATCACCCAATCAGGATCAGACAGTGCTTCTTCTATTTTCTTAGGTTCCATTTCAGATAGAAACCCAGAATAATTGCATTGATTCTGTGTAGCACCTCTTGTTCTAGCACCAACATCTGGATCACCAATGATCAGCTCAAAAGGATAAGCTTTACTCCAAATTCTCTGACTTGGCAGATTAGATCTTGATGATTAGCCTTGATTTTCATTGTGATGTTGTGTTTGATTTGTCGATCCTTCATTTCCTCCCCCTGAGCTGCTGCTAGGATCTCTTGATGAATCTCCTTGTGTGTTAGTGGTATCTCCAGAGTTTCCACTGTTTCCATCACTAGCACTTGGATCATCATCATTATTAACATTGGTGTTTCCTGTTGCAGCCTCAGGTTCGTTTTAATGATCTGAGTGTGAGTCTGGCATATTGTTGAACTTAAGAGTTTCAGATGGATCATCATTTTAGATATCAGGGAATTTTGTGTCATCAAAAGTTACAATGACACTTTCTTTGACATGATGTTGACCAATAATATACACCCGATAAGATCTTTTAGAATAACCAACAAAAATAGCTTCTTGAGCTTTAGCCTCGAACTTCCCAATACGTTATTCTCCATCTTTAAGTACAAAGCATTTAGCACCAAATACATGAAAGTACTTGAGCATTGGTTTCTTGTTAGCCATTATTTCGTAGGGTGTCTTCATTAAGTCCTTGTTGATCAGAGTCCGATTCTGGGTATAACATGCAGTATTTACAGCTTCAGCCCAAAAGTACATTGGAAGCCTTGATTCATTCAACATAGTCCTTGCAGCTTCAATTAATGTACGATTCTTCCTTTCTACTACTCCATTCTGTTGCGGAGTTCTAGGTGCTAAGAATTGTCTTGTTATTCTCTTTTCAACACAAAAGTCATTCAGAACTGCATTCTTGAATTCAGTTCCATTGTCTGACCTTATAGCTCTAACTAGAAGCTTCGAATCTAACTCAATCATCTTGATATGATCAATCACCATTTGAGGAGTTTCATCCTTTGAGTGCAAGAATAAAACCCATGTATACTTTGAATAGTCATCAACAATTACCAAGGCATATCTTTTATGTGATATTGACATTGTTGGGTTCCGAGGCATAAAACGTAGCGGATTAAACGTAAATATAACGAAAAATTTTGGAACCCTAACGCAGGATCATGTATAATCATGGACTGATTATGGTGAAACGGAATCATACATTTGTTTGGTCTTGACTTTCACGAACTCTACAGAGATCCTAGCTTTCACGACTTGTGTCTTCCTCTCGAAAACACCTCTATGGTATCCACACGAGCACCTTCAAGAACGTCTCACGATCTTGATTACGGAATGGATGTACTAGCCTCCTTTGATGATTTCGAATTTGTCTCTGCCTTTTCTATGTGGCTGATCTTCTAGGGTTTTCTTATAAAAAACGTTAACCCTTATTAACCCTACATTATCTATTTATAATGGTTGGTTAATAGGCCCATAATAGCAACCCATAACAGTAAAGCCTAACCCATGTAGGTTTAGGATTAAATAATAAAACCGAATTTTATTATTTAATTAATAACTAAGTCACACTTAATTATTAATGGCAGAATTCAAATTCGAATTTATATTATTTCAATTAATTAAGTCTCACTTAATTAATATAATAAAATTCAAATATTCATCAATTAATTTAAATCTATAATTTAAATTAATTATTCCTTTAAGTACTCTATGTGTGTGACCCTATAGGCTATTATTTAATTAGCAATAATTTTATTCTCCAATAAAATTATAAACAATGAGCGGTATCTAGTAATACATCATTGCTACCCAATTAAATAATAATTAAATCATGATTCGATAAAACCTTTCGTGATTAATGTTTCCGTGTAATATAATCCCTTTAACCATATATATTATAGTTTAAACTCGAGGCATGTATTTAGTCATCATCTTCAACATTTAATCCGGGTTTACTTGATCCATGAGTAGACTATGAAAACAAATCATTATTTGAGCACGGCCATGCATTTTATAGTCTCACTCAATCAAGAGGCCAATAATATCTCTCCTAATTATAGGAGGGTTAAATCCTTTATCTATCATTCATATTTCTCATACGACTCATGATATACCCGATGTCCACTTTTATCATTACCCGGTCAAATGTAACTTTTAATGTAGTCAAAGTATATTAATCCTCGTATAGAAATATAATGATCTCAAGTCAAAGGATCATTACACCATTATCACTGTGAGTCTTTCTTATGACTTTATTAAACATGAAGAATAACACTGTGGGTCTGTCCAGTACCATGTACTCCTGCATGTACCTATGTGTTGATTTTAGTATCCCCATACTTATAACCAGTGAGATGTGGTTATCTGTCAAACAACATACTAGTCTATTTATGTATTATTATTGTCCTATAATAATAATACTCGACTAGGGACATTTAAGAATATGATATATTATATAATCTCAAGTTCAAGTCATGTACTAAACTATACAATGTGTATCATGATTCTAAGAACATTTATTATGCTAACAAATATATCGCAGTAATTAAAGTCATAATAAATACGTTTATTGAATAATCAATTGATATAAAGGTTTATCAAAATAAACATTGTATTGCCTCTAGGGCACCTACACCAACAATCTCCCACTTGCACTAGAGCCAATCACCCATGTATCTAATACCCATGGAACTAGTGTGACCGTCGTGCTTCTTCTGCGACAAGCCTTTGGTCAGTGGGTCTGCAATGTTATCATTTGTGTGCACTTTACATATGTGTATGTCACCCCTTTCATTAATCTCTCGAATGAGGTGATATCTCCTGAGTATGTGTTTGGTTCGGGAGTGAACTCTAGGTTCTTTGGCCTGTGCAATGGCTCCATTATTATCGCAGTATAGATCAATGGGATCTGCGATCGATGGAACCACTCCCAAATCAGTAATGAATTTTCGAATCCAAACAGCTTCCTTAGTCGCTTCAGAAGCTGCAATGTACTCGGCCTCCATTGTAGAATCAGCTACTGTTTCTTGGTTTGAACTCTTCCAACTTACAGCACCTCCGTTTAGACAAAACACAAAATCAGACTGTGATACAGTATCATCCCTGTCTGTTTGAAAACTTGCATCGGTGTAACCTTTTACAACCAGTTTTTCCTCTCCTCCATACACCAAGAATGAATCTTTAGTCCTTTTCAAGTACTTTAGAATATTCTTGACAGCCGTCCAGTGACCTTCACCTGGATTAGATTGGTATCTGCTCGTCATGCTTAAAGCATACGAAACATCTGGGCGAGTACATACCATCGCATACATGATGGATCCAATTGCTGAGACATATGGAACCTTACTCATGCGGTCCTTGTCATCCAATGATTTCGGACACTGATCTTTAGAGATCGTTATCCCTTGACACACGGGGACATATCCCCTTTTTGCATTTTGCATACCAAAACGATGCAAAACCTTATCGATGTATGTACTCTGACTTAGACCGATCATCCTTCTAGATCTATCCCTATAGATCCTCATTCCTAGAATGTAGGATGCTTCTCCTAAGTCTTTCATAGAGAAGTTGCTCCCTAACCAAATCTTAACAGCCTTGAGAGAAGGTATGTCATTCCCCATTAGTAGTATGTCATCAACATATAGTACTATGAATGCCACATGGCTCCCACTAACCTTCTTGTAAACACAAGGTTCATCTTCGTTTTGAACAAAGCCATACTCTTTGACTGTTTCATCAAAACGGATATTCCATCTCCTAGAGGCTTGCTTCAATCCATAAATGGATCGACGTAATTTACATACCTTGCTAACATTCCTTGGATCGACAAAACCTTCAGGTTGTGTCATGTACACATCCACATCCTCTTCAAGGATTCCGTTAAGGAAGGCTGTTTTGACATCCATTTGCCAGATTTCATAATCATGGAATGCTGCAATAGCAAGCAAAATCCTTATGGACTTGACCATAGCCACTGGTGAGAAAGTCTCATCATAGTCAATACCATGAATTTGTCTGAAACCTTTTGCAACCAGCCTTGCTTTATAGGTCTGAACATTTCCATCCATGTCAGTTTTCTTCTTGAAAACCCATTTGCACCCTATGGGTTTTACCCCTTCAGGTGGATCAACCAAAGTCCATACTCGGTTTTCGTACATGGAATCCATGTCGGATTTCATGGCTTCTAGCCATCTCTTAGAGTCTGGACTGTTCATAGCATCTTGGTATGTGAGAGGCTCATCTTCATCTATGAGCATCAAATCACCACATTGAGTCAAGAGAAATCCATATCTCTCTGGCTCATGGCGAATTCTACCAGTTCTACGAACAACCTGTGTTTGTTGAGCATTATCATTATCCTGCTCCTGTTCCACTTCAGGTTCAATGCTATTTTTTGGTTCTCGATCTTCATCGAGGTCTATAGTTCTCCCACTGTTTCTTTTGGAAACAAAATCTCTTTCCATGAAAACAGCGTCTCGAGCAATAAACACCTTCTGCTCAGAAGGACTATAAAAATAATACGCCTTTGTTTCTTTAGGGTATCCCACAAAATTGCACTTTTCAGATTTAGGTCCAAGCTTGTCAGATACTTGACGTTTCACAAACGCCTTGCATCCCTAAACTTTCATAAAGTTCATGCCTGACCGTTTCTTCTCCCATATCTCATATGGAATCTTTTGAACCTTCTTAGTAGGAACACGGTTAAGTGTGAAAGCCGCTGTTTCTAGAGCGTAACCCCAGAAACTAATTGGAAGATCTACATGACTCATCATCGATCGCACCATGTCCAACAAGTTGCGATTTCTCCTCTCTGAAACTCCATTCCATTGAGGTGTACCTGGCGGAGTGAGTTGTGATACAATGCCACACTCCTTTAAATAATCTTTAAATTCCATGTTCAAGTATTCTCCTCCACGATCAGATCGTAAGATTTTAATACTTGTGCCTCCGCCAATTTGCTTCTCTACTTCAGCCTTGTATTCTTTGAACTTTTCAAAAGAATCGGATTTATTCTTCATAAGATATATATATCCATATCTACTGAAATCATCAGTAAATGTTATGAAGTAGTAGTAGCCTCCTCTAGCCATCACACGCATTGGGCCGCATACATCACTATGTATTAGCTCCAGACGTTCAGTGGCCCTTTGACCCTTACCAGTGAAAGGGGCTTTAGTCATTTTACCAAGCATAAAAGATTCGCATTCTTGGTATGATTCAAAATCAAACTTATCGAAATATCCATCCTTATGTAATTTGGATATGCGTTTCTCATTTATATGGCCTAGACGACAATGTCAGAGGTATGTTTGATTTGAGTCATTAACTTTAAGTCGTTTGTTTTCTATATTACAGACAGGATTATCTAAGTCAAGAACATATAAACCATTAAACAAACGCGCAATACCATAGGTTAAATCATTCAAAGCAAAAGAGCAACTGTTGTTCTTTATTGTAAACGAAAAACCTTTCTTGTCCAAACAAGAAACATAAATAATGTTTCTGCAAATCGCAAGCACGTAATAACAATTTTCCAGTTCTAAAACTAGCCCAGAGGGCAAAGATAAATAATATGTTCCTACAGCTAAAGCAGCAACTTTTGCTCTATTGGCAACTCGTAGGTCCATTTCTACTTTAGCCAATGTCCTACTTCTCTGCATTTCCTGCACATTTATACAAATGTGAGAAGCACATCCAGTATCCAATACCCAAGATGTAGAAATAGACAGATTGACTTCTATAACATATATACCTGAAGTAGAAGCTTGCTCAGCCCTCTTCTTCTTCAGATCCTCCAAGTAAACTGAACAGTTTCTCTTCCAGTGACCAGTTTTCTTACAGTAGTGACATTCACCCTTAGCGACCCCACCTTTAGGCTTTAAAGCCTGTTTGGGACCTGACTTTGGCTTGGGTGTAGAATCAGAACTTGTCTTCTTCTTACCCTTCCACTTGCCTTTCCCTTTGGCCTTACCTTTATTGCCCAACATCAGTATGGGAGCAGGTTCAGCCGTCTTCATGTTGGTCTCATATGTTCTCAACATAGCCAACAATTCAGTAGGTGTTTTGTCAAATTCATTCATGTTGTAGTTTATGATAAACTGGGTGAATTTTGTTGTTCAAAGAATTCATGATTAGGTCAATACCAATTTCCTGAATAATCGGGAAACCCAAAGTATCAAGATACTCAATGTAACCAATCATCTTCAGAACATGTGGGCCAACTGGTTCACTTGCCCCTTGTTTGTAATTAAAAAGTGACTTGCTCGTGTTGAACCTTTCTTGACGAGTTTGGCTTGCAAACATGCTTTGCAAGTGCTCATAGATAGTATATGCATCCATATGCACATGCTGTCTTTGAAGCTCAGCACTCATAGTTGCCAACATAAGACATGCAACATCAGTTGCATCATTCTCATCCTTTGTGTGGGCCGCTCGTTCCTCAACAGTAACGCCCTCAGGAAGGGGACCTGCCGGAGGAATATCAATGACATGAAGCTTGCGCTCCTGCCTGAGGACAATCCTCAAATTCCTCTGCCAGTCTAGGAAGTTGTTTCCTCCTGTCAGCTTATCCTTCTCAAGGACAGATCGTACGAATAATGTGTTTGTGTTGTTTGTCATTATTTGGTATCTACAATGATAAAAGCGTAAAATAAACATTAGATTGTCTGAGTTATTTATTATGTTCAAATGATTATGATACATTCATAATATATCTCCCACTATTTTTATCAAATCAATAGCCCTTACTATTAATTTGGAAAGTATATCCCATAATTCTTTCTAGTGAGCCAAGATCCATATTTCGTCATGTCTCAAGTCAACCACTGGAAGTCCTTAAGAATGATTATTTAGGTAGACAATATTTGTCAATTATATCATATATAATTCTTGGATAGTTTGGTGAACAACGATTGATCTTATCTATCTAATAGATTTTTAACCAAACTCTATGCTTCTAAGTTCATAATGGTTGAATATAACCGTTTACTTTCACCTTATTATGACGACTCAGTTAAGTTTGACCCAATGATACAACGGCCGAATATAACCGTTTATATTCGTCGCATCTCACCACGATAGATAGGAGTCCCCTACCACTGACAGTCTTTCCCCTAATCGATCTAGGATTCGATGAGTGTTCATTCATTGGAAAGCATCCGATTAAAACTTAATATTTTGTTAAGGGGTTTATAAAATTTATGACGATCATGATCACATCATGAAGAGATCCTCAATTTTTCCTTGAACTAAATATTTCAAATTGACATCTTAAATTGTTCATTTCCCAGGTAGATGGAGGATACCAGTGGTCACACTTAAAACCCATCAGCCTTACGAATACGCATATCCATTTTTGTCAGTAAATCCCAATTATAGATATCAAAATCCATATTCAATTCCGTGTTTTAAAAATCCATATTTCATAAACACAAGAATCTCATGATCGTTTGTTAATTTTAAAATCTTAAATCGTTACAGATTTTATCTTGTTTAACATGACAAGCATGGCATGGGTGACGTATCTAATACATGCATACATCATTAATCAAATTAAAGCATGCATCTTCTACTCTACACATACATTCATACATCAATATGTAAAGTGCAGTATGTAAACGTGCTTGGTTATGGCCCCTTTCCTATGTGATCCTTTCGAGCTAATGAAAGGATCAAAGTTAATCTATGGTGGTAAAATATAAATACAATTACATGTCTTCATTCTTCTTGTATTCATGGGTGCTTGCTCCTCTTCTTGAATCATCCTTCAATCTTCAAGTACATTACATGGAATAATTGAATACAACCTATACTAATGTACTTACATAAGAAAACTCGAGTTACATTCGAGGTTAAACAATTACAAGAATGAAGAAAACGACATGCAAGTCGTATTTATAAAACCAAAACCAAAAACCATTAATCTAGGGGTCCAAAGGCCATAACCAGCACCATGATCAAGTACACAACAAAAATAATGCGGGGGTCCGGGGGCGGCAGCCCCCGGGCGGGGTTCGGGGGCGGCAGCCCCAGGCTGGGGTCGAAATCAGATTTTTTTTTATTTTCGAAGACCAGTCCTATTCAGAAATCATCAATTTCTGAACTACAGATCATATCTGTTGGCCTTTTTCCCCACTGTAACTTATACAGTTTCAGAAGCATGTATCATATACATACTTATCATATCCCAGTTAACAGATCATGTCCAACATAATCTGTCCACCAGTTTGTATCACTATACAAACTGACCTTCATGCATAATATACAAATCGAAATAAGGCACATAAATCAGTCATGACAAATCATTAACATGCTAGTATCATCATCTATATACTCATCATATGAATAACAATTCGAATATATATGGCAGTAGCATGGCAGTAGCAAAGCAGTAGCATGGCAGTGTCATGGCAGTCACCAAAACAGGCAAATTTGCATCATATACAGTTACCACGTAACCAAATCAGTCCCTTATACACGTAGCTCTGATGTCATTGTTGGGTTCCGAGGCATAAAACGCAGCGGATTAAACGTAAATATAACGAAAATTTTTGGAACCCTAACGCAGGATCATGTATAATCATGGACTGATTATGGTGAAACGGAATCATACCTTTGTTTGGTCTTGACTTTCACGAACTCAACAGAGATCCTAGTCTTCACGACTTGTGTCTTCCTCTCGAAAACACCTCTATGGTATCCATACGAGCACCTTCAAGAACGTCTCACGATCTTGATTACGGAATGGATGTACTAGCCTCCTTTGATGATTTCGAATTTGTCTCTGCCTTTTCTATGTGGCTGCTCTTCTAGGGTTTTCTTATAAAAAACGTTAACCCTTATTAACCCTACATTATCTATTTATAATGGTTGGTTAATAGACCCATAATAGCAACCCATACCAGCAAAGCCTAACCCATGTAGGTTTAGGATTAAATAATACAACCGAATTTTATTATTTAATTAATAACTAAGTCACACTTAATTATTAATGGCAGAATTCAAATTCGAATTTATATTATTTCAATTAATTAAGTCTCACTTAATTAATATAATAAAATTCAAATAATCATCAATTAATTTAAATCTATAATTTAAATTAATTATTCCTTTAAGTACTCTATGTGTGTGACCCTATAGGCTATTATTTAATTAGCAATAATTTTATTCTCCAATAAAATTATAAACAATGAGCGGTATCTAGTAATACATCATTGCTACCCAATTAAATAATAATTAAATCGTGATTCGATAAAACCTTTCGTGATTAATGTTTCCGTGTAATATAATCCCTTTAACCATATATATTATAGATTAAACTCGAGGCATGTATTTAGTCATCCTCTTCAACATTTAATCCGGGTTTACTTGATCCATGAGTAGACTATGAAAACAAATCATTATTTGAGCACGGCCATGCATTTTATAGTCTCACTCAATCAAGAGGCCAATAATATCTCTCCTAATTATAGGAGGGTTAAATCCTTTATCTATCATTCATATTTCTCATACGACTCATGATATACCCGATGTCCACTTTTATCATCACCCGGTCAAAGGTAACTTTTAATGTAGTCAAAGTATATTAATCCTCGTATAGAAATATAATGATCTCAAGTCAAAGGATCATTACACCATTATCACTGTGAGTCTTTCTTATGACTTTATTAAACATGAAGAATCTCACTGTGGGTCTGTCCAGTACCATGTACTCCTGCATGTACCTATGTGTTGACTTTAGTATCCCCATACTGTTAGGTCCAAATGTGTTGTAGAGGGGGGGGGTGAATACAACATTTCGAATTAATGAAGCAATAAATACTATGTAATAAATGAACACAATGATTCAAGGAATATATGTCTTATATATAACTTGAAAGGGTTGCTACAACATTCTTTACAAAGTACACTAGAAGTAAAGAGGGTAGTAAATGATACTAAGCTCTGTGAATATACTCTCTCTCTTTTACAAGTGTTTATCTCGAAAATATTGCTCTGTTAAAATAATACACAAGTACTTCTATTTATACTACTTGTAATCTATGTCTTGTAGTCTTCAAAGATTGAGATATACGTGGCCCAATGATGTCCACATAAATCTTATCTAATCTTGAAAGCTTGGAAATCTGCCAATTAGATGATGCCATGTGTCATGTTGAAACTGCCCTTCATGTAGAACATCTACTTGAGAACTTTTACTTGGCCATCTCGAATATTCTACATAGGAATGTTCTACTTGGCCATCTCGAATATCTATCTCGAATATTCTACATAGGAATGTTCTACTTGGCCATCTCGAATATCTTGTACTTAGAAAAATTCTGGGCTTCAACTTGAAACTTCAATACAACATTTTGAACTTGTGATTTCTTTATGTTTCCCAAATTCTTCAACAAGCTCTTTGAACTTGGATCTCTATTACTGACACAAACATACTATCAATGTCCTGACACTTGATGCAATGGTCTGATTCATAAGTGACTAGTCTTGATAGTGTTTCTGCTTCTTGAATAGATTACCATATTCAATTAGTAATGTGGCTTTCCAAATATTGCTTTCCTTCTTGTTCACTTGAAATCAATTAGTCTTATTGATACTGATAGTTATGATCTTGAGTCTTTAAGTTACAAACCACTGAGGCATGAACAACTTTGTCTTGAACTTCTTTCAATGATTTCTTCTTTGTTTGATCATAGTTAACAAATTGAATTGTATCAATTACCTTGTCTTCATAGTTAACATTGATTTCTTTGTGACTTCATGTTCTTGATTGTCTTCTGGTTAAGTATCTTTTCTTTTAGTTGAGTTACATAAGTTATAGTGTTACAAGTTTAGACACTCTGCCTTTCAATCTCCCCCTATTTGATAGTCTAACAATGACATTCAAATTAACAAAGGGATAACTCAACTAAACAATGAGACGAGAAAAAGATAAATAACATTACAGTCTTGTTTGAATTACAACTGAAATAAACTTGAAAACAATTCAAGGAACTAGAATAAATAAAACTTAAGCTAGACAGAAAATTCGAACTTCGAATTAAAGATCATTTGAGTGATTCCTATCACCTAGATTACTTCATACCTTTCAGTCAAACTTATATCACCTTATTGGATCCACTCTGATTCACGGTTACAGTATGGTACGTTAGCCTATCTCGCATACCGTGATCAGGTGAATTTTCCTCAAGTGAGTTAAAGCAACCAAAAAGATATGAAGTTTTTCCAACTTCAAGTTCACACCACTCTGACCGTTAATTCTAATTCCGTCTCTTCTTCCTAACTTCTTCAGCTTGGCGCTTCTCCTCCTTCAACCTTCTGCGCCTTTCCTTCTGTTGTTGTTCTTTCTTGTAAACTGGATCATGAAGCTGCTTCCACCTTGCATTCAACAGATTTACCGCTTCCATTTCTAGAGGATTCCTGGGCTCTGGATAAGGATGCCTGAAAAGCCTTCTGAGTTTGTCCACCTCCTGAGTAGTTCTGATCTTTGGAATGTCCTCAAAATTTTTCATTATGAGCTGTGACTTCCAATGAGACTTATCAGCCTTAAACTGACAATAGATCATTTTAGGGTAGCCTTTAACACGGTTAGTATTGTGGACACTAGCCGCATCTCGCTCCATTCGCTTCTTTTCCACCACTACTTCAGATAAGTACTTCAGGAGTCTCTGCTTCTCATCTATATTTTCATTCTCCACTTCGCCCCATTTGAATACTTCTAAAACTCTCTCCAGAAAAGCAGCATCTTGAGTCTGCAGCAGCCATTTCCTACTCATATGCAACAATGTTTGATTTTGGTCTGCGTCTATGAATGCTAAAGCGTCAGCTGTGTCATTGTCATATGAGTGTATCCAGTACACACTATCTCTCCCTGGAACATCGACTTCCTCCCTTATATCTCCTTGTTCCAGTGATCCAGAAGGAAGAGTCAGAGCTTCATCTACATTTTTAACAGCTTGTAGAATATTCCACTTTTTTTCAATTAGCTCCGGCTCAATCTTTACATTGTCTAGAGGGTTTGGAGCAATAATGTCACACTTCCAGATTTTATTGCTCATTTTGAATATGACCCTCTCAATGAACTCCATTGACTTCTCCTTAATGTCATAAGTGAATCCCTTACTCATCATTTGCCTGCATACCGCCTTTAGGGATTCTACTGATAGAGCCATTAGGTCATTTTCCTCTAAGCACACCCTCTTCATCTTTCCATCAACAACCATCCGAACAATATCAGGATTCGCTGAGAATTCTGGTCCCTTGTCCTCTGCTAGCTGCATTAACTGATCCCTATACAGAATGCTAAGCTCCTCACTTGAGAATATTGAATTTTTGTTGCTAGCAAGAACAACTCTGACGCAGATCTTCTCGAGATGAATTGATCATCCACATACAAGAAAGATGTCGGGACTCCTTCGACTAAAGACAAGATGACCTGCCATTCCTTAACCATTGCATTATATCCAACTCTGACTTTTGAGATCAACCTTTTCAAAGCATTTATGTAGTCAACAATCAGTGGATTCTGCAAGTTCAAGTTGTAGAACAAGTCTTCCGCCTCTTTGTTATGAGTTCCTTTTGTACAAACTCCCGATAGAATCTTCCTTGCATCATCCCATTTCTGTCCGATCCTTTTCTTGTCCAGATCTACTTGAGGATCAACTAACCTTGCAATCTCATGATCATACTGTTTCTCCTTAAGCTCCGCTTTCTTTTCAAGGAAAACAGCCTCATCCTGCATCATCTTCATTTTATAGAACTGAGCTTGTTCAAAGGCCAACTGTTGGGCTTCTAGAGTTTCCTTATCAATAGGTATTTCTTCAGGCTGTCCGGAAGACATTCCAGCACCTCCACCTTGTTCCTTCAAAGATCTTCTAATAGCATGTGCTAACGGAACATCCTCCATATCAGAATCTGAATCAAGTACTTCATGTGCCTCTTCCTGATGACGACTCAAGTCAATGAATGGCTCTTCTTGTTCAGCCACCACTGCCTTACCCTTCCTCTTTCTATGAGCCTCTTCTTCATTCACTGGCTCATTTTCTTTGACAACATCAGCAGTTTGTTCTTCAATTTCTTCAATTATTATCGACTGCTGTCTCGTCTCCTTACCACTCTCCCCCTTAGGTGAGTTATCCCCAACCCCACCTTTCTCGCCAGATCCAGCAGTGGCATGAGAACCACCAAAACCAGAACCCGAGGGACCAGCACCTCCGGCACCACCAGTATCATCAGTATCAGGGGGAGGCTGATTAAATTATTCGTCAAAGCACTCGGGGGGAACAAAGCTTCGAACTGCATACATCATCCTGCTGATCTCTGTCGCCATGGTATGCATTATGCTCTCCACTGCTCCCATTCTCTCATTCAGAGTGCTGCCTAAGATACCACCAGCATGGCCTAAGTCATTCACCTTATTTGTCAACTCATCCAAGGCTGTTGCTTGACTGGCCATCCGTGCTGCGTAGTCATCAAGAGCTCGTTGATTGTCACCAACATTGATCCCCAACTGCCCCATCGACTGCCCGAACTGCTTGATTTCAGTTTCAATTGCTGTCATACGCGTGTCAAGATTTTCAAGATGAAGGGACGGTGTTTGGTCTGGGTGTCCTCGCTCTAAAAATCATTCTGTTAGTGTTTGTCGCTCGGTTTCGGGCCTTAAAAATGAAGGTCCCTCACTCCCTAAACGCTCACACACACTCCCTGTCTCACGCTCGTGTATGTCTTCAACAATAGTCCTGAAAGAGAAAGCAGTACCTGTAGAAACTGGATAAGCAAAGTAAGTAGCAGTAATGGGATCTGGTCCTGTCATTTCCTGAGGTGGAATCTCAGGCTGAGAGGCCGCAGAGTGTTCTAGTACAACATCAGAACCGATCCTCTCTGCAGCATCAGTATGTACCGGTGAAGGTACTTCGAAAGCAATGAAAGCTTGTTGCCGCTCTGAAGTAACAGGGTCTTCAGAAGGCATAGAATACTCACCATCTTCCCTATGTGTTGAATGTGCACGGGGCGAACCACTCGCGTGAGGTGGAGTGGTTGTGATAGACACACTAGGGTGGGACTGGGCTTGAGAAGTTGCAGCATGAGAAAATTTTTGTTTCTTCCGAAGAAGGGGCTGCACTTCAGGGTCACTCTCAGAACCCTCACCTAAATCTAAAGCTGCCTGCCTTTTAACTCCCGTTAGCGAGGGTGAAAGAGAGGAAGCAAATGTGTCAGACTCCGAATCAGAAATATAGCTCTTGCCCGGGGATAGATCCTGCGGGCTAGCAGAATCTTGGGCCATGGAATCAGATTTAGGGGAAGAAGTATCAGTAGTGTGAACAGAGAGTTGCTCTTGTTCAAAGAAAGTACCTTCTTCATTACCTTGTCCGGCAGGTGGAGTAGATTGTCTGGTCCTCTGGCCGGCAGATGATTGTGCGTGAGAGTGTCCATCATCATTTTCATCACCAATACTCTCGTCTGGAATCCCCTGGAATGCGTCAGCATGGGTAGAGGGATTTTGAGCATGTGATGAAATGTGGGAGGTCCCCGCCATGGAAGTGATACCTGCATCAAACTTAACCCATACTTGAATGTTATCAGGAATAGACATCGGCTTGGTGCCCATGCCCAAGGATGCAGATGTCGCACTTGTGGCAAATGCCTGTCTCACAGATAAAGCATCAATAGGTACTAAGTGATTAATAAGCATTTGTAGGAACCGAGGATACCAACAGACAACGTTAGTAGATGTCAGGTCTCGACTTGCAGGAGTTCCCATAGCAGTCACGATCTCGGAAAGAATGATCCTGCCATAATTAATATTTAATTCACGAGCAAGGGAAACTGCAAACACCTGCATGGGAATTGAAATTTGATGAAAATCTTTTTCGCGTGCCCGAAAACATCTGGTGATGGCCTCGAAAAAGTAGTTCCATTCCACATGGAAGTATTGTTTCTGGATGGCGCCAGTTATATCCGTCCAGAGGGAGGGTAGCATCCAATTTCTTCGAAGAATTTAATACGCTCATCTGTGTGAGGTTCGGGGTCATAAACATCTCTGACTGGGAACCCCAGAACCCGGTTGAACACGTCCTCCGTGATTTGAAATTCATGACCCGCCAATGTAAACCTGAAACCATAGGGGGTAGATTTACTCCCGAAAGTAACAGCACTAGTCCATAATTGTTGTAAAGCATCATGGACTAGTATTGGTTTAGCAGTAAACGCAACACTAGCCTTGGAATACAAATTAAGAAATCGTACCCAAAACTTGAAGCGCGGGAGTTGATCACCAATTTCCGTACTAATGTTGTAAAAATTATTTTTGGCAAGAATAAATTGGTGAGCCATTTGTTAAAATAATTTTTCCTTGAATTAATGTGATTTTCGAAAAAAAACAATTAAGGTAAACACTTAAGCAAGGAAAAAAAACGTAATCAAATTAATTCCTTTTAGTGAATCGAGAAGATGAACAGTCGATTATACTAAACTACGGAATCAAATATGACCAAAATCAAAACAATCGTAACCCAATCCAGTAATTACTGCAACCCAAATAAGTGATATGAATACTAAACTATGTAACCAGTTAACCGTGATAGTTGTGTGTATATCCGTGTATATATGTCAAACTGAGCAGATGATCAGACAGGGCCAAATACACAAACACAGGCAATAATGAACGCAAATAGAGAATAGTAAACTGAAAATGGGCAGCAGTTCGAGATATGTAAGAGTTTCAACACAAATCGAATGAACAGGGGATGAAAGTTTGAAATCGCAGGGTGGGAGGGTGGGGGCTGTAAAAATTTAGGGTGAAAACAATTAGGTAAAAGTGAAAATTGATGCGTGTTAGAGATGTATATATAGGCATATATGAGCAAAGACAAGAATACCCCTGAAAATATAAGAAGAAAAAGTTAAGTACATACAGGGGAACATCAAGTCGAACACTATCTCGAACATCAAGTCGAATATTCGAGATAGTGTTCGAGATAGGGTCTATCTCGAACATTAAGTCGAGTATTCGAGATAATGTTCGAGATGACACTAACTCGAACAGTTAATCACTTGAACAATTAAAAATAACATTAAAACCCACCTGGGAGTCCCAACTCGAAATTCCAAGAATAAGGTTTGAGAGAAAATTGAATTTTAGGTCTAATTCGAATATTAAGTCGAATATTCGAGATAGTGTTCGAGATAGGTCTATCTCGAACATCAAGTCGAATATTCGAGATAGTGTTCGAGATAGGGTCTATCTCGAACATCAAGTCGAATATTCGAGATAGTGTTCGAGATAGGTCTATCTCGAACATCAAGTCGAATATTCGAGATAGTGTTCGAGATAGGGTCTATCTCGAACATCAAGTCGAATATTCGAGATAGATGAACTCGGATGATATCCCAGACTTGGAATTTCAGGCAGGCATACTAGGAACTGTAACTCGAGTTTCAAGTCGAATTTCGAGATGAATTTCTAATTAGACAGTAACTAGAGTATTCTTCCTAGACTTAGAATTTTCAAAATTTGTGAATTTTGAAGATAGTTAGAATACTTTGGCAATATTTGTAATCGAAATAACAAATAAATTTTGTCAAATTAATCTAAATATCAATTCAAGGAGTTTTAGCAAAATAAATAATTAAAAACCATTCCTTGACAATTCTAAGGCCTCTAAATACATGAAAAACACAGGTAAATATGAAAAATCAAGAAAATTATGAATTTAACTCCCCCTGTGATCATGCAATCTAACTAACATAAATTCAAAGATTTAATCAATAATTACATAGAAAGCACAATGAATTTATGTAAGAATAACACAATATGTATCCTAAAATACTCATTAATTAATCATATTAAAGTCTAAGCCCTTAATGATTAATTTAGCATTTAGAAGTGATATTTTTAGCAATTGTAGAGATTATTTACATATGTTTTCAACCATGCATGTACAAACAAAGCAATTATCAGGACTAAAAACATATGTACATTATTAAAACTGGAATTTTACAGATAGGAGAAATCACTAATTTGTGTTAAGCATTCCCAATTCACCAACCAACCTATTGAATGTTACTTCATCAAGAGGTTTAGTGAATATATCTGCAATTTGTTGCATTGTGGGCACAAAATGTAGCTCCACAGTCCCCTCCTCGACATGTTCTCTAATGAAATGATATCTGATATCTATATGCTTGGTTCTTGAGTGGTCTACAAGATTGTTGGTCATGGCAATGGCACTTGTGTTGTCACACTGGATTGGAATCTTTTTGTGTTTCATGCCATAATCTTTCAATTGGTTCCTCATCCACAGTATTTGAGCTACACAGCTTCCAGCAGCAATGTACTCAGCTTCCGCAGTAGAAGTAGATACTGTGTGCTGCTTTTTACTTTGCCAGGACACCAATCTTCTGCCAAGAAATTGACATGCACCAGATGTGCTTTTCCTATCAATCCTGCAACCTGCATAGTCTGAATCCGAATAGCCAATAAGATTAAAAACTGTATCTCTTGGGTACCAAATCCCTAGATTTGATGTGCCCTTGAGATACCTAAAGATTCGTTTGCCGGCTATGAGATGTGATTCTCTAGGATCCACTTGGAACCTTGCACATAAACAAGTTGCGAACATGATATCGGGTCTACTTGCAGTTAAATAGAGTAGTGAGCCAATCATACCTCGATAACTTGTGATATCAACCGGTTTACCTGATTTGTCTTCATCAAGTTTCGTGGCTGTTGCCATAGGAGTTTTAGCTGTTGATACATCTTCTAGATTATACTTTTTGAGTAAATCTTTGATGTACTTGGACTGACAGATAAAGATTCCATCTTTTCTTTGACTAATCTGTAATCCAAGGAAGAAGGACAGCTCTCCCATCATGCTCATCTCATACTTATCCTGCATTAACTTGGCAAATTTCTCGCACAAGCGCTCATTAGATGACCCAAAAATAATATCGTCCACATAGACTTGAACAAGTATTAATTCACCTTTTACATTTTTGTAGAACAATGTTTTATCAATTACTCCCCTAGTAAAACCACTTGCAATTAAGAACAAGGATAGGGTTTCATACCATCGTCTTGGGGATTGTTTGAGGCCATAAATAGCTTTGAAGAGAAAGTACACAAAATCTAAAAGTTCTGGATCAACAAAGCCAGGTGGCTGTTCCAGAAATACTTCTTCTTCTAGTTCTCCATTCAGGAAAGCACTTTTCACATCCATCTGAAAAACTTTGAAGTTTTTGTGTGCTGCAAAGGCCAAGAACATCCTGACTGCTTCAAGTCGTGCAACTGGAGCGTAGGTCTCATCATAATCAATACCTTCTTTTTGAGAATAACCCTTCGCTACCAAACGAGCCTTGTTTCGTGTTACAAGTACGTCTTCATCCAGTTTATTTCTGAGTACCCACTTAGTTCCAATTACTAATCTGTTCTTCGGTCGGGGTACCAGCTTCCAAACTTTCTGCCTTTCAAACTGATTGAGCTCTTCTTGCATTGCAATTACCCAATCAGCATCACCAAGAGCTTCTTCTATTTCTTTAGGTTCAAGCTTGGATAAGAACCCAGAATATAAGCAAATATTAGCTATGTCAGCTCTTGCAGACCTTCTAGTAGACACACCAGCATCTGGATCACCAATAATTAATTCAAACGGATGGTCTCTACTCCATACCCGTTCTCTTGGAAATTGTCTTGATGATTCAGCTTGAAATTCTGAATTGTTGTGTTGACTACTTGTGTTATTTCCACTAACTCCCCTTGAGTTAGTGTTAGCTCCTACAGAACTAGTGTCATCTCTTCTTGAGCCTTGAACACTTGTCCTTGAGCTGCTATTTACTCCCCCTGAGTTGTTGCCGGACTGTGCTGAGGAAGTTTCTTCTGATCTTGCATTAGACTCAGTTATTTCTTTTCGAACACATGGCGTATTTGAAGTAACAACCAACTCAGGTTCATCTTCAATTTCATCTAAGTCCAGATTTTGAAACATTAGGGACTCAGGTTCACTATTATATTTAGAAATTGATGGGAGTTTAGTATCGTCGAATTTGACATTGTAGCTTTTAATCACTTTCCGATCATTCACTAAGAATACCCGATAAGCTGCCACCACATCTGTAGAATAACCCACAAATATCCCTTCACGTGCTTTAGCTTCAAACTTGCCTAAATTCTCATCGTCTATAAGTACGTAGCATTTGGCTCCAAAGACATGAAAGTATTTGATTGTTGGTCTTCTGTTATTCATTAGTTCACATGGTGTCTTTTCTTTATCTTTTATGATCAGGGTTCTATTCTGAGTGTAACACACTGTACTCACTGTTTCGGCCCAAAAGTATAGAGGATGTTTTGAATCATACAACAATGTTCTTGCTGCTTCAACCAGTGTTCTGTTCTTCCTTTCAACTACTCCATTTTGCTGTGGAGTTCTCGGGGCTGAGTACTGACGACATATTCCCTTAGATACACAGAAGTCATTCAACACTGTGTTTTTAAATTCAGTGCCATTGTCTGTTCTAATCGTCTTTACAGTAAGTGTAGAAACATTCTCAATTTGAGTGATGTGATCAATGATTAGGAAAGGTACTTCATCTTTTGTCATAACAAACAATACCCATGTATATTTAGAGAAGTCATCCACGATTACCAACGCATATCTTTTTCTTGATAACGATATCACGTTCACTGGGCCAAATAAATCCATATGAAGAAGTTGCAGAGGCTCAATGATACTAGAAATTTCTTTACTTTTATGTGATGCTCGCTTTGACTTTCCCATTTCGCATGCTTCGCAGAGTCCTTTAGGAGCAAACTCCATTTGAGGTAGATCTTTCACCAATTCTCGCCTTGCGAGAGCATTCATCGTTTTGAAGTTTAGGTGAGATAGCTTTTTGTGCCATAACCAGCTTTCATCATCTGAAGCTTTACTGTAGAAACAAGTGACTTCATTCTGGTTTGCCGAATCCATATCAGCAACAAAAAGATCTGCCTTCCGAACTCCTCTTAAAGCTAACGAACCTTCCTTGATGTGAGTTATTGATACACCTTTCTTGTTGAAGACAATTTCATAACCTTTGTCACAGAATTGACTTATACTCAACAGATTGTGCTTCAATCCCTCAACATAGGAGATATCTTCAATGATGACATTGCCAGTCTTCAGTTTGCCATATCCCTTTGTCACTCCTTTGCTGTCATCTCCAAAGGTAACATAAGGGCCAACCTTCATAACCAACTCTGTAAGCAGGGACTTGTTTCCTGTCATATGCCTTGATGCTCCACTATCTAGCACCCATATAACTTTATTTCTGTTTCGCTTAATGCCCTGCAATGTCAGATTGATTAGACATTCTTCGGAACCCAAGATTGATTGGGCCCGGCTTTTCTATAAGATCGAGAATTATCAGTTTTAACAACAGGAGATGCACTTTCTTTAACATTCTTAGAGCTTTCAACTTTGTCTTTTCCCTTGTCAGACTTAACAGATTTGTTAGTCTTAGGAGAAGGCTTGTCACACCTAACTTTAGGAGGACTGGCAGTCTTAGCTCTTACATTCTTCTTCTTGACATTAGAACTAGTAGCAGTATTTAAACATGTTTGACTAGTTGCATTCATCAAGTTCACGAAGGTTTGCATGACATTAAAAGTGCATGGCATACAGTTAGGTTGACCACATTGTACATGATTTTGATGCATGTTAATCATTGTGTGTGGTACAGGCATGGCATGTGCAACAGGAATATTCATGTTAGATTTACATGCATAAGAAAGATGCTCAGTGGATTTACAGTGATAACATGCTTTCTTTATTCTTTCTACCTTAACCTCTTTTTCAACATTTTCTTTCTTAACCTGTTGTTTAACAGCCTTGGCTCCTAATCCTGGTCTAGATTCTTCTCTAGGGGATTTGATTTTAACTGATTTAGTAGGAGTTACAGGTTGTTCTTTCTTCCGATCTTCCATCTCGATTTCATATCTAACTAATAAATCAGTCTCTTCTACTTCTCGAGGAGCAAAGTGTTTGAATATTGGTTTAATAGCAGATTTGAGAATTGTAGGTACTTCCTTTTTAATCTCACTAGGACTGGTGTCTACAGGCCTTTTTCCTTCTTTCTTAGATAAGTTAGAATAGTCAAGTCCTACACCAACACCAGTCATCTTCTTAAATGTGCTACTATCAACATTCACTTTACTAGCTGCTAGTTTATAAGCTTCGCATTTTGTTTCTAACTCAGCTAGTTTATTCCTAAGACATGCTTCTATTTCATCTTTAAGGTTGAGCTTGTGTTCCAAAGTTTTAATAGAGTCTCTTAGGGAAGTATCTATAGTGCAAACAGCCTCTAATTCTTCCACTTTTGCCTCAAGCATTCTGCATTTGGCAACAAGTGTTTTCTGTTCTTTTTGAGAAGTATTTAGGCTTTTGCACAACATATAGATCTCTTCGCTAAGAGCCCCGTTCTGCACCTTATAATCATCTATAGACATTTCTTCCTTAAGGGTTAGAACTGGTACCTCTGGTTTATCTGATGTCTCAGCCATGAGGGCAAAGTTTGCTGTATGAGTAACTTCTTCCTCATCTGAATCATCCCACGCTCTACCTTCTGTGACAACTAAAGCTCTTCTTCCATGTCTTTCCTTCACCAGGGCCTCATACTTGCTTTTGAGGGCTTCATAAGTTTCTTTTGGATATGTCTGTTTAGGCTTCTTGCAATCTGTAGCAAAATGTCCAGCTTCACCACAGTTATAACATTTGAACTTCATTTTGAAATCCAAAGGAGATTTGTAGCTGGTACTCTTGCCTTTCCCTTTGTAGCCTTGTGAACTACCACCACCCCTAGTAACCCGATAGTAGGATGAAGATTTACTTTGCGGTCGGTTACTCTTTCTGAATCTGATATTGCTGAACTTCCTTGCCATGTATGCCACGACACTGTCATCCATGTTGTCCAGCTCTTCTTGGGTGAAGTAGTCGTCATCACTATTTGATGTGCACTCATCATCATTTTCAACTTGATGTGATGCAGGTGATGACCTAGGCTTTTCTGCAACCATTGCCTTTTTAGACTCTACCTCATCAGCAACTAACCCTGATGCAGCTTCTTTTCCTCTTGAATCATTATCCCATGCTTGATCTTGAAGTGTTTCCAGCTCATAGGTCTTCAGAATTCCATAATATTCTTCCAGAGTAGTTGTGTACAAATCTCTGGTTTCTCTAACAGCATAGACTTTATGTTCAATGCTTTTTGGCTGGTTCCTCAAATATCTCGTGTTGACTTCAATCACGGGGAGAGTTACACCTCTCAGATTCAAATCCAAAACCAACTGACTGAATCTTAGATAGACATCGGTTATACTTTCACCTTTTTTTATTCTGAAGGTGTCATACTCCATCTTGAGTATAAGTGTTTTGTTGCTTCTGACCTCAGAGGTACCTTCCATGACGACCTTTAGCTTATCCCAAATCTTCTTTGCTGTAGTTAGTCCTTTAACTACGTTAAACATCTCATGATCTAGGGATTCCATCAGTGTTTGTCGAACGGATGTGTCGAAAGATATTTGCTCCTTATCAGTATCTGAAAAGTCTACTGCCTTCTTAGGCTCAGACCGTTGTGGTACTACCACATCTCCTTCCATATGCTCAGGAACAACAACCATTGGTACAAATTTACCTTTATCGAGGACTTCCAGATATTCAGGATTGACGGACTCAAGGTAAAGTTTCATTCTCAACACCCATTCTTCATAATGATCTCGGTCGAACATTGGAATCTTGAAATTGTTTTTAAGTGCCATCTTAATGCGGATTTAAAGTAAAGATAATAAACTTTTCTTATTACTTGAGTAGTAATTAAAAGAAAATTAAATTATCTTAAAATAAATCATGGTTCAAATTCTAGACCAAAAAAAATTTCTAAGTACCCAAGACTAGGCTAAGTAAAATATCTATGTAGAACTGCCCAAGTCGAATTTCTCTAAGTAGAACTTCTGTCCAAGTAGAATATTCCAAGTAGAATATTCAAGTAGAATATTCCAAGTAGAATATTCAAGTAGAATATTCCAAGTAGAATATTCAAGTAGAACTTTTGACCTTGGAAGAAATTTGTTGAAGGTCACTTTTAATATTGAATAAACAATATTATTTTTCACACTTTTTGACTTTTGTGGCTTTTCTCACCTAACCCACGTGCTAGGTACTGAATATCTTCTGTAACACTTTTTGTTGTGAGATTTATGTCAAATCAAAAGCCAATAACACCTTTTTAATTTTATGTCTCTTGAAAAGGTAATCAAAAGTTGTTGGGTTTATCTTCTTTATCAAGAACAGTGATGACTCCTTGAAGAACACCAAAAATCAAAGTACCCAGAAAAATTCATAAAAATTATCTAAAGTCCTCCCAAGCTAAATAATCACACCCGGAGTATTTAAATAATTTTTTGGAGTGAGTTTTCTCTGTCAAACAAATTTGAGCACTCTTTTCGAGAAGAACTTGAAAAGTAGATCTGTAGATGAAAACTCACTAATCTTCTACCAAACACAAGGATCTATGTTTTGTATATTAAACATGAAGCTCTGATACCAATTGTTAGGTCCAAATGTGTTGTAGAGGGGGGGGGGTGAATACAATATTTCGAATTAATGAAGCAATAAATACTATGTAATAAATGAACACAATGATTCAAGGAATATATGTCTTATATATAACTTGAAAGGGTTGCTACAACATTCTTTACAAAGTACACTAGAAGTAAAGAGGGTAGTAAATGATACTAAGCTCTGTGAATATACTCTCTCTCTTTTACAAGTGTTTATCTCGAAAATATTTCTCTGTTAAAATAATACACAAGTACTTCTATTTATACTACTTGTAATCTATGTCTTGTAGTCTTCAAAGATTCAGATATACGTGGCCCAATGATGTCCACATAAATCTTATCTAATCTTGAAAGCTTGGAAATCTGCCAATTAGATGATGCCATGTGTCATGTTGAAACTGCCCTTCATGTAGAACATCTACTTGAGAACTTCTATTTGGCCATCTCGAATATTCTACATAGGAATGTTCTACTTGGCCATCTCGAATATCTATCTCGAATATTCTACATAGGAATGTTCTACTTGGCCATCTCGAACATTTAAGTCGAATATTCTACATAGGAATATTCTACTTGGCCATCTCGAATATCTTGTACTTAGAAAAATTCTGGGCTTCAACTTGAAACTTCAATACAGCATTTTGAACTTGTGATTTCTTTATGTTTCCCAAATTCTTCAACAAGCTCTTCGAACTTGGATCTCTATTACTGACACAAACATACTATCAATGTCCTGACACTTGATGCAATGGTCTGATTCATAAGTGACTAGTCTTGATAGTGTTTATGCTTCTTGAATAGATTACCATATTCAATTAGTAATGTGGCTTTCCAAATATTGCTTTCCTTCTTGTTCACTTGAAATCAATTAGTCTTATTGATACTGATAGTTATGATCTTGAGTCTTTAAGTTACAAACCACTGAGGCATGAACAACTTTGTCTTGAACTTCTTTCAATGATTTCTTCTTTGTTTGATCATAGTTAACAAATTGAATTATATCAATTACCTTGTCTTCATAGTTAACATTGATTTCTTTGTGACTTCATGAAAGTCATATTACTAGTCCTATTTGTAATAAGTAGATGACAACTCAACTCAAATAAGAAAGCGAAGTAAATAATAAATATTGAATATAGAGGAAGAACAAAAGAAGCCATGACAAGAGAAGACACAAAGACCACTACAGAAGAAATGAGAATCAACATTGTAGTTAGTCATCCGTGAACCAGACCAGTGCACAGGGTGTCAACAATGTCAGTGAAGATTCGTCATCAAAAAGTTCAAGTGGTTAGACAGAAGACAGAACAAAGGCAGAAAGATTTCGGAGCTAACAAAAAGGTTATACAAGTCGAGATAGTATTTTAATTCTACTAATCAAAATGTTAATTAATTATTTAATTTATCTAATTAAATTAATTCAAGCTGAATTCAATTTAATTTATAAATTATTTAATTAAATTAAGTGGAATTAATTTATTATAAAAGATATGGCTTGGTATGACTTTTAATAAAGTGTAAAAGAATTTATTAAAGTCATACTGAAATTCTGTTTAAATAAGTCATACCGAATGCAAAACAGAAAAGTCATACCGAGCTTGTTAAATAAGTCATACCGAGAATCTGAAGAAAAAGTCATACCGAGCTGTTCTGTTGAAAAGTCATACCGAAGCTTTTGAAGAAAGAAGTCATACCGAGAGAATGAATTGGCAGTTGAATCAAAGTCATATCGAGGCTTGTATTAATAGTCATACTGATTTTATTTAATTAAAAAGTCATACCGACCTTTTTAATTAATTAAAATAAGTCATACCGAGCTTCTGCCGACCTTTCTTTTTAATAAGTCATACCGAGCTTATTAAAGGAAAGTCATACCGAATTTCTGAAAGTCATACCGAGCTTCAGTAAGTCATACCGACCAGAATATGTCATGCCCAGCGATTTTATAAGTCATACAAGGCTTAATTTTAAGAAAATAAGTCATAGTCAAAAAGGTCATACCAGCTCAGAATTTCCTCTATAAATATGAGGCATTTGCTTCATAATTCAGTAGTAGAAAAACAGCAAATTCAGCAATTTGTCTGCAACGTCATATTCACAG
Source organism: Oenanthe sinensis (assembly GCA_028671895.1). Taxonomy (NCBI): domain Eukaryota; kingdom Viridiplantae; phylum Streptophyta; class Magnoliopsida; order Apiales; family Apiaceae; genus Oenanthe; species Oenanthe sinensis. Next base: position 17,663,066 of record CM053804.1, on the reverse strand, counting down.
ACTTTCTGTGCTAGTTTGATTTTAATTCCTTAAGTAGAACAATTTATGTCAAATTTGTTCTAGGAATTAAATGTTTATTCTACCGGATGTTGTAACACCCATTCAAGTTTAATATACATATTTAACTTGAATCTTGTTTACTTACTTGCTAATTTCTATATCTTAATTGTTATATCATAAAAATAGAAAGCTAGTAAGTCAGCCTCCCAAACACTACAAAGACCCGAACCCTCAGCTTAAGCAATAATTTAATTCCGCAAATTCTGAAAAGAATTTTAAATTGTTGTCAGTATCGCATTCAACCCCCCTTCTACGATACTTCCGGGACCCAACAATTGGTATCCGAGCAGACTGATTGATATACAAATCAAGATCCGCAGTCCAGTGAAGCTCTGGGTACCGAAGCTGTTTTGAACTCTGAATGTCTAGAGGCCTTGTTAAATAAATTTAGTTTATAAATTTAAATTTAGATAAATTTATTTTATAAATATTATTTAAAATAAATTTATTTTGTGAATTTAATTTAAATGAGTTTATTATTTAAACTTGAAAAAGTTTCTTTTATAAACTTAATTTAAATAAGTTTACTTTATAAATTTTAATTTAAATAAATTTATTCTTTAAATTTAAATAGATTTCCTTTTATAATTTAAATTTGTTTAGATAATTCTATTTTATAAATTTAAATTTAGATAAATTTATTTTATAAATGTTATTTAAAATAAATTTATTTTATAAATTTAATTTATATGAGTTTATTATTTAAACTTGAAAAAAGTTTCTTTTATAAACTTAATTTAAATAAGTTTACTTTATAAATTTTAATTTAAATAAATTTATTCTTTAAATTTAAATAGATTTCCTTTTATAATTTAAATTTGTTTAGATAATTTTATTTTATAAATTTAAATATAGATAAATTTATTTTATAAATGTTATTTAAAATAAATTTATTTTGTGAATTTAATTTAAATGAGTTTATTATTTAAACTTGAAAAAGGTTTATTTTATAAACTTAATTTAAATAAATTTATTTTATAAATTTAATTTAAGTAACTTTATTAGTTAAATTTATATAGATTTAATTTATAATATAAAGATATTAAAACTTGGTCCATTTTTCAAAAAGGATTTGTAGTTGAAAAATTCTTCGTTTTGGCTCAGAATTAATTCGCAGAGCATATGACTCGGTTTCGAGGAAAGTGGTCATTTCGTATTAGTATGTTTATTCCGGAGCATTTGAATGTTATTGTGGATGTTACGGCTGTTCATGTTATAGTTCCACAAACTGCTCAAATGTAAAGATAAGATAGATTTATTAGTGGGGAACTCTGAAGATTTTTTTTTCTGACTCTAATGATCATTCTAGTTTTTGTACTTATACAAAACGGATTTAAGAATCGTTAGAGGTCACAACTGAAGAAATATATGAGGCTACAAGTAGCAAGACAAGATCAGGGCTGTGCTACAATATTCAAGAAGCCTGAACAAGCAAATGATGACAGGGACCGTGCTGAGTTAAAAGCAGGTGCGTTTTTTTCATATGAATTGCTCACACTCATATAGTTGTACTTAAATGTCAGATCTTATCATGTATTGTTTGTTAAGGTGTAGAAGGATAAGAGATGGTAGAATTATCTAAGTATTCAGTAAAATTTGTAGATTCGAGGCTTAATCTAAAACTGACTTAGGTAATTAGAGATAATTAAAATGTTAGACAACAACAGAAATGGATTAGACAGAATTAGTAATTAAATTGTTAGTTCGTCTATTCCATGTGCTTTTAGAAAATTATTGAATATCTGTAAATCTACTTGACACCTGTCACAATTGTGTAGAATGGTTAAAGTAGATAGTACTAAATTTTCTAATATGCATAACATGCCTGAATTGCGTAATTCTTATCTATAATGCATTGAAGCTGAATGTTTACCATGTGTTCTTATTTTCATGCTTGTTTATTTAAATCTGAAAATGCATATCTTAGGACTTGCATAATCTTAGGCAAAGCATCAATAAGAAACACAATAGGGTAAAGACTGCTAGTCCACCTTAAGATAGGTTGGAATCACTAATCTCATAGCCTTAAGACTACCTTGTCAAGGCTGCTGTGAATGAGAAGTGATCAGTCAAAGATAAGTTTGTGCATGTTAAGGTTGAAACTGTTGTTACCACTATTGAAAGTAATATCTCTAACCCATCTGGACCCAATTGAAATTGAGTACCAAGAAACTTAATCATCTGTGATTGCAGAGTATGTAACAAAAGTCAAAAGTTATGTGATTTCGTGACATTTATTGTTCGAGGCATATTACTAGCATTGAAGCTCTACTATCACAATTGGTTGAGAAGGCCTCCCCGATGGTAACCTTTGGAGATGACAACAAAGGATGTACAAGGGATATGGCTATCATGATTTAAGAACTGTCATCAGTGGAAGCATCTCTCTTGTCGACGGACTTAAGCACTAAGCACTATCTATAGGGCACTAGAGAATTCTTTGTCAAAGCTTTTCTGGAAAAGCATTGAAATAGAAAAGTGTTTGATTTCAAGCAAGAAAGATGGAAGATCACTCAACTGAGAGTGAATTGGTGATGTTCGTGCATTCAACAGATAATATATCACATATGGTGATTGATCACATCAAGCAGATCAAGTTGGAAGCAAAGTACTTTGAAGTTGAAGCGATTAACACATCATGCTTCTTCATTCAACAAGATCGTGAAAAGACATCATATGAGTTAATGGCCAACCAGAAGCAAACACTGAAGCTCTTTCGTGTGTTTGGAGGAAATTGATATTTATTGAAGATTTAGATGAGTACCTTGGCAAATTTGAAATTAAGGCTCATGGAACAATTGTCCTCGGCTACTCATTGAAGTCGAAAGCTTTCAAGTAAGATGTGATGTAAAATCAGAAGGTGATTGAAAGTCTGAATGTGTCGTCCTATTACACCAAGCTCCCGAGCATTAAAATAAAAGTCTATTCTGAATCTTTGAAGCTTGACATCTTGTCAGAGTAATATTCAGATATTGATGATGAAACTGAGGTTGCAGAAGGAATCAATGTTAATGATGATGATTCAGATCCTAGTAGTGGGAATGGTAGTGAATCTACATAACTCATGGACTTTAACAGAATCCACTCAACAAGGTGAAGGATCTTCAACACATCCTAGCAGCAACTCAGGGGGAGCAAATAAAAGAAGGATCTACTAGTCGTACTCAACACAATGAAGATCAAAGGTATACATTAAGAACATATCTGCCGAGACAAAGGGTTTGGAGTCAAAGTCATTCCTGGAGTCTAGTTCTTAATGATCCAGATATTAGAGTAAAGACTAGAAGTGCTATGCAAAGTAAATGGTTACTCTTCGGGAAAGAATAATTGTTAAACAGTTGGAATCCTAAAGAAGATTGAAGAAGCATTGATTGATCCAGATTGGGTGATTGCAAATGCAAGATGATCTCAGTCAGTTCGAAGGCAGAATCTACTGAATCTGGAACCCAGGCCACAAGACAAAGTTGTAATTGGTACTGTAAGGGTTTTCAGAGACTGGATGATTTTTTGGCATTGTTATGAGGGACAAAGCCAAACTGGTTGCTAACAGAAGGTATCGACGATGATGGAAACAGAATCTTCGGGACTTTGAAGATCTAACTAAAGCACCAGAGACGAGACTTGATACTATTAGGGCTGAACAAGTTGATGTACAACATCTCCTGGACTTTGAAGTTTCATATCCATTGGAATTTGTATATCATTCTCTTCACAAGCTCTCTATGACGGAGGTAAGAGATCAAGCAATCGTCAAGGACATAGTATGACACTCTAACTGCTAATTACTTGAATATGATTTTATATTAGAGTCGTTATACACATATCTCTCTAGAATACAAGGCACACACACATAATGTTTAGTGCAAGAATACCATGGTTATATTATATGTGGGTCTACTGTGCATAAAGACCATATATTTTATTCTCTATATGCCTAGGTGCAAGTTTCCACGTGGATACTAGAGAATCTAATCTTATAGCTAAGATATGAATTGTTAGATATCTTAAGGGATTACCAATTCTAAGAATCAGGTACCCTAAAGATACCAGGTTTAACCTAATTGGCTATATAGATATAGATAATGCAGGTTATAAGAAAGACAGGGAGGTAATTACCAGAAGCTGTCAAACTCCATCAACTCTGCTGGATAATCTCTTCACCACTCACGGAACAAGCGCATGGACACTAGGTATCATTTATATCGAGAGTAGTCCTTAGTAGAATTACTTGCAGACATTTGCTAAAACAGCTTGATAAATTCATTTTGTCTAAGTTGTTTAGTAAAGTTGAGATATTATGTATGTGCATATTTGTTGGAAATCTCATCTGCAAAGAATTCTTAAATGAGTTCACAAGTATTAAAATTTTCATATTTAAAGGACTTGTGAATTTATCTGAAATCCAGAACCTCATACTTATTGCTACTACTTTAATTATCATATTTACAATATTATATGCATATGTGGTAATTAGGTGTTCTAGCATAAGTTTGTATATTATCTTAATTGATTTAAAATTATGATGTTAGACAATTCAATGTCAGATCAGTCTCATGATTTAAATGAATTAAAATAATATGCAGCATAATTGTTTGTATGATAACTATTTAATGAGTATCAATTAATGATATCTTACTTAATTGTTTTGATATTTTTCTCTGATGTTTTTAAGTATTTTGTTACAAATAATTGTGACACTTTTAATATTAGTGACATTATTTAGAATTACAGATCTAAATAATCAATGCATATTTCAAAAATCACTAATATTGGAAACGGAAGTATTTTCTAAGTTATGCGTATATAAAATTCTCAATATTTTATATACTTAGAAATATTTCCAAAATTGTTTTTACTTCGAGGTATCAACCATTTGTAAAATGATTTGTTTTCAAACACTTGTTTCAATGTTTGTTGCACATTGATTCAAAGTACCTAAACAGTGGTTGTTGCTTTGAAGGCCTTATACTGTATTGCTAAGAATACATCCACCCCTATTGTAATGAAATTTTCTATTTTAAGTTAGGGATAATATCAGGTGGACTAAAATGATGAATATCATAATTGTATTATGAGTCGGAAAATCATAGTCCTCTATCTGATAAGGATGGTTTGCAAAACTGTTTTCAAATCATACAGTATTAAGATATAAAGGAAAAGAGTCATTTTATTGAGATATAATTTGGTAAGAGAATTGAATTTCTTCTTTGGTATAAACTCCCGCGTTTTATTATGGGAAGTTTGCCTTATAGGAAATTCATAAATGATAAAAACTTTCTTCTATGATACAACTTTTCCGCGTTTTATTATGGGATATGTATCTTAAAGGAAATTTCGTATCTTGCTTTTAATTGATAAATCTTTAGTTCCGACAAAACTCTTTTATTGAAAGTGCTTTAATGCAATCTATTACCATTTCTTATTATATTTTTCCTTCTCCTTGGGATGAAAAATATGTTTTGGAATGTTAAGGTGATTATCTTTTTATCTCGATTGGTTCTTTCCAGTTAGCCCTTAGTGGCTTTTGAAACTGGCCAAGAGGTTGAAAACCCATCAATCTCTTACCCAGGCCATAGTACCAAACACCAATTCATCCACTTCCATATATTAACCCCTGGAGATATAAGGAACTCATGTAAGTTAGAGGTTGATAAGAGAGAAACTGCACTTGATGCAGCAAATAAGGATGATGTCGGAAGTGCACCCACAGCTCTACCTCCAGAGAAGAAAATGAGTATATAACTGAGGTAACTGTAAGCTCATCTGCATCTTCTCAAAAGGATGCAGAGCTGAAAAGGCAATAAAACTGTCTCTCGAATCATTCTCTTTACAGGATGAGTCCATTGAAATCCGCTCGTCAGCCAGAGCACTTTGTAATGAGTCAAGCACACCACCGACACTCACGCTGATGGTAAGCCTAAATAGATATATTCTAGGAACACATTGCAAGGCGTGCACAGTGAGAGGTACATGCAACATTTTTAAGTTTTGTACAGTTTTATTTAATTGTCATTCATACTGTAAATATATATATATATTCCTTAAGAGAATTGAATTTCTTCTTTGGTACAAATTCCCGCATTTTATTATGGGAAATTTGTCTTATAGGAAATTCATAAGTGATAGAAACTTTCTTCTCAGATACAACTTTCTCACGTTTTATTAAGGGACATGTATCTTAAAGAAAATTTCGTATCATGCTCTTAGATAATATTTTTTTTCAATAATTGGTATCAACAATTGGCATATTTATTTTTCCTATTAAATTGGCTTATTTTTACTTTATAGTTTTTTTTATTATTTCATGTTATTTTTCAAATTTATTTTTGTCTACGAGAAATTGTTCTAAGAATCATAAGTATTAAATGTCAATATTTAAAGAACTTGTGAATTTCTTTACATCTACTTTCTCGAGCTTACATATATCCCTGATATAATGTATGAAGTTAAATGCTAATTTTCATTCCTATGATTATTTAGTATTTAGCAAGAGTATTTTATCTTATTAAAATTATGAATTGAAGCAATTCATCGTTTATTAGTTTCATAATTTTAATACGATAAGATATTAGGAGCATGATTACTTGCTTTTTGAAATTATTATTAATTATCATATTTTGATAATTTGTTATTGTTTCATTGCAATTAGTTATGATTTTTGTTGTTAGTGATAATATATATTGTTTATCTGAAAGTCACTAATAATAAAAGCATATCTGTGTCTTGCCGAACAAGAGCAATCGACTCGAGGTAAAAGCAGGTAATCTCGATCTTGATATATTCTTTAATCAATTGATATAAATATATATACAATTGATATATTGAGCCCTCAGTGGCTATAGGACAAGATCAAGGGATTGAAAACATACAATCTCTAACACAGATCATAGAACTAAACACTCAAACAGATACAACTTCATCTACTAAACCCCTGAAAAGAAAATCTTTATCAACTAGAGAGGGTGAGAGAGTAAGTGCCTCTAGTGCACTAGAAAAGAGAAGTATCTATGAGTGTTCCAGCAGCTCTGCCTCTAGTTAGAATGTAATTGAAACCAAGGCAACTGCTAACTAATTTATATCATCCCAAAAGGGTATAGATTTGCAAATGGCAAAACTATTACTAGGTTCGTCATCTTAACATGATGAGTCTATTGAATTCGGCCTGTCAGCCAAGGCCATTTGTAAAGAGTCAACTTCATCTGGACACTCTCAAACACTGCAAACCATACATGAATATATTCAAATGCACTGTAAGGATTGTCACATACTAAGGATGAATTGACGGAAACAATTATTCTAAACTTCCATATCAAGGAAGGAAGAATGATTGATGATTCTAACTGAATCAACATGCCTTCACAGGCGTAAGGAGGAAACTTGGATCATTTGTTACATTATAGATCCTTGTCTCCCTCCCCAGATGGAACATATCTGGATTCCTAACGGAACAGATCATCTTCGATGATCAACAAATCATTGAATCTATTCCTGAAGCAATTCAGTTATTAAAATAAAATATTTTGATAGATTCAATTGAGGACGGGGATTTACGAAACCCCATTGCACCACCAGTGACCTCTCTTGAAGGGGCTATGGTGATCTTTCTTGCAGGTACAAACGATTGTGTCATCCGTACTGAGAGAGAGAAACAGTGTTGTGAGGAAAGAGTGAAACACAAGTGAGAAAGAGTGAAAATATATATTCTATGAGTGAAACACTTAGAGAGTATATGAGCGAAACACTTGTGAGAAACACAAAGTAAAATCACACACTAACACAATTACCAAATCTCATTCCCAATTATCTGTTACAGATTTATAATGTTACTCAACTAAGGGGGATGAAATTTCTTCTATTAAAGATTCTGAAGAGGATTACTCAACTAAGGGGGAGAAGTGTTGAACAGTTCGAACTGTTGAACAAGATCCAAAAAGGGAGAAGTAGATCCAAAAAGGGAAAAGTGTAGAACAAGATCCAAATGGGAGAATTGTTTAACAAAGACTTTTACTAGAAGAGGATTACTCCATTGTTGAAAAGGGGGTATATAACAACATGCTTGGATTGGATCCATTTGATTTTAGAAAATTCTTGTATATAGGATTAACTGGATTTTCTAAAATGCATAACATGTCATAGTTTGCATTTTTTATATTTGCGATGGTTTAATGCTGTATGTATGCCATGTCTGTTGTTACCTCTATTAAATTGGTTGGATAATTCACGTAAGGGGAGAATGAATTCACCTTGGGAGAGAAGTGAAGACAGAAGTTGGAGAAACAGAGGATGGATGGTAAGAAGAGAATAAGACTTCATCCCTGCCATCCTAAGGGGGAGTAGTGATGAGTCTGAGAAATGAAGATAATACTACTTGTATAATATGTTCAGTGCTAGAGGAACAAACATCTTTCATTTCAGTTTCTCAAGAAATCTGGAAATGCAGAATCTGATCCAGAGAAACCAGCAACTGAGGATCTACCAATGACACCTGATCTCTAGAAGAAGGTGAAGTTGATACTTCTGAAACTGGTAATGATAGGTAAGTCAAGATAGAACTTTGTTAAATGTGTTCAGTCTAAAGGAACATCTATCTTATATTTATCTTTCATAATTGAAATCTGGAAATGTATTATATGATCCAGAAAACAATTTATTATTTACAGTTCTTAAATGTCGTATTTTTTTTCTTAGTTGTTAGTTGAGTTATCCTCTAGGAATTTGTGTGTTAAATGTTTAACAACAAATAGGGGGAGATTGAAAGTCATATTACTAGTCCTATTTGTAATAAGTAGATGACAACTCAACTCAGATAAGAAAGCGAAGTAAATAATAAATATTGAATATAGAGGAAGAACAAAAGAAGCCATGACAAGAGAAGACACAAAGACCACTACAGAAGAAATGAGAATCAACATTGTAGTTAGTCATCCGTGAACCAGACCAGTGCACAGGGTGTCAACAATGTCAGTGAAGATTCGTCATCAAAAAGTTCAAGTGGTTAGACAGAAGACAGAACAAAGGCAGAAAGATTTCGGAGCTAACAAAAAGGTTATACAAGTCGAGATAGTATTTTAATTCTACTAATCAAAATGTTAATTAATTATTTAATTTATCTAATTAAATTAATTCAAGCTGAATTCAATTTAATTTATAAATTATTTAATTAAATTAAGTGGAATTAATTTATTATAAAAGATATGGCTTGGTATGACTTTTAATAAAGTGTAAAAGAATTTATTAAAAGTCATACCGAAATTCTGTTTAAATAAGTCATACCGAATGCAAAACAGAAAAGTCATACCGAGCTTGTTAAATAAGTCATACCGAGAATCTGAAGAAAAAGTCATACCGAGCTGTTCTGTTGAAAAGTCATACCGAAGCTTTTGAAGAAAGAAGTCATACCGAGAGAATGAATTGGCAGTTGAATCAAAGTCATATCGAGGCTTGTATTAATAGTCATACTGATTTTATTTAATTAAAAAGTCATACCGACCTTTTTAATTAATTAAAATAAGTCATACCGAGCTTCTGCCGACCTTTCTTTTTAATAAGTCATACCGAGCTTATTAAAGGAAAATCATACCGAATTTCTGAAAGTCATACCGAGCTTCAGTAAGTCATACCAACCAGAATATGTCATGCCCATCGATTTTATAAGTCATACAAGGCTTAATTTTAAGAAAATAAGTCATAGTCAAAAAGGTCATACCAGCTCAGAATTTCCTCTATAAATATGAGGCATTTGCTTCATAATTCAGTAGTAGAAAAACAGCAAATTCAGCAATTTGTCTGCAACGTCATATTCATAGACTTTCTGTGCTAGTTTGATTTTAATTCCTTAAGTAGAACAATTCATGTCAAATTTGTTCTAGGAATTAAATGTTTATTCTACCGGATGTTGTAACACCCATTCAAGTTTAATATACATATTTAACTTGAATCTTGTTTACTTACTTGCTAATTTCTATATCTTAATTGTTATATCATAAAAATAGAAAGCTAGTAAGTCAGCCTCCCAAACACTACAAAGACCCGAACCCTCAGCTTAAGCAATAATTTAATTCCGCAAATTCTGAAAAGAATTTTAAATTGTTGTCAGTATCGCATTCAATCCCCCTTCTACGATACTTCCGGGACCCAACACTTCATGCTCTTGATTGTCTTCTGGTGAAGTATCTTTTCTTTTAATTGAGTTACATAAGTTATAGTGTTACAAGTTTAGACACTCTGCCTTTCACATACTTATAACCAGTGAGATGTGGTTATCTGTCAAACAACATACTAGTCTATTTATGTATTATTATTGTCCTATAATAATAATACTCGACTAGGGACATTTAAGAATATGATATATTATATAATCTCAAGTTCAAGTCATGTACTAAACTATACAATGTGTATCATGATTCTAAGGACATTTATTATGCTAACAAATATATCGCAGTAATTAAAGTCATAATAAATACGTTTATTGAATAATCAATTGACATAAAGGTTTATCAAAATAAACATTGTATTGCCTCTAGGGCACCTACACCAACAGACATAACATTAACTAGACCAAATAAATCCATGTGAATTAATTGCAGTGGTTCAGTAATACTAGATGTGTCAGTGCTTGGATGTGATGCTTTCTTTGCTTTCCCTTTCTGACATGCCTCACAAAGTCCTTCTTGTGTGAATTCCAATTGACGCAGTCCTCTCACTAATTCTCTTTTGACTAGAGAATTCATAGATTTGAAACTAAAGTATGAGAGCTTCTTGTGCCATAGCCAACTTTCATCTGACGAAGCTTTAGCATAAAAACAATTGACTTCATATATGTAACCTGAGTTCAGATCGGCTACGAACAAGTTTCCTTTCCTTACTCCCTGAAGAGCAAGCTTTTCATCCTTCTTGTGAGAAATCAAACACCTCTCATTCATAAAGTTCACTGTGTATCCCTTGTCACAAAACTGACTAATACTCAGAAGATTGTGTTTGAGACCTTCCATGAAAGATACATTATCAATGACGACATTGCCAGCTTTTAAACAGCCATATCCCTTAGTCATACCCTTGCTGTCATCTCCAAAGGTAACTACTGGGCCAGCTCTCTCAACAACATTTGATAGCAGGGCTCTATCTCCGGTCATGTGTCGTGAGGATCCACTACCGAGAATCTAAATAACCCGGTTCACCTGTTTTACACCTTGCAATCATCAAATGAGTTAGGCCTTCTTCGAAACCCAACATTGATTGGGTCCGGCATATTTGAAAAATTGTCCTTTGTCAGATTTAACAACAGAACCTAACTTGACAAACTAATCTACTACTTTGACTGAATATTTCTCCTTGTAAACAACCTTAACACCTTTGTATGCAGGCTTATGAGAGAATGTCTTCTTCTGTGAAACAGGAGGACTGGCAGTCTTTGATCTAGCATGCCTGTGATTTATGTGCTGTCTTGGTGTAGTATTGACATTCATAGCATGCATGCTTCTAAAATATGCAGACATAACATTGAAAGCACATAGCATACAGTTATCTACACGACAAGGTTTATGGTGTTAGTGTAGGTGCCCTAGAGGCAATACAATGTTTCTTTTTGATAGACCTTTATGTCATTTGATTATTCAATAAACATATTTATTATGATTTTAATTACTGCGATATATTTGTTAGCATAATAAATGTCCTTAGAATCATGATACACATTGTATAGTTTAAGTACATGACTTGAACTAGAGATTATATAATATATCATATTCTTAAAGGTCCCTAGTCGAGTATTATTATTATATGACAATAATAATACATAAATAGACTAGTATGTTGTTTGACTGATAACCACATCTCATTGGTTATAAGTATGGGGATACTAAAGTCAATACATAGGTACATGTAGGAGTACATGATACTGGACAGACCCACAGTGAGATTCTTCATGTTTAATAAAGTCATAAGAAAGACTCACAGTGATAATGGTGTAATGATCCTTTGACTTGAGATCATTATATTTCTATACGAGGATTAATATACTTTGACTATATTAAAAGTTACCTTTGACCGGGTGATGATAAAAGTGGACATCGGGTATATCATGAGCCGTATGAGAAATATGAATGATAGATAAAGGATTAAACCCTCCTATAATTAGGAGAGATATTATTGGCCTCTTGATTGAGTGAGACTATAAAATGCATGGCCGTGCTCAAATAATTATTTGTTTTTCATAGTCTACTCATGGATCAAGTAAACCCAGATTAAATGTTGTAGATGATGACTAAATACATGCCTCAAGTTTAATCTATAATATATATGGTTAAAGGGATTATTTTACACGAAAACATTAATCATGAAAGGTTTTATCGAATCACGATTTAATTATTGTTTAATTGGGTAGCAATGATGTATTACATGATACCGCTCATTGTTTATAATTTTATTGGAAAATAAAATTATTGCCAATTAAATAATAGCCTATAGGGTCACACGCATGGAGCACTTAGAGGAATAGTAAATTTAAATTATAGATTTAAATTAATTGATGATTATTTGAATTTTATTATATTAATTAAGTGAGACTTAATTAATTGAGATAATATAAATTCAAATTAGAAGAGTATTTCTGCCCATAATAATTAAGTATGACTTAGTTATTAATTAAATAATAGAAATATGTTTTATTATTTAATCATATAGCTACATGAGTTAGGTTTTGCTGAATAGGCCCGTTAACCAGTCATTATAAATAGATAATGATAGGTTAAGTGGCCACTACGTTTTTCATAAAAAACCCTAGAAGAGGCAGCAACAAAAAGAGGCAGGAACAAACTCGAAACATCAAAGGGAGGCTAGTACATCCATTCTGTAGTCAAGATCGTGAGACGTTCTTGAAGGTGCTCGTGTGGATACCATAGAGGTGTTTTTCGAGAGGAAGACACAAGTCGTGAAAGCTAGGATCTCTGTTGAGTTCATGAAAGTCAAGACCAGAATAGGTATAATTCTGTTTCACCATAATCTTTCCAATCTTATACATGCATCCTGGGTTTGGGTTCCGATTTTTTTTGTTATATTTACGTTTATCCGCCGCGTGTTATGCCTCGGAACCCAACAATGTCATCAGAGCTACGTGTATAAGGGATTGATTTGGTTACGTGTTTTCTGTATATGATGCATATGTGTCTGTTTGATGACTGCCATGCTACTGCCTATGTATGAGATTTAATATGCATGTTGTCATGTTGATATATGATTAAAACTGTCATGTAATGTGTATCTGGTTATTCATATGATGAGTATATATATAATGATACTAGCATGTTAATGTTCCGCCATATTGCGATTTGTATATTATGCATGTGGTTCAGTTTGTATAGTGATATAAACTGGTGGACAGATTGTGTTGGACATGATTTGTTAACTGGGATATGATCAGTATGTATATGATACATGCTTCTGAAACTGTAAAAGATGCAGTGGGGAAAAGACCAACAGATATGATCTGTAGTTCATAAATTGATGATTTCTAAATAGGACTGGTCTTTGAAAAAAATAATTCCCAGCTGACCTGGCAGCTCGACCCCAGCTGGGGGCTGCCGCCCCCAGACCTCGCCCGGGGTTGCCGCCCCGGACCTCGCCTGGGGGCTTCCGCCCCCGGAACCCCGCAATATTTTTCATGTTCTTTTTGTATAATTGAGCATGGTGCATGGTTATGGCCTTCAGACCCTAGTTGTAATGGTTTATTCTTTTAGTTTGTAATAAATACGACTTGCATGTCGTTTTCTATTTGTAATTGTTTATCTCGAATGTAACTCGAGTTCTTTTGTAAGTTCATTAGTATAGTTATTAATGTAACATCCAAGAAGGACAAGGGGAACAAGGAGGCAATCCATGGAGGCTAAGGAATCAATGGAAGCAATAGAGAAGACATATGTAATAGTTACTTATTACCCCATAGATTAACCTTGGTCTTTTCATTAGCTTGAAAAGATCACATAGGATTGGGCCATAACCATTGCACGTTTACTTTCACGCTCTTTACATATGTTGTATGGAATGTATGTTTAGAGTAGAAGATGCATGCTTTAATTATATTAATGATGTATGCATGTATTAGATACGTCACTCATGCCATCCTTGTCATGCTAAACAAGATAAAATTTGTAACGATTTAAGATTTTAAAATTAACAAATGATCATGAGATTCTTGTGTTTATGAAATATGGATTTTTAAAACACGGAATTAAATATGGATTTTTGATATCTATAACTGGGATTTTCTGACAAAAATGGATATGCGTATTCGTAAGGCTGATGGGTTTTAAGTGTGACCATTGGTATCCTCCATCTACCTGGGAAATGAACAATTTAAGATGTCAATTTGAAATATTTGGTTCAAGGAAAAATTGAGGATCTCTTCATGATGTGATCATGATCGTTATAAATTTTCTAAACCCCTTAACAAAATATTAAGTTTTACTCGGATGCTTTCCAATGGATGAACACTCATCAAATCCTAGATCGATTAGGGGAAGGACTGTCAGTGGCAGGGGACTCCTATCTATCGTGGTGAGATGCGATGAATATAAACGGTTATATTCGGTCGTTGTATCATTGGGTATAACTTAATTGAGTCGTCATAATAAGGTGAAAATAAACGGTTATATTCAACCATTATGAACTTAGAAGCATAGAGTTTGGTTAAAAGTCTATTAGATAGATAAGATCAAACGTTGTTCACCAAACTATCCAAGAATTATTTATGATATAATTGACAACTGTTGTCTACCTAAATAATCATTTTTAAGGACTTCCAGTGGTTGACTTTGGACATGACGAAATATGGATCTTGGCTCACTAGAAAGAATTATGGGATATACTTTCCAAATTAATAGTAAGGGCTATTAATTTGATAAAAATAGTGGGAGATATATTATGAATATATCATAATCATTTGAACATAATAAATAACTCAGACAATCTAATGTTTATTTTGTGCTATTATCATTGTAGATACCAATTAATGGCAAACAACATAAACACACTATCCGTGCGATCAGTCCTTGAGAAGGATAAGCTGACAGGAGGAAACAACTTCCTAGACTGGCAGAGGAATTTGAGGATCGTCCTCAGACAGGAGCGCAAGCTTCATGTCATTGTTATTCCTCCGGCAGGTCCCCTTCCTGAGGGCACTACTGTTGAGGAACGAGCGGCCCACACAAAGGATGAGAATGATGCAAATGATGTTGCATGTCTTATGTTGGCAAGTATGAGTGCTGAGCTTCAAAGACAACATGTGCATATGGATGAATATACTAATAATGAGCACTTGCAAAGCATGTTTGCAAGCCAAACTCATCAGGAAAGGTTCAAAATGAGTAAGTCACTCTTTAATTGCAAACAAGGGGCAAGTGAACTAGTTGGCCCACATGTTCTGAAGATGATTGGTTACATTGAGTACCTTGAAACTTTGGGTTTCCCGATTATTCAGGAAATTGGTATTGACCTAATCATGAATTCTTTGAACAACAAATTCACCCAGTTTGTTATAAACTACAATATGAATGAATTTGACAAAACACCTATTGAATTGTTGGCTATGTTGAGGACATATGAGACCAACATGAAGACGGCTGAACCTGCTCCCATACTGATGGTGGGCAATAAAGGTAAGGCCAAAGGGAAAGGCAAGTGGAAGGGTAAGAAGAAGACAGGATCTGATTCTACACCCAAGCCAAAGTCAGGTCCTAAACAGGCTTTAAAGCCTAAAGGTGGGGTCGCTAAGGGTGAATGTCACTACTATAAGAAAACTGGTCACTGGAAGAGAAACTGTTCAGTTTACTTGGAGGATCTAAAGAAGAAGAGGGCTGAGCAAGCTTCTACTTCAGGTATATATGTTATAGAAGTCAATTTGTCTATTTATACATCTTGGGTATTGGATACTGGATGTGCTACTCATATTTGTAAAAATGTGCAGGAAATGCAGAGAAGTAGGACGTTGGCTAAAGGAGAAGTGGACCTACGAGTTGGCAATGGAGCAAAAGTTGCTGCTTTAGCTGTAGGAACCTATTATTTATCTTTGCCCTCAGGGCTAGTTTTAGAACTGGAGAATTGTTTTTACGTGCTTACGATTTGCAGAAACATTATTTATGTTTCTTGTTTGGACAAGAAAGGTTTTTCGTTTATGATAAAGAACAATAGTTGCTCTTTTGCTTTGAATGATTTAACCTATGGTGTTGCGCGTTTGTTTAATGATTTATATGTTCTTGACTTAGATAATCATGTCTATAATATAGAAAACAAACGACTTAAAGTTAATGACTCAAATCAAACATACCTCTGGCATTGTCGTCTAGGCCATATAAATGAGAAACGCATATCCAAATTACATAAGGATGGATACTTGGATAAGTTTGATTTTGAATCATACCAAGAATGCGAATCTTGTTTGCTTGGTAAAATAACTAAAGCCCCTTTCACTAGTAAGGGTCAAAGAGCCACTGAACGTCTGGAGCTAATACATAGTGATGTATGCGGCCCAATGGGTGTGATGGCTAGAGGAGGCTACTATTACTTCATAACATTTACTGATGATTTCAGTAGATATGGATATGTATATCTTATGAAGAATAAATCCGATTCTTTTGAAAAGTTCAAAGAATACAAGGTTGAAGTAGAGAAGCAAATTGGCGGAGGTGCAAGTATTAAAATCTTACGATCTGATCATAGAGGAGAATACTTGAGCACAGAATTTAAAGATTATTTAAAGGAGTGTGGTATTGTATCACAACTCACTCCGCCAGATACACCTCAATGGAATGGAGTTTCAGAGAGGAGAAATCGCACCTTGTTAGACATGGTGCGATCGATGATGAGTCATGCAGATCTTCCAATTAGTTTCTGGGGTTACGCTCTAGAAACAGCAGCTTTCACACTTAACCGTGTTCCTACTAAGAAGGTTCAAAAGACTCCATATGAGATATGGGAGAAGAAATGGTCAGGCATAAGCATTATGAAAGTTTGGGGATGCAAGGCGTTTGTGAAGCGTCAAGTATCTGACAAGCTTGGACCTAAATCTGAAGAGTGCAATTTTGTGGGATACCCTAATGAAACAAAGGCGTATTATTTTTATAGTCCTTCTGAGCAGAAAGTGTTTATTGCTCGAGATGCTGTTTTCATGGAAAGAGATTTTGTTTCTAAAAGAAACAGTGGGAGAACTATAGACCTCGATGAAGATCGAGAACCACAAAATAACATTGAACCTGAAGTGGAACAAGAGCAGGATAATGATAATGCTCAACAAACACAGGTTGTTCGTATAACTGGTAGAATTCGCCATGAGCCAGAGAGATATGGATTTCTCTTGACTAAATGTGGTGATTTAATGCTTATAGATGAAGATGAGCCTCTCACATACCAAGATGCTATGAACAGTCCAGAATCTAAGATATGGCTAGAAGCCATGAAATCTGGGATGGATTCCATGTACGAAAACCAAGTATGGACTTTGGTTGATCCACCTGAAGGGGTAAAACCCATAGGGTGCAAATGGGTTTTCAAGAAGAAAACTGACATGGATGGAAATGTTCAGACCTATAAAGCAAGGCTGGTTGCAAAAGGTTTCAAACAAATTCATGGTATTTGTAATAACCCATATTTTTGACACTTGATATTATTAAAAAAATTTGGAATTTTTTTTCATTTTATGAATAAACAATTTTATGAATTTATTTTTCATAAGGTACTTGAGATTTGAGGCCGTATTATTAATATACGGGGTATTCCAAATATGCGTATCGGGGTTACGGTAACATACATAATAAATATAGGACTAATAATTATTTTTAGTCTAACAAAATAAATTTGGAATCCGGATGAAAGTCATAGCAGAGTTTGAGAGAATGTGTAAGTGAATAGTGTTTATCCGGATAATTGTTTCGTAAATTCTTGAAACAATTAAAGAGTATTAATTTAATCATTCTAAAATACATTAGAATTATAAAATGATATTCTAAGCTTTTAAAAGTTAAGTTTGTTGGAGGAATAAGGCACGAGAACGAGTGATTAAAACGAAGTCGGGAAGTTACGTGACTACTGCACGAACCCTTTTAAAACACTCGCTCCACCACACACTTCTCACAAAATAAAAAAATCAGTCAACTCCCCCCACCCCCTTGAAGCTTTCAGCTGATGGCATGGAGAAATGGAGAAGAAAAATCAAGAACTCACTCATCTCTTGCTTGTTTCTTGAGTTTAATGGCTTGATTCGAAGGTAATCATCTCACCTTGCTCTGTCTTGATTCTTGTAATCATTCCTCCACTAAATCTTCACTTATGATCCATGGAAGATGAACATGAACAGTAATTTCGAAAATTATAAATTTTATTTCTTGGGTTCAAGCTTTCCTTTAGATTAATTGATGATTGTTTAAGGTTATATAAGCCATGGGTAGTTGTGATAAGCATTAAAGAACATGATTGAATTATTGGCAGATTTCTATGATTTATTGGTAACAATGGGAGTGTTAAATAATTGTGATTGGGCTTGGGATGTCTTGAGTACATTCCCAAGTAGTAGCATAAAATGTATGGAAGTTGTTTGGTTGATTTTGAGAAGGTTAATGTAAGGCAAATGTTGAATGTACAAAAGAGACCATGTCCATTTTGTTTCTGCCTCCCAACTGTTCATAGGACCCGACGAGGCTAATCTACTTTGTTTGATGAGTTCTATACATGGTTAGATAGATAATGGTCTCTAGATCGTTTACGCGCTAATTTTGCGTTATTCGGAGTTACGAGCTAAAAGATATGGCCTAAATGGTAGGGGTAGTGCAGAAACTTAGCAGTCCTGTTTTCTACGAACTTTGGAGCTATGATCATCCTAGTTAGGGGACTCCATTAATCTTGAAACTTTTATTTAAAATATTAGGAACATCTGAGATTACCTGGGAAGAAGAATGGGATTAAAAGGAGTAAAATCGGATTTATTAAAATTGATTGAGTGCAAGTCATGTAAGAGTAATTTTCAGAAACATGAATTCTGGAGCCACTGTTACTGCCCTGTTTTGAATGAATTGTTTGGAATACTTAACACTATTTTTGGACTTTGTATTTTCTGGATCTATGTTATAATTGGAGTCTAGTTTGCGTAGCCTCAAACGGTGAGGCGATTGGATTAACGAAATAGGAAATATAGCTATTTTAGTAAATGTTGTTCATAACCTACGAATTGCTTAAACATTGAATTTTGGAACCTTAGCTCAAATTGAAATTTTTATGTCATGTTGTTGGTGGTACAAAGATGATCTCAGAGAAAGAATCATGTCAAATGGATTAAATTCCAATTTATTAAAAATGCTAGAAAACAGGGTGTTGGAGTGAAATGAACATGAGGAAAGGTTAAACAACCGTTTTGGGAGTCGGCCCCGAGCAAGTTAGAGGACTTTTCTCGAGTCGGTCAAGTAACGAAAGTTGTTGAGGAATACCATGACTACATGTTGGTGTAGAGAAATTGATTAAAAATTATTGACAAGATAACTTTACAAATAGCTAAAATAGGCCCGAGGAGGTGAAATATTGGGTAAAATAAGAGTTAATAAAACTAGCAAGTGTGAATTGTAATGGCCATAATTGGACTCGATATAGGTTTCTGGATTAGTATCGAGGTCCTAGCTTATCAAAATCATGAGGTTTAATAATTGTGAAACAAATGTTAGTACTTAATAAAAACTGGTTATGATTAGTAGAGTTAATTAGTTAACTCAAGTAGAGAGATTAATCAAAGTTCTTATATCTATTGATAGAGCTTCTGGATTACAAGTGGGATCATGGATATGCATCATGGACACCAGGATAGATTCCTAACTCTATTTTCAAATTCTATTACGGAATATTTTGATTCCTGTATATGCAAGTATCTTGAGTCCTTGAAATCTTTGAATTTATAATAAGTTCTTCGATTATAAAGTTTTGTTGTGTTTTGAACTACTCAGCTCATTATTGTTGTTGAAAATGCACATTGCCCTTTCACCTTGAACTGTTTTGTTCCTTTATAACTTGATTCTTCTGCTACTCTGAACTTCTCGAAAAGTTAGAGTATGCATATAACTAGATTGGACATCTGCTTTGTGCGTCGAGTCACCTTTCAGGGTACTCGATGGTTAACCGGGGAGAGCAGGTATTTTCTCGACGGTAGTCGATAACTATCAAAATTATTTTGATTCAAAATGTATTGAGGATTATTTGATGATCATTGAGGATCATCCACTTAATTATTTTAAATAATTATTTTAATTATTTAAATAATATTTAAATACTATTTAAAAAGGGTTGAATAGCGTTTCAACATTAATGAATTATTTTAAATTCATTTTGAAGGTTATTTAAATACTATTTAATATTAATTAAATATTATTTAAATATTACGAAGCATTCAAAACTAGATCATTTAATTATATTTATATTCTATTAATTGTTTTAAATAATATTAAATATTATCTTAATATTATTTAAATATTGGGAATTTTAAAAGACAATTATTGTCAACTGATTTTATCCGAAACAATATTTAAAAATTGTTTTACTCTTATTATTTTTAATCATCCTGAGCTACTGAGATTCGAGGTTAGCAGAGTACCCGAATCACTACTAAAATATTTTGAGGATCTCTAAAAATATTTTTAAGCTTTCGAGAAAATCTTTAAATATTATTTTTAATTAAATATAGATTATTTAATTAATAATAAAATATTCTGCGAATATTTTTGGGCTAACAACCCCACACTAGGGAAGGAATGAATAATCCTGACATTCTTCCCATATATACTTGGGTCTTTCGGGACTTATTTCTGGTTCTAATTCAATACTCTTCATTAAGGTTATTATATTTTAATATAGCGACTCTCCGGTCGTGTTCTCGAGTCTTCTTGATTCAATTGTTTTTATCTTATTGATTAGTTGACTGAGAGTCAACCCACATGTATAAGAGATTACTTCCACATAATTCCGGAAGTGAATCCATTATCTGATGTTGAAATCTTACCGAAGATTATTGTTGTTCTGGAAGGTTGGATTAAATTATCTTCCATACCTGTTGATTTGATTAAATCGTAGATATGATTGTTGTCGTTCTGGGAGGTTGTATTAAATTTCCTTCTAGACTTGTTGATTTTTAAATTATTCAAAGGGGACTGGAGATAAAAGTGTAAGAGGCTTGTGTGCGGCACAGTCCATCTAGCGTAAGAGGCCGAGTGACGCACAGTCCAGCATTTAAAGGCCCAGGTGTTGCCTAGGGTGATGACCAGTTGAGGATCATCCTTCTGCTAGTAGAAAAGGTTACTTAACTATTGTACTATACGACTGATCATCGTGTACAATAGGCGTGGTGAATGCTCCATATAGTCTCATTCTTCCAATTGAAATTTGACATTAACACTGTAATAAAGGCATAGGTGCTAAGTTACTGATAGTGTTAATGGGAACTTTTGAACTTTCATTGGTCCTACACCATAACGAAAGCCATGGTGCTAAGTTACTGATAGTGTTAATGAGAACTTTTGAACTTTCATTGGTCCTACACTATAACGAAAGCCAAGGTGCTAAGTTACTGATAGTGTTAATGAGAACTGTTAAACTTTTATTGATTCTATTCGCAGTATATTGAACTGCTTTCTTATTGATTTTTTTATGAATAAAACACTGTAGCTGATGCCATCGTGCTAAGTTATCGATATTATCATTCCAAAATTTTGAACTTAAATTGTTGTACCGCAATAACTCGAACTGTATACTTATTTTGAGTACCTTCTTGCATCGTAAACTCTGATTCATTTATTGTCAAAATATATCTCGCTAAACTTTCTGCAGAATAATATTGTAAATTATCTACTGATATTGTTGGACAACGGGTTGGTATAAATATTGGTTACCACCCTTTTCTTGGTGCAAATTACAAAATATTCTAATATATATCTTACTGAGCATTCTTTGGCTCATTCTTGCTTTTTGTAAACTTTAAATCTTGCAGTAAGACTTGTCCATGGGATGCAAAGGAAAGAAGAGGCTCGGGCTTGAGTTAGTCAGGTTCAAGGCTTCTACAGCTGGTGTAAGCTAGATAGGATTTCAGTTTAGAATCCTAATACTTATTGTAAAATATGAAATGTAATAATAAATGTTGAAACAGTGTTTACTTCTAATGTAACTTCATGTAGAGGTTATGTTATTAGTATAAGATCCTGAGTTTACAGTTGGATTATAGTAATTGTTATTATTTTAAGTTCGTTTTCTGAGACTATGGCTCGAGTTGTGTATTTGGATTGGGGTCACCAGGATATGTTGTGCTATAATTGTTAAGCAGGTGAGTAATTTATTGTTGGAATTGGACCGTGATGACCCGGATCCCTGACCCCGGATCTGGGGGTGTCACAGAGATGGTATCAGAGCTCTGAGTCATAGTACTTAGATACGAGAGAGTTAAGAGTTATATATATATATATAATAAGAGGACGAAAGAGCTCATATAGAGTTCGTTATTGGACTACCTGATGTAGTGCCAGTGAATAAGATAGAACCATGACAATTACCTTAGGTTAGTAATGTCAAGATCATGGAAAACCTTTTTGGTTATAATTTTATGCCGGATTCGAGGAATTGTTCCCAAATAGGCAATGTCTGGTATTTGCAAGACTAACGAGAAGTATGATGGATCTAAGGATATTATTGGTGTTTGTTTGAGGATGAGGAATACAAGAATTTTGTTGAGAATTCTTTGAGAATAAAAAATAAAGAATTAATTTGGATGATGTATGGTATGCATACAATGTAGAGTCCCAACAAAGAGTTATGATACACACTTAATGTAGTCACTGAGTATATTAAGGAATTTGGATTAAAGTAAGCCCTTGGGGTAGCGATGACTGCCACGTTGCAAATATGATGGTTAGGCTAACCAGTATAGATGAGATATTGAATAAGTGCTTGTACGAAGCTCCTTCTTTCAAAAAGTGGAATTCTGTACCAGAGACCAGTTCGAGTAGTCATTAATGATAAAATGGTTTAAATTAAGATTGATGGTCTAAGGAAGTGACCGTCAATAATGTTGTTGACTGACTTTGAGGATGCTCGAGAGTACACATATATATATAGTGACTCTAGTTATCTCCCTTTTGATATATATATTTTTTGGATGAATGACTAGACATTGATGTTTGAGGTCCCTAGGGGACAAAGATTGTTTGTGAATGTTTGGGATTATAATTGAGGTGTTTTACACCGGGCATAGTCTAACTTATGAATAGGTCATGCCCAATTTTCTGTGGAAAATACCTTCACTTAAGTTAATAAACTTTCGAATTAAAAAAAAACATGTAAATGAAATGTTTTAGGGAAAAATAGAGAAGCATGGCTTAAAGGATATGGTCATCTATATATGAGTTAATATTGAGGATTTAGAGGGATTAATGCCATAATAAAATATATATACATGATGACATAAGAGATATGAAAGTCTATAATGAGATAATATCGAGGCATAGTGGTAATGAGAAATTGTGAGTTTCCCAATGGGGATTTGTTTGTTGAGTTTGATGTTGGGTTTTAATAACCAAATGCGTGGTCGGATTATGTCTGATTGAGTTATGAAACCGAGATAATCTATGTTTTTGTTCCGCTAGAACGTTATCAAGTCAGAGTACGGTGAATTTTAAAGGAGTTTGTCATACGTACAATAGTATTTATCTTGAGAAACTAAATGATGGATTTGGCATGTTTGGTGCTCAGTGTTATATTTCAACCCACAGAGAGTTATAATAGGACTAACGGTAGTGACTATAGGATGACCAAATCGTATAATATACCTTGTTTCCCTACCACACCACATATGAGGTTATTTTATGCTGATCAAAATTTCTGAAGAGAAATTGGTGGAGACCTAATAAGGTCATTGATTCAACGAGAATTCTTATGAGCTTTATCGAACAAAGATTTCTTTAGCAATAACTATTTCTTGTATTATGCAACTGTTCCTAAGTATCTGGAAATTCAGATGTAATTTAAGTCTTAGACATGAAACAAGAGTGTATTAGATTATGAATAGAAGTTTACAGTTATTTGTAAGATTGTCACCTCGAATGTTGAGGATTCAATTAGATCCATAGTGTTGGAAGTAACTATTATATAGATTCAAGAAGTGGTTATAGAAGGAAGTGGAAATGAAATGGTTGATAAAGAGACATGAAAAAAAAGGGAAATTGAGGAGCAACATATAAAGAAATACCATGAACTTTTAATAAGGAACCGGAATTATACTTCGGAAAGAGTAGTGGATTAAGAAATAGGAGTGTGTTGGTGTACAGTTAATTATGGTTCACCCAAGCCAACCATGACCTCACTTACTAAACAATGAGACTGATATGGGAGAATATGTGAAATGGACAGCAAGAAGCTATAATTATAAAGTCTAGATGTTATGATAATGATTGCCCTAAAAGAAGGGATAACATGTTTTAAATATGGAGAAGAGGGAAAGGTAATATGGTATCAAGATTGACTAGTGTACCGGTTTGACATAGATTTAAGTCCCTATCAGATTGAAGAATTGATATGATGTTAAGAATGGACGATTGTCCGAATAAGGATGTTTAAACTAATGGTAATAATAAAATAGTAAAGTTAAGAGTACTCGATATTGGATAAAGTTGAGGATTGAAGATAGAGATAAATTGAGAAGATTTAAATTAAGATTCGAGTGGAAAAGTATATTATGCTTTAGATGTTAAGTTGTGGGGTACCCGTAATGGATACGAAAAAAGAAACAAGTAATAAGGAGAAGTACACAGTAGTTAAAGAATTGGAGGATGTAACCCTTATCGATATTTTGGGATCACCGCCCGTTAGAGATTATATCATTCACCTTTGATCTAGTGTGATGAACAACATCAGCATTGGAGGCATCTTAGAAGATTGCACTTGTCAGCATAAAAGAGTTAGTCACTCAGTTACAAAAACTATTATACAAAGGTATCATAAGATTGAGCGTGTCACTATGAAGTACACATATTTTGTCTGTTAAGGAAAAAGATAGCGGCATGAGACCGTACATATGTTACTGAGAATTTATGTTAGATACATATACCTTGGATACACAGAATATTCGACCACTTGAAAAAAAAATAGTATACTTTTGAAGATATATTAAGGATATGTTATTATAAGCTAAATATTTGCCTTGATAGTATGCCAATGATGGCGTTTAGTACGTGATAAGGATATTGTGAGTCTTTGATGAGGAAGGTTGGATTAATGAATGCACATGTACCATTTAAGGATTTCATTGGAGTTTTAAGAAATAATTGGACAAGTTGTCAAAGTCTTCATAGAGGATATTTTGATCTGCCCAAAGATTAAAGATGAAGAACCCGAAGGGTGAAATGTATATAGCCTTGGAAATATTAAGAGAAAAGAGATTGGATGTCAAATCCCTAAGTGTGTGAGTTTTGGTTAAATAAGTTTAAATTTTGAGGCATGTAGTAAGTTGTGAAGAAAATTTTGAGGAAATTAAAGAATAGATTATTAACAACCCCGTTGTTTCGACTACTAGATGATAAAAGGGAATCTTTTAATTAATAATGACATGTCTTCTGAGGAATGGATTGTGCACGGAAGCAACATAGTAGAAATTATTTTATATGCGTCTGAGTAACTGAAGAAATACGACTTAAGTTATCCTACCTAGGAATTGGAGCTGATAGCTATAGTGTTTGCACTTGAGCTTTGGAAATATCATTTGACTGGATAGATGTATAGAATTTAAAAAGACTATAAGTGCCTTAAGGATATATTCACTCGAAAAGAATAGAATTGGAGATAAAAGGTTTCAGATTTAATCAATTGATTCCTAGATAAACATGATCTTATTTTCTATTAAATTCCTTACACATTAAGGAAGAAGAGCTCACAAGAATCGTTTTTCAAAATTGTTCCCTTCTTCTGATTATTAACAAAAAAAAAAATTTCATCCGATTGAGATAGACAATGCATATGGTGTGACTTCTTGTCTGTGTGATAAAAGTCTAGTGGGAAACCACCCAATTATGTGTTGTAAGCCAGAAAGTACTAAAGACTGGCCATCTGAAGTACAAATATGGTTGTTCTCAGTCACATCCAAATTATTTTATTTCACATCTCTCATACATATTCGAAAATGAGCTTATTGATCTACAAATCTCTCTGATTGTTTTGTTACAGTGATATTCATTGAAAAGATCTTTATTAAAATCATGTTTAAAGTTATCTGTTCATAGAAAGTTTATACCTTGGATTTCAAAAAGGAGTGGGATAATTTCTTACTATGGATAGAGCTTTCATACGACACTAGTTACCACTCACATGTAGGCATGTCGCCTTACGAAGTTTAGTATGGATGAAAAATGTCGATCTACCTTGTGTTAGGGACAAAATCGATGAAAGGTAGATAATGGGGGACAAGAACTGATTCGACAGGCATATGATACAAATTGTAGTAATTGAAACAGATTATTGATAACTCAAGATGGAAAACGCGAGTATGGTGATCAAAGCTAGAAAAGGCAGATAGTATGAACTGAAAGACTTCGTATTGCTGAACGTATTATCGTAGAAATGAGTAACGAGATTCGGTAAAAGAGAGAACTTAAGCTCGAGGAGTATTGAATCTTTCAAGGTCTCGAAGTATATTAAGAAGATGTATATGAAGTGGCGCTCTTTCCCCAATTTTATTGAATCCATCGTGCGTATCATACGTTAGTATTAAGAAATTATAGCGCGGGCGTTAGGCATGCGTTAGAGTACGAACTTATATTGACCATCGATTGGATAAAGAAAGTGTTGAGAAGTTAAGTAATATCAGTAGTGATATTGTTGTAAGAAACTGAGTAGGTTGAAAACTCAACCTGAGAATTTGAAAGTGAGGTGTGAGGATAGTAACCTCAGTTGTTCTCATATAGATTCCGAGGACGGAATCCTTTTAAGGAGGGTAGATTGTAATAACCCATATTTTTGACACTTGATATTATTAAAAAAAATTGGATAATTTTTTTTCATTTTATGAATAAACAATTTTATGAATTTATTTTTCATAAGGTACTTGAGATTTGAGGTCGTATTATTAATATACGGGGTATTCCAAATATGCGTATCGGGGTTACGGTAGCATACATAATAAATATAGGACTAATAATTATTTTTAGTCTAACAAAATAAATTTGGAATCCGGATGAAAGTCATAGCAGAGTTTGAGAGAATGTGTAAGTGAATAGTGTTTATCCGGATAATTGTTTCGTAAATTCTTGAAACAATTAAAGAGTATTAATTTAATCATTCTAAAATACATTAGAATTATAAAATGATATTCTAAGCTTTTAAAAGTTAAGTTTGTTGGAGGAATAAGGCACGAGAACGAGTGATTAAAACGAAGTCGGGAAGTTACGCGACTACTGCACGAACCCTTTTAAAACACTCGCTCCACCACACACTTCTCACAAAATAAAAAAATCGGTCAACTCCCCCCACCCCCTTGAAGCTTTCAGCTGATGGCATGGAGAAATGGAGAAGAAAAATCAAGAACTCACTCATCTCTTGCTTGTTTCTTGAGTTTAATGGCTTGATTCGAAGGTAATCATCTCACCTTGCTCTGGCTTGATTCTTGTAATCATTCCTCCACTAAATCTTCACTTATGATCCATGGAAGATGAACATGAACAGTGATTTCGAAAATTATAAATTTTATTTCTTGGGTTCAAGCTTTCCTTTAGATTAATTGATGATTGTTTAAGGTTATATAAGCCATGGGTAGTTGTGATCAGCATGAAAGAACATGATTGAATTATTGGCAGATTTCTATGATTTATTGGTAACAATGGGAGTGTTAAATAATTGTGATTGGGCTTGGGATGTCTTGAGTACATTCCCAAGTAGTAGCATAAAATGTATGGAAGTTGTTTGGTTGATTTTGAGAAGGTTAATGTAAGGCAAATGTTGAATGTACAAAGGAGACCATGTCCATTTTGTTTCTGCCTCCCAACTGTTCATAGGACCCGACGAGGCTACTCTACTTTGTTTGATGAGTTCTATACATGGTTAGATAGATAATGGTCTCTAGATCGTTTACGCGCTAATTTTGCGTTATTCGGAGTTACGAGCTAAAAGATATGGCCTAAATGGTAGGGGTAGTGCAGAAACTCAGCAGTCCTGTTTTCTACGAACTTTGGAGCTATGATCATCCTAGTTAGGGGACTCCATTAATCTTGAAACTTTTATTTAAAATATTAGGAACATCTAAGATTACCTGAGAAGAAGAATGGGATTAAAAGGAGTAAAATCGGATTTATTAAAATTGATTGAGTGCAAGTCATGTAAGAGTAATTTTCAAAAACATGAATTCTGGAGCCACTGTTACTGCCCTGTTTTGAATGAATTGTTTGGAATACTTAACACTATTTTTGGACTTTCTATTTTCTGGGTCTATGTTATAATTGGAGTCTAGTTTGCGTAGCCTCAAACGGTGAGACGATTGGATTAACGAACTAGGAGATATAGCTATTTTAGTAAATGTTGTTCATAACCTACGAATTGCTTAAACATTAAATTTTGGAGAATTGTTTCACCTAGCTAACAACCTTAGCTCAAATTGAAATTTTTATGTCATGTTGTTGGTGGTACAAAGATGATCTCAGAGAAAGAATCATGTCAAATGGATTAAATTCCAATTTATTAAAAATGCTAGAAAATAGGGTGTTGGAGTGAAATGAACATGAGGAAAGGTTAAACAACCGTTTTGGGAGTCGGCCCCGAGCAAGTTAGAGGATTTTTCTCGAGTCGGTCAAGTAACGAAAGTTGTTGAGGAATACCATGACTACATGTTGGTGTAGAGAAATTGATTAAAAATCATTGACAAGATAACTTTACAAATAGCTAAAGTAGGCCCGAGGAGGTGAAATATTGGGTAAAATAAGAGTTAATAAAACTAGCAAGTGTGAATTGTAATGACCATAATTGGACTCGATATAGGTTTCTGGATTAGTATCGAGGTCCTAGCTTATCAAAATCATGAGGTTTAATAATCGTGAAGCAAATGTTAGTACTTAATAAAAATTGGTTATGATTAGTAGAGTTAATTAGTTAACTCAAGTAGAGAGACTAATCAAAGTTCTTATATCTATTGATAGAGCTTCTGGATTACAAGTGGGATCATGGATATGCATCATGGACACCAGGCAAGATTCCTAACTCTATTTTCAAATTCTATTACGGAATATTTTGATTCCTGTATATGCAAGTATCTTGAGTCCTTGAAATCTTTGACTTTATAATAAGTTCTTCGATTATAGAGTTTTGTTGTGTTTTGAACTACTCAGCTCATTGTTGTTGTTGAAAATGCACATTGCCCTTTCACCTTAAACTGTTTTGTTTCTTTCTAACTTGATTCTTCTGCTACTCTGAACTTCTCGAAAAGTTAGAGTATGCATGTAACTAGATTGAACATCTGCTTTGTGCGTCGAGTCACCTTTCAGGGTACTCGATGGTTAACCGGGGAGAACGGGTATTTTCTCGACGGTAGTCGATAACTATCAAAATTATTTTGATTCAAAATGTATTGAGGTTTATTTGATGATCAATGAGGATCATCCACTTAATTATTTTAAATAATTATTTTAATTATTTAAATAATATTTAAATATTAATTAAATTTTATTTAAAAAGGGTTGAATAGCGTTTCAACATTAATGAATTATTTTAAATTTATTTTGAAGGTTATTTAAATACTATTTAATATTAATTAAATATTATTTAAATATTACGAAGCATTCAAAACTAGATCATTTAATTATATTTATATTCTATTAATTGTTTTAAATAATATTAAATATTATCTTAATATTATTTAAATATTGGGAATTTTAAAAGACAATTATTGTCAACTGATTTTATCCGAAACAATATTTAAAAATTGTTTTACTCTGATTATTTTTAATCATCTTGAGCTACTGAGATTCGAGGTTAGCAGAGTACCCGAATCACTACTAAAATATTTTGAGGATCTCTAAAAATATTTTTAAGCTTTCGAGAAAATCTTTAAATATTATTTTTAATTAAATATAGATTATTTAATTAATAATAAAATATTATGCGAATATTTTTGGGCTAACAACCCCACCCTAGAGAAGGAATGAATAATCCTGACATTCTTCCCATATATACTTGGGTCTTTCGGGACTTATATCTGGTTCTAATTCAATACTCTTCATTAAAGTTATTATATTTTAATATAGCGACTCCCCGGTCGTGTTCTCGAGTCTTCTTGATTCAATTGTTTTTATCTTATTGATTAGTTGACTGAGAGTCAACCCACATGTATACGAGATTACTTCCACGTAATTCCGGAAGTGAATCCATTATCTGATGTTGAAATCTTACCGAAGATTATTGTTGTTCTGGAATGTTGGATTAAATTCTCTTCCATACCTGTTGATTTGATTAAATCCTAGATAGGATTGTTGTTGTTCTGGGAGGTTGTATTAAATTCCCTTCTAGACTTGTTTATTTTTAAATTATTCAAAGGGGACTGGAGATAAAAGTGTAAGAGGCTTGTGTGCGGCACAGTCCATCTAGCGTAAGAGGCCGAGTGATGCACGGTCCAGCATTTAATGGCCCAGGTGTTGCCTAGGGTGATGACCAGTTGAGGATCATCCTTCTACTAGTAGAAAAGGTTACTTAACTATTGTACTATACGACTGATCATCGTGTACAATAGGCATGGTGAATGCTCCATATAGTCTCATTCTTCCAATTGGAATTTGACATTAACACTGTAATAAAGGCATAGGTGCTAAGTTACTGATAGTGTTAATGGGAACTTTTGAACTTTCATTGGTCCTACACCATAACGAAAGCCATGGTGCTAAGTTACTGATAGTGTTAATGGAAACTTTTGAACTTTTATTGGTCCTACACTATAACGAAAGCCAAGGTGCTAAGTTATTGATAGTGTTAATGAGAACTGTTAAACTTTTATTGATTCTATTCGCAGTATCTTGAACTGCTTTCTTATTGATTTTTTTATGAATAAAACACTGTAGCTGATGCCATCGTGCTAAGTTATCGATATTATCATTTCAAAATTTTGAACTTAAATTGTTGTACCGCAATAACTCGAACTATATACTTATTTTGAGTACCTTCTTGCATCGTAAACTCTAATTCATTTATTGTCAAAATATATCTCGCTAAACTTTCTGCAGAATAATATTGTAAATTATCTACTGATATTGTTAGACATCGGGTTGGTATTAATATTGGTTACCACCCTTTTCTTGGTGCAAATTACAAAATATTCTAATATATATCTTGCTGAGCATTCTTTGGCTCATTCTTGCTTTTTGTAAACTTTAAATCTTGCAGTAAGACTTGTCCATGGGATGCAAAGGAAAGAAGAGGCTCGGGCTTGAGTTAGTCAGGTTCAAGGCTTCTACAGCTGGTGTAAGCTAGATAGGATTTCAGTTTAGAATCCTAATACTTATTGTAAAATATGAAATATAATAATAAATGTTGAAACAATGTTTACTTCTAATGTAACTTCATGTAGAGGTTATGTTATTAGTATAAGATCCTGAGTTTACAGTTGGATTATAATAATTGTTATTATTTTAAGTTCGTTTTCTGAGACTATGGCTCGAGTTGTGTATTTGGATTGGGGTCACCAGGATATGTTGTGCTATAATTGTTAAGCAGGTGAGTAATTTATTGTTGGAATTGGACCGTGATGACCCGGATCCCTGACCCCGGATCTGGGGGTGTCACAGTATTGACTATGATGAAACTTTCTCACCAGTGGCTATGGTCAAGTCCATAAGGATTTTGCTTGCTATTGCAGCATTCCATGATTATGAAATCTGGCAAATGGATGTCAAAACAGCCTTCATTAATGGAAGCCTTGAAGAGGATGTGGATGTGTACATGACACAACCTGAAGGTTTTGTCAATCCAAGGAATGTTAGCAAAATATGTAAATTACGTCGATCAATTTATGGATTGAAGCAAGCCTCTAGGATATGGAATATCCGTTTTGATGAAACAATCAAAGAGTATGGCTTTGTTCAAAGCGAAGATGAACTTTGTGTTTACAAGAAGGTTAGTGGGAGCCATGTGGCATTCATAGTACTATATGTTGATGACATACTACTAATGAGGAATGACATACCTTTTCTTAAGGCTGTTAAGACTTGGTTAGAGAACAACTTATCTATGAAAGACTTAGGAGATGCATCCTACATTCTAGGAATGAGCATCTATAGGAATAGATCTAGAAGGATGATCGGTCTAAGTCAGAGTACATACATCAATAAGGTTTTGCATCGTTTTGGTACGCAAAATGCAAAAAGGGGATATGTCCCCGTGTCTCAAGGGATAACGATCTCTAAAGATCAGTGTTTGAAATCAT
Organism: Oenanthe sinensis; assembly: GCA_028671895.1. Taxonomy (NCBI): domain Eukaryota; kingdom Viridiplantae; phylum Streptophyta; class Magnoliopsida; order Apiales; family Apiaceae; genus Oenanthe; species Oenanthe sinensis. The sequence continues at coordinate 17,630,554 of CM053804.1, read as the reverse complement.
TGGATGAGAAGGACCGCATGAGTAAGGTTCCATATGCCTCAGCAATTTGATTTATCATATATGCAATGGTATGTACTCGCCCAGATGTTTCATATGCTTTAAGCATGACGAACAGATACCAATCTAATCCAGATGAAGGTCACTGGACGGTTGTCAAGAATATTCTAAAGTACTTGAAAAGGACTAAAGATTCATTCTTGGTGTATGGAGGAGAGGAGAAACTGGTTGTAAAAGGTTACACCGATGCAAGTTTCCAAACAGACAGGGATGATACTGTATCACAGTCTGGTTTTGTGTTTTGTCTAAACGGAGGTGCTGTAAGTTGGAAGAGTTCAAAGCAAGAAACAGTAGCTGATTCTACAATGGAGGTTGAGTACATTGCAGCTTGTGAAGCAGCTAAGGAAGCTGTTTGGATTCGAAAATTCATTACTGATTTGGGAGTGGTTCCATCAATCGCAGATCCCATTGATCTATACTGCGATAATAATGGAGCTATTGCACAGGCTAAAGAACCTAGATCTCATTCCCAAACCAAACATATACTCAGGAGATATCACCTCATTCGAGAGATTAATGAAAGGGGTGACATACACATATGTAAAGTGCACACAAATGATAACATTGCAGACCCACTGACCAAAGGCTTGTCGCAGATGAAGAACGACGGTCACACTAGTTCCATAGGTATTAGATACATGGCTGATTGGCTCTAGTGCAAGTGGGAGATTGTTAGTGTAGGTCCCCTAGAGGCAATACAATGTTTCTTTTTGATAGACCTTTATGTCATTTGATTATTCAATAAACGTATTTATTATGACTTTAATTACTGCGATATATTTGTTAGCATAATAAATGTCCTTAGGATCATGATACACATTGTATAGTTTAAGTATATGACTTGAACTTCAGATTATATAATATATCATATTCTTAAAGGTCCCTAGTCGAGTATTATTATTATAGGACAATAATAATACATAAATAGACTAGTATGTTGTTTGACTGATAACCACATCTCATTGGTTATAAGTATGGGGATACTAAAGTCAATACATAGGTACATGTAGGAGTACATGATTCTGGACAAACCCACAGTGAGATTCTTCATGTTTAATAAAGTCATAAGAAAGACTCACAGTGATAATGGTGTAATGATCCTTTGACTTGAGATCATTATATTTCTATACGAGGATTAATATACTTTGACTACATTAAAAGTTACCTTTGACCGGGTGATGATAAAAGTGGACATCGGGTATATCATGAGTCGTATGAGAAATATGAATGATAGATAAAGGATTTAACCCTCCTATAATTGGGAGAGATATTATTGGCCTCTTGATTGAGTGAGACTATAAAATGTATGGCCGTGCTCAAATAATGATTTATTTTTCATAGTCTACTCATGGATCAAGTAAACCCGGATTAAAAGTTGTAGAGGATGACTAAATACATGCCTCAAGTTTAATCTATAATATATATGATTAAAGGGATTATATTACACGGAAACATTAATCATGAAAGGTTTTATCGAATCACGATTTAATTATTGTTTAATTGGGTAGCAATGATGTATTACATGATGCCGCTCATTGTTTATAATTTTATTAGAGAATAAAATTATTGCCAATTAAATAATAGCCTATAGGGTCACACGCATGGACCACTTAGAGGAATAGTAAATTTAAATTATAGATTTAAATTAATTGATGATTATTTGAATTTTATTATATTAATTAAGTGAGACTTAATTAATTGAGATAATATAAATTCAAATTAGAAGAGTATTTCTGCCCATAATAATTAAGTTTGACTTAGTTATTAATTAAATAATAGAAATACGTTTTATTATTTAATCATATACCTACATGAATTAGGTTTTGCTGAATAGGCCCGTTAACTAGTCATTATAAATAGATAATGATAGGTTAAGTGGCCACTACGTTTTTCATAAAAAAAACCTAGAAGAGGCAGCAGCAAAAAGAGGCAGGAACAAACTCGAAACATCAAAGGGAGGCTAGTACATCAATTCCGTAGTCAAGATCGTGAGACGTTCTTGAAGGTGCTCGTGTGGATACCATAGAGGTGTTTTTCGAGAGGAAGACACAAGTCGTGAAAGCTAGGATCTCTGTTGAGTTCGTGAAAGTCAAGACCACAATAGGTATAATTCTTTTTCACCATAATCTGTCCAATCTTATACATGGATCCTGGGTTTGGGTTCCGATTTTTTTTGTTATATTTACGTTTATCCGCCGCGTGTTATGCCTCGGAACCCAACATATGGCATGCATCAATAGTAGGCATTTTATTCACAATAGCAGGAGTCTTAACAGTTTCTACCTCAACTTTATTAACATTCTTAAAGTTATCAGTAGCATGAAATCTGTTGTTACTATTCCTACTATTAACAAACTTATTAGGTTTGTTATGATTTTTCTTAAGCTCATTAGCACCTAAACCAGGAGTGGATGAACTAGCAGTGTTCACATTTTCTATTGGTCTTTTAGGTACATATTTAGCTTTCTGGACATTTATTCCTTTTATGTCCCTAACAGGTTTTTCCTGTACTTGCTCTTTCTCTTTATGGTCTTCATGTTTAATTTCATAATCCACTATTACACAACTGTTAAGAACTGGTTCTGCAATAGGTGTTATGAAAAGAGGTCTCTTAGTGTCCTTAATAACATGTGGAATTCCCCTTTCTATAGCAGTCTCTTTAAAATGGGTGATGTTACTAGCCTTTCCTACAGATTCATTATATTCAAAACCTATCCCAACTTTTCGTTTAATCTCTTGTTGGTCAACTAGGTCTTTCATAACAAATGAAGCAGTTCTATAGGCTTGACACCTGACTTTCTCTTTTTCAATTTTATCCTTCAAAAAAGCTTCAATTTCAACATAACAGTTGACTCTATTAATGGAAATGCAACATCTTCAGTTAATTTCTCATTTATAAGTTTCAGCCTTTTCAATTCAAAATTCTCTTCTGATAAAACTTTATTCTTTAGATTTAAGACTTTTATTTGATCTCTAGCACCAGTTAAATTCTCACCTAGCAATTTAGAAATTTTAGGACAACTAAGGTTTACCTCAATTCCTTGTCGAGGTGGGGATTGTGATCCTTCAGAAGAAGAAGCCATTAGAGCAAGATTTCCCATATCTTCTTCTTCGTCATTGTCAGAATCATCCCAGCTTTTTCCTTCTACTAAGTATGATCTTCCCTGATGCTTCTTAAGTAGAGCTTCATATTTCTGTTTAAGCTCGTCATATGAATCCTTCTTTCTTTCCTGCTTGGGCTTTCTACAATCAGTAGCAAAGTGTCCCATTTCATTGCAGTTGAAGCAACGAATTTTGCTTCTGTCTACCATTCATGTCTTGTATCCACCTCTTGTATTGGATGAGCTAGAAGAACCACCTCTCTGAAATCTGTTTGCCATAGGCTTGAATTTGAAATTAGGGTTCCTCCTGAATCTTGTATTTTCAAATTTTCTAGCAATCAATGCCAGAGATTCATCCTCAAGTTGATCAAGTTCTTCCATTGAGTAGAATTCACTTTCAGATGAATTCATTTGAATTGCACCAACTTCTGCAACAATACCCTGATCAATGACTTTGACTGAAAAAGATTCAATCATAGCTTCTCTGTATTCTGGTACTTCTGCTACAAGAGCTATAGACTTACTGACCACCTTGCCTGTACCATATATTTCCTTCTATTGAATCTGTCTAGCTCATAGGTCTTTAGTATGCCATAAAGTCTTTCTAATGAAATTTCATTCATGTCCCTTGACTCCCTGATGGCCGTAATCCTATGCTCTAAGTGAACTGGCATTGTCAGCAAAAACTTCCTATTAATCTCCTTCTTCAATAGTGTTTGCCATTGAGATTTAGATCATTTATAAGCTTATTGTATCTCTCAAAAATATCAGAGATACCTTCTCCAGGATTTGATCTAAAATGCCCATATTGAGACGTTAAGATTTCCAATCTGTTCTCCTTCACTTCTTCTGTTCCTTCATTCAGTATCTCTATCGTTTTCCAGATGTGTTTAGCATCTTTGCAATTAACAACATGATTGTACGTTCCGATATCAAGAGATTCCACCAAAATTAATTACAGGCTGGTGTCCAATGAATCCAGTTCCTTTTCTATTTCAGTGTACTCAGAAATATCTTTTTCAAATTGTCTGTGCGGAATAAGTACACCATCTTTCATATGCTCAGGAATGATAGTTATTGGAACAACAACACCAGTCTTCAAAATATCCTTGTACTTAGTGTTTGCATTCCGAAGAAACAAGGTCATCTTCCTCTTCCAAAGATTATAATTATCTTTATCAAATGGAGGAATTTTAATGCTACTCACTCTTTGAGTACTCATCTTAAAATAATAGAAGATTTGAGATTTTTTTAGGAATTAAAGAGATTTCGAATTTCTAAGAAATTAAAAATTTCAAATTTTTAAAAAATTAAAAGTTTCGAATTTTTAATGAATTAAAAGTTTTGAAATTTTTAGGAGTTACAGAAATTTCGAATTATTAAGAAATTAAGAATTTCAAATTTTTAATAAATTAAAAGTTTCAAATTTTTAAAGAATTAAAAGTTTTGAAAATTTTAATACGTAAAAATATTAGAATCTTGATTTTTATGTCAATCAGATGGCACTCATACCAATTGTTAGGTCCAAATGATTGTAGAAGGGGGGGTTGAATACAATCTTTAATAAATATTGATATGGGTAAAAATAGCCCTGAAGGAATAGTAAATATAGCATTTATTATTTCATTAAATAAACCTGATATGGTTCAAAGGCTTGGGCCTTTAAAACGAACTAGGGAAATAAATCCAAGGATCAACTGGATTTGTAAGTGCAGCCCACAAGGTTCTGTGGAAGCCATAGGCCCAGCAAGCCCTTGTCAATAATTAATTTCGTAGTTAATTAATAAAGGCTCAGTAAAGACCCAAGACGTCTGTTGGAGGCCTTCATCCTAGAAGGATCTAGAAACCCAAACGTGGGAAGAGTCCCATAAGGGCTCTCATTCCTACAAGGTTTGAACAACCCTATCACTAGGAGACTTGGCCCCCAAGTCTCCTAATTCTAATCTGATTCCAAGGCCTTCGTGCGCCTATATAAAGGGCCTAACCCCTCAACATTAGAACTACGTTGTTGGCTTGATTCTCATACGAACTGAGATACGTAGGCAGTTAACGAGGACCTGAGTTAGTTACGAAACGTTAGTGCAGCCATTAAAGCTCGAAGCTCCCCCAAACCCTAGCATTAATTACGTATTAAATACACCTAGTTTTTGATCCGTAACATTTGGCGCCGTCTGTGGGAACCGAATAACAACCATGGCAAGAACACGAAGTACTGCAAGCACCCTTGAAGGAGAGATCCCTGACACCGCTGCCGACACCACTGTTCCTCCTATTACAACTCAGGAGCAACAAGCTGTTGTTCCAACCACCTCCGTTGAAGACCCTGAAGCAAGCACCCGGCGTGCCGGACCCCTTAGCATCGTCGTTCATCCTTCCAACCCCGAAGTCTCAATTCATGCTTCAGCTCCTCCACTTCAGATAATTCCACCCCTTCATACAACTTTTGTTGATCCTCCTACTGTGCAGGTCTCGTCTGCTATAACACCTGACCCTCGTTATGGGCTCCCAAGGAACTACGAGCCCCCTTATGAGCAATGGTTGTTGCCCCACTATACCTCACAATAAAGAAGTCGGGACTTCTCCCGACCTTACTCAACTGATGACGAGAAGTCGTCTGACGAAGATGTTAACCCACGAAGGAGGCGCCTTGGTAAGGAGCCCCTTGGAGGGAAGAGTACCCAGCCCCGAGGGACTCAAAGTAATGACTCCCTGAACCTTCAAGAAAGAATACGCGCTCATGAAGCCGAAGCTCAACGACTAAGGAAAGACTTGGAGAAGGCATTGACAAGGCGACAGCGCCCCAGAGTGGAGGGTGCTGAAGAGTTGATGAGAAACACCTCTGTAATAGATTTGGATGAGCCCCCAAGGCAAATAAGGAAAAGTCATGTTAGGGCTAATCCCCAAGACTTATTGCCGCTTGGAGATCCTGATGATCCCACACACCCCTTCATAGAGAATATTATGAATGAGAAGATATCAAGGAAGTTTAAGATGCCAACAATCAGGGCCTATGATGGAACGGGAGATCCCTCAAATCATGTTCTCACGTTCTCTAATGCACTGCTGCTGCGGCCTGTAAACGATGCCATCAAGTGTAGGGCGTTTCCCCAAACCCTGAGTGGCATGGCTCAACGGTGGTTCAGTCGTCTACCACCAAACTCTGTTGGGTCATTCAAGGATCTGAGCCGGGCCTTCATTGGTCAATTCATTAGCAGCAAGACTCATGAAAAGAGCTCAGCTTCGCTAATGAACATGCACCAGGGGAAGAACGAATCCTTGAGGTATTACATGAATAGGTTCACAAAGGAAGCCTTGAAGGTCCCTGATCTAGATCAGAAGGTAGCTATGATAGCCTTGCAGCAAGGGACTTCTGACGAAAATTTCAGGAGATCGTTAGCCAAGAGGGTCCCTGAAACTATGAATGAGCTCCAAGAGAGAGCAGGAAAGTATATCAAGGCTGAGGAAAGTATGAGGAAAGCTCAAGGGTTTCAGACCTCGAACGCCTATTCTAAAAAATGATCCAGCGATACCGAGTACACTGTTGATACCAAGTATGCGAAGAATGGTGACGCCAATGACTCCAATAGAAAAGGTAGAGCTAGGTTTACCGAGTATGCGAGGCTAAACACCCCTCGTAGCCAAATATTAATGGATATGGAGAATGGCAGGGACCTTCGATGGCCGAAGCCACTAAGAACTGATCCTGAAAAAAGAAATAAGAATGCGTATTGCAAGTTTCATAGGGACACAGGGCACGACACTGATGATTGTCGCTAATTAAAAGATGAAATTGAGTTCCTAATCAGAAGAGGAAAGCTGGAGAAATACACTAAGGACGGTACCAGAAACGATAAGGAGTACAATGACAAACGAAGGGACTCAGACCCCAAGGAAAGAAATAAACAGCCCCGAGGGCCTGTGATCAATATGATCTCAGGAGGACCAACCGCGGCAGGTAACTCCTGAAATTCAAGAAAGGCTTATGCCCGGGAGGTGATGAGCATAGTAGGAGAGCCTCCCAAAAGGGCAAGGACTGAGGTCTCATTGTCTTTTAATGACTCAGATCTGGAAGGGGTGAGATTCCCCCACGATGATCCCTTGGTAATCACTCCCACCATAGGGAATTCTCCAGTGAAAAGAGTCTTGGTGGACAACGGTTCATCTGTTGACATTCTATTTTATGATGCTTATGTGAGAATGGGGTACAACGATTCACAGCTAACCCCTTCCAACATGCCTATATATGGATTTAATGGAGTAGAGTCTCGGATTGAAGGGATCATACAACTGCCTATGACTATGGGTGAAGAGCCGCGACTATCCACTCAAATGTTGAACTTCCTGGTTATAAAAGTAAGCACTACTTATAATGCGATCCTTGGGAGGACCGGGTTGCATGCCTTCAAAGCAGTTGCTTCTACATACCACTTGAAACTCAAATTCCCGACTAGGTATGGTGTGGGAGAAGAAAAATGTGATCAGAGGATGGCCAGAAGCTGCTATGTGGCCGCCTTGAAACCTGATGGCACTGGGGGCAGGTCCTCCCCATTGAAGATATGGATGTCAGAGATCATGAAGAAAGGAGGGGGAAACCTGCGGAGGACTTGGAGTCCATTCCCCTGGATCCTTTGCATCCTGAGAAAGTGACATACGTTGGGGCTTCACTCCCCAAAGACCTGAAACAACAGCTGGTCCAATTCTTGCAAGATAACATAGATGTCTTTGCCTGGACAGCAGCCGACATGCCAGGGATAGACCCCAAACTCATAACGCATCAGTTGAATGTGAATCCTGGAAGGACAGCAATCAAGCAAAAGAAAAGAAGTTTTGCCCCTGAAAGGCAGGAGGCCATTAAAGAAGAAGTAGAGAAGTTGTTAGAAGCTGGATTTATTGAGGAAATCCAATTTCCTGAATGGCTGGCCAACCCTGTGATGGTCAAAAAGAGCAATGGGAAATGGAGAATGTGTGTAGACTTCACTGACTTAAATGATGCCTGTCCTAAGGACTGTTTCCCATTACCAAGGATAGACACGTTAATAGATGCCACAGCCGGGCACGAGATGCTTAGCTTCATGGATGGTTTCAGTGGCTACAACCAAATTAAAATGTACCCCGATGACATCGCTAAGGTATCATTCATCACTGACTTTGGTGTTTTTTGTTATCTGGTTATGGCTTTTGGACTTAAGAATGCAGGAGCCACATATTAAAGGCTCGTAAATAAAATCTTCAAGCACCTCATTGGCAAGACCATGGAGGTCTATGTTGATGACATGTTAGTCAAAAGCTTGGACAAGGCCGATCATCTTACGCACCTAAATGAGGCATTTGAAGTTCTGAGAACCCACAAGATGATGTTGAACCCAGCCAAGTGTGCCTTTGGTGTAGGATCTGGCAAATTTCTAGGTTTGATGGTCTCAAAAAGAGGCGTTGAGGCCAATCCTGATAAGATTCAAGCAATCTTGGACATGGAACCCCCTAAGACTGTAAAAGAGGTCCAAAAGCTCACTGGAAGGGTAGCAGCCCTAGGACGTTTCATATCCAAATCTGGAGAAAAGTGTCTACCATTCTTCAAGACCCTCAAGAAGGTCAAGAACTTTGAATGGAATGATGAGAGTCAAGCAGCATTTGAAGAACTGAAGAAGTATATAGCTGAGCCACCCTTGCTTGCTAAGCCTAAACCTGAAGAAGTGCTATTCCTGTACCTTGATGTCTCAAGCTCAGCCTTGAGTGCAGTTCTTGTGAAAGAAGAAGCTAAAGTTCAGAAGCCCATCTATTATGTTAGCAAGATTCTGCATGGTGCAGAGCTAAATTATTCAAAGACTGAGAAATTTGCCTTGGCGTTGATAATGGCTTCAAGAAAGCTACGTCCATACTTCCAGGCGCATGTTATTGAAGTCTTGACAGACTAGCCCCTGAGAAACATACTGCACAGCCCCAAGGCCAGTGGGAGGCTAATCAAATGGGCTATTGAGCTTGGAGAGTTCGAAATCAAATACAAGCCTAGAACGGCCATCAAGGCTCAAGCTCTAGCTGACTTCATGGTTGAATGTACCATTCCCAACCAAGAAGTCGGGGGGCAGGAAGAGGATAAAGAAACTGAAAAGAAAAAGGAAAAAGAGGAGGAATTCAAAGAATATTGGCTACTCTTTTTTGACGGAGCTTCAAAAACAAAAACTAGTGAAGCTGTCCTAGTTGTGCAAAGCCCAGATGGGTTTATTGTCGAGTATGCAATCAAGTTGGATTTCCCCACTACAAACAACGAAGCAGAGTATGAAGCTTTGATAGCTGGACTTGGTCTGGCCAGAACCCTGAGGGTGAACAAATTGAAGGTATGTGGTGATTCAAGGTTAGTGATCTCCCAAGTAAATGGGGAGTTTGAAGCCCGAGAAGAGACTATGGCAAGATATTTGAGAATTGTTAAAGCTCAAGCCACACAGTTTAAAGAATGCCACTTTGAGTACATCCCAAGGGAAAAGAATATGAAGGTCGATGCCTTGTCTAAATTTGCATCATCAGAGACTGAGAATTACTCTAGCAGTGTTTATTTCCAAGTCTTGAAGACCCCAATCATTAACGCTAAACTAGTAGCCCCGATTGGGTTGGGAGCATGTTGGATGGATCCCGTCAAGCTCTTCTTGGAAACGGGGGGAACACCAACCGACCCCATGGAGGCACGAAAGTTATCAGTAAGGGCCTTGAGGTATGCCCTCATAGAAGGAATACTCTATAAGAAATCATACGTGATACCTTACTTGAAGTGTTTGAGACCCCATGAAGCTGAAGCTGCCCTAAGGGAAGTTCACGAAGGAGTATGTGGTCAGCTCCTAGGAAGCAGAGCTCTTGCTCACAAAGTCATGAGACTGGGATTCTATTGGCCTGAGATGCTTAAAGATGCCAAAACTTATGTTAAAAAGTGCGATCGCTGTCAAAGATTTGCGCCCATCGTTAGACAAGCCCCTGAGATGCTGACATCCATTAACTCCCCATTCCCCTTTGCTATGTGGGGAATGGATATATTAGGGCCGTTTCCCATGGCCAGTGCACAAAGAAAGTTCCTCGTTGTTGCCATTTACTACTTCACTAAATGGATAGAAACCAAGCCCTTGACCAAGATTGACACTAAGAACGTGACTCAGTTCTTCTGGGAGAATGTTATATGCAGGTATGGGCTACCCCGAATCCTAGTGACGGACAACGGAACTCAATTCAACAGCAAGGACTTCATAGAATACTGTGAGAATTATAACATTGAACTACGCCTTACTTCAGTAGCTCATCCGCAGTCAAACGGGCAAGCTGAGGTCGCCAACAGAATTATCCTGGATGGACTTAAAAAGATGATTGAGCGTTCCCAGGGGACTTGGGTTGACGAGCTGCTTCCAATCCTATGGGCATACAGAACTACTTGTAGGACTTCAACCGGCGCTACACCATTTCAACTAGCCTACGGGGCTGAGGCAGTAGTTCCCGTCGAAATTGCTCAGACATCACCAAGGATACAAGAGTTTTATGTTGACACAAATGAAGAAGGCATGAAGCTGGATCTAGACTTAATAGATGAGCTGCGCGACGAAGCTAATGCCAGGATAGTGGAAAGCCAGAAGAAAGCTTCATTCTACTACAACCTTAGAGTCAAGGAAAGGTTCTTCCGCGAAGGAGACTTAGTCCTCCGAAAGATCGAGGCATCTGGAGTTGGTCCCAAGGGCAGACTAGCTCCGAATTGGAAAGGACCATACCAAGTGAAGGAAGTCATAGGGCATGGCGCGTACAAGCTCCAAACCCTTGAAGGGGTTGAAGTCCCCAGAAGCTGGAACGTGGCCAACTTAAGAAATTATTATGTTTAGATTTTGACTTTGATTTTCAAAACGTTTAAGTATCAGTTTATTAGCCTCGGAGGCATGACATTTATTAGCCTTGGAGGCATGATATGTTTTTAATACTAAGTTACATTTGAGAACTTATAAGTTTCTGAGGAATGCTTTCTGATATCCTTATAAATACCAACAGTCGTTTTCACCAAGTCTTTTACTAGCCTAGAAAGTATTTGTTGTTTATGTTCAAGTTAAACACGAAAAACAAGCAAAAACAAAGGCAGAAAGTAAAAAGACAGAGATATAAATAAAAGCCCGAAGGCTAAAGGTTTTTACAAAGCCACTGGGGCCAATATAAATACAAAAATGGAAACCTATCTACTTCGGCGCCTCCTCCTCCTCCTCCTCTTCTTCAGATGACTCCTCCCCGCTAGATGAGGATGAACCTTCACCTGACTCTTCCTCCTCGGAGGAGCTTTCTTCTGTTGGCTTCTGGGGAATGGCCTCAGGAACGATCATTTTTGGAGTGACTCGGACTAGAGAAGGAGTAATAGAAGGCTCACGAGCCCTTTCCGTCCTAACATCGGGGTTGTCCTCCCCGTTGGTTTCTTCCTCCTCATGCTCCTCGAACAACCGCTTCAAGGCTTCGGCTGATTGAGGGCATTTAAAGTCCACCCTTGGGTCAAACAAACCTGGATGCTTACCCAGCACTTCCTTGAGAGCGTCATTCCACCCAATAGTATAGTTGGCCGGAAAGACTAGGTCGTCGTGAGCCTCAATCAAATCCCGATACTCATCCGAGGCCATATATTTATCAATGGTAGCCTCTTTATCAGCCCGGAGTTCGACTAACTCCGCTTGGGCCCGTTTCAGCAGATCCTCCTTCTCGGCCAGCTTCTCTTCCAATTGCATAATCCTGACTTTGGCCTTATTAAGCTCCTTCTTATGCTTCCCCGCCTGGGTCTTCCAAGCTTCTGTCTGGTGCAAAGAAGCCTGAAAATAGGCGTTGGCCTGAAAGGCAATAAACCAAGTTAAACATATAGAAGGCCGTAAAGGCATAAATAAAAGAACTGTGAATGCGAATTGAGCAAAGTAAGGAAACTTACTGATGCCAGTGCTTGTGCACCCAAAGCCTTGGTGCTCTCCTCATCTCACCCCAAAACGATGTCCTTGTAATCACAAGGAGTCAAAGAGTGAAGGGACCAATCCCAAGCGTGATCCGTACAGCCGATCACAGTATCCGACTTCCTAAAGCCCCAGCCTGGTTTGTAAGCCAGGGATCTAGGTGCCCTGACAGTTTTACTACCTCCAACCTCAGTTGGCTCAGAATGAGGCTGTAAGAAAGCTAGAGGCTCTTTCTCCTGCCTAGGGTCACTCATCAGCCTTAGCCGCTACATACGGCATGTCTCCTCCACGGGTGGAATAGTCCACTCATTAATCAACGCAGCAGCTGAGAAAAAAAAACACAAATATGTTAGTAAGACGCTAAATCAACAAGGAAAACAAGATTAGGTAAGGTGTATACCTTTGTTCGAGGCCCTGGATAGGCCAACAGCCTTCAACTTATGTTCATCTAGAAGAACCCAAGCAACTTGCTTGGATTCCACCTGTGTGAGCTGAATATAAGCGGCCTGCTCCTCTTCTGTGAGCTTAATGGAGTCTACACTCCCATATGAAACCTTGCTAAATGTGGACCTAAAAAGAGTCCCCCAATCTCCCCCTTCCCACTTGACTTGAACAAAATTTTCCTTCCATTGAAGGTTGTTATCAGGTATTGAAGAGGTGTCGAAAATGTGGGGTTTGTTAGGCCTGTGGGCTATTTGAACCCAACCCAAGGAAAGGCTGGAAGAGTTTTTGAATTGAAAAATTTTACGAAAAAGAGGGACGGTCATTTTGATTTTCTTCTCCAAATAAAGGACCATGAAGCAATGGATGAGTCTCCATCCATTGGGCACAATCTGGCAAGGGTTTACTTGGACGTCGGCTAAAAGGGTTGGAATGAAATCGTGTAAAGGAAACCTAAGCCCCGCTAACAGGGCGTCTACATAAACAAGTAAACGGCTAGGGTTCCAATGGCAGGTCCTATCGCCAGGCTCCGCCAAGGAAATAGTAAACCTAGGTGGAAAATTGAAAAGCTTGTTGTACTCCTCCACTACATCAGTGTCAAAAAATTTGCTACTTCGACTATATGAATCTAAGTGGGATTGACTAGGATACTCATCCCCCCTTTGGGCAATCATATCTATCAAAGACATATAAGTAGAAAAAATGGGGATTCTATGGAGAGGTTTACCTCTTTTGGCCGATCCTGCATTCATGGCTGCCAATCTCGAAGCTTTTTTGTCTACCATTTCGACTTTGTGAATATCTTCGAGGGAACTAACGACTTGAATTGCTTAGAAGCATGAGAGCTCAAATATAGAAAAGTGAGAAGTGAGAAGTGAGAAGTGAGAAATGAGGAGTGTGAGAAATGAAGCCCTCACACCACTCATATATACCACACCCAGCCGGTCACCTGACCGTTTAACTTCACCTTTTAACAGGTGTTCTTAAGTCATGCGACCGTTGAAGCATAACTCAACAGGTTTGGCCGGTGAATGGGCTCCAACATCAAGGCCCATAAATATGGGCCTAAGGTCGAAAAGGATCCATGAGGCCCCATGAAATATCGACTTCAAAGGTTTTTGAAGCCTAATTCGACTTCAATCCAAGTCGAAAGTCACAAAGCCATGAGGCCCTCAGTAATTTCGACTTCAAAGGTTTTTGAAGTCTAATTCGACTCCATGCCAAGTCGAAAGTCACAAAGCCGTGAGGCCCTCAGTAATTTCGACTTCAAAGGTTTTTAAAGTCTAATTCGACTCCATTCCAAGTCGAAAGTCACAAAGCCATGAGGCCCTCAGTAATTTCGACTTCAAAGGTTTTTGTAGCGCCCCCAAATCCGGGTTCAGGGATTTGGGTTGCCACATCATCATCCAATCAGTTACAACCTGCAATAACTCAATAATCCAATGAAATCACATCACAGACCCCTCTCTCTCACATACACATCAGTTATAGGCTTAGAAACGATATACAACAAGTATCATTAGTTAATACAAACTAAATGTACTTATACAGGATCTCATACTATCAATGCTAACCTCCTCGTGAAGTAACATTAATAACTAGCTCAATACTGAAAACTTATCCCACTTACTTCCGTAGAATATGGTTGAACTGAACCGTCTCAAAGGTGAATCTTCTACTTTCCTTTCTCGAGGCATGAAGCCAATCGAACATGCTATCACTTTCTCTGAAAAATATAATTTAAGCAAGAATGAGCGAAAGAATGCTCAGCAAGTTATTCACCCAATTAGTTATGTGACTCTCATTCAAGAATATGATAATCACTACTATCTCGATAGTATAATCATAAGGTTACCAAGATATGGTAAGCATAATAGATTATCTTTCAACGATACATAATATCAGAGTTTTTCTGCTAAAAACATTTGTACTAAACATAAAGTTTAGAAAATATCATACGAACAATCTAGTTCGGTATATAACATAAGACACTATCAAATATAATGTTACTACTCTTTCATACATCCTTTGAAGCTTTTTGAGATAAAACTCAATGAACTTATTACGTTCATAGTTTTGAAATACTCTTTCCAACTTAGCAAAATAACTTCTACTATAGTTTTGCTAAACTCCCCTAATATACGGGGTACATCATTCAAGATACAACATTCATAGTTGCTTATCTTCAAGAAAACTAACTCACTTTGAACCATACCATTTGTAAGGTTTAAAATCCCATAAAATATCTTTAAGACCCTGTTGTGTTGTGATATATAAGGAAAATAAGAGTGAGTAATATAGCCCCACTATAATCATAACTTCTGTAAACATGCTGTAAAACTGTAAGCTTTCTTCTTTATCAAGTATATGCTGAAAACAGGCTGTAAAACTGTAAGCTTTTCATACATCAGTTACCTTCTGAAGTTTTCATATAACTATTCGCTATATCATACGAATAACAAGATGACATTTCAAATTGTTAAAAACCTTTTACTCATCAGATCCCATCTGAAGTTTTCTTTTCGTCAAAACATGAAGAGTAAGCTGAATCTTTCAGAACGTTTTACTGCTAAACAACACCATCGGTAACTCAGCTCCTAGGCTTTTGTTACGGTGCGTAGCACAATTCCAATTGGAAGAAGGGACTGTAATTGGAGCATCTCCACGCCCGCTACCGTTGTATACGATGATCAGTCGCAACATGCAGCAGCCTTCATCAGCAACCTATGGAAGCCTTCCGTTTCTCTACATGTAGAAGGGGGAGCCCCGGTACTCGCTACCGTTAATGGGTAGTCACCCTAGACCGCATACGGGTCAAAGTGCTGGACCGTGCGTCACTCGGCCTCTTACGCCAACTCCAAGTCCACTGAATTAATCTATAAGTCTGAAACTGGAACATTAATCCAAGCTCCCCAAGTATATAATACTTGTTAATAGATTCGTCTATCTAACCTGGAACTGGAAGTTAATCCTAGTTCCCCAAGTATATAATACTTGTTAATAGACCTTCATAGCTGTCAGATTAAGTGATGCAGTCGCATTACCACACAGATAAGTTGACCTTCATCATATAATATCCTTTCTCAAGGACTGAATTCATTTTGAAAACCATGACTCGGGAGTTTGTCGGAAAACTTCACTGCTTTTGATAAGTTGAAAAACTCTTGCTACTGTGGAAACTAGTTCCAAAACTTGACTGCTTTTGAGAAGTAAATAATCATTCACTTCCTAAACTGAGTTCCCTATTTTTGATAAGTCTGAACATATTTTATTCTTATTAAAAGAACAAAATAAATAATTAAATTAAATATTAGGGAGCTCCTACTATTTTTAAATCATTTTCGGAAGGTCAGAAAGTATTTAAAATAATTATCGAAAGTTTCGAATAATTATTAAAGACCTAAAATAATTCGAAAATGAATTTTAAATAATTAATAAATATTTAAATAATATTTATTAATTAAAAATTAATTAAAAATTAATTAAAAATTAATTAAAAATTAATTAATATTTATTAATTAAAATTAATAAATGATGCTCAATAAATGAATATTCAAAATAATATTCATTAATTAAATAAATATTAAAAATAATATTTATTATCTCCTTTTTATTCTTTTATTAAAGAATATCAAAATATAAATATCGAAATATTTATATCGCCTTTTCAAAATAATCTGTCTCCGACTCCTTCCGGATTATGACAGTACTTTATCATAACATGCCGACTCCCGGTCTACGTTTGAAAATACATAACCGCTCTATGCTTAGAGCCTTTACTTTTACCGACTTATATCTATAATACTTATAGCATATAGTCGCAATGTTTGGGAAATATGTAAATATACATAACAATTCATGCTTTTCAACATACAGTTATATCACAACAACAACAGTCTTTCGACAAAACATTAGTACATTAAGTACGAGTTTTGAAAACTTGCATAAACATACTTTAACTTCATATGCAAGATCAGGAATATAACATTTTGATATTAAAGTATATGGTTAGAAAAACTTGCCTGGAGTCCAAGATACGCTCTCAGAGTTCCACTCGTTCCGGATTTTCTATCAATAAATATCACAATCCTCATTAGTACTCTTACTCCATGAACTACTTATATTACTAATAAGTATAATTGCATATCGAGTCCAATTATGATAAATCCCATTTGTACTTAAACCCTCTTTAGTCATCACACTTTAGACACCCAACTTCTAGTATTTTTAGTAAATTGAGTTTTAATCCGATTAACTCAAATCTTTCTCGGGAGTCATCCTTGACATCCCTAGTGTCTTAGGTAAAAGTTTCACATGCAAGTAAGCATCTTAGCTACTTCGATGATAGCCTCAAAGTTGGTTATTAACGTGGTTTCTAAGTTATGCGTTACCTTTAGTAAATTGGTCATAACTTTTGACTCGTAACTCCAAACGACGCAAACTTAGCGCGCAAACGATCTAGAGAATGCCTAGAATACAATCCATCAAAAGTTTGCTCTGGACAGAGGACTCATTTTCGAATGTTCAAAACAGGGCAGTGGCTTCTCCCATGAACAGCGTCACTGCACAACTTTCGTTTCAACATTTTTATAAAATCGAAATATTAACATCTGCCTTTGAAATTTTGCAGGGGCCTTAAAATATTTATCCTCCAAATTTCATGATTTTTGACAACTGTTAAAGGGTCCGTTTATATTTACGAAGATGGATTCCCGAAACAGTTTGGTTGTTTTAGTGGCTTTCACTAAATTTGGCTTATCTCCTAAACCGTATATCGGAATAACATGATTCAAGCGTCAAAACGATATATGAAACAAGGCCTAACCAACTATGGCCAGAGGCCTTTGGGGCCAGTAGCTTGACATTACGATTTTCACAGTTTAAAAGAGTGTTTACGAAAATCGGGCATTACGACGGCTATAAACGTAACATTTTCCGGATTCAACCAATCGTGAATCCATTCCAACCAACACTCATCCTCACTCTTTACATCATGGCAACAACAATAAGTTACTCATTTCACCATTACACTATATGATCAATACAAGAACTCAACCAAAAGCTTAACATCAACATATCTTTACCATACTTAGCTTAAGACTTCATTCACTAACACTTCCATGGCATCATACTCACACAAAGCACAAGGGTTAGAGGTTGTCCATACCTTCACAAAGCTCAAACAACAACTAGATAGTGCTTGGAGTCCTTAGAGAAGCTTGATCTACCTTTGTTCTTAACTAAACATCAAGAAAACAAGCTTTAAAATTTTTGGAGTTACTATTCAGCTTCAACTTCAATGATGTATTTACCCCATCAAAACACCTCCAAAAATTATGAAAGTAAATACGTACCTTCTATATATAGTGAAGAAGCTATGGTTAAAATTTGGTGATTTTTGGATGAGTGGAAATTAAGTTATGAATTTTTCTTTGCAGCTGGTTCAAACTGGGCAGAAACTAGAAGAAGTGGAGAAGAGAGCTTTTTCTCTCTTTGCTTTGCTCTCTTGCTTTTTGAAAAGTGTTGACTGATTTTTTTTTGTGGACATAAAGCAAGTAATATCAGCCATATGTTATTGTCCAACTAGCCATCAAGTGCATCCAAGACTTAATTAAAACTTGGCCCTTAATTTAAGGAACTATGTTTCCTTAATCTTGGTTAACTCTTTGGTTAACTTTGCTAACTTAGTTACTTGGCTTGGTTACTTGATCCCACCCATGCAAGTACTTGCTTGCATGGCTTGCATGGGTTTCTCTCTAATCACTTATTCATTAATCCCCCACGTAATTTCGATTAATTTCCGAAACTTTTTCTTCGTAGAATTTCGTAGCGTAAATCCTTAATATTCCAAATACTTTACTTCTCCTAGGATTATAATTCCTTTAATTAAATAATCCTCTTTATTCACAACTTAATTCTCTTATTCCTTGATATCTCGTAAATTACGAAATAATTAGTAAAAGCAAAAAATTTCGGATTCCGACGGCTTTTACATTCACTCATTTTCTTCATACAACAATACCACATCTTCGGTTTTTCAATATTCCAACACTTACTAGGTGTGGGCTAAAAAGTTTTTCATAATCCGTAGAATCACTATTCATCCGGGTCGTTTATAATTAAATAAAAAAAAATTCATCCAAAAATTCGGGTTATTACAGTCTACCCTCCTTAAAAGGATTCCGTCCTCGGAATCTGAACAAAGGTAACTAAGGTTTCTCTTTAACCTTCTGCTTCATCCATACACCCTTTCTGGTGCTATGGTTCTATTTTTCCACACTTTCTCTTTTCGGTCATTGATCCTTACCGATCATAAAACCCATTTGGTTACCATCTCTACGATTTCTTATTCTAAACACGTGTCTAGCATCCACATTGATCTTTCGTATTATAACTCTTGCGAAATAGCGTCAACATATAAGCGTTTTCCTATCATGCTTCAGAATCTACTAGCTTTAATACCCTTGAGCTTAATTGCTCTCTTTTACCAAATCTCGTTACTACTTCACGTGATAATGCTTCTAGAAATATGAAGTCTCTCACTCCATGCTTTCTTTCTTTCCTCATTTCATTAACGTACCTGCAGGTTCCTTCTGGATACCCAACATTTCCTTGTTCTTTGTCTTAGTCCTAATGTGAAGAATATCGACACTTTTCTTCTATACAAAACTTCGTAAGGTGACGTGACTACATTCTGAATGTAACTATCCTCGAATGAAAACTATATCCCTATTACGTTATTGTCTCAACTCCTTTCGATACCCAAGGCATAAACTTTTTATCATGAAGAGCTAACTTTACACGAGATTTTAATCAGAGAACCTTTCATCAAACATCATTGCAAAATGATCAGAGTGATTCAAAGATAAATAAACTCACTTCCAAATGTATATGAGAAGAAGAAACTTTGATAAGAATGAGAACAACAATGTATGTACTTGTGAAAGAAAGTCTTTAGTATGATTTGGCTTTTCAACACATAATTGGGTGGCGTCCCACCAGACTTTTGTCACACAGACAAGAAGTCACACCATATGTATTGTCAATCCTAATCAGATGACGAATTGTCAAATGTAGGAAGAAGAAGAAAATGATGTTGAAAAGCTGTGATGAGTTTTCCTTCCTCAATGTGTTACGGAACTTTAACATAAAAGAAGTCCGTACTTAACTAGGAATCCCTTTTTCAAGGTCTCAAACTCATCCCAATTTTAGACTTTCGGCTAGAATATCTCTATTGAATTCAAGTTCTTCATAAATCCTACACTCTCATCTGCGCAATATAATGCTCTTATATCTCATGTACGGATACTATAGCTATCGGCTGCGATCACGAGTCGGATACCATAATAATCATTTATAACGACCTCCAGTCCACAATTTCACATCTCTTTTAGTACATTGGGACTTTCCCAATTCTCAACAATTTCGATACGTCAACACGTCTTCCTTGTAACTCATTAATTTCCTAAAATTTGACTTTGCCTGACCAAATCTCACCCTTTAGAGAAAATATCATACAATCTTCTTTCTCTTTGTAAAGCTAATTACACTTGCTCTTCGTTCTCTCTCTTCATCTTTTGGCAGACCAAAATATCATTTATACAAACCTTGGCTATCGGTCCAATCATTTCCTAAAAATTCTATTGATTAAATCTATAAAAGTTATAGATGCATTCATTGCTCCGATTGACATCCCAAAACTCATAATGTTCATAACTCTTGTCGAATGCACCTTCTAGCAATTCATTTAGATCCATCTCTATTTCATGTTGTCTGATTCTCAAATCTATCCTCGAAGGGTAAATTAGTCTCCAAACGGTTGGATAATCTATATCCATGGTTAGGATATTCAATCCTGATTATAATCTTAATCACTTTTGGCAATCCGCACACTAACTCGTGGCGTCATCCTTTCTTTAATAATCAAAACTGGTGCACCTCACGGTGACACTTTCAATCTCATCATGTCTTTCTCTACTACTCCTTATAATTGAGTAATTAATCCTTTTTATCTTGGTAGATGCAACTTCTAAATGCCTTTGATGTTAGTATTATTCTTGTCACTAGATCGATGTTGAACCATATAACTCTATTAGGCAGTACCTCATAAGGTCGCTAATAATTACATCCTCGACCCATTTACTACTACATACTCTTTTTGTTTTCCATGTATTTCCTTTATGGTACTAATCACAGTTGTCCAAAGACCTATCCTCCAAAGTGTAATAGACCTTTCACTTCCATCGTAATCTGAATCCCTCAATTTGTCTCTATGTCCTTTAACACAACTTCGTCATTATCGTGTAATCTTAACTTTCACCACTTTATCTCTATCGTTAGTTTGAACATCCTTATACCAACGATATTTCTCTCTCGACATTACATCTCTTCTCTTTTCTCAAAAGAAATCAAATCTCCATTGAATGACACTAATAAATATTCAGACAATATTACTTTTCCTGCCTCAGTCTTTACTTATTGAATCATTACCCCTTACGAATCCACTTTTTATTATAACCATTTTTCATCATCCGCTAACAATTTATATCCATCACGACCATTTTATTTGGTCACAGCATACGAGACAACCACTTGATAATTGTTGTAAACTTTAATTCCTAATGTTTCATACTTAGGCTCTTTTGTCCTAGTCTCAATTTCAACTTCATCTAGCTTCTCAAATACTTCGGAAAATATATAAAAATATATAACCTAGTTCTGGTAATAAATAGATTCACTTAAGAATTTCATACTTACTCTCGTGAAAGCAACAATTGCTAATCTTGACCATACACAATGATCATTCCACCAGCTCTGGTTTTGCCTCATCTCTGGGTTATACCCTTCATGAATTCCCCCCATCTCATGGGACATTGATGAACTTAACTCCTGGGTGATATATTTTGAGGGTGAAACAACCGTTTTTATTTAAAACTTTTCGCAAAGAGAATTTTCTCAAAACATACTTCTTTTCACCACCTTGGTTTACTAACCCCAAAGGGATTCATTCTGTCATTCGTTTCAATATCAACGGCTTCATACTTATATGGAAAGATCCTTTTCATCCTAATGGGCAGTACTTAGGGGCTAATAAATGGAATAGTCTATGTGCTAAGGTAAAACAATAGGTAGGTGTCAAACTAGGTTGACGCTCATAAAATATATCCTTAACACTGTTCATATCAATAGGACTGTCATATTTCTCAACAGGCTATCAAACACAACACGTGAGATATGCCAGATCGACATTACCTATCAGGTTGCTAGCTAAGGGGAGATTCCTCATAACTGGTACCAATTTCCTGTTCATACCTTTATCATCTGGTCCTTCCGACCGTCACTTTTCAAAACTCGTAGTCTACACGACATATGGTATATTACTAAAAGGATGAGACATACTGTCCACTATGTAGTCTCAATCAATTCACACTTAAGGGTCAATTATCCTATTACGGGACCTCTTTCCCTGAACCATTTATCTCATCTTAACAAATAAATTCTCTGTGAATGTTCACTCCCGCTTCTAGCCGTAGTCCCACTACTGGCAGAAGGAGCTTCATACCAACCCTTACTCACTTGGTCATTCATGCTTCTCATCTTGACCACAATATCCAAACTGTATGGGTCACCTCCACTAAGAGGCCCACTTTGATCCAAAAATACTTAACATACTTAGAAGATACAACAAATGTGCATCTTACCTCCTCATTGCGACTCTATACCTTATCAACACCACACATCGTCTTAACAATTATCCTTGACTTTTATCCTCAATAGAATCCTCAAAATCATTATACTTATCATCTTTGTACAAAATATATCATTGCCTCTTCCAGAATGGTCTTGCCAATTTCCGTCCAAAATCTATATCTCAAATGTCAATCATAAATCTCCTCACTACTAATTCCAAGTAGATGACCTTTTCTTAACTCATTCATTGGTACTACATCCGGTTGTCCAATTACGAACTCTACATAAGTTCTCGCGTTACCCTCTTACATACGAATAACTCTTAACACTCTCGTATCTAAGTACTATAACTCATGCTCTGATACCATCTCTGTAGCGCCCCCAAATCCGGGGTCAGGGATTTGGGTTGCCACATCATCATCCAATCATTTACAACCTGCAATAACTCAATAATCCAATGAAATCACATCACAGACCCCTCTCTCTCACATACACATCAGTTATAGGCTTAGAAACGATATACAACAAGTATCATTAGTTAATACAAACTAAATGTACTTATACAGGATCTCATACTATCAATGCTAACCTCTTCGTGAAGTAACATTAATAACTAGCTCAATACTGAAAACTTATCCCACTTACTTCCGTAGAATATGGTTGAACTGAACCGTCTCAAAGGTGAATCTTCTACTTTCCTTTCTCGAGGCATGAAGCCAATCGAACATGCTATCACTTTCTTTGAAAAATATAATTTAAGCAAGAATGAGCGAAAGAATGCTCAGCAAGTTATTCACCCAATTAGTTATGTGACTCTCATTCAAGAATATGATAATCACTACTATCTCGATAGTATAATCATAAGGTTACCAAGATATGGTAAGCATAATAGATTATCTTTCAACGATACATAATATCAGAGTTTTTCTGCTAAAAACATTTGTACTAAACATAAAGTTTAGAAAATATCATACGAACAATCTAGTTCGGTATATAACATAAGACACTATCAAATATAATGTTACTACTCTTTCATACATCCTTTGAAGCTTTTTGAGATAAAACTCAATGAACTTATTACGTTCATAGTTTTGAAATACTCTTTCCAACTTAGCAAAATAACTTCTACTATAGTTTTGCTAAACTCCCCTAATATACGGGGTACATCATTCAAGATACAACATTCATAGTTGCTTATCTTCAAGAAAACTAACTCACTTTGAACCATACCATTTGTAAGGTTTAAAATCCCATAAAATATCTTTAAGACCCTGTTGTGTTGTGATATATAAGGAAAATAAGAGTGAGTAATATAGCCCCACTATAATCATAACTTCTGTAAACATGCTGTAAAACTGTAAGCTTTCTTCTTTATCAAGTATATGCTGAAAACAGGCTGTAAAACTGTAAGCTTTTCATACATCAGTTACCTTCTGAAGTTTTCATATAACTATTCGCTATATCATACGAATAACAAGATGACATTTCAAATTGTTAAAAACCTTTTACTCATCAGATCCCATCTGAAGTTTTCTTTTCGTCAAAACATGAAGAGTAAGCTGAATCTTTCAGAACGTTTTACTGCTAAACAACACCATCGGTAACTCAGCTCCTAGGCTTTTGTTACGGTGCGTAGCACAATTCCAATTGGAAGAAGGGACTGTAACTGGAGCATCTCCACGCCCGCTACCGTTGTATACGATGATCAGTCGCAACATGCAGCAGCCTTCATCAGCAACCTATGGAAGCCTTCCGTTTCTCTACATGTAGAAGGGGGAGCCCCGGTACTCGCTACCGTTAATGGGTAGTCACCCTAGACCGCATACGGGTCAAAGTGCTGGACCGTGCGTCACTCGGCCTCTTACGCCAACTCCAAGTCCACTGAATTAATCTATAAATCTGAAACTGGAACATTAATCCAAGCTCCCCAAGTATATAATACTTGTTAATAGATTCGTCTATCTAACCTGGAACTGGAAGTTAATCCTAGTTCCCCAAGTATATAATACTTGTTAATAGACCTTCATAGCTGTCAGATTAAGTGATGCAGTCGCCTTACCACACAGATAAGTTGACCTTCATCATATAATCTCCTTTCTCAAGGACTGAATTCATTTTGAAAACCATGACTCGGGAGTTTGTCGGAAAACTTCACTGCTTTTGATAAGTTGAAAAACTCTTGCTACTGTGGAAACTAGTTCCAAAACTTGACTGCTTTTGAGAAGTAAATAATCATTCACTTCTTAAACTGAGTTCCCTATTTTTGATAAGTCTGAACATATTTTATTATTATTAAAAGAATAAAATAAATAATTAAATTAAATATTAGGGAGCTCCTACTATTTTTAAATCATTTTCGGAAGGTCGGAAAGTATTTAAAATAATTATCGAAAGCTTCGAATAATTATTAAAGACCTAAAATAATTCGAAAATGAATTTTAAATAATTAATAAATATTTACATAATATTTATTAATTAAAAATTAATTAAAAATTAATTAATATTTATTAATTAAAATTAATAAATAATTAATTAATATTTATTAATTAAAATTAATAAATAATGCTCAATAAATGAATATTCAAAATAATATTCATTAATTAAATAAATATTAAAAATAATATTTATTATCTCCTTTTTATTCTTTTATTAAAGAATATCAAAATATAAATATCGAAATATTTATATCGCCTTTTCAAAATAATCTGTCTCCGGCTCCTTCCGGATTATGACAGTACTTTATCATAACATGCCGACTCCCGGTCTACGTTTGAAAATACATAACCGCTCTATGCTTAGAGCCTTTACTTTTACCGACTTATATCTATAATACTTATAGCATATAGTCGCAATGTTTGGGAAATATGTAAATATACATAACAATTCATGCTTTTCAACATACAGTTATATCACAACAACAACAGTCTTTCGACAAAACATTAGTACATTAAGTACGAGTTTTGAAAACTTGCATAAACATACTTTAACTTCATATGCAAGATCAGGAATATAACATTTTGATATTAAAGTATATGGTTAGAAAAACTTGCCTGGAGTCCAAGATACGCTCTCAGAGTTCCACTCGTTCCGGATTTTCTATCAATAGATATCACAATCCTCAGTAGTACTCTTACTCCATGAACTACTTATATTACTAATAAGTATAATTGCATATCGAGTCCAATTATGATAACTCCCATTTGTACTTAAACCCTCTTTAGTCATCACACTTTAGACACCCAACTTCTAGTATTTTTAGTAAATTGAGTTTTAATCCGATTAACTCAAATCTTTCTCGGGAGTCATCCTTGACATCCCTAGTGTCTTAGGTAAAAGTTTCACATGCAAGTAAGCATCTTAGCTACTTCGATGATAGCCTCAAAGTTGGTTATTAACGTGGTTTCTAAGTTATGCGTTACCTTTAGTAAATTGGTCATAACTTTTGACTCGTAACTCCAAACGACGCAAACTTAGCGCGCAAACGATCTAGAGAATGCCTATAATACAATCCATCAAAAGTTTGCTCTGGACAGAGGACTCATTTTCGAATGTTCAAAACAGGGCAGTGGCTTCTCCCATGAACAGCGTCACTGCACAACTTTCGTTTCAACATTTTTATAAAATCGAAATATTAACATCTGCCTTTGAAATTTTGCAGGGGCCTTAAAATATTTATCCTCCAAATTTCATGATTTTTGACAACTGTTAAAGGGTCCGTTTATATTTACGAAGATGGATTCCCGAAACAGTTTGGTTGTTTTAGTGGCTTTCACTAAATTTGGCTTATCTCCTAAACCGTATATCGGAATAACATGATTCAAGCGTCAAAACGATGTATGAAACAAGGCCTAACCAACTATGGCCAGAGGCCTTTGGGGCCAGTAGCTTGACATTACGATTTTCACAGTTTAAAAGAGTGTTTACGAAAATCGGGCATTACGACGGCTATAAACGTAACATTTTCCGGATTCAACCAATCGTGAATCCATTCCAACCAACACTCATCCTCACTCTTTACATCATGGCAACAACAATAAGTTACTCATTTCACCATTACAGTATATCATCAATACAAGAACTCAACCAAAAGCTTAACATCAACATATCTTTACCATACTTAGCTTAAGACTTCATTCACTAACACTTCCATGGCATCATACTCACACAAAGCACAAGGGTTAGAGGTTGTCCATACCTTCACAAAGCTCAAACAACAACTAGATAGTGCTTGGAGTCCTTAGAGAAGCTTGATCTACCTTTGTTCTTAACTAAACATCAAGAAAACAAGCTTTAAAATTTTTGGAGTTACTATTCAGCTTCAACTTCAATGATTTATTTACGCCATCAAAACACCTCCAAAAATTATGAAAGTAAATACGTACCTTCTATATATAGTGAAGAAGCTATGGTTAAAATTTGGTGATATTTGGATGAGTGGAAATTAAGTTATGAATTTTTCTTTGCAGCTGGTTCAAACTGGGCAGAAACTAGAAGAAGTGGAGAAGAGAGCTTTTTCTCTCTTTGCTTTGCTCTCTTGCTTTTTGAAAAGTGTTGACTGATTTTTTTTTGTGGACATAAAGCAAGTAATATCAGCCATATGTTATTGTCCAACTAGCCATCAAGTGCATCCAAGACTTAATTAAAACTTGGCCCTTAATTTAAGGAACTATGTTTCCTTAATCTTGGTTAACTCTTTGGTTAACTTTGCTAACTTAGTTACTTGGCTTGGTTACTTGATCCCACCCATGCAAGTACTTGCTTGCATGGCTTGCATGGGTTTCTCTCTAATCACTTATTCATTAATCCCCCACGTAATTTCGTTTAATTTCCGAAACTTTTTCTTCGTAGAATTTCGTAGCGTAAATCCTTAATATTCCAAATACTTTACTTCTCCTAGGATTATAATTCCTTTAATTAAATCATCCTCTTTATTCACAACTTAATTCTCTTATTCCTTGATATCTCGTAAATTATGAAATAATTAGTAAAAGCAAAAAATTTCGGATTCCGACGGCTTTTACATTCACTCATTTTCTTCATACAACAATACCACATCTTCGGTTTTTCAATATTCCAACACTTACTAGGTGTGGGCTAAAAAGTTTTTCATAATCCGTAGAATCACTATTCATCCGGGTCGTTTATAAATAAATAAAAAAAAAATCATCCAAAAATTTGGGTTATTACAGTTTTTGAAGTCTAATTCGACTCCATTCCAAGTCGAAAGTCACAAAGCCATGAGGCCCTCAGTAATTTCGACTTCAAAGGTTTTTGAAGTCTAATTCGACTTCATTCCAAGTCGAAAGTCACAAAGCCAGGAGGCCCTCAGTAATTTTGACTTCAAAGGTTTTTGAAGTCTAATTCGACTCCATTCCAAGTCGAAAGTCACAAAGCCACGAGGCCCTCAGTAATTTCGACTTCAAAGGTTTTTGAAGTCTAATTCGACTCCATTCCAAGTCGAAAGTCACAAAGCCATGAGGCCTCAGTAATTTCGACTTCAAAGGTTTTTGAAGTCTAATTCGACTCCATTCCAAGTCGAAAGTCACAAAGCCATGAGGCCCTCAGTAATTTCGACTTTAAAGGTTTTTGAAGTCTAATTCGACGTCAAACGAAGTCGAAATCGACCTCAATCCAAGGCTTTGACTTCAAGAAAATTTAAGGCCTAGTTCGACTTCAAACGAAGTCGAAATCGACCTCAACCCAAGGTTTCGACTTCAAAAGAATTTGAGGCATAATTCGACTCGAACGAAGTCGAAATCGACCTCAGGGCAACATTTCGACTTCAAGGATTTTGAATCCCTAAATCGACTTCGATCGAAGTCGAAATCGACCTCAACTAGGAATTTCGACTTCAAGGCAATTTGGAATCCTGTTCGACCTGAATCCAAGTCGAATTCGACCTCAAGCCATCAATTCGACCTCGAGAGATATTGAGGTCGAAATCGACCTCAATCCTAGTCGATTTGGGTCAGAAATGCGAAAATCATGTTTGGCCAATTAGCTACGAATAAAAGTTCTTTGGGGACCGATTTATTCAATGATAATTCTTTAAAGGGATTAAAAATAAAAAGACCTGAGTCCAAAGGATGAGCTAAAATTGATTAAAACGAGTCAAAAGCCCGATAAGGCACTGAAACCCTTTGTGAAACTTTTACGAAAACTCGCGAAATTTTCCCAAAAGTTGGGGGGCAAATGATATGCGTAAAAATAGCCCTGAAGGAATAATAAATATAGCATTTATTATTTCATTAAATAAACCTGATATGGTTCAAAGGCTTGGGCCTTTAAAACGAACTAGGAAAATAAATCTAAGGATCAACTGGATTTGTAAGTCCATCCCACAAGGTTCTGTGGAAGCCATAGGCCCAGCAAGCCCTTGTCAATAATTAATTTCGTAGTTAATTAATAAAGGCTCAGTAAAGGCCCAAGAAGTCTGTTAGAGGCCTTCATCCTAGAAGGATTTAGAAACCCAAACGTGGGAAGAGTCTCACAAGGGCTCTCATTCCTACAAGGTTTGAACAACCCTATCACTGGGAGACTCGGCCCCCAAGTCTCCTAATTCTAATCTGATTCCAAGGCCTTCGTGCGCCTATATAAAGGGCCTAACCCCTCAACCTTAGAACTACGTTGTTGGCTTGATTCTCATACGAACTGAGATACGTAGGCAGTTAACGAGGACCTGAGTTAGTTACGAAACGTTAGTGCAGCCATTAAAGCTCGAAGCTCCCCCAAACCCTAGCATTAATTACGTATTAAATACACCTCGTTTTTGTTCCGTAACAAATATTAAAATCTATTTCAAATAATTTTTTTGTTTGAGATTACGAAACTGTATAAATAGTAATCGTGATAACTCAACACTAGAACAGGACATGTAAATAATACTACGCCTACACAGAAATCAGGAAGAAATGAAGACAAGGCAAATACAGTGAATCAAAATATTAAAAGAAGTTTTGAAGTCCACTATAGGTCACTGAAAGAAGTTCATTAATATGTTCATGCCTCAGAGAAGAATAATGTGTAAAGACTTTCAGGGTTTCAGAAGTGTTGAAGATTCAGTATAGAAGTGCCACAAGAAGATTTCAGTGTAAAGGCATTGATTGAAGATAGACAGTGTTCGAAGCATAGGAATCTAGAAGAATTGAAGACATGGTAAAGACAAAGGATTAAGAAGACAGCTGCAGTCTTGAAGCTATACTCACTGAAAGAAGTTCATTTAAGTGTTCAAGCGTCAGTGAAGAACAGAGAATGAAGTATTCAAGATTGTGGTAATAATGGAGATGTTGTCTAAGTACCAGAAAAGATTCCAATGAAGTTACAGTGTTTATTGACAGTCAGTGTTCGAAGCAATGAAGTTGCTGCAAACTTAACAATGCAAATAAGGCTATAATACGAAGACTTGGATCGAAGTTAGTCGTCTGTGAACCAGACCAGTTGCACTAGGCGTCAGCGGTTTGTGAAAGGAATCTGAGTATTAACTATAGAAAAATTGTTAAGTTGAAGAACGTACCTGGAAAGAACGGTTATTTATTAAGGTACGAAAAAGTGATTTGTAAAGGCTACAGCCAAACAGCTAAACAGCTAATAGCCAAACAGCTAAACAGCTAATAGCCAAACAGCTAAACAGCTAAATAGCTAAAAGGGTGCAGGGTGCAAAGTGTCACAACCTTGGTACGAAAAGTGAAGGTTTCTGAACTACAGTCGAAGAACGGGAACAACTCAGGGTACAGGGTGTATTGCGACAAGACTTTGATACAAGAAATGGAAGTTGGTAAACTTCAATCAAGGAATGAGAAGGAGGTCAAAGTGCAGTGACCAAACTGCACTTTGACCATGTGAATAGTGAAGCGCACTCACCTTCTCACGCGCCACAAAACTTTCTAAGGGAAACAATTGTAATGGCGCCTACACAGGGTGTCCCCTTGTGTAGGCGCAACACAAAGTTGGCTTCAGCAAATTCTAGGTAAATGGCGCCACTTGATTTTATACAGGGAAGTCACTCTACTGGCGCAACAGAAAATATTCAGGCGCAACAAAGAAATTATTTCTTGGCCCCACTCATCCCTCAGCCAATCAAATTACAGCAGCTACTTTATTTGATTTAAAGTCTACACCAATTGAAGAGTCGTCTTCAACAACACAAAAATATGTAGAGAGCTACTGCCATGGCCGGGGCAAGAAGAAACAAATAATACACACCCATACCTTGCTCCTGGTCAGATATTAGGACCTGGTTCTTTAACGAAAAATGCTCAGGGCTCCTAGATATCACTCCCTACGGACTCAATTTTTCCTTGTACTAATTTAGATATATTTGTATAGGAACTGAGGCTAATATTTTTGTGTTAGTAGCAAAGAATTAATTTATTCTTTGGAAGCCAGTTATATTTTTAACTGGGTGTAGCACCCCTCTGGGTTTATATATGAAAGATATATTCCCGGAAACTTGTCTCCATAATTTACTTGCTAATTTTCTAGAACTTTAATGTTTATTCATAAACACAGAAAATTAGTAGGCAGTTCACCTAAACACTACAAATGACCAAACCCACTCTGAAGCAATAATTTATTTATCCGTAAATCCCGAAAAGAATTTAAATTATTGTGAGTATCGTATTCAAGCCCCCTTCTACGATATTTCGGGACCTAACAATTGGTATCAGAGCTCGCTGATTGATATACAAATCAGGATCCGTAACCCAGTGAAGCTCACCGTGCCAAAGCTGCTTACTCAGAAGGAGGCTTTGTTAAATAAGTTTAATTATAAACTGTTAATAAGTTTATTTTATAAACTTTTATAAAATTTGTTTTATAAACTTTTATTAGTTTATATTATAAATTTTAATTAGTTTATTTTATGAACTTAATATTAAATTTATTTTATAAACTTTTATAAAATTTGTTTTATAAACTTTTATTAGTTTATATTATAAATTTTAATTAGTTTATTTTATGAACTTAATATTAAATTTATTTTATAAACTTTTATAGAATTTGTTTTATAAACTTTTATTAGTTTATATTATAAATTTTAATTAGTTTATTTTATGAACTTAATATTAAATTTATTTTATAAACTTTTATAAAATTTGTTTTATAAACTTTTATTAGTTTATATTATAAATTTTAATTAGTTTATTTTATGAACTTAATATTAAATTTATTTTATAAACTTTTATAAAATTTGTTTTATAAACTTTTATTAGTTTATGTTATAAATTTTAATTAGTTTATTTTATAAATTTTAAAAACTAAGTTTATAATTTAAATTTATTAAACTTAAATCTTGGTCCATTTTTGTTTCGGCAGTAAGTTGTTTGAAGTGATTAAAGGACTACATGGACTACACGCGCGGAAATCTGAAGCAAATGTAGTTTGGTGACTTGCACGCGCAGCGCCACTTAATTAAGCAGCGCAACTTGATATCTGTACTTGGCAAATTCTCTAGTGAATTAAGTTGCGCCTCTCTTCTTGAACTGTTGTGTCTAGCGCCACAAAAAAATCAAGTTAATCAGATTCAAGGAAGCAAAAGCTATGTTGTGCCTGTACAGGGAGTTAACTGTACAGGCGCCACTAAAACACTTGGCACCACTTATTCCAAATTGCAGTTTAGTACCCCTAATTTTGTACCCTTTAATTTTTAATTTTTATTTTAGATTTATTTATTTTTCCAGAAAATTTAAAATTCTTGAAAACTAAAATTTTTCTTAAATATTAATTTACGATATTTTAATTTTTAAGAAAATTCGAAATTCTTGAAAATTAATTTATTGTATTTTTTATTTTTGATTAATTTATTTTCTAAGAAAATTAAAAATTCTGTAAATCTAAATTTTTCTTAAATATTAATTCGAGGGTGCTCAAGGGTTTGTAGATGAAGATTTTTCCGGGTATTGAAGACAACAAAAATTGACTGAAGATTATCCGATGAAGTTAATTCTGGAACAGTTTGAAGAAGTTGTGGTACTAATTTCTTCAGAGGTTTACTCCATAGGATCCCACTAATATTTTGGAAGCTGCAAAAGAAGAGATTAATTTGGGTACAGTTTTTGGTTAATTTGAGTTGAATTTTTGGATGAAAAATCTAAGGGGTTTGAAGTAGTGAAGGAGAACAGACTGGACTACCTGGAATCTCAGTACAAGCCTTAAAGACTATTCTACAGGGAGATTACAGGAAGTTCGTGCTAACACTGCAGATCATCTGGAACACAGGATACAGCCAACGGGGATTTAAGGATACAACCACATTGTCTGTAAAAGACCTGTATGTGCTGAAGGCCTATGAACTAGAACAAGAGCTGAAGAAGATAATATTTGGTAAAGCAGGTTGTTAGCATATCCACTGTATTTGTGACCCAGGAACCAAAGTTGATTGAAGTCAAGGTTGAGAACCTCTGAACAGAAACGAATTGATCCTAGAAGCTGAATTGAAGATGTTGTAGCTCGAGGTAGTGGTCAAGGTGTTGCATGTGAATTTGAAACTTTGGAATTTCTTGAGAACTGGACTGCAAGTCAAGCCTGCATGGCAACAGGAAGTTCAGTAACATCAGATTCAGACGGAATCCAAATTCTTAATCTAAGGTCATTACCTATAGATTCCATAAAGGAGATTTTCAAGACCAGTTCAAGAGGCGGTTGCAAGACAGGGATGGTTTATATTTGAAAGACAAGATCAGGGGTTTGCTACACAGTTTGAAGAAGCCTGTACAAGCAAAAGATGACATACACTATGTTGGGTTGTAGCAGGAATCTCAAGCATTAGTGAGGATACCGCAAGGGAAAGCATTTGTTGGTGAAGTTAAATGCAAGGCTGATTCTATCAGTGACAGTGATGAACCAAATGGATATCTGGCATCAATGACCAACACTGGAGATCAATCACTGAGCACTTCACAGGTACACATTCTAACTAGTATACGCTTATCTAATTCAAAACTGTATGATTATTAGGTATTGAAATGTATTATATTCATGTCAGTATGTTAGCATCTTAGGACTTAAATGCTTAATTGATTGCTAAGAATAAGATTGCATGCTAGGATTCATGAGTTTAATTAGTACATTTCATACTTGATTTTATATGCAGTAAAATGAATATCTAGAATTAGATATGGTGTTCTAGACGGTTAGGTGTATCCCTAAACATTTGCTGGAACTTGAGTTAAATCTTATGTGATTTAATACCTCTGTTAATGTTGTGAAAATTGCTAAATAGACAAACAGGTCATAGATCAGATATTTTATATTTGTTCTTATTGTGATAAATGACTTGTTAAGTGTATGTGGAATTTGATATTGCTCATAATGTTTTATTCAAATATTCTGCAAATTCTTAAATTGTTTATGTGCTTATTTTCACATGATTTGCTCGCACTCACATAGTTGTACTTAAATGTCATATCATATCATGTATTGCTTGTTAGGGATAGAATAATAAAAGATGGTAGAATTATCTAAGTAGTCAGTAACATTTGTTGATTCGAGGTTTAATCTGAAACTGACTTAGGTAATTAGAGATAGTTACAAAATGTTAGACAACAACAGAAATGGATTAGACAGAATTAGTAATTAATTTGTTAGTTCTTCTATCCATGTGCTTTTATGCATATTGAAGCTGTTGTTACCTCTGATAATATCTCTAACCCATCTGGACTCAATTGAAATTGAGTACCAAGAAGCTTAATCATTTGTGATTGCAGAGTATGTACCAAAAGGCAAAAGTTATGTGACTTCGTGACATTTAATTGTTCGAGGCATATGATTAAGATTAAAGCTCTGAGATCATAGTTGGTTGAGAAGGCCTCCCCGATGGTAACCTTTGGAGATGACAACAAAGGATGTACAAGGGATATGGCTATCATGGTTTAAGAACTGTCATCAATGGAAGTATCTTTCTTGTTGAAGGACTTAAGCACTATCTACAGGGCACTAGGGAATTCTTTATCAAGGGTTTTCTGGAAAAGCATTGAAAAGGAAAAGTGTTTGATCTCAAACAAGAAGGTTGGAAGCTCACTCAACTGAGAGTGAGGAAGTTTGTTCGTAGCTGACATGGAGTTTATATGCAAAGGTGAAGTGAACTTTTCAGTAAAGCTTCATCAGTAAAGAGTTAGCTATGGCAAAAGAAGCTCTCACACTTGGTGAACAATACAATGGATTCTCCAATAAAGATGAAATTTGTGAGAGGACTGCTTCTAATGGAATTCTATCCAGAAGGACATTTTGAAGTACGTCACATAGGGAAGTCAATGAAAACATCACATGAAGCAAATTATGTCATTGAAGAAATATGCTTAGTGGTAGTTAATGACAACCCTAGTTACAATTTGGTGATGTTCGTGCATTCAACAGACAAAATGTCACAGATGGTAATTGATCATCAGGTAGATCAAGTTGGAAGCAAAGTAAGCTGTGAGAACTTTAAAGTCAGATAGTGGAACTGAATTTCGCGAATGAAGTTCTAAATGAAGTCTGCACTTATAAAGGTACTTTAAAGATGAAGCAATTAACATAACGTGCTGCTTTAATCAACAAGATCGTGAAAAGACATCATATGAGTTAATGGCCAACCAGAAGTAAACACTGAAGCTCTTTCGTGTGTTTGGAGGAAATTGATAATTACTAAAGATTTTGATGAGTATCTTGACAAGAAGTTAAGACTCAAGGAACAATTTTCCTCGGCTACTCATTGATGATGTAAAACCAGAAGGTGATTAAAAGTCTGAATGTGTCGACCTACTACACCAAGCTCCCAAGCATTCAAATGAAAGTCTATTCTGAATCTTTGAAGTATGACATCTCGTCAAAGTCAAATTCAGATACTGATGATGAAACTGAGGTTGCAGAAGGAATCAATGATAATGATGATGATTCAGATCCTACTAGTGGAAATGGTAGTGAAACTACACAACTCGTGGACTTTAACAGAATCCACTGAAAAAGGTGACGGATCTTCAACACATCCTAGCAACAACTCAGGGGGAGCAAATAAAAGAAGGATCAACTAGTCGTACTCAACACAATGAAGATCAAAGGAATACATCAAGAACATTTCTGCTAAGACAAAGGGTTTGAAGTCAAAGTCATTCCTGGAGTCTAGTTCTTAGTCAACCAGATTTTGAGTAAAGGCTAGAAGTGCTAATCAGAATGAACATATATTTTTTTGGGACCTAACAATCCACATTTGGTATCCCAAAAAATACTGAAGATGCACTGATTGATCCATATTGGGTGATTGCAAATGCAAGATGATCTCAATCAGTTTGAAGGCAGAAACTACTGAAGCTGGAACCCAGACCACAAAAGTCGAAGCTGAAATTGGTACAGTAAGGGTTCACAGAAACTGGATAGTTATTGGCATTGTTATGAGGGACAAAGCCAAACTGGTTGCTATAGGTTACTATCAAGTAGAAGGTATCGACGATGATGGAAATAGAATCTTCGGGACTTTCAAGATCAAACAGTAAGCACCAGTGACGAGACTTGATCCTTTAGGACCAAACAAGATGAGGACCTAATAAAAGGATATCCCTAGCACATGTGGAGCGTTCAAGCATGAAGATCTATCAGATGAATGTGAACAAGTGCACTCCTGAATGGTGAGTTAGAAGTTGAAGTTGATGTACAACTCCTGGACTTTAAAGTTGCAGATCCATTGGAATTTGTATATCATTCTCTTCACAAGCTCTCTATGAATGGAGTTAGGGATTCAAGAAAATCGTCAAGGACATGGTATGACACTCTAACCAGTTTATTACTTGAAAATGATTTTGGTAGAGTCGTTATACACATATATATCTCTAGAATACATGGCACACACAATGTAATATATGTGCTAGAATACAATGATTATATTATATATGGGTCTACTAATGAAAATTTGGCAAGATATTTGCTAAGTTAATGCAGAGTAGGTACAAAATGAGCATGTTGGAAGAGTTGCAATTCTTTCTGGATTATAATTAATTCAAAAGAATGATGGCAATTAAAGTAAGTCAAGGATCTTTTGAAGATGCGCAATTTGGAAGATTCTAGACCTGCCAAGACTTCTTTCTAACAGACCACTAAGCTTGATCAGGGCAAATCAGGTATATGAACTGAAGTGACAAGCTATAGAGGTATGACCAGCTCATTACTTATTCAAGTGTATAAAGACCATATATTTTATTCTCGATATGCCTATGTGCAAGTTTCCAAGTGGATACTAGAGAATCTTATCTTATAGCTAAGTTATGAATTGTTAGATATCTTAGGGGATCACCAATTCTTGAAATCTGGGACCCTAAAGATACTAGGTTTAACCTAATTGGCTATATAGATATAGATATGCAGGTTGTAAGAAAGACAAGGAAGTCATTCCTAGAAGCTGTCATTATTTCCAGCAACTCTATTGATCTCTTCACACCACGTATGGAACAAGCGCATGGACACCAGGTATCATTTCTTTCGAGAGTTGTCCTCAGTAGAATAACTTGCAGATCTTTGCTAAATAGCTTGATGAATTTATTTTATCTAAGTTGGTTAGTGAATTTGGGATATTATTTATTTGCACATTTGTTGGAAATCCCATCTGCAATGAATTCTTAAATGAGTTCACAAGTATTAAATTTTCAATATTTAAAGGACTTGTGAATTTATTTTTAAATTCAGTTCCTCATGCTTATAGCTACTAGTTTAATTATCATGTTTACAATGCAATATACATAAGTGGTAGTTAAATTATTTAGCATAAGCTAGAAGCATAATTATTTGCATGTTAAATATTTGATGAGTATTAGTCAAGATGTCTTGCTTAATTGCTCTGATATTTTTCTCTGTTATTCTAAAATATTTTGTTACAAATAATTGTGATACTTTTGATATTAGTGACAGTATTTAGAATTTCTATTCTAAGTAATTAATGCATATTTCAAAACTCACTAATATTGGAAGACGAAGTATTTTCTAAGTTATGTGTATAAAATTCTCAATATTTTATATACTTAGGAAATATTTCTAAATTTGATTTTTGTTGCGAGAAGTTGCTATTAGGAACACAAGTGTTAAATGTCTATATTTAAAGGACTTGTGAATTTCTATTCAACTATTTTCTCGAGTTTAAATATATCAATAATAATTGTTATGAGTATAATTGTAATATGCTAGAGTGACAATTATTAGATATAGTGTAGAAAGTTATATGCTAATATTCAATCTTATGAATATTTTAGTATTTAGCGAAATTATTTTATCATATTAAAATTATGGATTGAAGCAATACAATGATTATCAGTTTCATAATTTTGATTTGATAAAATATAAGAAGCACAATTTCTTGCATCTTGAAATTATTGATAAATATCGAATAATTGGTATCAGCGTGCAATTCATTGTGATATTTTTAATATTAGTGATAACACAAGTTGTTTGTCTGAAATCACTAATAATAAAAATATGTCTAAATGCTTATTGTTCTACTGAATGATTGTCATGTTTATTTGATATATATGCATGTGATTGGCAATTGCTTAGTATAGCATAAGTATTTAATTTATTTTAATTTATTTAAATCATGATGATATAAAACAATTCAGTGATATATTGGTTCCATGATTTAAGTAAGTTAAAATAAATAAGAAGCATAATTATTTGTAGTATAAATATTCTCTTTTATTACTTTGTGATAATTGATTAATATTTTATTACAAAATAATTGTGATATATTGATACTAATGGATTTGATTAGTCTTTATGCTAAGTAAAAATTGGTTTTTGAAAAAGCCGTTAGTATTAGTATATTTAGTTTTCTTTCTTTGACTGAATTTTAAACTTGAATGTATTAAAACGAATTTCTTGTCTGATTCTTTTTCAAAACGTTTTATTCAAAAATACATTCATTTTTCTATCAGTTTTAGAGAAAAAACATCAAAATTCTTTTTCAAAATTTCTCTTTTGAAAATCTTTTGAGTTACAGCCCTACTTTGATTTCTAAATCCTAGGGTGTGAATCAAACTTTTCTTGAGGATAATCTTTCTTTAAACCTCAAAATATTTTATCCTCTCTCCAAAGCTGGTTTTAAATGCTATATTATCAAAACCATTTTCTCTCTTAATTTTTCTTTTTAAAGTGGCAGAAACTTTGTGACTGCTATTTTATTTGGAGAAATTATTTTTTAACTTCGAGGTATCAACCATTTGTAAAATGATTTGTTTTTAAACACTTGTTTCAATGTATGTTTCACATTGATTCATACTACCAAAACAGTGGTTGTTGCTTTGAAGGCCTAATACTGTATTGTTAAGCATTCATTCACCCCAATTGTCATGTTTTTATTTTAAGTCGGGGATACTATCAGGTGGACGAAAATGATGTAAATCATAAGTGGATTATGAGTCGGAAAATCATAGTCCTCTATCTAATAAGGATGTTTTGCAAAACCATTTTCAAAACATACAGTGCTCAGGTTTAATGGAAAAGAATCATTTCATTAAGATAAAATTTGGTAAGAGAATTGAGTTTCTTATTTGGTGTAAATTCCCGCATTTTATTATGGGAAGTTTGCCTTATAAGAAATTCATAAGGGATAGACTTTTTCTCTGATACACATTCCCGCGTTTTATTAAGGGATAAGTATCTTAAAGAAAATTTCTATTGGTATCATGTTCTTAAATGATAAATCTTTAGAACCGACAAAACTCTTTTATTAAAAGTGCTTTAATGCAATCCATTACCATTCCTTCTTATATTTTTCTTTCTCCTTGAGATGAAAACTATGTTTTGGAATGTTAAGGTGATTATCTTTTTATCTTATTTAATTAACTTTATCCGTTTAGCCCCCAAAGGCTATAGAAGCTGGCCAGGAGGTTGAAAACCCATCAATCTCTTACCCAGGCCTTAGTACCAAACACTCATTCATCCACTTCCATATATTAACCCTTGGAGATATAAGGAATACATGTAAATTAGAGGTTGATAAGGGAGAAACTGCACTCGATGCAGCAAATAAGGATGAAGTCGGAAGTGCACCCATAGCTCTACCTCTAGAGAAGTAAAGTAGTATATAACTGAGGTAACTGTAAGCTCATCTGCATCTTCTCAAAAGGATGCAGAGCTGAAAAGGCAATAAAACTGTCTCTGGAATCACTCTCTTAACAGGGTGAGTCCATTGAAATTCGCTCGTCAGCCAGAGCATCTTGTAATGAGTCAAGCACACCACTGGCAATCACGCTGATGGTAAGCCCAAACAGATAAATTCTAGGAACACATTGCAAGGCGTGCACAGTGAGAGGTATAGGCATTTAGAGGAGATACAGACTCTAGCCATACATTACATTGTCTAAGTATCTACCTCAAACAGAAGTTAAACTTCTGCATCCCGAAAGGGAGATCTCTTGTTCAGATTTATCTGGGCTTGAGAGGCAACTGCTTGACAAGAATTCTTCGGATGAGTCAAGTAGGGTATTTTATACAAAATTTCCGTCACAGGGTTACGAGGGAAACGTAGACTCTAATTTGCCATTCATTACAATGTCTACTACGTCGCCCCTCTTGGAAGGAACATTTCCAGATCCTGAAAAGGAATGTCCACCTCCCGTTTACGGAAAAGGTGTGAGGCAACTCCTTGATAGAACAAGGCAGGATTCCCAAAAAGATTTTAAAATCTTGGGATAACCCATCTCAAAGAGGTGAGGCTCCACTAGACAATGATTTAACAATCGCTATTGAGTCTGGTGCTGAGACAGTGCTTATGCATGATAGATCAAGAACACCTCAACGAGGCAATTCTCCACTTGATAGTGATTCAGTTAATTCGGATGAATCAGGTGTTGGGAATATATATGAATTGACGGATTTCACTTGCAGGTACAGAAGGCTAAATTTGGAATGCAGAGTGAAAGTGAGAGAGAGAAACACTTAAGTGAAAGTGAGGGAGAGATACACTTGAGTGAGAGATAGGGAGAGAAAGAGTGAAACACTTCTAAGTGCTCGACACTTAAGTGTAAACACCAACAGAACGTAGTAGAAGTGAGGAAACCATAAGCCAAACACTTACCCTTGCTACTTGCTACTTCTGAAAGAAAAGCTACTATATTTTTCCCGATCAATGACAGACGAGAACCTTCTTTGGAAGACAAACCATTCAAAAGTGGGCCATTGGAGGATTCCTCAACTAAGGGGGAGAAGTTATAGGAAGAAAAAGAGGAGAAGTTAATAGGAGAAGTTAATAAAGTCTTATCTTCGTATCCTTCGGAAGAGTTAAGAGTTAATATCCTAAAGGGGTTCGTATCCTGAATCCTGGAAGATTCTTGGAAAAAGGGTTTCGTATCCTTGGGAGAAGTTAATATCCTTAGGGGGAGATTTTAGACAAGAAAAAGAAAATCTTATCTTCTGATCCTGAGGGGAAACAACAGAATATGGGAGAATCAAGAAACGGTATCCTATACTTGAAAGGAGTTGTCAGAAGAGGATTCCTCATCCAAGTGGGAAGAACATAGAAGAATTGACACTTCCATTGATTATCTAAAGGGAGAAGAATAAAGAAAAAGAAGAAGAATCACATTCTTAGGGGAAGAACATATTTGAGCTATGTTCTATGTTCAACAGAAGACATTCCCAGGAATTTGAATTCTTATGAAGCTCTGTTTATGGTAAGTTCTTTAAGTTCAAACTATGAAAGATTTTGAAGCAGAGAAAGCTCAAACACAGACAGAAATGAAGGTGATACTACTTGAATATCAGTTCAGTGCTAGAGGAACAAACATCTTTCGTTTCAGTCACACAAGAAATCTGGAAATGTATAATCTGATCCAGAAAAACAAGTAGCATTATTTACAAGTCCCGGACGATTACTTTTTCTAGGTGTTAGTTGAGTTATCCTCTCTATGAGATTTGTTTGCTAAGTTTAACTATCAAATAGGGGGAGATTGTTTAAGATTACGAAACTGTATAAATAGTAATCGTGATAACTCAACACTAGAACAGGACATGTAAATAATACTACGCCTACACAGAAATCAGGAAGAAATGAAGACAAGGCAAATACAGTGAATCAAGACATTAGAAGAAGTTTTGAAGTCCACTATAGGTCACTGAAAGAAGTTCATTAATATGTTCATGCCTCAGTGAAGAATAATGTGTAAAGACTTTCAGGGTTTCAGAAGTGTTGAAGATTCAGTATAGAAGTGCCACAAGAAGATTTCAGTGTAAAGGCATTGATTGAAGATAAACAGTGTTCAAAGCATAGGAATCTAGAAGAATTGAAGACATGGTAAAGACAAAGGATTAAGAAGACAGCTGCAGTCTTGAAGCTATACTCACTGAAAGAAGTTCATTTAAGTGTTCAAGCGTCAGTGAAGAACAGAGAATGAAGTATTCAAGATTGTGGTAATAATGGAGATGTTGTCTAAGTACCAGAAAAGATTCCAGTGAAGTTACAGTGTTTATTGACAGTCAGTGTTCGAAGCAATGAAGTTGCTGCAAACTTAACAATGCAAATAAGGCTATAATACGAAGACTTGGATCGAAGTTAGTCGTCTGTGAACCAGACCAGTTGCACTAGGCGTCAGCGGTTTGTGAAAGGAATCTGAGTATTAACTATAGAAGAATTGTTAAGTTGAAGAACGTACCTGGAAAGAACAGTTATTTATTAAGGTACGAAAAAGTGATTTGTAAAGGCTACAGCCAAACAGCTAAACAGCTAATAGCCAAACAGCTAAACAGCTAATAGCCAAACAGCTAAACAGCTAAATAGCTAAAAGGGTGCAGGGTGCAAAGTGTCACAACCTTGGTACGAAAAGTGAAGGTTTCTGAACTACAGTCGAAGAACAGGAACAACTCAGGGTACAGGGTGTATTGCGACAAGACTTTGATACAAGAAATGGAAGTTGGTAAACTTCAATCAAGGAATGAGAAGGAGG
Organism: Oenanthe sinensis; assembly: GCA_028671895.1. Lineage (NCBI taxonomy): Eukaryota > Viridiplantae > Streptophyta > Magnoliopsida > Apiales > Apiaceae > Oenanthe > Oenanthe sinensis. The sequence goes on along the minus strand of CM053804.1, from coordinate 17,588,431 downwards.
TCAAAGTGCAGTGACCAAACTGCACTTTGACCATGTGAATAGTGAAGCGCCACTCACCTTCTCACGCGCCACAAAACTTTCTAAGGAAAACAATTGTAATGGCGCCTACACAGGGTGTCCCCTTGTGTAGGCGCAACACAAAGTTGTCTTCAGCAAATTCTAAGTAAATGGCGCCACTTGATTTTACACAGGGAAGTCACTCTACTGGCGCAACACAAAATATTCAGGCGCAACAAAGAAATTATTTCTTGGCCCCACTCATCCCTCAGCCAATCAAATTACAGCAGCTACTTTATTTGATTTAAAGTCTACACCAATTGAAGAGTCGTCTTCAACAACACAAAAATATGTAGAGAGCTACTGCCATGGCCGGGGCAAGAAGAAACAAATAATACACACCCATACCTTGCTCCTAGTCAGATATTATGACCCGGTTCTTTAACGAAAAATGCTCAGGGCTCCTAGATATCACTCCCTACGGACTCAGTTTTTCCTTGTACTAATTTAGATATATTTGTATAGGAACTGAGGCTAATATTTTTGTGTTAGTAGCAAAGAATTAATTTATTCTTTGGAAGCCAGTTATATTTTTAACTGGGTGTAGCACCCCTCTGGGTTTATATATGAAAGATATATTCCCAGAAACTTGTCTCCATAATTTACTTGCTAATTTTCTAGAACTTTAATGTTTATTCATAAACACAGAAAATTAGTAGGCAGTTCACCTAAACACTACAAATGACCAAACCCACTCTGAAACAATAATTTATTTATCCGCAAATCCCGAAAAGAATTTAAATTATTGTGAGTATCGTATTCAACCCCCCTTCTACGATACTTCGGGACCTAACATTTTTATTAAACAATTTAAATTATTATCACAAAATAATAATCAAAGAAACGTAGTTCAAGTAAAATACTTATATTAATCTTGAGGTTGGTTACAAGATTAAATCAGAAAAAATTTACTAATTTAGATCTTAAAATTCTAGAGAGATTTAGACATTAAATGCTCTTGAATTTTTTTTAGCCAAATAGAATGTTAATTGAATTAGTGTGAATCTATTGACTTAATTCCTGTATTTATAGGCAAATTCAGACTCAGGAGACTTTTTCTGCTCGGGGACACTTTTTCTCCTCGGGGAGACTTTTTCTTGGCTGGAAGACTTTTTCTTGGGAGACTTTTCTAGCTCGGGGAGACTTTTCTGGCCTTGGAAGACTTTTGAAATCTTGGGAGACTTTCTTTAAAATTTCCGGGAGTCTTTTGAATAAACTCGGGAGACATTTGAAAAATTCTCGGGGAGACTTTTCGAATGTCTTCCCGAGAGATACTACTGCCGACCTGAGTGACAAATGAATTGATGTACCTTTTGACATTTTCTTTTTCTCCTTTTCTTTTTTTTTTGTTTTCTTTTTAATTAAATTCTATTTGTTTTATTATATATCTTATACATTAAATTAATTCTTTTTGAATTAATCTAAGTAAATAGGATACATAATATATTATCTTTTTGATAATAGAATTAAATTAAAGTCTTCTTCATTCTAAAATAATTCTAAATTAATTAATTTCTTAATCAATTTAAGAAATAAATTAATTCTGATTGAATTAATTTACCAATTAAATTAACTAAATAATTTAACCAATTAATAGAGAATTAAATTAAAGTCTTGACTCCACAACTGTTGATGATATGATTTTAAATCTTTTGTCTTCACACCAATGTCTGTAGCTGATCACTTATTCTGTAATAAAGAACTTTCTTTGTATTTTGCCAACACTCCGTGTACTGTCTAGTTCACGAATGATTCACAACAAATAAAATTCTTCACTTGACTTTTATAATGTGGTTCACTTCTGCTCCTTCTGACTTGACTATATTTGTTGTCACACAATATTGAAATCTTCTGACGCTGTAGCTTCTTCAAACTTAAATACTCCACTGAGGCATGATCAATTAAATTGAGCTTCTTTCAATGTAGTACTGCTTCAAGTCTGTAGATTGACTTTGATCTTCTTTTTCTTGTCAAATAATACATGCTGAAGATTCCTGTGACAGATAATATATTTACTTACAAATTATCTATGTTTGTGTTGAGTTTTCATCTCGCTAAACAAATAGGCTTCTAAACATATGCCTTTCAATAACCTACAGGGTCACACACAAAGAACGTTTGAAGGAGAAATAATTTAAATTGTGAATTTAAATTAAATAAGTAATTTATTTTATTTATAATATTAATTAAGTATGACTTAATTAATTATGTAAGTAGAATAAATGAATTATTTAAACTTATTCCAAAATTAATAATTAATTAATTAAGTGAGACTTAATTAAATAATTTAGAATTTTGGATTAGTATGAATTATAATTGGATTATAATTAGAAAACTTATTCCTCTCTCTATAAAATCTCTTTATGGGCTGATTTAATAATAGAGACATATTTTTACTAAAACCCTGGCCGTTTTGAGAAAAGAGGAAGATAGAGAGAGAGAGAAACAGTTTTCGGGTGTTAGTACATATCAATCCTTCATGAAAAGTATTCGTGTGGATATCGTAGAGCGTAGATCGCGAGAGCGGGATACGTGGTGATTAAACAAGCTTTGTACCTCCACTAATCTTCAACTAATGAACTGTTAAAGCTTCTAAAGGTATTTATTCTTTATCTTCGAATTAAATCTTTTGTTTTCACATGGATCCTGCGGAGGGTTTCGCTATTTTGATTTATTTTTATCATTTATTCCGCTGCGTTTGTGCCTCGAAATCCTTCAATGGCATCAGAGCGACTTGTGAAACGTTTTAATTCGGTTATGTGCTTAATAGTTTTCGATATGTAAGCATGTATGCGATCTATCATGATTTTGTATTAATACAATATGTATATGTTTTTATATATTATGAATATATGATATTCATATGATATATAATCATGTGATGATTGTGTGTATTGATGTATGTATATGATACATGTTTGTTCTTATTATGGGAATCGTATTCTATACGAATTCTGAAACGGCTGCCGTAGATTTTCTGAAATATGTGTCTGTTGTCCGATTTTCGCAAATGATATGTGTTTTCTGACTGGAATCGGGTCACTGAGCAATACAGACTTTGTCAGCTCTGCGTCTGTAAGCCATTAGATGTTGTTACAGGCCCCAAAATGGTGATTTATTATTTTCTGAAAATTATTAATTTTCTAAAATTTTGAGTATATATATGTATATATTATGAATATGTGATATTCATGAGATGTATAATCATGTGATGTATAATCATGTGATGATTGTATGTATCACTGTGTATGTATATATGATATATTCTTGTTCTTGTTATCGGGATTGTATATGATACGATTTCTGAAATACCGTCAGATTTGGTGAAATCTGATTGCCGTATCCAATTTTCACAAACGATATGTGTTTTCTGACTAGAATCGGGACAATGAACAAAACTGGTAGCTATGTTATCATCGACGGGTCTGTAAGGCGTTTGACATCGTTAAGGGCCTCGAAATAGTGATTTATTGTCTTCAGAAATCTATTTTTAATTTTCTGAAATTTCAAAATTATTTATATATGATTATATGATATGTTTATATAATCTGAGATATATTATATGTGTTATGTGATAGCATGGTGGATGTTTATGGCCTAAAGACCCATAGTATAGTGGTTTTGATTTATGACATGACCAAACACGTTTAATTTACGCACATTACATATATGTATATGATTGCATGTATTGGTATGCATGCGTAGATATAATCGAGATGCATGCTTAATATTGATTAATCATGTATGTATTAAATACGACACCCATGTCATTTTTGCTTAAGAAAGATAAAATCTGTAACGATTCAAGATTTTAAAATTGAACAAACAATCATGAGATTCTTGTGTTTATGAAACACAATATTAAATATGAATTTTCTTTTTCTGATATGGGGAGAATTTGTCAAAAGCGGATTATTAGTTTAATTCGTAAGGAAGTTGGGTTTTAAGTGAGACCGTTTGTGACTTCTCCGACGACCTGGAAATCAATCCATTGATGAATATTAAAATGAATTATTTGATCAAGGAAAAATTGAGAATCTCTTTATGATGAGATCATGATCGTTAAAATAAACAATAAAAATCCCTAAATACATATTAAGTTAATCGGATACCTTCCAATGTTTAATACTCGTCAAGATCTAGATTGAGAATGAGTGGGTTTGCTAAAGTAAGGTGCTTTTATCAATCATGGGAAGACGTGATAGGTAAGTGTACTTAGTTTGTTGAAACATTGGGTCTAACTTAACTAAATCATCACAATAGGATTGTGGGTTTAGAGACATAGAGTTTGGTGAGATTTATTGGATAAATGTGTACAAAGGGTTGTTCCACCAAACTTTCCAAGAGTTATATTTGATATAATCGACAAATGTTGTCTACCTAAATAGTCATGTTTTGAGTGTATTAGCCAACGCTATCTTAAAACTTGGATGAAATATGGATCTTGGCTCACTAGAAAGATTTAAAGAAATATTTCTGAATTAATAGTTAGGGCTATTACTTTGATAAAAATAGTGGGAGGTATTGTTAGTGTAGGTGCCCTAGAGGCAATACAATTTTTCCTTTTAATAAACATTTATGTCATTTGATTATTCAATAAACGTATTTATTATGACTTTAATTACTGCGATATATTTGTTAGCATAATAAATGTCCTTAGAATCATGATACTCGTTATATAGTTTAAGTACATGACTTGAACTTGAGATTATATAATATATCATATTCTTAAAGGTTCCCTAGTCGAGTATTATTATGATAGGACAATAATAATACATAAATAGACTAGTATGTTGTTTGACAGATAACCACATCTCATTGGTTATAAGTATGGGGATACTAAAGTCAATACATAGGTACATGTAGGGGTACATGGTACTGGACAGACCCACAGTGAGATTCTTCATGTTTAATTAAGTCATAAGAAAGACTCACAGTGATAATGGTGTAATGATCCTCTGACTTGAGATCATTATATTTCTATACGAGGATTGATATACTTTGACTACATTAAAAGTTACCTTTGACCGGGTGATGATAAAAGTGGACATCGGGTATATCATGAGTCGTATGAGAAATATGAATGATAGATAAAGGATTTAACCCTCCTATAATTAGGAGAGATATTATTGGCCTCTTGATTGAGTGAGACTATAAAATGCATGGCCGTGCTCAAATAATGATTTGTTTTTCATAGTCTACTCATGGATCAAGTAAACCCGGATTAAATGTTGAAGAGGATGACTAAATACATGCCTCGAGTTTAATCTATAATATATATGGTTAAAGGGATTATATTACACGGAAACATTAATCACGAAAGGTTTTATCGAATCACGATTTAATTATTGTTTAATTAGGTAGCAATGATGTATTACTAGATACCGCTCATTGTTTATAATTTTATTGGAGAATAAAATTATTGCTAATTAAATAATAGCCTATAGGGTCACACACATAGAGCACCTAGAGGAATAGTTAATTTAAATTATAGATTTAAATTAATTGATGATTAATTCGAATTTATTATATTAATTAAGTGAGACTTAATTAATTGAAATAAATTCGAATTTGAAGAATTATATTTCTGCCAATAATAATTAAGTGTGACTTAATTATTAATTAAATAATAGAAGCATGTTTTATTATTTAATCATATGCCTACATGGGTTAGGTTTTTGCTAAAAAGGCCCATTAACCAATCATTATAAATAGATAATGATAGGTTAAATGGCTTGCACGTTTTTGTATAAACCCTAGCAGAAGAGGCAGCATAGGAAGAGGCAGAGAGAATTCGAAACCTATCAAAGGAGGCTAGTACTTCCGTTCCGTGTTCAAGATCGTGAGACGTTCTTGAAGGTGCTCGTGTGGATACCATAGAGGTGCTTTCGAGAGGAAGACACAAATCGTGATAGCAAGGATCTCCGTTGAGTTCGTGGCATTCAAAATCTTAATAGGTATGATTCGATTATCACCATAATCCGTCAATTCTTATACATGATCCTGCGTTTGGGTTCCGAAAATTTTCGTTATATTTACGTTTATCCGCTGCGTTTTATGCCTCGGAACCCAACAATGGTATCAGAGCTACGTGTATAAGGGACTGATTTGGTTACGTGTTAACTGTATTTGATGCAAATATGCCTGTTTTGGTGACTGCCATGCCACTGCCATGCTACTGCTTTGTTACTGCCATGCTTCTGCCATGCTATGTTCTTCATGTATATTCGAATTGTAATATGTGGTGATGATACTAGCATGTTAATGATTTGTCATGACTGATTTATATGCCATATTGCGATTTGTATATTATGCATGAGGGTCAGTTTGTATATGTTGGGTTCCGAGGCATAAAACGCAGCGGATAAACGTAAATATAATGAAAATTTTCGGAACCCAAACGCAGGATCATGTATAAGAATTGACGGATTATGGTGATAATCGAATCATACCTATTAAGATTTTGAATGCCACGAACTCAACGGAGATCCTTGCTATCACGATTTGTGTCTTCCTCTCGAAAGCACCTCTATGGTATCCACACGAGCACCTTCAAGAACGTCTCACGATCTTGAACACGGAACGGAAGTACTAGCCTCCTTTGATAGGTTTCGAATTCTCTCTGCCTCTTCCTATGTTGCCTCTTCTGCTAGGGTTTTTACAAATAACGTGTAAGCCATTTAACCTATCATTATCTATTTATAATGATTGGTTAATGGGCCTTTTTAGCAAAAACCTAACCCATGTAGGCATAGGATTAAATAATAAAACATGCTTCTATTATTTAATTAATAATTAAGTCATACTTAATTATTATTGGCAGAAATATAATTCTTCAAATTCGAATTTATTTCAATTAATTAAGTCTCACTTAATTAATATAATAAATTCGAATTAATCATCAATTAATTTAAATCTATAATTTAAATTAACTATTCCTCTAGGTGCTCTATGTGTGTGACCCTATAGGCTATTATTTAATTAGCAATAATTTTATTCTCCAATAAAATTATAAACAATGAGCGGTATCTAGTAATACATCATTGCTACCTAATTAAACAATAATTAAATCGTGATTCGATAAAACCTTTCGTGATTAATGTTTCCGTGTAATGTAATCCCTTTAACCATATATATTATAGATTAAACTCGAGGCATGTATTTAGTCATCGTCTTCAATATTTAATCCGGGTTTACTTGATCCATGAGTAGACTATGAAAAACAAATCATTATTTGAGCACGGCCATGCATTTTATAGTCTCACTCAATCAAGAGGCCAATAATATCTCTCCTAATTATAGGAGGGTTAAATCCTTTATCTATCATTCATATTTCTCATACGACTCATGATATACCCGATGTCCACTTTTATCATCACCCGGTCAAAGGTAACTTTTAATGTAGTCAAAGTATATCAATCCTCGTATAGAAATATAATGATCTCAAGTCAGAGGATCATTACACCATTATCACTGTGAGTCTTTCTTATGACTTAATTAAACATGAAGAATCTCACTGTGGGTCTGTCCAGTACCATGTACCCCTACATGTACCTATGTATTGACTTTAGTATCCCCATACTTATAACCAATGAGATGTGGTTATCTGTCAAACAACATACTAGTCTATTTATGTATTATTATTGTCCTATCATAATAATACTCGACTAGGGAACCTTTAAGAATATGATATATTATATAATCTCAAGTTCAAGTCATGTACTTAAACTATATAACGAGTATCATGATTCTAAGGACATTTATTATGCTAACAAATATATCGCAGTAATTAAAGTCATAATAAATACGTTTATTGAATAATCAAATGACATAAATGTTTATTAAAAGAAAAAATTGTATTGCCTCTAGGGCACCTACACTAACAATCTCCCACTTGCACTAGAGCCAATCACCCATGTATCTAATACCCATGGAACTAGTGTGACCGTCGTGCTTCTTCTGCGACAAGCCTTTGGTCAGTGGGTCTGCAATGTTATCATTTGTGTGCACTTTACATATGTGTATGTCACCCCTTTCATTAATCTCTCGAATGAGGTGATATCTCCTGAGTATATGTTTGGTTCGGGAGTGAGCTCTAGGTTCTTTAGCTTGTGCAATGGCTCCATTATTATCGCAGTATAGATCAATGGGATCTGCGATTGATGGAACCACTCCCAATTCAGTAATGAATTTTCGAATCCAAACTGCTTCCTTAGCCGCTTCACAAGCTGCAATGTACTCAGCCTCCATTGTAGAATCAGCTACTGTTTCTTGTTTTGAACTCTTCCAACTTACAGCACCTCCGTTTAGACAAAACACAAAACCAGACTGTGATACAGTATCATCCCTGTCTGTTTGGAAACTTGCATCGGTGTAACCTTTTACAACCAGTTTTTCCTCTCCTCCATACACCAAGAATGAATCTTTAGTCCTTTTCAAGTACTTTAGAATATTCTTGACAGCCGTCCAGTGACCTTCACCTGGATTAGATTGGTATCTGCTCGTCATGCTTAAAGCATACGAAACATCTGGGCGAGTACATACCATTGCATACATGATGGATCCAATTGCTGAGGCATATGGAACCTTACTCATGCGGTCCTTGTCATCCAATGATTTCGGACACTGATCTTTAGAGATCGTTATCCCTTGAGACACGGGGACATATCCCCTTTTTGCATTTTGCATACCAAAACGATGCAAAACCTTATCGATGTATGTACTCTGACTTAGACCGATCATCCTTCTAGATCTATCCCTATAGATCCTCATTCCTAGAATGTAGGATGCTTCACCTAAGTCTTTCATAGAGAAGTTGCTCCCTAACCAAATCTTAACTGCCTTGAGAGAAGGTATGTCATTCCCCATTAGTAGTATGTCATCAACATATAGTACTATGAATGCCACATGGCTCCCACTAACCTTCTTGTAGACACAAGGTTCATCCTCGTTTTGAACAAAGCCATACTCCTTGACTGTTTCATCAAAACGGATATTCCATCTCCTAGAGGCTTGCTTCAATCCATAAATGGATCGACGTAATTTACATACCTTGCTAACATTCCTTGGATCGACAAAACCTTCAGGTTGTGTCATGTACACATCCACATCCTCTTCAAGGATTCCGTTAAGGAAGGCTGTTTTGACATCCATTTGCCAGATTTCATAATCATGGAATGCTGCAATAGCAAGCAAAATCCTTATGGACTTGACCATAGCCACTGGTGAGAAAGTTTCATCATAGTCAATACCATGAATTTGTCTGAAACCTTTTGCAACCAGCCTTGCTTTATAGGTCTGAACATTTCCATCCATGTCAGTTTTCTTCTTGAAAACCCATTTGCACCCTATGGGTTTTACCCCTTCAGGTGGATCAACCAAGGTCCATACTCGGTTTTCATACATGGAATCCATCTCGGATTTCATGGCTTCTAGCGATCTCTTAGAGTCTGGACTGCTCATAGCATCTTGGTATGTGAGAGGCTCATCTTCATCTATGAGCATCAAATCACCACATTGAGTCAAAAGAAATCCATATCTCTCTGCCTCATGGCGAATTCTACCAGTTCTACGAACAACCTGTGTTTGTTGAGCGTTATTATTATCCTGCTCTTGTTCCACTTCAGGTTCAATGCTATTTTGTGGTTCTCGATCTTCATCGAGGTCTATAGTTCTCCCACTGTTTCTTTTGGAAACAAAATCCCTTTCCATGAAGACAGCATCTCGAGCAATAAACACTTTTTGCTCAGAAGGACTATAGAAATAATACGCCTTTGTTTCTTTAGGGTATCCCACAAAATTGCACTCTTCAGATTTAGGTCCAAGCTTGTCAGATACTTGACGCTTCACAAACGCCTTGCATCCCCAAACTTTCATAAAGCTCATGCCTGACCGTTTCTTCTCCCATATCTCATATGGAGTCTTTTGAACCTTCTTAGTAGGAACACGGTTAAGTGTGAAAGCCGCTGTTTCTAAAGCATAACCCCAGAAACTAATTGGAAGATCTGCATGACTCATCATCGACCGCACCATGTCCAACAAGGTGCGATTTCTCCTCTCTGAAACTCCATTCCATTGAGGTGTACCTGGTGGAGTGAGCTGTGATACAATACCACACTCCTTTAAATAATCTTTAAATTCTGTGCTCAAGTATTCTCCTCCACGATCAGATCGTAAGACTTTAATACTTGCGCCTCCGCCAATTTGCTTCTCTACTTCAGCCTTGTATTCTTTGAACTTTTCAAAAGAATCAGATTTATTCTTCATAAGATATACATATCCATATCTACTGAAATCATCAGTAAATGTTATGAAGTAGTAGTAGCCTCCTCTCGCCATCACACGCATTGGGCCACATACATCACTATGTATTAGCTCAAGTCGTTCAGTGGCCCTTTTACCCTTACCAGTGAAAGGGGCTTTAGTCATTTTACCAAGCAAACAAGATTCGCATTCTTGGTATGATTCAAAATCAAACTTATCCAAATATCCATCCTTATGTAATTTGGATATGCGTTTCTCATTTATATGGCCTAGACGACAATGCCAGAGGTATGTTTGATTTGAGTCATTAACTTTAAGTCGTTTGTTTTCTATATTATAGACAGGATTATCTAAGTCAAGAACATATAAACCATTAAACAAACGCGCAACACCATAGGTTAAATCATTCAAAGCAAAAGAGCAACTGTTGTCCTTTATTGTAAACGAAAAACCTTTCTTGTCCAAACAAGAAACAGAAATAATGTTTCTGCGAATTGCAGGCACGTAATAACAATTCTCCAGTTCTAAAACTAGCCCAGAGGGCAAAGATAAATAATAGGTTCCTACAGCTAAAGCAGCAACTCTTGCTCCGTTGCCAACTCGTAGGTCCATTTCTCCTTTAGCCAATGTCCTACTTCTCTGCATTTCCTGCACATTTATACAAATGTGAGAAGCACATCCGGTATCCAATACCCAAGATGTAGAAATAGACAGATTGACTTCTATAACATATATACCTGAATTAGAAGCTTGCTCATCCCTCTTCTTCTTCAGATCCTCCAAGTAAACTGAACAGTTTCTCTTCCAGTGACCAGTTTTCTTACAGTAGTGACATTCACCCTTAGCGACCCCACCTTTAGGCTTTAAAGCCTGTTTAGGACCTGACTTTGGCTTGGGTGTAGAATCAGAACCTGTCTTCTTCTTACCCTTCCACTTGCCTTTCCCTTTGGCCTTACCTTTATTGCCCACCATCAGTATGGGAGCAGGTTCAGCCGTCTTCATGTTGGTCTCATATGTTCTCAACATAGCCAACAATTCAGTAGGTGTTTTGTCAAACTCATTCATATTGTAGTTCATAACAAACTGAGTGAATTTGTTGTTCAAAGAATTCAAGATTAGGTCAATACCAGTTTCCGGACCAATCGGGAAACCCAAAGTATCAAGATACTCAATGTAACCAATCATCTTCAGAACATGTGGGCCAACTGGTTCATTTGCCCCTTGTTTGCAGTTAAAGAGTGACTTGCTCGTGTTGAACCTTTCTTGACGAGTTTGGCTTGCAAACATGCTTTGCAAGTGCTCATTGATAGTATATGCATCCATATGCACATGCTTTCTTTGAAGCTCAGCACTCATAGTTGCTAACATAAGACATGCAACATCAGTTGCATCATTCTCATCCTTTGTGTGGGCCGCTCGTTCCTCAACAGTAGCGCCCTCAGGAAGGGGACCTGCCGGAGGAATATCAATGACATGAAGCTTGCGCTCCTGCCTGAGGACAATCCTCAAATTCCTCTGCCAGTCTAGGAAGTTATTTCCTCCTGTCAGCTTATCCTTCTCAAGGACAGATCGTACGGATAGTGTGTTTGTGTTGTTTGTCATTACTTGGTATCTACAATGATAAAAGCACAAAATTAAACATTAGATTGTCTGAGTTATTTATTATGTTCAAATGATTATGATACATTCATAATATATCTCCCACTATTTTTATCAAATCAATAGCCCTTACTATTAATTTGGAAAGTATATCCCATAATCCTTTCTAGTGAGCCAAGATCCATATTTCGTCATGTCTCAAGTCAACCACTGGAAGTCCTTAAGAATGATTATTTAGGTAGACAACATTTGTCAATTATATCATATATAATTCTTGGATAGTTTGGTGAGCAACGATTGATCTTATCTATCTAATAGATTTTTAACCAAACTCTATGCTTCTAAGTTCATAATGGTTGAATATAACTGTTTACTTTCACCTTATTATGACGACTCAGTTAAGTTTGACCCAATGATACAACGGCCGAATATAACCGTTTATATTCCTCGCATCTCACCACGATAGACAGGAGTCCCCTGCCACTGACAGTCTTTCCCCTAATCGATCTAGGATTCGATGAGTGTTCATTCATTGGAAAGCATCTGATTAAAACTTAATATTTTGTTAAGGGGTTTAGAAAATTTTACGACGATCATGATCACATCATGAAGAGATCCTCAATTTTTCCTTGAACTAAATATTTCAAATTGACATCTTAAATTGTTCATTTCCCAGGTAGATGGAGGATACCAGTGGTCACACTTAAAACCCATCAGCCTTACGAATACGCATATCCGTTTTTGTCAGAAAATCCCAATTATAGATATCAAAATCCATATTCAATTCCGTGTTTTAAAAATCCATATTTCATAAACACAAGAATCTCATGATCGTTTGTTGATTTTAAAATCTTGAATCGTTACAGATTTTATCTTGAGTCGTTACAGATTTTATCTTGTTTAAACAAGCATGGCATGGGTGTCGTATCTAATACATACATACATACATACATGATTAATCTAATTAAAGCATGCATCATTCATACATCAATATGTAAAGTGCAGTATGTAAACGTGCTTGGTTATGGCCCCTTTCCTATGTGATCCTTTCGAGCTAATGAAAGGATCAAAGTCAATCTATGGTGGTAAAATATAAATACAATTACATGTCTTCATTCTTCTTGTATCCACTAGTGCCTGCTCCTCTTCTTGGATCATCTTTCAGTCTTCAAGTACATTACATGGAATAATTGAATACAACCTAAGCTAATGTACTTACATAAGAAAACTCGAGTTACATTCGAGGTTAAACAATTACAAGAATGAAGAAAACGACATGCAAGTCGTATTTATAAAACCAAAACCAAAAACCATTAATCTAGGGGTCTAAGGGCCATAACCAGCACCATGCTCAAGTACACAAAATAAAATATTGCGGGGGTCCGGGGGCGGCAGCCCCTGGGCGGGGTCTGGGGCGGCAGCCCCAGGTGGGGTCTGGGGCGGCAGCCCCCGGCTGGGGTCGAGCTGCTAGGTCAGCTCGAAATCAGAAATTTTTTTATTTTCGAAGACCAGTCCTATTCAGAAATCATCAATTTCTGAACTACAGATCATATCTGTTGGCCCTTTTTCCCACTGCATCTTATACAGTTTCAGAAGCATGTATCATATACATACTTATCATATCCCAGTTAACAGATCATGTCCAACATAATCTGTCCACCAGTTTATATCACTATACAAACTGACCCTCATGCATAATATACAAATCGCAATATGGCATATAAATCAGTCATGACAAATCATTAACATGCTAGTATCATCACCACATATTACAATTCGAATATACATGAAGAACATAGCATGGCAGAAGCATGGCAGTAACAAAGCAGTAGCATGGCAGTCACCAAAACAGGCATATTTGCATCAAATACAGTTAACACGTAACCAAATCAGTCCCTTATACACGTAGCTCTGATACCATTGTTGGGTTCCGAGGCATAAAACGCAGCGGATAAACGTAAATATAACGAAAATTTTCGGAACCCAAACGCAGGATCATGTATAAGAATTGACGGATTATGGTGATAATCGAATCATACCTATTAAGATTTTGAATGCCACGAACTCAACGGAGATCCTTGCTATCACGATTTGTGTCTTCCTCTCGAAAGCACCTCTATGGTATCCACACGAGCACCTTCAAGAACGTCTCACGATCTTGAACACGGAACGGAAGTACTAGCCTCCTTTGATAGGTTTCGAATTCTCTCTGCCTCTTCCTATGCTGCCTCTTCTGCTAGGGTTTTTACAAAAAACGTGTAAGCCATTTAACCTATCATTATCTATTTATAATGATTGGTTAATGGGCCTTTTTAGCAAAAACCTAACCCATGTAGGCATAGGATTAAATAATAAAACATGCTTCTATTATTTAATTAATAATTAAGTCATACTTAATTATTATTGGCAGAAATATAATTCTTCAAATTCGAATTTATTTCAATTAATTAAGTCTCACTTAATTAATATAATAAATTCGAATTAATCATCAATTAATTTAAATCTATAATTTAAATTAACTATTCCTCTAGGTGCTCTATGTGTGTGACCCTATAGGCTATTATTTAATTAGCAATAATTTTATTCTCCAATAAAATTATAAACAATGAGCGGTATCTAGTAATACATCATTGCTACCTAATCAAACAATAATTAAATCGTGATTCGATAAAACCTTTCGTGATTAATGTTTCCGTGTAATGTAATCCCTTTAACCATATATATTATAGATTAAACTCGAGGCATGTATTTAGTCATCCTCTTCAACATTTAATCCGGGTTTACTTGATCCATGAGTAGACTATGAAAAACAAATCATTATTTGAGCACGGCCATGCATTTTATAGTCTCACTCAATCAAGAGGCCAATAATATCTTTCCTAATTATAGGAGGGTTAAATCCTTTATCTATCATTCATATTTCTCATACGACTCATGATATACCCGATGTCCACTTTTATCATCACCCGGTCAAAGGTAACTTTTAATGTAGTCAAAGTATATCAATCCTCGTATAGAAATATAATGATCTCAAGTCAGAGGATCATTACACCATTATCACTGTGAGTCTTTCTTATGACTTAATTAAACATGAAGAATCTCACTGTGGGTCTGTCCAGTACCATGTACCCCTACATGTACCTATGTATTGACTTTAGTATCCCCATACTTATAACCAATGAGATGTGGTTATCTGTCAAACAACATACTAGTCTATTTATGTATTATTATTGTCCTATCATAATAATACTCGACTAGGGAACCTTTAAGAATATGATATATTATATAATCTCAAGTTCAAGTCATGTACTTAAACTATATAACGAGTATCATGATTCTAAGGACATTTATTATGCTAACAAATATATCGCAGTAATTAAAGTCATAATAAATACGTTTATTGAATAATCAAATGACATAAATGTTTATTAAAAGAAAAAATTGTATTGCCTCTAGGGCACCTACACTAACAGTATAGTGATATAAACTGGTGGACAGATTATGTTGGACATGATCTGTTAACTGGGATATGATAAGTATGTATATGATACATGCTTCTGAAACTGTATAAGATGCAGTGGGAAAAAGGGCCAACAGATATGATCTGTAGTTCAGAAATTGATGATTTCTGAATAGGACTGGTCTTCGAAAATAAAAAAATTTCTGATTTCGAGCTGACCTGGCAGCTCGACCCCAGCCGGGGGCTGCCGCCCCAGACCCCGCCTGGGGCTGCCGCCCCAGACCCCGCCCAGGGGCTGCCGCCCCCGGACCCCCGCCCAGGGGCTGCCGCCCCCGGACCCCCGCAATATTTTATTTTGTGTACTTGAGCATGGTGCTGGTTATGGCCCTTAGACCCCTAGATTAATGGTTTTTGGTTTTGGTTTTATAAATACGACTTGCATGTCGTTTTCTTCATTCTTGTAATTGTTTAACCTCGAGTTTTCTTATGTAAGTACATTAGCTTAGGTTGTATTCAATTATTCCATGTAATGTACTTGAAGACTGAAAGATGATCCAAGAAGAGGAGCAGGCACTAGTGGATACAAGAAGAATGAAGACATGTAATTGTATTTATATTTTACCACCATAGATTGACTTTGATCCTTTCATTAGCTCGAAAGGATCACATAGGAAAGGGGCCATAACCAAGCACGTTTACATACTGCACTTTACATATTGATGTATGAATGATGCATGCTTTAATTAGATTAATCATGTATGTATGTATGTATGTATTAGATACGACACCCATGCCATGCTTGTTTAAACAAGATAAAATCTGTAACGACTCAAGATAAAATCTGTAACGATTCAAGATTTTAAAATCAACAAACGATCATGAGATTCTTGTGTTTATGAAATATGGATTTTTAAAACACGGAATTGAATATGGATTTTGATATCTATAATTGGGATTTTCTGACAAAAACGGATATGCGTATTCGTAAGGCTGATGGGTTTTAAGTGTGACCACTGGTATCCTCCATCTACCTGGGAAATGAACAATTTAAGATGTCAATTTGAAATATTTAGTTCAAGGAAAAATTGAGGATCTCTTCATGATGTGATCATGATCGTCGTAAAATTTTCTAAACCCCTTAACAAAATATTAAGTTTTAATCAGATGCTTTCCAATGAATGAACACTCATCGAATCCTAGATCGATTAGGGGAAAGACTGTCAGTGGCAGGGGACTCCTGTCTATCGTGGTGAGATGCGAGGAATATAAACGGTTATATTCGGCCGTTGTATCATTGGGTCAAACTTAACTGAGTCGTCATAATAAGGTGAAAGTAAACAGTTATATTCAACCATTATGAACTTAGAAGCATAGAGTTTGGTTAAAAATCTATTAGATAGATAAGATCAATCGTTGCTCACCAAACTATCCAAGAATTATATATGATATAATTGACAAATGTTGTCTACCTAAATAATCATTCTTAAGGACTTCCAGTGGTTGACTTGAGACATGACGAAATATGGATCTTGGCTCACTAGAAAGGATTATGGGATATACTTTCCAAATTAATAGTAAGGGCTATTGATTTGATAAAAATAGTGGGAGATATATTATGAATGTATCATAATCATTTGAACATAATAAATAACTCAGACAATCTAATGTTTAATTTTGTGCTTTTATCATTGTAGATACCAAGTAATGACAAACAACATAAACACACTATCCGTACGATCTATCCTTGAGAAGGATAAGCTGACAGGAGGAAACAACTTCCTAGACTGGCAGAGGAATTTGAGGATTGTCCTCAGGCAGGAGCGCAAGCTTCATGTCATTGATATTCCTCCGGCAGGTCCCCTTCCTGAGGGCGCTACTGTTGAGGAACGAGCGGCCCACACAAAGGATGAGAATGATGCAACTGATGTTGCGTGTCTTATGTTAGCAACTATGAGTGCTGAGCTTCAAAGACAGCATGTGCATATGGATGCATATACTATCAATGAGCACTTGCAAAGCATGTTTGCAAGCCAAACTCGTCAAGAAAGGTTCAACACGAGCAAGTCACTCTTTAACTGCAAACAAGGGGCAAATGAACCAGTTGGCCCACATGTTCTGAAGATGATTGGTTACATTGAGTATCTTGATACTTTGGGTTTCCCGATTGGTCCGGAAACTGGTATTGACCTAATCTTGAATTCTTTGAACAACAAATTCACTCAGTTTGTTATGAACTACAATATGAATGAGTTTGACAAAACACCTACTGAATTGTTGGCTATGTTGAGAACATATGAGACCAACATGAAGACGGCTGAACCTGCTCCCATACTGATGGTGGGCAATAAAGGTAAGGCCAAAGGGAAAGGCAAGTGGAAGGGTAAGAAGAAGACAGGTTCTGATTCTACACCCAAGCCAAAGTCAGGTCCTAAACAGGCTTTAAAGCCTAAAGGTGGGGTCGCTAAGGGTGAATGTCACTACTGTAAGAAAACTGGTCACTGGAAGAGAAACTGTTCAGTTTACTTGGAGGATCTGAAGAAGAAGAGGGCTGAGCAAGCTTCTAATTCAGGTATATATGTTATAGAAGTCAATCTGTCTATTTCTACATCTTGGGTATTGGATACCGGATGTGCTTCTCACATTTGTATAAATGTGCAGGAAATGCAGAGAAGTAGGACATTGGCTAAAGGAGAAATGGACCTACGAGTTGGCAACGGAGCAAGAGTTGTTGCTTTAGCTGTAGGAACCTATTATTTATCTTTGCCCTCTGGGCTAGTTTTAGAACTGGAGAATTGTTATTACGTGCCTGCAATTCGCAGAAACATTATTTCTGTTTCTTGTTTGGACAAGAAAGGTTTTTCATTTACAATAAAGGACAACAGTTGCTCTTTTGCTTTGAATGATTTAACCTATGGTGTTGCGCGTTTGTTTAATGGTTTATATGTTCTTGACTTAGATAATCCTGTCTGTAATATAGAAAACAAACGACTTAAAGTTGATGACTCAAATCAAACATACCTCTGGCATTGTCGTCTAGGCCATATAAATGAGAAACGCATATCCAAATTACATAAGGATGGATATTTGGATAAGTTTGATTTTGAATCATACCAAGAATGCGAATCTTGTTTGCTTGGTAAAATGACTAAAGCCCCTTTCACTGGTAAGGGTCAAAGGGCCACTGAACGTTTGGAGCTAATACATAGTGATGTATGTGGCCCAATGCGTGTGATGGCTAGAGGAGGCTACTACTACTTCATAACATTTACTGATGATTTCAGTAGATATGGATATGTATATCTTATGAAGAATAAATCCGATTCTTTTGAAAAGTTCAAAGAATACAAGGCTGAAGTAGAGAAGCAAATTGGCGGAGGTGCAAGTATTAAAATCTTACGATCTGATCGTGGAGGAGAATACTTGAGCACTGAATTTAAAGATTATTTAAAGGAGTGTGGTATTGTATCACAACTCACTCCGCCAGGTACACCTCAATGGAATGGAGTTTCAGAGAGGAGAAATCGCACCTTGTTGGACATGGTGCGATCGATGATGAGTCATGCAGATCTTCCAATTAGTTTCTGGGGTTATGCTCTAGAAACAGCGGCTTTCACACTTAACCGTGTTCCTACTAAGAAGGTTCAAAAGACTCCATATGAGATATGGGAGAAGAAACGGTCAGGCATGAGCTTTATGAAAGTTTGGGGATGCAAGGCGTTTGTGAAGCGTCAAGTATCTGACAAGCTTGGACCTAAATCTGAAGAGTGCAATTTTGTGGGATACCCTAAAGAAACAAAGGCGTATTATTTCTATAGTCCTTCTGAGCAAAAAGTGTTTATTGCTCGAGATGCTGTCTTCATGGAAAGGGATTTTGTTTCCAAAAGAAACAGTGGGAGAACTATAGACCTCGATGAAGATCGAGAACCACAAAATAGCATTGAACCTGAAGTGGAACAAGAGCAGGATAATAATAACGCTCAACAAACACAGGTTGTTCGTAGAACTGGTAGAATTCGCCATGAGCCAGAGAGATATGGATTTCTTTTGACTCAATGTGGTGATTTGATGCTCATAGATGAAGATGAGCCTCTCACATACCAAGATGCTATGAGTAGTCCAGAATCTAAGAGATGGCTAGAAGCCATGAAATCCGAGATGGAATCCATATATGAAAACCAAGTATGGACTTTGGTTGATCCACCTGAAGGGGTAAAACCCATAGGGTGCAAATGGGTTTTCAAGAAGAAAACTGACATGGATGGAAATGTTCAGACCTATAAAGCAAGGCTAGTTGCAAAAGGTTTCAAGCAAATTCATGGTATTGACTATGATGAAACCTTCTCACCAGTGGCTATGGTCAAATCCATAAGGATTTTGCTTGCTATTGCAGCATTCCATGATTATGAAATCTGGCAAATGGATGTCAAAACAGCCTTCCTTAATGGAAGCCTTGAAGAAGATGTGGATGTGTACATGACACAACCTGAAGGTTTTGTCAGTCCAGGGAATGTTAGCAAGATATGTAAATTACGTCGATCCATTTATGGATTAAAGCAAGCCTCTAGGAGATGGAACATCCGTTTTGATGAAACTATCAAAGAGTATGGATTTGTTCAAAACGAGGATGAACCTTGTGTTTACAAGAAGGTTAGTGGGAGCCATGTGGCATTCATAGTACTATATGTTGATGACATACTACTAATGGGGAATGACATACCTTCTCTCAAGGCTGTTAAGATTTGGTTAGGGAGTAATTTCTCTATGAAAGACTTAGGAGATGCATCCTACATTCTAGGAATGAGGATCTATAGGGATAGATCTAGAAGGATGATCGGTCTAAGTCAGAGTACATACATCGATAAGGTTTTGCACCGTTTTGGTATGCAAAATGCAAAAAGGGGATATGTCCCCGTATCTCAAGGGATAACGATCTCTAAAGATCAGTGTCCGAAATCATTGGATGACAAGGACCGCATGAGTAAGGTTCCATATGCCTCAGCAATTGGATCCATCATGTATGCGATGGTATGTACTCGCCCAGATGTTTCGTATGCTTTAAGCATGACGAGCAGATACCAATCTAATCCAGGTGAAGGTCACTGGACGGCTGTCAAGAATATTCTAAAGTACTTGAAAAGGACTAAAGATTCATTCTTGGTGTATGGAGGAGAGGAGAAACTAGTAGTAAAAGGTTACACCGATGCAAGTTTCCAAACAGACAGGGATGATACTGTATCACAGTCTGGTTTTGTGTTTTGTCTAAACGGAGGTGCTGTAAGTTGGAAGAGTTCAAAACAAGAAACAGTAGCTGATTCTACAATGGAGGCTGAGTACATTGCAGCTTGTGAAGCGGCTAAGGAAGCAGTTTGGATTCGAAAATTCATTACTGAATTGGGAGTGGTTCCATCAATCGCAGATCCCATTGATCTATACTGCGATAATAATGGAGCCATTGCACAAGCTAAAGAACCTAGAGCTCACTCCCGAACCAAACATATACTCAGGAGATATCACCTCATTCGAGAGATTAATGAGAGGGGTGACATACACATATGTAAAGTGCACATAAATGATAACATTGCAAACCCACTGCCCAAAAGCTTGTCGCAGCAGAAGCACGACGGTCACACTAGTTCCATGGATATTAGATACATGGGTGATTGGCTCTAGTGCAAGTGGGAGATTGTTAGTGTAGGTGCCCTAGAGGCAATACAATTTTTCCTTTTAATAAACATTTATGTCATTTGATTATTCAATAAACGTATTTATTATGACTTTAATTACTGCGATATATTTGTTAGCATAATAAATGTCCTTAGAATCATGATACTCGTTATATAGTTTAAGTACATGACTTGAACTTGAGATTATATAATATATCATATTCTTAAAGGTTCCCTAGTCGAGTATTATTATGATAGGACAATAATAATACATAAATAGACTAGTATGTTGTTTGACAGATAACCACATCTCATTGGTTATAAGTATGGGGATACTAAAGTCAATACATAGGTACATGTAGGGGTACATGGTACTGGACAGACCCACAGTGAGATTCTTCATGTTTAATTAAGTCATAAGAAAGACTCACAGTGATAATGGTGTAATGATCCTCTGACTTGAGATCATTATATTTCTATACGAGGATTGATAT
The DNA here is from genome assembly GCA_028671895.1 of Oenanthe sinensis. NCBI lineage: Eukaryota > Viridiplantae > Streptophyta > Magnoliopsida > Apiales > Apiaceae > Oenanthe > Oenanthe sinensis. The sequence goes on along the minus strand of CM053804.1, from coordinate 17,566,895 downwards.
ACTTTGACTACATTAAAAGTTACCTTTGACCGGGTGATGATAAAAGTGGACATCGGGTATATCATGAGTCGTATGAGAAATATGAATGATAGATAAATGATTTAACCCTCCTATAATTAGGAGAGATATTATTGGCCTCTTGATTGAGTGAGACTATAAAATGCATGGCCGTGCTCAAATAATGATTTGTTTTTCATAGTCTACTCATGGATCAAGTAAACCCGGATTAAATGTTGAAGAGGATGACTAAATACATGCCTCGAGTTTAATCTATAATATATATGGTTAAAGGGATTATATTACACGGAAACATTAATCACGAAAGGTTTTATCGAATCACGATTTAATTATTGTTTAATTAGGTAGCAATGATGTATTACTAGATACCGCTCATTGTTTATAATTTTATTGGAGAATAAAATTATTGCTAATTAAATAATAGCCTATAGGGTCACACACATAGAGCACCTAGAGGAATAGTTAATTTAAATTATAGATTTAAATTAATTGATGATTAATTCGAATTTATTATATTAATTAAGTGAGACTTAATTAATTGAAATAAATTCGAATTTGAAGAATTATATTTCTGCCAATAATAATTAAGTGTGACTTAATTATTAATTAAATAATAGAAGCATGTTTTATTATTTAATCATATGCCTACATGGGTTAGGTTTTTGCTAAAAAGGCCCATTAACCAATCATTATAAATAGATAATGATAGGTTAAATGGCTTGCACGTTTTTGTATAAACCCTAGCAGAAGAGGCAGCATAGGAAGAGGTAGAGAGAATTTGAAACCTCTCAAAGGAGGCTAGTACTTCCGTTCCGTGTTCAAGATCGTGAGACGTTCTTGAAGGTGCTCGTGTGGATACCATAGAGGTGCTTTCGAGAGGAAGACACAAATCGTGATAGCAAGGATCTCCGTTGAGTTCGTGGCATTCAAAATCTTAATAGGTATGATTCGATTATCACCATAATCCGTCAATTCTTATACATGATCCTGCGTTTGGGTTCCGAAAATTTTCGTTATATTTACGTTTATCCGCTGCGTTTTATGCCTCGGAACCCAACAGGTATATGGTGATATACCATAATCACTTAAACATAATTAATATTAAATTTGCAATCTAGTTTATTTTATACACTTTAATATTGTAGATATCAAATGATAAACACAAATAACTTCTCTATGCGATCAGTTCTTGAGAAGGACAAGTTGATGAGAATATATTTCCTTGACTGACATAGGAGCTTGAGGATCATCTTCGGACACCACGATGTTAGTTAAATCTCTTCCCCTGCTCTTAAAGTTGAGAATGTAACATGTGCAAATCATAGTGCTTATTAGATGCAAATTGATGTTGCGACTGATGTTTCATGTCTCATGCTCACAAATATGTGTGCTGAGCTTAAGAAGAAACATGAGCATATAGATGCTTATGAGACGATTGAGCACAAGATATATTTGAAAATAAAATAGCACTATACACTTACAAGTAGGGAGAGTGAGACCCGGTTATACCACATGTTCTAAAGATTATAGGGTATAATGAGTACCTTTGATATTTTGGGTTTCCAGATTGGTCTGGAGACTTAGTTAGATTTGATCTTACAATCTTTGGACGAATATTATTCTTAGTTTGTAATGAACAATAAAATTAATAAGATTGGTAAAACACCCATTGAATTGCTAAGCATGTTGAGAACTGCTGAAAGCAATATGATAAATGCATGAACTACTACTATATTGATGGTAAACATAGGGAATGCAAAAGGGAAAGGAAAATGGAAAGGCAAGGAGAAGATTTGATCTAGTTCCGTTGTCAAACCAAATTCCAATCCCTAAAGTAGACTCTAAAGTCTGAATGAGGTATTGATAAAGAAGACGATTGTCGCTTCTGTGGAAAATTGGGAGACTGGAAATTAAATTGTCATGATTATTTGGAAGATCTGAAAAAGATGATCAATAAGGGTCAAGCTTCAGGTATCGGGTAGGAATTGGAGTAAAAGTAGTTGCTCTGGTTAAAGGAACTCGTTACTTAACTTTTAGCCTATAAAGAAAATTTAGAACTTGATAATTGTTATAACGTGCTTACAATTGGCAGAGACATTATTTCAGTTTCTTGTTTGGACAAGAAAGGTTTTTTCATTTTAATTAAATAACAATAGTTGTTTTTTCTATTTTGATGATGAGGCTTATAATGTTACACAACTAATTAGCAATTTATATGTTCTAAAGTGACTCAAATCGAATATTACCTTTGGCACTGTTGTTGAGGCCATATTAATGAGAAACGCATTTCCAGAATACATAAGGATGCATTCATGGATAAGTTTGATTATGAATTATACAAAAGGATGTGAATCTTTGTTTATTTGGCAAAATGACTAAAGCTCCTTTTACCAGACATGGTGAAGGGGTCATTGAACTGGTATGACTTATACATAGTGATGTATGTGGTCATATGTGTACGATGACAAAAGGTAGATTTTATTAACTTCATAAAATTTACTAATTATTTTAGTAAATATGGATATATGTATCTTTTGAAGAACTAATCCGAATCATTTGAAAAATTCAAAGACTATAAAGATGAAGTAGAAAATATCAAAGAAATTTTTTTTGATAGGAGGGATCACACCTTGTTGGACATGGTGCGATCAATGTTGAGTCAAGGAATCTTTCAATTAGTTTATGGGGTTGCACCCTGGAAACGGCTCCATATACACTTAACCGTGTTCCTACTAAAACGGTTCAAAAGACTCCTTATGAGATATGGACTGAGAAACGTCACAGCATGTCATTTATGAAAATTTAGGGATGTGAAGCATTTGTGAAACGTCTAATCTCTGATAAGCTAGGACCAAAATCAGACAAATATAATTTTGTGGGATACCCAACTGAAACAAGGGGTTATTCTTTCTATAATCCTTCCGAGAACAAAGTGTTTGTTGCTTGAACTGCTATGTTCCTTGAGAGAGTTGTTCTCTAAGAAAGACAGTGGGAGGATAATAGATCTCGATGAAGTTCGAGACCCATATGATAACATTGAACCAATGGAGGAACCTAAGCAGAATGTACAAGAAAATAATACTGCTCAAGAAACACAAGTTATACGTAGGTCTAGTAGGATTCGTGATGAGCCCGAGAGATATTATGGATTTCTCTTGACTCAAGATGGTGATGTGATGCTTGTGGAAAAAGATGAGCCTCTCACCTACCAAGACACTATAAACACTCCGGATTCTAAAATGGCTCGATGCCATTATATCTGAGATGGAATCCATGTATACTAATCAAGTATGGACTTTGGTTGATCCACCTGAAGTGGTAAAATCTATAGGGTGCAAGTGGGTTTTCAAGAAGAAGACTGACATGGATGGTAATGTCCAGACCTATAAGGCACGATTAGCGGCAAAAGGTTTCAAGAAAATTCATGGTATTGACTATGATGAGACCTTTTCACCAGTGGTTATGGTCAAGTCCATCAGGATTTTGCTTGCTATAGCTGCTTACTATAACTATAAAATCTGGCAAATGGATGTCAAAACCGTTTTCTTAAATGAGAGCCTTGAAGAAGATGTGGATGTGTACATGACATACCCTGAGGGTTTTGTTGATCCAAAGGATGCTGGAAAGGTATGTAAGTTGCGTCGATCCATTTATGGATTAAAGCAGGCCTCAAGGAGATGGAAGATTCATTTTGATGAAATAGTCAAAAAGAGTTAGACTTTATTCAGAATGAAGATGAAACTTGTGTTTACAAGAAGTTTAGTGGGAGCCATGTGACATTCCTAATATTATATGTTGATGATATATTACTAATAGGGAATGTAATTCCTTCTCTATAGACTTTGGAGACTTAGTTGAGAAATAATTTCTCAATGAAAGACTTAGGCGATGCGACCTATATATTAGGGATCAGGATCTATAGAGATAGATCAAGGAGATTGATCGGCCTAAGTCAGAGTACATACATTGACAAAGTTTTACATCGATTTTGAATGTAAAGAGGCTAAATGGATATGTCCTAATGTCTCATGGGATAGTGATCTCAAAATAAAATGTGTCCTAAATCATTGGATGATAAGGACCGCATGAGTAAAGTTCCATATGTGTAAGCAATTGGTTTTATAATGTATGCAATGATATGTACTCGTTCTGATGTCTCGTATGCTTTATGCATGATGAGTAGATACCGGTCTAATCTAGGTGAAGGTCACTGGATGACAGTCAAGAATATTCTTAAGTACTTGAAGAGGACTAAAGATTCATTCTTGTTATATGGAGGAGAAGTGAAACTAGTTGTAAGAGGTTTCAGTGATGCTGTTTTCTAGACAGACAACGATGATTTAATGTTTCTGTCTGGCTTTGTGTTTTATCTATTTTTATTGAGATGTTGTATGCTGGAATGGTTCACAGCAGAGACAGTTGTTGATTCTACAATAGAGCCTGAGTATATTGATGCTTGCGAAGCAGCCAAGGAGGCTGTTTGGGCATGTACTTAGGAGATATCACCTAATTAATGAGATTAATGATCAAGGAGATATACATATATGTAAAGTATACTAATAATAATATTGCAGACCCACTGACTAAGGGTTTGTCGCAGCAGAAGCACGAAAGTCACACTAGTTCCATGAGTATTGGATACTTGGGTAATTGGCTCTAGTGCAAGTGGGAGATTGTTAGTAATTGTGCTCTACAGACAATACTTTTTATATTTTAAGGAAAATATTGATTATTAAGGATTATGTTTTATTGATTATGTTTTATTTACTAAGTAATAAATTGAAAGCATAATAAATGTCCTTGAAATTTTGATACGTATTATATATCTTTAAGTATGTTACTTAAAAATGAGATTATATGAATAGTATCTCATTCCTAAAATTTCCTAGTCGAGTATTATTATTTAAGAACAATAATAATGCACAAAGACTAGTATGTTTCTTGACAGATGACCACATCTCATTGGTCATAGGTATGGTAATACTAAAGTCAAGAACATAAGTACATGTCTCAATGCATGACACTGGAATGACCCGCCGTGAGATTCTACATGTTAAATAAGTGTCATAAGTAATTCCCACTGTGATAATGGTGTAATGATCCTTAGACCTGAAATCATTATATTTCTATACGAGAATTATTATACTTTGATTACATTAAAAGTTAACTTTGACCGGGTGATGATAAAAGTGGACATTGGGTATATTATGAATCGTATGAGAAATATGAATGATCTAGATGAGATTTAATCCTCCTAATTTTAGGGGTTATATTATTGGCCTCTTGTTTGAGTGAGACTATGAAATGCACGGCCGTGCTCAAATATTGATTTGATTTTAATAGTCTACTCATCGATCAAGAAAATAAAGATTAAATTATGAAGAGGATGACACGAGACATGCCTTGAGTTTAATCTATAATATCAAGATTAAAGGGATTATATTACATGGAACATTATTCACGAAAGGCTTAACTGAATCACCGATATATTATTATTACTAGGGTAGCAATGATGTATTACTAGATGCCGCTCATTGTTTACAATTTTAATTAGATATTAAAATATATGCCAACGTAATAATAACCTACAGGGTCACACACAAAGAACGTTTGAAGGAGAAATAATTTAAAATGTCAATTTAAATTAAATAAGTAATTTATTTTATTTATGATATTAATTAAGTATGATAATTAATTATATAAATAGAATAAATTAATTATTTAAACTAATTCTAAAATTAATAATAAATTAATTAAGTGAGACTTAATTAAATAATTTAGAATTTTGGATTAGTATTAATTATAATTGGATTATAATTAGAAAATTTATTCCTCTCTCTATATAATCTCTTTAAGGGCTGATTTAATAATAGAGACATATTTTTACTAAAACCCTAGCCGTTTTGAGAAAAGAGGAAGATAGAGAGAGAGAGAGAGAGAAACAGTTTTCGGGTGCTAGTACACATCAATCCTTCATGAAAAGTGTTCGTGTAGATATCGTAGAGCGTAGATCGCGAGAGCGGGATACGTGGTAATTAAATAAGCTTTGGACCTCCATTAATCTTCAATTAATGAACTGTTAAAGCTTCTAAAGGTATTTATTCTTTATCTCCGAATTAAATCTTTTGTTTTCGCATGGATCCTGCCGAGGGTTTCGCTATTTTGATTTATTTTTCGCGTTTATTCCGCTGCGTTTGTGCCTCAAAACCCTTCAGACCTGCAATAAATTTCCGAATCTAAACAGCGTCCTTGGCTGCCTCAGAGGCAGCAATATACTCTGCTTCCATTATAGAATCGGCAACCGTCTCTTGCTTCGAACTTTTCTAGCTTACAGCACCTCCATTTAGACAAAACATAAATCTAGACTGAGAAATCGAATCATCCTTGTCTGTCTGGAAACTAGCATCGGTGTAACTTTTTACAAGAAGCTTATTTTCTCCTCCATATACCAAGAATTAATCTTTAGTCCTCTTCAAGTACATAAGAATATTCTTGACTGTTGTCCAGTAACCTTCACCTGGATTAGACTGGTATCTACTCGTCATACTCAAAGCATACGAGACATTAGGACGAATACATATCATTGCATACATTATGGAACTAATTGCTGAAGCATATGGAACTTTACTCATACGGTCCTTATCATCCAATAATTTAGGAATGTTATCTTTTGAGATCGATATCCCATGAGACATCGAGACAAATCCCCTTTTAGCATCTTGCATCCCAAATCGATGCAAAACTTTGTCAATGTATGTACTCTGACTTAGGCCAATCATTCTTCTTGATCTATCTCTATAGATCTTGATACCTAAAATATAGGTCGCTTCGCCTAAGTCTTTCATTGAAAAATTCTTACTCAACCAAGTCTTAACAACCTGTAAAGAAGGAATGTCATTCCCTATTATTAATATATCATCAACAAATAATACTAGGATTGCCACATTACTCCCACTAACCTTCTTGTAAACACATGGTTCATCCTTATTTTGAATAAACCTAAACTCTTTGACAGTTTCATCAAAACGAATGTTCCATCTCCTCGAGGTTTGTTTCAATCCATAAATGCATTGACGCAACTTACATACCTTTCTATCATTCTTTGGATCAACAAAACCTTCAAGCTATGTCATGTACACATCCACATCTTCCTCAAGGCTCCCATTTAAGAAAGAGGTTTTGACATCCATTTGCCAGATTTCATAGTCATGGTAAGCAGCTATAGCAAGCAAAATCCTGATGGACTTGACCATAGTCACTGGTGAAAAGGTTTCATCATAGTCAATACCATGAATTTTCAAAGTCCATGCTTGATTAGTATACATGGATTCCATCTCATATTTCATGGCATCTAGCCATCTCTTAGATTCTGTAGTGTTCATAGTGTCTTGGTACGCGTGAGGCTCATCTTCATCCACAAGCATCACATCACCATCTAGAGTCAAGAGAAATCCATAATATCTCTCGGGCTCATGACAAATCCTACCAGACCTACGAACAACCTGTGTTTCTTGAGCAGTATTGTTTTCTTGTACATTCTGCTCAGGTTCCTCCATTAATTCAATGTTATCATGTGGGTCTCTAATTTCATCGAGATCTATTATCCTCCCACTGTCTCTCTTAGACAGCATTTCTCTTTCAAGGAACACTGCAGTTCGAGCAACAAACACTTTGTTCTCTGAAGGATTATAGAAAGAATAAGCCTTTGTTTCAATTGGGTATCCTACAAAATTACATTTTTCTGATTTAGGGTCCTAGCTTGTCAGAAGTTAGATGTTTCACAAACGTCTCACATCCCCAAATTTTCATAAATGACATGCTATGACATTTTTCAGCCCATATCTCATACGAAGTCTTCTGAACCATTTTAGTAGGAACTCGGTTAAGTGTATAAGCAGTCGTCAGCAGGGCGTAGCCCTAGAAACTAATTGGAAGATCTGCATGACTCATCATCGATCACACTATGTCCAACAAAGTACGATTCCTCCTTTCAGAAACTCCATTCCATTGTGGTGTTTCAGGATAAGTGAGTTATGATACAATAACACACTCTTTTAATAAACTCTTAAATTTATGGCTTAAGTATTCACCTCCACGATCAGATCGTAGAGTCTTAATACTTCCGCCAGTTTACTTTTCTACTTCAGCTTTGTATTCTTTGAACTTTTCAAAAGATTCGGATTTGTTCTTCATAAGATACACATATCCATATCTACTGAAATCATTAGTAAATGTGATAAAGTAGTAAAAGCCACCTCTTGCCATAGTATGCATAGGACAACATACATCACTATGTATAAGTTCTAATCTTTTAGTGGCCCTTTCACCTTGTCAAGTAAAGGGAGCTTTAGTCATTTTTCCAATGAGACAAGGTTCGCACGCTTCGTATCATTCAAAGTTAAACTTATCCAAGTATCCATCCTTATGTAACTTGGAAATGAGCTTCTCATTTTTATGGCCTAAACGACAGAGCCAGATATTTGATTTGAGTCATTAGTTTTAAGACATTTGTTATTCACATTATAGATAGGAGTGTCTAAATCAAGAACATATAAACTATTAAATTAACGTACAACCCCATAGGTAACATTATTCAAAGAAAAGGAACAACTATTATTCTGAATTGAAAATGTAAAACCTTTCCTGTCCAAACAAGAAACTGAAATAATGTTTTTGCAAATTGCAGGCACGTAAAAACAGTTCTCAAGTTCTAAAATAAGCCTAGTGGGCAATGATAAATAATAAGTCCCTACAGCTAAAGCAGCAACCTTTCCTCCATTGTCAACTCGTAGGTCGACCTCTCCCTTTGCCAAAGTCCTACTCCTTTGCAGCTCCTGCACATTTATATAAATGTGAGGACCACATCCAGTATCCAATACCCATGATGTAGAAGTAGACAAATTGACCTCTATAACATAAATACCTGAATCAGAAGCTTGACCAGCCTTCTTCTTCTTCAGATCGTCCAAATAAGCATGACAGTTTCTCTTCCAATGACCTTGTTTACCATAGTAGTAACAATCACCCTTTGCAACAACACCCTTAGGCTTTAAAGCCTGTTTGGGATTAGCCTTTGGCTTGGGACCAGAAGCAGATCCAATCTTCTTCCTTCCCTTCCATTTGCCTTTCCTTTTAGCCTTACCTTTGTTGTCTACCATCAACATGGCAGCAAGTTCAGCCTTTTTAATGTTGGTTTCAGCAGTTCGTAACATGGCCAACAATTCAGTGGGTGTTTTGTCTATCTTCTTCATATTGTAGTTCATAATAAAATGAGTATAGTTGTTGTTTAAAGATTGCAAGATCAAGTCAATCTGAGCTTCCAGACCAATCGGGAAACCCAAAGTATCAAGATACTCAATATAATCTATCATCTTTAGAACATGCAGTTGAATAGGTTCACGCTCTCCCTGTTTACAAGCATACAATACTTTGCTCGTGTCGAACCTTTCTTGAAGAGCCTGTCCTTCAACATTCTTTGAAGGTGTTCAATAATCTCATAAGCATTTATATGCTCATGTTGTTTTTGAAGCTCAGCACTCATGGTTGCCAGCATGAGACATGCAACATCATTCACATCATCGATATGCTTCTGATAAGCATTTTATTGAACACGAGTTGCATTCTTAGTAGAAGGAGCAGGTGAAGGAATTTCAATGACGTGAAACTTTCGCTCCTGTCTGATAACAATCCTAAAATTCCTATACCAATCAAGGAAGTTAGTTCCTGTCAACTTGTCCTTCTCAAGGGTTGCTCTCACAGAGAAGTTATTTGTGTTGTTTTCCATTAAATATCTACAATGTTTAAAATGCATATTAGTCTGCAGAAGTTTAATTATGTTCAAGTGATTGTCATATACATTCATAATATATATCTCCCACTATTTTTATGAAATCAATAGCCCTAACTATTAATTCGGAAATCATTTTATTAAATCTTTCTAGTGAGCCAAGATCCATGTTTTAAGAAAGCGTTGGCTAATACACCCAAAACACGACTATTTAGGTAGACAACATTTGTCGATTATATCAAATATAACTCTTGGATAGTTTGGTGGAACAACCCTTTGTACACATTTATCCAATAAATTTCACCAAACTCTATGACTCTAAACCCACAATCCTATTGTGATGATTTAGTTAAGTTAGACCTAACGTCTCCATAAACTAAGTACATTTACTTATCACATTTTCCCATGATTGATAAGGGCACTTCACTTTAGCAAACCCACTCCTTCTCAATCTAGATCTTGACATGTATTAACATTGAAAGGCATATTTATTAACTTAGTATTTATTTAGGGATTTTTATTATTTAACGATCATGATCCCATCATAAAGAGATTCTCAATTTTTCCTTGATCAAATTATCCATTTCAATATTCGTCAATGGTGTGATTTCCAGATCGTCGGAGAAGTCACAAGCAGTCTCACTTAAAACCCAACTTTTTTATGAATAATGATTTGCTTTTGACAAAATCTCCCCATATTAGAAAAAGAAAATTCATATTCAATACCGTGTTTCATAAACACAAGAATCTCATGATCGTTTATTTAATTTTAAACTCTTGAATCATTACAGATTTTATCTTTCTTAAGCAGGCATGGCATGGGTGTCGTATCTAATACATACATCATTCCAAGCTACATATCTACACATGTATTCATATACATATATGTATTCTGCATAAACTAAACGTGTTTGGTTATAGCCCAGCCTATATGATATTTCCAAGCTAATGAAAAATCAAGGTCAATCTATGGTGGTTTCAAATACTATACTATTACATGTCTTTATCTTCTTCATTGCTACATCATCTGAATTGCCTTTTAGCTTCCTTACTTCCAAGTCTCCATTGACAATTACATTGAATGATAAAATAAATCTATTCTAATGATATTACAAGAAGAACTCGAGTTACATTCGAGATTAACAATTACAATGAATAAATGACATACAAGTCGTATTTAAAACCAAAACCATAAAATAAAACCACTATTATATGGGTCATTGAGCCATAACCATCCACCATGCTCACATAACAACTAGTGACATATCAGAATGCATAATCATATCATCATGAATCATATATATCATAATCATAAAATTGCAAAAAAATCAGAAATTGATTTCAAAATAGTAAATCGCATTTTTGAGGCCCTAAACGATGTCAAATGGCCAAAAAATACCACAGGTCACGCCAATAAGATGATTTTTGCTGGTGATAATTTTCCCTTTCCAGAAAGAGTAAATTCGACCCATTCTGACTCCGTCAAAAAACACTATTCATCTACAGAATCACTATTCACAGAAAAACTGCATCTTATGCAATTTTGTTTTTAAACGCTTCAGAACGATTCCGATGACTTTCGTATGACTGTATCTCGTATCACATACATACAGTAAATCACACATATCATGTCATAACATTGAAGATCATATATAGTCAACATAACAGATTATAATTCGAGTATATATGAAAAATGAAATATGGCATTAGCATGGTAGTAGCATGACAGTCATCCAAACAGGCATACATGCATCAAATACAGAAAACACATAACCAAATCATCCATTTATAAACCTGGATCTGATACCATTGAAGGTTTTGGGTCATAAAAATGTAGCGGATATAACATAAAATAAAAAAACTGAAACCCTATCTCAGGATCCATGTATAACGTTGGACGATTATGGTGAAGAAGTTTTTACCTTAACAAATTTTTCCGTATATTGTTTAATGGAGGTCTAGAAAAGATAATTCATAGCAGCCCTTTGTTGCAAAGATCTGCTCTCCAAAGAAGTCCACATAAACGCCCGATCTCCAACGATCACCGGAGTCGGTACTAGCCGAATAGCTTGCCTCTTTCTCTCCCTTTTTCTAGCCTCTCGAACTGTTGAGCAGCTAGGGTTTATATATAAAAATGAATTCTGAATTATGTTAACCCTATGCTATACATCATTATGTATATATAGGGGAAAGAGAGATTTTGGGCCTAACCCTAATTCATGTGGTTTCCAAAATCCATTATGATTTTGGGTTATCATTATTATTAAATCTGAATTCTAATATAATTAATCAAGTCCCACTTAATTAATTCATTAATTAAATTCGAACTAATAATAATATTTCTAAATTCTTATTAAATCTGAATTCTAATATAATTAATCAAGTCCCACTTAATTAATTCAATAATTAAATTTGAACTAATAATAATATATATCTAAATTCATAATTTAAATAAAGCTCCATTTAGATGTTCTTTGTGTGTGACCCTTTAGGTTATTATTACGTTGATAATAATTTTATTATCTAATAATAAAATTATAAACAATGAGCGGCATTTAGTAATACTTCATTCTTACAAAAGTAACAATAATAATTGGTGATTCAATTAAACCTTTCGTGAATAATGTGCAATGTAATATGTAAGGAATCTACATGTAATTTGATGATAACATTAATCTTAGAATCATAGAAATTTTATTTGATGTAACTAATCAATTGATATGAAAATTATAAATATCAATTGATCGGGAAATCATTTATCAGTTGAAGTGCTTATATGTATCAACTAATAATTTGGACTGTAGCATAGGTGTACTTAGTCCATTTCAATCGATAATGTTGAAGGGTTTCGGGCATGAAAACGCAGCGGAACTAACGTAAAAATAATAAAAAATCGAAACCCAATCGCAGGATCCATGTATAATGTTGGATGATTATGGTGAAAAAGTCTATACCTTAACAAAGCTTTCCGTATGTTGTTTAATGGAGGTCCTTAAAAGATGAATCACAGCAGCCCTTTGTTGCAAAGATCTGCTCTCAAAAGAAGTCCACACGAACGCCCAATCGTCCTACGATCACCGGAGTCGGTACTAGCCGAATTGTTTGCCTCTCTCTCTCTCTCTCTTTCTCTAGCCTCTCTTGATGTTGAGCAGCTAGGGTTTTTTCTCTAAAATGAAATCTGATGATTAAACCCTAATATTATATATCATTATGTATATATATATAGGGGATAGAGAGATTTTGGGCCTAACCCTAATCCATGTGGTTTCCAAAACCCATTATGACTTTGGGTTATTATTATTTGAAAGGGGAGATAGGAGTGAAGGAAAGTAACTCACTACACTTTCATGTGTACTAGAAATGCTAAATGTAATCTCTATGTAATGGTTGATGATAACTCAACAATAGAACATGACATGTAATAATATGCAGGTGCACAGAAATCTTGGATCACAGAGTTTAGTTAAGACAAAGTATTAAAGGATCATCTACAGACTTGAAGCTCACTAGAAGAAGTTCATTAACATGTTCAGGCCTCAGTGGAGAATAAAAGATATTGACATCTATTCAAGGATGTGGAAGCTACAGAAGATTGTCTTAGTCTATGAAGATTTTAGTGCATTACAATCGAAGCTACAAGTAAGGTTTGCAAAGAAGAATGTGGAATCATGTTCGGAATCAAGAGCCCCTATCAAGACTAGTCACTTATGAACCAGACCATTGCATAAAGTGTAAGGACATTGGAGGCAAGCTCTCGTCGGTTAATATGGTTTTAATCATTCTAAAGTTGTTGGTTTTCTTGAGTCATGTAGAGGATCAACAAAGGTGGTAAATCAGTGTTGGAGAAATGTCAGCCTAATGAATAAGGGACAGACGGCACAACCTGATTGGATCTTACTAAAGCTTCACAGATTAGAAGGCCAAATACTTGGACGTGGTGGAGTCACGTATACGGGGCCAAGTATTTGGATAAGGAAGTCTACACAAATTGAAGAGTGGAATGGAAATATTTAATTTAATTAAATAAAGTATTTATTTAATTATTTATATATTTTATAAATAAAGACATTCTTTATTTATATTATATATATTTATTTAAATATTACTTTTATATTAAATATTTCCAAAGGCATACTTGGCACATGACTTTGAAGATAAGATTTGAGTGGACAAGAGTAAAAGGTGGAAAAACAAAAAGCAAAAGGAAATAGCAAAAAGCAAAAAGCAACACATTTTTCTATAATACAAAAAGAACCCAAGTCTTAATCTTAGGTGTGCATCCGGATGAAAAAAAGAAAAGGGGAGAGAGAGAAAAATTATTCTCTCCCCCATGGCCAAACTAGATCTTGAATATATTTGTAGCCATGATTTTCTTTATTATACCACTCCTCTATTCTTCTATTGACAACACTTGTTAAATCTTGTATAGAAGATAGGGTTGATTTTTGTCTCCTAGATCTACAAAATGTAATAGTTTTAGAGGAGACAAAAATCACTTCTTTGTTGTGTTCTTGAGCTTATGTTCTTGAACTTGTTTGTAGCATATACCCCACTTCAATGAATATAAAGTTATATTCTTGAATCTTGTTGTGTTGTGTGTTTTGGATAATTTACCGTTCATTATCTTGGTTATTTTAATGGTGTTCTTGAGGTTGGAGAAGATGATGAACAGTACCCGGGTTTGAACCAAAGTAATTTTTATGTTGTCCCAAAAATTATTAATAGTCATATTTTAATTTGGGAATCGTATTCACCCCCCCTCTACGATCTCCGGGACAAAACAATTGGTATCAGAGCTACTCGATTGACATACAAATCGATTGGATCTATTTTTATTTTTGAGATTAAAGAGGGTACGATTGGTTCACTGGGCATCCAGAATTTTTTTGAAGCCAAGAATTTTTCTAAGTACAAAATGTTCGAGACAGCCAAGTAGAATATTTCTATGTAGAATATTCGAGTTAGATATTCGACTTAGAATATTCGAGTTAGATATTCGATTTAGAATATTCGAGTTAGAATATTCGACTTAGAATATTCGAGTTAGAATATTCGACTTAGAATATTCGACTTAGAATATTCGAGTTAGAATATTCGAGTTAGCATGTTCGAGTTAGCATGTTCGAGTTAGCATGTTCGAGTTAGCATGTTCGAGTTACCATGTTCGAGTTAGCATGTTCGAGTTAGCATGTTCGAGTTAGCATGTTCGAGTTAGGATATTCGAGTTAGGATATTCGAGTTAGGATATTCGAGTTAGCATATTCGACTTAGCATATTCGACTTAGGATGCTCGACTTAGGATGCTCGACTTAGGATGTTGGACTTAGGATGTTCGACTTAGGATGTTCGACTTAGGATGTTCGACTTGGATGTTCGACTTGGGATGTTCGACTTGGAATGTTCGACTTGGGATGTTCGACTTGGATGTTCGACTTGGGATGTTCGATTTGGATGTTCGACTTGGGATGTTCGACTTGGATGTTCGACTTGGGATGTTTGACTTGGATGTTCGACTTGGGATGTTCGACTTGGATGTTCGACTTGGAATGTTCGACTTGGATGTTCGACTTGGATGTTCGACTTGGATGTTAGACTTAGATGTTCGAGATAGAAATTTCGAGATGGAATCTATGTAGAACATTCCTATGTAGAAGTTCTACTTGATGTTCGAGATAGAGTCTATGTAGAAATTCCTATATAGAATTTCTACTTAGAAGGCTGTTTCAACATGACACATGACTACATAGCTTAACTTTTATTTAAAACAAAAATTATTTTTCTCTCAAAATGTTTTTTGTTTAATAATTAATTTAATAATTAAATTTGAATTTAATTATATAAAATATTTTGGAAATAATTTTTAAATTTAAATAATTTATTTTTCAAGTTTATTTTACATCTTCGAAAATATTTTATTTTCTTTTAAATTTTAGAGTCAAATATTTTATATTTTTAATATTCTTAGTTAAGAATTTTATTAATTTGAAAACTAAAATTAATCTTAAAATCCAATTTAATTTCTTTTGAATTTAATATTCTTAAAAGTATTTTAAGAATTATTTTTGAGGTTTAATAATTTATTTTTCATAAAACTTTAATTACAAATTTAATAAAACTCTTTGGAAAATATTTTTTGATTGAAATAATTTATTTTCATGAACATTTTAAATGTTTTGAAAATTTAGTATTTTTATTTCGAAATTATGTTTTCGAGTTGTTTTATTTTAATTATAATTTAAGCTTGGAAGTTTTAATTATAAATCTCATAAAACTTTTTGGAAAATCATTTTGGTTGAAATAATTTATTTTCAAGTATATCTAAGATGACTTGAAAATTTATTATTTTTATATCAAACTTATATTTTCAATCTGTTTTATTTTAATTATAATTGAAACTGTTTTGGATTATAAATTCTATAAAATTCTTTGGAAATTAATTTTGATTTGAAATAATTTCTTTTTCAGGATTCTTTAATATACCTTGAAAATTTTGTTATCTCTATATCAAAACTTTCTTTTCGAATTAT
The DNA here is from genome assembly GCA_028671895.1 of Oenanthe sinensis. Taxonomy (NCBI): domain Eukaryota; kingdom Viridiplantae; phylum Streptophyta; class Magnoliopsida; order Apiales; family Apiaceae; genus Oenanthe; species Oenanthe sinensis. The sequence goes on along the minus strand of CM053804.1, from coordinate 17,550,563 downwards.
TTTATTTTATTTATAATTTGAAATTGAGAAATTTATTATTATTTATAAAAAAATGCATTTTCAATTTATTTTAATTATTTAAATTCCTAAAAAATTAAATACTTATGTTTGAACAAAATGTTTTATTAAACGAAACAACAGGAGTTGATTCTTCGGTCATTGAGGACAAACGAACTGACTGAAGAACATTCTAATGGAGTTGAGACCTGATCTTACCATTAGAGATGTATTTCTACATCGGTCTACTCAGTGGATCATTTGGTTATTGAAAGGGGATTAGTTCATTTAGGGAAGAGTCTTCGATCAGTGGTTTTCGAATCAATATCTGAAGAATTTGGAATTTTGAAAAAGGAATTCAGTTTATCGGTCAAAGAACCAAAATAACAATTGAAGATTTGGTTAAAGGACATCAGTGGCAGAAATACACAAGGTTTGATTATCACTGACATATGATAATCAAGGGGTTATTGCTACACATACAAAGAAGAGTGATCTTTTCAAGCAGAACATGAGACATTCTATGTCGGGGTCTTTAAGCAGAACAATCATGTATCAGTTTGGATTGAAGCAGGAACATCATTGATTATTGAGGTCAAATGCAAGGATACTTCCATGAGTGTCAGTAAAATGGAAATTGATTTGGATCAATTGATTATCACTCGAGATGGAATGCTAAGCATTGCTCAGGTATACTTTCTAACTAGTTTATACTTGTTTAATTCAATTATAGAGTATTAAGTGCTGAACTGCATTATATTATAAGTTTGATGTAATGCATGTCTCACCTTGATTTCTATATAAATTAGATAACTTATGCTAGTTTATTAGTGTTGCTTGTTTATTAGTATTTGACTTCATGATTAGATCCTGTGTGATTTAATGCTTGCTTTACGAAAATTGATCATGTTAGCATATAGAGTCTTAGGTATTTATTGGGGTACATTTACCGGAAAGAGTATTTGCTGCATGCTAAGTGCCTTGATGTTTACATTGTCTATAATCTGTTTATACTCACATGGTTGTATTAAATGTTATATCTGATCATGTGCTTGTTAAGATGAGTTTGTTTCTAATTTGAGAATTGCCTAGGGGTCAGTATAATAAACCATGAATTAAAATTTTAAATTTAAATTGACTCAGGTAATTAGAGATAATATAATGTTATAGTGAACAACAAAGGTGATTTAGAAGAATTAGGAATCTGAGTGATTGATTCTTCTATGACTACATATATGTACGACATGATTCTTATAGACTGCTAGTCCACCTTAAGTTAGGTTAGGATCACTGAGCTCATAGCCAAGACTACTTGTTAAGGCTGATATAGATGAGGAGTGATCAGTCAGATAAGAATGAGCATGTTGAACTTGAATGCTTTGTTGTTAACTATGTTTAGAAATATCTCTAACCCTTGGACTCAATCAAAATTGAGGACCACGTGTCTTAATCATTTGTGAATGCAGAGTATCTTTCAACATGTACAAGTTATATATCTCTGACATTTTCATGTTCGAGGCATGTAACTACTTTTGCTTTGGTATTCAAATGGTTAAGCAAGGTTACCTATTTTTCTTGAATGATCTGAAGCAAAATATTAAGGAAGACCTAGGGAATTCTTTGCGAAGGGTTTCCTAATATCAGTTCGAGGATGAACAGTATTGATCGGGGTCAAGAGAAATAGAAGCTCACTCTACTGGAAGTGAGGTTATTGCTGACACGAAATGTAATGTTGATGATGAAGTCAACTATTCGTTGAATTTTATCAGAATGGAGTTAGCTGCAACAACAAATTATGCTCTCACACTTGGTTTATCATCTAATACTTGGTTTATAAAGATAACGGATTTGACGGTAAAGATGAAGTTAGTGAGAAAGGACTACTTCTAATGAAATTCTTTTAAGAAGGACATTAGTGAAGTATGTCAGTTGAAGGGAAGTCAAGTCAAAGGCTACCCTGTTTAGTTTTGGTGTTTGTTCGTGCATTCGATAGATGAAGCATCTCAGTGATTAATCACATTCAAAGGATTAGGCAGATTGCTGTAAGAACACTTTGAGGGCAGGTAATGGAATATGTTGACGAATGAAGTTCTATGTTATGTCTGCACTGAAAGGAGTATTTTAGAGTAAAGTTCAGTTTCCGGACTTCATGACCAAATGGAGGAGTTAATAGGGAAATCCAGACCTTGAGTGGAATTACAAGGATAATGGATAGACTTAAGGTTTCCTATTCACTACGGCTGAATCGATTGACACAGCAAGTCTAATCAGCAAATGTAAAGAGAAGACATCAAGTAAGATTAATCATGCCTGAAGTCACATGGTGTGATGGAAGGCTATCTTATTTGGAGTTAAGAGCTTACACAGAGTCTGTGATTGATTTAAGATGATCTAGATTGAGTGAACATCATCATCAAGCTCCCTAGCATTCGTTTGATTTTAGCTCTGAATTTCTAAAGGTTGACATCCTATTTAGGGCTCAAGATCAGATGACACCAGATGAAGAAAAGCTGCAAGCAGCATCATAGGGGGAGCCTCAGTAAGTTGGATCAACTAGTCGTGTTTGATGTTCAAAGGCTAGCAGTGCTCATTGAGTAAGAGTTGAGATTCTTAGGAGCACTGAGTGATCCAGATTGAGTGATTGCATATTAAAAAGGAAATTGTCAATTTAAAAATAATGCAAGATGATCTCAATCATATTTGAAGAAGACTACTCTACCCACTGAATATCTAAGGAAACATTAAGGACACATCTGTCATGACAAAGGGTTTTGTGTAACAACATTTCCTAGAGTTAGCTCTTAATGAATCTGGGTAGTAGAGTAGTGATTGGTAGTGCCGTGCATGTATAAGAGTATTTTATTGGTTTTTCTGAGTGAATTCAATGAAGATTGAAGATGCACTAACTAATCAAGATTGAGTAGGGTTCGAATCAAGGAACTAACTCAATTGAACCAGAGGCAGATACACTTAGCACAAGGAATCAATCCACATGAAGACTTGGTATTGATACAGAAGCTGAAGGGTAGTTCGGAGTTTTTGAAGGTTCTACTCAGCTAGTGTCAGGACTACTGGTTTCTAAAGTGCTGAGTTTAGTGAAGCTGCTGCCAAGACCAATATCTACAAGGAAATATTTGGGTGTTGAAGGTAATACAGTTTCTGTCTGGATGAGCGTGGTATTGTTTCAAGGAACAATGTTAACTGGTAGCTGAAAAGTTATTACTGTCCAAAAGGAATAAACGTTCGATCTCGAAAGGAGTAAACGTTCGATCTCTAGGGCAAAGAGGAGTAATTGTTCATTCAACGATCATACACCAGTAAAAGCTCTATTGACTAAGGTATGTCACTCTAGTCTAATATTGATTTATTTAAATGTAAAGTTTATAGAAAGTCTTCATGCTATTTAGATGTCTACGATCTCTAAGAACTGATTAATGTTTGGATTGTGACCACCCAGGACCCAATATTATCGCTATGAGATTACCTATGATCACTCGGGACCTAGGGACCTAACAATGTAGCATCTCTTTGTATAGTCAATTAATATCCAAGACCTCGTACTTTGTGTTGTCATATGTTATTCATGCTATATGTATCAAATGTTTCAGCATAAGTATTTGTATATGTCAATTAATTGTAATTTTATTTACTTCTAATTGTTTAATGCTAATATTAATGGAACCACTTAATATGTAGTTTAAGTGATGTAATTCATGTCTTTTGCAAAATCCATTAATATTAGTTGTCATTCTTTTGATATTAGTGATGCCACTTAGAATTTCTGCACTAAGTGACAAAAAGATTATTTCAAAAACACTGATATTGAAAGTAATTTACTACATCGCGAGGGGTTGTCAAAGATCATAAATTTTAGCATTAATATTTAAAGGTATTTGATCTCTGATACAACTAGTACCTCGAGCTTACATACATTCTGATTGTCATGAGTATTTTCAATATGCTTATTTGATAATTGTTGAGATGTAGTGTAAGAAGTTAAATGCTGTCATTCGGTCAATGTATGTTCAGTGTTTAGCGGATGCTTATGTTTTATGCTTTAGAATTACCATGATCTATATTGCAATATGTGTTTATTTCAAGCGACAAATGGTAATTGTCTAGCATAATGTAAGTATCTTATGTGCTTGATTGTTTTGTAGTATGATGCATTTTATTACAAAATGATTGAATGATGTTAGTACTTTTGAATGTCTTGTCATTCATATCTTTGATAAATCATTAGTATTAACATATGTTTTTCATTCTTTAGAACTTGAATGCATAAAGAAATTTCTTGTCTAATTCTTGTGAAAAATGTTTTATCTAAACATGCATTCATTTGCCAGAGAATGAAAAGCCACTAAAAGTTTTTTTTAACTCCCTTTGAAAGAGAACATTTCTTGAGGATTATCTTTCTATTTCAAAATCATATTTCCTCTCTCTCTCTAAATGTTTTGTAATGAAAACAGTTTTCTCTCCACGATTTGTTTAAATAAAGTTACTTGATAACTTGTAACATAGGTTGCATGGTATCAGGCTATTTTATTTGAGTAAATTATTTTGATCTTGAGGTATCAACTATTGGTAAAACGTTTTTCAAAACTCTTGTTAATGTCTGTTTCACATTGACCTGTAGTATTAAAACAATGGTTGTTTGCTTTGGGATTAGTGCCTTGGACTGTATGACTAAAGCATTCATTCGATTTTTTTTAAATAATTTATGTTTTAAGTTGGAGATAATATCCAATAAGAATGAATTGCAAAACAATTTCTGAAAACATACAGTGAGCAAGATGAAATAGATTTGAGTTATTAATCAAAATGTTTTTGTTAAAAGAGTTGAATTTCAATTGGATATTTGTCTAAGAGAAATTCAAAAGAACACTTTTATTAATCTGCTAAACTTTTTTTTTCAAAATTGTGAGTTTATGAAATTTGGCTTAATATTCTTTTACCTATTCTTTATTAATTCCCACATTTTAGCTCTGGTGCATTGTTTCTTGAGGACACATTGCTCCGATGCTATATTTCTGAGAAGGAATAGAGAATAAGTTTAATCATACTCTACCAAATTTTATATAGCTCTGATCAACTCTATCTATTTAGCCGTAATGGCTTGGCCTTAGTGGCTATAGGGGAAGGTCTAGAAGTTGAATAATCCATCAATTTCTAACCAAGGCCTTAGTACTAAACACTATCATTCTAATTCAAACTTTCAACACTTGGTGATATAAGGAACTTATGTAGATTAGCGGTTGTTAAGGGAGAAACTACATTAATTGCAGCAAAGGATGTGTTAGAAGTGCACCCACAGCTCTACCTCTCGAGAAGGAAAGAAGTATACAAATTTGAGGTATCTGTAGCTCATTTGTATTCTCTCAAAAGGATATAGAGCTGAAAAGGCAATTCAACCGTTTCTGAATGAACTCTCTCAACAGGGTGATTTCATTGAAAATTTGCTCGTCAGCCAGAGCACCTTGTAATGAGTCAAGCACACCAAAAGCATTCACGCTGATGGCAAACCTAACCAGAGCACCTTGTAATGAGTCAAGCATACCAAAAGCATTCACGCTGATGGTAAACCTAAAGTTTTTGCTTCTAAGGGATGTTATAGGACCTAGCAGTTCTCTAGCCTCTCTTGGGACTAACAATTGTGAGGACACATTGCAAGAAGTGCACATTGTGAGGTATAGGTAAAACCCCTAAACTTCTTTGTTTACCATTCAAGGTGAATGAAGTTGTTAAGCCGCCTTCACAGGCATTTGAGGGAAACTTGGATTTCTTGCCATATATTAGAATCCTTGTCAACCTTCCTAGGAAGAACAGTCCTAGTTCCCTAACGGGATTTCACATCCGTAGAGCAATCTGTTGATGTTGAGAGGCAATCACTAACAGTTTTCCATGACTGAAAATAGTGAGTTAATTCATCTTCACAGGTGATTGAGAGAGATGTTTGTACACGTCTACTCTCCCAGGAACTCAAATTCTGGAATACATGGATCGCTCAAAACTTAAAGGCATATCACCTTCAACGATCCAGTGCATGGATTTGTATATGGGGAGTCGGTTGATGCTTAGATAGCTGCTAGTACGCATACCACATTCAATGATCCAGTGCATGGATTTGCATATGGGGAGATTGTTGATGCTGAAAGTAGTTGAGCAACAACTCGTAGACTATGATTCAGTTGGTTTACCAATTTGATGTGTCTTTTGAGGATCAGGGTGTTGGAATTTCAGGCACTCCTGGAATGGAGGAGATTCCAATTTCAGAAGGGTTATTCCCCGACGACGAGCCACGTGTGCATGGATTTGCTCATGGTGAGTTGGGTGACGACCTAACTAAAACCCTGTCTGAGATTCCATCTCAGAACCTAGATCTTTAGTGATCGACAACATGCTACAGTCAACGATCCATAATATCTTGGTGAGACTAGCATGGATTTACTTGCAGGTACAAATTGCTATAAATGGAATGAGTGCAAGTAAGGGAGAGATACACTTGAGTGAAGTGAGGGAGTGATACTCTTGAGTGAGAGACATAGGGAGAGAAATGAGTGGAACACTACGCTTGAAAGTGTAAACACCAACAGAACGTAGTAGAAGTGAGGAAACCATATACCAAACACTAACCTTGCTACTATGCTTGAATCCTGTTACTGAATTTTCTAGCTCTGGAATGTTGAAGAGATTCTTTTCTGGAAGACAAGCTGAAGAAGAGTCTAACTGAAGCTTAGTGGGAATGTCCAAACTATTACCTTTGGGTCTATTAATTCATGTTGTTCTCAATCACAAAGGGGGAGACATTAATTTTTAGGCTTAAGGAGGATTTTATGTTCAATTGGAGGAGAGTTTCTTATTCGATTGGATGTAGATGATACTTTTATTATTTTAAAGGATATTCTCAACTAAGGGGGAGAATTTGGTGATACAAGAAACGAGATCTGTCAATCCTATCATGTGGAGGTTACTTAGAGGATATCTAAAGACACAAGGGCGGATTGGAGCTTGCATGAACTAAGGGGGAGAATTAGATAAAATTGAAACCTTAGTGATGCAAGGGAGAAATTACTAAGGGGGAGTTTCTTAGTAATTGGTTGGAGCCTAATCCCTAAAGGTGTTGTAGATTTAACTGTTTTTTCGTCTGAAGTGGAGAAGTTACTTTTTGTCAATTAGAAAGAAGTTACTTGTCGTACTAAGGGGGAGAAGTTATGGAGAATCTTAACATCTTGTTTTGCAATGCTATATCTTATTCTGAAAAGATATCTAAGGGATTTTGCTCTATTTGTTTGAAGATCTGTCCTTGGAACATTCTTAGGAGAGGTTCGGCAGAAGAATTCTTTCTAGCACGATCAATGAATGAAAATGAAGATTTCTTTGAAGAGTATCAACTAAGGGGGAGTTTTTGCTAAGTATAAGTTTTCTGGGTAAAGAAAAATGTGAAGGAGATTTTCAAGGGGCATCTGAGAAGTGTCCAAGTGTGTTCTATTTCTTGTTTCAGTGATAGATGAAGTCAGTGGAGTAGTGCAGGGAAGAAAGAAAAATATGTTTCCTGGAAATAGAACATCCTGAAGAAAAAGAGGAAGTGACTTTCATTCCAAGAGAGAACAACCTTAAGGGGAGAATGAGTTGACCTCTTATGGGGAATATATAGAGCTGTATGTTCTAGTTCGAATTGCAAGATGAACAGGAATGATTGGTCAGAAGTCTTTACTAATGATTTGTTTCTTTATTGAAAGAACCCCATCTTTGAAGAATATTGAAGTGGAGGAAGCTAAAGGAAAATGAAATTCAGAAATTCATCATTCATTTTCAGCAACTCAGGAAATCTAGATTTAACTGATTATATTTTTCCAGAACCTTTTGTATATTATTTTCATGTCCAGTACTTTAATTGTTTCTTGTATGTTAGTTGAGTTATCCTCTAGTAGTTAATTTTATTTAACTGCTTTTGGGGGAGATTGTAAAGGGAAATAGTATTTGATTGTTATTCCATATCAACCAAATAGGGGGAGATTGAAAGGGGAGATAGGAGTGAAGGGAAGTAACTCACTGCACTTTCATGTGTACTAGAAATGCTAAATGTAATCTCTATGTAATGGTTGATGATAACTCAACAATAGAACATTACATGTAATAATATGCAGGTGCACAGAAATCTTGGATCACAGAGTTCAGTTAAGACAAAGTATCAAAGGATCATCTACAGACTTGAAGCTCACTGGAAGAAGTTCATTAACATGTTCAGGCCTCAGTGGAGAATAAAAGATATTGACATCTATTCAAGGATGTGGAAGCTACAGAAGATTGTCTTAGTCTATGAAGATTTTAGTGCATTACAATTGAAGCTACAAGTAAGGTTTGCAAAGAAGAATGTGGAATCATGTTCGGAATCAAGAGCCCCTATCAAGACTAGTCACTTATGAACCAGACCATTGCATAAAGTGTCAGGACATTGGAGGCAAGCTCTCGTCGGTTAATATGGTTTTAATCATTCTAAAGTTGTTGGTTTTCTTGAGTCATGTAAAGGATCAACAAAGGTGGTAAATCAGTGTTGGAGAAATGCCAACCTAATGGATAAGGGACAGACGGCACAACCTGATTGGATCTTACTAAAGCTTCACAGATTAGAAGGTCAAATACTTGGACGTGGTGGAGTCACGTATACGGGGCCAAGTATTTGGATAAGGAAGTCTACACAAATTGAAGAGTGGAATGGAAATATTTAATTTAATTAAATAAAGTATTTATTTAATTATTTATATATTTTATAAATAAAGACATTCTTTATTTATATTATATATATTTATTTAAATATTACTTTTATTTTAAATATTTCCAAAGACATACTTGGCACATGACTTTGAAGATAAGATTTGAGTGGATAAGAGTAAAAGGTGAAAAAACAAAAAGCAAAAGGAAATAGCAAAAAGCAAAAAGCAAAAAGCAAAAAGCAACACATTTTTCTATAATACAAAAAGAACCCAAGTCTTAATCTTAGGTGTGCATCCGGATGAAAAAAAGAAAAGGGGAGAGTGAGAAAAATTATTCTCTCCCCCATGGCCAAACTAGATCTTGAATATATTTATAGCCATGATTTTCTTTATTATACCACTCATCTATTCTTCTATTGAAAACACTTGTTAAATCTTGTATAGAAGATATGGTTGATTTTTGTCTCCTAGATCTACAAAATGTAATAGTTTTAGAGGAGACAAAAATCACTTCTTTGTTGTGTTCTTGAGCTTATGTTCTTGAACTTGTTTGTAGCATCTACCCCACTTCAATGAATATAAAGTTATATTCTTGAATCTTGTTGTGTTGTGTGTTTTGGATAATTTACCGTTCATTATCTTGGTTATTTTAATGGTGTTCTTGAGGTTGCAGAAGATGATGAACAGTACCCGGGTTTGAACCAAAGTAATTTTTATGTTGTCCCAAAAATTATTAATAGTCATATTTTTAATTTGGGAATCGTATTCACCCCCCCCCCCTCTACGATCTCCTGGACCCAACATTATTATTAAATCTGAATTCTAATATAATTAATCAAGTCCCTCTTAATTAATTCAATAATTAAATTCGAATAATAATAATACTTATTAAATCCGAATTCTAATATAATTAATCAAGTCCTACTTAATTAAATTTGAATAAATAATAATATATTTAAATTCATAATTTAAATAAACCTCTGTTTCGACGTTCTTTGTTTGTGACCCTTTAGGTTATTATTACATTGGCAATAATTTTATTATCTAATAATAAAATTAATAACAATGAGCGGCATCTAGTAATACATCATTGCTACCCAAGTAACAATAATAATTGGTGATTCAATTAAACCTTTCGTGAATAATGTTCCATGTAATATAATCTCTTTAACCTTATATTATAGATCAAACTCTAGGCATGTATAGTGTCATCCTCTTCAACATTTAATCTCGGTTTCCTTGATCAATGAGTAGACTATTTAAACAAATCAATATTTGAGCATGGCCATGCATTTCATAGTCTCACTCAATCAAGAGGCCAATAGTATCACTCCTAGAATTGGAGGGTTAAATCCTATATCTATCATTCATATTCCTCATACGATTCATAGCATACCCAATGTACACATTTATCATTACCCGGTTAAAGGTAACTTTGAGTGTAATCAAAGTATATTAATTCTCGTATAGAAATATAATGATTTCAAGTCAGAGGATCATTACATCATTATCACAGTGAGATTTCTTATGACACTTATTAACTTGTAGAATCTCACGGCGGGTCTTTCCAGTGTCATGTATTGATACATACACTTATGTTCTTGACTTTAGTATCACCATACCTATGACCAATGAGATGTGGTCATCCGTCAACAAATATACTAGTCTTATTGTATTATTACTGTCCTTAAATAATAATACTTGACTAGGGAATTTTAGGAATAAAATACTATTCATATAATCTCATTTTTAAGTCACATACTTAAAGATATATATTACGTATTAATATTCCAAGAACATTTATTATCCTTTCAATTTATAACGCAGTAAATAAAGACATAATAAATATTAATTAAATAATCACATAAAACATAATCCTTAATTGTTTTCAATAAAACATTAAAATTATTGTCTCTAGGACACCAATACTAACAATCTCCCACTTGTACTAGAGCCAATCTCTCATTTATCTAATACTCATGGAACTAGTATGACCTTCGTGCTTCTGCTGCGACAAAGCCTTAGTCAGTGGATTTGCAATGTTATCATTTGTATGCACTTTACATATATGTATATCCCCTCTATTATTAATCTCATTAATTAGGTGATATCTCCTAAGTACATCCCAAAACAGCCTCCTTGGCTGCTTCGCAAGCATCAATATACTCAGGCTCTAATGTAGAATCAACAACTGTCTCTGCTGTGAACCATTCCAGCATACAACATCTCCATTTAGACAAAACACAAACCCAGACTGAGAAATCGAATCATCCTTGTCTGTCTGGAAACTAGTGTCAGTGTAACCTTTTACAACCAGCTTATCTTCTCCTCCATATACCAAGAATTGATCTTTAGTCATTTTCAAGTACTTAAGAATATTCTTGACTACCGTTCAGTGACCTTCACCTGGATTAGACTGGTATCTATTCGTCATGCTCAAAGCATACGAGACATCAGGACGAGTACATATCATTGCATATATTATAGAACCAATTGCCGACGCATATGGAACTTTACTCATACGGTCCTTATCATCCAATGACTTAGGACTGTTTTCTTTAGAAATCGATATCCCATGAGACATCGGGACATAGCCCCTTTTTGCATTTTGCATACCAAAACGATGCAAAACCTTATCGATGTATGTACTCTGGCTTAGACCGATCATCCTTCTAGATCTATCCCTATAGATCCTCATTCCTAGAATATAGGATGCATCTCCTAAGTCCTTCATAGAGAAGTTGCTCCCTAACCAAGTCTTAACAGCCTTAAGAGAAGGTATGTCATTCCCCATTAGTAATATGTCATCAACATATAATACTATGAATGCCACATAGCTCCCACTAACTTTCTTATAAACACAAGGTTCATCTTCGTTTTGAACAAAGCCATACTGTTTGACTATTTCATCAAAACGGATATTCCATCTCCTAGAGGCTTGCTTCAATCCATAAATAGATCGACATAATTTACATACCTTGCCAACATTCCTTGGATTGACAAAACCTTCAGGTTGTGTCATGTACACATCCTCTTCAAGGCTTCCATTAAGAAAGGCTGTTTTGACATCCATTTGCCAGATTTCATAATCATGGAATGCTGCAATGGCAAGCAAAATCCTTATGGACTTGACCATAGCCACTGGTGAGAAAGTTTCATCATAGTCAATACCATGAATTTGTTTGAAACCTTTTGCAACCAGCCTTGCTTTATAGGTCTGAACATTTCCATCCATGTCATTTTTCTTCTTGAAAAACCATTTGCACCCTATGGGTTTTATCCCTTCAGGTGGATCAACCAAAGTCCATACTTGGTTTTCGTACATGGAATCCATCTCGGATTTCATGGCTTCTAGCCATCTCTTAGAGTCTGGACTGTTCATAGCATCTTGGTGTGTGAGAGGCTCATCTTCATCTATGAGCATCAAATCACCACATTGAGTCAAGAGAAATCCATATCTCTCTGGCTCATGGCGAATTCTACCAGTTCTACGAACAACCTGTGTTTGATGAGCATTATCATTATTCTGCTCTTGTTCCACTTCAGGTTCAATGCTATTTTGTGGTTCTCTATCTTCATCGAGGTCTATAGTTCTCCCACTGTTTCTTTTGGAAACAAAATCTCTTTCCATGAAAACAGCATCTCGAGCAATAAACACTTTCTGCTCAGAAGGACTATGAAAATAATACGCCTTTGTTTCATTAGGGTATCCCACAAAATTGCACTCTTCAGATTTAGGTCCAAGCTTGTCAGATACTTGACGTTTCACAAACGTCTTGCATCCCCAAACTTTCATAAAGCTCATGCCTGACCGTTTATGCTCCCATATCTCATATGGAGTCTTTTGAACCTTCTTAGTAGGAACACGGTTAAGTGTGAAAGCCGCTGTCTCTAGAGCGTAACCCCAGAAACTAATTGGAAGATCTGCATGACTCATCATCGATTGCACCATGTCCAACAAGGTGCGATTTCTCCTCTCTGAAACTCCATTCCATTGAGGTGTACCTGGCGGAGTGAGTTGTGATACAATACCACACTCCTTTAAATAATCTTTAAATTATGTGCTCAAGTATTCTCCTCCACGATCAGATCGTAAGATTTTAATATTTGCACCTCCGCCAATTTTCTTCTCTACTTCAGCCTTGTATTCTTTGAACTTTTCAAAAGAATCGGATTTTTTTTCTTCATAAGATATACATATCCATATCTACTGAAATCATCAGTAAATTTATGAAGTAGTAGTAGCCTCATCTAGCCATCACACGGATTGGGCCACATACATCACTATGTATTAGCTCCAGACGTTCAGTGGCCCTTTGACCCTTACCAGTGAAAGGGGCTTTAGTCATTTTACCAAGCAAACAAGATTCGCATTCTTGGTATGATTCAAAATCAAACTTATCCAAGTATCCATCCTTATGTAATTTGGATATGCGTTTCTCATTTATATGGCCTAGACGACAATGCCAGAGGTATGTATGTTTGATTTGAGTCATTAACTTTAAGTCGTTTGTTTTCTATATTATAGACAGGATTATCTAAGTCAAGAACATATAAACCATTAAACAAACGCGCAACACCATAGGTTAAATCATTCAAAGCAAAAGAGCAACTGTTATTCTTTATTGTAAATGAAAAACCTTTCTTGTCCAAATAAGAAACAGAAATAATGTTTCTGCGAATCGCAGACACGTAAAAACAATTCTCCAGTTCTAAAACTAGCCCTGAGGGCAAAGATAAATAATAGGTTCCTACAGCTAAAGCAACAACTTTTGCTCCATTGCCAACTCGTAGGTCCACTTCTCCTTTAGCCAATGTCCTACTTCTCTGCATTTCCTGCACATTTATACAAATGTGAGTAGCACATCCAGTATCCAATACCCAAGATGTAGAAATAGACAGATTGACTTCTATAACATATATACCTGAAGTAGAAGCTTGCTCAACCCTCTTCTTCTTCAGATCCTCCAAGTAAACTGAATAGTTTCTCTTCCAGTGACCAGTTTTCTTACAGTAGTGACATTCACCCTTAGCGACCCCACCTTTAGGCTTTAAAGCCTGTTTAGGACCTGAATTTGGCTTGGGTGTAGAATCAGATCCTGTCTTCTTCTTACCCTTCCACTTGCCTTTCCCTTTGGCCTTACCTTTATTACCCACCATCAGTATGAGAGCAGGTTCAGCCTTCTTCATGTTGGTCTCATATGTCCTCAACATAGCCAACAATTCAGTAGGTGTTTTGTCAAATTCATTCATATTGTAGTTTATAACAAACTGGGTGAATTTGTTGTTCAAAGAATTCATGATTAGGTCAATACCAATTTCTTGAATAATCGGGAAACCCAAAGTTTCAAGGTACTCAATGTAACCAATCATCTTTAGAACATGTGGGCTAACTGGTTCACTTGCCCCTTGTTTGCAATTAAAGAGTGACTTACTCGTGTTGAACCTTTCTTGACGAGTTTGGCTTGCAAACATGCTTTGCAAGTGCTCATAGATAGTATATGCATCCATATGCACATGCTGTCTTTGAAGCTCAGCACTCATAGTTGCCAACATAAGACATGCAACATCATTTGCATCATTCTCATCCTTTGTGTGGGCCGCTCGTTCCTCAACTGTAGCGCCCTCAGGAAGGGGACCTGCCGGAGGAATATCAATGACATGAAGCTTACGCTCCTGTCTGAGGACAATCCTCAAATTCCTCTGCTAGTCTAGGAAGTTGTTTCCTCCTGTCATCTTATCCTTCTCAAGGACTGATCGTACGGATAGTGTGTTTGTGTTGTTTGCCATTACTTAGTTTCTACAATGAAAACAACACAAAATAAACATTAGATTGTCTGAGTTATTTATTATGTTCAAATGATTATGATATATTCATAATATATCTCCCACTATTTTTATCAAATTAATAGCCCTTACTATTAATTTGGAAAGTATATCCCATAATTCTTTCTAGTGAGCCAAGATCCATATTTCGTCATGTCCTAAGTCAACCACTGGAAGTCCTTAAAAATGATTATTTAGGTAGACAACAGTTGTCAATTATATCATATATAATTCTTGGATAGTTTGGTGAACAACGATTGATCTTATCTATCTAATAGACTTTTAACCAAACTCTATGCTTCTAAGTTCATAATGGTTGAATATAACCGTTTATTTTCACCTTATTATGACGACTCAGTTAAGTTAGACCCAGTGATACAACGGCCGAATATAACCGTTTATATTCGTCGCATCTCACCACGATAGATAGGAGTCCCCTGCCACTGACAGTCCTTCCCCTAATCGATCTAGGATTCGATGAGTGTTCATTCATTGGAAAGCATCCGAGTAAAACTTAATATTTTGTTAAGGGGTTTAGAAAATTTATAACGATCATGATCACATCACATCATAAAGAGATCCTCAATTTTTTCTTGAACCAAATATTTCAAATAGACATCCTAAATTGTTCATTTCCCAGGTAGATGGAGGATACCAATGGTCACACTTAAAACCCATCAACCTTACGAATACGCATCCGCTTTTGTCAGAAAATCCCACTTATAGATATCAAAATCCATATTTAATTCCGTGTTTTAAAATCCATATTTCATAAACACAAGAATCTCATGATCGTTTGTTAATTTTAAAATCTTGAATCGTTACAGATTTTATCTTTCTTAAGCAGACATGGCATGGGTATCGTATCTAATACATACATCATTCCAACACATATATATCTACACATGCATTCATATACATATATGTATTGTGCATAAATTAAACGTGTTTGGTTATGACCCCATCCTATGTGATATTTCCAAGCTAATGGAATTATCAAGGTCAATCTATGGTGGTTTCAAATACTACACTATTACTTGTCTTTATCTTCTTCATTGCTCCATCATCTGGATCGCCTCCTAGCTTCCTTGCTTCCAAGTCTCCATTGAACAATTACATTGAATAATAAATAAATCTATTCTAATGAAATTACAAGAAGAACTCGAGTTACATTCGAGATTAACAATTACAATGAATAAACGACAAGCAAGTCGTATTTAGAAACCAAAACCATAAAACAAAACCACTATCCTATGGGTCTTTAGGCCATAACCATCCACCATGTTATCACATAACACATGTAATATATCTCAGATTATATAAACATATCATATAATCATATATAATAAATTTCAAAATTTCAGAAAATCAAATAAATTTCAGAAAATAATAAATCGCCGTTTCGGAGACTGTAACGTCGTCACCAGCTTACAGA
The DNA here is from genome assembly GCA_028671895.1 of Oenanthe sinensis. Lineage (NCBI taxonomy): Eukaryota > Viridiplantae > Streptophyta > Magnoliopsida > Apiales > Apiaceae > Oenanthe > Oenanthe sinensis. The sequence continues at coordinate 17,534,591 of CM053804.1, read as the reverse complement.
CGCGAATCTGACTATGTCAGTATTTCTCAGTGATATAATTCCAGTCAGAAAACACATATTGTTTGCAAAAATCGGACACTAGACATAGATTTCAGAAAATCTACCGAAACCGTTTCAGAATTCGTATCTAATACGATTTCCATAACAAGAACAAACATGTATCATATACATACAACAATACACACAATCATCCCATGATTATACAACACATGAATATCATATATTCAAAATCATATAAAACATATATATCAATATATAGTCATGACATATCATATATATGTTTATATACTTCGAAAAAATGTTAAACACATAACCAAATCATCCCATTATACACGTAGCTCTGATGCCATTGAAGGGTTTCGGGCATGAAAACGCAACGGAATTAACGTAAAAATAATAAAAATCGAAACCCAATCGCAGGATCCATGTATAATGTTGGATGATTATGGTGAAGAAGTCTGTACCTTAACAAAGCTTTCCGTATGCTGTTTAATGGAGGTCCAGAAAAGATGAATCACAGCAGCCCTTTGTTGCAAAGATCTGCCCTCCAAATAAGTCCACACGAACGTCCAATCGTCCTACGATCACCGGAGTCGGTATTAGCCGAATTGTTTGCCTCTCTCTTTCTCTTTCTCTAGCCTCTCTTGATGTTGAGCAGCTAGGGTTTTTTCTCTAAAACGAAATCTGATGATTAAACCCTAATATTATACATCATTATGTATATATATAGGGGATAGAGAGATTTTGGGCCTAACCCTAATCCATGTGGTTTCCAAAACCCATTATGACTTTGGGTTATTATTATTATTAAATCTGAATTCTAATATAATTAATCAAGTCCCACTTAATTAATTCAATAATTAAATTCGAATAATAATAATACTTATTAAATCCGAATTCTAATATAATTAATCAAGTCCAACTTAATTAATTCAATAATTAAATTCGAATAAATAATAAAATATTTAAATTCATAATTTAAATAAACCTCCGTTTTAACGTTCTTTGCGTGTGACCCTTTAGGTTATTATTACGTTGGCAATAATTTTATTATCTAATAATAAAATTATAAACAATGAGCGGCATCTAGTAATACATCATTGCTACCCAAGTAACAATAATAATTGATGATTCAATTAAACCTTTCGTGAATAATGTTCCATGTAATATAATCCTTTTAACCTTATATTATAGATCAAACTCGAGGCATGTATAGTGTCATCCTCTTCAACGTTTAATCTCGGTTTTCTTGATCAATGAGTAGACTATTTAAACAAATCAATATTTGAGCATGACCATGCATTTCATAGTCTCACTCAATCAAGAGGCCAATAATATCACTCCTAGAATTGGAGGGTTAAATCCTATATCTATCATTTATATTCCTGATACGATTCATAGCATACCCAATGTACACCTTTATCATTACCCGGTTAAAGGTAAATTTGAGTGTAATCAAAGTATATTAATTCTCGTATAGAAATATAATGATTTCAGGTCAGAGGATCATTACATCATTATCACAGTGAGATTTCTTATGACACTTATTAACATGTAGAATCTCACGGCGGGTCTTTCCAGTGTCATGTATTGATACATACACTTATGTTCTTGACTTTAGTATCACCATACCTATGACCAATGAGATGTGGTCATCCGTCAACAAACATACTAGTCTTATTGTATTATTACTGTCCTTAAATAATAATACTTGACTAGAGAATTTTAGGAATAAAATACTATTTATATAATCTCATTTTTAAGTCACATACTTAAAGATATATATTACGTATTAATATTCCAATGACATTTATTATCCTTTCAATTTATAACGCAGTAAATAAAGACATAATAAATATTAATTAAATAATCACATAAAACATAATCCTTAATTGTTTTCAATAAAACATTAAAATTATTGTCTCTAGGACACCAATACTAACAAATGTGTAAATAAGTTGATATTATTATTATTAATTGATATTTGAGTCGATTGATATAGATCATCAATTGATGTGGAAATTAAACTATTAAATTATAATTATTTGAAGACAGGAAATTGCACAAGTGAAGGATGATCGATTGATATTGAAGCATCGATGGATGAGAGATCAATATAAGAAGCCAAGTTAAGTATTGAAGACCATCAACTGATGTGAAGACCCATCGATTGATATATCGATTGATAATATCTATCAATCGATAAGTCATTATTTATTAATCGATGGATATAAAGATCAATCGAAGAAGAACATCAGTTGATGGATTAAAGGATGAATCAATTGATATGCCTAACAGCAAATTATCAATTGATTGTGATAACACAGAAAGACTATCAATTGTAGATCTAGAGAACAAAAGTACACATATGGAAGACAGCCTATAGTGGCTGTGAAGACTCAATCCGTAGCTGTCTTTCAAGTCTTTCTTCCTAAAAAGGAAAAAGGAAAAAGAGAGACAGATAGAAACAATCCTAGAATAAGAATTATAAAAATACACTTGTAGTATATAAACAAGTGTAGTAGCATTGTTAGAAATATAGATGTTAGACAATATTTCTTAAATCAACTGTTCAAGCTTCAGAGTACATTGTAAGATCAGTTGATTTTTCTAACCTTGTAAAAACGAAGCTAGGTTTTCTTTTAACCTGGGAATATTGAGCAAAAATATAAGCTGATGGAAAAACCAATCTATCAGTCATTTTTAAATCTCTTTGTTCACTTTAATTTTCAGTTATTATCTGTTCAAACATATTCTCTCAAACTCTCAAACATCAAGAATAAATATTGAAAGAAGAAAAGGTTTTAATATTTGTATTCAACCCCCATTCTCCAAATATTGACATTGTTCTAAGGAATAACAATTTATATCATAGTAGGCTTTCAATATACAGAAATTTTAAAGATCAAGAACAGTCAATATGGGCCAAAAAGATTTAGGTGTAAAGATTCCAATAATAGAAAAGGATGAATACTTTCCATGGAAGGTAAAAATGCATCTGCATCTTCTTTCTCTCGACCCTTCCTATATTCATTGCATAGAGAAAGGTCCTCATAATTCCATGAAGCTGGTTACAGGTGTGAACCATGATGGAACTCCTGCACTTGACAAACATATTCCTAAATTCATCTCTGAGTTCACAGAAGTGGATGAAAGAGAAGTTCTCAAAGATAAGAAGGCCATGAACATTCTGTTTAATGGCCTAGATAAAGATATGTTTGACAATGTGATAAACTGTACTTCATCAAAAGAGGTATGGGACACTCTTCAAACTCTATGTGAAGGAATTGAACAAGTAAGGAAAAACAAGATGCAACTCTTGATTCAAAAGTATGAATCATTTCATTTCAAGAGTGGAGAATCTATCAATGACACCTATAGCAGATTTCAGAAGTTACTAAATGGACTGAAGCTATATGGTAGGGTTTATGCAACTGAGGATACAAATCTAAAATTTCTTAGATCTCTTCCAAAAGAATGAAAACTAATGACTGTTTCCATTAGACAATCTCAGGACTTCAAGGACTATACTCTTAAGAAACTTTATGGTATTCTCAAGACATATGAGTTGGAAATCCAACAAGATGAGGAGATTGAGAAGAATCAAAGAATGGAGAAAACTGTGGCTTTGATGGTCAAAGTAAATGAAGAAAAGAAAGAAAGTGGTTGTGTAGAAGAGTCAGTCATGATGGCTGGTGATGCTGTTGAAGAATCATTCAAAAGAGGAAAGGGCAAGTGTGAAGAAAATGAAACATGCTCTCAAGATGATTTGGATGAGATTGATGAACACCTTGCATTTCTTTCAAGGAAGTTTTCAAAGCTAAAATTCAAGAGGAATCCAAATGCTCAAAGGCTTGGATCCCAGTTTATAAGTAACAATCAAAACAAAAATTTGGTTGATAGATCTAAATTCAAATGTCTTAACTATGGATTGACTGGTCATTTCACAAATGAGTGTAGGAAGCCAAAACAAGAAAAGGCAAAGTCTTATGATGGTATTGATTATAAAAAGAAATGCTTTGACCTTTTGAAACAGAAAGAAAAGCCTTTTGTCACTGAAGAGAAGGACTGGGCTGCTGAGGACAGTGATTCTGAGGAATTCATCAATCTAGCACTAATGGCCAAACATGAAGATGAAGAAGCTAGTTCATCATCAATCAGGTACTAGCTACAAACTTTTTTGAGCTTATAACTGATGAATGCAATAGTACTATTAATGAATTGTACAATTTGCATGTCACTCTAAAATCTCTAAACAAAGAAAATCTCAAATTGAAGAACACCATTGATGATGGTGATAAGCATCCATCGACAAGTAAATCATCAATGGCTAATAAAAAGAACAAATTTAGCACTCCTATCAAGTTTGTTAAGGAATTCAAAAGTCAAGTTGAGACTGAAGATGAGAAGATCAACATAGGTAGCTTATCCAAGAAATAATTAAAAGAGAAATTAGAAAAAATAGCACCTGTGGAAATTACTCAACCTAAGTTTGAGAAAAAGAAAAAGAATAGGAATGGTAAAGTAGGCATTAATAAGCACAACTATACTTCTGACATGTATGCTCCTAGAAAAGTATGTGCTAAATGTGGCAGTGTAAATCACTTGTCTATGCAATGCAAGAACGAAAAGAAATCTATATCTTCAAATGATTTAAATGTACATGCCATGTTGCTAATGCCATGTTTACCAATCCTATGCTCATGAATGCCATGTCTTCTAATTTAGTTGCACCTAATGTTCATATGCCTTATGCACAAGTTCCATAGATGTATAATCCTTTCTTTGTATATGCAAATATGAACATGCCTGGTATGCCATGGAACATGCCCAATGTTGATAATGAAATGCATAAAAATTCTGCCATGAGTTCCAACATTCTCTCATGAATCTTCCTCTCAGGATATTCAGGAGTCCATTTATCATATTATTAAAAATATCTCTTCTCAAATAATTTCCTCAACTGTTTCAACTCCATCAATTGATGTTTCTTCATCAATTGATATCCATCCATCGACTGATAAGCCATCGATCGATACTCAAGATCAATCGATGGGTATTCATCAATCGATGGATATCTCAAACACCTCAACAATTAATATCTTTACATCAATTGATGCTCAATCAATTGATATTGCACAAACACTCTTCGGAATGAGTGAGTTGAGTGAGAGGCAGGATTACAGCCTGGAAAAAGGAGAGGGAATGAGTAAGGACATTCCTAATTTTTCCAGGAATGAGAGTGGAACACTTGAGGGCCCCACCTTAGAAGGTGCACAGAAAATGAGTGAGGGAGAGGTGAGATTCCAGGATGAGATCCTGATGCAAAATAGAGAGATGAGTGACAGAGATAAAACAATTTTTCTATTTGCACAGGAGTTGGAAAATGAATTGATGGCAGAAGAGGTGGGAGTCAAGGAGTTAGGGGGAGTATCAAATGCATAAGCTAGTGGGAGTGGAATTGCTAAGGACATTGAAGAGGAAGTTGATGCTGGTGAATTGGATCCACAGAATTTCATCCATCCTAATCCACAATATCAGGGGTTGGTTACTTCAAGTAACAGGGATGCAGAACAACTCTTGGGAATTGATCATACCGAACAAAGGACCATGAATATTAAGGAGAGTATTGCCAATACAACAGACATATGTTATATGGCACCTGAAGAGCTAGAAGAAAATTCTGACGAAGAGCCATGGATGAGCACAATTGATGGTTCCTTAGAAGCTGCTGAAACTGAGATTCTTTCTCAATATATGAGAGCAATGGTGGAAGGAAAAATTGAAGATCCTACTCAAAGGAGAGTTGCTCACTATATGAGAGAGTCACTGAAAATTCACAAGATCACAGTGACAGGAGTGAAGAGGGAACTGGAGATTATAAATGACTCTATCTCTACCAACAAGGATGCTTTGGACAGGAGATTAGATGAAAAGCTACAATTCAACGCCATGAATCACATCAATGACAAGCTCTTAAAGGAATTAAAGAACTTTGTAGCTTTGAAAACTAGAGTGGGATCTCTAGAAAAGAAAATGGATGCTATAATTGCAGGTCAAAGTCTTCATGCATCCATTCTTCAAAAGTTTCTTGACAGAATGCCACCCCCCTCCAATTGATGATAACAAAAAGGGGGAGAATACAAAGAAGAAGGATGATGGTGATAATGGTGATGACAAAGGCAGTGGTAGTGGTGGTGTAGGTGGTTTTGGTATGGACAAGCCAAGTGGCATTGGTGGTTCTGCAACAAAAAGTTTCAAATACAGAAGTAACAGGGATAATTAGTCTTCAAAAAGATATAAGTCATCTAATTCACCAAAAGATAACTTAGAACAGAAAAAGGAAGAATTTAAGAAGTTTGAAACTGATCTAGAATCTAGAAGGATTTCTAGGGAAAGAGAAACTCAATCAATGATTGAGAGAGAAAGGAAAAGAATTGAAGATTTGAAGAGAAGTACTAAGTTAGTGACAGAGGTAGTAGAAAAAGGAGACTTGAATGAGTTCATTGCTCAAACAAGAAAAATGAATGAAGATGCACAAAAGGCTGCCAAAGAAAGCAACTCAAATGCTGAAGCCTTTCTATCAATTGATCTTGAAGCCCTTGAAGAGAAGAAAAACGGTAAAGCCATAATGATTGAAGAAGAAAAGAAAAGGAAAGAGCCAGTTGGCCATAAGCTTCTTCAAGGAGCCATTACTACAGGATTGTTGTTGGTCCCTGATATTGTAGAAGGGGGGTTGAATACAATATCTGAAAATTAATCGCGGAATAATTTGGATTAAAAATATTATTTTAATTACTCGCGAAATATTAATTAGAATGAAATACTGTTCAAGTGAAAGATATAATTTTAACTTGATTAGTATTACAAAATTAATATTTAGAAAACTGTTATATAATTGATAAAAAGTCTAGAACGAATTCGACATGAAGTGTTCGTGTTTAATCAATTATATTCAAACTCAGCACAGAAATCTGTGAATATTACAATGCAGATAAATTACTGAATTTGATCTGATTTTTCTAACTCTTGACAAGTTGAACTCCTGAAAAATGAAGAGCTGATCTCATATTTATAGAGAATGAAAAAGGCTGCTATGACCTTTTTCAGTATGACTTAATTTCAAGAAAATAAGTCTGTATGACTTATTTTAACCCTTGTATGACATTTAAAAACTGGGTATGACTTCTGAATGGTCGGTATGACTTACTGAATCTCGGTATGACTTATTTAAAGTCATATTCAGATTTTATCTAATTAAAATAAATCGGTATGACTTATTTTAATTAAACAAAATAGGTTCAGTATGACCTTTTGAGCACAGAAAATTCGGTATGACTTTTCTTTAATAAGCTCGGTATGACTTATTAAAAAGGAAGGTCGGCAGAGCTCGGTATGACCTTTTTTTTTAATTATTTAAAAAAAGTCAGTATGACTTTTTAATTAAATAAACTCGGTATGACTTTTGGAATAAGCTCCGGTATGACCTTTTAACTTGAATAGCTCGGTATGACTTATTTTAATTAATTAAAAAGGTCGGTATGACTTTTTAATTAAATAAAATCAGTATGACTTCTTTCAACAGCCCTTTGAATTTTCTCGGTATGACTTATTTGAATTGTTCGGTATGACCTTTGTTTTCTGCTCGGTATGACTTTTCTTTAACAGCTTCGGTATGACTTATCAGTCGGCTGCTCCGGTATGACTTTTCTTTAACAGCTTCGGTATGACTTTTATTAATATAATTCGGTATGACTTATTAATAAACAGTCGGTATGACTTATTTATTAGTCATTTGAATTATATTAAAAGTCATATTAAGTCATATCTTTTATAATAAATTAATTCTACTTAAATTAATTAGTTAATTTACAAATTAAATTAAATTCAACTTGAATTAATTTAATTAGATAAATTAAATAATCAATTAACATTTGATAGTAGAATTAAAATACTATTTCGTCTTGTATTACCGTGCTATCAGTCTTGAAGTCTTCCAGTCTTCGTTGTCTCTTTTGTCATAAAACCACTTGAGCTAGATGATGAATATTTATTATTTTAGTTGACACACAAATGTACTGTCTGGTTCATTTATGTCATACTATAATAAATATTCTTCATCTTTAACATTAAGCTGTGGTCTTCTGTTCTTCTTCTACTTCACTGTCTTTATTCTTCTTCTGGAATCTTCTGTAGTAGCCACTTAGAATCTTCTGAATCTTCTGAACAACTGCTTCTCTATTTTTCTCCGACGCTTGAACATATAAATGAACTTCTTCCGGTGTAGAGTAGCAACTTCATTATAATTCTTCTGACAAGTTGATTCTTTGTGTCTAGTTGACATTCTTCGATTTGATTCCATCCTCAGAATTTATTACTTACTTTAATTTCTTACATGAGTTGAGTTGTCATCTACTAATTACAAATAGGCCTTGACATATGCCTTTCAATCTCCCCCTATTTGTTGTTAAACATTTAACACACAAATTCCTAGAGGATAACTCAACTAACAACTAAGAAACTAATATGACATTTAAGAACTGTAAGTAAATAAATTGTTCTCTGGATCATATAATACATTTCCAGATTTCTTTGAGTAACTGAAATGAAAGATGTTTGTTCCTCTAGCACTGAACATATTATACATGTAGTATTATCTTCATTTCTCAGACTCATCACTACTCCCCCTTAGGATGTCAGAGATGATGTCTGTTCTCTTCTTACCACTTCTCCTTTATTTCTCCAACTCCTGTCTTCCCTTCTCTTCCAAGGTGAATTCAATTTCCCCTTACTTGAATTATCCAACCATTTTAATAGAGGTAACAAACATGGCATACATACAGCATTAAACCATCGCAGATATAAAAAATGCAAACTATGACATGTTATGCATTTTAGAAAATCCGGTTAATCATATTTACAAGAATCTTCTAAAATCAAATGGAATAGAATCCAAGCATGTTGTTATATACCCCTTTTTCTTGTTCAACAATTGAGTAATCCTCTTCTGGCAAAAGCCTTTGTTTACTTCTCCCCTTTTGATCTACTCCCCCTTAGTTGAACACTTTAACATTTTGGAGTAATCCTCTTAATAATTCTCCCCCTTAGTTGAGTAATCATCTTAATAATTCTCCCCCAATTGTAGATAGGTAACAATTGTTGGTCCTTTTCTGAAGAAATTTCCACCTTGGTTAAGTAACATTTGAAATCTGTAACAGGGAATGGAGAAAGGGATTTGGTAAGTGTGCTAGTGTGTGATTTTACTTTGTGTTCCTCACAAGTGTTTCGCTCATATACTCTCTAAGTGTTTCACTCATAGAATATATATTTTCACTCTTCCTTACTTGTGTTTCACTCTTTTCTCACATCACTATATCTCTCTCAGTACGGATGACTCAGTCTTTTGTACCTGCAAGAAAGATCACCATAGCCCCTTCAAGAGAGGTCACTGGTGGTGCAATGGGGTTTCGCAAATCCCCGTCCTCAATTGAATCTATAAAAACATTTTGACTTTGAAAAACTGAATTGCTTCAGAAATAGATTCAGTGAGTTGCTGATCATCTTAGATGATCTATTCCGTTAGGAATCCAAATATGTTCCATCTGGGAAGGGAGACAAGGATCTATAATGTAGCACATGATCCAAGTTTCCTCCTTACGCCTGTGAATGCATGTTGATTCAGTCAGAATCATCAATTATTCTTCCTTCCTTGATATGGAAGTTTAGAAAAATTGCTACCGTCAATTCATCCTTCCTGTGACATTTCAATTGTTCTTTCTTGGTCCATTTTGGTCCCAAGTAAGTTCTTAAATTGTTGGTCCAAAATGCCAATTGAGTTGGTCCATTGATCGAGAAGTCATCAACTGATATTTATCAATCGAGAACTCAAGTCATCAACTGATATTTATCAATCGAGAACTCAAGTCATCAACTGATATTTATCAATCGAGAACTCAACAACGGATACCAATTGTTGTCCATTGTTGGTCCTAAAAATAAGACAATATTTGTGGTTTCTTGAAAAATGTCAGATGAAATTAACTCTTTGCTGATAGCCTTGGCTGACAGGCTGAATTCAATAGACTCACTATGTTGAGAGAATGAACCTAGTAACAGTTTTGCCTTTTCCAAGTCTGTATCCTTTTGAGAGAACACAGATGAGCTAACAGTTGTCTCAGTTTATATATATGAAACACCTTTATGGAGACAGAGCTGTTGGTTCACTCACATCACCAACCTTATCAAATGCAATCAAGGCATTGACTCCCTCATTTTGAACAAATAGGTATTCTGTTTAATGGTTAGAGAGACGGATGTGATTGTGTTTGTGTGTTTGGTTCTAAGATCTTGGATAGAGATTGATGCCAATGTTTGGGATCTAACTATTAGAAACAATTGGATGATCAAGCTCATAGATCTTTCCTACTTCTCAAAAGAGACGCGAAATAATCAGCTTATATTTATGTATATATATAAAAATAATAAAGATAAGGATGTCAAAGTTGAAAAACAAATAACACTATACATACTTATATATATATATATATAAAATATATGCCAATTGTTGGAAAACAATTATAATAAACAATATTTACAGTAAAGATGCCAATGAAATAACAACTGTACAAAATAAGGAAATTTTTTTTGAGTTTTCTTTTTCAATTTGTTTGTTTGTTTTTGATAATTTTTTAAGGAATATATACAGTGTATTTACAGTGCTTCAAAATAAATATGCAATTTAAAACAACATGCAATAATTAGTTCATGTTTAACATCCCTAACTCACTAACCAACTTAGAGAAAGTGGATTCATCAAGTGGTTTCGTGAAGATGTCGGCAATTTGATCTTCTGTGGGTACAAAATGTAACACCACAGTTCCGTTCATGACATGCTCTCGGATAAAATGATACCTTATGTCTATGTGCTTGGTTCTTGCTTGAGTCCATAGAGGGCTTTGAATAAGAAGTATACAAAATCAGCAAACTCTGGATTTTCAAAGCCAGGGGGCTGTTCCACATATACTTCCTCTTCTATCTTTCCATTCAGAAATGCACTCTTCACATCCATTTGATAGACTTTAAAATTGGAATGTGCTGCGAATGCCAGAAATATTCTGATGGCTTCAAGTCTTGCAACTGGTGCGTAGGTCTCATCATAATTAATTCCCTCTTCCTGGGAGTAACCCTTTGCAACCAGTCTGGCCTTGTTCCTTGTAACAATGCCATCACCGTCTAACTTGTTCCTGTATACCCATTTCGTGCCAATAACAGATCTATCTTTAGGCCTGGGTACCAGTGTCCATACTTCTTACCTTTCGAACTGATTGAGTTCTTCTTGCATGGCAAGAACCCAATCTGGATCAGTTAGAGCATCTTCAATTTTCTTTGGTTCTTCTTGAGATAGAAAAACCGAAAATAAACATTCATTTGAAGTTGCACTTCTGGTTCTAACACCAACATCTGGATCACCTATGATCAATTCAAAGGGATGATCTTTGCTCCATTTCCTTTCCCTTGGTAGATTTGATCTTGATGATTCGCCTCTATATTCATTGTGATGTTGTGTTGTGCCAGTTGATCCTTTATCTCCCCCTAAGTCGCTGCCTGGATGACTTGTTGATCCACCACTGGTATTAGTAGTATATTTAGTGTTTCCATTGTTGTTGTCATCATCATTTCCTGTTGCAACCTCAGGCTCTTCTTCATTATCTGAATCTGAGTCTGGATGATTGTCAAATTTTAATGACTCAGAAGGATCTTCAGTTTGGATGCTCGGGAGTTTAGTGTCGTCAAATGATACGTTGACACTTTCTTTTACTTGGTGCTGATCAATTATGTACACCCTATATGCTCTTTTTGAGTAGCCGACAAAAATTGCTTCATGTGCCTTGGCCTCGAATTTGCCACGATGTTCATCTCCATCTTTTAGCACAAAACATTTGGCTCCAAATACATGAAAGTATTTGAGTGTTGGTTTCTTGCCAGCCATTAATTCGTAGGGTGTCTTCATATGATCCTTGTTGATTAAAGTTCGATTCTGGGTATAACAAGCTGTGTTTACTGCTTCAGCCCAGAAGTAGATAGGCAACCTTGATTCACTTAACATTGTTCTTGCAGCTTCAATCAAGGTTCGATTCTTCCTTTCTACTACTCCATTCTGTTGCGGAGTTCTTGGCGCTGAGAATTGTCTTGTTATCCCTTTGTCTGAGCAGAAGCTATTTAGAATTTCATTCTTGAATTCTGTTCCATTACCTGATCTGATTTCCCGGACAGGTAGCTTTGAATCTAACTCAATCAATTTTACATGATCAATCACCAACTGTGGAGTTTCATCCTTAGAGTTCAAAAATAAAACCCACGTGTACTTTATGAAGTCATCTACAATCACTAAGGCATATCTCTTCCTTGACATAGACAGAATATTTACTGGACCAAATAAATCCATATGAAGCAGCTGCAGTGGTTCAATAATATATGTAGTGTCTGTGCCTTTGTGAGTTGCTCTTTTTGACTTCCCTTTCTGACATGCCTCACACAATCCTTCTTGTGTAAATTCCATCGGAGGCAGTCCTCTCACCAAATCCCTCTTGACTAGAGAGTTCATTGTTTTGAAATTCAGGTGTGAGAGTTTCTTGTGCCATAGCCAACTTTCTTCTGATGAAGCTTTTGAATAAAAACAGTTTGCTTCAGCTTCAGTTCCCGAGTTGAAATCAGCTACGTACAAGTTTCCTTTCCTTACTCCACGCAAGGCTAGTCTGTCTTCTTTAGAATGAGCTATTAAGCACTTCTCCTTGATAAAGTTCACTTTGTAACCTTTATCACAGAATTGTCTGACGCTGAGTAGATTGTGCTTAAGTCCTTCCACCAAAGAGACGTTTTCAATGATAACATTTCCAGTATTTAACTTGCTATATCCCGTAGTCATTCCTTTGCTGTTATCTCCAAAGGTGATGATTGGGCCAGCTCTTTCAACCACGTCTGATAGCAGGGCTCTATCTCCGGTCATATGCCTTGACGATCCGCTGTCTAGGATCCAAACAACCCGGTTTTCCTGTTTAACTCCCTGCACATATCAAACGGATTAGATTATCTTCGGAGCCCAAAATTGATTGGGCCCGGCATACTTAAAGAATTGACCTTTGTCAGCTTTGACAACAGATCCTTTTCGAACAACAGCCACATCCTCCTTGACTGTACTTACTTTCCTATAAATAGTCTTAACAATTTTTTGTTTAGACTTAGGAATATATTTTTCCTTCTTGACAGGTGAAGGAATAGCAGTCTTGGATTTAGCAAATTTATTATTGATGTATTGTCTCGGTGTCATGTTCTTTTTATTAGCAGTCATGCGTTTGAAATAAGCAGTCATAGCATTAAAAGCACATAACATACAATTTAACATATCACAAGGTTTATGGCATACATCAATAGTAGGCATGTTATTCACAGCAGTAGGAGTTTTAACAATTTCTACTTTAACTTTTTCAGCAGATTTAAAGTTTTCAGTAGAATGGCATCTGTTGTTACTATCCCTACTTCTAACAAACTTATTGTTAGGTCTGTTCAATTTATTCTTTAAGTTCTTAGCACCTAAACCAGGAGTGGATGAACTAGCAGAGTTCACATTTTCGATTGGTCTTTTAGGTACATATTTAGCTTTCTTGACATTTATTCCTTTTATGTCCCTAGTCTGTTCTTCTCTTTTCTTCTCTTCAAGGTCTTCACATTTAATTTCATAATCCACTATTACACAACTATCAAGAACTGGTTCTGCAATAGGAGTTATGAAAAGAGGTTTCTTGGTGTCCTTAATAACATGTGGAATACCCCTCTCTATAGCAGTCTTTTTAAAAGGGGTGATGTTACTAAGCTTTCCTACTGATTCATTATATTCAAAACCTATTCCAACTTTCCGATTGATCTCTTGTTGGTCAACTAGATCTTTCATAACAAATGAAGCAGTTCTATAGGCTTGACACCTGACCTTTTCTTTTTCAATTTTATCTTTCAAAAAAGCTTCAATTTCAACATAGCAGTTGACTCTATTAACTTGAAATGCAACATCTTCAGTTAATTTAACATTAATAAGTTTCAGCTTTTTCAATTCATAATTCTCCTCTTTTAAAACTTTGTTTTCGAGAATTAAGACTTTTATTCGATCTCTAGCATCAATTAAATTCTCACCTATCAATTTAAACATTTTAGGACAGCTAGGGTTTACCTCAATTCCTTGTCGAGGTGGAGATTGTGATCCTTCAGAAGAAGAGGCCATTAGAGCAAGATTTCCCATTTGATCTTCTTCATCATTGTCGGAATCATCCCAGCTTTTTCCTACTGCTAAGTATGATTTTCCCTGATGCTTCTTCAGTAGAGCGTCATATTTCTGTTTGAGCTCGTCATATGAGTCCTTCTTTCTTTCCTGCTTGGCCTTTCTACAATCAGTAGCAAAGTGTCCCATTTCATTGCAGTTGAAGCAACGGATCTTGCTTCTATCTACCATCCCTGTCTTGTATCCACCTTTTGTGTTGGATGAACTAGAAGAACCACCTGTCTGAAATCTGTTTGCCATAGGCTTGAATTTGAAACTAGGGTTCCTCCTGAATCTTGTATTTCCAAATTTTCTAGTAATCAGAGCCAGAGATTCATCCTCAAGTTGATCGAGTTCTTCCATTGAGTAGAATTCACTATCAGTTGAATTCACTAGAGTTGCACCAACTTCTGCAACAATACCCTGATCAATGAGGTTGACTGAAGAAGATTCAGTCTTAGCTTTTCTGTACTCTGGTTCTTCTGCTACAAGAGCTGTAGACTTGCTGACCACCTTGCCTGTACCATATATTTCATTCTGTTGAATCTGCTCTAGCTCATAGGTCTTTAGAATGCCATAAAGTCTTTCCAAAGAAATTTCATTCATGTCCCTTGACTCTCTGATGGCTGTTATCCTATGCTCTAGGTGTACTGGCATTGTCAGCAAAAACTTCCTACTGATCTCCTTCTTCGTATATTGTTTGCCATTGAGATTTAGATCATTTATCAGCTTGTTGTATCTCTCAAAAACTTCAGAGATACCTTCTCCAGGATTTGATCTAAAATGCTCATATTGAGACGTTAAGATTTCCAATCTGTTCTCCCTTACTTCTTCTGTTCCTTCATTTAGTATCTCTATCGTTTCCCAGATGTGTTTAGCATTTTTACAATTAATAACATGATTGTACATTCCGGGATCAAGAGATTCCACTAAAATTAACTGCAGGCTGGTGTCCAATGTATCCAGTTCCTTTTCTGTCTCAGTGTACTCAGAAATATCTTTTTCAAATTGTCTGTGCGGAATGAGTACACCATCTTCCATATGCTCAGGAAAGATACTTATTGGAACAGCAACACCAGTTTTTAAAATATCCTTGTACTTGGGATTTGCAGCTCGAAGAAACAAGGTCATCTTTCTCTTCCACAGATTATAATTGTCTTTATCAAATTGTGGAATTTTAATGCTACTAACTCTTTGAGTACTCATCTTTAAATAAGATTAAAAATTAATTGTTTCAAAAAATATTTTAATTTTTGACTTAAAATAATTTTTGATCAAAAAAAATTATTTCGGAAAAAAAATTATTTCGAATAAAAAATTATTTCGAATTTAAAATAATTTTTGAGATCTGCTTCGCGGAATTTGATTTGGATCTGATATGAAAATATATCAACCAGCTCTGATGCCAATTGTTGGTCCTTGATATTGTAGAAGGGGGGTTGAATACAATATCTGAAAATTAATCGCGGAATAATTTGGATTAAAAATATTATTTTAATTACTCGCGAAATATTAATTAGAATGAAATACTGTTCAAGTGAAAGATATAATTTTAACTTGATTAGTATTACAAAATTAATATTTAGAAAACTGTTATATAATTGATAAAAAGTCTAGAACGAATTCGACATGAAGTGTTCGTGTTTAATCAATTATATTCAAACTCAGCACAGAAATCTGTGAATATTACAATGCAGATAAATTACTGAATTTGATCTGATTTTTCTAACTCTTGACAAGTTGAACTCCTGAAAAATGAAGAGCTGATCTCATATTTATAGAGAATGAAAAAGGCTGCTATGACCTTTTTCAGTATGACTTAATTTCAAGAAAATAAGTCTGTATGACTTATTTTAACCCTTGTATGACATTTAAAAACTGGGTATGACTTCTGAATGGTCGGTATGACTTATTTAAAGTCATATTCAGATTTTATCTAATTAAAATAAATCGGTATGACTTATTTTAATTAAACAAAATAGGTTCAGTATGACCTTTTGAGCACAGAAAATTCGGTATGACTTTTCTTTAATAAGCTCGGTATGACTTATTAAAAAGGAAGGTCGGCAGAGCTCGGTATGACCTTTTTTTTTAATTAATTAAAAAAAGTCAGTATGTCTTTTTAATTAAATAAACTCGGTATGACTTTTGGAATAAGCTCCGGTATGACCTTTTAACTTGAATAGCTCGGTATGACTTATTTTAATTAATTAAAAAGGTCGGTATGACTTTTTAATTAAATAAAATCAGTATGACTTCTTTCAACAGCCCTTTGAATTTTCTCGGTATGACTTATTTGAATTGTTCGGTATGACCTTTGTTTTCTGCTCGGTATGACTTTTCTTTAACAGCTTCGGTATGACTTATCAGTCGGCTGCTCCGGTATGACTTTTCTTTAACAGCTTCGGTATGACTTTTATTAATATAATTCGGTATGACTTATTAATAAACAGTCGGTATGACTTATTTATTAGTCATTTGAATTATATTAAAAGTCATATTAAGTCATATCTTTTATAATAAATTAATTCTACTTAAATTAATTAGTTAATTTACAAATTAAATTAAATTCAACTTGAATTAATTTAATTAGATAAATTAAATAATCAATTAACATTTGATAGTAGAATTAAAATACTATTTCGTCTTGTATTACCGTGCTATCAGTCTTGAAGTCTTCCAGTCTTCCTTGTCTCTTTTGTCATAAAACCACTTGAGCTAGATGATGAATATTTATTATTCTAGTTGACACACAAATGTACTGTCTGGTTCATTTATGTCATACTATAATATATATTCTTCATCTTTAACATTAAGCTGTGGTCTTCTGTTCTTCTTCTACTTCACTGTCTTCATTCTTCTTCTGGAATCTTCTGTAGTAGCCACTTAGAATCTTCTGAATCTTCTGAACAACTGCTTCTCTATTTTTCTCCGACGCTTGAACATATAAATGAACTTCTTCCGGTGTAGAGTAGCAACTTCATTATAATTCTTCTGACAAGTTGATTCTTTGTGTCTAGTTGACATTCTTCGATTTGATTCCATCCTCAGAATTTATTACTTACTTTAATTTTTTACATGAGTTGAGTTGTCATCTACTAATTACAAATAGGCCTTGACATATGCCTTTCAATTGTCAGATGC
The DNA here is from genome assembly GCA_028671895.1 of Oenanthe sinensis. Taxonomy (NCBI): domain Eukaryota; kingdom Viridiplantae; phylum Streptophyta; class Magnoliopsida; order Apiales; family Apiaceae; genus Oenanthe; species Oenanthe sinensis. The sequence continues at coordinate 17,517,139 of CM053804.1, read as the reverse complement.
TGCAAGAAGAGAAAAGGAAAATGAGGAAATAGCAAGGCAAATGGAAATAGAATGGAATATGGAAGATCAATCAATGGAGCAACCACTGAGGAAAAAGAGAAAAATAGTTATGGCCAAGAAAAGGTCAAGTTCTATTCAAGAAATGGTGGTTCAAGAAAACCTTCAGGGTCAACAAGAAGAAATAAGGGATGAGGTGACAATTGAAGGTTATGATATGAAGGGAGTACCAGTAATTAATAAAAAAGGACTAATTGGAGTAAGGACTCACTCTGCTACCTCTAATTAGGAAGATTCTATGAGATTGGAGTATGAAAATGGAGTGAAGATCACTTATTCAATGAAAGTGATAATGAAGCAGAGCTACAATGTTTTAAAGACTATCCTTCCTCTACTAAACAGAAAGTACAAACTCAACACAATAATTGTTCAGGAGATTCAACAACAAATTTCAAAGGTAAGGAGATCCAAGGCAGAAGCTGAACCTGATTCACCTCTAAAGCTATAGAAGTCACAGGTCAAAAAGGTGGTGTTGGAACCAAAATATGCTATGATTTTTACAGATGTGGAGAGCAACATAAAGTTCTTTGATATTTGCAAATATCTGAACAAAATCACAGATGAATAAATACATTACCTTATGAGGCAACTTGTAGAAACTGACAGGAATGAAGCAATTTTGAGGAGTTCTTTCATGAGGCAACTAAAGGAAAATGATGAGAAGAGAAGGAAGATAAGCTAATTGAATCATAGAGACAATGAAGACAATGAATCTGCTTGCAGGAGTTATCTATCAATCTGGTACTTCCAAAATTAATGTGTTAATTAAATTTCTTGATTCTATCTGAATGTAAATTATTAAGGGTTTTGTTATCATCAAGTAGATTTATGCCTGTTCATATCACAGACACAAATAGGGGGAGATTGTTAGGAATCTACACGGAATTTGATGATAACATTAATCTTAGAATCATAGAAATTTTATTTGATGTAACTGATCAATTGATATGAAAGTTTATATATATCAATTGATCAGGAAACCATTTATCAGTTGAAATGTTTATATGAATCAACTGATAATCTGGACTGTAGCATAGGTGTACTTAGTCTATTTTAATCGATAAGGTGTAAATCAATTGATATTATTCTTATCAATTGATGTTAGAGTCGATTGATATAGATAATCAATTGATGTGTAAATTAAACTGTCAAATTGTAATTATTTAAAGACAGGAAATTGCACAAGTGAAGGATGATCGATTGATATTGAAGCTTCAATGGATGACAGATTAATCAAAGAAGCCAAGTCAAGAATTGAAGACTATTAACTGATGTGAAGACCCATCGATTGATATATCGATTGATAACATCTATCAATCGATAAATCATTCCATATCAATCGATGGATATAAAGATCAATCGAAGAAGAACATCAGTTGATGGATTAAAGGATGAATCGATTGATATGCTTAACAACAAGTTATCAATTGATTGTGATAACACAGAAAGACTATCAGTTGTAGATCCATAGAACAAAAGCACACATATGGAAGACAGCCTAGAGTGGTTGTGAAGACTCAATCCGTAGCTGTTTTTCAAGTCTATTTTCCTAAAAAGGAAAAAGAGAGACATATATAAACAATCCTAGAATAGGAATTGTAAAAATACACTTGTAGTATATAAATAAGTGTAGTAGCATTGCTAGAAATATAGAAGTTAGACAATATTTCTTAAATCAACTGTTCAAGCTTCAGAGCACATTGTAAGATCAGTTGATTTTTCTAACCTTGTAAAAACGAAGCTAGGTTTTCTTTTAACCTAGGAACATTGAGCAAAAATATAAACTGATGGAAAAACCAATCCATCAGTAATTTTTAAATCTCTTTGTTCACTTTAATTTTCAGTTATTTTCTGTTCAAACATATTCTCTCAAACTCTCAAACATCAAGAACAAATATTGAAAGAAGCAAAAGTTTTAATATTTGTATTCAACCCCCCCTTTTCCAAATATTGACATTATTCTAAGGAATAACATAATATAATCTCTTTAACTTTATATTATAGATCAAAGTCGAGGCATGTATGGTGTCATCCTCTTCAACGTTTAATCTTGGTTTCCTTGATCAATGAGTAGACTATTTAAACAAATCAATATTTGAGCATGGTCATGCATTTCATAGTCTCACTCAATCAAGAGGCCAATAATATCACTCCTCGAATTGGAGGGTTAAATCCTATATCTATCATTCATATTCCTCATACGATTCATAGCATACCCAATGTACACATTTATCATTACCCGGTTAAAGGTAACTTTGAGTGTAATCAAAGTATATTAATTCTCGTATAGAAATATAATGATTTCAAGTTAGAGGATCATTACATCATTTTCACAGTAAGATTTCTGATGACACTTACTAACATATAGAATCTCATGGCGGGTCTTTCCAGTGTCATGTATTGATACCTATGACCTTAGTATCACCATACCTATGACCAATGAGATGTGGTCATCTGTAAACAAACATACTAGTCTTATTGCATTATTATTATCCTTAAATAATAATAATACTTGACTAGGGAAGTTTAGGAATAAAATACTATTCATATAATCTCATTTTTAAGTCACATACTTAAAGATATATAGTACATATTAATATTCCAAGGACGTTTATTATTCTTTCAATTTATGATGCAGTAAAGAAAGACATAATAAATATTAATTAAATAATCTCATGAAACATAATCCCTAATTGTTTTCAATAAAACATTAAAAGTATTATCTCTAGGACAGTAAAGAATATCATAGTCTGTATTTCAATTATTATGAACTCTTGCCTCATTTGAATAAAACTCCAGTTTCTTCTAATTATTCTGCTAAACAACACTATGTGGTAAAAGCTGACAGAAGAAACACAAACTCTGAAAATGCAAACTCTGTTAACTTAAACTATGATAAAATTACTTCTGCTACAAAAGTTAACAATCTTAAAAAGAAAGGATCCAAAATTGTTTGGGTACTCAAAGCTACTTGTTAGGCCCCGAAAGTATCGTAGAAGGGGGGTTGAATACGATACTCACTAAATTCAAAAATTCTTTCGAATCTTTTGCGGATAAATAATTTAGAGTTCGGTTAGTGGGCTCGTGTTGTTGAGGTGAATAGTGTTTACGGAGCTGCTTACTAATTTTCTGTGTTTAGGATTAATCATTTCGGTTCTAGAAAATCAGCGGTAAAATAAACAACACAAGATTCGGGGAATATATCATTTGATAAATATAAACCCTGAGGTTGCTACACCCGGTCAACAAATCCGGTCCGAAGAACAAGTTCTTCGCTACTTAACAAAAACATATAACTCTCAATTTCCTATACAAGTATTTCTAGATCAGTACAAAGGAAACTAAGACCGTAGAGAGTGATATATAGTGGTCATGAACATTTTCCGTTAAGGGACCGGCCACTAATACATCTCCGGTGAGGAGGTATAGATTTTCTGGGTGTTCTCTCTTCTCCGGCTGTGCTCTCTCTCCCTCTGGATATTTTTGTTGTGTTGCAGAAGACTGACTCAAATGAATGGCTCTGCTTCAATTTATGTGTAGACTTTTTCAGTACAGCTACGTGGCTTCATGTGGTCCAAGTAACTGACCTGCTTATTCACTTCTGTTTTTCCTTAAGTATCGGAACAATTTACTGAGTAAATGTTTAACCATCGATGAGTCTGTAGAATAAGTATCGGAGGATTAAAACAATTACTGAAATAAAATCAATTACTTCAAACTTAGTAACCATCGGCAAGTGGGTTGGTGGGTTCTTTGCTTTTGTTTCCTTTTCCGATAGTTAATAACTATCGGCATATAAGACAAAATAAGCCCTTTTCATTTCACCAATTCTTTTCCATTTCACCCGATGGTTGTTAACCATCTGTGAATAAGACAAAATAGCTTGTTAACCATCGGTGAATGAGACGAAACAGCTTGACCAAGTTGACTTCTGGATACAACTTCTGTAGTCTTCTTTACTTAGCCAATTTCGAACCTGTTAAGCTCTTAATATAATTTCTTCCACTGCAACCAAGTCAAATAAATATTTCCTTGTTAATTCGAACTTGATTTATTCTGAGCTTCATCATATACCACTTCACTTGTTACCCATTTCAGTAGATAGTCAATTCTTCTCATTCATAGATGCAATTCTCAATCTCTTTTGTGCTGACGTTTGGTGCAACTGGTCTGGTTCACAAACGACTAACACGATCTTGATCTTCACATCTTCTTTACAATACATTTGACTTTGTTCCTTGTTGTTTAGAAGTGCTTCGATTGTAAGTACATTGGAATCCTCTGGCACTTATGCTGAACCATAAACATATCTGAAACCCTGAACATCTTCGAACTTTATCCTTCACTGAAGTCTGAACATATGAATGAACTTCCTCCAGCAATCTATAATAGACTCCAAGATTCCATCTAATATTTTGATTCTTTGTATTTGCCGTATATTCTATCTTATCGATTCCTGTACTTGAGCTCTGCAATTCATTGCTTGACTAACTTGCAGATTTGGATCACTAGAATCTTTCTGGTACTTTGACAACTGCTTCACTACTTCCACATCCTTGAATACTTCAACCTTTATTCTTCACTGAGGCATGAACATATTAATGAACTTCTTCCAGTGAGCTAATGCTTCAAGTCTGTAGATTTCTTCTTTATCCTTTGTCTTTACCAAGTCTTCATGTCTTCCTGATTCCGGTGATAACTTCATATTATTTACACGTCATGTTCTTGTGTTGAGTTATAACCATATGTTACATATAGGTCTATACATACAGCCTTTCAATCTCCCCCTATTTGTTTGGTAGAGATTAACAAGCAAATCCCTAGAGGATAACTCAACTAACTACAAGAAAATATTAATGCTCTAGACTTGTAAATAATACTACTTGGGTTCTGGATCATATAATACATTTCCAGATTTCTATAAAGTGAAGAGAAATAGAAAATGAGTGTTCCTTTAGCACTGAACGCATCTTCAATGGATATCATCCTCATTCCTCTGTGTTTGAGCTTTTCTCTGCTTCAAAATCCTTCATTGCTTGACCTATAAAGAACTTATCATAAACTGAGCTTCATAAGAATCAAAATTCCTGGGAACATCTTCAATAAAATATAGAACATTGCTCAAATAATGTTCTCCCCCTGAGAATGTGATTCTCCTTCTTATTCTTCTTCTCCCTTTAGAAAATCAATGGAAGTGTCAATTATTTTCTGTTCTTCCCACTTGGATGAGGAATCCTCTTCTGGCAACTCCTTTCAAGTATAGAATACAGCTTCTTGATTCTCCCATATTTCTGTTATTTCCCCTCAGGATCAGAAGATAGGATTTTCTTTTTCTCGTCTCAAATCTCCCCCTATGGATATTAACTTCTCCCAAGGATGCGAACCCCTTTTGCCCTTAAGGATCCAAGAACTTCCCTTAATGATCCAGGATACGAATCCCTTTAGGATATTAACTTTTCCAAAGTACGAAGATAAGACTTGATTAAATTCTCCTTTTTCTTCCTATAACTTCTCCCCCTTAGTTGAGGAATCCTCCAATGGCCCATTTTTGAATGGTTTGTCTTCCAAAGAAGGTTCTCGTCTGTCGTTGATCGGGAAAAATATAGTAACTTTTCTTCTAGAAGTAGCAACTAGCAAGGGTAAGTGTTTGGTCTATGGTTTCCTCACTTCTACTACGTTCTGTTAGTGTTTACACTCAAGTGTCGAGCACTTAGAAGTGTTGCACTCTTTCTCTCCCTATCTCTCACTCAAGTGTATCTCTCCCTCACTTTCACTTAAGTGTTTCTCTCTCTCACTTTTACTATGCATTCCAAATATAGCATTATGTACCTGCAAGTGAAATCCGTCAATTCATATATTCCCAACACCTGATTCATCAGAATGAACTGAATCACTATCAAGTGGAGAATTGCCTCGTTGAGGTGTTATTGATCTATCATGCATAAGCACTGTCTCATCACCAGACTCAATAGCAATTGCTAAATCATTGTCTAGTGGAGCCTCACCTCTTTGAGATGGGTTATCCCAAGATTTTAAAATCTGTTAGGGAATCCTGCCTTGTTCTATCAAGGAGTTGCCTCACACCTTCTCCGTAAACGGGAGGTGGACATTCCTTTTCAGGATCTGAAAATGTTCCATCCAGGAGGGTCAACGTAGTGGACAATGTAATGAATGGCAAATTAGAGTCTACGTTTCCCTCGTAACCCAATGACGGGTAATTTGTTAACATGTCTATACCTCTCACTGTGCACGTCTTGCAATGTGTTCCTAGAATTTATCTGTTTAGGCTTACCATCAGCGTGAGCGCTAGTGGTGTGCTTGACTCATTACAAGATGCTCTGGCTGACGAGCGAATTTCAATGGACTCACCCTATTGAGAGAATGATTCCAGAGACTGTTTAATTGCCTTTTCAGCTCTGCATCATTTTGAGAAGATACAGATGAGCTTACAGTTACCTCAGTTATCTACTTTTTTACTTCGCTGGAGGTAGAGCTGTGGGTGCACTTCCGACTTCATCCTTATTTGCTGCATCAAGTGCAGTTTCTCCCTTATCAACCTCTAACTTACATATGTTCCTTATATCTCCAGGGGTTAATATATGGAAGTGGATGAATGAGTGTTTGGTATTATGGCCTGGGTAAGAGATTGATGGGTTTTCAACATCTTGGCCAGCTTCTATAGCCACTAGGGGCTGAATCGGACAGAGTCAATTAAGATATAAAAATAATCGTATCAACATTTCAAAGCATATTTTTCATCTCAATGAGAGGGAAAATATAATAAGAAATGGTAGTAGATTGCATTAAAGCACTTTTCATAAAAGAGTTTTGTCGGTTATAAAGATTTATCATTTAAGAACATAAAACCAATAGAAATTTTCTTTAAGATACTTATCCCATAATAAAACGCGGGAATGTGTATCAGAGAAAAAGTCTATCCCTTATGAATTTCTTATAAGGCAAACTTCCCATAATAAAACGCGGGAATTTACACCAAATAAGAAACTCAACTCTCTTACGAAATTTTATCTTAATAAAATGACTCTTTTCCTTTAAAACCTAAGTACTGTATGTTTTGAAAATAGTTTTGTAAAACATCCTTATCAGATAGAGGACTATGATTTTCCGACTCATAATATAATTATGATTTACATCATTTTCATCCACCTGATAATATCCCCGACTTAAAATAAAAACATGACAATTGGGGTGAATGAATGCTTAACAATACATCACTAGGCCTTCAAAGCAACAACCACTGTTTTGGTACTATGAATCAATATGAAACATACATTGAAACAAGTGTTTAAAAACAAATCATTTTATAAGTGATTGGTACCTCGAAGTTAAAAATAATTTCTCCAAATAAAATAGCAGTCACAAAGTTTCTGCCACTTTAAAAAGAAAAATTAAGAGAGAAAACGGTTTTGAAAATATAGCATTTAAAACCAGCTTTGGAGAGAGGATAAAATATTTTGAGATTTAAAGAAAGATTATCCTCAAGAAAAGTTTGATTCACACCCTAGGATTGGAAAAATAAAGTAGGGTTGTAAATCAAAAGATTTTCAAAAGAGAAGTTTTGAAAAAGAATTTGATGTTTTCTTCTCTAAAACTGAAAGGAAAATGAATGTATCTTTGAATAAAACGTTTTGAAAAAGAATCAGAAAAAAAAATTCTTTTTAATACATTCAAGTTTAAAATTCAGTTAAATAAAGAAAACTAAATATACTAATACTAACGGCTTTTTCAAAAACCAATATTTACTTAGAATAAAAACTAAGCAAATCCATTAGTATCAATATATCACAATTATTTTGTAATAAAATATTATTCAATTATCACAAAGTAATAAAAGAGAATATTTATACTACGAATAATTATGCTTCTTATTTATTTTAATATACTTAAATCATGGAACCAATATACCACTGAATTGTTTTATATCATCATGATTTAAACAAATCAAAATAAATTAAATACTTATGCTGCACTAAGCAATTGCCAATCACATGCATATATATATTAACTAAACATGGCAATCATTCAGTAGAACAATAAGCATTAAGACATATTTTTATTATTAGTGATTTCAGATAAGCAACTTGTGTTACCACTAATATTAAAAATATCACAATTAATTGCACGCTGATACCAATTATTCGATATTTATCAATAATTTCAAGATGCAAGAAATTGTGCTTCTTATATCTTATCAAATCAAAATTATGAAACTGATAATCATTGAATTGCTTCAATCCATAATTTTAATAGGATAAAATAATTTCGCTAAATACTAAAATATTCATAAGATTGAATATTAGCATCTAACTTCCTACACTATATCCAATAATTGTCACTCTAGCATATTACAATTATACTCATAACAATTATTATTGATATATGTAAGCTCGAGAAAATAGTTGAATAGAAATTCACAAGTCCTTTAAATATAGACATTTAACACTTGTGTTCCTAATAGCAACTTCTCGCAACAAAAACAAATTTAGAAATATTTTCTAAGTATAGAAAATATTGAGAATTTTTATACACATAACTTAGAAAATACTTCGTCTTTCAATATTAGTGAGTTTTGAAATATGCATTAATTACTTAGAACAGAAATTCTAAATACTGTCACTAATATCAAAAGTATCACAATTATTTGTAACAAAATATTTAAGAATATCAGAGTAAAATATCTGAGCAATTAAGCAAGACATCTTGACTAATACTCATCAAATATTTAACATGCAAATAATTATGCTTCTAACTTATGCTAAATAATTTAACTACCACTTATGTATATTGCATTGTAAGCATGATAATTAAACTAGTAGCAATAAGCATGAGGAACTGGATTTAAAAATAAATTCACAAGTCCTTTAAATATGGAAAATTTAATACTTGTGAGCTTATTTAAGAATTCCTTGCAGATGGGATTTCCAACAAATATGCACATTAAATAATATCCCAAGTTCACCAACCAACTTAGACAAAATGAATTCATCAAGTTGTTTAGCAAATATCTACAAGTAATTCACTTAAGAACAACTCTCGGAAGAAATGATACCTGGTGTCCATGCGCTTGTTCCATACGTGGTGTGAAGAGATCAACAGAGTTGCTGGAAATAATGACAGCTTCTAGGAATGACTTCCATGTCTTTCTTACAACCTGCATATCTATATCTATATAGCCAATTAGGTTAAACCTAGTATCTTTAGGGTCCCAGATTCCAAGAATTGGTGATCCCCTAAGATATCTAACAATTCATAACTTAGATATAAGATAAGATTCTCTAGTATCCACTTGGAAACTTGCACATAGGCATATCGAGAATAAAATATATGGTCTTTATGCACTTGAATAAGTAATGAGCTGATTACCTTTATAACTTGTCACTTCAGTTCATATACCTGATTTGCCCTGATCAAGCTTAGTGGTTTGTTGGAATGAAGTCGTGGCAGGTCTTGAATCTTCTAAATTGCGCATCTTCAAAAGATCCTTGACTTACTTTAATTGCCATCATTCTTTCGAATTACTTGTAATCCAAAAAGAATTGTAACTCTTCCAACATGCTCATCTTGTACCTACTCTGCATTAACTTAGCAATAAACTCTTGCCAAATTTTCGTTAGTAGACCCACATATAATATAATCATGGTATTCTTGCACATATATTACATTGTGTGTGCTTTGTATTCTAGAGAGAGATATGTGTATATAACTACTCTAATATAAAATCAACTTCAAGTAATTAATAGTTAGAGTGTCATACCATGTCCTTGACGATTTGCTTGAATCCCTAACTCTGTTAGGTCCTCATCTTGTTAGGCCTAATTGTTAGGTCCTAAGAGGATCAAGTCTCGTCTCTGTTGCTTGCTGTTAGATCTTGAAAGTCCCGAAGATTCTGTTTCCATCATCGTCGATACCTTCTGCTTGATATTAACCTGTAGCAACTAGTTTGGCTTTGTCCCTCATAACAAAGCCAATTATTCTCCAGTTTCTGTGAACCCTTATTGTACCAATTTCATCTTCGACTTTAGTGATCTAAGTTCCAGCTTCAGTAGATTCTGCCTTCGAACTAATTGAGATCATCTTGCAATACAATCACCCAATCTGGATCAATCAGTGCATCTTCACTATTCCTTGGGATACCAAATGTTGATTGTTGGGTCCCGAAAAATATATGTTCATCTTGTTTAGCACTTCTAGCCTTTACTCAAAATCCGATTTACTAGGAACTAGACTCCAGGATTTACTTTGACTTCAAACCCTTTGTCTTGGCAGATATGTTCTTAATGTATTCCTTTGATCTTCATTGTGTTGAGTACGACTAGTAGATCCTTCTATTGTTTTGCTCCCCTTGAGTTGCTGTTAGGATGTGTTGAAGATCCTTCACCTTTTTCAGTGGTTTCTGTTAAAGTCCACAAGTTGTGTAGTTTCACTACAAATTCCACTAATAGGATCTGAATCAACATCATTATCATTGTTTTCTTCTGCAACCTCAGTTTCAACATCAGTATCTGAATTTGACTCTGACAAGATGTCATACTTCAAAGATTCAGAATAGTCTTTCATTTGAATGCTTGGGAGCTTGGTATAGTAGGTCGAAACATTCAGACTTTTAATCACTTATGAGTAGCCGAGGAGAATTGTTCCGTGAACCTTAACTTCTTGTCAAGATACTCAAATAAATTTTCAATAAAAATCAATTCCCTCCAAATACACGAAAGAGCTTCAGTGTTTGCTTCTGGTTGGCCATTAACTCAAATGATGTCTTTTAATGATCTTGTTGAATAAAGCAGCATGCGGTGTTAATTGCTTCAGCTTCAAAGTACCTTTTTCAGTGCAGAATTATAGAACTTCACTCGCGAAATTCAGTTCCATTATCTGACATCAAAGTTCTCACAGCTTACTTTGCTTCCAACTTGATCTACTTGAAGTGATCAATTACCATCTGTGACATTTTGTCTGTTGAATGCACGAACATCACCAACTTGTAACTAGGGTTGTCATCAACTACCACTAAGCATATTTCTTCATTGACATAATTTGCTTCATTGTGATGTTTTCCTTGACTTCCCTATGTGACGTACTTCAAAATGTCCTTCTGGATAGAATTCCATATGAAGTAGTCCTCTCACCAATTTCATCTTTATCGAGAATCCATTGTCTTGAATATCAAGTGTGAGAGCTTCTCTTGCCATAGCTAACTCTTTACTGATGAAGCTTTACTAAAAATTTTACTTCACCTTTGCATATTGAATTCCATGTCAGCTACGAACAAACTTCCTCACTCTCAGTTGAGTGAGCTTCTAACCTTCTTGTTTGAGATCAAACACTTTTCCTTTTCGATGCTTTTCCAGAAAACCCTTGACAAAGAATTCCCTAGTGCCCTGTAGATAGTGTTTAAGTCCTTCCACAAGAAAGATGCTTCCACTGATGACAGTTCTTAAATCATGATGGCCATATCCCTTGTACATCCTTTGATGTCATCTCCAAAGGTTACCATTGGGGAGGCCTTCTCAACCACTGTGATATTAGAGCTTTAATCTTAATCATATGCCTCGAACAATAAGTGTCACGAAGTCACATAACTTTTGCCTTTAGTTACATACTCTGCAATCACAAATGATTAAGCTTCTTGGTACTCAATTTCAATTGAGTCCAGATGGGTTAGAGATATTATCAAAGATAACAACAGCTTCAATATGCATAAAAGCACATGGATAGAAGAACTAACAAATTAATTACTAATTCTGTCTAGTCCATTTCTATTGTTGTTTAACATTTTTAACTATCTCTAATTACCTAAGTCAGTTTTAGATTAATCCTCGAATCTACAAAACTTACTGATTACTTAGATAATTCTACCATCTTATCCCTAACAAGTAATACATGATCTAATATGACATTTAAGTGCAACTATGTGAGTGCAAGCAAATCATGTGAAAATAAGCACATAACAATTTAAGAATATGCAGAATATTTGAATAAAACATTATAAGCAATATCAAATTCCACATATACTTATCAAGTCATTTATCACAATAAGAGCAAATATAAAATATCTGATCTATGACCTGTTTGTCTATTTAGCAATTTTCACAACATTAGCAGATGTATTAAATCACAGAAGATTTAACTCAAGTTCCAGCAAATATTCAGGGATACACCTAACCGTCTAGAACACCCTATTTAATTCTAGATATTCATTTTACTGCATAGAAAATCAAGTATGAAATGTACTCACTAAACTCATATAACTAAGCATGAAATCTTTTCTTAGCAATCAATTAAGCATTTAAGTTTTAAGATGCTAACATGCTGACACGAGCCTAATACATTTCAAAACATAATAATCATACAATTATGAATTAGATAAAGATATACTAGTTAGTAAGTGTACCTGTGAAGTGCTTAGTGATTCATCTCTAGTGTTGGTCATTGATGCCAGATATCCATTTGGTTCATCACTATCACTGATAGAATCAGCCTTGCATTTAACTTCATCAACAAATGCTTTCCCTTGCTGCATCCTCACTAATGTTTGAGATTCCTGCTACAACCCAACATAGTGTCTGTCATCTTTTGCTTGTACAGGCTTCTTCAAACTGTGTAGCAAACCCTTGATCTTGTCTTTCAAATATAAACCATCCCTGTCTTGCAACCGCCTCTTGAACTGATCTTGAAAATCTCCTTTATGGAATCTATAGGTTAGGACCTTAGATTTAGAATTGGGATTCCGTCTGAATGTGATGACACTGAACTTCCTGTTTGCCCTGCAGGCTTGACTTGCAGTCCAGTTCTCAAGTTATTCCAAAGTGTCAAATTCACTTATAACACCTTCACCACTACCTCGAGCTACAACATCTTCAATTCAGCTTCTTGGATCATTTCGTTTCTGTTCAGAGGTTCTCAACCTTGACTTCAATCAAATTGGTTCCTGGGTCACAAATACAGTGGATATGCTAACAACCTGCTTTACCAAATATTATCTTCTTTAGCTCTTGTTCTAGTTCATAGGCTTTCAGCACATACAGGTCTTCTACAGACAATGTGGTTGTATCCTAAAATCCCTGTTGGCTATATCCCTACGTTCCAGATGATCTGCAGTGTTAGCACGAACGTCCTGTAATCTCCCTGTAGAATAATCTTTAAGGCTTGTACTGAGATTCCAGGTTGTCCAGTCTGTTCTCCTTCACTACTTCAAACCCCTTAGATTTTTCATCCAAAAATACAACTCAAATTACCCAAAAACTGTACCCAAATTAATCTTTTCTTTTGCAGCTTCCAAAATATTAGTGGGATCCTATGGAGTAAACCTCTGAGGAAATTAGTACCACTATTTCTTCAACCTGTTCCAGAATAAGCTTCATTGGATAATCTTCAGTCAATTCTTGTTGTCTTCAATACCCGGAGAAATCTTCAACTACTAACCCTTGAGCACCCTCGAATTAATATTTAAGAAAAATTTAGATTTACAGAATTTTTAATTTTCTTAGAAAATAAATTAATCAAAAATAAAAATATACAACAAATTAATTTTCAAGAATTTCGAATTTTCTTAAAAATTAAAATATCGTAAATTAATATTTAAGAAAAATTTTAGTTTTCAAGAATTTTAAATTTTCTGGAAAAGTAAATAAATCTAAAATAAGTATCGGGGTGAAGATAACCATCGGGCGGAATTATAATTCTCCAAAAATAATAACTATCGGGAGAATATATATTTCCAAGCTAACTATCGGGAGCTTGTAGTCAAATGGATTAACTATCGGACAATTGTCGCGCGTGAATATAGTCCAGGATATCTGTTTTTCCAAATGACCAATTACTTCAACATCAACCTGCATTGGCATGCGCGTGTACTCCGTTGGTCACCTCAGTAACATGCTGTTGAAATGGCCAAATAACAAAACTCGAGTGTAAAACAAAATTGGCCAGGTTTTTGAAAAAATAATAAATCTTAAACTTTATTAAATTAATAAAATTAATTAATTAAAATTTATAATATAAACTTATAAAATATTATAAAAACAAATTTTATAAAAGTTTATAAAATAAATTTAATATTAAATTTATAAAATAAACTAATTAAAATTTATAACATAAACTAATAAAAGTTTATAAAATAAATTTTATAAAAGTTTATATAATAAATTTAATTTAAAATTTATAAAATAAACTAATTAAAATTTATAACATAAACTAAAAAAAAGTTTATAAAATAAATTTTATAGAGTTTATAAAATAAACTTATTAAAAGTTTATAATTAAACTTATTTAACAAGGCTTCTTTTTGAGTCCACACGGCTTCGGCACGGTGAGCTTCACTGAGTTGTGGATCTTGATTTGTATATCAATCAGTCTGCTCTGATACCAATTGTTAGGCCCCAAAAGTATCGTAGAAGGGGGGTTGAATACGATACTCACTAAATTCAAAAATTCTTTCGAATCTTTTGCGGATAAATAATTTAGAGTTCGGTTAGTGGGCTCGTGTTCTTGAGGTGAATAGTGTTTACGGAGCTGCTTACTAATTTTCTGTGTTTAGGATTAATCATTTCGGTTCTAGAAAATCAGCGGTAAAATAAACAACACAAGATTCGGGGAATATATCATTTGATAAATATAAACCCTGAGGTTGCTACACCCGGTCAACAAATCCGGTCCGAAGAACAAGTTCTTCGCTACTTAACAAAAACATATAACTCTCAATTTCCTATACAAGTATTTCTAGATCAGTACAAAGGAAACTAAGACCGTAGAGAGTGATATATAGTGGTCATGAACATTTTCCGTTAAGGGACCGGCCACTAATACATCTCCGGTGAGGAGGTATAGATTTTCTGGGCGTTCTCTCTTCTCCGGCTGTGCTCTCTCTCCCTCTGGATATTTTTGTTGTGTTGCAGAAGACTGACTCAAATGAATGGCTCTGCTTCAATTTATGTGTAGACTTTTTCAGTACAGCTACGTGGCTTCATGTGGTCCAAGTAACTGACCTGCTTATTCACTTCTGTTTTTCCTTAAGTATCGGAACAATTTACTGAGTAAATGTTTAACCATCGATGAGTCTGTAGAATAAGTATCGGAGTATTAAAACAATTACTGAAATAAAATCAATTACTTCAAACTTAGTAACCATCGGCAAGTGGGTTGGTGGGTTCTTTGCTTTTGTTTCCTTTTCCGATAGTTAATAACTATCGGCATATAAGACAAAATAAGCCCTTTTCATTTCACCAATTCTTTTCCATTTCACCCGATGGTTGTTAACCATCTGTGAATAAGACAAAATAGCTTGTTAACCATCGGTGAATGAGACGAAACAGCTTGACCAAGTTGACTTCTGGATACAGCTTCTGTAGTCTTCTTTACTTAGCCAATTTCGAACCTGTTAAGCTCTTAATATAATTTCTTCCACTGTAACCAAGTCAAATAAATATTTCCTTGTTAATTCGAACTTGATTTATTCTGAGCTTCATCATATACCACTTCACTTGTTACCCATTTCAGTAAATAGTCAATTCTTCTCATTCATAGATGCAATTCTCAATCTCTTTTGTGCTGACGTTTGGTGCAACTGGTCTGGTTCACAAACAACTAACGTTTGATCTTCACATCTTCTTTACAATACAATTGACTTTGTTCCTTGTTGTTTAGAAGTGCTTCGATTGTAAGTACATTGGAATCCTCTGGCACTTATGCTGAACCATAAACATATCTGAAACCCTGAACATCTTCGAACTTTATCCTTCACTGAAGTCTGAACATATGAATGAACTTCCTCCAGCAATCTATAATAGACTCCAAGATTCCATCTAATATTTTGATTCTTTGTATTTGCCGTATATTCTATCTTATCGATTCCTGTACTTGAGCTCTGCAATTCTTTGCTTGACTAACTTGCAGATTTGGATCACTAGAATCTTTCTGGTACTTTGACAACTGCTTCACTGCTTCCACATCCTTGAATACTTCAACCTTTATTCTTCACTGAGACATGAACATATTAATGAACTTCTTCCAGTGAGCTAATGCTTCAAGTCTGTAGATTTCTTCTTTATCCTTTGTCTTTACCAAGCCTTCATGTCTTCCTGATTTCGGTGATAACTTCATATTATTTACACGTCATGTTCTTGTGTTGAGTTATAACCCTATGTTACATATAGGTCTATACATACAGCCTTTCACTACTAATTAAGTTGCATAAATTATTGCAGGGAAACATGAAAAATATCCTAGTAATTGATAGTGGATGTTCTGCACACATGACTAGAAACAATCCCCTTCTTTCAGAGTTTGAGGAGAAGGCTGACCCAACAGTATCTTATGGAGATGACAACATTGGAAGAACACTAGGATATGACAATATTGTGATTGAAAATATGATCATTGAAAATGTAGCTTTGGTTGAAGGACTCAAATATAATCTCTTGAGTGTGAGTCAAATGACAGACAGAGGTTATTCTGTGTAGTTTTATGAAACACATTGTGAAGTCAAAAGCAAAAAGTCTGGAAAAGTGGTTCTCATTCGTCATAGACATAACAATTTATTTGAAGCTAGCTTAGAGATAAACTCTGATGGTCCATTAACTTGCCTACTTGGAAAAACATCATCTTTGGAAAGCTAGAATTGGCACAAAAAGCCGTGTCACTTGAACTTTGGAAATATAAATGAATTGTTGAAAAAGGATCTAGTAAGGGGTCTTCCGAAAGTTCAATTTAATCCTGATGGACTCTGTGATTCTTGTCAAAAGGCAAAATAAAAGAATACATCTTTCAAAAGCAAGACTGAAAATCCTATTGACCAAACTTTTCATCCATTGCATCTTGATCTGTTTGGCCCTGTAAACATAATGTGTTAGGTCCCGGAGTATCGTAGAAGGGGGGAGGGGTTGAAGACGATACTCACTAAATTAAAATATTCTTTCGAATCTTTTATGGATAAATAATTTAGAGTTCGGTTAGTGGGTTCGAATTCATGAGGGGAATAGTGTTTAGGAGGCTTCATACTAATTTTCTGTATTTATGAATAAATATTAAAGTTCTAGAAAATTAGCAAGTAAATAAATGAGACAAGTTTCTGAGAATATATCTTTCGTATATAAACCAAGAGGGGTGCTACACCCAGTTAAAAATATAACTGGTTTTCAAAGAACAAATTAGTTCTTTGCTAGTAACACAAAAATATAAGGCTCAGTTCCTATACAAAAATATCTAAATTAGTACAAGGAAAAACTAAGTCCGTAGGGAGTGATATCTAGGAGCCCTGAGCATTTTTCATTAAAGAACCGGGTCCTAATATCTAACCAGAAGTAAGATATGGGTGTGTATAAACTTAAGTCTCTTGCTCTGGTCATGACAGTAGCTCTCTACATTTTATTTGTGTTGAAGAAGACGACTCTCTGAATGAGTGTATTAGCTTCTCTTATCTGTGTATACTTTTAAATCAATAAAAGCAGTCTGCTGTAATTTGATTGCTTAAGGGCTAAGTGGCTCCAAGTAATATTTTTGTTGCGCCTACTAATTTTGTTGCGCCAATATATTTCGTTGCACCTGGTATTGTGTTTGCCTTGTAGTGGCGCCACAAAAATCTTTAAGCTGCTTTGAAATTTTATTGCACCAATTAATATTTTTGTTGCCCCTGAAAGTCTTTGTTGCGCCTCCTACTCCATTTCCTTTGTAGTGGCGCCACCAAATACTTAACAAAATTCTTCAAGTTTGTTGCGCTAGTATTTTTGTTGCGCTTCTTCATTGTCATGGTCAAAGTGCAATTTGATCACTGCACTTTAACCCTCTTTAAATTCCTTGACTGAAGTTTACCAACTTCCATTTCATGTGCCAAAGTCTTGTCACATTACACCCAGTACCCTGAGCTGTTTCTGTTCTTTAACTGTAGTTAATAAACTTTCTCTTTTTATACCAAGATTGTGACACTTTGAACCCTGCACCCTTTGAGCTGTTTAGTTGTTTGGTTGTAGCTTCTACAAATCACTTTTCATACCTTAATAAATAACCGTTCTTTCCAAGTACGTTCTTCAACTTAAAAATTCTCTATAGATAATACTCAGATTCCTTTAACAAACTGCTGACGCCGAGTGCAACTGGTCTGGTTCATAGACGACTAACTTTGATCCAGGTCTTCATATTAATGTTTTACTTACATTGTTAAGTTTGCAGCAACTTCATTGCTTCGAACACTGAATATCAATAAACATTGTAACTTTCACTGGAATTTTTTCTGGTACTTAGAAAATGTCTCCATTATTACCACAATCCTGAATACTTCATTCTATGTTCTTCACTAACGCTTGAAAATATAACTTAACTTCTTTCAGTGAGTATAGCTTCAAGACTGTAGTTGTCTTCTTTAACCTTTGTCTTTACCTTGTCTTCAATCCTTCTAAATTCCTATGCTTCGAACACTGTCTATCTTCAATCAATGCCTTTATACTGAAATCTTCTAGTGGCACTTTTATATTGAATCTTCAACACTTCTGAAACCCTGAAAGTCTTTACAATTATTCTTCACTGAGGCTTAAACATATTAATGAGCTTCTCTCAGTGAGCTGTAGTAGATTCAAAACTTCTTCTAATGTCTTGATTCACTGTATTTGCCTTGTCTTCATTTCTTCCTGATTTCTCTATAGACGTAGTATTATTTACCTGTCCTGTTCTAGTGTTGAGTTATGATGATTACTATTCATACCGCTTCGTAATCTCACAAACAATCTCCCCCTATTTGATTATTAAACTTAGCAAACAAATCCCATAGAGAGGATAATTCAACTAACAGCTAGAAAAAGTAATGGTCCAGGACTTGTAAATAATGTTATTGGTTTTTCTAGATCAGATTATGTATTTCCAGAATTCTTGTGTAATTGAAGTGAAAGATGTTTGTTCCTCTAGCACTGAACTTATATTCATGTAGTATCATCTTTATTTCTTCTATGTTTGAGCTTCCTCTGCTTCAAAATCCTTTATATTTTGAACTCAAAGAACTTATCATGAACAAAGCTTTATAAGAATCAATATTTGTGGGAACATCTGTTAGTAATTCTGCTCTAGAGACAATACTTTTTATATTTTAAGGAAAATATTTATTATTAAGGATTATGTTTTATTGATTATTATTTATTTATTATGTTTATTTACTGCGTAATAAATTGAAAGCATAATAAATGTCCTTGAAATTTTGATATGTATTATATATCTTTAAGTATGTGACTTAAAAATGAGATTATATGAATAGTATCTTATTCCTAAAATTCCATAGTCAAGTATTATTATTTAAGGACAATAATAATGTACAAAGACTAGTATGTTTCTTGACAGATGACCACATCTCATTGGTCATAGGTATGGTGATACTAAAGTCAAGAACATAAGTGCATGTATCAATGCATGGCACTGGAATGACCCGCCGTGATATTCTACATGTTAAATAAGTGTCATAAGTAATTCTCACTGTGATAATGGTGTAATGATCCTTAGACCTTAAATCATTATATTTCTATACGAGAATTAATATACTTTGATTACATTAAAAGTTACCTTTGACCGGGTGATGATAAAAGTGGACATTGGGTATATTATGAATCGTATGAGAAATATGAATGATCTAGATGGGATTTAATCCTCCTAATTTTAGGAGTAATATTATTGGCCTCTTGTTTGACTGAGACTATGAAATGCACGGCCGTGCTCAAATGTTGATTTGATTTTAATAGTCTACTCATTGATCAAGAAAATAAAGATTAAATTATGAAGAGGATGACACGAGACATGCCTTGAGTTGATGAGGCTTATAATGTTGCACAACTAATTAACAATTTATATGTTTTAAAGTGACTCAAATCAAATATTACCTTTGGCACTGTTGTTGAGGCCATATTAATGAGAAACGCATTTCCAGAATATATAAGGATGCATTCATGGATAAGTTTGATTATGAATTATACAAAAGGATTTGAATCTTGGTTTATTTGGCAAAATGACTAAAGCTCCTTTTACCGGGCATGGTGAAGGGGTCATTGAACGGGTATGACTTATACATAGTGATGTATGTGGTCATATGTGTACGATGACAAAAGGTAGATTTTATTAACTTCATAAAATTTACTAATTATTTTAGTAGATACGGATATATGTATCTTTTGAAGAACTAATCCGAATCATTTGAAAAGTTTAAAGACTATAAAGATGAAGTAGAAAATATCAAAGAAAAGTTTTTTTGATAGGAGGGATCACACCTTGTTGGACATGGTGCGATCAATATTGAGTCAAGGAATCTTCCAATTAGTTTCTGGGGTTGCACCCTGGAAATGGCTCCATATACACTTAATTGTGTTCCTACTAAAATGGTTCAAAAGACTTCTTATGAGATATGGACTAAGAAACATCACAGCATGTCATTTATGAAAATTTAGGGATGTAAAGCGTTTGTGAAACGTCTAATCTCTGATAAGCTAGGACCAAAATCAGATAAATGTAATTTTGTGGGATACCCAACTGAAATAGGGGGTTATTCTTTCTATAATCCTTCCGAGAACAAAGTGTTTGTTGCTTGAACTGCTATGTTCCTTGAGAGAGATGCTCTCTAAGAAAGACAGTGGGAGGATAATAGATCTCGATGAAGTTCGAGACCCACATGATAACATTGAACCAATGGAGGAACCTAAGCAGTATGTACAAGAAAATAATACTGCTCAAGAAACACAGGTTGTTCGTAGGTCTGGTAGGATTCACCATGAGCCCGAGAGATGTTATGGATTTCTCTTGACTCAAGATGGTGATGTGATGCTTGTGGATGAAGATGAGCCTCTCACCTACCAAGACGCTATGAACACTCCAGATTCTAAGAGTTGGAACATTTATTTTCATGAAACAGACAAAAAGAGTTTGACTTTATTCAGAATGAAGATGAAACTTGTGTTTACAAGAAGTTTAGTGAGAGCCATGTGGCATTCCTAGTATTATATGTTGATGATATATTACTAATAGGGAATGACATTCATTCTCTATAGATTGTGGAGACGTGGTTGAGAAGTAATTTCTCAATGAAAGACTTAGGCGATGCGACCTATATATTAGGAATCATGATCTATAGAGATAGATCAAGGAGATTGATCAGCCTAAGTTAGAGTACATACATTGACAAAGTTATACATCGATTTCGAATGCAAAAAGGTTAATTGGATATGTCCCAATGTCTTATGGGATAATGATCTCAAAATAAAATTTGTCCTAAATCATTGGATGATAAGGACCGCATGAGTAAAGTTCCATATGCGTTAGCAATTGGTTTTATAATGTATGCAATGATATGTACTCGGTCTGATGTCTCGTATGCTTTAAGCATGACGAGTAGATACCGGTCTAATCCAGGTGAAGGTCACTGGACGGCAGTCAAGAATATTCTTAAGTACTTGAAGAGGACTAAAGATTCATTCTTGTTATATGGAGGAGATGTGAAGCTAGTTGTAAGAGGTTTCAGTGATGCTAGTTTCTAGACAGACAACGATGATTTAATGTTTCTGTCCGGCTTTGTGTTTTATCTATTTTTATTGAGATGTTGTATGTTGGAATGGTTCACAGCAGAGACAGTTGTTGATTCTACAATAGAGCCTAAGTATATTGATGCTTGCGAAGCAGCCAAGGAGGCTGTTTGAGCATGTACTTAGGAGATATCACCTAATTAATGAGATTAATGATCAAGGAGATATACATATATGTAAAGTTTATACTAATAATAATATTGCAGACTCACTGACTAAAGGCTTTGTCGCAGCAGAAGCACGAAAGTCACACTAGTTCCATGAGTATTGGATACTTGGGTAATTGGCTCTAGTGCAAGTGGGAGATTGTTAGTAATTGTGCTCTAGAGACAATACTTTTTATATTTTAAGGAAAATATTTATTATTAAGGATTATGTTTTATTGATTATTATTTATTTATTATGTTTTATTTACTGCGTAATAAATTGAAAGCATAATAAACGTCCTTGGAATTTTGATATGTATTATATATCTTTAAGTATGTGACTTAAAAATGAGATTATATGAATAGTATCTTATTTCTAAAATTCCCTAGTCAAGTATTATTATTTAAGGACAATAATAATGCACAAAGATTAGTATGTTTCTTGACAGATGACCACATCTCATTGGTCATAGGTATGGTGATACTAAAGTCAAGAACATAAGTGCATGTATCAATGCATGGCACTGGAATGACCCGCCGTGAGATTCTACATGTTAAATAAGTGCCATAAATAATTCTCACTGTGATAATGGTGTAATGGTCCTTAGACCTTAAATCATTATATTTCTATACGAGAATTAATATACTTTGATTACATTAAAAGTTACCTTTGACCGGGTGATGATAAAAGTGGACATTGGGTATATTATGAATCGTATGAGAAATATGAATGATCTAGATGGGATTTAATCCTCCTAATTTTAGGAGTGATATTATTGGCCTCTTGTTTGAGTGAGACTATGAAATGCACGGCCGTGCTCAAATGTTGATTTGATTTTAATAGTCTACTCATTGATCAAGAAAATAAAGATTAAATTATGAAGAGGATGACACGAGACATGCCTTGAGTTTAATCTATAATATCAAGATTAAAGGGATTATATTACATGGAACATTATTCACGAAAGGCTTAATCGAATCACCGATTTATTATTATTACTTGGGTAGCAATGATGTATTACTAGATGCCGCTCATTGTTTACAATTTTAATTAGATATTAAAATTGTTGCCAACGTAATAATAACCTACAGGGTCACACACAAAGAACGCTTGAAGGAAAAATTTAAATTATGAATTTAAATTAAATAAGTAATTTATTTTATTTATGATATTAATTAATTATGACTTCATTAATTATATAAATAGAATAAATGAATTATTTAAACTAATTCCAAAATTAATAATTAATTAATTAAGTGAGGCTTAATTAAATAATTTAGAATTTTGGATTAGTATTAATTATAATTGGATTATAATTAGAAAAGTTATTCCTCTCTCTATATAATCTCTTTATGGGCTGATTTAATTTAAGAGACATATTTTTACTAAGACCCTAGCCGTTTTGAGAAAGAGGAAGATAGAGAGAGAAACAGTTTTCAGGTGCTAGTACACATCAATCCTTCATGAAAAGTGTTCGTGTGGATATCGTAGAGCGTAGATCGCGAGAGCGGGATACGTGGTGATTAAACAAACTTTGGACCTCCATTAATCTTCCATTAATGAACTGTTAAAGCTTCTAAAGGTATTTATTCTTTATCTCCGAATTAAATCTTTTGTTTTCGCATGGATCCTGCGGAGGGTTTCGCTATTTTGATTTATTTTTCGCGTTTATTCCCCTGCGTTTGTACCTCGAAACCCTTCAACATCTTCAATTGAATATAGAACATAGCTCAAATAATGTTCTTCCCATGAGAATGTGATTCTTCTTCTTCTTCTTCTTCTTCTCCACTTCAGATAAACAATGGAAGTGTCAATCCTTTTCTATATTTCCCACTTGGATGAGGAATCCTTTACTGAAAACTCCTTTCAAGTACTGGATATGGTTCCTTGATTCTCCCATATTCTGTTGTTTCCCATAAGGATCAGAAGATAAGATTTTCTTTTTTTTCTTGTCTAAATTCTCCCCCTAAGGATATTAACTTCTCCTATAAGGATACGAATATAAGACCTTCTCCTTTTTCTGCTTTTTCTTGTATCCTAAATTCTCCCCCTTAGTTGAGAAATCCTCTACTGGACCATAAATTTCTCATGGCTTGTCTTCCAAAAAAGGTTCTCATTTGTCATTGATTGGGAAAACATAGCATCTTTTCTTTCAGAAGTAGCAAGGGTAAGTGTTTGGTCTATGGCTTCCTCACTTCTACTACATTCTGTTAATGTTTACACTTAAGTGTCAGGCACTTTGGAGTGTTTCACTCTTTCTCTCCCTATCTCTCATTCAAGTGTATCTTTCCCTCACTTCCACTTAAGTGTTTCTCTCTCTCACTTTCACTCTGCATTTCAAATATAGCCTTCTGTACCTTCAAGTGAAATCCGTCAATTCATTTATATTCTCATCACCTGATTCATCATAATGAACTAAATCACTATCAAGTGGAAAATTTCCTCGTAGAGGTGTTCTTGATCTATCATGATTAAGCACTGTCTCAACACCAGACTCAATAGCATTTGCTAAATCATTATCTAGTGGAGCCTCACCTCTTTGAGATGGGTTATCCCAAGATTTTAAAATCTGTTAGGGAATCCTGCCTTGTTCTATTAAGGAGTTGCCTCATACCTTCTTCGCAAACGGTAGGTGGACATTCCTTTTTAGGATCTGGAAATGTTTCTTCCAAGAGGGGCGACGTAGTAGGCAATGTAATGAATGACAATTTAGAACCTACGTTTCCCTCGTAACCCTGTGACGGGAATTTTGTATAAAATACCCTACTTGACTCATCCGAAGAATTCTTGCCAAGCAGTTGCTTCTCAAGCCCATATAAGTTTGAACAAGAGATCTCTCTTTCGGGATGCAGAAGATTAACTTCAGTTTGTTTTAGTTTGTTGCGACCTCTCTCTTAATTCCCTATGCAAGGCGCCACGAACTTAAAGAAAAAAATGTGCAACGCGACTGTGTTTAGTTGCGCCTGTATAGGGAGATAACTGTACAGGCGCCACCAAAAATAATTTGGCGCCACTTATTCCCAAATTGCAGTTTAGTACCCCAAGTTTTATACCCTTTAATTTTTGTTTTAGATTTATTTATTTTTTCAGAAAATTTAAAATTCTTGAAAACTAAAATTTTTCTTAAATATTAATTTATGATATTTTAATTTTTAAGAAAATTCGAAATTCTTGAAAATTAATTTGCTTCATATTTTTATTTTTGATTAATTTATTTTCTAAAAAACTTAAAAATTCTGTAAATTTAAATTTTTCTTAAATATTAATTCGAGGGTGCTCAAGGGTTAGTAGTTGAAGATTTTTCCGGGTATTGAAGGCAACTAAAATTGACTGAAGATTATCCAATGAAGTTAATTCTGGAACAGATTGAAGAAGTTATGGTATTAATTTTCTCAGAGGTTTACTCTATAGGATCCCACTAATATTTTGGAAGCTACAAAAGAAGAAATTAATTTGAGTACAGTTTTTGGTTAATTTGAGTTGAATTTTTGAATGAAAAATCTTAGGGGTTGAAGTAGTGAAGGAGAATAGACTGGACTACCTAGAATCTCAGTACAAGCCTTAAAGATTATTCTACAGGGAGTTACAGGAAGTTCGTGTTAACACTGCAAATCATCTGGAACACATGGATACAACCAACAGAGATTTAAGGATACAATCACATTGTCTGTAAAAGACCTGTATGTGCTGAAGGCCTCTGAACTAGAACAAAAGCTGAAAAAGATAATATTTGGTAAAGCAGGTTGTTAGCATATTCACTGTATTTATGACCTAGGAACCAAATTTGATTGAAGTCAAGGTTGAGAACCTCTGAACAAAAATGAAATGATCCAAGAAGCTGAATTGAAGATGTTGTAGCTCAAGGTAGTGGTCAATGTGTTATAAGTGAATCTTACGCTTTGGAATAACCTGAGAACTGGACTGCAAGTCAAGCCTGCTGGGTAAATGGAAGTTCAGTGACATCAGATTCAGACGGAACCCCAATTCTTAATCTAAGGTCCTTACCTGTAGATTCTATGAAGGAGATTTTCAAGATCAGTTCAAGAGGCAGTTGCAAGACATGGATGGTTTATATTTGAAAGACAAGATAAGGGTTTGCTACATAGTTTGAAGAAGCATGTACAAGCAAAAGATGACAGACACTGTGTTGGGTTGAAACAGGAATCTCAAGCATTAGTGAGGATGAAGCAAGGGAAAGCATTTGTTGGTGAAGTTAAATGCAAGGTTGATTCTATCAGTGACAGTGATGAACCAAATGGATATCTAGCATCAATGACCAACACTAGAGATGAATCACTAAGCACTTCACAGGTACACATTCCAACTAGTATACGTTTATCTAATTCAGAAATGTATGATTATTAGGTATTGAAATGTATTATATTCATGTCAGCATGTTAGCATCTTAGGACTTAAATGCTTAATTGATTGCTAAGAATAAGATTGCATGCTAGGCTTCATGAGTTTAATAAGTACATTTCATACTTGATTTTATATGCAGTAAAATGAATATCTAGAATTAGATAGGGCGTTCTAGATGGTTAGGTGTATCCCTGAACATTTGTTGAAACTTGATTTAAATCTTTTGTGATTTAATACATCTACTAATGTTGTGAAAATTGCTAATAGGCAAACAGGTCATAGATCAGATATTTTATATTTGTTCTTATTATGGTAAATGACTTGTTAAGTGTATGTGGAATTTGATATTGCTCATAATATTTCATTCAAATATTATGCATATTCTTGAATTGTTTATGTGCTTATTTTTATATGATTTGCTCCCACTCACATAGTTACATCTAAATGTCATATCATTTCATGTATTGCTTGTTAGGGATAAGATTAAAAGATGGTAGAATTATCTAAGTAGTCAGTAACAATTGTAGATTCGAAGCTTAATCTAAAACTGACTTAGGTAATTAGAGATAGTTAAAAATGTTAGACAACAACAGAAATGGATTAGACGGAATTAGTAATTAAATTGTTAGTTATTCTATCCATGTGCTTTTGTGCATATTGAAGTTGTTACCACTGATAATATATCTAATCCATCTGGACTCAATTGAAATTGAGTACCAAGAAACTTAATCATCTGTGATTGCAGAGTATGTAACAAAAGACAAAAGTTATGTGACTTCGTGACATTTATTTCATGAGACATATGATTAAGAGTAAAGATTTGACATCATAGTTGGTTGAGAAAGCCTACTCAATGGTAACCTTTGGAGATGACAACAAAGGATGTACAAGGGATTTGGCTATAATGATATTTGGAATTATCATCAGTAGAAGCATCTTTCTTGTGGAAGGATTTAAGCACTATCTATAGGGCACTAGGAAATTCTTTGTCAAGGGTTTTCTGGAAAAGCATTGAAAAGGAAAAGTATTTGATCTCAAACAAGAAGGTTGGAAGCTCACTCAATCCGAGAGTGAGGAAATATGTTTGTAGCTGACATAGATTTTGTATGCAAAGGTGAAGTGAACTTTTCAGTAAAGCTTCATCTGTAAAGAGTTAGCTATGGCATAAGAAGCTCTCACACTTGGTGAACAAGACAATGGATTCTTTGACAAAGAAGAAATTGGTGAGAGGACTGCTTCATTTGGAATTCTATCTAGAAGGATATTTTGAAGTACGTCACATAGGAAAGTCAATTAAAACATCACACTGAAGAAAATTATAGCATGAAAGAAATATTCTTAAGTGGTGGTTGATGACAACCCTAATTACAAATTGGTGTTGTTCATGCATTCAACATATAAAATATCACAGATGGTAATTGATCACATCAGATAGATCAAGTTGGAAGCAAAGTAAGTTGTGAGAACTTTGAAGTCAGATAGTGGAACTGAATTTCGTGAATAAAGTTCTAAATAAATTATGCACTTAAAAATGTACTTTGAAGCTGAAGCAATTAACATAGCATGCTGCTTTAATCAACATTATCATGAAAAGACATCATATGAGTTAATGACCAACCAGAAGCAAACACTGAAATTCTTTCGTGTGTTTGGAGGAAATTGATATTTACTGAAGATTAATATGAGTATCTTGGCAAGTTTGAAGTTAAGGCTCATGGAATAATTTTCCTCGGCTATTCATTGAAGTCGAAAGATTTCAAGGAATATATGATGTAAAAACAGAAGGTGATTGAAAGTCTGAATGTATCGTCCAACTACACTAAGCTCCCAAGCATTCAAATGAATGACTATTCTGAATATTTGAATTTTGACATCCTGTCAGAGTCAAATTCAGATACTGATGTTGAAACTAAGGTTGCAGAAGAAATTAATGATAATGGTGATGATTCAGATCCTATTAGTGGAAATGGTAGTTAAACTACACAACTCATGAACTTTAACAGAATCCACTTAACAAGGTAATGAATCTTCAATACATCTTAGCAGCAACTCAAGGGAGCATATAAAAGAAGGATCTACTAGTCGTACTCAATACAGTGAAGATCAAAGGAATACATCAAGAAAATATCTTCCAAGACAAAATGTTTGAAGTCAAAGTCAATCCTAGAGTCTAGTTCTTAGTAAATCGGATTATTGAGTAAAGGCTAGAAGTGCTAATCAAAATGAACATATATTTTTCGGGACAATATCTGGAATCCCAAAGAATACTGAAGATGCACTAATTGATCCAGATTGAGTGATTGCAATGCAAGACGATCTCAATCAGTTCGAAGGCTGAATCTACTAAAGCTGGAACCCAGACCACAAGACGAAGCTGAAATTGGTACAGTAAGGGTTCTCAGAGACTGGATAATTATTGGCATTGTTATGAGGGACAAAGCCAAACCGGTTGCTACATGTTACTATCATGTAGAAGGTATCGATGATGATGGAAATAGAATCTTTGGGACTTTCAAGATCAAACAGTAAGCAACAGAAACGAGACTTCATCCTATTAGGGCTGAACAAGTTGATGACCTAACAATAGGATATTCCTAGCACATGTTGAGCATTCAAGCATGAATATCTATCATTTGAATGTGAACAAGTGCACTCTTGAATGGTGAGTTAGAAGTTGAAAATGATGTACAACATTTCCTATACTTTGAAGTTGCAGATCATTGGAATTTGTATATCATTCTCTTCACAAGCTCTCTATGAATGGAGTTAGGGATTGAAGCAAATCATCAAGGACATGGTATGACACTCTAACTACTATTTTGGTAGAGTAGTTATACGTTTCTGTAGAATGCATGGCACACACAATGTCATAAATGTGCTAGTATATCATGATTATATTATATGTGGGTCTACTAACGAAAACTTGTGCAAGAGATTTTTTGCTGAGTTAATGCAGAGTAGGTACAACATTAACATGTTGGAAGAGTTGCAATTCTTTTTGGATTACAATTAATTCAAAATAATGATGGCAATTAAAGTAAGTCAAGGATCTTTTGAAGATGCATAATTTGGAAGATTTTAGACCTGCCAAGACTTCTTGCCAACAAACCACTAAGCTTGATCAGGGAAAATTAGGTATATGAACTGAAGTGACAAGCTATAGAGGTATGATCAGCTCATTACTTATTCAAATGCATAAAGACCATATATTTTATTCTCGACATGCCTATGTGCAAGTTTCCAAGTGTATGCTAAAGAATCTTATCTTATAGCTAAGTTATGAATTGTCAGATATCTTAGGGGATCACCAATTCTTAGAATCAGGTTCCCTAAAGATACTAGGTTTAACCTAATTGGCTATATAGATATAGATGATGCAGGTTATAAGAAAGACATGAAAGTCATTCCTAGAAGTTGTCAACTCCAACAACTCTGCTGGATACTCTCTACACTAGTTAAGGAACAAGTGCATGGACTCCAAGTATCATTTCTTTCGAGATTGTCCTTAGTAGAATCACTTGAAGATCTTTGCTAAATAATTTGATGAACTCAGTTCATATAAGTTGTTTAGTGAACTTGGGATATTATTTATCTGCATATTTGTTGGTAATCCCATTTACAATGAATTCTCAAATGAGTTCACAAGTATTAAATTTTCCATATTTAAATGACTTGTGAATTTATTTTTAAATCCAGTACCTCGTACTTTTTGTTATTAGTTTAATTATCATGCTTACAATATTATATGTTTATGTGGTAGTTAAATTATTTAGCATAAGTTAGCAACATAATTATTTGTATGTTAAATATTTGATGAGTATTAGTCAAAGATATCTTGCTTAATTGCTATGATATTTTACTCTGATATTTTTAAATATTTTGTTACAAATAATTGTGATACTTTTGATATTAGTGACAGTATTTAGAACTTATGTTCTAAGTAAATAATGCATATTTTAAAAAATCACTAATATTGAAAGCTGAAGTATTTTCCAAGTTATGTGTATAAAACTCTCAATATTTTATATACTTAGAAAATATTTCTAAAATTTGATTTTATTTGCGAGGAGTTGTAATTAGGATCACAGGTATTAAATGTCAATATTTAAAGGACTTGTGAATTTCTATTCAATTATTTTCTCGAGCTTACATATATCATTAATAATTGTTATGAGTATAATTGTAATATGCTAGAGTGAAAATTATTAGGTATAGCGTAGGAAGTTAGATGCTAATATTCAATCCGATGAATATTTTAGTATTTAGCGAAATTATTTTATCTTATTAAAATTATGGATTGAGCAACTCAATGTTTATTAGTTTCATAATTTTGATTTGATAAAATACTAGAAGCATAATTTCTTGCATTTTAAAATTATTGATAAATATCATGTAATGGTATTTTGTTAATATTTCCGTGCAATTAATTGTGATATTTTTAATATTAGTGATAATATTTGTTGCTTATCTGAAATCACTAATAATAAAAATATGTCTAAATGCTTATTATTCTACTGAATAATTGCCACATGTTATTTGATTTGTATATGCATGTCTGTGGTAACTGTTTAGTATTACATAAGTATTACTATTAGTTTTCTATCTTTAACTGAATTTTAAACTTGAATGTATTAAAAAGAATTTCTTGTCTAATTCTTTTTCAAAACATTTTATTCAAAGATACATTCATTTTCCTACCAGTTTTAGAGAAGAAAATTTCAAAATTCTTTTTCAAAACTTCTCTTTTGAAAATCGTTTGATTTACAACCCTACTTTATTTTCCCAAACCTAGGGTGTTAATCAAATTTTTCTTGAGGATAATTTTTCTCCAATCTCAAAATCTATTATCATATCACAAAAACTATTTTTAAAAGTTTTATCTTACAAAACCTTTTCTCTCTTAATTTTTCTTTTTAAAATGGCAGATACTTTGTGATTGCTATTTTATTTGGAGAAATTATTTTTACTTTGAGGTACCAATCACTTGTAAAATTTATTTGTTTTTAAATACTTGTTTCAATGTATATTTCACATTAATTCAGAGTACCTAAACAGTGGTTATTGCTTTGAAGGCCTAGTGTTGTATTGTTAAGCATTCATTCACCCCAGTTGTCATGTTTTTATTTTAAGTTGGGGAAACTATCAGGTGGACGAAAATGATGTAAATCATAATTGCATTATGAGTCGGAAAATGCTTCCTCTTATTTCAACTAGAAATCAACCTCTTCCATGAAATTGACAGCTTCTAGGAATGACTTCCATGTCTTTCTTACAACCTGCATTATCTATATCTATATCGCCAATTAGGTTAAATCTAGTATCTTTAGGGTACCTGATTCTAAGAATTGGTGATCCCCTAAGATATCTAATAATTCATAATTTAGATATAAGATAAGATTCTTTAGTATCCACTTGGAAACTTGCACATAGGCATATCGAGAATAAAATATATGGTCTTTATGCACTTGAATAAGTAATGAGCTAATCATACCTCTATAACTTGTCATTCAATTCATATACCTGATTTGCCCTGATCAAGCTTAGTGGTTTGTCGACAAGAAGTCTTGGCAGGTCTAGAATCTTCCAAATTACGCATCTTCAAAAGATCATTGACTTACTTTAATTTCCATCATTCTTTCGAATTACTTGTAATCCAAAAAGAATTGCAACACTTCTAACATGCTCATCTTGTACCTACTCTGCATTTACTTAGTAAAATATCTCTTGCATAAGTTTTGTTAGTAGACCCACATATAACATAATTATGGTATACTTGCACATATATTACATTGTGCGTGCTTTGTATTCTAGAGAGATATATATGTATAATGACTCTACCAAAATCATTTTCAAGTAATAAACTAGTTAAAGTGTCATACCATGTGCTTTACGATTTGTTGAATCCCTACCTCCGTCATAGAGAGCTTGGGAAGAGAATGATATACAAATTCCAATGATCTGCTACTTCAAAGTCCAGGAGTTATTGTACATCAACTTTAACTTCTAGCTCACCATTCAGGAGTGCACTTGTTTACATTCATCTGATAGATATTCATGCTTGAATGCTTAACATGTGCTAGGGATATCCTACTGTTAGGTCATCAGCTTGTCCAGCCCCAATAGGATCAAGTCTCGTCACTGGTGCTTGCTGTTAGATTTTGAAATTCCTGAAGATTATGTTTCCATCATCATTGATGAAGGGTTTCGGGCATGAAAACGCGGCGGATATAACGTAAAACAATAAAAAAACTGAAACCCTATCGCAGGATCCATGTATAACTTTGGATGATTATGGTGAAGAAGTCTGCACCTTAACAAAGCTTTCCGTATGTTGTTTAATAGAGGTCCAGAAAAGATGAATCACAACAGTCCTTTGTTGCAAAGATCTGCTCTCCAAAGAAGTCCACATGAACGCTCGATCGTCCTACAATCACTGGAGTCGGTACTAGCCGAATTGCTTGCCTCTCTCTCTCTCTTTCTCTAGCCTCTCTTGATGTTGAGCAGCTAGGGTTTTTCTTTAAAAATGAAATGTGATCATTAAACCCTAATTATGTACATCATTATGTATATATAGGGGAGAGAAAGATTTTGGGCCTAACCCTAATCCATGTGGTTTCCAAAACCCATTCTGATTTTGGGTTATTATTATTATTAAATTCGAATTCTAATGTAATTAATCATGTCCCACTTAATTAATTCAATAATTAAATTTGAATAAACAATAATATATTTAAATTCATAATTTAAATAAACCTCCGTTTTGACATTCTTTGTGTGTGACCCTTTAGGTTATTATTGAAGGGTTTCGTGACACAAACGCAGCGGAATAAACGCGAAAAATAAATCAAAATAGCGAAACCCTCCGCAGGATCCATGCGAAAACAAAAGATTTAATTCGGAGATAAAGAATAAATACCTTTAGAAGCTTTAACAGTTCATTAATGGAAGATTAATGGAGGTCCAAAGCTTGTTTAATCACCACGTATCCCACTCTTCTACGGTATCCACACGAACACTTTTCATGAAGGATTGATGTGTACTAGCACCCGAAAACTTCTTCTCTCTCTATCTTCCTCATCTCTCAGAGCGGCTAGGGTTTTTGTAAAATCTCTCTCTTATTAAATCAGCCCATAAAGAGATTATATAGAGAGAGGAATAAGTTTTCTAATTATAATCCAATTATAATTAATACTAATCCAAAATTCTAAATTATTTAATTAAGTCTCACTTAATTAATTAATTATTAATTTTGGAATTAGTTTAAGTAATTCATTTATTCTATTTATATAATTAATTAAGTCATACTTAATTAATATCATAAATAAAATAAATTACTTATTTAATTTAAATTCATAATTTAAATTATTTCTCCTTCAAGCGTTCTTTGTGTGTGACCCTGTAGGTTATTATTACGTTGGCAACAATTTTAATATCTAATTAAAATTGTAAACAATGAGCGGCATCTAGTAATACATCATTGCTACCCAAGTAATAATAATAAATCGGTGATTCGATTAAGCCTTTCGTGAATAATGTTCCATGTAATATAATCCCTTTAATCTTGATATTATAGATTAAACTCAAGGCATGTCTCGTGTCATCCTCTTCATAATTTAATCTTTATTTTCTTGATCGATGAGTAGACTATTAAAATCAAATCAACATTTGAGCACGGCCGTGCATTTCATAGTCTCACTCAAACAAGAGGCCAATAATATCACTCCTAAAATTAGAAGGATTAAATCCCATCTAGATCATTCATATTTCTCATACGATTCATAATATACCCAATGTCCACTTTTATCATCACCCGGTCAAAGGTAACTTTTAATGTAATCAAAGTATATTAATTCTCGTATAGAAATATAATGATTTCAGGTCTAAGGATCATTACACCATTATCACGGTGAGAATTACTTATGACACTTACTTAACATGTAGAATCTCACGGCGGGTCATTCCAGTGCCATGCATTGATACATGCACTTATGTTCTTGACTTTAGTATCCCCAAACCTATGACAAATGAGATGTGGTCATCTGTCAAGAAACATACTAGTCTTTGTGTATTATTATTGTCCTTAAATAATAATACTCGACTAGGGAATTTTAGGAATAAGATACTATTCATATAATCTCATTTTTAAGTCACATACTTAAAGATATATAATACGTATCAAAATTCCAAGGACATTTATTATGCTTTCAATTTATTACGCAGTAAATAAAACATAATAAATAAATAATAATCAATAAAACATAATCCTTAATAATAAATATTTTCCTTAAAATATAAAAAGTATTGTCTCTAGAGCACAATTACTAACAATCTCCCACTTGCACTAGAGCCAATTACCCAAGTATCCAATACTCATGGAACTAGTGTGACTTTCGTGCTTCTGCTGCGACAAAGCCTTAGTCAGTGTGTCTGCAATATTATTATTAGTATACACTTTACATATATGTATATCTCCTTGATCATTAATCTCATTAATTAGGTGATATCTCCTAAGTACATGCCCAAACAGCCTCCTTGGCTGCTTCACAAACATCAATATACTCAGGTTCTATTGAAAAATCAACAATTGTCTTTGCTGTGAACCATTCCAGCAATAAAACACAAAGCCAGACAGAAACATTAAATTATCGTTATCTGTCTAGAAACCAGTATCACTGAAACCTCTTACAACTAGCTTCACATCTCCTCCATATAACAAGAATGAATCTTTAGTCCTCTTTAAGTACTTAAGAATATTCTTGACTGTCGTCCAGTGACCTTCACCTGGATTAGATCGGTATCTACTCATAATGGTTAAAGCATACGAGACATCAGGACAAGTACATATCATTGCATACATTATAAAACCAACTGCTGACGCATATGGAATTTTACTCATGCAGTCCCTATCATCCAATGATTTAGGACAAATTTTATTTTGAGATCACTATCCCATGAGACATTGGGACATATCCATTTTAGTCTCTTTGCATTTGAAATCGATGCAAAACTTTGTCAATGTATGTACTCTAAATTAGGCCGATCAATCACCTTGATCTATCTCTATAGATCTCGATCCCTAATATATATGTCACATTGCCTAAGTCTTTCATTGAGAAATTATTTCTCAACCAAGTCTTCACAGTCTGTAGAGAAGGAATGTCATTCCCTATTAGTAATATATCATCAACATATAATACTAGGAATGCCACATGGCTCCCACTAAACTTCTTGTAAACACAAGTTTCATCTTCATTCTGAATAAAGTCAAACTCTTTTTGACTGTTTCATGAAAACAAATGTTCCATCTCCTCGAGGCTTGCTTTAATCCATAAATGGATCGACGCAACTTACATACATTTCCAGCATCCTTTAGATCAACAAAACCCTTAGGGTGTGTCATGTACACATCCATATCTTCTTCAAGGCTCTCATTTAAGAAAGCGGTTTTGACATCCATTTGCCAGATTTCATAGTCATAGTAAGCAGCTATAGCAAGCAAAATCCTGATAGACATGACCATAACAACTGGCGAAAAGGTTTCATCATAGTCAATACCATGAATTTTCTTGAAACCTTTTGCCACCAATCGTGCCTTATAGGTCTGTACATTAGCATCCATGTCGGTCTTCTTCTTGAAAACCCACTTGCACCCTATAGGTTTTACCCCTTCAGGTGGATCAACCAAAGTCCATACTTGATTAGTATACATGGATTCCATCTCAGATTTAATGGCATCCAGCCATCTCTTAGAATCTGGAGTGTTTATAGTATCTAGGTAGGTGAGAGGCTCATCTTCATCCACAAGCATCACATCACCATCTTGAGTCAAGAGAAATCCATATTATCTCTCGGGCTCATGGCGAATCCTACTAAACCTACGAACACCTGTGTTTCTTGAGCAGTATTATTTTTCTTGTACATTCTACTCAGGTTCCTCCACTGGTTCAACGTTATCATGTGAGTCTCAAACTTCATTGAGATCTATTATCCTCCCACTGTCTCTCAGCAGTTCGAGCAACAAATACTTTGTTCTCGGATGGATTATAGAAAGAATAACCCCTTGTTTCAGTTGGGTATTCCACAAAATTACATTTATCTGATTTTGGTCCTAGCTTGTCAGAGATTAGACGTTTCACAAACGCTTCACATCCCCAAAATTTTATAAATGACATGTTGTGACGTTGCTCAGTCCATATCTCATAAGGAGTCTTTTGAACCAATTTAGTAGGAACACAGTTAAGTGTATGTGGAGCCGTTTCCAGGGTGCAACCCCAGAAACTAATTGAAAGATTCATTGACTCAACATTGATCGCACCATGTCCAACAAGGTGTGATCTCTCCTATCAAAAAAACTTTTCTTTGATATTTTCTACTTCATCTTTATAGTCTTTGAACTTTTCAAATGATTCGGATTAGTTCTTCAAAAAATACATATATCCGTATCTACTAAAATAATTAGTAAATTTCATGAAGTTAATAAAATCTACCTTTTGTCATCGTACACATATGACCACATACATCACTATGTATAAGTCATACCCATTCAATGTTCCCTTCACCATGTCCGGTAAAAGGAGCTTTAGTCATTTTACCAAATAAACCAAGATTCGTATCCTTTGGTATGATTCATAATCAAACTTATCCATGAATGCATCCTTATGTATTCTGGAAATACGTTTCTCATTAATATGGCCTCAGCGACAGTGCCAAAGGTAATATTTGATTTGAGTCACTTTAGAACATATAAATTGTTAATTAGATGTGCAACATTATAAGGCTCATCATCAAAATAGAATAAACAACTATTGTTATAAAATGAAAAAGCCTTTCTTGTCCAAACAAGAAACTGAAATAATGTCTCTGCCAATTGCAAGCACGCTATAACAATTATTAAGTTCTAAATTTTCCTTATAGGCCAAAAATTAAGTAATGAGTTCCTCGAACCAGAGCAACTATCTTTACTCCAATTCCAACCCGATACCTTAAGCTTGACCCTTATTGATCATCATCTTCCGATCTTCCAATTAAGCATGACAGTTTAATTTCCAGTCTCCCAACTTTCCACAGAAGTGACAATCATCTTCTTTATCAACACCTCATTCAGACTTTAGAGTCTGCTTTAGGGATTGGACTTTGGTTTGACAACGGAACTAGATCAAATCTTCTCCTTGCCTTTCCATTTTCCTTTCCCTTTTGCATTCCCTATGTTTACCATCAATATAGTAGTAGTTCATGCATTTATCATATTACTTTCAGCAGTTCTCAACATGCTTAGCAACTCAATGGGTGTTTTACCAATCTTATTCACTTTATTGTTCATAACAAAATAAGAATAATATTTGTCCGAAGATTGTAAGATCAAATCTAACTGTCTCCAGACCAATCTGGAAACCCAAAATATCAATGGTATTCATTATACCCTATAATCTTTAGAACATGTGGTGTAATCGGGTCTCACTCTCCCTATTTGTAAGTGTATAGTGCCCTTTCAAATATATCTTGTGCTCAATCGTTTCATAAGCATCTATATGCTTGTATTGCTTCTTAAGCTCAGCACATATATTTGCGAGCATGAGACATGAAACATCAGTCGCAACATCAATTTGCTTCCAATAAGCACTATGATTTGCTCATGTTACATTCTCAACTTTAAGAGCAGGGGAAGAGATTTGACTAATATCGTGGTGCCCAAGGACGATCCTCAAGCTCCTATGTCAGTCAAGGAAATATATTCTCGTCAACTTGTCCTTCTCAAGAACTGATCGCATAGAGAAGTTG
This sequence comes from Oenanthe sinensis, assembly GCA_028671895.1. NCBI lineage: Eukaryota > Viridiplantae > Streptophyta > Magnoliopsida > Apiales > Apiaceae > Oenanthe > Oenanthe sinensis. The sequence continues at coordinate 17,479,238 of CM053804.1, read as the reverse complement.
TTTGTGTTTATCATTTGATATCTACAATATTAAAGTGCATAAAATAAACTAGATTGCAAATTTAATATTAATTATGTTTAAGTGATTATGGTATATCATCATATACCTCCCACTATTTTTATCAAACTAATAGCCCTTACTATTAATTTGGAAAGTATATCCCATAATTCTTTCTAGTGAGCCAAGATCCATATTTCGTCATGTCCTAAGTCAACCACTGGAAGTCCTTAGAATATGATTATTTAGGTAGACAACAGTTGTCAATTATATCATATATAATTCTTGGATAGTTTGGTGAACAACGATTGATATTATCTATCTAATAGACTTTTAACCAAACTCTATGCTTCTAAGTTCATAATAGTTGAATATAACCGTTTATTTTCACTTATTATGACGACTCAGTTAAGTTAGACCCAATGATACAACGGCCGAATATAACCGTTTATATTCGTCGCATCTCACCACGATAGATAGGAGTCCCCTGCCACTGACAGTCCTTCCCCTTATCGATCTAGGATTCGATGAGTGTTCATTCATTGGAAAGCATCCGAGTAAAACTTAATATTTTGTTAAGGGGTTTTAGAAAATTTATAACGATCATGATCACATCATAAAGAGATCCTCAATTTTTCCTTGAACCAAATATTTCAAATCGACATCTTAAATTGTTCATTTCCCAGGTAGATGGAGGATACCAATGGTCACACTTAAAACCCATCAGCCTTACGAATACGCATATCCGCTTTTGTCAGAAAATCCCAATTATAGATATCAAAAATCCATATTTAATTCCGTGTTTTAAAAATCCATATTTCATAAACACAAGAATCTCATGATCGTTTGTTAATTTTAAAATCTTGAATCGTTACAGATTTTATCTTGTTTAAGCAAACATGGCATGGGTGTCGTATCTAATACATACATGATTAATCAATATTAAGCATGCATCTCAATTATATCTACGCATACATACCAATACATGCAATCATATACATATATGTAATGTGCGTAAATTAAACGTGTTTGGTTATGGCCCCATCCTATATGATATTTCCAAGCTAATGGAAATATCAAGGTCAGTCTATTGTGGTTTTAAAAATACAATCTATTACATGTCTTCTTTCTTCATTGCTCCATCATCCCCCTTTTGGATCGTCTCCTTGCTTGCAAGTCTTCATTGATAATTACATTGAATAATAAAAATAAAACTATTCTAATGAAATTACAAGAAGAACTCGAGTTACATTCGAGATAATTAAATTACAATGAATAAACGACATGCAAGTCGTATTTAGAAACCAAAACCATAAATCAAAACCACTATCCTATGGGTCTTTAGGCCATAACCATCCACCATGCTATCATATAACACATATAATATATCTCATATTATATAATCATATCATATAATCATATATAACAAATTTCGAAATTTCAGAAAATTAAAAATAGATTTCTGAAGACAATAAATCGCTATTTCGAGGCCCTTATCGACGTCAAACGCCTTACAGACTCGTCGATGATAGCATAGCTATCAGTTTTGTTCATTGGCCCGATTCCAGTCAGAAAACACATATCGTTTGCGAAAATCGGATACGGCAGTCAGATTTCTCCAAATCTGACGGTGTTTCACAAATCGTATCATATACAATTCTCATAACAAAAATAAGCATATATCATATATACATATACAAAGATACATACAATCATCATATAATTATACATTACATGAATATCATATATTCATAATATATACATACATATACTCAAAATTTTAGAAAATCAAATAATTTTCAGAAAATCATAAATCACCGTTTTGGAGGCTGTAACGACATCTAATGGCTTACAGACGCAGAGCTGAATATGTCAGTATTGCTCAGTGACCCGATTCCAGTCAGAAAACACATATCGTTTGCGAAAATCGGACAACGGACACAGATTTCAGAAAATCAACGGCAGCCGTTTCAGAATTCGTATCGAATACGATTCCCATAATAAGAACAAACATGTATCACATACATACATCAACACACATAATCATCACATGATTATATATCATAAAATATCATTATAAAATCATGATAGATCGCATACATGCTTATATATCAAAAACTGTTAAGCACATAACCGAATTAAAACGTTTCGCAAGTAGCTCTGATGCCATTGAAGGGTTTCGTGACACAAACGCAGCGGAATAAACGCGAAAAATAAATCAAAATAGCGAAACCCTCCGCAGGATCCATGCGAAAACAAAAGATTTAATTCGGAGATAAAGAATAAATACCTTTAGAAGCTTTAACAGTTCATTAATGGAAGATTAATGGAGGTCCAAAGCTTGTTTAATCACCACGTATCCCACTCTCGCGATCTACGCTCTACGGTATCCACACGAACACTTTTCATGAAGGATTGATGTGTACTAGCACCCGAAAACTTCTTCTCTCTCTATCTTCCTCATCTCTCAGAGCGGCTAGGGTTTTTGTAAAATCTCTCTCTTATTAAATCAGCCCATAAAGAGATTATATAGAGAGAGGAATAAGTTTTCTAATTATAATCCAATTATAATTAATACTAATCCAAAATTCTAAATTATTTAATTAAGTCTCACTTAATTAATTAATTATTAATTTTGGAATTAGTTTAAGTAATTCATTTATTCTATTTATATAATTAATTAAGTCATACTTAATTAATATCATAAATAAAATAAATTACTTATTTAATTTAAATTCATAATTTAAATTATTTCTCCTTCAAGCGTTCTTTGTGTGTGACCCTGTAGGTTATTATTACGTTGGCAACAATTTTAATATCTAATTAAAATTGTAAACAATGAGCGGCATCTAGTAATACATCATTGCTACCCAAGTAATAATAATAAATCGGTGATTCGATTAAGCCTTTCGTGAATAATGTTCCATGTAATATAATCCCTTTAATCTTGATATTATAGATTAAACTCAAGGCATGTCTCGTGTCATCCTCTTCATAATTTAATCTTTATTTTCTTGATCGATGAGTAGACTATTAAAATCAAATCAACATTTGAGCACGGCCGTGCATTTCATAGTCTCACTCAAACAAGAGGCCAATAATATCACTCCTAAAATTAGAAGGATTAAATCCCATCTAGATCATTCATATTTCTCATACGATTCATAATATACCCAATGTCCACTTTTATCATCACCCGGTCAAAGGTAACTTTTAATGTAATCAAAGTATATTAATTCTCGTATAGAAATATAATGATTTCAGGTCTAAGGATCATTACACCATTATCACGGTGAGAATTACTTATGACACTTACTTAACATGTAGAATCTCACGGCGGGTCATTCCAGTGCCATGCATTGATACATGCACTTATGTTCTTGACTTTAGTATCCCCATACCTATGACAAATGAGATGTGGTCATCTGTCAAGAAACATACTAGTCTTTGTGTATTATTATTGTCCTTAAATAATAATACTCGACTAGGGAATTTTAGGAATAAGATACTATTCATATAATCTCATTTTTAAGTCACATACTTAAAGATATATAATACGTATCAAAATTCCAAGGACATTTATTATGCTTTCAATTTATTACGCAGTAAATAAAACATAATAAATAAATAATAATCAATAAAACATAATCCTTAATAATAAATATTTTCCTTAAAATATAAAAAGTATTGTCTCTAGAGCACAATTACTAACAATTATTACGTTGGCAATAGTTTTATTATCTAATAATAAAATTATAAACAATGAGTGGCATCTAATAATACATCATTGTTATCCAAGTAACAATAATAATTGGTGATTCAATTAAACCTTTCGTGAATAATGTTTCATGTAATATAATCCCTTTAACCTTATATTATAGATCAAATTCGAGGAATGTATAGTGTCATCCTCATCAACGTTTAATCTCGGTTTCCTTGATCAATGAGTAGACTATTTAAACAAATCAATATTTGAGCATGGCCATGCGTTTCATAGTCTCACTCAATCAAGAGGCCAATAATATCACTCCTAGAATTGGAGGGTTAAATCCTATATCTATCATTCATATTCATCATACGATTCATAGCATACCCAATCTCCACCTTTATCATTACCCGATTAAAGGTAACTTTGAGTATAATCCAAGTATATTAATTCTTGTATAGAAATATAATCATTTCAAGTCAGAGGATCACCATACCTATGACCAATGAGATGTGGTCATCTATCAACGAACATACTAGTCTTATTGCATTATTACTGTCTTTAAATAATAATACTTGACTAGGGAATTTTAAGAATAAAATACTATTCATATAATCTCATTTTTAAGTCATATACTTAAAAATATATATTACATATTAATATTCCAAGGACATTTATTATTCTTTCAATTTATGACGCAGTAAATAAAGACATAATAAATATTAATTAAATAATCACATAAAACATAATCCTTAATTGTTTTCAATAAAACATTAAAAGTATTGTCTCTAGGACACCAATACTAATAATTGATACCTTCTACTTGATAGTAACCTGTAGCAACCAGTTTGGCTTTGTCCCTCATAACAATACCAATTGTCATCCAGTTTCTGAAAACCCTTACTATACCAATTTTAGCTTCGTCTTGTGGTCTGGGTTCCTGCTTCAATAGTTTCTGCCTTTAAACTGATTGAGATCATCTTGTATTTGCAATCACCCAATCTGGATCAATCAGTGCATCTTCACTATTCTTTGGGATACCAAATGTTAGGTCCTAAAAAATATATGTTCTTTTTGATTAGCACTTCTATCCTTTACTCAATAATCCGGTTTACTAAGAACTAGACTCCAGGATTGACTTTGACTTCAAACCTTTTTTCTTAGCAGATATGTTCTTGATGTATTCCTTTGATCTTCATTGTGTTCAGTACGACCAGTAGATCCTTCTTTTATTTTCTCCCCCTGAGTTACTGCTAGGATGTGTTGAAGATCCTTCACCTTATTAAGTGGATTTTGTTAAAGTTCATGAGTTGTGTAGTTTCACTACCATTTCCATTAATAGGATCTGAATCATCATCATTATCATTGATTACTTCTGCAACCTCAGTTTCAATATCAGTTTCAGAATTTGACTCTGACAAGATGTTAAACTTCAAAGATTCAGAATAGTCTTTCATTTGAATGCTTGGGAGCTTGGTGTAGTTGGTCGATACATTCAGACTTCCAATCACCTTCTACTTTTCAATCACATATGCCTCATAAGCTTTCAACTTTAATAAGTAGCCTAGGAAATTGTTCCATGAACCTTAACTTTAAACTTGCTAAGATGCTCATCTAAAACTTCAATAAATATCAATTTCCTCCAAACACACAGAAGAGCTTCAGTTTTTGCTTCTAGTTGGCCATTAACTCATATGATGGCTTTTCTCGATCTTTGTTGATTAAAGCAGCATGTTGTGTTAATTGTTTTTGCTTTAAAGTATCTTTATAAGTGCAGACTTCATTTAGAACTTCATTCGCGAAATTCAGTTCCAATATCTGACTTCAAAGTTCTCACAACTTACTTTCCTTCTAACTTGATCTTCCTAATGTGATCAATCACCATCTGCGACATTATGTCTATTGAATGCACGAACATCACCAACTTGTAACTAGGGTTGTCATCAATCACCACTAAGTATATTTCTTCCTCGCCATAATTTGCTTCAGTGTAATGTTTTTATTGACTTCCCTATGTGATATGCTTCAAAATGCCTTCTGGATAGAATTCTATTTGAAGTAGTCATCTCACCAATTTTTTATTTATCTAAGAATCCATTGTCTTGATCAACAAGTGTGGGAGCTTCGTATGCCATAACTAATTCTTTACTAATGAAGCTTTACTGAAAAGTTCACTTCACCTTTGCATACAAACTCCATGTCAGCTATGAACAAAATTCCTCACTCTCAGTTTGAGTGAGCTTCCAACCTTCTTATTTGAGATCAAACACTTTTCCTTTTCAATGCTTTTCTAGAAAACCCTTGACCAAGATTTCCCTAGTGCTATGTAGATAGTACTTAAGTCCGTTGACAAGAAGGATGCTTCCAGTGATGACAATTCTAAAAATCATTATAGTGAAATCCCTTGTACATCATTTACTGTCATCTCCAAAGGTTACTGTTGGGTAGGCTTTCTCAACCAACTGTGATGTCAGAACTTTAATCTTAATCATATGCCTCGAACAATAAATGTCATGAAGTCACATAACTTTTATCTTTTGTTACATATTCTACAATCACAAATGATTAAGCTTCTTGGTACTCAACTTCAATTGAGTCCAGATGGGTTAGAGATATTACTATCAACAGTGGTAACAACAGCTTCAATATGCATATTAGAAAATTCAGTACAATCTACTTTAATCATTCTACACAAGTATAACAGATGTAAAGCAGATTACAGATATTCAATAATTTTCTAAAAGCACATGGATAGAAGAATGAATAAGTTAATTACTAATTCTTCCTAATCCATTTATGTTATTGTTTAACATTTTTAAGTATCTCTAATTACCTAAGTCAGTTTTAGATTAAGCTTCGAATCTACAAATGTTACTGACTACTTAGATAATTATACCATCTTTTAGTATTCTACTCCTTAACAAGCAATACATGAAATGATATGACATTTAAGTGCAACTATGTGAATGTGAGCAAATCATATGAAAATAAGCACATAAATAATTTCAAGAATATGCAGAATATTTGAATAAGACATTATGAGCAATATCAAGTTCCTTATATACTTAAGTCATTTATCACAATAAGAACAAATATAAAATATCTGATCTATGACATGTTTGTTTATTAGCAATTTTCACAACATTAGCAGAAGTATTAAATCACAGAAGATTTAAATCAAGTTCCAGCAAATGTTTAGGGATACACCTAAACGTCTAGAACACCCTATCTAATTCTAGATATTCATTTTACTGCATATAATATCAAGTATGAAATGCATTTATTTAAACTCATGAATTCTAGCATGGAATCTTATTCTTAGCAATCAATTAAGCATTTAAGTCCTAAGATACTAACATGCTATCATGAATATAATATATTTCAATACTTAAAACTCATACAGTTTTGAATTAGATAAACGTATACTAGTTAGAATGTGTACCTGTAAAGTGCTTAGTGATTCATCCCCGGTGTTGGTCATTGATGTCAGATATTCATGTGGTTCATCACTGTCACTAATAGAATCATCCTTGCATTTAACTTCACCAATAAATGCTTTTCCTTGTTGCATTCTCACTAATGCCTGAGATTCCTACTTTAACCCAACATAGAGTATATCATCATTTGCTTGTACATGCTTCTTCAAACTGTGTAGCATGACCTCTAATCTTGTCTTTCAAATATAAACCATCCCTGTCTTGCAACCGCCTCTTAAACTGGTCTTGAAAATCTCCTTTACGGAATCTATAGGTAAGGACCTTAGATTTAGAATTAGGATTCCGTCTCAATATGATGTCACTGAACTTCCTGTTGTCCTGCAGGCTTGACTTGTAGTTTAGTTCTCAAGATATTCCAAAGTGTCAAACTCATATACAACACCTTGACCACTATCTCGAGCTACAACATCTTCAATTCAGCTTCTTGGATCATTTCATTTCTGTTCAGAGGTTCTCAACCTTGACTTCAATCAAATTTGGTTAATGGGTCATAAATATAGTGGATATGCTAATAACATGCTTTACCAAATATTATCTTCTTCATTTTTGTTCTAGTTCATAGGTCTTCATCACATACAGTGAAGGGATTCGAGGCACCAACGCAGCAGAATAAACGTGAAAAATAAATCAAAATAGCGAAACCCTCCGCATGATCCATGTGAAAATAAAAGATTTAATTTATAGATAAAGAATAAATATATTTTGAAGCTTTAACAGTTCATTAATGGAAGATTAATGGAGGTCCAAAGCTTGTTTAATCACCACGTATCCAGCTCTCGTGATCTACGCTCTACGGTATCCACACGAACACTTTTCATGAAGGATTGATGTGTACTAGCACCCGAAAACTATTTCTCTCTCTCTCTATCTTCCTCTTTTCTCAGAACGGCTAGGGTTTTAGTAAAAATATGTCTCGCTCATTAAATCATCCCATAAAGAGATTATATAGATAGATGAATAAGTTTTCTAATTATAATCCAATTATAATTAATACTAATCCAAAATTCTAAATTATTTATTTAAGTCTCACTTAATTAATTAATTATTAATTTTGGAATTAGTTTAAATAATTCATTTATTCTATTTATATAATTAATTAAGTCATACTTAATTAATATCATAAATAAAATAAATTACTTATTTAATTTAAATTCACAATTTAAATTATTTCTCCTTCAAGCGTTCTTTGTGTGTGATCTTGTAGGTTATTATTACGTTGACAATAATTTTAATATCTAATTAAAATTGTAAACAATGAACGGCATCTAGTAATACATCATTGCTACCCAAGTAATAATAATAAATCGGTGATTCGATTAAGCTTTTCGTGAATAATGTTCCATGTAATATAATTCCTTTAATCTTGATATTATAGATTAAACTCAAGGCATGTCTCGTGTCATCCTCTTCATAATTTAATCTTTATTTTCTTGATCGATGAGTAGACTATTAAAATCAAATCAACATTTGAGCACGGCCATGCATTTCATAGTCTCACTCAAATAAGAGGCCAATAATATCACTCCTAAAATTAGGAGGATTAAATCTCATCTAGATCATTCATATTTCTCATACGATTCATAATATACCCAATGTCCACTTTTATCATCACCCGATCAAAGATAACTTTTAATGTAATCAAAGTATATTATTTCTCGTATAGAAATATAATGATTTCTGGTGTAAGGATCATTACACCATTATCATTGTGAGAATTACTTATGACACTTATTTAACATGTAGAATCTCACGGCGGGTCATTCCAGTGCCATGCATTGAGACATGCACTTATGTTCTTGACTTTAGTATCACCACACCTATGACCAATGAGATGTGGTCATCTGTCAAGAAACATACTAGTCTTTATGCATTATTATTGTCCTTAAGTAATAATACTCGACTAGGGAATTTTAGGAATAAGATACTATTCACATAATCTCATTTTTAAGTCACATACTTAAAGATATATAATACGTATCAAAATTCCAAGGACATTTATTATGCTTTAAATTTATTACGCAGTAAATAAAACACAATAAATAAATAATTATCAATAAAACATAATCCTTAATAATAAATATTTTCCTTAAAATATAAAAAGTATTGTCTCTAGAGCACAATTACTAACAATCTCCCACTTGCACTAGAGCCAATTACCCAAGTATCCAATACTTATAGAACTAGTGTGACTTTCGTGCTTCTGCTGCGACAAAGCCTTAGTCAGTGGGTCTGCAATATTATTATTACTATGCACTTTACATATATGTATATCTCCTTGATCATTAATCTCGTTAATTAGGTGATATCTCCTAAGTACATGCCCAAACAGCCTCCTTGGCTGCTTCGCAAGCATCAATATACTCAGGCTCTATTGTAGAATCAACAACTGTCTCTGCTGTGAACCATTCCAGTATACAACATCTCAATAAAAATAGATAAAACACAAAGCCAGACAGAAACATTAATCATCATTGTCTGTCTAGAAACCAGCATCACTAAAAATTCTTACAACTAGATTCACATCTCCTCCATATAACAAGAATGAATCTTTAGTCCTCTTCAAGTACTTAAGAATATTCTTGACTGCCGTCCAGTGACCTTCACCTGGATTAGACCGGTATCTACTCGTCATGCTTAAAGCATACGAGACATCAGGACGAGTACATATCATTACATATATTATAAAACCAATTGCTGACGCATATGGAACTTTACTCATGCGGTCCTTATCATCCAATGATTAGGGATAAATTTTATTTTGAGATCACTATCTCATGAGACATTGGGACATATCCATTTAGCCTCTTTGTATTCAAAATCGATGTAAAACTTTGTCAATGTATGTACTCTAACTTTGGCCGATCAATCTCCTTGATATATATCTCTATAGATCCTGATTCCTAATATATACGTCGCATCACCTAAGTCTTTCATTGAGAAATTATTTCTCAACCAAGTCTCCACAGTCTATAGAGAAGGAATGACATTCCCTATTAGTAATATATCATCAACATATAATACTAGGAATGCCACATGACTCCCACTAAACTTCTTGTAAACACAAGTTTCATCTTCATTCTGAATAAAGTCAAACTCTTTTTGACTATTTCATTAAAATGAATCTTGTAGGGTTTCGTGACACAAACGCAGCGGAATAAACGCGAAAAATAAATCAAAATAGCGAAACCCTCCGCAGGATCCATGCGAAAACAAAAGATTTAATTCGGAGATAAAGAATAAATACCTTTAGAAGCTTTAACAGTTCATTAATGGAAGATTAATGGAGGTCCAAAGCTTGTTTAATCACCACGTATCCCGCTCTCGCGATCTACGCTCTACGGTATCCACACGAACACTTTTCATGAAGGATTGATGTGTACTAGCACCCTAAAACTTCTTCTCTCTCTATCTTCCTCCTCACTCAGAGCGGCTAGGGTTTTTGTAAAATCTCTATCTTATTAAATCAGCCCATAAAGAGATTATATAGAGAGAGGAATAAGTTTTCTAATTATAATCCAATTATAATTAATACGAATCCAAAATTCTAAATTATTTAATTAAGTCTCACTTAATTAATTAATTATTAATTTTGGAATTAGTTTAAGTAATTCATTTATTCTATTTATATAATTAATTAAGTCATACTTAATTAATATCATAAATAAAATAAATTACTTATTTAATTTAAATTCATAATTTAAATTATTTCTCCTTCAAGCGTTCTTTGTGTGTGACCCTGTAGGTTATTATTACGTTGGCAATAATTTAAATATCTAATTAAAATTGTAAACAATGAGCGGCATCTAGTAATACATCTGATATGGGCAAAAATAACCCTGAGTAAAATATAATAAATATAGCATTTATTATTTCATTAATTAGACCTGTTATGGTCCAAAGGCTTGGGCCCTCAAAACGAACTAGGAAAATAAATTCTCGGATCAACTGAACTTGTAAGTCTGGCCCACAAGCTCTGTTGAAGCTATAGGCCCATTAAGCCTTTGTTATTAATTAATTTCGTAATTAATAAATAAAGGCTCAGTAAAGGCCCAAGAAGTCTGTTGAAGGCCTTCACCCTAGAAGGATCTAGAAACCCAAACGTGGGAAGAGTCCAACAAGGACTCTCATTCCTATAAGGTTTTGGATACCCCTGCTGCTAGGAGACTTGGCCCCCAAGTCTCTTAACCCTAATTTGATTCCAAGGCCTTCATGTGCCTATTTAAAGGGCCTAACCCCTCAACATTAGAACTACGTTTTTGGCTTGATTCTCTAAACACAACAGAGATACGTAGGCAGTTAACGAGGACCCGAGTTAGTCACGAAACGTTAGTGCAGCCATTAAAGCTCGAAGCTCCCCCAAACCCTAGCATTAATTACGTATTAAAAACACCTCGTTTTTGATCCGTAACATTTGGCACCGTCTGTGGGAAACGAATAATAACCATGGCAAGAACACGAAGTACTGCAAGCATCCTTGAAGGAGAGATCTCTGGCGCCGCTGTCGACACCACTGTTCCCCCTATCACAACTCAAGGGCAACAAGCTGTTATTCCAACCACCTCTGTTGAGGACCCTGAAGAAAGCACCCGGCGTGCTGGACCCCTCAGCATCGTCGTTCATCCTTCCAACCCCGATGTGTCAATTCATGCTTCAGCTCCTCCGCTCCAGGTAATTCCACCCCTTCATACTACTTTTGTTGCTCCTCTTCCTTTGCAGGTCTCCACTACGGTGTTGCCTAGCAACCCTCAATATGGGCTTCCACCTAACTATGTGCCCTCTTATGAGCAAGGGTTGCTGCCCCCACATAGCTCACGTTGGGGGAATCAAGATTTTTCTGGACCCTACTCGAATGATAATGAAACGACTGATGAGGACGTTAATCCTAAAAGGAGGCGACCTAGAAAGGAACCCCTTCAAGGGAGGAGTACCCAGCCCCGAGGGCCTCAAAACAATGACTCCACAAACCTACAAGAGATGATACGCGCTCATGAAGCCGAAGCTCAACGACTAAGGAAAGACCTGGAAAAGGCATTGGCAAGGCGACAGCACCCCAGAATGGAGGGTGCTGGAGAGTTGATGAGAAACGCCTCTGTAATAGATTTGGATGAGCCCCCGAGGCAAATAAGGACAAGTCATGTTAGGGCTGATCCCCAAGACTTACTGCCGCTTGGAGATCCTGATGATCCTACGCCCCCCTTCACAGAGAATATTATGAATGAAAAGATATCAAGGAAGTTTAAGATGCCAACAATCAGGGCCTATGATGGAACGGGAGATCCCTCAAATCATGTGCTCACATTCTCTAATGCACTGTTGCTGCAGCCTGTAAACGATGCCATTAAGTGTAGGGCGTTTCCCCAAACCCTGAGTGGCATGGCTCAGCGGTGGTTCAGTCGTCTACCACCAAACTCTGTTGGGTCATTCAAGGATCTGAGCCGGGCCTTCATTGGTCAATTCATTAGCAGCAAAACTCATGAAAAGAGCTCAGCTTCGCTAATGAACATGCACCAGGGGAAGAACGAATCCTTGAGGGATTACATGAATAGGTTCACAAAGGAAGCCTTGAAGGTCCCTGATCTAGATCAGAAGGTCGCTATGATAGCCTTGCAGCAAGGAACTTCTGACGAAAATTTCAGAAGGTCATTAGCCAAGAGGGCCCCTGAAACTATGAATGAGCTCCAAGAGAGAGCAGGAAAGTATATCAAGGCTGAGGAAAGTATGAGGAAAGCTCAAGGGTTTCAGGCCTCGAACGCCTATCCTAAAAAGCGATCCAGCGATACCGAGTACACTGTTGATACCAAGTTTGCAAAGAATGGTGACGCCAATGACTCCAAGAAGAAAGGAGGTGCCAGGTTCACCGAGTATGCAAGGCTAAACACTGCCCGTAGCCAGATACTAATGGACATTGAGAAGGGTAAAGACCTTCGATGGCCAAAGCCACTGAGGACTGATCCTGAAAAAAGAAATAAGAATGCATACTGCCGGTTCCATAGGGATGTGGGACACGACACTGATGACTGTCGTCAGTTGAAAGACGAGATCGAATTTCTGATCAGAAGAGGGAAGTTGGAAAAATACACCAAGGATGGTGCTAGAGACGATAGAAGGGGCGACAAGCGAAGGGACTCAGACCCCAAGGAAAGAAACAATCAGCCCAGAGGGCCTGTGATTAACGTAATATCAGGAGGGCCAACTGCAGCAGGCAACTCCCGAAACTCCAGGAAGGCGTATGCCCGGGAGGTAATGAGCATTGTAGGAGAACCTCCTAAGAGGGCAAGAACTGAGATCTCGTTGTCCTTCGATGACTCCGACCTAGAAGGGGTAAAGTTTCCCCACGATGATCCCTTAGTAATCACCCCCACCATAGGGAATTCTCCTGTGAAAAGAGTCTTGGTAGACAATGGTTCTTCTGTTGACATCCTATTTTATGATGCCTATGTGAAAATGGGATACAGTGATTCACAGCTAACCCCCTCCAACATGCCCATATACGGTTTTAATGGAGTGGAGTCTCGGATTGAGGGGATCATACAATTACCAATGACTATGGGCGAAGAACCTCGACTGTCCACTCAGATGCTGAATTTCTTAGTTATTAAGGCAAGCACTACCTATAATGCAATCCTTGGGAGGACAGGGTTGCATGCCTTCAAAGCAATAGCTTCTACATACCACTTGAAACTCAAGTTCCCTACCAGGAATGGAGTGGGGGAAGAAAGAGGAGATCAGAAGATGGCCAGAAGCTGTTATGTGGCTGCTTTGAAGCCTGATGGCACTGGGGGGCAGGTTCTCCCCATTGAAGATATGGATATTAGAGATCACGAAGAGAGTAGGGGGAAACCTGCGGAGGACTTGGAGTCCATTCCCCTGGATCCTTCATATCCTGAGAAAGTGACATATGTTGGGGCTTCACTCCCCAAGGACCTGAAACAACAACTGACACGGTTCCTGCAGGATAACAGGGATGTTTTCGCTTGGACAGCAGCTGACATGCCAGGAATAGACCCCGAACTTATAACACATCAGTTGAATGTAAATCCTGGAAGGACAGCGGTCAAACAGAAGAAAAGAAGTTTTGCCCCTGAAAGACAGGAGGCCATTAAGCAGGAGGTGGAAAAATTGCTAGAAGCTGGATTTATTGAAGAAATTCAATTTCCTGAATGGCTGGCCAACCCTGTGATGGTTAAAAAGAGCAATGGGAAGTGGAGAATGTGTGTGGACTTCACTGACTTGAATGATGCATGTCCCAAGGACTGTTTCCCCTTACCAAGGATAGACACGTTAATAGATGCCACAGCTGGGCACGAGATGCTTAGCTTTATGGATGGTTTTAGTGGCTATAACCAAATTAAAATGCACCCCGATGACATTCCTAAGGTATCATTCATCACTGACTTTGGTATTTTTTGTTATCTGGTTATGGCTTTTGGACTTAAGAATGCAGGAGCCACGTATCAAAGGCTTGTGAATAAAATATTCAAGGCCCTCATTGGCAAAACAATGGAGGTTTATGTTGATGACATGTTAGTCAAGAGCCTAGAAAAGGCCGATCACCTTGCGCACTTGAGTGAGGCGTTCGAAGTTCTGAGAACCCACAAGATGATGTTAAACCCAGCCAAGTGTGCCTTCGGTGTAGGGTCTGGAAAGTTTCTAGGCCTGATGGTTTCGAAGAGAGGCATCGAGGCCAATCCTGATAAAATCCAAGCGATTCTGGACATGGAACCCCCCAAGACTGTGAAGGAAGTCCAAAAACTCACTGGAAGGGTAGCAGCCCTGGGACGTTTCATATCCAAGTCTGGAGAGAAATGTCTCCCATTCTTCAAGGCCCTCAAGAAGGTCAAGAACTTTAAGTGGAATGACGAAAGTCAAGCGGCTTTTGAAGAACTAAAAAAATATATGGCTGAGCCACCCTTACTTGCCAAACCAAAACCTGAGGAGGTGCTATTTCTGTATCTTGCTATCTCAAACTCAGCCTTGAGTGCAGTTCTTGTGAAAGAGGAAGCTAAAGTTCAGAAGCCTATCTATTATGTCAGCAAAATTCTACATGGTGCAGAGCTGAACTACTCAAAGGTAGAAAAGTTTGCCTTGGCGTTGATAATGGCTTCAAGGAAGCTGCGTCCATACTTCCAAGCACATGTTATTGAAGTCTTGACAGACCAACCCCTGAGAAACATACTGCATAGCCCCAAGGCCAGTGGAAGGCTAATCAAATGGGCTGTAGAACTAGGAGAGTTCGAAATCAGATACAAGCCAAGGACGGCCATTAAAGCTCAGGCTCTGGCTGACTTCGTGGTTGAATGCACCATTCCAAACCAAGAAGTCGGGGGGCAAGAAGAGGATAAAGAAGTTGAAGAAGTTGAAGAAAAGAAAGAAAAAGGTGAAGAACTCAAAGAATACTGGTTGCTCTTTTTTGACGGAGCCTCAAAAACAAAAACTAGTGGAGCTGGCCTAGTTTTGCAAAGCCCGGATGGCTTCATTTTTGAGTATGCAATCAAGTTGGATTTTCCAACTACAAACAACGAGGCAGAATAAGAAGCTTTGATAGCTGGGCTTGGCCTGGCCAGAACCCTAAGGGTAAAAAATATGAAAGTATGCGGCGATTCAAGGCTGGTGATCTCCCAAGTAAATGGAGAATTCGAAGCCCGTGATGAAACTATGGCAAGATATTTGAGAATTGTTAAAGCTCAAGCCACGCAATTTGAAGAATGTCACTTTGAATACATCCCCAGAGAGGAGAATGTGAAGGCTGATGCCTTGTCTAAATTTGCGTCATCAGAGATCGAAAGTTACTCTGGCAGCGTCTATTTCCAAGTCTTGAAAACCCCAAGCATTGATGCAAAGTTAGTAGCCCCGATTGGGCTGGGAGCATGCTGGATGGATCCCATCAAACTCTACTTGGAAACAGGAAAGACACCGACCGACCCGGTGGAAGCTCACAAGCTATCGGTAAGGGCTTTGAGGTATGCCCTCATAGAAGGAATACTCTACAAAAGATCATATGTGATGCCCTACTTAAAGTGTCTGAGACCCCAAGAGGCTGAAGCTGCCCTAAAAGAAGTCCATGAAGGTGTATGTGGCCAACACCTTGGAAGCAGAGCTTTGGCTCATAAAGTCATGAGGCTGGGATTCTATTGGCCTGATATGCTCAAAGATGCAAAAGCATATGTTAAAAAATGCGATCGCTGCCAAAGGTTTGCACCCCTCGTCAGGCAGCCCCCTGAGATGTTGACACCAATAAGTTCTCCAATTCCCTTTGCTATGTGGGGAATGGATATATTAGGCCCGTTCCCTATGGCCAGCGCACAAAGAAAGTTTCTCATTGTTGCCATTGACTACTTCACTAAGTGGATAGAAGCCAAGCCCTTGGCCAAGATCGACACAAAGAACGTAACTCAGTTTTTCTGGGAGAATGTTATTTGCAGATACGGGCTTCCCCGAATCCTAGTGACGGACAACGGAACTCAGTTCAACAATAAGGACTTTATGGAATACTGTGGGAATTATAGCATTGAGCTACGCTTCACTTCAGTAGCTCATCCGCAGTCAAATGGGCAAGCTGAAGTTGCTAACAGAATTATCCTGGATGGACTCAAGAAAAGGATTGAACGCTCCCAAGGGACTTGGGTTGATGAGGTACTCCCAATCTTATGGGCTTATAGAACTACTTGTAGAACGTCAACAGGAGCTACTCCATTTCAACTAGCCTATGGCGCCGAGGCAGTGGTGCCCGTTGAAGTTGCTCAGACATCACCCAGGATTCAAGAATTTCAAGTTGACACCAATGAAGAAGGCATGAAACTGGCTCTAGACCTAATAGATGAGCTGCGCGACGAAGCTAATGCCAGAATAGTAGAAAGCCAGAAGAAAGCTTCATTCTACTACAACCTGAGAGTCAAAGAAAGGTTCTTCCGCGAAGGAGACTTAGTCTTACGAAAGATCGAGGCATCTGGAGTTGGTCCCAAGGGCAAGTTAGCCCCAAACTGGGAAGGACCGTACCAAGTAAAGGAAGTCACCGGGCAAGGAGCATACAAACTCCAGACCCTTGAAGGGATTGAAGTCCCTAGAAGCTAGAATGCTGCCAACTTGAGAGTTTATTATGTTTAACTTGTTAGTTTTTATTGAGGATATTTAATTAATGACTTGTTCAAGCCTCGAAGGCATAAGTTGTTTCTTTTTATGCTAAATTATAAGTTTCGAGAAATGCTTTCTGTTTTCCTTATATGACGTTCGTCATTTTTACTTAGTCTTTTTACAAGCCCCAAAAGTAGTTGTTGTTTATGTTCAAGATAAGCACGAAAAACAAAGCAAAACTAAGGCAAGAAGTAAAAAGGCAGGAAAGTAAAATACATAAATAAAAACCCAAAGGTTGAATGTTTTTACAAAACCCCTGGGGGCAACATAAATACATGCAAAAGAAATCCTATCTATGTTTCTTCCTCTTCCTCCTCCTCTTCTCCCTCCTCCTCTTCTCCCGAAGAATCCTCGCCGCTTGAAGACGAACCCTCTTCGCCTTCATCAGATTCTTCTTCTCCAGAGGAACTGTCTTCTGTCGGGGCTGGAGGAGTTGTCTTGGGAACTGACTGCGGGGGAGATGGAGTGGGGCTAGGCTCGCTAGCCCTTTGTTGTCTAACATCAGGACTGCTGTCCCCCTCGGCTTCTTCCTGAGCCGCAATCAACTGCTTTAGAGCTTCAGCCGACTAGGGACTCTGAAAGTCCACTTTAGGGTCGAACAACCCCGGATGCTTTGCCAACACTGCCTTCAAAGCCTCATTCCAACCAATTGTGTAGTTGGCCGGAAAAAGAAGATCATCATGCTGCTGAATCAAGTCTTGGTACTCCTCCGAGCCCAAATACTTGTCAATGGTTGCATTTTGATCGGCCCGGAGTTCTATTATCTCAGCCTGAGCCCGCTTTAGCATGTCCTCCTTCTCCGCCAACTTCTCCTCCAGTTGCATGATCTTGGCATTAGCTTTAGTAAGCTCTTTTTTATGCTTCCCCGCTTGAATCTTCCACGACTCCGTCTGGTGGAGGGAAGCCTGAAAATAGGCGTTGGCCTAAAAAACCAACAAACCACGTTAAAACACATCAAAGACCAGGAGTAGTGTGTGCAAGTGAAATGCAAATTGGATAAGTTAAGAAATTTACCGACGCCAGTGCTTGTGCACCCAAAGCTTTGGTGCTCTCCTCGTCCCGACCCAAGACGATATCCTTGTAATCACAAGGAGTTAAAGAATGGAGGGACCAATCCCTAGCATGATCCGTGCAGCCGATCACGGTATCCGACTTCCTAAATCCCCAGCCTGGTTTATAAGCCAGGGATTTTGGTGCTCTAACAGTTTCGCTGCCCCCAGCCCCAGTTGGCTCAGAATGAGGCTGCAAAAAAGCCGGAGGCTCTTTCCCCTGTCTGGGGTCGCTCATCAACTTTAGCCGCTTCATACGGCCAGTTTCTTCCACGGGTGGGATGGTCCACTCGTTGATTTGCGCAGCAGCTGAAAAAACGAACAGAATATAAGCATGACAGTAAAACAATCCAATGTGCAGAGTAAAGAGACAAATCTAGGTAAAAGCGGCATACCTTTATTTGAGGCCCTCGATAGGCCCACTGCCTTTAGCCTACGCTCATCAAGAAGAGCCCAAGAGACTTCCTTGGTCTCCGCTTGAGTAAGCGCAGCATAAGCATTCTGCTCCTCCAAAGAGAGCAGGATTGAATCGGCGCTCCCATCTGCGACTTTTCCAAAAGTGGGCCTAAAGAGAGTACCCCAGTCTCCCCCCTCCCATGAAATTTGAACGAAGTTTTCCTTCCAGTGAAGATTATTGTCGGGAATTGAAGAATTATCGAAAATGTGAGGTTTATTTGGCCTATGGGCTATGTGAACCCAGCCAAGAGAAAGGCTAGAGGAATTTTTGAATTGAAAAATTTTACGAAAGAGGGGGACAGTCATTTTTATTTTCTTTTCTAAACAAAGGACCATAAAACAATGAATGAGCCTCCATCCATTGGGAACTATTTGAGAGGGGTGAATTTGAACATCAGCTAAAAGTGTGGGAATAAAATCATGCAAAGGAAATCTAAGCCCCGCTAGCAGGGCATCTATGTACACAAATAATTTGGAAGGGTGCCAATGGCAGGTCCTGTCGCCAGGCTCTGCCAAAGAGATGGTGAAGCGAGGAGGAAAATTGAAAAGACGATTATACTTTTCTACCAAATCAGACTCAAGAAACTTATTACTACGACTATAAGAATCTAAATGGGACAAGCTAGGATACTCGTCCCCCCGTTGGTTTATCATATCGATTAAAGACATGTAAGGAGAGAAAATGGGAATTCGTCGAAGAGGTTTACCTCGCTTAGCAGACCCCACGTTCATAGCTGCCAGTCTTGAATTCTTCTTGTCAGCCATTTTCGAGCTACTGTGTATCCTCGAGAGTATTAGAAGCTGGGACTACTGAGAAGCTTGAGAGCTCAAGTATGTAAGAGATTTGAGAAGTGAGAAGTGAGAAATGAGAAGTGTGAATAGTGAATCCCCTCACCTCACTCATATATAACCCTCCAGCCGGTCACATGACCGTTTGAATTCACCTTTTAACAGGTGTTTCTAGGTCACACGACCGTTGAAGGGTAAGTCAACCGGTATGACCGGTGAGTGGGCTCATAAGGCCCATGCTTTAAGGCCCAATACTCTGTAATCCATGAACCAGGAAGAAGAATCTAGAAATTGGGCCAATAAAAGCCCATGGTCAATAAGCCCCAAGGCCCAATCACTAAAGGAAAAAGGCCCGTAAGACCTAAGATACTAAAGGCCCATGATTTAAGACCATTGGAGGTCCATAGCCCAAGAGCCTATAAGGTTCCACTTAATCAAGTTTGCACAGCCAGGAGGCCCCAAAACAGTTTCGACCTCAAAGGGTTTTGAGGTCTAATTCGACTTCATTCCTAGTCGAAGGATAGCAGGCCTTGAGGCCCAAAAGAGTTTCGGCCTCAAAGGGTTTTGAGGTCTAATTCGACTTCATTCCTAGTCGAAAGATAGAAGGCCTTGAGGCCCAAAAAAGTTTCGGCCTCAAAGGGTTTTGAGGTCTAATTCGACTTCATTCCTAGTCGAAGGATAGAAGGCCTTGAGGCCCAAAAGTGTTTTCGACCTCAATGGTTTTTGAAGTCTAATTCGACCTCAATCGAGGTCGAAATCGAACCGAGTCTCATTTTTGACCAAGTAGCCAAGAAGGCTTATTCGATCTCAATCGAGATCGAAAGAGACACCCTTATTTGTTTCGACCTCGAGGAATTTTGGAGCCTAATTCGACCTCAATCGAGGTCGAAATCGACCTCATGCTCGTGTTTCGACCTCAAGGAATTTTCAAGTCTAATTCGACCTCAATTGAGGTCGAATTCAACCTCAAATCACATGATCGACCTCAATATAATTTTACTGGTATATTCGACTTCAATCGAAATCGAATTCGACTTCAATACCTCCTATCGACCAGAAGGCACAATTTATGTTGTTCGACTTCGATCCAAGTCGATTTCGAGCTCGATTCCAAGAATCGACTTGGAATGGAATTCGAGGTCATTTTCGACCTCAATCCAGGTCGAAGGGGTCAAAATGACAGAAGCCCAAATCGACCTCAAATCCCATCGACTTGGAGGGGGAATTGAGGTCGAAATCGACCTCATTTGAGGACGAGATAGTTTGGATCTTAAAAATTCTCATTTTTCTATAAGTTTGTTAAAAATGATATCCTTGGGGGACCAATTTATAAGATGTTGATTCTTTAAAAGAATACAAGGCCTGAGCCCAGAAAATAAGGATTGATTAAAATAAGTCAAAAGCCCGGTAAGGCACTTAAAGCCCTTTGTGAAACTTTTACGAAAACTCATGAAGTTTTCCCAAAAGTTGGGGGGCAAATGATATGGGCAAAAATAACCCTGAGTAAAATATAATAAATATAGCATTTATTATTTCATTAATTAGACCTGTTATGGTCCAAAGGCTTGGGCCCTCAAAACGAACTAGGAAAATAAATTCTCGGATCAACTGAACTTGTAAGTCTAGCCCACAAGCTCTGTTGAAGCTATAGGCCCATTAAGCCTTTGTTATTAATTAATTTCGTAATTAATAAATAAAGGCTCAGTAAAGGCCCAAGAAGTCTGTTGAAGGCCTTCACCCTAGAAGGATCTAGAAACCCAAACGTGGGAAGAGTCCAACAAGGACTCTCATTCCTATAAGGTTTTGGATACCCCTGCTGCTAGGAGACTTGGCCCCCAAGTCTCTTAACCCTAATTTGATTCCAAGGCCTTCATGTGCCTATTTAAAGGGCCTAACCCCTCAACATTAGAACTACGTTTTTGGCTTGATTCTCTAAACACAACAGAGATACGTAGGCAGTTAACGAGGACCCGAGTTAGTCACGAAACGTTAGTGCAGCCATTAAAGCTCGAAGCTCCCCCAAACCCTAGCATTAATTACGTATTAAAAACACCTCGTTTTTGATCCGTAACAACATCATTGCTACCCAAGTAATAATAATAAATCGGTGATTCGATTAAGCCTTTCGTGAATAATGTTCCATGTAATATAATCCCTTTAATCTTGATATTATAGATTAAACTCAAGGCATGTCTCGTGTCATCCTCTTCATAATTTAATCTTTATTTTCTTGATCGATGAGTAGACTATTAAAATCAAATCAACATTTGAGTACGGCCGTGCATTTCATAGCCTCACTCAAACAAGAGGCCAATAATATCACTCCTAAAATTAAGAGGATTAAATCTCATCTAGATCATTCGTATTTCTCATACGACTCATGATATACCCAATGTCCACTTTTATCATCACCCGGTCAAAGGTAACTTTTAATGTAGTCAGAGTATATTAATCCTCGTATAGAAATATAATGATCTCAAGTCCGAGGATCATTACACCATTATCACTGTGAGTCTTTCTTATGACTTTATTAAACATGAAGAATCTCACTGTGGGTCTGTCCAGTACCATGTACTCCTACATGTACCTATGCATTGACTTTAGTATCCCCATACTTATAACCAATGAGATATGGTTATCTGTCAAACAACATACTAGTCTATTTATGTATTATTATTGTCCTATAACAATAATACTCGACTAGGGACATTTAAGAATATGATATATTATATAATCTCAAGTTTAAGTCATGTACTTAAACTATACAATGTGTATCATGATTCTAAGGACATTTATTATGCTAACAAATATATCGCAGTAATTAAAGTCATAATAAATACGTTTATTGAATAATCATATGACATAAAGGTTTATTTAAAAGAAACATTGTATTGCCTCTAGGGCACCTACACTAACAATCTCCCACTTGCACTAGAGCCAATCACCCATGTATCTAATACCCATAGAACTAGTGTGACCGTCGTGCTTCTTCTGCGACAAGCCTTTGGTCAGTGGGTCTGCAATGTTATCATTTGTGTGTACTTTACATATGTGTATGTCACCCCTTTCGTTAATCTCTCGAATGAGGTGATATCTTCTGAGTATATGTTTGGTTCGGGAGTGAGCTCTAGGTTCTTTAGCCTGTGCAATGGCTCCATTATTATCGCAGTATAGATCAATGGGATCTGCGATCGATGGAACCACTCCCAAATCAGTAATGAATTTTCGAATCCAAACAGCTTCCTTAGCCGCTTCACAAGCTGCAATGTACTCAGCCTCCATTGTAGAATCAGCTACTGTTTCTTGTTTTGAACTCTTCCAACTTACAGCACCTCCGTTTAGACAAAACACAAAACCAGATTGTGATACAGTATCATCCATGTCTGTTTGAAAACTTGCATCGGTGTAACCTTTTACAACCAGTTTTTCCTCTCCTCCATACACCAAGAATGAATCTTTAGTCCTTTTCAAGTACTTTAGAATATTCTTGACAACCGTCCAGTGACCTTCACCTGGATTAGATTGGTATCTGCTCGTCATGCTTAAAGCATACGAAACATCTGGGCGAGTACATACCATTGCATACATGATAGATCCAATTGCTGAGGCATATGGAACCTTACTCATGCGGTCCTTGTCATCCAATGATTTCGGACACTGATCTTTAGAGATCGTTATCCCATGAGACACGGGGACATATCCCCTTTTTGCATTTTGCATACCAAAACGATGCAAAACCTTATCGATGTATGTACTCTGACTTAGACCGATCATCCTTCTAGATCTATCCCTATAGATCCTCATTCCTAGAATGTAGGATGCATCTCCTAAGTCTTTCATAGAGAAGTTGCTCCCTAACCAAATCTTAACAGCCTTGAGAGTAGGTATGTCATTCCCCATTAGTAGTATATCATCAACATATAGTACTATGAATGCCACATGGCTCCCACTAACCTTCTTGTAAACACAAGGTTCATCTTCGTTTTGAACAAAGCCATACTCCTTGACTGTTTCATCAAAACGGATATTCCATCTCCTAGAGGCTTGCTTCAATCCATAAATGGATCGACGTAATTTACATACCTTGCTAACATTCCTTGGATCGACAAAACCTTCAGGTTGTGTCACGTACACATCCACATCCTCTTCAAGTATTCCGTTAAGGAAGGCTGTTTTGACATCCATTTGCCAGATTTCATAATCATGGAATGCTGCAATAGCAAGCAAAATCCTTATGGACTTGACCATAGCCACTGGTGAGAAAGTCTCATCATAGTCAATACCATGAATTTGTCTGAAACCTTTTGCAACCAGCCTTGCTTTATAGGTCTGAACATTTCCATCCATGTCAGTTTTCTTCTTGAAAACCCATTTGCACCCTATGGGTTTTACCCCTTCAGGTGGATCAACCAAAGTCCATACTCGGTTTTCGTACATGGAATCCATCTCAGATTTCATGGCTTCTAGCCATCTCTTAGAGTCTGGACTGTTCATAGCATCTTGGTATGTGAGAGGCTCATCTCCATCTATGAGCATCAAATCACCACATTGAGTCAAGAGAAATCCATATCTCTCTGGCTCATGGCGAATTCTACCAGTTCTACGAACAACCTGTGTTTGTTGAGCATTATCATTATCCTGCTCCTGTTCCACTTCAGGTTCAATGCTATTTTGTGGTTCTCGATCTTCATCGAGGTCTATAGTTCTCCCACTGTTTCTTTTGGAAACAAAATCTCTTTCCATGAAAACAGCGTCTCGAGCAATAAACACCTTTTGCTCTGAAGGACTATAAAAATAATACGCCTTTGTTTCTTTAGGGTATCCCACAAAATTGCACTCTTCAGATTTAGGTCCAAGCTTGTCAGATACTTGACGTTTCACAAACGCCTTGCATCCCCAAACTTTCATAAAGTTCATGCCTGACCGTTTCTTCTCCCATATCTCATATGGAGTCTTTTGAACCTTCTTAGTAGGAACACGGTTAAGTGTGAAAGCCGCTGTTTCTAGAGCGTAACCCCAGAAACTAATTGGAAGATCTGCATGACTCATCATCGATCGCACCATGTCCAACAAGGTGCGATTTCTCCTCTCTGAAACTCCATTCCATTGAGGTGTACCTGGTGGAGTGAGTTGTGATACAATACCACACTCCTTTAAATAATCTTTAAATTCTGTGCTCAAGTATTCTCCTCCACGATCAGATCGTAAGACTTTAATACTTGCGCCTCCGCCAATTTGCTTCTCTACTTCAGCCTTGTATTCTTTGAACTTTTCAAAAGAATCAGATTTATTCTTCATAAGATATACATATCCATATCTACTGAAATCATCAGTAAATGTTATGAAGTAGTAGTAGCCTCCTCTCGCCATTACACGCATTGGGCCACATACATCACTATGTATTAGCTCAAGTCGTTCAGTGGCCCTTTTACCCTTACCAGTGAAAGGGGCTTTAGTCATTTTACCAAGCAAACAAGATTCGCATTCTTGGTATGATTCAAAATCAAACTTATCCAAGTATCCATCCTTATGTAATTTGGATATGCGTTTCTCGTTTATATGGCCTAGACGACAATGCCAGAGGTATGTTTGATTTGAGTCATTAACTTTAAGTCGTTTGTTTTCTATATTACAGACAGGAGAATCTAAGTCAAGAACATATAAACCATTAAACAAACGCGCAACACCATAGGTTAAATCATTCAAAACAAAAGAGCAACTGTTGTTCCTTATAGTAAACGAAAAACCTTTCTTGTCCAAACAAGAAACAGAAATAATGTTTCTGCGAACCGCAGGCACGTAATAACAATTTTCCAGTTCTAAAACAAGCCCAGAGGGCAAAGATAAATAATAAGTTCCTACAGCTAAAGCAGCAACTCTTGCTCCATTGCCAACTCGTAGGTCCATTTCTCCTTTAGCCAATGTCCTACTTCTCTGCATTTCCTGCACATTTATACAAATGTGAGCAGCACATCCAGTATCCAATACCCAAGATGTAGAAATAGACAGATTGACTTCTATAACATATATACCTGAATCAGAAGCTTGCTCAGCCCTCTTCTTCTTCAGATCCTCCAAGTAAACTGAACAGTTTCTCTTCCAGTGACCAGTTTTCTTACAGTAGTGACATTCACCTTTAGCGACCCCACCTTTAGGCTTTAAAGCCTGTTTAGGACCTGACTTTGGCTTGGGTGTAGAATCAGATCCTGTCTTCTTCTTACCCTTCCACTTGCCTTTCCCTTTTGCCTTACCTTTATTGCCCACCATCAGTATGGGAGCAGGTTCAGCCGTCTTCATGTTGGTCTCATATGTTCTCAACATAGCCAACAATTCAGTAGGTGTTTT
The DNA here is from genome assembly GCA_028671895.1 of Oenanthe sinensis. Lineage (NCBI taxonomy): Eukaryota > Viridiplantae > Streptophyta > Magnoliopsida > Apiales > Apiaceae > Oenanthe > Oenanthe sinensis. Next base: position 17,453,268 of record CM053804.1, on the reverse strand, counting down.
GTCAAATTCATTCATGTTGTAGTTTATGATAAACTGGGTGAATTTGTTGTTCAAAGAATTCATGATTAGGTCAATACCAATTTCCTGAATAATCGGGAAACCCAAAGTATCAAGATACTCAATGTAACCAATCATCTTCAGAACATGTGGGCCAACTGGTTCACTTGCCCCTTGTTTGCAATTAAAAAGTGACTTGCTCGTGTTAAACCTTTCTTGACGAGTTTGGCTTGCAAACATGCTTTGCAAGTGCTCATAGATAGTATATGCATCCATATGCACATGCTGTCTTTGAAGCTCAGCACTCATAGTTGCCAACATAAGACATGCAACATCAGTTGCATCATTCTCATCCTTTGTGTGGGCCGCTCGTTCCTCAACAGTAGCGCCCTCAGGAAGGGGACCTGCCGGAGGAATATCAATGACATGAAGCTTGCGCTCCTGCCTGAGGACAATCCTCAAATTCCTCTGCCAGTCTAGGAAGTTGTTTCCTCCTGTCAGCTTATCCTTCTCAAGGACAGATCGTACGGATAGTGTGTTTGTGTTGTTTGTCATTATTTGGTATCTACAATGATAAAAGCACAAAATTAAACATTAGATTGTCTGAGTTATTTATTATGTTCAAATGATTATGATACATTCATAATATATCTCCCACTATTTTTATCAAATTAATAGCCCTTACTATTAATTTGGAAAGTATATCCCATAATTCTTTCTAGTGAGCCAAGATCCATATTTCGTCATGTCTTAAGTCAACCACTGGAAGTCCTTAAGAATGATTATTTAGGTAGACAACATTTGTCAATTATATCATATATAATTCTTGGATAGTTTGGTGAGCAACGATTGATCTTACCAAACTCTATGCTTCTAAGTTCACAATGGTTGAATATAACCGTTTACTTTCACCTTATTATGACGACTCAGTTAAGTTTGACCCAATGATACAACGGCCGAATATAACCGTTTATATTCGTCGCATCTCACCACGATAGATAGGAGTCCCCTGTCACTGACAGTGTTTCCCCTAATCGATCTAGGATTCGATGAGTGTTCATTCATTGGAAAGCATCCGATTAAAACTTAATATTTTGTTAAGGGGTTTAGAAAATTTACGACGATCATGATCACATCATGAAGAGATCCTCAATTTTTCCTTGAACTAAATATTTCAAATTGACATCTTAAATTGTTCATTTCCCAGGTAGATGGAGGATACCAGTGGTCACACTTAAAACCCATCAGCCTTACGAATACGCATATCCACTTTTGTCAGAAAATCCCAATTATAGATATCAAAAATTCATATTTAATTCCGTGTTTTAAAAGTCCATATTTTATAAACACAAGAATCTCATGATCGTTTGTTGATTTTAAAATCTTAAATCGTTACAGATTTTATCTTGTTTAGCATGACAATCATGGCATGGATGACGTATCTAATACATACACACATGATTAATCTAATTAAAGCATGCATCATTCATACATCAATATGTAAAGTGCAGTATGTAAACGTGCTTGGTTATGGCCCCTTTCCTATGTGATCCTTTCGAGCTAATGAAAGGATCAAAGTCAGTCTATGGTGGTGGTAAAACATAAATACAATTACATGTCTTCATTCTTCTTGTATCCACTGGTGCCTTCTCCTCTTCCTGCATCCTTCTTCAGTCTTCAAGTATATTACAAGAAAACCTAATCTAAACTACTTACATAAGAAGACTCGAGTTACATTCGAGGTTAAACGATTACAAGAATGAAGAAAACGACATGCAAGCCGTATTTATAAAACCAAAACCATTAATCTAGGGGTCTGAAGGCCATAACCAGCACCATGCTCACATAACAATTACTGACAACTCAGAATACTTAAGCATATCATCATACATCACATATGCCATGATCACAAAATTTCATAAAATTTAAAATCATGATTTATAAACAGAAAATCGCATTTTTGAGGCCCTTAACGATCTCAAATGGCCAAAAAACACCATAGGTCACAGCGAAGCGGTGATTTTTGCTCGTGGCGATTTTCCCTTTCCAGAAAGAGTAAATTCGACCCATTCTGACTCCGTCGAAAAACACTATTCATTGCAGAATCACTATTCACAGCAAACCTACATCTTTATGCAGTTTTGTTTTAAACGCTTCAGAACGTTTCCGATGACCTTCGTATGACTGTATCTCGTATCATATACATACAGTGCATTACACACATCATGCCATAACAGTTTATGACATTGCAGCAACATGGCAGTAGCAAGGGCAGTAGCAAACAGGCATGGCATAATCATGGCAGTAGCATGGCATAATCATGGCAGTAGCAAAACAGGCACTTATGCATCATATACATAAAACAAATAACCAAATCAGTCCCTTATACACGTAGCTCTGATGCCATTGTTGGGTTCCGAGGCATAAAACGCAGCGGATAAACGTAAATATAACAAAAATTTCGGAACCCTAACGCAGGATCATGTATAAGAATTGACGGATTATGGTGATAAACGAATCATACCTATTAAGACCTTGAATGTAACGAACTCAACGGAGATCCTTGCTATCACGATTTGTGTCTTCCTCTCGAAAGCACCTCTATGGTATCCACACGAGCACCTTCAAGAGCGTCTCACGATCTTGATTACGGGATGGATGTACTAGCCTCCTTTGATGATTTCGAATGACTGTCTTTGCTGCCTCTCTTGCTCTGCCTCTAGGGTTTTATCATATAAAAACATATAGCTCTTTTAACCTATCATTATCTATTTATAATGACTGGTTAAACGGGCCTAAGCAGTAAAACCTAACTCATGTAGGTATAGGATTAAATAATAAAACATGTTTCTATTATTTAATTAATAATTAAGTCATACTTAATTATTATGGGCAGAAATCCTCTTCAACTTCGAATTTATATTATTTCAATTAATTAAGTCTCACTTAATTAATATAATAAAATTCAAACAATCATCAATTAATTTAAATATATAATTTAAATTAACTATTCCTCTAGATGCTCTATGTGTGTGACCCTATAGGCTATTATTTAATTAGCAATAATTTTATTCTCCAATAATATTATAAACAATGAACGGTATCTAGTAATACATCGTTGCTACCCAATTAAACAATAATTAAATCGTGATTTGATAAAAACCTTTCATGATTAATGTTTCCGTGTAATATAATCCCTTTAACCAAATATATTATAGATTAAACTCGAGGCATGTGTTTAGTCATCCTCTTCAACATTTAATCCGGGTTTACTTGATCCATGAGTAGACTATGAAAAACAAATCATTATTTGAGCACGGCCATGCATTTTATAGTCTCACTCAATCAAGAGGCCAATAATATCTCTCCTAATTATAGGAGGGTTAAATCCTTTATCTATCATTCATATTTCTCATACGACTCATGATATACCCGATGTCCACTTTTATCATCACCCGGTCAAAGGTAACTTTTAATGTAGTCAGAGTATATTAATCCTCGTATAGAAATATAATGATCTCAAGTCAGAGGATCATTACACCATTATCACTGTGAGTCTTTCTTATGACTTTATTAAACATGAAGAATCTCACTGTGGGTCTGTCCAGTACCATGTACTCCTACATGTACCTATGCATTGACTTTAGTATCCCCATACTTATAACCAATGAGATATGGTTATCTGTCAAACAACATACTAGTCTATTTATGTATTATTATTGTCCTATAACAATAATACTCGACTAGGGACATTTAAGAATATGATATATTATATAATCTCAAGTTTAAGTCATGTACTTAAACTATACAATGTGTATCATAATTCTAAGGACATTTATTATGCTAACAAATATATCGCAGTAATTAAAGTCATAATAAATACGTTTATTGAATAATCATATGACATAAAGGTTTATTTAAAAGAAACATTGTATTGCCTCTAGGGCACCTACACTAACAAGTAGTTCATGCATTTATCATATTACTTTCAGCAGTTCTCAACATGCTTAGCAACTCAATGAGTGTTTTACCAATCTTATTCACTTTATTGTTCATAACAAAATAAGAATAATATTTGTCCAAAGATTGTAAGATCAAATCTAACTGTCTCCAGACCAATCTGGAAACCCAAAATATCAATGGTATTCATTATACCCTATAATCTTTAGAACATGTGGTGTAACCGGGTCTCACTCTCCCTACTTGTAAGTGTATAGTGCCATTTCAAATATATCTTGTGCTCAATCGTTTCATAAGTATCTATATGCTTGTATTGCTTCTTAAGCTCAGCACATATATTTGCGAGCATGAGACATGAAACATCAGTCGCAACATCAATTTGCTTCCAATAAGCACTATGATTTGCACATGTTACATTCTCAACTTTAAGAGCAGGGGAAGAGATTTGACTAATATCGTGGTGCCCGAGGACGATCCTCAAGCTCCTATGTTAGTCAAGGAAATATATTCTCGTCAACTTGTCCTTCTCAAGAACTGATCGCATAGAGAAGTTGTTTGTGTTTATCATTTGATATCAACAATATTAAAGTGCATAAAATAAACTAGGTTGCAAATTTAATATTAATTATGTTTAAGTGATTATGGTATATCATCATATACCTCCCACTATTTTTATCAAACTAATAGCCCTTACTATTAATTTGGAAAGTATATCCCATAATTTTTTCTAGTGAGCCAAGATCCATACTTCGTCATGTCCTAAGTCAACCACTGGAAGTCCTTAGAAAATGATTATTTAGGTAGACAACAGTTGTCAATTATATCATATATAATTCTTGGATAGTTTGGTGAACAACGATTGATCTTATCTATCTAATAGACTTTTAACCAAACTCTATGCTTCTAAGTTCATAATAGTTGAATATAACCGTTTATTTTCACTTATTATGACGACTCAGTTAAGTTAGACCCAATGATACAACGGCCGAATATAACCGTTTATATTCGTCGCATCTCACCACGATAGATAGGAGTCACCTGCCACTGACAGTCCTTCCCCTTATCGATCTAGGATTCGATGAGTGTTCATTCATTGGAAAGCATCCGAGTAAAACTTAATATTTTGTTAAGGGGTTTTAGAAAATTTATAACGATCATGATCACATCATAAAGAGATCCTCAATTTTTCCTTGAACCAAATATTTTAAATCGACATCTTAAATGAGCACGGTTGGATAGCCCAAGTGGTTAAGGGTTTATCCTCTGTCGTCCCAGGTCCTGGGTTCGATCCTGGCTCACCCCGAGAATTTATGTAGAACAGATACTCATTTGTAAGGCTATAAGCCAAATTAGTCAAAAAAAAAAAAAAAAAAAAAAAAAAAATCGACATCTTAAATTGTTCATTTCCCAGGTAGATGGAGGATACCAATGGTCACACTTAAAACCCATCAGTCTTACGAATACGCATATCCGCTTTTGTCAGAAAATCCCAATTATAGATATCAAAAATCCATATTTAATTCCGTGTTTTAAAAATCCATATTTCATAAACACAAGAATCTCATGATCGTTTGTTAATTTTAAAATCTTGAATCGTTACATATTTTATCTTGTTTAAGCAAACATGGCATGGGTGTCGTATCTAATACATACATGATTAATCAATATTAAGCATGCATCTCAATTATATCTACGCATACATACCAATACATGCAATCATATACATATATGTAATGTGCGTAAATTAAACGTGTTTGGTTATGGCCCCATCCTATATGATATTTCCAAGCTAATGGAAATATCAAGGTCAGTCTATGGTGGTTTTAAAAATACTATCTATTACATGTCTTCTTTCTTCATTGCTCCATCATCCCCTTTTGGATCGCCTCCTTGCTTGCAAGTCTTCATTGATAATTACATTGAATAATAAAAATAAAACTATTCTAATGAAATTACAAGAAGAACTTGAGTTACATTCGAGATAATTAAATTACAATGAATAAACGACATGCAAGTCGTATTTAGAAACCAAAATCATAAATCAAAACCACTATCCTATGGGTCTTTAGGCCATAACCATCCACCATGCTATCATATAACACATATAATATATCTCATATTATATAATCATATCATATAATCATATATAACAAATTTCGAAATTTCAGAAAATTAAAAACAGATTTCTGAAGACAATAAATCGCTATTTCGAGGCTCTTAACGACGTCAAACGCCTTACAGACCCGTCGGTGATAGCATAGCTATCAGTTTTGTTCATTGGCCCGATTCCAGTCAGAAAACACATATCGTGTACGAAAATCGGATACGGCAGTCAGATTTCTCCAAATCTGACGGTGTTTCAGAAATCGTATCATATACAATTCTCATAACAAAAACAAGCATATATCATATATATATATACAGAGATACATACAATCATCATATGATTATACATTACATGAATATCATATATTCATAATATATACATACATATACTCAAAATTTTAGAAAATCAAATAATTTTCAAAAAATCATAAATCACCGTTTTGGAGGCTGTAACGACATCTAATGGCTTACATACGCAGAGCTGACAAAGTCAGTATTGCTCAGTGACCCGATTCCAGTCAGAAAACACATATCGTTTGCGAAAATCGGACAACGAACACAGATTTCAGAAAATCAACGGCAGTCGTTTCAGAATTCGTATCGAATACGATTCCCATAATAAGAACAAACATGTATCATATACATACATCAACACATATAATCATCACATGATTATATATCATAAAATATCATATATTCATAATATATATAAACATATACATATTATATCAATATAAAATCATGATAGATCGCATATATGCTTATATATCAAAAACTGTTAAGCACATAACCGAATTAAAACGTTTCGCAAGTAGCTCTGATGCCATTGTAGGGTTTCGTGACACAAACGCAGCGGAATAAACGTGAAAAATAAATCAAAATAGCGAAACCCTCCGCAGGATCCATGCGAAAACAAAAGATTTAATTCGGAGATAAAGAATAAATACCTTTAGAAGCTTTAACAGTTCATTAATGGAAGATTAATGGAGGTCCAAAGCTTGTTTAATCACCACGTATCCCGCTCTCGCGATATACGCTCTACGGTATCCACACGAACACTTTTCATGAAGGATTGATGTGTACTAGCACCCTAAAACTTCTTCTCTCTCTATCTTCCTCCTCTCTCAGAGCGGCTAGGGTTTTTGTAAAATCTCTATCTTATTAAATCAGCCCATAAAGAGATTATATAGAGAGAGGAATAAGTTTTCTAATTATAATCCAATTATAATTAATACTAATCCAAAATTCTAAATTATTTAATTAAGTCTCACTTAATTAATTAATTATTAATTTTGGAATTAGTTTAAGTAATTCATTTATTCTATTTATATAATTAATTAAGTCATACTTAATTAATATCATAAATAAAATAAATTACTTATTTAATTTAAATTCATAATTTAAATTATTTCTCCTTCAAGCGTTCTTTGTGTGTGACCCTGTAGGTTATTATTACGTTGGCAACAATTTAAATATCTAATTAAAATTGTAAACAATGAGCGGCATCTAGTAATACATCATTGCTACCCAAGTAGTAATAATAAATCGGTGATTCGATTAAGCCTTTCGTGAATAATGTTCCATGTAATATAATCCCTTTAATCTTGATATTATAGATTAAACTCAAGGCATGTCTCGTGTCATCCTCTTCATAATTTAATCTTTATTTTCTTGATTGATGAGTAGACTATTAAAATCAAATCAACATTTGAGCACGGCCGTGCATTTCATAGCCTCACTCAAACAAGAGGCCAATAATATCACTCCTAAAATTAAGAGGATTAAATCTCATCTAGATCATTCATATTTCTCATACGATTCATAATATACCCAATGTCCACTTTTATCATCACCCGGTCAAAGGTAACTTTTAATGTAATCAAAGTATATTAATTCTCGTATAGAAATATAATGATTTCAGGTCTAAGGATCATTACACCATTATCACAGTGAGAATTACTTATGACACTTACTTAACATGTAGAATCTCACAGCGGGTCATTCCAGTGCCATGCATTGAGGCATGCACTTATGTTCTTGACTTTAGTATCCCCATACCTATGACCAATGTGATGTGGTCATCTGTCAAGAAACATACTAGTCTTTGTGCATTATTATTGTCCTTAAATAATAATACTCGACTAGGGAATTTTAGGAATAAGATACTATTCATATAATCTCATTTTTAAGTCACATACTTAAAGATATAGAATACGTATCAAAATTCTAAGGACATTTACTATGCTTTCAATTTATTACGCAGTAAACAAAACATAATAAATAAATAATAATCTTTAATAATAAATATTTTCCTTAAAATATAAAAAATATTGTCTCTAGAGCACAATTACTAACAAATCTTCCATCTCCTCGAGGCCTGCTTTAATCCATAAATGTATCGACACAACTTACATACCTTTCCAGCATCCTTTAGATCAGTAAAACCCTCAGGGTATGTCATGTACACATCCACATCTTCTTCAAGGCTCTCATTTAAGAAAGCGGTTTTGACATTCATTTGCCAGATTTTATAGTCATAGTAAGCAGCTATAGCAAGAAAAATCCTGATGGACTTGACCATAACCACTGGTGAAAAGGTCTCATCATAGTCAATACCATGAATTTTCTTGAAACCTTTTGCCACCAATCGTGCCTTATAGGTCTGTACATTACCATCCATGTTGGTCTTCTTCTTGAAAACCCACTTGCACCCTATAGGTTTTACCCCTTCAGGTAGATCAACCAAATTCCATACTTGATTAGTATACATGGATTCCATCTCAGATTTAATGGCATCCAGCCACCTCTTAGAATCTGGAGTGTTTATAGTGTCTAGGTAGGTGAGAGGCTCATCTTTTTCCACAAGCATCACATCACCATCTTGAGTCAAGAGAAATCCATAATATCTCTCGGGCTCATGGCGAATCCTACTAGACCTACGAATAACCTGTGTTTCTTGATCAGTATTATTTTCTTGTACATTCTGCTTAGGTTCCTCCATTGGTTCAATGTTATCATGTGGGTCTCAAACTTCATCGAGATCTATTATCCTCCCACTGTCTTTCTTAGAGAGCAACTCTCTCAAGGAACATAGCAGTTCAAGCAACAAACACTTTGTTCTCAGAAGGATTATAGAAAGAATAATCCCTTGTTTCAGTTGGGTATCCCATAAAATTATATTTGTCTGATTTTGGTCCTAGCTTGTCAGAGATTAGACATTTCGCAAACGCTTCACATCCCTAAATTTTCATAAATGATATGTTGTGATGTTTCTCAGTCCATATCTCATAAGTAGTCTTTTGAACCGTTTTAGTAGGAACACGGTTAAGTGTATGTGGAGTCGTTTCCAGGGTGCAACCCCAGAAACTAATTGGAAGATTCCTTGGCTCAGCATTGATTGCACCATGTCCAACAAGGTGTGATCCCTCCTATCAAAAAAACTTTTCTTTGATATTTTCTACTTCATCTTTATAGTCTTTGAACTTTTCAAATGATTCAGATTAGTTCTTCAAAAGATACATATATCCGTATCCACTAAAATAATTAGTAAATTTTATGAAGTTAATAAAATCTACCTTTTGTCATCGTACACATATGACCACGTACATCACTATGTATAAGTCATACCCGTTTAATGACCCATTCACCATGTCCGGTAAAAGGAGCTTTAGTCATTTTGCCAAATAAATCATGATTCGCATCCTTTTGTATAATTCATAATCAAACTTATCCATGAATGCATCCTTATGTATTCTAAAAATGCGTTTCTCATTAATATGGCCTCAACAACTATTGTTATTTAATTAAAATGAAAAAGCCTTTCCTGTCCAAACAAGAAACTGAAATAATGTCTCTGCCAATTGCAAGCACGTTATAACAATTATCAAGTTCTAAATTTTCCTTATAGGTTAAAAGTTAAGTAACGAGTTCCTCTAACCAGAGCAACTACTTTTACTCCAATTCCAACCCGATACCTAAAGCTTGACCCTTATTGATCATCTTTTTCAGATCTTCCAAATAAGTATGACAGTTTAATTTTTAGTCTCCCAATTTTCCACAGAAGCGACAATCGTCTTCTTTATCAACACCTCATTCAAACTTTAGAGTCTGCTTTAGGGATTGAACTTTGGTTTGACAACGGAACTAGTTCAAATCTTCTCCTTGCCTTTCCATTTTCCTTTCCCTTTTGCATTCCCTATGTTTACCATCAATATAGTAGTAGTTCATGCATTTATCATATTGCTTTTAGCAGTTCTCAACATGCTTAGCAACTCAATGGATGTTTTACCAATCTTATTCATTTTATTGTTCATAACAAACTAAGAATAATATTTGTCCAAAGATTGTAAAATCAAATCTAACTAAGTCTCTAGAACAATCTGGAAACCCAAAATATCAAAGGTACTCATTATACCCTATAATCTTTAGAACATGTGGTGTAACCGTGTCTCACTCTCCCTACTTGTAAGTGTATAGTGCCCTTTTATTTTCAAATATATCTTGTGCTCAATTGTCTCATAAGCACCTATATGCTCGTGTTGTTTCTTTAGCTCAGCACACATATTTGCGAGCATGAGACATGAAACATCAGTCGCAACATCAATTTGCTTCCAATAAGCACTATGATTTGCACATGTTACATTCTCAACTTTAAGAGCAGGGGAAGAGATTTGACTAACATCGTGGTGTCCGAGGACGATCCTCAAGCTCTTATGTCAGTCAAGGAAATATATTCTCGTCAACTTATCCTTCTCAAGAACTGATCGCATAGAGAAGTTGTTTGTGTTTATCATTTGATATCTACAATATTAAAGTATATAAAATAAACTAGATTGAAAATTTAATATTAATTATGTTTAAGTGATTATGGTATATCACCATATACCTCCCACTATTTTTATCAAACTAATAGCCCTAACTATTAATTCAGAAAACATTTCTTTAAATCTTTCTAGTGAGCCAAGATCCATATTTCATCCATGTTTTAAGATAGCGTTGGTTAATACACTCAAAACATGACTATTTAGGTAAACAACATTTGTCGATTATATCAAATATAACTCTTGGAAAGTTTGGTGGAATAACCCTTTGTACACATTTATCCAATAAATCTCACCAAATTTTATGCCTCTAAACGCACAATCCTATTGTGATGATTTAGTTAAGTTAGACCCGATGTTTCAACAAACTAAGTACACTTACTTATCATGTCTTCCCATGATTGATAAAAGCACCTTGCTTTGGCAAACCCACTCCTTCTCAATCTAGATCTTGATGAGTATTAAACATTGGAAGGTATCCGATTAACTTAATATGTATTTAGGGATTTTTATTGTTTATATGAACGATCATGATCCCATCATAAAGAGATTCTCAATTTTTCCTTGATCAAATAATTCATTTCAATATTCGTCAATGGATTGATTTCCAGGTTGTCGGAGAAGTCACAAGCGGTCTCACTTAAAACCCAACTTCCTTACGAATTAAACTAATAATCCGCTTTTGACAAAATCTCCTCATATCAGAAAAAGAAAATTCATATTTAGTACCGTGTTTCATAAACACAAGAATCTGATGATCGTTTGTTCAATTTTAAAATCTTGAATCGTTATAGATTTTATCTTTCTTAAGCAAACATGGCATGGGTGTCGTATCTAATACATACATGATTAATCAATATTAATCATGCATCTCGATTATATCTATGCATACATACCAATACATGCAATCATATACATATATGTAATGTGCGTAAATTAAACGTGTTTGGTTATGGCCCCATCCTATGTGATCTTTCCAAGCTAATGGAAATATCAAGGTCAGTCTATGGTGGTTTTAAAAATACTATCTATTACATGTCTTCTTTCTTCATTACTCCATCATCCCCTTTTGGATCGCCTCTTTGCTTGCAAGTCTTCATTGATAATTACATTAAAAAATAAAAATAAAACTATTTTAATGAAATTACAAGAAGAACTCGAGTTACATTCGAGATAATTAAATTACAATGAATAAACGACATGCAAGTCATATTTAGAAACCAAAACCATAAATCAAAACCACTATACTATGGGTCTTTAGGCCATAACCATCCACCATGCTATCACATAACATATATAATATATCTCAGATTATATAAACATATATAACAAATTTCAAAATTTTAGAAAATTAAAAACAGATTTCTGAAGACAATAAATCACGGTTTCGAGGCCCTTACCGACGTCAAACGCCTTACAGACACGTCGATGATAGCAAATCTATCATTTTTGTTCATTGGCCCGATTCTAGTCAGAAAACACATATCGTTTGCGAAAATCGGATACGGCAATCAAATTTCACCAAATTTGACGGTGTTTCAGAAATCGTACCATATACAATCCCCATAACAAGAACATGAAAATATCATATATACATACACAGTGATACATACAATCATCACATGATTATACATCACATGAATATCATATATTCATAATATATACATACATATACTCAAAATTTTAGAAAATCAAATAATTTTAAGAAAATAATAAATCACCGTTTGGGGGACTGTAACGATATCTAATGGCTTACAGACGCAGAGCTGACATAGTCAGTGTTTCTCAGTGACCTGATTCCAGTCAGAAAACACATATTTTTTGTGAAAATCGGACAACGGACACAGATTTCAGAAAATCTACGGCAGCCGTTTCAGAATTTGTATCGAATATGATTCCCATAATAAGAAAAACATGTATCATATACATACATCAATACACACAATCATCACATGATTATACATCATATGAATATCAAATATTCATAATATATAAAAACATATACATATTGTATCAATACAAAATCATGATAGATCGCATACATGCTTACATATCGAAAACTATTAAGCACATAACCGAATTAAAACGTTTCGCAAGTAGCTCTGATGCCATTAAAGGGTTTCGAGGTACAAACGCAACGGAATAAACACGAAAAATAAATCAAAATAGCGAAACTCTCCGCATGATCCATGCGAAAATAAAAGATTTAATTCGGAGAAAAAGAATATATACCTTTAGAAGCTTTAACAGTTCATTAATGGAAAATTAATGGAGGTCCAAAGCTTGTTTAATCATCACGTATCCCGCTCTCGCAATCTACGCTCTACGGTATCCACACGAACACTTTTCATGAAGGATTGATGTGTACTAGCACCCGAAAACTGCTTCTCTCTCTCTATCTTCCTCTTTTCTCAAAACGGCTAGGGTTTTAATAAAAATATGCCTCGCTCATTAAATCAGCCCATAAAGAGATTATATAGAGAGAGGAATAAGTTTCCTAATTATAATCCAATTATAATTAATACTAATCCAAAATTCTAAATGATTTAATTAAGTCTAACTTAATTAATTAATTATTAATTTTGAAATTAATTTAAGTAATTCATTTATTATATTTATATAATTAATTAAGTCATACTTAATTAATATCATAAATAAAATAAATTATTTATTTAAATTCACAATTTAAATTATTTCTTCTTCAAGCATTCTTTGTGTGTGACCCTGTAGGTTATTATTATGTTGGCAACAATTTTAATATCTAATTAAAATTGTAAACAATGAGCGGCATCTAGTAATACATCATTGCTACCAAAGTAATAATAATAAATCGGTGATTCGATTAAGCCTTTCATGAATAATATTCCATGTAATATAATTCCTTTAATCTTGATATTATAGATTAAACGCAAGGCATGTCTCGTGTCATCTTCTTCATAATTTAATCTTTATTTTTTTGATCGATGAGTAGACTATTAAAATCAAATCAACATTTGAGCACGGTCGTACATTTCATAGTCTCACTCAAATAAGATGCCAATAATATCACTCCTAAAATTATGAGGATTATATCACATCTAGATCATTCATATTTCTCATACGATTCATAATATATCCAATGTCCACTTTTATCATCACCCGTTCAAAGGTAACTTTTAAAGTAATCAAAGTATATTAATTCTCGTATATAAATATAATGATTTCAGGTCTAAGGATCATTACACCATTATCATAGTGAGAATTACTTATGACACTTATTTAACATGTAGAATCTCACGGCGGGTCATTCCAGTGTCATGCATTGGGACATGCACTTATGTTCTTGACTTTAGTATCACCATACCTATGACGAATGAGATGTGGTCATCTGTCAAGAAACATACTAATCTTTATGCATTATTATTGTCCTTAAATAATAATACTCGACTAGAGAATTTTAGGAATAAGATACTATTCATATAATCTCATTTTTAAGTCACATACTTAAAGATATATAATACGTATCAAAATTCCAAGGACATTTATTATGCTTTCAATTTATTACGCAGTAAATAAAACATAATAAATAAATAATAATCAATAAAACATAATCCTTAGTAATAAATATTTTCTTTAAAATATAAAAAATATTGTCTCTAGAGCACAATTACTAACATACAGTTCTTTTACATATAATTTGGTTGTATCCTTAGATCTCTGTTGGCTGGAATCATGTGTTCCAGATGATTTGCAGTTAGCACGAACTTCCTGTAATCTCCTTGTAGAATAAACTTTAAGGCTTGTACTGAGATGCCAGGTAGTCCAATCTGTTCTCATTTACTACTTTAAAACCCTAAGATTTTCCATTCAAAAATCCAACTAGAATCAACCAAAAACTATACCCAAATTAATCTCTTCTTTTCCACCATCCGAATAACCAATGAGATTCTATGGAGTAAACCTCTGAGGAAATTAGTACCACTTCTTCTTCAACCTGTTCCAGAATTAACTTCATTGGATAATCTTCAGTCAATTTTAGTTGTCTTCAATACCCGAAAAAATCTTCATCTACTACTCCTTGAGCATCCTCGAATTAATATTGAAAATCAATTTAAGTTTACAGAATTTTTAATTTTCTTTGAAAATAAACTAATCAAGAATAAAAATTTACATCAAATTAATTTTCAAGAATTTTAAATTTTCTGGAAAAATAAATAAATCTAAAATAAAAATTAATTTGAGATGTAAACTTTGAAGTAGACTGCAAATGGTGTGAGTGACGCTGAAATGCTGTAAACCTAAAATAGACAAAACAAATATATTTAAGTTATAAAAATAAATTTACTTAAGTTTAAATCATAGATTTATTTTAAATTAAATTTATAAAATAAATTTATTTAAATTAAGTTTATGAAATAAACTTATTCAAGTTTAAATAATGAACTTATTTAAACTAAATTTATAAAATAAATTTATTAAAAATAAATATATAAAATAAATTTATCAAAATTTAAATTTATAAAATAAATTTATTTATCAAGTCCTCTAATCGGTGCATTCCAAACAACTTCGACACTCTGAGCTTCACTGAGTTGTGGATCTTGATTTACATATCAATCAATCGGCTTTGATACTAATTGTTAGGTCCCGGAAGTATCATAGAAGGGGGGTTGAATATGATACTCACTAAATTAAAAATTTATTTTGAATCTTTTGCGGATAAATAATTTAGAGTTCGGTTAGTGGGTTCGAATTCATAAGGTGAATAATGTTTAGGAGGTTGGCTTACTAATTTTATGTATTTACGAATAATCATTAATGTTCTAGAAAATTAGCAAGTAATTTAATGAGACAAGTTTCGATTTGTAATGACCCTTAAAATATTTTGTAATGACCCTTAAAATATTTCAAGGTTTACACGGCCATTAACAAAAGACTCCGGTAAGGAGTAATGGATAGAGCTTTGATTTGTTTTGACCCCTCTGTATATTATTTGCTATGTTCTTCTCCGGCACTTCATTGGAAGAGACGAACCAAAACACTCTTCAAAATGAGTACTTCATTTTGTATATATAATGTAGTCTTTTAAATCAAATGAATTGATTTACTTCACAATGCTAAGTCATTTTGTTGCTACTTGTAGAGTGAGTGCAGTGTATAGGAGCGACGAAACTTTTGTTGCGCCTAAGAGAAAGTTTTGTTGCACCTCATAGAGTGCTTGCAGTGTGTAGGAACAACAAAATTACTTAGAAACTTATTCATAAGTATTTTATTGCGCCTAATGTGTTTTGTTGCGCCTCCTACATTGCTTGCAGTGTATAGGAACAACAAAAGTACTTAGAAACTTATTCATAAGTATTTTGTTGTGCCTAAGGTGTTTTGTTGCGCGTCCTACATTGCTTGCAGTGTATAGGAACAACAAAAGTACTTAAAAACTTATTCATAAGTATTTTGTTGTGCCTAAGTTGTTTTGTTGCGCCTCCTATATTGCTTGCAGTGTATAGGAACAACAAAAGTACTTAGAAACGTATTCATAAGTATTTTATTGCGCCTAAGGTGTTTTGTTGCGCCTCCTACATTGCTTGTAGTGTATAGGAACAACAAAATTACTTAAAAACTTATTCATAAGTATTTTGTTGCGCCTCCTACATTGCTTGTAGTGTATAGGAACAACAAAAGTACTTAGAAACTTATTCATAAGTATTTTGTTGCGCCTAAGGTGTTTTGTTGTGCCCCCTAGATTGCTTGCAGTGTATAGGAACAACAAAAGGTACTTAGAAACTTTTGTTGCACCTAGAGGAGTTTTGTTGCGCCTCTACTCTTGTTCCATTGTATCGGAACCACGAAAGTACTTAGAATTCTTTTGTTGCGCCTAGAGGAGTTTTATTGCTCCTCTACTCTTGTGGCCTTGTATAGGAACCATGAAATTACTTAGAATTCTTTTCTGGCTTGATCAACTGATTTTCTTCCGATACATCAAGGTAATTCTCTTCTTGTTGTGCTGACGCTTAGTGCACTCGTCTGGTTCACAAATGACTAACACTGAATTAAATTCTCTTGGCTTTTATTCTATTTCAGTTGGTTAACATTGGACTGTTGCATTGCTTCAAACACTAACTGTCATTAAACACTGTAATTTCACTGGAATCTTTTCTGGAACTTCAAAAATGTCTCCATTATTACCATAATCTTGAATACTTCATTCTCAGTTCTTCACTGACGCTTGAAAATTCAAATGAACTTCTTTTAATGAGTATAACTCCAAGACTGCAGATGTCTTCTTAATCTTTTGTTTTTACCATGTCTTCAATTCTTCTAGATTCCTATGCTTCGAACACTGTCTATCTTCAATCAATGTTGGTATACTGAAATCTTTTAGTGGCACTTTATACTGAATCTTCAACACTTCTGAAACCCTGAAATTTTTACATATTATTCTTCACTGAGGCTTGAACATATTGATGAACTTCTTTCAGTGACCTGTAGTAGACTTTAAAACTTTTTCTAATGTCTTGATTCACTGTATCTGCCTTATCTTCAATTCTTCCTGATTTCTGTGTAGGCGTAGTATTATTTACCTGTCCTGTTCTAGTGTTGAGTTATCACGATTACTATTCATATAGCTTCATAATATCACCAACATACATGACACAGGCTCTACTGCTCAACCTATTCCTCACTCTTTAAATTCTGAGGTATCAAACTCTTATGTTGTTGCTGATGATGATGATGCAAACTCTGAGGATTCCAGTCCTATCTTTGTGGATGAAGAAGTTACTGGTCTCTTTATTCCTTACACTCTGAGATACAGTTCAAAGAGATGGCCCATTGTTGCTTTTGATGCTCATGTTAAAATAAGAATGACCTACCCTAACTCTGTGTTGTTGAACTGCTAAAAGGTGAAATTGAATCTACTCTCACAATTGAATCTAATACAGATCTTCTAAGCTCTAAGAGATAAAACATCTGGGATATGTCTTGAAAGTTTTCTTATGAAGATATTTCTTGGCCCCATGTTCATGATCTCATCAAGAAAGCAGACTCTGATATACACTCTGATGAGATGAAGACAGTTATCAAGGCTACGACTGTCTTGACTAAGGGTCTTCACAGTGAAGTTTGTGCTCTTAAACACTTTGTTAGCAAGACAAGTGCTTCAGTTCAAGGTTCTATTTATGTTGTTCAACATGACATGGAATCTAAAATTAATGTTATTTCCACTAAACAAGATGCCCTGAAGTCCAAAGTTGACCAAATTGCTACTGATGTCACTTACATGCAGACCATGTTGCATACTATTGCAGACCTCCTGACTATTTCTTCTAATGTCAGAAAGGGAAAGAAAATATCTAAGGACAAATGAAAGGAAGATTCTGTTTTAAACATTGATAAACCTGATGGTGATGGCAGTAGTGTTCCTGATAAAAGCCAAGGGAGTCATAAGGTTGGAAAGAGTTTACAAAATCAAACTCTGACTGATCAAACTCTAATTCCCTCAGGATCTGGAAAAGGTAAGCAAACTCTGATGGAACTTGATGAAGATCTAGCTAGAAGGCTTGCAGAGGAAGAAAAGCCAGAGAATATTGAAGAAAGGAACAAGAAAGATGCATAACTGGCAAAGAACTCTATGAAGAAGAAAATCCAGGAATGGATCCAGTTTCTGCAGAACAGGAAATGAAAAAGATGATTGTTGGTACTGACAATGCTCAAGTCCAGTCAAAGAAGAAAGGAAGACAAATCTCAAAGAAAACTTCAGCTCAGAAAAATGAAGTTCAATCGAAGACATCTCAAGCAGTTCAACAAAAAGCTCCATTAAAATTAAAGACTCCACTCACCGTGTTTGGAACTACATTTCTTTCAGGTGGAACAAGTTTTGAAGATGAGGAAGAAGAACAATAGTCTCTATGTAGAAAGAAGAATCCTGATCTTCTATGGACAAAAACTCAAACTCTGACTCTCAATGCCAGACTTGGTAAAAACAAGGGAGGTATTGGTGATTCGAAAGCCAAAGTCTACAGAGGAGAGGAAAATGCTTTCAGAGATCCTTAATCTTTAAAGAAAAAACCTGAAGAAGAGCTATCACAAGATCATTTGGAGAAGATAATTGTTGTTCATATAGTAAAAGATATTTTTGATGGTGTTGTTCTAAAAACAAGTTGTATTTTCTAGAAAATGGAAGGGTGATGAAAATAGCTAAAGAATATTTGATTCATAAATCATCAAAAGAACTTGAGTATGTTCTTTATCTGTTAAATGATGAGAATGAGATCACAACTAAGTGGGTGAAGATTTTAGAAGGAGTAATTGATGAAACGAAGAAGAATGAGAGACTATTGATGTTAAACTCTGAGGAGTACAGACCTATATATGTGCTTGAAGATGATATTGAAAGGGAAATGATAAAAGGGGATGCAAAGGTAAAAATGGTGTTAAATATTTCAACACTGTTATTAAATCCTGATGGTCAAAGAGCCTGTTATATTCCTTTAGATGAAAGCATGCAAAGGACATCAATCTACAACTTGAGAGCTGCAATTTTTCAAATTAATGATCCTAGTGATCAGATGAAGGAGTTGAAGAGAAACTGGTAGAATTATTGAAGATAGCTGAAAAGAAGTTTCTTGATAATTTTCTGTCTGAAGAGTTTTCTTACAAGAGAGTACAATGCAAGGTAGAAAACTCAAACACTGATACATTTGTCTATGAGGTTTCTGACATCACAAGTTCAAATTTATGTTTCACTGAATAAAGCATAAATTGGGGGAGATTGTTAGATATAAAGAACTGATGCTGTCAAGGAATACTTCAAACATAGTTTATTGAAGCCAATCAGAGTTTAGATGACATCATCAGAGTTTAGAAGATGTTGACATAGTTTACTTAATCAGAGTTTACTAACCGACAGAGTTTATGATATCAGAGTTTGACAGATGGAAACTGACAAATCAGGAGGTGATTGGGATAAATAAGGAAGTATTTGAATACAATTCTATTGCCTTTCTGGAAGCTATCTTTTAGGAAGATAATGATGGAAATAATATTTTTTCATTTAATGATCATTATCTTTTCTGTAATTAGATAGGTAGTTGTGTACTATATAAACACAGAATTAGGTTAACATTGATGAAATCGTTCAAGCAATTATCTTTCTCATAATCTAGCAGCTCTTAAGAACTTTGTTTTTCTTGAGAGAGGTTTGTATCAAGTCAATCAAAGTTAATATGAAACATTACTTGTTTTACATAATTGTGTTCATAATCGATTGTTTGGTACTATTATATTCAACCCCCCCTTCTATAATAGTTTATCATCTGGGTAACATGTACTTCTTTTGGTTTTTCTTGAGTTCCACCTTGTGACTATTAAGCACCACCCTGTGACTACTTAGACTTTTTGTGAGCCATAAAAATCAATCTCTTTGGCTGTCACACTGGAAGATTCTTCCTTGTTTTGTTCAACAATGGACTCATTGACAGTCTACATGTTACATTATTGCTCAATTTGGCTTGTTATCTCTTCATTATCCTTTGTCATTCTGGCAACTTCTTTGCCTCTAGATACAATTGCATCCCGCATTATTCTCTCACATGTTCCATAGCTTTGTCTTGGAACATTTTTCTTTTTCTTTCCATCTTCAATCAATATGCCCTTGTCCTTCCTTTTTTCTTCAAGTAAGCTACCTTGATTGCCTTGCTTAAATTTCTCAGTATTTTCATTGTTTTCCTTGATAGCTTCTTGTGCACTTTGGTTGACAACCTTGACTTGAGTAATATACTCATCTAGGTTTCCAATTTCAGCTACTTTTGTCACCAATTTTGTACTCTTCTTTAGATTTTCAAGTTTCCTCCTTTCTTCTTCAGTTAGTTTCTGAGGTTCTTGTTCTCTTGCAATTCTTCTATATTCCAAATCATCTTCAATTCTTTTTGCTTCCACCATTTTTTTCTCCATTTCATCAATGGTGTGTTTCGCAAGATAAATTTCATTCTTATCTTTCTTTGCATAAACACCAACATATTTGCCATCTCCATCTCCATTATTCTCCCATTTTTGTTATCATCAAGGGTCTGAGCAGCTGGCATTGTGGCCCGGAATATTTGTAAAATGGCAGCTTGAGTGCCCTGCCTTGAATCAATTGTTCTAATTTAGTTTCCATGGAAGAAACTCTTTTATCAAAGTCTACTATTGTCCTTGAATCTTTAAAAGAATTCTCCTTCATTGAGTGCATGCTGCCATGAGATAGTTTCTCATCCAAACTCCTTTCCATAGATTCTTTTGCAGTAGTGACAATACTGATACGATCATTAGATCCTCTTTTACACCCGTCACTGTCATCTTATGGATCTTCAATTACTCCTTGTAACAGTTTGCAATCCTCCTTTGAATTGTATCTTCAATGGTTGTCTCCATCATTAACCTACTATACTGAAAGATTAATTCATTTTCAGCATCACCAAGTGTGATTTCAATGTCACTCATCCAGGGCTCATTATCATCATGTAAATCACCAGGAGCCATATGAGCAATATCTTCAACATTGGCTATACTTTCCTTCAAATTTCTTATCATGTTCTCAATATGCTCCAATCCAAGAATTTGATCTGCATTCTTGTTTGTTGAGGTAGCCAACTCTTGATATCTAGCATCAGGATGGACCAAGTTGGCAGGGTCCAATTCATTAGCATCTATTTCTCCATCATCCGCAACCTCTACTTCATCAAGTACCTTTGTCACACCACTTCCACTAGTTTCATTATCATTCCTTGAACCTTGCATATATGAAACTCCCATATCTCCTGTACCTCCTCATCATCCTCCATTAACTCCATTTCCAATTCTTAGGCATATTCAGTAATTTTTAAGTCACTCTCACTCATCTCTCTATTTTTCATCAGGATCTCATCCTAGAACCTCACGTCTCCCTTACGAGAAATATTTTCACCTACTAAGGTGGAACACTCAGTTGTTTCACTTACATTCCTAGAAGAAATAGAAATGCGCTCACTCACACCCTCTCCTTTTGCTAGGTTGCAATTCTGCCTCTCACTCAACTCACTCATACCTAACAATGTTTGTGCAATATCAATTGATTGATGATCAAATGATGTTATATGAATATCAGTTGAGGAGTGTTTGAGACATCCATCGACTGATGCATACCCATTGATTGATCTTGAGTATCGATCGATGGCTTATCAGTCGATGGTTGATAGTCAAATGATGAAGGAATATCAGTTGATAGAGTAGAAACAATTGATGTAGGAATATCAGTTGATGTGATTTGTGTAGTTATGTCATGAATAATTTTTGAAATGGATTCTTGTTCTTCCAAGGTGTTATCCTTTGTAGGAGACACATGTGAGAGTGTTGACTTCTCCTTAAGTAACCAAGAATGAGAATTTGAACATAATTGATTTTCTATTAAAATATTTTCTAATGAGATTTAATTTATTAGAGATTGAGCAATAGGGATATAAATGGAGTGGGGCTGCATCTTCACATTTACTGGAGATGCATCAAAATAAGAGAGGGAAGGTTCCACCACAGTTTCATGTGAATTTGTAGTATGTGCTTCCCCCTGTGCCATATTGGATTTCTTATTATTTCTCCCATATGTGTGTGGGGTTTTGGTAGTTGTGTCCCTAACCTTGTCTGGTGCCCTAGATTGAAGGCTCTTTTGAATATTAACATCCTTTTGAGAGGATGCCAATAAGGATGTGTTATTTTCCTTTTTATCCTCCACAGATTTTTGAGAAACTGTGGGGTGGCTAGGCTGGTTAGACTCACCCTATCTCACCTTATCCTTCTGGGTTCTTTGATGTTCCTCAGTTCCCTCACAAACTTCACCCACTTTTACACTCTCCTCAGGTTGTTTCCTTTTCTTTAATTTTACAATAATAGGCTTTTGGGAGCCTGTTGAGGTTGGCTTCTTAGATTTGGGTTTAGAAATAGATTGTGTGACTTGGGTAGGAGGGTTGGGGTCATTGCTAACACCCTCCATAGTCATTGAAGGCAAAGAAATTATAGGTTGGGAGGAAATAGTTATGGTTGAGAGATATATATGTACAATAGTCGGATAAATCAACTCCACATTGATGTAAAGATTAATTCTCACCAAGTCTTTGAACACCCTTTTGTTTTTGACCCAACAATCCAGGGTCTCTGTCTCCTTATTGAACTCAATATCTTTGACAAAATGGTTAATAATTATCATTACAAATCTAGTATAGTAAATATGATTAGACCTATCCTGTTTATCACCCAATTTGGCAGCACTTCTATTTAAAGTTAATACAGACATATCATGATATCTATCAAACAAAATACTATAAGCTATTTGTTGCATACTAGTGGTTATGGCATTAAAATTACTAATTTTACCACTAAAGCATTTAATCACATAATCAAAGAAGTAAGATCATTCCCTCCTAAGATGTTTTCTAACAACATTTCCTAAATTAACATCAGAATTTACATAGTTAACAGACCTAAGCATGTTTCTAATATCTGTGTCTGTGGGTGCACTATTAGTGTTTTTAGATGGTAAACCTAAACATTCATTTAGATAAATAGTAGTTAGAATATACTTGGATCCTTTACAGGTAAAAGAGATATTGGGGAAATCATCTGCAACTTCAGCACTAGTCCAAAAATCATCCACCAAATTGCATACTATTTTTTGTTCCTCCTTTAGATCCTTTTTGACTTTTCAATCTCCAAGGAACTTCCTTAGAGGATGGAATTTTTTTGGTGCTTCTTTTACAATTATGCAAGCCACAAAGGTTTTGAGTTTGTAGTAGAAGCCGGCTTGTGACACTTTCTTAGATGAAGAAGATGCAGATGCCATTATACTTGTATGATTGTTAGAAAACAAATAACTTGAAAGCTTGATAAATTAAGAGCAAGAGAGAAATCAACTTAGCTTTTCAGTTTGCATAGAGAGAGAGAGAAAATTAGTTGATAGAATACAAATTGTAAGTAAAGGTTAAAGTAAATTTTAACACCGCTATTTATATTTTTGAGATATAACTGTTTACTCAATCAATTTCTTTCCTTATATGTAACTCAAATGACAATTAGATAAAAAGTAAAATGATGAAGTTACTAATTTTGGCAATCGACTGTTATGCTTACAGGGTTGTAAGTACAGTTCGATTTATAAATTAGTAATCAATGACTAGATTTGTTACAGGTCAATTGATGACATTCTCTTTTGCAATTGAGCTATATCCAAAAGTATATCCTTTGTTGTCATCTCTAAAAGTAACTCCTGGGCCAACTTTCTCCACAAATTTTGTGAGTAGGGGTATGTCTCTAGTCATGTGTCTAGAAAACCCATTGTCTAGATACTAGAGATCCTTTCTTCTTCCCTACACACATTTAAAAGCAATCAAGTTGCTTTTGGTACCCAAATTCCCCTGGGACCTCTTTTATTAGTTGCAGCCTGTACCTTGGTCGGCAAATTTAGTTCCTTTGGTTTTGATGGATTTAAGTCCACTTTAATTTTAGAAGTTGGTTTTTGAAACACAAACACCTTGGAGCTCATGGTAGAGGTATCATGCATAATTTCAGATTTAACAATTTGATTAGCATGGTTGTCAATTGCAGCAGGCATATTCCATGCCATTCCAGACATGTTCATATTGGTATATGCAAAGAATGGATTGAACATATATGGCATATGTGCATATGGCATGTGAACATTAGGTGCAGCCAAATTTGTGGTCATGGCATTCATGGGCATAGAATTGGCAGACATGGCATGTGCAATGGAATTATTTACAAGTATGTAATTCTTTTCTTTCTTGCAATGCATAGATAAATGATTTACACTACTACATTTTACACAAAACTTTCTAGGTGCATACATGTCAGTCATATAGTTATTATGCTTGTTAATACCCACCTTACCATTTCAATTCTTCTTTCTTTTCTTTGGCTTAGATTCATTGATAATAACAGGTACTATCTTTTCCAATTTTTTCTTAAGTTGTTTCTTAGATAGATTACCTATGTTAATCTTTTAAACCTTAGCCTCAACTTGATCTGTGGAGCTATTCCTTTTAAAAATAGATAAGTTTACCATACTTCTTTTTAGCTATGCTGGACATTGATTGTTTACTAATTGAAGAATGGTTATCAGTTGACCAAATATCAATCGATTGATTATCTTCATCAATTGATAAATGACTAGCAGACGATTGAACTTTATCCATCGAGGATTCACAATCAATGGTCATCTTGATTACAGATTTAGGGAGTTCTCCTAGACTATTTATTCCTTGAACACTTCTAATCTGTTTAACTATCGTAGCAGACCTATTCTATTTCTCAATAGTTTCAGTTTCATTAGCTAGTTATTTCTTCAACAATTCTTCTCTTTTCAGACTATTCACTTATTCATCTCTAACATCTTTACTTTCTTACATAAATCTTTCCACACAAACTAACTCAATTTCAAGAACTGTATTTCTTTCAGTTAAAGCATCAATGGTGTTCTTTAACTTAATGTTCTCTTTGTTTAGAGATTTAAGAGTGACATGTAGATTGTACAGTTCATTTGACATTTCATTAATAGTACTACTGCATTCATCTTTTGAAAGCTCAGAAATGTTTGTAGCTAGTACCTGATTTGATGATGAACTAGTTTCTTCTTCTTTATGGTTGGCCATCAATGCTAAGTTAATGACCTCTTCATCAGAATCACTTTCCTCAGCAGCCCAGTCTTTCTCTTCTGTTACAAAAGTATTTTCTTTTTGTTTTCCTTCCATTCTTTTTATAGTCAACACCATCATTTGAATTTACCTTTTTCTCAATCTTTGTCTTTCTACATTCATTGGAGAAATAACCAACCAATCCATAGGTGTGACATTTGAATTTTGATCTGTTAACCAAGTTTTTGCTATGGTTGTCTCTTCTAAACTAGGATCCAAGCCTTTGAGGATTTGGATTTTTCTTGAATTTCAATTTTGAAAACTTCATCAATTTCATCCAAATCGTCTTGAGAGCACAACTCACTTTCATCAAATTTAGCCTTTCCTTTGACCTTGAATTCACCAACAACATCATTAGCCACCATGCTAATATTTTCCACACAGCCACTTTCACTATCAACCTTCTTAACTTCATTTCCCTTAACCACCAAAGCCATAATTTTGTCTTTTCTTTGATTCTTCTCAATATCTTCATCCTATTGGATTTCTAACTCATATGTCCTGAGAATGCCATGGAGTTTCTTAAGTGTGTAATCCTTGAATTCATGAGATTGTCTGAGGGAAACAATCATTGACTTCCATTCTTTTGGAAGAGATATAAGAAATTTTAGATTTATGTCTTCAGTTGTATAAACCCTACCATACAACTTACATCCATTAAAAAACTTTTGAAACTTGATGTAGGTATCATTATTGGACTCTCCACTCTTGAAATGAAAAGCTTCTGATATGGGCTGAAAATGAGCCCTAAAGACACAAATAATACTACATTAATTAAATTTAATTTGGTCCTAAAGGAAAGCCCAATTAATTAGGCCTGAAGCCCTAATTATTAAATAAATTCATAATTAATCAATTAGCTCAATATACAGCTAATTGATTATGCCCAACTACAAGGAAACTACTCCAAAGAGTAGCCCTCAAGGCACCTCTACCAACAAGGAAACATAATCCTACAAGGAAAAACTATTATACATGGAACTGTCCATCAAGGAGGTGGCATGTCCACCAAGGGTCCTAATCCTAATATGATTATATGACTTTTAACGTGTATATAAAGGGCCTAACCCCCTTATTCTTAGAACTATGTTATAGGCTTCATCCTTGAAGGACATACAAGCCACTACATCATTGGTGAGCCCATGCCGCCATAGCCCCGAGGGCTGTTAGTGTTGGTGTTCTAGAGACAATACTTTAGGATAAACAATTAAAGATTATGTTTACTTGATTATTTAATTAATATTTATTATGTCTTTATTTACTGCGTTATAAATTAAAAGCATAATAAATGTCCCTGGAATATTAATGCGAATTATATATCTTTAAGTATGTGACTTAAAAATGAGATTACATGAACAGCATTATATTCCTAAATGTCCCTAGTCGAGTATTATTATTTAAGGACAATAATAATGCAATAAGACTAGTATGTTAGTTGACTGATGACCATATCTCATTGGTCATAGCTATGGTGATACTAAAGTCAAGAACATAAGTGCATGTCTCAATACATGTCACTGGACAGACCCGCTGTGAGAATCTATATATTAATAAGTGTCATAAGAAATTATCACCGTGATAATGATGTATTGATCTTTTGACTTGAAATCATTATATTTTTATACGAGAATTAATATACTTTGATTACACTCAAAGTTATCTTTAACTGGGTAATGATAAAGGTGGACATTAGGTATGCTATGAATTGTATGAGAAATATGAATGATAGATATAGGATTTAACCCTCCTATTTTAGGAGTGATATTATTGACCTCTTGATTGAGTGAGACTATAAAATGCATGGTCATGCTCAAATGTTGATTTGATTAATAGTCTACTCATTGATCAAGGAAACCCGGATTAAACGTTGAAGAGGATGACACAATTCATGCCTCGAGTTTGATCTATAATATAAGGTTAAAGGGATTATATTACATTGTACATTATTCACGGAAGGTTTAATTGAATCACCAATTATTATTATTACTTGGGTATCAATGATGCATTACTAGATGCCGCTCATTGTTTATAATTTTATTATTAGAAAATAAAATTATTGCCAACGTAATAAATTATGAATTATGAACGGAGTGTTATTTAAATTATGAATTTAAATACTGTTATTATTATTAATTCGAATTTATTTATTTAATTAATTAAGTGAGACTTGATTAATTATATACATATTAGAATTCGAATTTAATAATTATATAAATCTGAAATCTGAATGGGTTTTAAAAGGTCCAATCAGATTAGGGTTTTGACCCAAGTCCCTCTCTCCCCTATATATACATAAAGATGTATATTTTAGGGTTAAAATAGTTGAGATAATTCGTTTTTAATAAAACCCTAGCAGATCTACGTTTCTGAGAGGCTAGAGAAAGAGAGAGACAAAGAGACAGAAACATGCTATTACTTAACTCCGGTGATCGTTAGACGGTACGACGTTCGTGTGGATACCGATAGAGAGCAGATTTCTGTGAAGGGCTGCTGTGATTCATCGCTTCTGGACCTCTATAATCATCATAAGGAAAGCTTTAGTAAGGTACACATCCGATTCTCCATAATCATCCGTCAATTATACACGGATCCTGCGTTTGGGATTCGTTATTTTTTTATATTATTTAGCTTAATTCCGCTGCGTATATGTGCCCGAATCCCAACAACGGCATCACCAAAAACTACATTTTGGCTTGATTCTCAATACGTTTGAGATACGTAGGCATCTTTTTTAGGACCGATTTAGTCTCGAAACGCAAGAAAAACCATAACACTGAGAGCCAACCCTTCTGTGACGATTTAAGCCACATTTTAGGCACGTGTGATGATTTAAGCCACGTTTTAGGCACTTGACACATAACCCTAGTTTTTTACCTACAACATTTTTCACCGACTATAGGGACAGAATATCAACTATGGCACGAACACATAGAACACTCAGACCTGAAGATCAACCTCCTTCACCTAACAAATTAGTGATTACGAATGAAATTGCAATCTCCACCGCTCCCGCTATGGGTGCACCCTTGAATTTAACTAGATAGAGGCATATTCCACCAATCACGACTGTTCAGTGAACAAAATCTCAACTTGTCCCCATACTCTTTCCACCATCAAATCTCCCAACTTGTCCCCATACTCTTTCGACCCCAGATGGGGGCTGCCGCCCCCAGACCCCGCCCGGGGCTGCCGCCCCGGACCTCGTAATATTTTTCATGTTCTTTTTGTGTACTTGAGCATGGTGCTGGTTATAGCCTTTAGACCCCTAGATTAATGGTTTTGGTTTTATAAATACGACTTTCATGTCATTTTCTTCATTCTTGTAATTGTTTAACCTCGAATGTAACTCGAGTTTTCTTATGTAAGTATATTAGTATAAGTTGTATTCAATTATTCCATGTAATGTACTTGAAGATTGAAGGATGATCCAAGAAGAGGAGCAGACTCCCATGGATACAAGAAGAATGAAGACATGTAATTGTATTTATATTCTATCACCATAGATTGAACTTGATCCTTTCATTAGCTCTAAAGGATCACATAGGAAAGGGGTCATAACCAAGCATGTTTACATACTGCACTTTATATATTGATGTATGAATGTTAGTGTAGAATAGTTAATGATGCATGCTTTAATTAGATTAATCATGTATGTGTGTATTAGATACGACACACATGCCATGCTTGTTTAAACAAGATAAAATATGTAACGACTCAAGACATTAAAATTGAACAAACGATCATGAGATTCTTGTGTTTATAAAACACGGTATTGAATATGAATTTTCATTTTTCTGATATGGGGAGATTTTGTCAACAACGGATTATTAATCTGTAAGAAAGTTGGGTTTTAAGTGAGACCGCTTGTGACTTCTCCGACGATCTAGAAATCAAACCATTGACGAATATTAAAATAGATTATTTAATCAAGGAAAAATTGAGAATCTCTTTATGATGGGATCATGATCGTTAAATAATAAATCCCTAAATATATATTAAGTTAATATAGATGCCTTCTATAACGCCCCCAAATCCGGGGTCATGGATCTGGTCGTCACTGCGGAAATTCTCAATAAGAAAGCAATTCAAAATACTGTGAAAAGAATCAATAAGGGTTCAACAGTTCCCATTAACACTATCAGTAACTTAACATCTTGGCTTTCGTTATAGTGTAGGACTAGTGAAAGTTCAACATTTCCCATTAACACTATCAGTAACTTAGCACCATGGCTTTCGTTATAGTGTAGGACCAATGAAAGTTCAACAGTTCCCATTAACACTAACAATAACTTAGCACCTATGCCTTTATTACAGTGTTAATGTCAAATTCCAATTGGAAGAAGTGGGACTATACTGGAGCACACCCACAGTACACGATGATCAGACGTATAGTACCGTGAAATTTTCTACTAGTAGATGGATGATCCTAACCGGTCATCACCCAAGGCAACACATGGGCCTTAAAAAATTTTCCGCTGGGTCGGTGTCAATCGACCTCTTACGCTGACCGGGCGACATCAAAGGCCCAAAATTTTCTCTAGTCCCTTGAAAAACCCTATCCATACCTGGAATGGAAATTAATCCAAGTTCCCCAAGCGTAGCGCTTGTTGATAGGTCTGATTTGGAAAGATGATAATTTATCTGGAAGGAAATTGAATTCAAGTTCCAGAAGGCCTCAATTCTCTTTTAAGATCTCAACACCAGTTGTTTGATTAACTTCCAGAATTATGGGGAAGTAATGTCGTATGTGCATGTTGGCCTTCGGTCAACTAATCCCCATTGGAAAAAGTGTTTTTCGACTAATAAGTTTCAACAATCAATAATTCAAGGTTCTAACAATTTTGTAAAACGAGGTTCACAAGCTCGATACAATTTTATAATAATTCATGAAATAGAACCCAAAGTTGAATCGTTCATTGACAGGATAAAACCTTTGAATAAATATAGGTTAAGAACAGAAAGTTTGCAAACATGAGTTGAGAACGAAACACTTACATATACATGATTCAAAATATTCTTATATAGAATAAAAGTACGAAGTTAGCAAACTTGCCTTTGGTCCTTAGCAATGGGCAGGCATTCCAATTAAGTCTCATTTTCTCACAATATGGAATATATTTTCTCTCGTTACTAGATGTTATAATACTCCAACTCGATAAAATTCTAATAGAACAAAATCTATATCATCTCCATCTCATATCCCAAGCAAACACAACTCAAATATACATTTAGTTATTAAAACCCAAAATCAAACCAACTAAATAAATCCTCATTGCGAAACCAAGCACTTTTATTATAGACTTGCTTTACCATTTATATCTCCAAAATGTCCTTTTTAAAACTATTCCCCCATATTATCTCACTATAGACTTTCACATTCCTTAAATTATGCATGTCTATTTCATTACGGGTTTAAAACCATATAATCACTCAATATTCAACTAAGCTGACTTAAGTCTTCAATCATTGCTGTTTATCTCTTTCAAATCTCGCCAACTATTAACTTCACTTCCTTTAGTGAATCAACCTAACAACTTTATTATCTTTATGTCTTCATCTTAATCAAACCCTTAGGGTCACCCATTTTACACTTAAACCTTTCGTTTCTAAAATTTGTTAATTCTAGACGCTTATTAGGCATATGTGAATGTCTTTTCTACAGAAAATTGGGCATGATCTTTTTGTAAATCGGACTATCCACCTGTTTTCAAACCAAGCCAATCAACAATTCATACTACTATAAAGTCAACTCATTTTAAAACCAATTCCTTCACCATACTATAGTCAATTTCGGTTTTAATCATAACATTTTAAAAACCAAGTCCAACCCGCCCTAACCGACGATGGCCAACTACTATTTTATAAAAATCCGGATTGACTAAGTAGGTCCAATTATTTTATAATATACAACTTTATACATTTCTTGACTCCAACACATTAACTAAAACTTGAAACATATTACTCTATCATAAGAAATTTTTTGAAATAACCTTTTTATAAAATGATATATCCCGGGGTCACAGCCCCTCAATACCAATCACAAAATAATACAATTTCAACAATTAACCCAACTTCTAGCAATTTTAATAAATTGAGTTTTAATCCGATTAACTCAAATCTTTCTCCGAAGTCATCCTTAGCATCCCTAGTTTATTAGACAAAATTTCAGATTTAATGGGATGGCCTAGCTAGTGTGATAATAGCCTCCAAGTTAGGTAAAAACAGTTTTTTTTTCAAGATTCTGCGCTACCTTTACTAATTAATTCATATCTTTTCGCTCGTAACTCCGATTAACGTAAAATTAGCGCGTAAATGATCTAGAGACTATCTACTATCTAACCATATCAGCCATATGCATAGAAAAGAAAACAAATCTTCCCAGATTTTTCTGGACTGTTTCTGCAGAAATAATCGAGCAGAAATTTGGCATGGTAAACTCATCATTTTCCATTTTTATTCTACTCCAAATCCACCAACAAAAAATCCCAAACTCCTCATTTAACCATATACTACATCATACATAAACTTCAAGATATTTAGACCAACCAAGCTTATGAAATATAACCTTAGAATCAAATGAACAAGTTATGCATTTCTATGACTATCCATGCTTAAACTACATTACCCATAACTCTTACAATCAAAGTTCAAAAATTATTAAACTTTACAAACTTCTAGTAAAGAGATTTATGAATAACTTTCATTATTTGATAAATAAGAAATAAAGCCCATAACCCCTTCAAAATCACTCCCCAAAACTGGACAGTAAATCTGGAAATTAAAAATGCTCCTGGGCATACTTTACTCAAATATTTTTCATAAATCGAAAAATAAACATTTTACTAATAAATTGCTACAGACTCTTACTGGATATCAAACCAATCTTTCATAAAAATTTCATACCAAAACATTTAATTTATGCCAAAAACGAACTAACCAAACTCACAAACCGAACACAATAATTTCTGGGTTGCACGGCCTTTACTAAAACTCGCATAACTTTTTACTCGTTAAATGAAATTAATTGAAACTTTTGAGGGTGTAAACTAGACTCCAAGTAGAATGTAAACCCAGCAAATCACTACTCAGTAATGGTCATGAGTAGACAGAACATATCCTCAAAAATAGGACAGCTACACGAAAACTGGGAGATCAACTCTACTACGCACCACTTACTCTATCATTTTTAATAAATCCAAAAATGTTCCATAAATTACCAAATTTTACAGACCTCTTCCTTAGTCACCTATACACCTTAAATAAAAATTTCAGTTCGAATTAAAGATTTACCTAGGTGAAACATTGCTCCAAATTTCAGTGTTTAGTCAAATTCGGAGGTTATGTATAAGCTACACTAAAACTGCCATAACTCCTAGCTCGTAAATCCGATCAACGCAAAATTAGCGCCCAAATGAACTAGAAATCATAAGCAACAACTTTCATTAAGACTTCAACTGAAGAAAAAGAATTAACTGGTCCGAATCAGTGCTTCAAAAACAGGGCAGTAGTTTATTAAACAAAATTATGTTGGGACAATCGAATCATGATGCTGCGTTTTATGATATGAAAACGAACGAGTTTGAATAGAAAATTAACCTTAATCGCTACGGCGCAAGCGATTCAAATCCACGTCTTCTACTGTATTCCCATATTCACCTTGAGCGAAGTGTGGCCTTCGATCCTCCCAAGGTTGCCTCCCTTCTAACTTTGAGATCTTGGAACCCTAATTCTTGGTTGCCTCCTTGAACGGCTGCTCACAAAAACCCTAGTATTTCCCAACCCTTAGCTAGAAGAGAATAAGATGAATATATAGGCTACAGTAGGGATCCTGGATAATTAGGTCGGGCCTTCCAATGACATTCTGGGTCAAGCCCAATGTCATTAAATATTAATTCAATCCACTAAAGAATTAATATTTGCACTACCTCTCCTAATGCCGTAATTTAATTATTTAATTCGGCTCCAATATTATTTGCTTATTAAATTCCCCATGTTTAAGATATCGAATGTCCATTAATTAAATTAATTTCTGATAATTAATTTAATCAATATCTTTTATCCTTGATCATCCACTCAACTTTATAATTATGCAAGAACAAATCTGCCTGCAGGACTAAAGCATAATTATCTTTATGAGCTTTCAAGAGGACATCATCACCCGAATATTTTCGGACACGGTTTCCTTTTATAGTCAATATCCCACTCTGTATGCAATGTCATTGTCCAAAACATAATATTGTGATTAACAAAAAATCACATCACATATGAATCAAAACATGTGCATTGCATACAAGTGTCAATCACTGTATCCGGATTAAGAACCTAAGCAATAATAATATTATAGAATCTTAGTTCTTCTTTATTATCAGAATAGAAGAACAATTCTAATATTTTAATCCCGTTCAATATACACAAAGCATACAAGTATTATTCAATAATCAAGATAGATTATTTCCAAATAATACTTCAGTCATTCCAGTGGTTTGTTTAACTCCACTTAAACTGTGAACATTTATTATATTATATATAGACACTGACAATCTAATATTCTGTTATCCCATTTGATACTAGATTATCCACAATATATAATATACAAACAGTGTTAAAATACGCATTCAAGATTCTCAATAAAAAAGGACAATGTCATATACTTCAAACGAATAGTTTAGTATACTCCCTAACAATCTCCCACTTATACTCAAGCTATTCTTTGAGTATATCAGTGTTTTATTACAAGCAATCCACTACCAATTAAATAACTATTATGTGACCATACATCTGACTCCTATCGCCTCCACGTGCTGCTCAAAAGCCTTAGCTGGTAAGCTCTTTGTGAAAGGATCTGCCCGGTTGTCCTTTGATGCTATATCAGTCACAATAATATCTCCTCGCTTAACGAATTGTCTTATAAGGTGATACTTACGCTCGATGTGTTTTGCTGCCTTATGGTCTCGCGGTTCCTTTGCATTTGCCACAGCACCAGTGTTATCACAATACACTGTCAAGCTCCTAGGCAAATTAGGTACCACATCTATGTCCAAAAGAAAGTTTCTGAACCATATTGCCTCTTTGGCTGCCTCCGAAGCTGCCACATATTCGGCTTCCATGGTAGAGTCAGCAACGCATTTCTACTTTACACTCCTCCATATTACAGCTCCACCTCCTAAGGTAAACACATATCCCAAGGTTGATTTCCTCTTATCTCTATCTGCTTGGAAATCTGAATCGGTATATCCTAGAGGTAACAAATCTGAGGCCTTGTAAATTAGCATATACTCCTTAGTCCTTCTCAAGTACTTGAGTATATCCTTTACTGCACTCCAATGTTCCTGTCCTGGGTTTGACTGATATCTGCTAACCATGCCCACAGCAAAACAAATATCAGGTCTCGTACATAACATTGCATACATTAAGCTTCCGCATGCCGAAGCATAGGGAACCGCTTTCATGCTCTCTATCGCCTCTGGTGTCTTAGGACACTGTTTCTTTGATAGAGCAACTCCATGTTTATAAGGCAGGTTACCCTTCTTGGAGTCCCGCATGTTAAAACGAGCCAATACCTCATCAATATAGGGCTCTTGGGATAAAGCCAACATCCTTTTCTTGCGATCCCTTATAACTTTGATCCCAAGGATGTATGCCGCTTCACCTAAGTCCTTCATTTCGAACTGTTTGAACAACCATGCCTTTACCGCTGATAACATCCCTACATTGTTTCTAATGAGTAAAATATCATCTACGTATAGCACTAGAAAAGTCACTGAACTACCATCACATTTCTTTTACACACACGACTCGCTTGAACATTGATCAAATCCGTATGACTGGATTACCTGATCAAAGCGAATATTCCAATACCTAGAAGCTTGTTTAAGTCCATAAATGGACTTCTTAAGCTTACATACCAGATGCTCTTGGCCTTCCTTAATGAATCCTTCTGGTTGTTGCATATAGATGATCTCATCATCAAGACTCCCATTTAGGAAAGCTGTCTTGACATCCATTTGCCAAATCTCATAATCGAGATGAGCTGCTATAGATAAAAGAATCCGGATCGACTTTAGCATGACTACTGGCGAAAAGGTTTCCTCATAATCGATCCCTTCTTTCTGAGTATACCCTTTCGCAACAAGTCTTGCTTTCCAAGCTTTTACCTTTTTGTCAGATCCTCTTTTTCTCTTGTAGATCCACTTACATCCAATGGGTTTTACACCTTTGGGTGGTTCCACGAGCTCCCAGACTTGATTTGAATACATAGATTCCATCTCAGATTTCATTGCTTTTTGCCATAGATCTACATCTTTGTCTTGCAGTGCTTCCTCGTATGTCATGGGATCCTCATCATGTTCCTCAGAGACCAAGTCCGAAGACTCTCCCAATAACATGAATCTGCTGGGTTTACGAATAACCCTCCCACTACGACGAGACACCGGTGTGGTATTAGTGATAGGTTGTGTGTTCTCTTGTGGCTGTTCTACTTGTACTATTGGCACTTGTTCATTATTTGTCTCTCCCACTAGTTCCTCTAAAACGACACTGCTCATGGGTTTATGGTTTATCATATAGTCCTCTTCTAGGAATCTAGCATTGGTACTAACAATGACATCCCGATCCTTAGGACTATAAAATAAATATCCTTTCGTTCCCATGGGATAGCCTACAAAAAGCCTTACTTCTGTACGAGATTCTAACTTAGTCACGTTCTTGTTCAACACATGTGCTGGACAACCCCATATCCGAATATGTCTTAGACTAGGTTTTGAACCAGTCCACAATTTTTTTGGAGTCTTAGGAACTGACTTAGAAGGAACTAAATTCAAAAGATAAGCTGCTGTTTCTAAAGCATGTCCCCAAAACGACTTGGGTAATTCTGAATAACTCATCATCGATCTAACACTCTCCAAAAGAGTACGATTCCTTCTCTCCGTTACACCATTCTATTGGGGTGTTCCAGGTGCAGTCAACTGAGACATGATCCCATTCTTTGATAAATAATCCCTAAATTCTCCAAGCAAGTATTCGCCACCACGATCTGATCGTAGTGACTTGATACATTTTCCATGTCGCTTCTCCGTTAAAGTTTTGTACTCCTTGAACTTGTCAAAGCACTCTGATTTACGGCGCAACAAATAAATGTATCCATATCTAGAATAATCATCAATAAAAGTGACAAAATATTCATAACCACCTCTTGCTTGAATATTCATGGGTCCACATAAATCAGTATGAACCAATTCTAACACTTCTTTGGCTCTATTTGTTGGGTTCCGAGGCATAAAACGCAGCGGATAAACGTAAATATAACGAAAATTTTCGGAACCCAAACGCAGGATCATGTATAAGAATTGACGGATTATGGTGATAATCGAATCATACCTATTAAGATTTTGAATGCCACGAACTCAACGGAGATCCTTGCTATCACGATTTGTGTCTTCCTCTCGAAAGCACCTCTATGGTATCCACACGAGCACCTTCAAGAACGTCTCACGATCTTGAACACGGAACGGAAGTACTAGCCTCCTTTGATAGGTTTCGAATTCTCTCTGCCTCTTCCTATGCTGCCTCTTCTGCTAGGGTTTTTACCAAAACGTGTAAGCCATTTAACCTATCATTATCTATTTATAATGATTGGTTAATGGGCCTTTTTAGCAAAAACCTAACCCATGTAGGCATAGGATTAAATAATAAAACATGCTTCTATTATTTAATTAATAATTAAGTCACACTTAATTATTATTGGCAGAAATATAATTCTTCAAATTCGAATTTATTTCAATTAATTAAGTCTCACTTAATTAATATAATAAATTCGAATTAATCATCAATTAATTTAAATCTATAATTTAAATTAACTATTCCTCTAGGTGCTCTATGTGTGTGACCCTATAGGCTATTATTTAATTAGCAATAATTTTATTCTCCAATAAAATTATAAACAATGAGCGGTATCTAGTAATACATCATTGCTACCTAATTAAACAATAATTAAATCGTGATTCGATAAAACCTTTCGTGATTAATGTTTCCGTGTAATATAATCCCTTTAACCATATATATTATAGATTAAACTCGAGGCATGTATTTAGTCATCCTCTTCAACATTTAATCCGGGTTTACTTGATCCATGAGTAGACTATGAAAAACAAATCATTATTTGAGCACGGCCATGCATTTTATAGTCTCACTCAATCAAGAGGCCAATAATATCTCTCCTAATTATAGGAGGGTTAAATCCTTTATCTATCATTCATATTTCTCATACGACTCATGATATACCCGATGTCCACTTTTATCATCACCCGGTCAAAGGTAACTTTTAATGTAGTCAAAGTATATCAATCCTCGTATAGAAATATAATGATCTCAAGTCAGAGGATCATTACACCATTATCACTGTGAGTCTTTCTTATGACTTAATTAAACATGAAGAATCTCACTGTGGGTCTGTCCAGTACCATGTACCCCTACATGTACCTATGTATTGACTTTAGTATCCCCATACTTATAACCAATGAGATGTGGTTATCTGTCAAACAACATACTAGTCTATTTATGTATTATTATTGTCCTATTATAATAATACTCGACTAGGGAACCTTTAAGAATATGATATATTATATAATCTCAAGTTCAAGTCATGTACTTAAACTATATAACGAGTATCATGATTCTAAGGACATTTATTATGCTAACAAATATATCGCAGTAATTAAAGTCATAATAAATACGTTTATTGAATAATCAAATGACATAAAGGTTTATCAAAATAAACATTGTATTGCCTCTAGGGCACCTACACCAACAATCTCCCACTTGCACTAGAGCCAATCACCCATGTATCTAATACCCATGGAACTAGTGTGACCGTCGTGCTTCTTCTGCGACAAGCCTTTGGTCAGTGGGTCTGCAATGTTATCATTTGTGTGCACTTTACATATGTGTATGTCACCCCTTTCATTAATCTCTCGAATGAGGTGATATCTCCTGAGTATGTGTTTGGTTCGGGAGTGAGCTCTAGGTTCTTTAGCCTGTGCAATGGCTCCATTATTATCGCAGTATAGATCAATGGGATCTGCGATCGATGGAACCACTCCCAAATCAGTAATGAATTTTCGAATCCAAACAGCTTCCTTAGCCGCTTCACAAGCTGCAATGTACTCAGCCTCCATTGTAGAATCAGCTACTGTTTCTTGCTTTGAACTCTTCCAACTTACAGCACCTCCGTTTAGACAAAACACAAAACCAGACTGTGATACAGTATCATCCCTGTCTGTTTGGAAACTTGCATCGGTGTAACCTTTTACAACCAGTTTTTCCTCTCCTCCATACACCAAGAATGAATCTTTAGTCCTTTTCAAGTACTTTAGAATATTCTTGACAGCCGTCCAGTGACCTTCACCTGGATTAGATTGGTATCTGCTCGTCATGCTTAAAGCATACGAAACATCTGGGCGAGTACATACCATTGCATACATGATGGATCCAATTGCTGAGGCATATGGAACCTTACTCATACGGTCCTTGTCATCCAATGATTTCGGACACTGATCTTTAGAGATCGTTATCCCTTGAGACACGGGGACATATCCCCTTTTTGCATTTTGCATACCAAAACGATGCAAAACCTTATCGATGTATGTACTCTGACTTAGACCGATCATCCTTCTAGATCTATCCCTATAGATCCTCATTCCTAGAATGTAGGATGCTTCACCTAAGTCTTTCATAGAGAAGTTGCTCCTTAACCAAATCTTAACAGCCTTGAGAGAAGGTATGTCATTCCCCATTAGTAGTATATCATCAACATATAGTACTATGAATGCCACATGGCTCCCACTAACCTTTTTGTAAACACAAGGTTCATCTTCGTTTTGAATAAAGCCATACTCCTTGACTGTTTCATCAAAACGGATATTCCATCTCCTTGAGGCTTGCTTCAATCCATAAATGGATCGACGTAATTTACATACCTTGCTAACATTCCTTGGATCGACAAAACCTTCAGGTTGTGTCATGTACACATCCACATCCTCTTCAAGGATTCCGTTAAGGAATGCTGTTTTGACATCCATTTGCCAGATTTCATAATCATGGAATGCTGCAATAGCAAGCAAAATCCTTATGGACTTGACCATAGCCACTGGTGAGAAAGTTTCATCATAGTCAATACCATGAATTTGTCTGAAACCTTTTGCAACCAGCCTTGCTTTATAGGTCTGAACATTTCCATCCATGTCAGTTTTCTTCTTGAAAACCCATTTGCACCCTATGGGTTTTACCCCTTCAGGTGGATCAACCAAGGTCCATACTCGGTTTTCATACATGGAATCCATCTCGGATTTCATGGCTTCTAGCCATCTCTTAGAGTCTGGACTGTTCGTAGCATCTTGGTATGTGAGAGGCTCATCTTCATCTATGAGCATCAAATCACCACATTGAGTCAAGAGAAATCCATATCTCTCTGGCTCATGGCGAATTCTACCAGTTCTACGAACAACCTGTGTTTGTTGAGCATTATCATTATCCTGCTCTTGTTCCACTTCAGGTTCAATGCTATTTTGTGGTTCTCGATCTTCATCGAGGTCTATAGTTCTCCCACTGTTTCTTTTGGAAACAAAATCTCTTTCCATGAAAACAGCATCTCGAGCAATGAACACTTTCTGCTCAGTAGGACTATAGAAATAGTACGCCTTTGTTTCCTTAGGGTATCCCACAAAATTGCACTCTTCAGATTTAGGTCCAAGCTTGTCAGATACTTGACGTTTCACAAACGCCTTGCATCCCCAAACTTTCATAAAGCTCATGCCTGACCGTTTCTCCTCCCATATCTCATATGGAGTCTTTTGAACCTTCTTAGTAGGAACACGGTTAAGTGTGAAAGCTGCTGTTTCTAGAGCGTAACCCCAGAAACTAATTGGAAGATCTGCATGACTCATCATCGATCGCACCATGTCCAACAAGGTGCGATTTCTCCTCTCTGAAACTCCATTCCATTGAGGTGTACCTGGTGGAGTGAGCTGTGATACAATACCACACTCCTTTAAATAATCTTTAAATTCTGTGCTCAAGTATTCTCCTCCACGATCAGATCGTAAGACTTTAATACTTGCGCCTCCGCCAATTTGCTTCTCTACTTCAGCCTTGTATTCTTTGAACTTTTCAAAAGAATCAGATTTATTCTTCATAAGATATACATATCCATATCTACTGAAATCATCAGTAAATGTTATGAAGTAGTAGTAGCCTCCTCTCGCCATCACACGCATTGGGCCACATACATCACTATGTATTAGCTCAAGTCGTTCAGTGGCCCTTTTACCCTTACCAGTGAAAGGGGCTTTAGTCATTTTACCAAGCAAACAAGATTCGCATTCTTGGTATGATTCAAAATCAAACTTATCCAAATATCCATCCTTATGTAATTTGGATATGCGTTTCTCATTTATATGGCCTAGACGACAATGCCAGAGGTATGTTTGATTTGAGTCATTAACTTTAAGTCGTTTGTTTTCTATATTACAGACAGGATTATCTAAGTCAAGAACATATAAACCATTAAACAAACGCGCAACACCATAGGTTAAATCATTCAAAGCAAAAGAGCAACTGTTGTCCTTTATTGTAAACGAAAAACCTTTCTTGTCCAAACAAGAAACAGAAATAATGTTTCTGCGAATTGCAGGCACGTAATAACAATTCTCCAGTTCTAAAACTAGCCCAGAGGGCAAAGATAAATAATAGGTTCCTACAGCTAAAGCAGCAACTCTTGCTCCGTTGCCAACTCGTAGGTCCATTTCTCCTTTAGCCAATGTCCTACTTCTCTGCATTTCCTGCACATTTATACAAATGTGAGAAGCACATCCGGTATCCAATACCCAAGATGTAGAAATAGACAGATTGACTTCTATAACATATATACCTGAATTAGAAGCTTGCTCAGCCCTCTTCTTCTTCAGATCCTCCAAGTAAACTGAACAGTTTCTCTTCCAGTGACCAGTTTTCTTACAGTAGTGACATTCACCCTTAGCGACCCCACCTTTAGGCTTTAAAGCCTGTTTAGGACCTGACTTTGGCTTGGGTGTAGAATCAGAACATGTCTTCTTCTTACCCTTCCACTTGCCTTTCCCTTTGGCCTTACCTTTATTGCCCACCATCAGTATGGGAGCAGGTTCAGCCGTCTTCATGTTGGTCTCATATGTTCTCAACATAGCCAACAATTCAGTAGGTGTTTTGTCAAACTCATTCATATTGTAGTTCATAACAAACTGAGTGAATTTGTTGTTCAAAGAATTCAAGATTAGGTCAATACCAGTTTCCGGACCAATCGGGAAACCCAAAGTATCAAGATACTCAATGTAACCAATCATCTTCAGAACATGTGGGCCAACTGGTTCATTTGCCCCTTGTTTGCAGTTAAAGAGTGACTTGCTCGTGTTGAACCTTTCTTGACGATTTTGGCTTGCAAACATGCTTTGTAAGTGCTCATTGATAGTATATGCATCCATATGCACATGCTGTCTTTGAAGCTCAGCACTCATAGTTGCTAACATAAGACACGCAAAATCAGTTGCATCATTCTCATCCTTTGTGTGGGCCGCTCGTTCCTCAACAGTAGCGCCCTCAGGAAGGGGACCTGCCGGAGGAATATCAATGACATGAAGCTTGCGCTCCTGCCTGAGGACAATCCTCAAATTCCTCTGCCAGTCTAGGAAGTTGTTTCCTCCTGTCAGCTTATCCTTCTCAAGGACAGATCGTACGGATAGTGTGTTTGTGTTGTTTGTCATTACTTGGTATCTACAATGATAAAAGCACAAAATTAAACATTAGATTGTCTGAGTTATTTATTATGTTCAAATGATTATGATACATTCATAATATATCTCCCACTATTTTTATCAAATCAATAGCCCTTACTATTAATTTGGAAAGTATATCCCATAATCCTTTCTAGTGAGCCAAGATCCATATTTCGTCATGTCTCAAGTCAACCACTGGAAGTCCTTAAGAATGATTATTTAGGTAGACAACATTTGTCAATTATATCATATATAATTCTTGGATAGTTTGGTGAGCAACGATTGATCTTATCTATCTAATAGATTTTAACCAAACTCTATGCTTCTAAGTTCATAATGGTTGAATATAACTGTTTACTTTCACCTTATTATGACGACTCAGTTAAGTTTGACCCAATGATACAACGGCCGAATATAACCGTTTATATTCGTCGCATCTCACCACGATAGACAGGAGTCCCCTGCCACTGACAGTCTTTCCCCTAATCGATCTAGGATTCGATGAGTGTTCATTCATTGGAAAGCATCTGATTAAAACTTAATATTTTGTTAAGGGGTTTAGAAAATTTTACGACGATCATGATCACATCATGAAGAGATCCTCAATTTTTCCTTGAACTAAATATTTCAAATTGACATCTTAAATTGTTCATTTCCCAGGTAGATGGAGGATACCAGTGGTCACACTTAAAACCCATCAGCCTTACGAATACGCATATCCGTTTTTGTCAGAAAATCCCAATTATAGATATCAAAATCCATATTCAATTCCGTGTTTTAAAAATCCATATTTCATAAACACAAGAATCTCATGATCGTTTGTTGATTTTAAAATCTTGAATCGTTACAGATTTTATCTTGAGTCGTTACAGATTTTATCTTGTTTAAACAAGCATGGCATGGGTGTCGTATCTAATACATACATACATACATACATGATTAATCTAATTAAAGCATGCATCATTCATACATCAATATGTAAAGTGCAGTATGTAAACGTGCTTGGTTATGGCCCCTTTCCTATGTGATCCTTTCGAGCTAATGAAAGGATCAAAGTCAATCTATGGTGGTAAAATATAAATACAATTACATGTCTTCATTCTTCTTGTATCCACTAGTGCCTGCTCCTCTTCTTGGATCATCTTTCAGTCTTCAAGTACATTACATGGAATAATTGAATACAACCTAAGCTAATGTACTTACATAAGAAAACTCGAGTTACATTCGAGGTTAAACAATTACAAGAATGAAGAAAACGACATGCAAGTCGTATTTATAAAACCAAAACCAAAAACCATTAATCTAGGGGTCTAAGGGCCATAACCAGCACCATGCTCAAGTACACAAAATAAAATATTGCGGGGGTCCGGGGGCGGCAGCCCCTGGGCGGGGGTCCGGGGGCGGCAGCCCCTGGGCGGGGTCTGGGGCGGCAGCCCCAGGCGGGGTCTGGGGGCGGCAGTCCTATTTTCGAAGACCAGTCCTATTCAGAAATCATCAATTTCTGAACTACAGATCATATCTGTTGGCCCTTTTTCCCACTGCATCTTATACAGTTTCAGAAGCATGTATCATATACATACTTATCATATCCCAGTTAACAGATCATGTCCAACATAATCTGACCACCAGTTTATATCACTATACAAACTGACCCTCATGCATAATATACAAATCGCAATATGGCATATAAATCAGTCATGACAAATCATTAACATGCTAGTATCATCACCACATATTACAATTCGAATATACATGAAGAACATAGCATGGCAGAAGCATGGCAGTAACAAAGCAGTAGCATGGCAGTGGCATGGCAGTCACCAAAACAGGCATATTTGCATCAAATACAATTAACACGTAACCAAATCAGTCCCTTATACACGTAGCTCTGATACCATTGTTGGGTTCCGAGGCATAAAACGCAGCGGATAAACGTAAATATAACGAAAATTTTCGGAACCCAAACGCAGGATCATGTATAAGAATTGACGGATTATGGTGATAATCGAATCATACCTATTAAGATTTTGAATGCCACGAACTCAACGGAGATCCTTGCTATCACGATTTGTGTCTTCCTCTCGAAAGCACCTCTATGGTATCCACACGAGCACCTTCAAGAACGTCTCACGATCTTGAACACGGAACGGAAGTACTAGCCTCCTTTGATAGGTTTCGAATTCTCTCTGCCTCTTCCTATGCTGCCTCTTCTGCTAGGGTTTTTACCAAAACGTGTAAGCCATTTAACCTATCATTATCTATTTATAAT
The DNA here is from genome assembly GCA_028671895.1 of Oenanthe sinensis. Lineage (NCBI taxonomy): Eukaryota > Viridiplantae > Streptophyta > Magnoliopsida > Apiales > Apiaceae > Oenanthe > Oenanthe sinensis. Next base: position 17,408,627 of record CM053804.1, on the reverse strand, counting down.
GATTGGTTAATGGGCCTTTTTAGCAAAAACCTAACCCATGTAGGCATAGGATTAAATAATAAAACATGCTTCTATTATTTAATTAATAATTAAGTCACACTTAATTATTATTGGCAGAAATATAATTCTTCAAATTCGAATTTATTTCAATTAATTAAGTCTCACTTAATTAATATAATAAATTCGAATTAATCATCAATTAATTTAAATCTATAATTTAAATTAACTATTCCTCTAGGTGCTCTATGTGTGTGACCCTATAGGCTATTATTTAATTAGCAATAATTTTATTCTCCAATAAAATTATAAACAATGAGCGGTATCTAGTAATACATCATTGCTACCTAATTAAACAATAATTAAATCGTGATTCGATAAAACCTTTCGTGATTAATGTTTCCGTGTAATATAATCCCTTTAACCATATATATTATAGATTAAACTCGAGGCATGTATTTAGTCATCCTCTTCAACATTTAATCCGGGTTTACTTGATCCATGAGTAGACTATGAAAAACAAATCATTATTTGAGCACGGCCATGCATTTTATAGTCTCACTCAATCAAGAGGCCAATAATATCTCTCCTAATTATAGGAGGGTTAAATCCTTTATCTATCATTCATATTTCTCATACGACTCATGATATACCCGATGTCCACTTTTATCATCACCCGGTCAAAGGTAACTTTTAATGTAGTCAAAGTATATCAATCCTCGTATAGAAATATAATGATCTCAAGTCAGAGGATCATTACACCATTATCACTGTGAGTCTTTCTTATGACTTAATTAAACATGAAGAATCTCACTGTGGGTCTGTCCAGTACCATGTACCCCTACATGTACCTATGTATTGACTTTAGTATCCCCATACTTATAACCAATGAGATGTGGTTATCTGTCAAACAACATACTAGTCTATTTATGTATTATTATTGTCCTATCATAATAATACTCGACTAGGGAACCTTTAAGAATATGATATATTATATAATCTCAAGTTCAAGTCATGTACTTAAACTATATAACGAGTATCATGATTCTAAGGACATTTATTATGCTAACAAATATATCGCAGTAATTAAAGTCATAATAAATACGTTTATTGAATAATCAAATGACATAAAGGTTTATCAAAATAAACATTGTATTGCCTCTAGGGCACCTACACCAACACTATTCCCCTTTGCCTTAAAAGGCCTAGTGGTCATTTTACCTTCCAAACAGGATTCACAGACTGGAAATGGCTCCACTGCCAATGAGCCTAAAGGCCCATCTACTACCAGTCTTTGAATCCTCCTCAAGTTAATATGACCTAATCTTAAGTGCCAAAGATATGTTTGGTTCAAAGAAGAAGGTTCCTTTCTTTTAGTAGTGATAGAAGATGTGTTATTTAATACCCTATGTTGTAGTTGCAGTGCAGGTTGATTAGGAGTGATTATGTATAAATTGTCTTGCAATGTACCAGAACATATAACTAGTTTATTCCTCATAATTGAAACATTATGATCCAAACAAACATTATAACCATCCAAAGCAAGTTTAGAAACCGAAATTAAATTCCTTCTAAACGAAGGTACATAAAGACAATTGTTCAAAACCAAATTCCTATCATCACCAAAAGATAAATTAACATCTCCCACTGCAACTACTGCTACTTTCGTAGCATCTCCCATGAACACATATATCTCGCCATCTCTAAGCATTCTGGATTGCTGGAACCCCTGCATAGAAATACAAACATGATCAGTGGCTCCTGTATCTACACACCAAGTGCTCGTAGATATAGCCGCTATATATGTTTCTGTAACTAGAGAAAGAGACATACCAGTATTGTTTTTCTTCTTAGGAAGAGGACAATCCTGTTTCCAGTGACCCGACTGCTTGCACCTGAAGCACTTGCCCTTGGGCTTTTTCACAGCACCACCTTGAACTCCCACAGCTTTCACAACTTTCTGTGTCTGAGCCTTTTTCTTCTTCTTGGCTTTCGGCTTAGAAGAAGAAGGTTTCTCAGCCACATTGACTTGAACACTCTGCTGAAAAAGTCCTTCAGCTGCCTGAAGTTCTGTCAGAAGTTCCGCAAGACTATACATTCTTTTGTTCATGGTGTAATTCAAGCGGAACTGCTCAAAACGTTTGGGTAAACTCATAAGGATGATATCGATCTGGGTTTCCCCATCAACCTCAGCACCAAGGATCTCCATCTCATTCAGATGTGACATCATCCTGAGAACATGATCCCTTACAGGTGTCCCTTCAGCCATCTGAGTGTTCATTAAAGCTTTCATTGCTACTTGCCTTGCAGCCCTATTCTGATCTCCAAAAAGTTCTTTGAGATTAAAGAGCATATCTGAAGCAGTGGCCATAGCCTGATGCTGATGCTGCAAAACACCTGACATTGCTGCCAGAATGTAACATCGCGACATCTCATCAGCCTTAATCCACTTCTTATAATACTCCTTCTCAACTTCAGAAGCATTCTCAGCAGGCTCCTCTGGCTTGGGTTCATTAATGCAAAATTTGTACTCCTCAGCAGTCAACACAATGTCCAAATTACGTTTCCATTCAATATAGTTAGGTCCAGTAAGTTTGTTATCCTTAAGTATGGTAAAAAGTGGATTAAAGCCCATTATATCCTGAGAATCATACATATAACACATAATTAGAGGGTGTTTTAAAAAAATTGGTTCCTCTAACAATTATTTAAAATTAAAACACCAACACTTAAACACCATAGGTTTCCGGTATGCCACGTTGGGTGACTTATATACCACCTAAATTTATTTAAATGTTACTTCGGTCCTACTACTAAATAATTAGTCACGTTAGGGTGATCTATATTATTTTTCATAGCTAAGTGTATACTATTATTAAATCTTAAATTAATAATAATAATACCAGATGCGCCTTTTGACTATGATAAATTCTTGCTCCTAACAATAAGATACTACTAAAATTACAAATCTAAAGAGTATTCAGACTGACTGGCCAGGCCGGTGGAAACATTGCCAAGAGGCTAACCACTTTTCTAGACACCAATCTAAATGGCCAGGTAAGCTGCACGCTTTCCTAGTCACCAACGCAAGAATACTCAAAGATGTGTTATTTTAGATTCTCTTCCTAGTTGAGCGTGAAAGCTATCAAAAAATAGGGTATCCTTTTATTATTTGAATTCTATGAAACTTAGTACGCCACGTTGGGTGACATATGTACCTTCCAATATTCATAATTAATTTTAGAAGTTTGTTCTAGTAATTTCCATAACACTCTAGACACCATAAATTACATGCCACGATGGGTGACGTATACATAATTTATATTCGACTTAGTGTTAAATTACATACAAACAATAATGGAGACCATGGGATTTAATACCAAATTAATTCCCTCTCCCACTTAGTATTTTACTATGAGGATTTTATCTAGATGCATCGTCCTATGTTATTTTTTCGCAGTCCACATGTATCATAATAACAATACATATAACACATAACATAGCAGCATACTCATCAAGATTAAAGCATAATAAAACAGCCCTATGTCCATGTCGTTCTAGCATGCGAAGGTTTAGTATCACATGGCATAACAAACAAACATGGAACACATAGTAGTAATAATCAAGATCAGCAAACATTATGTAAAACATAATAAAATACATCCACTATTATGGCCCCGAAGAATAATCTTCAAAATCATCCATCGATAAATTTTCGAAAATCTCCAGCCGCCTGTTTGACTGCCTAAACGAGCTCAGAATGGCTTGAAAAATCTGGAGATGGTTCCCATCTTAGCCTGTAGGTCTCGTTCTGCCGTTTCCGAAAAGGTATTATTCGCCCCAATCGGATATCGTATGCAAAATCTGTAGCCAGAACAGCGAAGCAGCCACGAAAACAGCATATAGCAGCGGAAGAACTCTGTTTCTCGCATCTTCGTTGATCAAACAATTACATACGACAAATACAACAGAAAAATCTATTCTATTACATCAGATCATAATCTAAATTGAATACAATTCGAATTACAAGATTACAATCAAAATAGAAATCAAAATTTAAAACTAATCATGATCCACCCTCATGATTTAATTTACAACCACGATAAACCACGTGGGATCCAAAAACATAATTACAACCATGGCCATAATAGTGGATAACAACCTGCATCAAAAAACAATACAAACCCACCACTATATACATACATAATTACGACATGGACATCATATCATATAACGCAGAACCCTAGAACCTGGCTCTTGATGCCAATTGTTGGGACAATCGAATCATGATGCTGCGTTTTATGATATGAAAACGAACGAGTTTGAATAGAAAATTAACCTTAATCGCTACGGCGCAAGCGATTCAAATCCACGTCTTCTACTGTATTCCCGTATTCACCTTGAGCGAAGTGTGGCCTTCGATCCTCCCAAGGTTGCCTCCCTTCTAACTTTGAGATCTTGGAACCCTAATTCTTGGTTGCCTCCTTGAACGGCTGCTCACAAAAACCCTAGTATTTCCCAACCCTTAGCTAGAAGAGAATAAGATGAATATATAGGCTACAGTAGGGATCCTGGATAATTAGGTCGGGCCTTCCAATGACATTCTGGGTCAAGCCCAATGTCATTAAATATTAATTCAATCCACTAAAGAATTAATATTTGCACTACCTCTCCTAATGCCGTAATTTAATTATTTAATTCGGCTCCAATATTATTTGCTTATTAAATTCCCCATGTTTAAGATATCGAATGTCCATTAATTAAATTAATTTCTGATAATTAATTTAATCAATATCTTTTATCCTTGATCATCCACTCAACTTTATAATTATGCAAGAACAAATCTGCCTGCAGGACTAAAGCATAATTCTCTTTATGAGCTTTCAAGAGGACATCATCACCCGAATATTTTCGGACACGGTTTCCTTTTATAGTCAATGTCCCACTCTGTATGCAATGTCATTGTCCAAAACATAATATTGTGATTAACAAAAAATCACATCACATATGAATCAAAACATGTGCATTGCATACAAGTGTCAATCACTGTATCCGGATTAAGAACCTAAGCAATAATAATATTATAGAATCTTAGTTCTTCTTTATTATCAGAATAGAAGAACAATTCTAATATTTTAATCCCGTTCAATATACACAAAGCATACAAGTATTATTCAATAATCAAGATAGATTATTTCCAAATAATACTTCAGTCATTCCAGTGGTTTGTTTAACTCCACTTAAACTGTGAACATTTATTATATTATATATAGACACTGACAATCTAATATTCTGTTATCCCATTTGATACTAGATTATCCACAATATATAATATACAAACAGTGTTAAAATACGCATTCAAGATTCTCAATAAAAAAGGACAATGTCATATACTTCAAACGAATAGTTCAGTATACTCCCTAACAAATTATAGTTGTAAAGAAAGTCCTTATACCTCTCTAGCAAAAATCCCACCAAGAATCAAGCAAAGAATCATTCTCTCCCTCCTCTTCTCTTCTTACATTAGCTGAAATGGAAAAGCATGGAATGAGGAAGAAGCTTGCATCTTTTCCCTTCTTCTTCTTCCTTTCTCCTTCTCTCTTTCTCTCTTTCTCTCTTCTCTTCTCTCTTCTGTCTCTCTTTTCTTTGTTCGGTCAAATGATGAAGAAGATGGGGAGAGCTGATTTTTGTGGATAAAAATGGGTTAGGTGGATGTTTTATGACCACACAAATAAAAGGCTAGCTTTATTCCTCGTTTTTACTACCACACTCGGCTAATTCATATTTTGAGCTAGAAATTCTAATTTGTAAAAATTAAATTTCTAACATAATTAAATAATAGAATACTTTTGAAGATTTATGGAAAAAGAATTAGAATTAAATCTAATTTTTCCAAATTGATATGTATTTTACAAAATATTAAATCGTTTAATGATTTTGAGAATTAAATCTATTTTAAAAATAAATAAGAATGAGAATAAAAATATTCATGGAATGAAATTATATTTATAAATATGTAATCTCATTCTTAAAATATCTCAAAACTTTAATAAGCGAGAATCAAAATTAATTGATTTTCCCCTTGATTTGAATAAAATATATTAAATTTTATTCAACGAACATTTAATAAAATTTAAACATATCAATCTCTACCAATTTTATAAATCCTCAAACAAGGTTGAAAGATATTTTCAGACAATTCTATAATCCTCCATCTATTAAAAAATACTTTTCACCTTTAAAATAAATAAAAAATTTACCCGAATAAAATACCGATTCGAGATACCAACTCGATCAGTAAAAATTTTAAACAGACCCAATTTCTCTGAACCAGAAATTAACTAAATAAATAATGTTGGAAATCCATCCAACTAGAATAAAATATTAAAATTTTTATTCCTCCAATATTTTAGAAAATCAATAATTATTTAAATAATAATAAAAATTAAATTCTGAAAAATTTGGGTTGTTATAGCCTACCCACCTTATAAGGATTCCGTCCTCGGAATCAACTAAGAAAATCACAAGGTTCCCTCTGCCAATTTTCTATTACTTTATCTTGACATACTCATATTTTCTCGATTAGCTCTGGTTCATTCGAATCTCAAGAAGTGTTTCTGTCTTTTCCGCTGAGAACTTCACTTCGATCTCCATTTGCTCAAACTCTATATTAAATATTCCGAGAAAACTAACATCTTTGGTCGTTCTTTCCTACTAAAGGGATCGGCCACCACATTGGCCTTGCCTAATCTCCCGGTTGGTTGAAAGACCCTATATATTTCCTCTTGCATGACTAGCACTCTGGTAGTGGGGTTTTGATTGCTTGGGGGGGTGGCGCTCTCGTTTGCCTACCGTCCTGATTAATAGTTTCACCCTCAGTCCTTTGGAATACCAAGCCTCTCTCAACCTGGGATCCCTTGTGTATCACGAGCCTTCTTCGAGGCTAAGCTACTTCTCAATAGAATAACTCTTCTTAATAAGAAGAAACAATTGACTCAGTTACTCTGCCCACTAACATGGTACTCGTCTCATGATCCTCTTTTGTTCTTGGCAATCTCACCACAATTCTCAATTCCTCTTAGTGAGGTTATCTCATTACGACATAGTTGGCATACCTTCCAAAACATTTAGGGATAACCGGAATCAGAGAATTTTGAGGAGAAAAGATTTCATCACGAAACAAGTGTCACATAATGGTAGTCATTATTTGAAAATAAAAGAATGACTGAGAGATCAATATGATCAAAAGAACTCAACGTTGCATGCCTTATTAAGACACTCACAAGTAAAGAGGTGTTTCCCCTTCTTATGATGTACAACTCACAAGTGATGGCATCCCATCAAACTTCTATCACACAGACAGATAGTCCTTGTGTCCCCTATAAATAAGGTTGTTCATCTCAGTTATAATAAAGAAGTATGAAATGAATTCAAAATCAGACCAATAAAATTCAACTTTTGATAATTGATTCTCTAAGGCTCACCTTGGAATAAAACTGAACAGACTCCAAAGGTGTTATTTTCGGAGAAAAGAATAACCAGAAAAGAAAGTACTGGTACACAACAAGCAAGTGAGGAATATATTGCAAATAGAGTTATCCACCACTTAGAGAAAAATGGAAATTGAAGTATCACAAACTCGACAGTGCCTCAGAAATTTGAAAGTAAGTATCACAACAGCCTCTGGCACAATTGAATACCCAAATACGGGTGAACACCAATATCAAAAATATAACTCAAAAGAGGAAATATATCTTCTAGCAAAAATCTCTTTTTGGAGAGGTTTCAAAATAAGTTGTAGGAAAGAAAGGATTGCCAATGTCTTCACATACGCTTTATCTATCAATTACTCGGAAAGATCATCGTTTCACTATATAACTCTATTTCTCCCCGTCCTGAGGTTATCCATATCCTACATCGTCGTCGACTCGTAATAATCTCTGGAGATTCCACAGTAGACATCAACAGCCGCAAAGAGTTCTATCCAACTCAGTACAGTCACCTCAAGCAAATGCTCCAATTTTTACCTTATTCATTGGTACTATATACAATAGTCCAACACGAACTCTACATGAGCTCAAACGTTCTCACATAACTATACACAATCCTACACACTCTCGTTTCTAGTTTACTATAACCTCAGCTCTGATACCATTCTGTAACGCCCCCAAATCCGGGGTCATGGATCTGGTCGTCACTGCGGAAATTCTCAATAAGAAAGTAGTTCAAAATACTGTAAAAAGAATCAATAAGGGTTCAACAGTTCCCATTAACATTATCAGTAACTTAGCATATTGGCTTTCGTTATAGTGTAGGACCAGTGAAAGTTCAACAGTTCCCATTAACACTATCAGTAACTTAGCACCATGGCTTTCGTTATAGAGTAGGACCAATGAAAGTTCAACAGTTCCCATTAACACTATCAGTAACTTAGCACCTATGCCTTTATTACAGTGTTAATGTCAAATTCCAATCGGAAGAAGTGGGACTATACTGGAGCACACCCACAGTACACGATGATCAGTCGTATAGTACCGTGAAATTTTCTACTACTAGATGGATGATCCTAACCGGTCATCACCCAAGGAAACACATGGGCCTTAAAAACTTTTCCGCTGGGTCGGTGTCAATCGACTTCTTACGCTAACCGGGCGACATCAAAGGCCCAAAATTATCTCTAGTCCCTTGAAGAACCCTATCCATACCTGGAATAGAAATTAATCCAAGTTCCCCAAGCGTAGCGCTTGTTGATAGGTCCGATTTGGAAAGATTATAATTTATCTGGAAGGAAATTGAATTCAAGTTCTAGAAGGCCTCAATTCTCTTTTAAGATCTCAACGCCAGTTATTTGATTAACTTCCAGAATTATGGGGAAGTAATCTCGTATGTGCAGGTTGGCCTTCGGTCAACTAATCCCCATTGGGTAAAGTATTTTTCGACTAATAAGTTTCAACAATCAATAATTCAAGGTTCCAACAATTTTGTAAAACGAGGTTCACAAGCTCGATACAATTTTATAATAATTCATGAAATAGAACCCAAAGTTGAATCGTTCATTGACAGGATAAAACCTTTGAATAAATATAGGTTAAGAACAGAAAGTTTGCAAGGCATGAGTTGAGAAGGAAACACTTGCATAAACATGATTCAAAATATTCTTATATAGAATAAAAGTACGAAGTTAAAAAACTTGCCTTTGGTCCTTAGCAACGGGCATGCATTCCAATTAAGTCTCCTTTTCTCACAATATGGAATATATTTTCTCTCGTTACTAGATGTCATAATACTCCAACTCGATAATATACTAACAGTACAAAATATATATCTGCTCGGTCTCATATCCCAAGCAAACACAACTCAAATATACATTTAGTTATTAAAACCCAAAATCAAACCAACTAAATAAATCCTCATTGGGAAACCAAGCACTTTTATTATAGACTTGCTTTACCACTTATATCTCCAAAATGTCCATTTTAAAACTATTCCCCCATATTATCTCACTATAGACTTTCACATTCCTTAAATTACGCGTGTCTATTTCATTACGGGTTTAAAATCATATAATAACTCAATATTCAACTAAGCTGACTTAAGTCTTCAATCATTACTGTTTATCTCTTTCAAATCCACCAACAAAAAATCCCAAACTCCTCATTTAACCATATACTACATCATACATAAACTTCAAGATATTTAGACCAACCAAGCTTATGAAATATAACCTTAGAATCAAATGAACAAGTTATGCATTTCTATGACTATCCATGATTAAACTACATTACCCATAACAATTTCAATCAAAGTTCAAAAATGACTAAACTTTACAAACTTCTAGTAAAGAGATTTATTAATAACTTTCATTAATTGATAAACAAGAAATAAAGTCCATAACCCCTTCAAAATCACTCCCCAAAATTGGACAGTATATCTGGAAATTAAAAATGCTCCTGGGCATACTTTACTCAAACATTTTTCATAAATCGAAAAATAAACATTTTACTACCAAATTGCTACAGCCTCTTCCTGGATATTAAAACAATCTTGAATAAAAATTTCATAACCAAAACATTTCATTTAGGTCAAAAACGAACTAACCAAACTCACAAACTGAACACAATAATTTCTGGGTTGCACGGCCTTTACTAAAATTCGCATAACTTTTTACTCGTTAAATGAAATTACTTGAAAACTTTGAGGGTGTAAACTAGACTCCAAGTAGAATGTAAACCTAGCAAACCACTACCCAGTAATGGCCATGAGTAGATAGAACATATCCTCAAAAATAGGACAACTACACGAAAACTGGGAGATCAACTCTACTACGCACCACTTACTCTATCATTTTTAATAAATCCAAAAATATTCCATAAATTACCAAATTTTACAGACCTCTTCCTTAGTCACCTATACACCTTAAATAAAAATTTAGTTCGAATTAAAGAGTTTACCTAGGTGAAACATTGCTCCAAATTTCAGTGTTTAGTCAAATTCGGAGGTTATGTACAAGCTACACTAAAACTGTCATAACTCCTAGCTCGTAAATCCGATCAACGCAAAATTAGTGCCCAAATGAACTAGAAATCATAAGCAACAACTTTCATTAAGACTTCAACTGAAGAAAAAGAATTAACTAGTCCGAATCAGTGCTTCAAATACAGGACAGTAGCTTATTAAAACAAAATTATAGTTGTAAAGAAAGTCTTTATACCTCTCTAGCAAAAAACCCAATAAGACTCAAGCAAATAATCATTCTCTCCCTCCTCTTCTCTTCTTACATCAGCTGAAATGGAAAAACATAGAATGAGGAAGAAGCTTGCATCTTTTCCCTTCTTCTTCTTCCTTTCTCCTTCTCTCTCTCTCTCTCTCTCTCTTTCTCTCTTTCTCTCTTCTCTTCTCTCTTCTCTCTCTCTTTTCTTTGTTCGGTCAAATGATGAAGAAGAAGGGGAGAGCTGATTTTTGTGGATAAATATGAGTTAGGTGGATGTTTTATGGCCACACAAATAAAAGGCTAGCTTTATTCCTCGTTTTTGCTACCACACTCGGCTAATTCATATTTTGAGCTAGAAATTCTAATTTGTAAAAATTAAATTTCCAACATAATTAACTAATAGAATACTTTTGAAGATTTATGGAAAAAGAATTAGAATTAAATCTAATTTTTCCAAATTGATATGCATTTTACAAATTATTAAATCGTTTCATGATTTTGAGAATTAAATCTATTTTAAAAATAAATAAGAATGAGAATAAAAATATTCATGGGATGAAATTATATTTATAAATATGTAATCTCATTCTTAAAATATCTCAAATCTTTAATAAGCGAGAATCAAAATTAATTGATTTCCCCCTTGATTTGAATAAAATATATTAAATTTTATTCAACGACCATTTAATAAAATTTAAACATATCAATCTCTACCAATTTTATAAATCCTCAAACAAGGTTGAAAGATATTTTCAGACAATTCTATAATCCTCCATCTATTAAAAAATACTTTTCACCTTTTAAATAAATAAAAAATTTACCAGAATAAAATACCGACTCGAGATACCAACTCGATCAGTAAAAATTTTAAACAGACCCAATTTCTCTGAACCAGAAATTAACTAAATAAATAATGTTGGAAATCCATCCAACTAGAATAAAATATTAAAATTTTTATTCTAATATTTTAGAAAATCAATAATTATTTAAATAATAATAAAAATTAAATTCTGAAAAATTTAAGTTGTTATACCTTCCAATGTTTATACACATTAAGATCTAGATTGAGAAGGAGTGGGTTTGCCAAAGTAAAGTGCTCTTATCAATCATGGGAAAATGTGATAAGTAATTGTACTTTGTTTATTAAACGTTGGGTCTAACTTAACTAAATCATCACAATAGGATTTTGAGTTTAGAGGCATAGAGTTTGGTGAGATTTATTGGATAAATGTGTACAAAGGGTTGTTCCACCAAACTATCCAAGAGTTATATTTGATATAATTGACAAATGTTGTTTACCTAAATAGTCGTGTTTGGGTGTATTAGCCAACGCTATCTTGAAACATGGATGAAATATGGATCTTGGCTCACTAGAAAGATTTGATAAAATGTTTTTCGAATTAATAGTTAGGGCTATTGATTTGAATAAAATAGTGGGAGATATATATTATGAATGTATATGATAATCACTTGAACATAATTAAAATTCTGCAAACTAATTAAATTTATGCATTTTTAACATTGTAGATATTTAAATGGAAAACAATACAAATACTTTCTTCGTACGAGCAACCCTTGAGAAGGACAAGCTGATAGGAACTAACTTCCTTGATTGGTATAGGAATTTGAGGATTGTCCTCAAGCAAGAGCGTAAGCTCCATATCATTGAAATTCCTTCTCCTGCTCCTCCTGCTGAGAATGCAACTCGCGCTCAACAAAATGCTTATCAGAAGCATATTGATGATGCGACTGATGTGGCATGTCACATGCTAGCAACCATGAGTATTGAGCTTCAAAAACAACATGAGTATATGGATGCTTATGAGATGATTGAACACCTTCAAAGGATGTTTGAAGGACAGGCTCGTCAAGAAAGGTTCGACACGAGCAAAGCACTATATGCTTGCAAGCAGGGAGAACATCAACCTGTTCAACCACATGTTCTGAAGATGATAGGTTATATTGAGTATCTTGATACTTTGGGTTTCCTGATTTGTCGAGAAGCTCAGATTGACTTAATCTTACAATCTTTGAACAGCAACTACACTCATTTTGTTATGAACTACAATATGAATGATATAGACAAAACACCTACTGAATTGTTGGCTATGTTGTGAACTGCTGAAACCAACATTAAAAAGGCCAAACCTGCTCCCATATTGATGGTGAACAAGAAAGGTAAGGCTAAAGGGAAAGGTAAATGGAAGGGAAAGAAGAAGATCGGATCTGATTCTGCTCCCAAGCCAAAGGCTAATCCCAAACAGGCTTTAAAGCCTAAAGGTGTTGTTGCAAAGGGTGATTGTCACTTCTGTGGTAAACCAGGTCATTGAAAGATAAACTGTCATGCTTATTTAGAGGGTCTGAAGAAACTGAAGTCTGTTCAGATTTCTGATTCAGGTATTTATGTTATAGAAGTCAATCTGTCTACTTCTACATCATGGGTATTGGATACTGGATGTGCTTCTCACATTTGTATAAATGTGTAGGAACTATAAAGGAGTAGGACTTTGGCTAAGGGAGAAGTCGACCTACGAGTTGACAATGGAGCAAAGGTTGCTGCTTTGGCTATAGGGACTTATCATTTATCGTTGTCAACTGCGCTTATTTTAGAACTTGAGAATTGTTTTTACGTGCCTGCAATTTGCAGAAACATTATTTCAATTTCTTGTTTGGACAAGAAAGGTTTTGCTTTTTCAATTCAGAACAATTGTTGTTCCTTTTATTTGAATAATGTTACCTATGGGGTTGCACGTTTATTTAACAGTTTATATGTGCTTGATTTAGACACTCATATCTATAATGTGAATAACAAACGACTTAAGACTAATGACTCAAATCAAACATACCTTTGGCACTGTCGTTTAGGCCATATAAATGAGAAGCGCATTTCCAAGTTACATAAAGATGGATACTTGGATAAGTTTGATTTTGAATCATACGAAGCATGTGAACCCTGTCTCATTAGAAAAATGACTAAAGCTCCTTTTACTAAACAAGGTGAAAGGGCCACTGAACGATTAGAACTAATACATAGTGATGTATGTGGTCCTATGCATACTATGGTAAGAGGTGGCTTTTACTACTTTATCATGTTTACTGATGATTTCAGTAGATATGGATATGTGTATCTTATGAAGAACAAATCCGATTCTTTCGAAAAGTTCAAAGAATACAAAGCTGAAGTAGAAAAGCAAACTAGAAGAAGTATTAAGACTCTACGATCTGATCGTGGGGGAGAATACTTAAGCCATGAATTTAAGAGTTTCTTAAAAGAGTGTGGTATCGTATCACAACTCACTCCTCCCGGAACACCACAATGGAATGGAGTTTCTGAGAGGAAAAATCGTACCTTGTTGGACATGGTGCGATCGATGATGAGTCATGCAGATCTTCTAATTAGTTTCTGGGGCTATGCCCTGGAGACGGCTGCTTATACACTTAACCGAGTTCCTACTAAAACGGTTCAGAAGACTCCATATGAGATATGGACTGAGAAATGTCATAGTATGTTATTTATAAAAATATGGGGATGTGAAGCATTTGTGAAACGTTTAACTTCTGACAAGCTAAGACCTAAATCAGACAAATGTAACTTTATGGGATACCCAATTGAAACAAAGGGTTATTCATTCTATAATCCTTCCGAGAACAAAGTGTTTGTTGCTCGAACTGTAGTTTTTCTTGAAAGAGAAATGCTTTTGAAGAAAAATAGTGGGAGGATAATAGATCTCGATGAAGTTTGAGGCCCACAAGATAATATTGAACCAATGGAGAAACTTGAGCAGGATGTACAAGAACACAACACTGCTCAAGAAACACAGGTTGTTCGTAGGTCTAGTAGGATTCGCCATGAGCCTGAGAGATATTATGTATTTCTCTTAACTCAAGATGGTGATGTGATGCTTATCGACGAAGATGAGCCTCTCACCTACCAAGATGTTATGAACACTCCAGAATCCAAGAGATGGCTGGATGCCATGAAATCTGAGATGGAATCAATGTATACTAATCAAGTATGGACTTTGGTTGATCCACCTGAAGGGGTAAAACCTATAGGGTGCAAGTGGGTTTTCAAGAAGAAGACCGATATGGATGGTAATGTACAGACCTATAAGGCACGATTGGTGGCAAAAGGTTTCAAGCAAATTCATGGTATTGACTATGATAAGACTTTTTCACCAGTGGCTATGGTCAGGTCCATCAGGATTTTGCTTGCTATAGCTGCTTACTATGATTATGAAATCTAACAGATGGATGTCAAAACCGCTTTCTTAAATGGAAGCCTTGAAGAAGATATGGATGTGTACATGACATAGCCTGAGGGTTTTGTTGATCCAAAGCATGCTAGAAAGGTGTGTAAGTTGCGTCGATCCATTTATGGATTGAAACAAGCCTCAAGGAGATGGAACATTCATTTTGATGAAACCGTCAAAGAGTTTGGGTTTATTCAAAATGAAGATGAACCATGTGTTTACAAGAAGGTTAGTGGGAGCAATGTGACATTCCTAGTACTATATGTTGATGACATATTAATAATAGGGAATGACATTATTTCTTTACAGGCTGTTAAGACTTGATTGAATAAAAATTTCTCAATGAAAGACTTAGGTGACGCGACCTATATATTAGGTATCAGGATCTATAGAGATAGATCAAGAAGAATGATTGGCCTAAGTCAGAGTACATACATTGACAAAGTTTTGCATCGATTTGGGATGCAAAATGCTAAAAGGGGCTATGTCCCGATGTCTCATGGGATATCGATCTGTAAATAAAATAGTCCTAAGTCATTGGATGATAAGGACCGTATGAGTAAAGTTTCATATGCGTCGGCAATTGGTTCTATAATGTATGCAATGATATGTACTCGTCCTGATGTCTCGTATGCTTTGAGCATGACGAGTAGATACCAGTCTAATCCAGGTGAAGGTCACTGGACGGCAGTCAAGAATATTCTTAAGTACTTGAAAAGGACTAAAGATCAATTCTTGGTATATGGAGGAAAGGAAAAGCTGGTAATAAAAGGTTACACCGATGCTAGTTTCCAAACAAACAAGGATGATTTGATCTCTCAGTCTGGTTTTGTATTTTGTCTAAATGGAGGTGCTGTAAGCTGGAAAAGTTCAAAGCAAGAAACGGTTTCCGATTCTACAATGGAGGCTGAGTATATTGCTGCCTGTGAAGCAGCCAAGGAGGCTGTCTCGATTCAGAATTTTATTGTAGGTCTTGGTGTAGTTCCTTCGATCGCAGATCCGATAGATTTATACTGCGATAATAACGGAGCCATTTCACAGGCTAAGGAACCAAGGTCTCATTCCCGAACAAAGCATATACTCAGACGATATCATTTTCTTCGAGAGATTAATAATCGAGGGGATATACATATATGTAAAGTGCATACAAATGAGAACATTGCAGAACCACTGACCAAGGCTTTGTCGCAGCAGAAGCATGAAGGTCATACTAGTTCCATGGGTATTAGATACATGAGAGATTGGCTCTAGTACAAGTGGGAGATTGTTAGTGTTGGTGTCTTAAATACAATACTTTATGATAAATAATTAAAGATTATGTTTACTTAATTACTTAATTAATATTTATTATGTCTTTATTTACTGCGTTATAAATTGAAAGTATAATAAATGTCCTTGGAATATTAATGCGAATTATATATCTTTAAGTATGTGACTTAAAAATGAGATTATATGAACAGTATTATATTCCTAAATGTCCCTAGTCGAGTATTATTATTTAAGGACAATAATAATGCAATAAGACTACTATGTTAGTTTACTGATGACCACATCTCATTGGTCATAGGTATTGTGATACTAAAGTCAAGAACATAAGTGCATGTCTCAATACATGGCACTAGACAGACCCGCTGTAAGAATCTATATGTTAATAAGTGTCATAAGAAATTCTCACTGTGATAATGATGTATTGATCCTTTGACATGAAATCATTATATTTTTATACGAGAATTAATATACTTTGATTACACTCAAAGTTACCTTTAACCGGGTAATGATAAAGGTGGACATTGGGTATGTTATGAATCGTATGAGAAATATGAATGTTAGATATAGGATTTATCCCTCCTATTTTAGGAGTGATATTATTGGCCTCTTGATTGAGTGAGACTATAAAATGCATGGCCATGCTCAAATGTTGATTTGATTAATAGTCTACTCATTGATCAAGGAAACCCGGATTAAACATTGAAGAAGATGACACAATACATGCCTCGAGTTTGATCTATAATATAAAGTTAAAGGGATTATATTATATTGTACATTATTCACGAAAGGTTTAATTGAATCACCAATTATTATTATTACTTGGGTAGCAATGATGTATTACTAGATGCCGCTCATTATTTATAATTTTATTATTAGAAAATAAAATTATTGTCAACGTAATAATAACCTAAAGGGTCACACACAAAGAACGTTTAAACGGAGTGTTATTTAAATTATGAATTTAAATACTGTTATTATTATTAATTCAAATTTATTTAATTAATTAATTAAGTGAGACTTGATTAATTATATACATATTAGAATTCGAATTTAATAATAATATAAATCCAAAATCTGAATGGGTTTTAAAAGGTCCAATCAGATTAGGATTTTGGCCCAAGTCCCTCTCTCCCCTATATATACATAAAGAGATATATTTTAGGGTTAAAACAGTTGAGATAATTCGTTTTTAATAAAACTCTAGCAGCTCTACGTTTCTGAGAGGCTAAAGAAAGAGAGAGACAAAGAGGCAGAAACAGGCTAGTACCTAACTCCGGTGATCGTTAGACGATACGACGTTCGTGTGGATACCGATAGAGAGTAGATTTCTGTGAAGGACTTCTGTGATTCATCGCTTCTGGACCTCTATAATCATCATAAGGAAAGCTTTAATAAGGTACACATCCGATTCTCCATAATCATCCGTCAATTATACACGGATCCTGCGTTTGGGATTCATTATTTTTTTTATTTAGCGTAATTCCGCTGCGTATATGTTCCCGAATCCCAACAAGGGCATCACCAAAAACTACATTTTGGTTTGATTCTCAATACGCTTGAGATACGTAGGCATCTTTTTTAGGACCGATTTAGTCTCGAAACGCAAGAACAACCATAACACTGAGAGCCAATCCTTCTGAGACGATTTAAGCCACGTTTTAGGCACGTGTGATGATTTAAGCCACGTTTTAGGCACTTGACACATAACCCTAGTTTTTTATCTACAACATTTGGCACCGACTATAGGGACAGAATATCAACTATGGCACAAACACATAGAACACTCAGACCTGAAGATCAACCTCCTTCACCTAACAAATTAGTGATTACTGATGAAATTGCAATCTCCACCGCTTCCGCTATGGGTGCACCTTTGAATTTAACTAGATAGAGGCATATTACACCAATCACGACTGTTCAGTGAACAAAATCTCAACTTGTCCCCATACTCTTTCCACCATCAAATCTCCCAACTTCTCGAGGCAGTTTTACGCAGTCAAAAAACAACTAAGGGGCGATAACCCCATCTCATGAGTTTATTCATCTTGTGATTGCAAACGCACCACCAGGCTTGCAAGTCTCTACGTCTGTTCTAGCACCACAAAGGGGGTCAAAACCCTAATTATGGGATGTCAGGTGAATGAAGCAACCTTGCCCCTCCTCCTGAACTTCTCCGTGGACCGACGGGAGAAGATGAGTATGTCCTTCCATAGGTAACATGCTTAGCGCCCATCCATAACTGTCAATACCGAGATTTCTGTGGATAATACACAACGGATGACGAATCAATTGATGAATATAGGCACCTGCAAATGAGATAATTGGGCAAAGAGCCCATGTATGGCGGCGTAACAAGTCTCGAAGACCACAAGGAATAGTCCGTGATAGGCAATAGGTTGAAGATCAAATTCACGCTCATAAAGAGCAAATTGGCAAATTATAAGAATTCTTGGAGCTTAGAACTGCTTGTCACTCTTCCAGGCAGCATGCCCTTATGGTGATTAATTCAGACCCAACTCCACAACGGAGGAGGGTTGATAGTCAAGAACAAAAGGTTGATCTCACTGAGTTAGTGCCCATAGGATATCCTGAAGATCCAAACTGTAATATCCCATTTTTATATAAATGTTAATTATATAATTAGTTTTAATTATATAATTAATATACGTATTTCTCTTATTCTATTAATAATTGGAATATGAGTAATATTAATATTAAAGGTTATATTATTATTCTACTTCTATTAGGTATTTATGAAATAAAATATAAGTATACAAGTTATATGTTATTCTAAACCTATTCAACGTAACTTCTACTAGAGCCGCACTTGGAGACTAGGGTTTGGGAAGAGAACAAACTTTAGAAGGGATTTCTTGTGTTCTTCCATTAAGTTAAGGTGAGGGTTTTGATTTCTTCTTCTCCATGCCCATGTCATGTTCGTCTTCCTATCTGTTTATGCTGAAAATTTTATTTGATAAAATATGCAACTCAGATCTGTTGTAAAATTCATAACTGATACGTTTGTAATCGGAATTCGTTGATTCTTGACATTCTGGAAAGCTTGTTTTGATATCTACAATTTTAGTCTAATTCATATTCTGTGAAATCAGGGTCTAACTGTGTCCAAAATTATGTTCTTTGTTTCCTTTCACTTTTTTGTCATGAACACTTTTTCTTATTTCAGAAATTCACTATAAATCATTCTGATGTCGAAAAATTAATCGTGATATCAATATGGAAAGCTAAAATATATTTTTTCGTTCTTAGTTATACCCATTGGATGCTTTAAATGATTTGAATGCCAAAACTGACTTACAAAAATTCAGTGTTGTTTATACTTTTCTGTAGGGCTGCAAATGAACAGAGCTGTTCGTGAACAAAACTCGAGCTCGGCTCGTTTAAGTGAGCTGGACTCTGTTCGTTTATTAAAAGAACCTGATCTTGAACATAAAAATCCGCTCGGTTAGTAAACGAACCCGAGCCGAGCTTTATGCTTGTTCGGCTCGAGCTCAACTCGTTTAGCTCGGGATCGGCTCGAGTTCGGCTCGAGCTCGTCTAGCTCGGCTCGGATAAAATTTATATATATTATAAATAAAAAAATATTATGAATAATTTAAATATTTATATCATATTTAATATATTAATGTTTATATGAAATTATTCATATTATATATATATTGTTAAAAAAAGAATAAGTGTATACTATACATGTGGTTTTTATTTGTTTTACAGATGCTAAGAATCAGATTCAGGCATTTGCCTCCCAATTCCCAAACCATTGCATCTCGATTCTCATCCTCATTACAGTCTGCATTCACGGTCGTCTAAGTAACACTGGAAGTTTGAAAAAGATCAAACTGCAAAGTCTATTTGGGAATATCATTATATTAAGTATATCTTGACATCCGTACGGTTGGATCGTCGAGAAATATTTCTTAAAAAATAGAAACAACAATCCGTAAAAGTTATTTTTATTAATTGGACTTAATTGAGTAAAAAATATTTGTTTTGTTAGCGAACAACTCGATTCGGCTCGGACTCGGTTCGAATTCGACTCGACTCGGACCCGACTCGATTTGTTCGCGAAAAACTCATGTTCGACTCGTTTATTAGGAAACTCGGCTCGACTCGGTTCGTTTTAAAAAAAGTCAAACTCGGCTCGGTTCGTTTAAAAAAAAAGTCAAACTCGGCTCGGCTCGGGCAAAACTCGGCTCGGCTCTGTTCGTTTGCAGCCTTACTTTTATGCATAGTTGGTTCATATTCAAAAATTCATATCTCCTTTGTTTTCGTCATAAAATTGTGATCTTTATCAGTTATGAAACCTCTTCAAATTCTCTTTAATTGTCTAGTTATAATCAAATTGATATCAGATTGTTTTATTTGTCTAAATCATCTTTTAACATGACCTGGTCCAGAATAATTTATGTAGTGTTACTTGAACTTCTAATATTCATAATAAATTCATTATCTGTTCGTTTATTATGAATCTTATCATTCTGGAATCTCTGTTGAACGTAATCTAACTCTCTAGTTGATTGTTATTCCAGAATATTAGTTCATCATCTGTTAAAACTAAGATTAGTATAAGTTGTACACTTCGACCCTTTTTTAGCATTCGAATTGCTTTGTTCTATGGTGTTCGATGCATTATTTTTGAATTCCTATATTCTTGAACAATTATTAGTTATTTCAGATTTTGATTCGATATCTTTGATATTTGTTCATTTGCCATCAGTTTATTCAGTGATCATTAGTTACGAGTGATTGGTTCTAAAATGATTTGGCTCAGTTATCGGGAACTACTAGGATAATGTTTTCTTAGTAGAAGTTTATGGACTTTATTAGGCATGTTACATGCAACCTAAGGGTGGCTCCTTTTGAAACACCTCTGCATACCGGTTTTGCATTTGTATTTGTATTTGATATTCGTAAACTACTTGATCACATTATTTTTTATCCGTTATTAGAAATTGGTTTATTCGTTATATCATCGTCATTCATCGTATCTTTCATATTTTTTTGCTTTGAACATATATTCATCATTGTATATCTGTCATTGTATTTCGAATTATATTATTATTTACTTTTGGGCCCTTTGGCCACCTCACTGAGATTTGTTCGCTCACCATTTTTGTTTTATTCCTTCCTCAGCTATTGATGATTATATTCGCGGTGAGAATGGGGTCGCTTTGGGTAGACGACCATTATTAGTTTTCATTAGTTCATGATTTGAATAAATTGGCAAATTTTAGACCCTCATTAATTTGAATTGGTACTTTTGTTTTATTTTGTATCACGATTTATGGCTTTCGAAACTCTATTGTTTTTAAGATAAGAATTTTACTAGGTAATAAGAGTAGACATGATGCCTTTTAGACTTATTAGAAATTGTGGTTTTCTTTTATTAATTCTTCATATAGCTTCTACACTCTGACTTTAGATTGATTATCAGCATTAAGGTTGCGCCTCAGAAATGGTGTGTGACAGAGTTGGTATTCACAGCCTAGGTTGCATCCATTGACTACTAGGAAAATATTTGGGGTTAGGGCGTGTGATTGAGTGTAATGCATTAGTTAGTTATTTTTATTTTAGTATCATTGTTCTGTTTGTATTTCTTCCATTTGGTTTTTTTTATACTTTTCTTGATCGTTGCAGAGGTCATTCGTATTCACAATTTTTTTGATGGTTTGGTTGAGAGTACAATCGATAACAATTATGATATTTTTTTATAAAAGAATTTCACCTGAAAGATTTATTAAAGCCCATTTACCATGAAAAGGTGTTAGGAAGAAATTTTACTACGATGACCCGAGATGCTATCATTTTCGATGATGTAATCACTGGTATTATTACGATCAATCAACTTACTTGTTATGCCTTATTTGATCCCGGTGCTACATATTCTTTTATTACTCCTACATTTGCATCTTTGTTGGGTTTTGAGTCTCAACCATTAGACTTTGATTTGACTATAGACTCTCCATTGGGTAATTGTTTTTCTCCATCTCATGTGGTTAAATATTGTCCAGTATCTTTATCAGGTCATATATTATCTGCCAATCTTATCTTATTAGATATCCATGGTTTGATTTGATTTTGGGCATGGACTGGTTAGCTTCTTATCATGCCACTTTAAATTACTTCTCCAAGATTGTTAGTTTCTCTTCTCCTTGTACATCTTCCTTTCAGTATCAAGGAGTTAGACCCTTCTCTTCTTCGAGTTTGATTTCAGCGGCCAAAGAAAAATGGCTTATTCAGAAGGGTTGTGTTGGGATGTTGGCTCTCATTGAGGAGACAAAGGTATCATCTTCAGTTATCAGCGATGAACCTATTGTCTCTGAATTTGTTGATATTTTCCCAGATGATCTTCCAGGATTACTTCCGGATCGAGATATTGAGTTTGGTATTGATCTTGTTCGGGGAGCGCAACTAGTGTCTAAAGCTCTTTATCGAATGTCTCCTTAAGAATTGCGTGAACTTAAACTTCAGCTACAAGATATGCTAGATAAAGGGGTAATTAGACCAAGTGTATCTCCTTGGGGTGTTCCTGTCTTATTTGTCAAGAAAAGAGATGGAACTATGCAGTTGTGTATTGATTATAGAGAGCTCAACAAAATCACTGTAAGAAATAAATATCCACTCCCGAGAATTGATGATTTGTTTGACTAATTACAGGGAGCTTGTTACTTCTCAAAGATCAATTTGAGGTCTTGGTATCATCAACTTAAGGAGAAGGAGCAAGATATACCAAAGACAACTTTTCGAACATGGTATGGACATTATGAATTTTTGGTGATGTCTTTTAGTTTAACTAATGCTCCGACTACTTTTATGGATTTGATGAATATGGTGTTTAAACCTTTTCTTGATCAGTTCGTTATTGTGTTTATTGATGGCATCCTCATATACTTTACGAGCAAAGAGGAACATGAAAAACACTTGAGATTGATATTGAACACACTTTGTGAAAATAAGTTATATGCTAAATTTTCAAAGTGTGAATTCTGATTGGAACAGGTTTCATTTTTGGGGCATGTGATAACGAAGGAGGGCATATCAGTTGATCTGGAAAAGATTTCAGCAATAGTGAATTGGGAGAGACCAAAGACTGCCACAGAGGTTCGTAGCTTCTTGGGTTTAGCAAGATATTATCATCGATTTGTTGAAGGGTTTTCCGAAATAGCTTTTCCACTTACTCAATTGACACAAAAGAAGGTGAAATTTGTTTGGTCAGATGCTAGTGAAGAAGCCTTTCAGAAATTAAAGTTAAAGTTAGTGTCGTCCCCAATGTTGACGCTGCCTTCGGATACAGGTCGGTTTATAATTTATTGTGATGCTTCCAAGTTTGGATTGGGTTGTATGTTGATGCAAAATGAGAAGGTAATTGCTTATGGCTCAAGACAGTTGAAGTCTCATGAGAAAAATTATCCTACTCACGATCTTGAGTTGGTTGGAGTTGTGTTTGCTCTTAAAATATGGAGACATTATTTGTACGGAGATACTTATAATATTTACACTGATCACAAAAGTCTTAACTACATCTTCACTCAGAAAGAATCGAACATGAGACAACGTCACTGGTTAGAGTTGTTGAAAGATTATGACTATAATATTATGTATCATCCAGGAAAGACTAACAAGATAACTGATGCTTTGAGTTGTAAGACTTCGGGAGTAATAGCGACATTGTTTATAGACGAGCAGAAACTATAGTCAGAGTTGGAAAGTTTTGATGTGGAGCTCTAAGTGCATGAATCTCATGCTAATGGAATATTAGCACAACTTGAAATCCAACCTTCATTGATACAGAAAATCAAAGAAAGCCAACTTGTCGACAAAAAATTGATTGAAACTGTGAATGGAGTTCAAAAAGGTACGCACACTGATTTTAAGGTAGATGATTATGGCATTGTATGGCTTGGTTCAAGACTGTGTATTCCATCTAATGTTGACTTGAGGAAGAAAATCTTGACTGAGGTGCACTCTTCTAGTTTTGCAATACATCCTGGTATTACTAAGATGTATCAAGACTTGAAAGGATATTTTTGGTGGCCATGTATGAAAAAGGACGTGGCTGAATTTGTTGAAAGATGTTTAGTTTGTCCAAGTAAAAATTGAGCATCAAAGACCTTTAAGGTTGATAGAGCCACTAAAGATTCCACAGTGGAAATGGGATGACATATCCATAGATTTTGTTTCAGCACTTCCTCACACTCTTAAGGTTTTTGATTCAATATGGGTTATAGTTGACCAGTTGATTGAGTCAGCACACTTCTTGCCAAATCGCACTACATATAGGATGGATTAGTTGGCTGAATTATATGTTAAAGAGATTGTAAGGTTGTATGGAATACCGAGAACTATTGTATAAGATAGAGATGCACGATTTACTTCACAGTTTTGGAAGAGTTTTCAGAAAGCTTTGGGGACGAATTTGAACTTTAGTACTGCATACCACCCACAATCAGATGGTCAAACTGAACGCATAATTCAAATATTAGAAGATATGCTTAGAGCGTGTGCCATCGACTTGAAGGGTTCTTGGAATACCTATTTACCATTGGTTGAGTTACTTATAATAACAATTATCAGTCTAGTATAAAGATGGCTCCATTTGAGATATTATATGGTAGAAGGTGCCGAACACCTTTATATTGGGATGAAATTGGTGAGAAAGCACTTCTTGGACCTGAATTAGTACAAGCCATAGTTGACAAGATAAAGTTGGTGCGTGAGAATCTCTAAATTGCTCAAAGTCGACAAAAGAATTATGCTGATTTACGACGAAAAGCTTTGGAATTTAGTTTTGGAGATCATGTTTTCCTCCGAGTTTCACCATGGAGAGCATTGAAGTGATTTCGTAAGAAAGGGAAACTTAGTCCTCATTTTGTTGGTCCGTATGAGATATTGAAGAGTCTTGGTCACGTTGCTTATCGAGTTGCTTTGCCTCCTGATTTTTCATATATTCATAATGTATTCCATGTCTCTTGTCTTCGTAAATATCATTCAGATTCATCTCAAGTACTTAGTTATGAACCAAATCAAATTTGTTATGTTTTGTCTTAAGATGAAACTGCAATTCAGATTTTAGATCACAACGATAAGGTATTGAGGAAACAAACCATTCCATTAGTTAAGGTATTGTGGCGCAATCACTCAGTCGAGGAAGCGACTTGGGAGATTGAGAAGGATATGCGTGAAAAATATCCTGAACATTTCACACAAGATACGTGTTAGTTAAATTCCGAGGACAAAATTTTTATAAGGGGGGAATGATGTAATATCCTGTTTTTATATATATATATATATATATTAATTATATAATTAGTTTTAATTATATAATTAATATATGTATTTTTCTTATTCTATTAATAATTAGAATATGAGTAATAATAATATTAAAGGTTATATTATTATTCTACTTCTATTAGGTATTTGACAAATATAATAATATATATACAAGTTATATGTTATTCTAAACATATTCAACGTAACTTCTTCTAGAGCTGCACTAGGAGACTAGGGTTTGGGAAGAGAGTAAACTTTAGAAGAGATTTCTTGTGTTTCTCCATTAATTTAAGGTGAGGGTTTTTATTTCCTCTTCTCCATTCCCATGTCTTGTTCGTCTTCCTATCTGTTTATGCTGAAATTCGTATTTGATAAAATCTGCAACTCAGACCTGTTGTAAAATCCATAACTGATTTGTTTGTAATTAGAATTCATTGATTCTTGACATTCTAGAAAGCTTGTTTCGATATCTACAATATTTGTCTAATGCATATTATGTGAAATCAGGGTCTAACTGTGTCCAAAATTGTGTTGTTTGTTGCCTTCAGTTTTATGTAATGAACACTTTTTCGTATATTCACAAATTCACTATAAATCGTTCATACGTCAAAAAATTAATCGTGATATCAATCTGGAAAGATTGAGATATATTATTTTGTTCTTAGTTATATCCATTAGATGCTTTCAATGATTTCAATGCCTAAACTGACTTACAAAAATTCAGGTTTGTTTATACTTTTCTGCAGAGTTGGTTCATATTCAAAAATTCATATCTCCTTTTGTATTCGTCATAAAATTGTGATCTTTATCAGTTATGAAACCTCTGCAAATGCTCTTAAATTGTCTAGTTATAATCGAATTGATATCAGATTGGTTTATTTGTCTAAATCAGTTTTTAACATGACCTGGTCCTGAATAATTTCTATTGTGTTACTTGAACTTCTAATATTCATAATAAGTTCATTATCTGTTCATTTATTATGAATCTTATCATTCCGGAATCCTTGTTGAACGTACTCTAACTCTCTAGTTGATTGTTATTCCAGAATATTAGTCCATCATATGTTAAAACAAAGATTAGTATAAGTTGTACACTTCGGCCCTTTTTCAGCATTTGAATTGCTTTGTTCATTGGTATTCGATGCATTATTTTTGAATTCCTATATTCTTGAACAATTATTAGTTATTTCAGATTATGATTCGATATCTTTGATAATTGTTCATTTTTCATCAGTTTATTCAGTGATCATTAGTTACGAGTGATTGGTCCAAAAATATTTGGCTCGGTTATCGGGAACTACTAGGATAATGTTTTCTTAGTAGAAGTTTATGGACTTTATTAGGCATGTTTACATGCAACCTAATGGTGGCTCATTGTGAAATGCTTCTGCATACCGGTATTGCATTTATATTACTATTTGTATTTGATATTCGTACACTACTTGATCACATTATTTGTCACCGATTATTAGAAATTTATTTATTCGTTATATCATCGTCATTCTTTATATCATTCATATGTTTTTTCTTTGATCATATATTCATCATTGTATATCCGTAATTGTATTTCTAATTATATTATTGTTTATTTTTGGGCACTTAGGCCACCTCACTGAGCTTTGTTCGCTCACCCTTTTTATTTTATTCCTTCCTCAGGTATTGATGATTAGATTCGTGGTGATAATGAGGTCGCTTTGGGTAGACGGCAATTAGTAGTTTTCATTAGTTCATGATTTGAATAAATTGACAAACTTTAGACCCATGTTAATTTGAATTGGTACTCTTGTTTTGTTTTGCAGCCTTGTTTATGGCTTTCGAAACTCTATTATTTTTAATATACGAATTTTACTAGACAATAAGAGTAGACGTGATGCTTTTAGACTTATTAAAAATTATGGTTTTCTTTTATTAATTCATCATATACCTTCCGCACTCTGACTTTAGATTGATTATCAGCATTAAGGTTGCGCCTCAGAAATGGGGTGTAACACAAACCCTCCCTTCACTAATGACATCTTGAACGGACACATCTCCTGAAAGTTCAAGATGCCCACCATCAAAACTTATGATGGTTCTGGTGACCCTACGAATCAAGTTCGCGCATTCTCGAATACATTGTTATTGTAACCCGTATCTGATGCGGTCAAGTTTAGGGCTTTTCCCCAAACTCAGGGGGGCATGGCACAATGTTGGTACAATCGTCTCCCCTCGAATTCAATTGGATTGTTCAAAGACTGAGGCTAGTTCATCAGTGATTAACGAGAAAAGTTTTGTGTCTTTAATGAATTTAGAGTATGGAAAGAATGTGTATCTTCGAGACTACTTGAATCGTTTCACTAAGGAAGCTTTGAAAGTCCCTGACTTAGATGAAAAAGTAGCCATGATTGCCCTATAACAAGGCACGACGAACGTCTACTTTGTTGGTGTAGGTGCCCTAGAGGCAATACAATGTTTATTTTGATAAACCTTTATGTCAATTGATTATTCAATAAACGTATTTATTATGACTTTAATTACTGCGATATATTTGTTAGCATAATAAATGTCCTTAGAATCATGATACACATTGTATAGTTTAGTACATGACTTGAACTTGAGATTATATAATATATCATATTCTTAAATGTCCCTAGTCGAGTATTATTATTATAGGACAATAATAATACATAAATAGACTAGTATGTTGTTTGACTGATAACCACATCTCATTGGTTATAAGTATGGGGATACTAAAGTCAATACATAGGTACATGTAGGAGTACATGATACTGGACAGACCCACAGTGAGATTCTTCATGTTTAATAAAGTCATAAGAAAGACTCATAGTGATAATGGTGTAATGATCCTTTGACTTGAGATCATTATATTTCTATACGAGGATTAATATACTTTGACTACATTAAAAGTTACCTTTGACCGGGTGATGATAAAAGTGGACATCGGGTATATCATGAGTCGTATGAGAAATATGAATGATAGGTAAAGGATTTAACCCTCCTATAATTAGGAGAGATATTATTGGCCTCTTGATTGAGTGAGACTATAAAATGTATGGCCGTGCTCAAATAATGATTTGTTTTCATAGTCTACTCATGGATCAAGTAAACCCGGATTAAATGTTGAAGAGGATGACTAAATACATGCCTCGAGTTTAATCTATAATATATATGGTTAAAGGGATTATATTACACTGAAACATTAATCACGAAAGGTTTTATCGAATCACGATTTAATTATTATTTAATTGGGTAGCAATGATGTATTACTAGATACCGCTCATTGTTTATAATTTTATTGAAGAATAAAATTATTGCTAATTAAATAATAGCCTATAGGGTCACACACATAGAGTACTTAAAGGAATAATTAATTTAAATTATAGATTTAAATTAATTGATGATTATTTGAATTTTATTATATTAATTAAGTGAGACTTAATTAATTAAAATAATATAAATTCGAATTTGAATTCTACCATTAATAATTAAGTGTGACTTAGTTATTAATTAAATAATAAAATTCGGTTTTATTATTTAATCCTAAACCTACATGGGTTAGGCTTTGCTGTTATGGGTTGCTATTATGGGCCTATTAACCAACCATTATAAATAGATAATGTAGGGTTAATAAGGATTAAGTTTTTAAGAAAAACGAACCCTAGCAGTAGCAAAGGTAGAGAGAAAAGGCAGAGGCAGAATTCGAAATCATCAAAGGAGGCTAGTACATCCATTCCGTAATCAAGATCGTGAGACGTTCTTGAAGGTGCTCGTGTGGATACCATAGAGGTGCTTTCGAGAGGAAGACACAAGTCGTGAAAGCTAGGATCTCCGTTGAGTTCGTGTAAGTCAAGACCAGACAAAGGTATGATTCCGTTTCACCATCATCTGTCAATCTTATACATGATCCTGCGTTAGGGTTCCGAAATTTTTCGTTATATTTACGTTTAATCCGCTGCGTTTTATGCCTCGGAACCCAACAATGGCATCAGAGCTACGTGTATAAGGGACTGATTTGGTTACGTGTTTTATGTATTTGATGCATACATGCCTATTTTGGTGACTGCCATGCCATGCTACTGCTTTGTCATAATCTGTTATGCCACTGCCATGCTTCTGCTATGCTACTGCCATGCCTGTTATGAGACTGCCATGCCTGTTATGAGACTGCTATGCTTCTGCCATGACATGATATGTATGATTAAAAACTGTAATATGATGAGTATCTGGTTATTCGTATAATGAGTACATGGTTGATGATACTAGCATGTTAATGATTTGCCATGAATGATTTATATGCCTTATTGCGATTTGTATATTATGCATGAGGGTCGGTTTGTATAGTGATATAAACTGGTGGACAGATTGTGTTGGACATGATTTGTTGACTGGGATATGATAAGTATGTATATGATACATGCTTCTGAAACTGTATAAATTGCAATGGGGAAAAAGGCCAACAGATACAGCTGGGGGCTGCCGCCCCCAGACCCCGCCCGGGGGCTGCCGCCCCCGAACCCCCGCCCAAGGGTTGCCGCCCCCGGACCCCCGCAATATTTTATTTTGTGTACTTGAGCATGGTGCTGGTTATGGCCCTTAGACCCCTAGATTAATGGTTTTGGTTTTGATTTTATAAATACGACTTGCATGTCGTTTTCTTCATTCTTGTAATTGTTTAACCTCAAATGTAACTCGAGTTTTCTTATGTAAGTACATTAGTTTAGGTTGTATTCAATTATTCCATGTAATGTACTTGAAGATTGAAGGATGATCCAAGAAGAGGAGCAAGCACCCATGGATACAAGAAGAATGAAGACATGTAATTGTATTTATATTTCACCACCATAGATTGACTTTGATCCTTTCATTAGCTCGAAAGGATCACATAGGAAAGGGGCCATAACCAAGCACGTTTACATACTGCACTTTACATATTGATGTATGAATATATGTGTAGAGTAGAAGATGCATGCTTTAATTAGATTAATGATG
Source organism: Oenanthe sinensis (assembly GCA_028671895.1). Lineage (NCBI taxonomy): Eukaryota > Viridiplantae > Streptophyta > Magnoliopsida > Apiales > Apiaceae > Oenanthe > Oenanthe sinensis. The sequence goes on along the minus strand of CM053804.1, from coordinate 17,378,120 downwards.
TATGCATGTATTAGATACGTCACCCATGCCATGCTTGCCATGCTAAACAAGATAAAATCTGTAACGATTTAAGATTTTAAAATTAACAAACGATCATGAGATTCTTGTGTTTATGAAATATGGATTTTTAAAACACGGAATTGAATATGGATTTTGATATCTATAATTGGGATTTTCTGACAAAAACGGATATGCGTATTCGTAAGGCTGATGGGTTTTAAGTGTGACCACTGGTATCCTCCATCTACCCGGGAAATGAACAATTTAAGATGTCAATTTGAAATATTTAGTTCAAGGAAAAATTGAGGATCTCTTCATGATGTGATCATGATCGTCATAAATTTTATAAACCCCTTAACAAAATATTAAGTTTTAATCGGATGCTTTCCAATGAATGAACACTCATCGAATCCTAGATCGATTAGGGGAAAGACTGTCAGTGGCAGGGGACTCCTATCTATCATGGTGAGATGCGACGAATATAAACGGTTATATTCGGCCGTTGTATCATTGGGTCAAACTTAACTGAGTCGTCATAATAAGGTGAAAGTAAACGGTTATATTCAACCATTATGAACTTAGAAGCATAGAGTTTGGTTAAAATTCTATTAGATAGATAAGATCAATCGTTGCTCACCAAACTATCCAAGAATTATATATGATATAATTGACAACTGTTGTCTACCTAAATAATCATTTTTAAGGACTTCCAGTGGTTGTCTTTGGACATGACAAAATATGGATCTTGGCTCACTAGAAAGAATTATGGGATATACTTTCAAAATTAATAGTAAGGGCTATTGATTTGATAAAAATAGTGGGAGATATATTATGAATGTATCATAATCATTTGAACATAATAAATAACTCAGACAATCTAATGTTTATTTTGCGCTTTTATCATTGTAGATACCAAATAATGACAAACAACACAAACACACTATTCGTACGATCTGTCCTTGAGAAGGATAAGCTGACAGGAGGAAACAACTTCCTAGACTGGTAGAGGAATTTGAGGATTGTCCTCAGGCAGGAGCGCAAGCTTCATGTCATTGATATTCCTCCGGCAGGTCCCCTTCCCGAGGGCGCTACTGTTGAGGAACGAGCGGCCCACACAAAGGATGAGAATGATGCAACTGATGTTGCATGTCTTATGTTGGCAACTATGAGTGCTGAGCTTCAAAGACAGCATGTGCATATGGATGCATATACTATCTATGAGCACTTACAAAGCATGTTTGCAATCCAAACTCGTCAAGAAAGGTTCAACACGAGCAAGTCACTTTTTAATTGCAAACAAGGGGCAAGTGAACCAGTTGGCCCACATGTTCTGAAGATGATTGGTTACATTGAGTATCTTGATACTTTGGGTTTCCCGATTATTCAGGAAATTGGTATTGACCTAATCATGAATTCTTTGAACAACAAATTCACCCAGTTTCTCATAAACTACAACATGAATGAATTTGACAAAACACCTACTGAATTGTTGGCTATGTTGAGAATATATGAGACCAACATGAAGACGGTTGAACCTGCTCCCATACTGATGGTGGGCAATAAAGGTAAGGCCAAAGGGAAAGGCAAGTGGAAGGGTAAGAAGAAGACAGGTTCTGATTCTACACCCAAGCCAAAGTCAGGTCCCAAACAGGTTTTAAAGCCTAAATGTGGGGTCACTAAGGGTGAATGTCACTACTGTAAGAAAACTGGTCACTGGAAGAGAAATTGTTCAGTTTACTTGGAGGATCTGAAGAAGAAGAGGGCTGAGCAAGCTTCTACTTCAGGTATATATGTTATAGAAGTCAATCTGTCTATTTCTACATCTTGGGTATTGGATACTGGATGTGCTTCTCACATTTGTATAAATGTGCAGGAAATGCAGAGAAGTAGGACATTAGCTAAAGGAGAAATGGACCTACGAGTTGCCAATGGAGCAAGAGTTGCTGCTTTAGCTGTAGGAACATATTATTTATCTTTGCCCTCTGGGCTAGTTTTAGAACTGGAAAATTGTTATTACGTGCCTGCGATTCGCAGAAACATTATTTATGTTTCTTGTTTGGACAAGAAAGGTTTTTCGTTTACAATAAAGAACAATAGTTGCTCTTTTGCTTTGAATGATTTAACCTATGGTGTTGCGCGTTTGTTTAATGGTTTATATGTTCTTGACTTAGATAATCCTGTCTGTAATATAGAAAACAAACGACTTAAAGTTAATGACTCAAATCAAACATACCTCTGGCATTGTCGTCTAGGCCATATAAATGAGAAACGCATATCCAAATTACATAAGGATGGATATTTGGATAAGTTTGATTTTGAATCATACCAAGAATGCGAATCTTGTTTGCTTGGTAAAATGACTAAAGCCCCTTTCACTGGTAAGGGTCAAAGGGCCACTGAACGTCTGAAGCTAATACATAGTGATGTATGCGGCCCAATGCGTGTGATGGCTAGAGGAGGCTACTACTACTTCATAACATTTACTGATGATTTCAGTAGATATGGATATGTATATCTTATGAAGAATAAATCCGATTCTTTTGAAAAGTTCAAAGAATACAAGGCTGAAGTAGAGAAGCAAATTGGCGGAGGCACAAGTATTAAAATCTTACGATCTGATCGTGGAGGAGAATACTTGAGCACAGAATTTAAAGATTATTTAAAGGAGTGTGGTATTGTATCACAACTCACTCCGCCAGGTACACCTCAATGGAATGGAGTTTCAGAGAGGAGAAATCGCACCTTGTTGGACATGGTGCGATCGATGATGAGTCATGCAGATCTTCCAATTAGTTTCTGGGGTTACGCTCTAGAAACAGCGGCTTTCACACTTAACCGTGTTCCTACTAAGAAGGTTCAAAAGACTCCATATGAGATATGGGAGAAGAAACGGTCAGGCATGAACTTTATGAAAGTTTGGGGATGCTAGGCGTTTGTGAAACGTCAAGTATCTGACAAGCTTGGACCTAAATCTGAAGAGTGCAATTTTGTGGGATACCCTAAAGAAACAAAGGCGTATTATTTTTATAGTCCTTTGAGCAGAAGGTGTTTATTGCTCGAGACGCTGTTTTCATGGAAAGAGATTTTGTTTCCAAAAGAAACAGTGGGAGAACTATAGACCTCGATGAAGATCGAGAACCACAAAATAGCATTGAACCTGAAGTGGAACAGGAGCAGGATAATGATAATGCTCAACAAACACAGGTTGTTCGTAGAACTGGTAGAATTCGCCATGAGCCAGAGAGATATGGATTTCTCTTGACTCAATGTGGTGATTTGATGCTCATAGATGAAGATGAGCCTCTTACATACCAAGATGCTATGAACAGTCCAGACTCTAAGAGATGGCTAGAAGCCATGAAATCCGAGATGGATTCCATGTACGAAAACCGAGTATGGACTTTGGTTGATCCACCTGAAAGGGTAAAACCCATAGGGTGCAAATGGGTTTTCAAGAAGAAAACTGACATGGATGGAAATGTTCAGACCTATAAAGCAAGGCTGGTTGCAAAAGGTTTCAGACAAATTCATGGTATTGACTATGATGAGACTTTCTCACCAGTGGCTATGGTCAAGTCCATAAGGATTTTGCTTGCTATTGCAGCATTCCATGATTATGAAATCTGGCAAATGGATGTCAAAACAGCCTTCCTTAACGGAATCCTTGAAGAGGATGTGGATGTGTACATGACACAACTTGAAGGTTTTATCGATCCAAGGAATGTTAGCAAGGTATGTAAATTACGTCGATCCATTTATGGATTGAAGCAAGCCTCTAGGAGATGGAATATCTGTAATAACCCGTATTTTTGACGCTTGGGGTTATTAAGATTTTTGGATAAAATTTTTCATTTTATGAATAAATGATTTTATGGATTTATTTTCTTGATAAGGTACTTGAAGTGTGAGACCGTATTCTTAATATACGGGATATTCGAAAATATGCGTATCGGTGTTACGGTAGCATATGCAAACAATATGGGACTTATAATTATTTTTGACCCAACAAAAATGAATTTGAAGTCCGGATAGAAGTCGTAACAGAATTTGAGAAATGGTGTAAGTGAAAAGTGTTTACTCGGAGAATTGTTTCGTAAATTCTCGAAACAATTAAAGAGTATTAATTTAATGATTCTAAAATATATTAGAATCATATCATGAGATTTTAAGTTTTAAAACTTAGGTGGAACGAAAGAAAAGAGAACGATAACGAGAGATTAAAACGTTATCGGGAAATTACGCGACTACCGCACAAACCGTATTAAATATCGAGCTTCCACCCCACACCACACAAAAATCAGTTCTCTCCCCCCATTTCAAAGCTCTCGGCAGAATTTTCAAGAGAGGAGAAGAAATCAAGCTAGCCTCCATGGATAATGGTGTTCCATAGCTTAAAAGAATGGTCCTTCCAAGCTCTACCCATCTATGGTAACATCTTTCATCCCCACACTCCATAGCATGTTCATTTCTTGAGTTGAAAGTGATGATGAACAGTAACTACGAAATTAAATAATTTGTTTTCTTTGATTCTTGGATTCCTATGGCTTGTTAGATGATTGTTATGGCTTATATATGTTATGGGTAGCTTAGAACAAGCTTGGTTAGCCATGGAAACATCTATTTGTTTACTTGATTTCTAAATCTTAATTGTTGAACCAAACTGATTTTTATGGCTTGAGGATATGGTATGTTGGTTGAGGAGTTTGGATTGTTTGTTGGTTGATTTGGAGTAGAATAAAAATGGAAAACGATGAACGTACAAACGAAACCATGCAAATTTATTTTTGAACCTATCTGCTGCCCACTGTCCAGAAAATCTGGGAACATTCAGTCATTGTTCTTGGCTTATGGCAAATATGGTTAGATAGTAGATTGTCTCTAGATCGTTTGAGCGCTAATTTTGCGTCATTCAGAGTTACGAGTCAAAAGTTATGGACGTTTTAGTAACGGTAGCGCAGGAAATGAAAATCCTGTTTTTGTCCAACTTTGAGGCTATGATTGGACTAGCTACGGAGCTTAATAAAATCTGAAACTTTTATGGGAGATTCCTTGACAGTCATACAAGACCCCAGAGAAGAAATCGTGTCAAAATGATTAATTTCCAATTTATTAAAAATGACGGAAAACAGGGTGTTAAGTGAAATGAACCTGAGGAAAAGGTTAAGCAATCGTTTTGGGAAACGATTTCGGGCAAGATAGATAACTTGTCTCGAGTCGACCCAGTAACGGAAGTTGTTGAGGAATATCATGACTATACGTAGGTGCAAAGAACTTGATTAAAAACTATTGAGAGGATAGTTTTACGAGTAGCTAAAGTAGGCCCGAGAAGGTGAAATGTCGGGCGAAAGAAGAGTTAATAAAACTATCAAGTGCAAATTGTAAGGATCATAATTGGACTCGATATAAGTTTGTGGGTTAGTATCGAGGTCTAGATTATCAAATTCATGAGATTAAAACTCAATTTATTAAAAATAGTGCCAGTTGGGTAATTGTTGGATACTTGGGTTGAGTGGAAGAGTTTTGATTTTAATGAAATTGCTTGAACTCCCCACCACCAGCAATGAGTTTACATGAGTTGGTGGAGTAATCTTATGATTCGAAAATGATTTAATTTGAGCAAACGATTTAGTTTCGCTTAAAGGACATGATTCGGTAATTGATTACTAATGGTTTGGAATTGTTGGACCTACTTAGTCATTCTGGATTTTTCTAAAATAGTAGTTGGTCACCGTCGGTTAGGGCGGGTTGGACTGGGTTTTCAAAACGTTATGATTAAAACCGGAATCGACTATAGTATGGTGAAGGAATTGGTTTTAAAGTAAGTTTGACTTTATATATAGTAAAATGAATTGTTGATTGGCTTGGTTTGAAAACAGGTGGATAGTCCGATTTACGAAAAGGTCATGCCCGATTTTCTGCAGAAAAGACAGTCGCTTAGGCTTAATAAGCGTCTAGGGTCGATAAATTTTGGAAACAAAGGTTCTAAGTGTAGAACGTGGAGAAGTTGGAATAGCATTCCTTGGACTCCAGGCAAGTTTCCGACTCTATTGTCTTATTTCATATCAGAATATTGTTGATTCATGGTGATGCCAAACTTTTTGAAACCTTTGACTTAATGATAAGTTCTTCGACTATACATTTTGTTGTATTTGGAACTATCTAGCTCATTGTTGTCGTTAGGAATGCACGTCGGCATTTCCCTTGAACTGTCTTGTTCATTTATAACTTGATTCGTCTGCTACTCTGAACTTCTCGAAAAGTTAGAGTATGCAAGTGTCCGACGCTTCATCACTATTATTCTGATGTAGGACACAGGTATGAGTAGGGTGTTAAGATTGTTTCTTGTGAGTAGAATGAGATCTTTTCAACCTTGTTTTGAGATGCCTCTGAACTTCTCAAAAAGTTAGAGGATGTTTGTTTTCAGTTTTGTATAACTGAATCTGGTATCGAGTACATCTTTTTGGTGCTCGATGGTCGACCGGGAGTAGTCTAGTATGAGATGGGATTAGTGGATTTGGGTTAATATCCCATCGGTGTTTTAAATAATATTTAGTTTATTAAATATTATTTAAAGGATATGGAAAGTGTTTAAATGTTAAATAAATACTTTCGGGGTATTTGAAATTATTTAAATATTATTTAATGTTGATTAAATACTATTTAAATATGGTGAATCGTTTAAGATTATTTAAATATCAAATAATCTTGATTATATTGGGATTAAATATTTTAATTCTTTAAATCCTTTTAATATTTTTCGAGGACTATTCTGGGCCTCCTAAATATTAATAAAATATTCATTTGCCCTTTAAAAATATTCTGGAGTTGTCTAAGCGTCTATTATTATTATATTTCATTAAATAATAAATAGCGAGCGATGACTCGGATATTTTGGATTTATTCTGAGTCGATAACTCCAGGTTCGGGAGGTAACGTCCGACTCCGATATTCCTCCCAGTTGTATGGGTGCCTCGTGGCCCAGGGTTTCAATCCAAATGGGTAATGTTTAGTGGAGTCTATTTTAACTAGTATTAGCGGCTCCCCGGTCGCGTTCTTGAGTCTCCTTAATTCAAGGGTTTCTGTCTTGTTGAATTCGTTGACTGAGAGTCAACCCAGATGTGTCGAGAGTACTCCCACTTGGTTTCGGGAGCCAAGCTATTGTCAGATATTGAAATCTAACAATAGGTCGTTGTTCTGGAAGGTTGTATTAAATTCCCTTCCTTATCTGTTAATTGAAATCCTGTGATGGATTGTTGAGTTGTTCTGGAAGGTTGTATTAAATTCCCTTCCTTATCTGTTAATTGAAATCCTGTGATGGATTGTTGAGTTGTTCTGGAAGGTTGTATTAAATTCCCTTCCTTATCTGTTAATTGAAATCCTGTGATGGATTGTTGAGTTGTTCTGGAAGGTTGTATTAAATTCCCTTCCTTATCTGTTAATTGAAATCCTGTGATGGATTGTTGAGTTGTTCTGGAAGGTTGTATTAAATTCCCTTCCTTATCTGTTAATTGAAATCCTGTGATGGATTGTTGAGTTGTTCTGGAAGGTTGTATTAAATTCCCTTCCTTATTTGTTGATTGAAATCCTGTGATGGATTGTTGTGTTGTTCTGGAAGGTTGTATTAAATTCCCTTCCTTATCTGTTGATTGAAATCGTAGAGTGGATTGTTGTTGTTCTGGAAGGTGGTATTGAATTCCCTTCCTTAATAGTTGATTGAAATTCTAGAGTGGATTGTTGTTATTCTAGAAGGCTTGATTAAATTTCCTTCTAGGTTTAATGAATGTTTAAGTATTCATCAGGGACTGGAGTAAGGTTGCGTAAGAGGTCGGTGACGCACGACCCAGCCGTAAACTAAAGGCCCATGTGTTGCCTAGGGTGACGTCCCGATAAGGGGTTGTCCTTCTACTAGTAGAGAAAGTGACTGGTTTTTTATTGTACAAGGCGACTGATCATCACGTACAATAGGGCGTTGAAAAATCTCCAGTTAATCCCGTTTCTTCCAATTGGAATTTGACGTTGCACTGTAACGAAAGCCTAGGTGCTGAGTTACCGATAGTGTCAACGGGAATGTAATCCACTCTGAGTTGGTTGGTTGTTTTGAGTACCGTGTTATTCGTGTATATATCAGTTTCATTGTTCCTACACTATAACGAAAGCCATGATGCTAAGTTACTGATAGTGTTAATGAGAATTGTTGAACTTTCATTCATTCTTTTCGCAGTATATTGAACTGCTTGCTTATTGGTACTCAAATTAATGGCGCTCGGTGATTGAGGCCATTGTGCTTAGTTATTGATACTGTCAGTCTCAAAAGTTATGAACTTAAATTGTTGTACTGCAGTAACGCGAACTGCATTATTGTTGTGAATATCTTCTTGCATCGTGAACCTCGAGTCATTTATTGTCGAGATATAATTGATTATACATCTTCACTCATATTGTAAGTTGTATACTGTTGTTGTTGAATATCCAGTTGGGATAATTATGGCTATCACCTTTTCCTTGAAATATTCTGATAAATAACTTGCTGAGCATTCTTTGGCTCATTCTTGCTGTTTGTAAATCTTATATCTTGCAGAAAGAGATGACTGTGAATTGTCTACCTCGGGTATTATGTTAAGGAACATGAAGCTTCGAGCTTGAGCTAGTCAGGTTCCAGACTTCAATAAATGGTGCAAGAAAGACGGGATTCCAGATTATAATCCTAGACTTGTTGAGAAATATGTAATGTGACAATAGATCTTGGAGTAATGTTTACTTCTAATGTAACATCATGTGGAAGTTATATTAGTAGTGCGAGATCCTGAGGTTACATTGGTTTGTAATAACCGTTATTATTTTAAGTTCGTTCCCTGAGACTATAACTCGAGTTGTGTGTTTGGTTTGGGGTCACTGCTTTTATGTTTGGTTATTATAATGGTTAAAGCAGGTGTGTGCTATTATTGTGGAAATTGGACCGTGATGACCCGGATCCCTGACCCCGGATTTGGGGGCGTCACAGAGATGGTATCAGAGCTCTAGGTTATAGTACTCAGGAACGAGAGAGTTAAGAGTTATGTTTGGATAAGATTAAGAAAGAGTGAGCTCAGATCGAGTTCATAATCGGGCTATCAGATGTAGCAGTGATTTATATTATGAGGCTAATATACTCATATAAGGATAGTTAGGAAAGATAATAAGAACTTTCCTTACAAGGATGTCGAACACTAGCCGAGGAGACTCATCTCAGTAAGAGGATTATGATTGAGAATGAGAGCTTGAGAATTATGGAGCACTTATAAAAGAGCCAGATATGCTATAAGTGTAGCACAAGGTATGCTAGTACCCCAGGACCGAGGGGAGCATTACTGAGCGAAGAGAACCACTTTATTCTTGGCACAATCGTTAAGATGACCATGTTCAAATTGATGGCATGTCAAATCTTCACTAATCTTTCATCTATTGGTGATAAACCGAAGAGATAGTCTACATTTCAGTAAACCCTTATTAATGTTATGGAGCGAATGTGATTGATGGTCCATGATATTGACCATTAATATTGTTGTTGACTGACTTATGGATACTCGAGAGTGGGTATATTTATATATAGTGACTCATAGTTATTTCCCCTTTTGGAATACATTATGTTATAAGTGACCGATGAGATGTTGATGTTTGGGAACTGTGAATGTTTTGGGATTATAATTGAGGTGTTTTTACACCGGGCATAATCCGACATATGAATATGTCATGCCCAATTGTCTGTGGAAAATACGTTCCCATTAGTTTAATGAAATTTAGAAATAAGAGGACGTGTAAATGGGATGTTTTAGGGTAAAATGGAGTAGTATGGCTTAAAGGATATGGCCATCTATACATGAGTAATATTGAGGATTCTGTTGGGAATTCTCTGAGAATAAAAAGTAAAGCCCTAATTTAAATGGTGTATGGTATATGCATACAATGTAGAGTCGTAACAAAGAGATGAGATATGCACTTGATATAATTCTTGAATATATTAAGGATGTTGGATTAGAGTAAGCCTTGGGATAGAAGTGACCGCCACATTGCAAATACGGTGGTTGGATTTACTAGTATAAATGAGTTGTGGCATAAAGGCTTATATGAAGTTATTTGTTTTAATAGTAGAATTCAGGACTAGAGAGCGGTCTGAGTAGCCATTGATGATCCTAAATTTCTGAAAAGTATTTGGTCGAGGCCTAATAAGGTCGTTGATTCAGCAAGAATTCTTATGAACTTGGTTGAACAAAGAATTCTTTAGCCATAGCTATATCTTGCATTATGCAACTGTTTCCTAAGTTTCTGGAAATTCAGATGTAATGAAAGTTCTAGACCTGAAACAAGAGTGTGTCAGATCATGAATTAAAGTCTATGGGAATTGCCAAGATTGTCCCAAAAGAAGTGAATTGAGAATAAAGTCACAGTGTTGGGAAGAATCAACTATGACAGAATATGAAAAATAAAGTGGCTACATATATGGAAATACCATGAACTTTTAACAAGGAACCAGAGTTCTACTTCTGGAAGAACAGTGGATTAAGAAATATGAGCGGGTTGGTGTACTGCTAATTATGGTTCACCAAAGCCAATCGAGGCCTCACTTACTAAACAGTGAGCCTGAAATGGGAGAATATGTGAAATGGACAGCAAGAAGCTATAATTGTAAAGTCTAGATGTTATGTTAATGATGGCCCTAAAAGAAGGGATGACATGTTTTAAATATGGAGAGATAAATTGAGAAGGTTCGAATTAAGATTCGAATAAAAAGTACATTACGCTTTGGATGCTAAGTTATGGGGCACTGGTAATGGATATGAAAAAGGAACTATTCAATAAAGAGAGTAGTTAAAGAATTGGGAAAAATAACCCTTAGTGATATTTTGGGGTTACCACCATCAGAGATCACGTCATTTATCATTGACCTAGTGTTATGAGCAACTTTAACATTGGAGGCATCTTAGAAGATGGCACCTGGCAGTCTGAGAGGGTTAGTCCCTCAGTTATAAAGACTATTTATTGAAAGTGTTACTAAGAGGTGCACATGGGTTGTTTGTAAAGGAAACGGATAGCGGCATGAGACTGCGCATACATTGGTGAGAATGCATTAAGTGAATTGGTTAATTTAGCAATCAATATTGGTTATCCATAATATGGATAGACCACTCGAAGGAATTAGTCTACTAGAGAAAATATATTAAGGATAAGTTATCACCAACTACAGAATTACCTAGATAATATGCCAAGGATGGCATTGAGAACGTGATAAGGACAGTATGAGTCTTTGATGAGGTAGGTTATATTAATGAATGCACCTGTACCTTTTAAGGATTAATTGGAATTGTAAGAAATAATTGGACAAGTTGTCATAATCTTCACAGAGGATATCCTGATCGGTCTAAAGATGAAGGAAGAACCCGAAGGTAAATATATATATCATTAGAAAACCTTAAGAGAAGAGAGGTTGGATGACAAATCCCATAAGAATGAGTTTGGGTAAAATGAGCTGAAATTGTGAAACATATAGTAAGTGGCGGAGAAAGTTTGAGGAAAGTGAAGAATAGAAATGGGAAATAAGAAATTTGGGGATTTTGTCAGCAGGTTCCTAAACGAGTAGGGACTGTTGTATATTGAGTTGTAATGCATTAAGGAATGAAAATTTCAAAATATATTTTCTCTCCCTTTCAAAATCATTTTCTTCTAAATGTTGACTATTTTTCATCCGATTGAGATGAACAATGCATATGGTGTGACTTCTTGTCTGTGTGACAAAAGTCTGGTGGGCAACCACTCGATTATGTAGTATAAGCCAGAAAGTACTAAAGATTGGCCATCTTGAGTACAAATATGGTTGTTCTCAGTCATATCTAAATTATTTTCTTTCTCATTGTTGGGTTCCGAGGCATAAAACGCAGCGGATAAACGTAAATATAACGAAAATTTCGGAACCCAAACGCAGGATCATGTATAAGAATTGACGGATTGTGGTGATAATCGAATCATACCTATTAAGATTTTGAATGCCACGAACTCAACGGAGATCCTTGCTATCACGATTTGTGTCTTCCTCTCGAAAGCACCTCTATGGTATCCACACGAGCACCTTCAAGAACGTCTCACGATCTTGAACACGGAACGGAAGTACTAGCCTCCTTTGATAGGTTTCGAATTCTCTCTGCCTCTTCCTATGCTGCCTCTTCTGCTAGGGTTTACACAAAAACGTGCAAGCCATTTAACCTATCATTATCTATTTATAATGATTGGTTAATGGGCCTTTTTAGCAAAAACCTAACCCATGTAGGCATAGGATTAAATAATAAAACATGCTTCTATTATTTAATTAATAATTAAGTCACACTTAATTATTATTGGCAGAAATATAATTCTTCAAATTCGAATTTATTTCAATTAATTAAGTCTCACTTAATTAATATAATAAATTCGAATTAATCATCAATTAATTTAAATCTATAATTTAAATTAACTATTCCTCTAGGTGCTCTATGTGTGTGACCCTATAGGCTATTATTTAATTAGCAATAATTTTATTCTCCAATAAAATTATAAACAATGAGCGGTATCTAGTAATACATCATTGCTACCTAATTAAACAATAATTAAATCGTGATTCGATAAAACCTTTCGTGATTAATGTTTCCGTGTAATATAATCCCTTTAACCATATATATTATAGATTAAACTCGAGGCATGTATTTAGTCATCCTCTTCAACATTTAATCCGGGTTTACTTGATCCATGAGTAGACTATGAAAAACAAATCATTATTTGAGCACGGCCATGCATTTTATAGTCTCACTCAATCAAGAGGCCAATAATATCTCTCCTAATTATAGGAGGGTTAAATCCTTTATCTATCATTCATATTTCTCATACGACTCATGATATACCCGATGTCCACTTTTATCATCACCCGGTCAAAGGTAACTTTTAATGTAGTCAAAGTATATCAATCCTCGTATAGAAATATAATGATCTCAAGTCAGAGGATCATTACACCATTATCACTGTGAGTCTTTCTTATGACTTAATTAAACATGAAGAATCTCACTGTGGGTCTGTCCAGTACCATGTACCCCTACATGTACCTATGTATTGACTTTAGTATCCCCATACTTATAACCAATGAGATGTGGTTATCTGTCAAACAACATACTAGTCTATTTATGTATTATTATTGTCCTATCATAATAATACTCGACTAGGGAACCTTTAAGAATATGATATATTATATAATCTCAAGTTCAAGTCATGTACTTAAACTATATAACGAGTATCATGATTCTAAGGACATTTATTATGCTAACAAATATATCGCAGTAATTAAAGTCATAATAAATACGTTTATTGAATAATCAAATGACATAAAGGTTTATTAAAGGAAACATTGTATTGCCTCTAGGGCACCTACACTAACAATCTCCCACTTGCACTAGAGCCAATCACCCATGTATCTAATACCCATGGAACTAGTGTGACCGTCGTGCTTCTGCTGCGACAAGCCTTTGGTCAGTGGGTCTGCAATGTTATCATTTGTGTGCACTTTACATATGTGTATGTCACCCCTCTCATTAATCTCTCGAATGAGGTGATATCTCCTGAGTATATGTTTGGTTCGGGAGTGAGCTCTAGGTTCTTTAGCTTGTGCAATGGCTCCATTATTATCGCAGTATAGATCAATGGGATCTGCGATTGATGGAACCACTCCCAATTCAGTAATGAATTTTCGAATCCAAACTGCTTCCTTAGCCGCTTCACAAGCTGCAATGTACTCAGCCTCCATTGTAGAATCAGCTACTGTTTCTTGTTTTGAACTCTTCCAACTTACAGCACCTCCGTTTAGACAAAACACAAAACCAGACTGTGATACAGTATCATCCCTGTCTGTTTGGAAACTTGCATCGGTGTAACCTTTTACTACTAGTTTCTCCTCTCCTCCATACACCAAGAATGAATCTTTAGTCCTTTTCAAGTACTTTAGAATATTCTTGACAGCCGTCCAGTGACCTTCACCTGGATTAGATTGATATCTGCTCGTCATGCTTAAAGCATACGAAACATCTGGGCGAGTACATACCATCGCATACATGATGGATCCAATTGCTGAGGCATATGGAACCTTACTCATGCGGTCCTTGTCATCCAATGATTTCGGACACTGATCTTTAGAGATCGTTATCCCTTGAGATACGGGGACATATCCCCTTTTTGCATTTTGCATACCAAAACGGTGCAAAACCTTATCGATGTATGTACTCTGACTTAGACCGATCATCCTTCTAGATCTATCCCTATAGATCCTCATTCCTAGAATGTAGGATGCATCTCCTAAGTCTTTCATAGAGAAATTACTCCCTAACCAAATCTTAACAGCCTTGAGAGAAGGTATGTCATTCCCCATTAGTAGTATGTCATCAACATATAGTACTATGAATGCCACATGGCTCCCACTAACCTTCTTGTAAACACAAGGTTCATCCTCGTTTTGAACAAATCCATACTCTTTGATAGTTTCATCAAAACGGATGTTCCATCTCCTAGAGGCTTGCTTTAATCCATAAATGGATCGACGTAATTTACATATCTTGCTAACATTCCCTGGACTGACAAAACCTTCAGGTTGTGTCATGTACACATCCACATCTTCTTCAAGGCTTCCATTAAGGAAGGCTGTTTTGACATCCATTTGCCAGATTTCATAATCATGGAATGCTGCAATAGCAAGCAAAATCCTTATGGATTTGACCATAGCCACTGGTGAGAAGGTTTCATCATAGTCAATACCATGAATTTGCTTGAAACCTTTTGCAACTAGCCTTGCTTTATAGGTCTGAACATTTCCATCCATGTCAGTTTTCTTCTTGAAAACCCATTTGCACCCTATGGGTTTTACCCCTTCAGGTGGATCAACCAAAGTCCATACTTGGTTTTCATACATGGATTCCATCTCGGATTTCATGGCTTCTAGCCATCTCTTAGATTCTGGACTGCTCATAGCATCTTGGTATGTGAGAGGCTCATCTTCATCTATGAGCATCAAATCACCACATTGAGTCAAAAGAAATCCATATCTCTCTGGCTCATGGCGAATTCTACCAGTTCTACGAACAACCTGTGTTTGTTGAGCGTTATTATTATCCTGCTCTTGTTCCACTTCAGGTTCAATGCTATTTTGTGGTTCTCGATCTTCATCGAGGTCTATAGTTCTCCCACTGTTTCTTTTGGAAACAAAATCCCTTTCCATGAAGACAGCATCTCGAGCAATAAACACTTTTTGCTCAGAAGGACTATAGAAATAATACGCCTTTGTTTCTTTAGGGTATCCCACAAAATTGCACTCTTCAGATTTAGGTCCAAGCTTGTCAGATACTTGACGCTTCACAAACGCCTTGCATCCCCAAACTTTCATAAAGCTCATGCCTGACCGTTTCTTCTCCCATATCTCATATGGAGTCTTTTGAACCTTCTTAGTAGGAACACGGTTAAGTGTGAAAGCCGCTGTTTCTAGAGCATAACCCCAGAAACTAATTGGAAGATCTGCATGACTCATCATCGATCGCACCATGTCCAACAAGGTGCGATTTCTCCTCTCTGAAACTCCATTCCATTGAGGTGTACCTGGTGGAGTGAGTTGTGATACAATACCACACTCCTTTAAATAATCTTTAAATTCAGTGCTCAAGTATTCTCCTCCACGATCAGATCGTAAGATTTTAATACTTGCACCTCCGCCAATTTGCTTCTCTACTTCAGCCTTGTATTCTTTGAACTTTTCAAAAGAATCGGATTTATTCTTCATAAGATATACATATCCATATCTACTGAAATCATCAGTAAATGTTATGAAGTAGTAGTAGCCTCCTCTAGCCATCACACGCATTGGGCCACATACATCACTATGTATTAGCTCCAAACGTTCAGTGGCCCTTTGACCCTTACCAGTGAAAGGGGCTTTAGTCATTTTACCAAGCAAACAAGATTCGCATTCTTGGTATGATTCAAAATCAAACTTATCCAAATATCCATCCTTATATAATTTGGATATGCGTTTCTCATTTATATGGCCTAGACGACAATGCCAGAGGTATGTTTGATTTGAGTCATTAACTTTAAGTCGTTTGTTTTCTATATTACAGACAGGATTATCTAAGTCAAGAACATATAAACCATTAAACAAACGCGCAACACCATAGGTTAAATCATTCAAAGCAAAAGAGCAACTGTTGTCCTTTATTGTAAACGAAAAACCTTTCTTGTCCAAACAAGAAACAGAAATAATGTTTCTGCGAATTGCAGGCACGTAATAACAATTCTCCAGTTCTAAAACTAGCCCAGAGGGCAAAGATAAATAATAGGTTCCTACAGCTAAAGCAGCAACTCTTGCTCCGTTGCCAACTCGTAGGTCCATTTCTCCTTTAGCCAATGTCCTACTTCTCTGCATTTCCTGCACATTTATACAAATGTGAGAAGCACATCCGGTATCCAATACCCAAGATGTAGAAATAGACAGATTGACTTCTATAACATATATACCTGAATTAGAAGCTTGCTCAGCCCTCTTCTTCTTCAGATCCTCCAAGTAAACTGAACAGTTTCTCTTCCAGTGACCAGTTTTCTTACAGTAGTGACATTCACCCTTAGCGACCCCACCTTTAGGCTTTAAAGCCTGTTTAGGACCTGACTTTGGCTTGGGTGTAGAATCAGAACCTGTCTTCTTCTTACCCTTCCACTTGCCTTTCCCTTTGGCCTTACCTTTATTGCCCACCATCAGTATGGGAGCAGGTTCAGCCGTCTTCATGTTGGTCTCATATGTTCTCAACATAGCCAACAATTCAGTAGGTGTTTTGTCAAACTCATTCATATTGTAGTTCATAACAAACTGAGTGAATTTGTTGTTCAAAGAATTCAAGATTAGGTCAATACCAGTTTCCGGACCAATCGGGAAACCCAAAGTATCAAGATACTCAATGTAACCAATCATCTTCAGAACATGTGGGCCAACTGGTTCATTTGCCCCTTGTTTGCAGTTAAAGAGTGACTTGCTCGTGTTGAACCTTTCTTGACGAGTTTGGCTTGCAAACATGCTTTGCAAGTGCTCATTGATAGTATATGCATCCATATGCACATGCTGTCTTTGAAGCTCAGCACTCATAGTTGCTAACATAAGACACGCAACATCAGTTGCATCATTCTCATCCTTTGTGTGGGCCGCTCGTTCCTCAACAGTAGCGCCCTCAGGAAGGGGACCTGCCGGAGGAATATCAATGACATGAAGCTTGCGCTCCTGCCTGAGGACAATCCTCAAATTCCTCTGCCAGTCTAGGAAGTTGTTTCCTCCTGTCAGCTTATCCTTCTCAAGGACAGATCGTACGGATAGTGTGTTTGTGTTGTTTGTCATTACTTGGTATCTACAATGATAAAAGCACAAAATTAAACATTAGATTGTCTGAGTTATTTATTATGTTCAAATGATTATGATACATTCATAATATATCTCCCACTATTTTTATCAAATCAATAGCCCTTACTATTAATTTGGAAAGTATATCCCATAATCCTTTCTAGTGAGCCAAGATCCATATTTCGTCATGTCTCAAGTCAACCACTGGAAGTCCTTAAGAATGATTATTTAGGTAGACAACATTTGTCAATTATATCATATATAATTCTTGGATAGTTTGGTGAGCAACGATTGATCTTATCTATCTAATAGATTTTTAACCAAACTCTATGCTTCTAAGTTCATAATGGTTGAATATAACCGTTTACTTTCACCTTATTATGACAACTCAGTTAAGTTTGACCCAATGATACAACGGCCGAATATAACCGTTTATATTCGTCGCATCTCACCACGATAGACAGGAGTCCCCTGCCACTGACAGTCTTTCCCCTAATCGATCTAGGATTCGATGAGTGTTCATTCATTGGAAAGCATCTGATTAAAACTTAATATTTTGTTAAGGGGTTTAGAAAATTTTACGACGATCATGATCACATCATGAAGAGATCCTCAATTTTTCCTTGAACTAAATATTTCAAATTGACATCTTAAATTGTTCATTTCCCAGGTAGATGGAGGATACCAGTGGTCACACTTAAAACCCATCAGCCTTACGAATACGCATATCCGTTTTTGTCAGAAAATCCCAATTATAGATATCAAAATCCATATTCAATTCCGTGTTTTAAAAATCCATATTTCATAAACACAAGAATCTCATGATCGTTTGTTGATTTTAAAATCTTGAATCGTTACAGATTTTATCTTGAGTCGTTACAGATTTTATCTTGTTTAAACAAGCATGGCATGGGTGTCGTATCTAATACATACATACATACATACATGATTAATCTAATTAAAGCATGCATCTTCTACTCTACACATACATTCATACATCAATATGTAAAGTGCAGTATGTAAACGTGCTTGGTTATGGCCCCTTTCCTATGTGATCCTTTCGAGCTAATGAAAGGATCAAAGTCAATCTATGGTGGTGAAATATAAATACAATTACATGTCTTCATTCTTCTTGTATCCATGGGTTCTTGCTCCTCTTCTTGGATCATCCTTCAATCTTCAAGTACATTACATGGAATAATTGAATACAACCTATACTAATGTACTTACATAAGAAAACTCGAGTTACATTCGAGGTTAAACAATTACAAGAATGAAGAAAACGACATGCAAGTCGTATTTATAAAACCAAAACCAAAACCATTAATCTAGGGGTCTAAGGGCCATAACCAGCACCATGCTCAAGTACACAAAATAAAATATTGCGGGGGTCCGGGGGCGGCAGCCCCTGGGCGGGGGTTCGGGGGCGGCAGCCCCCGGGCGGGGTCTGGGGGCGGCAGCCCCCAGCTGGGGTCGAGCTGCCAGGTCAGCTTGGAAATTTTTTTATTTTCGAAGACCAGTCCTATTCAGAAATCATCAATTTCTGAACTACAGATCATATCTGTTGGCCTTTTTCCCCACTGCAATTTATACAGTCCATCAGAGTTTACTGCTAAACTCTGATCAGCACAGTCCATCAGAGTTTACTGCTAAACTCTGATCAGCACAATCCATCAGTGTTTACTGCTAAACTCTGATCAGAGACCATCGGAGTTTGTTAAACTCTGACCATGCTCTATACTCTGACCTGACCATCAGAGTTTATTAAACTCTGAGCGAGTCCATCAGAGTTTGTTAAACTCTGACACAGTCCATCAGAGTTTACTACTAAACTCTGATCAGACCATCAGAGTTTATTAAACTCTGAGCGAGTCCATCAGAGTTTGTTAAACTCTGACCCAGCCCCAATTTCACAAACTCTGATCAGACACTGAATATACATTCTCTGACAGTTACATATTGGCAGAAGCATAGCAGTCTCATAACAGGCATGGCAGTCGCATAACAGATTATGACAAAGCAGTAGCATGGCATGGCAGTCACCAAAACAGGCATGTATGCATCAAATACATAAAACACGTAACCAAATCAGTCCCTTATACACGTAGCTCTGATACCATTGTTGGGTTCCGAGGCATAAAACGCAGCGGATAAACGTAAATATAACGAAAATTTCGGAACCCAAACGCAGGATCATGTATAAGAATTGACGGATTGTGGTGATAATCGAATCATACCTATTAAGATTTTGAATGCCACGAACTCAACGGAGATCCTTGCTATCACGATTTGTGTCTTCCTCTCGAAAGCACCTCTATGGTATCCACACGAGCACCTTCAAGAACGTCTCAGGATCTTGAACACGGAACGGAAGTACTAGCCTCCTTTGATAGGTTTCGAATTCTCTCTGCCTCTTCCTATGCTGCCTCTTCTGCTAGGGTTTACACAAAAACGTGCAAGCCATTTAACCTATCATTATCTATTTATAATGATTGGTTAATGGGCCTTTTTAGCAAAAACCTAACCCATGTAGGCATAGGATTAAATAATAAAACATGCTTCTATTATTTAATTAATAATTAAGTCACACTTAATTATTATTGGCAGAAATATAATTCTTCAAATTCGAATTTATTTCAATTAATTAAGTCTCACTTAATTAATATAATAAATTCGAATTAATCATCAATTAATTTAAATCTATAATTTAAATTAACTATTCCTCTAGGTGCTCTATGTGTGTGACCCTATAGGCTATTATTTAATTAGCAATAATTTTATTCTCCAATAAAATTATAAACAATGAGCGGTATCTAGTAATACATCATTGCTACCTAATTAAACAATAATTAAATCGTGATTCGATAAAACCTTTCGTGATTAATGTTTCCGTGTAATATAATCCCTTTAACCATATATATTATAGATTAAACTCGAGGCATGTATTTAGTCATCCTCTTCAACATTTAATCCGGGTTTACTTGATCCATGAGTAGACTATGAAAAACAAATCATTATTTGAGCACGGCCATGCATTTTATAGTCTCACTCAATCAAGAGGCCAATAATATCTCTCCTAATTATAGGAGGGTTAAATCCTTTATCTATCATTCATATTTCTCATACGACTCATGATATACCCGATGTCCACTTTTATCATCACCCGATCAAAGGTAACTTTTAATGTAGTCAAAGTATATCAATCCTCGTATAGAAATATAATGATCTCAAGTCAGAGGATCATTACACCATTATCACTGTGAGTCTTTCTTATGACTTAATTAAACATGAAGAATCTCACTGTGGGTCTGTCCAGTACCATGTACCCCTACATGTACCTATGTATTGACTTTAGTATCCCCATACTTATAACCAATGAGATGTGGTTATCTGTCAAACAACATACTAGTCTATTTATGTATTATTATTGTCCTATCATAATAATACTCGACTAGGGAACCTTTAAGAATATGATATATTATATAATCTCAAGTTCAAGTCATGTACTTAAACTATATAACGAGTATCATGATTCTAAGGACATTTATTATGCTAACAAATATATCGCAGTAATTAAAGTCATAATAAATACGTTTATTGAATAATCAAATGACATAAAGGTTTATTAAAGGAAACATTGTATTGCCTCTAGGGCACCTACACTAACACTCATTTATCATATACATTCGAAAATGAGCTTAGTGATCTACGA
The DNA here is from genome assembly GCA_028671895.1 of Oenanthe sinensis. Taxonomy (NCBI): domain Eukaryota; kingdom Viridiplantae; phylum Streptophyta; class Magnoliopsida; order Apiales; family Apiaceae; genus Oenanthe; species Oenanthe sinensis. Next base: position 17,356,992 of record CM053804.1, on the reverse strand, counting down.
ATCACTCTGATTGTTTTATTGCAATGATCTTCATTCAAAAGATCTCTATTAAAATTTTGTATAAGGTTATCTTTCTATAGAAAGTTTGTACCTTGGATTTCAAAAAGGAGTGGTAGTAGTTACTTACTACGGTTAGAGCTTTTATACGACTCTGGTTACCACGCATATATAGTCATGCCACCTTACGAAGTTTAGTATTGAAAGCGATTAATGATAGCTCAAGGTAGACAAAGCTAATTTGGTGATCAAGTCTGAAAATGGCAGAGAGTATGAAGCGAGAGACTTCGTATTGCTGAAAGCATTATCGTGGAAAGGAGTAACGAGATTTAGTAAGAAAGAGAACTTAAGCTCGAGGAGTATCGAATCTTTCAAGGTCTGGGAGTATATTAAAAAGGTGTTTATGAAGTGACGTTCTTCCCCAAAATTTTAAGGAATCCATCGTGCGTGTCCTACGTTAGTGTTAGGACATTATAGCGCTGACGTTAGACGTGCGTTAGTGTACGAACTTATAAAGACCCTCGACTATATAAAGAAGGGTTGAGAAGTGAAGTAATAATGCCGAGGAGGTTGTACGAAACCAAGAAGGTTGGAGTCTCAGCCTAGAAATTAGAAAGTGAGGTGTGAAAATAGTAACCTCGGTTGTTCTCGTATGAATTCCGAGGACGGAATCCTTTTAAGGAGGGGAGACTGTAATAACCCGTATTTTTGACGCTTGGGGTTATTAAGATTTTTGGATAAAATTTTTCATTTTATGAATAAATGATTTTATGGATTTATTTTCTTGATAAGGTACTTGAAGTGTGAGACCGTATTCTTAATATACGGGATATTCGAAAATATGCGTATCGGTGTTACGGTAGCATATGCAAACAATATGGGACTTATAATTATTTTTGACCCAACAAAAATGAATTTGAAGTCCGGATAGAAGTCGTAACAGAATTTGAGAAATGGTGTAAGTGAAAAGTGTTTACTCGGAGAATTGTTTCGTAAATTCTCGAAACAATTAAAGAGTATTAATTTAATGATTCTAAAATATATTAGAATCATATCATGAGATTTTAAGTTTTAAAACTTAGGTGGAACGAAAGAAAAGAGAACGATAACGAGAGATTAAAACGTTATCGGGAAATTACGCGACTACCGCACAAACCGTATTAAATATCGAGCTTCCACCCCACACCACACAAAAATCAGTTCTCTCCCCCCATTTCAAAGCTCTCGGCAGAATTTTCAAGAGAGGAGAAGAAATCAAGCTAGCCTCCATGGATAATGGTGTTCCATAGCTTAAAAGAATGGTCCTTCCAAGCTCTACCCATCTATGGTAACATCTTTCATCCCCACACTCCATAGCATGTTCATTTCTTGAGTTGAAAGTGATGATGAACAGTAACTACGAAATTAAATAATTTGTTTTCTTTGATTCTTGGATTCCTATGGCTTGTTAGATGATTGTTATGGCTTATATATGTTATGGGTAGCTTAGAACAAGCTTGGTTAGCCATGGAAACATCTATTTGTTTACTTGATTTCTAAATCTTAATTGTTGAACCAAACTGATTTTTATGGCTTGAGGATATGGTATGTTGGTTGTTGATGTTGGTTGAGGAGTTTGGATTGTTTGTTGGTTGATTTGGAGTAGAATAAAAATGGAAAACGATGAACGTACAAACGAAACCATGCAAATTTATTTTTGAACCTATCTGCTGCCCACTGTCCAGAAAATCTGGGAACATTCAGTCATTGTTCTTGGCTTATGGCAAATATGGTTAGATAGTAGATTGTCTCTAGATCGTTTGAGCGCTAATTTTGCGTCATTCGGAGTTACGAGTCAAAAGTTATGGACGTTTTAGTAACGGTAGCGCAGGAAATGAAAATCCTGTTTTTGTCCAACTTTGAGGCTATGATTGGACTAGCTACGGAGCTTAATAAAATCTGAAACTTTTATGGGAGATTCCTTGACAGTCATACAAGACCCCAGAGAAGAAATCGTGTCAAAATGATTAATTTCCAATTTATTAAAAATGACGGAAAACAGGGTGTTAAGTGAAATGAACCTGAGGAAAAGGTTAAGCAATCGTTTTGGGAAACGATTTCGGGCAAGATAGATAACTTGTCTCGAGTCGACCCAGTAACGGAAGTTGTTGAGGAATATCATGACTATACGTAGGTGCAAAGAACTTGATTAAAAACTATTGAGAGGATAGTTTTACGAGTAGCTAAAGTAGGCCCGAGAAGGTGAAATGTCGGGCGAAAGAAGAGTTAATAAAACTATCAAGTGCAAATTGTAAGGATCATAATTGGACTCGATATAAGTTTGTGGGTTAGTATCGAGGTCTAGATTATCAAATTCATGAGATTAAAACTCAATTTATTAAAAATAGTGCCAGTTGGGTAATTGTTGGATACTTGGGTTGAGTGGAAGAGTTTTGATTTTAATGAAATTGCTTGAACTCCCCACCACCAGCAATGAGTTTACATGAGTTGGTGGAGTAATCTTATGATTCGAAAATGATTTAATTTGAGCAAACGATTTAGTTTCGCTTAAAGGACATGATTCGGTAATTGATTACTAATGGTTTGGAATTGTTGGACCTACTTAGTCATTCTGGATTTTTCTAAAATAGTAGTTGGTCACCGTCGGTTAGGGCGGGTTGGACTGGGTTTTCAAAACGTTATGATTAAAACCGGAATCGACTATAGTATGGTGAAGGAATTGGTTTTAAAGTAAGTTTGACTTTATATATAGTAAAATGAATTGTTGATTGGCTTGGTTTGAAAACAGGTGGATAGTCCGATTTACGAAAAGGTCATGCCCGATTTTCTGCAGAAAAGACAGTCGCTTAGGCTTAATAAGCGTCTAGGGTCGATAAATTTTGGAAACAAAGGTTCTAAGTGTAGAACGTGGAGAAGTTGGAATAGCATTCCTTGGACTCCAGGCAAGTTTCCGACTCTATTGTCTTATTTCATATCAGAATATTGTTGATTCATGGTGATGCCAAACTTTTTGAAACCTTTGACTTAATGATAAGTTCTTTGACTATACATTTTGTTGTATTTGGAACTATCTAGCTCATTGTTGTCGTTAGGAATGCACGTCGGCATTTCCCTTGAACTGTCTTGTTCATTTATAACTTGATTCGTCTGCTACTCTGAACTTCTCGAAAAGTTAGAGTATGCAAGTGTCCGACGCTTCATCACTATTATTCTGATGTAGGACACAGGTATGAGTAGGGTGTTAAGATTGTTTCTTGTGAGTAGAATGAGATCTTTTCAACCTTGTTTTGAGATGCCTCTGAACTTCTCAAAAAGTTAGAGGATGTTTGTTTTCAGTTTTGTATAACTGAATCTGGTATCGAGTACATCTTTTTGGTGCTCGATGGTCGACCGGGAGTAGTCTAGTATGAGATGGGATTAGTGGATTTGGGTTAATATCCCATCGGTGTTTTAAATAATATTTAGTTTATTAAATATTATTTAAAGGATATGGAAAGTGTTTAAATGTTAAATAAATACTTTCGGGGTATTTGAAATTATTTAAATATTATTTAATGTTGATTAAATACTATTTAAATATGGTGAATCGTTTAAGATTATTTAAATATCAAATAATCTTGATTATATTGGGATTAAATATTTTAATTCTTTAAATCCTTTTAATATTTTTCGAGGACTATTCTGGGCCTCCTAAATATTAATAAAATATTCATTTGCCCTTTAAAAATATTCTGGAGTTGTCTAAGCGTCTATTATTATTATATTTCATTAAATAATAAATAGCGAGCGATGACTCGGATATTTTGGATTTATTCTGAGTCGATAACTCCAGGTTCGGGAGGTAACGTCCGACTCCGATATTCCTCCCAGTTGTATGGGTGCCTCGTGGCCCAGGGTTTCAATCCAAATGGGTAATGTTTAGTGGAGTCTATTTTAACTAGTATTAGCGGCTCCCCGGTCGCGTTCTTGAGTCTCCTTAATTCAAGGGTTTCTGTCTTGTTGAATTCGTTGACTGAGAGTCAACCCAGATGTGTCGAGAGTACTCCCACTTGGTTTCGGGAGCCAAGCTATTGTCAGATATTGAAATCTAACAATAGGTCGTTGTTCTGGAAGGTTGTATTAAATTCCCTTCCTTATCTGTTAATTGAAATCCTGTGATGGATTGTTGAGTTGTTCTGGAAGGTTGTATTAAATTCCCTTCCTTATCTGTTAATTGAAATCCTGTGATGGATTGTTGAGTTGTTCTGGAAGGTTGTATTAAATTCCCTTCCTTATCTGTTAATTGAAATCCTGTGATGGATTGTTGAGTTATTCTGGAAGGTTGTATTAAATTCCCTTCCTTATCTGTTAATTGAAATCCTGTGATGGATTGTTGAGTTGTTCTGGAAGGTTGTATTAAATTCCCTTCCTTATCTGTTAATTGAAATCCTGTGATGGATTGTTGAGTTGTTCTGGAAGGTTGTATTAAATTCCCTTCCTTATTTGTTGATTGAAATCCTGTGATGGATTGTTGTGTTGTTCTGGAAGGTTGTATTAAATTCCCTTCCTTATCTGTTGATTGAAATCGTAGAGTGGATTGTTGTTGTTCTGGAAGGTGGTATTGAATTCCCTTCCTTAACAGTTGATTGAAATTCTAGAGTGGATTGTTGTTATTCTAGAAGGCTTGATTAAATTTCCTTCTATGTTTAATGAATGTTTAAGTATTCATCAGGGATTGGAGTAAGGTTGCGTAAGAGGTCGGTGACGCACGACCCAGCCGTAAACTAAAGGCCCATGTGTTGCCTAGGGTGACGTCCCGATAAGGGGTTGTCCTTCTACTAGTAGAGAAAGTGACTGGTTTTCTATTGTACAAGGCGACTGATCATCGCGTACAATAGGGCGTTGAAAAATCTCCAGTTAATCTCGTTTCTTCCAATTGGAATTTGACGTTGCACTGTAACGAAAGCCTAGGTGCTGAGTTACCGATAGTGTCAACGGGAATGTAATCCACTCTGAGTTGGTTGGTTGTTTTGAGTACCGTGTTATTCGTGTATATATCAGTTTCATTGTTCCTACACTATAACGAAAGCCATGATGCTAAGTTACTGATAGTGTTAATGAGAATTGTTGAACTTTCATTCATTCTTTTCGCAGTATATTGAACTGCTTGCTTATTGGTACTCAAATTAATGGCGCTCGGTGATTGAGGCCATTGTGCTTAGTTATTGATACTGTCAGTCTCAAAAGTTATGAACTTAAATTGTTGTACTGCAGTAACGCGAACTGCATTATTGTTGTGAATATCTTCTTGCATCGTGAACCTCGAGTCATTTATTGTCGAGATATAATTGATTATACATCTTCACTCATATTGTAAGTTGTATACTGTTGTTGTTGAATATCCAGTTGGGATAATTATGGCTATCACCTTTTCCTTGAAATATTCTGATAAATAACTTGCTGAGCATTCTTTGGCTCATTCTTGCTGTTTGTAAATCTTATATCTTGCAGAAAGAGATGACTGTGAATTGTCTACCTCGGGTATTATGTTAAGGAACATGAAGCTTCGAGCTTGAGCTAGTCAGGTTCCAGACTTCAATAAATGGTGCAAGAAAGACGGGATTCCAGATTATAATCCTAGACTTGTTGAGAAATATGTAATGTGACAATAGATCTTGGAGTAATGTTTACTTCTAATGTAACATCATGTGGAAGTTATATTAGTAGTGCGAGATCCTGAGGTTACATTGGTTTGTAATAACCGTTATTATTTTAAGTTCGTTCCCTGAGACTATAACTCGAGTTGTGTGTTTGGTTTGGGGTCACTGCTTTTATGTTTGGTTATTATAATGGTTAAAGCAGGTGTGTGCTATTATTGTGGAAATTGGACCGTGATGACCCGGATCCCTGACCCCGGATTTGGGGGCGTCACAATATCCGTTTTGATGAAACAGTCAAAGAGTATGGCTTTGTTCAAAACGAAGATGAACCTTGTGTTTACAAGAAGGTTAGTGGGAGCCATGTGGCATTCATAGTACTATATGTTGATGACATACTACTAATGGGGAATGACATACCTTCTCTCAAGGCTGTTAAGATTTGGTTAGGGAGCAACTTCTCTATGAAAGACTTAGGAGAAGCATCCTACATTCTAGGAATGAGGATCTATAGGGATAGATCTAGAAGGATGATCGGTCTAAGTCAGAGTACATACATCGATAAGGTTTTGCATCATTTTGGTATGCAAAATGCAAAAAGGGGATATGTCCCCGTGTCTCAAGGGATAACGATCTCTAAAGATCAGTGTCGGAAATCATTGGATGACAAGGATCGCATGAGTAAGGTTTCATATGCCTCAGCAATTGGATCCATCATGTATGCGATGGTATGTACTCGCCCAGATGTTTCGTATGTTTTAAGCATGACGAGCAGATACCAATCTAATCCAGGTGAAGGTCACTGGACGACTGTCAAGAATATTCTAAAGTACTTGAAAAGGACTAAAGATTCATTCTTGGTGTATGGAGGAGAGGAAAAACTGGTTGTAAAAGGTTACACCGATGCAAGTTTTCAAACAGACAGGGATGATACTGTATCACAGTCTGGTTTTGTGTTTTGTCTAAACGGAGGTGTTGTAAGTTGGAAGAGTTCAAAACAAGAAACAGTAGCTGATTCTACAATGGAGGCTGAGTACATTGCAGCTTGTGAAGCGGCTAAGGAAGCTGTTTGGATTCGAAAATTCATTACTGATTTGGGAGTGGTTCCATCGATCGCAGATCCCATTGATCTATACTGCGATAATAATGGAGCCATTGCACAGGCTAAAGAACCTAGAGCTCACTCCCGAACCAAACACATACTCAGGAGATATCACCTCATTCGAGAGATTAATGAAAGGGGTGACATACACATATGTAAAGTGCACACAAATGATAACATTGCAGACCCACTGACCAAAGGCTTGTCGCAGAAGAAGCACGACGGTCACACTAGTTCCATGGGTATTAGATACATGGGTGATTGGCTCTAGTGCAAGTGGGAGATTGTTGGTGTAGGTGCCCTAGAGGCAATACAATGTTTATTTTGATAAACCTTTATGTCAATTGATTATTCAATAAACGTATTTATTATGACTTTAATTACTGCGATATATTTGTTAGCATAATAAATGTCCTTAGAATCATGATACGCATTGTATAGTTTAGTACATGACTTGAACTTGAGATTATATAATATATCATATTCTTAAATGTCCCTAGTCGAGTATTATTATTATAGGACAATAATAATACATAAATAGACTAGTATGTTGTTTGACTGATAACCACATCTCATTGGCTATAAGTATGGAGATACTAAAGTCAATACATAGGTTCATGTAGGAGTACATGATACTGGACAGACCCACAGTGAGATTCTTCATGTTTAATAAAGTCATAAGAAAGACTCGCAGTGATAATGGTGTAATGATCCTTTGACTTGAGATCATTATATTTCTATACGAGGATTAATATACTTTGACTACATTAAAAGTTACCTTTGACCGGGTGATGATAAAAGTGGACATCGGGTATATCATGAGTCGTATGAGAAATATGAATGAGCGGCAATTAGTTTTATGTAACCCTGTAGGTTATTATTACGTTGGCAATAATTTTAATATCTAATTAAAATTGTAAACAATGAGCGGCATCTAGTAATACATCATTGCTACCCAAATAATAATAATAAATCGGTGATTCGATTAAGTCTTTCGTAAATAATGTTCCATGTAATATAATCCCTTTAATCTTGATATTATAGATTAAACTCAAGGCATGTCTCGTGTCATCCTCTTCATAATTTAATCTTTATTTTCTTGATCGATGAGTAGACTATTAAAATCAAATCAACATTTGAGCACGGCCGTGCATTTCATAGTCTCACTCAAACAAGAGGCCAATAATATCACTCCTAAAATTATGAGGATTAAATATCCTCTAGATCATTCATATTTCTCATACGATTCATAATATACCTAATATCCACTTTTATCATCACCCGGTCAATGGTAACTTTTAATATAATCAAAGTATATTAATTCTCCTATAGAAATATAATGATTTCAGGTCTAAGGATCATTACACCATTATCACAGTGAGAATTACTTATGACACTTATTTAACATGTAGAATCTCACGGCGGGTCATTCCAGTACCATGCATTGAGACATGCACTTATGTTCTTGACTTTAATATCACCATACCTATGACCAATGAGATGTGGTCATCTGTCAAGAAACATACTAGTCTGTGAATGCACACCTAGAGGGGGGTGAATAGGTGTATATGACTAACTAAGGACAATTTTAACTTTTACCAACTTGTATCAACTATTACAAACAAAACAGTCTGCTGCTGAAACTGTCAGCTTGCTGATTACAGATTATACAGTATAATAGCTTGCTGTTATGATGCAGTGCAGAATGTAAATATCGAAAACAATAAAGAACAGAAATGATTTTAGCCAGGTTCGACCCCTATCCACTAATGGTCTACGTCCTGGTCCCTTACCAACCCGGTAAGAGAATATATTATTGATCAATAAAAATACCAATTACACGATACAATAATATATCTCCCTTTAACCCAGTTGCTGAAAACGGCTTGCTGAAACACTATGTTTCCCTTGAATAACCAGCCCTTTTGAACTCCAAGATTCTCTAATAAGCTTGTTCCTCTTGAACTCTGAATTCCTTGAGCCACCTACTCCTTTGAATTCCTTAGTTCCCGAACAACCCGTTCTCTAATACAAAGAGTTCCCTAGAGCAATATATTCCCGATCACCTAGATCCCTTGCCATTACTTCAGCAACTAATCAATACAACTTTGTTTACAAAGAATAAAAACATTACAACTCAAACTATAAACTCTTGTATATAATATACGTGTATATAACAATAAAGCTCAGAGTTTATAAAATCAAAGTGTTTTGAGAGAGAAGAGAGAAGGCGTGTATAATTAGGTCTCAAAACTTTCACGTTGTATATCAATTGGTTACTTACAATAAAGATTGCAAGTGAATATATATGAAAAGCATACAACGGGTCTGAGAATATTATGCAATAAGAAAAGATTTGATTAGCATAAAATATTCTCCAACAGCTAGGGTAATTAGAAGATTTGAAATTCGAAATTTGAAATAGTTTAAATCTTCTAACAAATCAATTTTGAAAGGGTATATCAATTTCCAACAGCTAGAAAAAGATCAAAACAAATTTGAGCTGTAATGGAAAGATTTTGATATGGAAAAGATTGATAGAAATCTATTTTGGAAAGATATGGTAAGGAGAATCAAATCTGAGTAAATAAGGAAGATATTTGCAAACCCTTTTTGAGCTCTATTAATTATATAAACTATATATTATATAATAGAGTCCTTACAGATTTAAATCCTAACCAATCTCTGATCTCTCCAAGCATCTTCAAGGAATATCCATTATCGAAATTGATTTTGAATAGCTTCTGGGCGGAACAGTGTCAGCTTGCTGATATAGTTCTGGGCGGAACAGTGTCAGCTTGCTGTTATGGTTCTGTGACTGATCTTAGCAGGCCGTTACGAACACTTTCCTGAAACTTTGTCTTTCCACATACTCAACCAAGTTACCTGAGAATATACTTATACATAGCAAACTCATATATATGTAGGATATATCAAGTGAGTCAATCATATAATGGTAAACTGTATAGAGTAAAACTGGTAACATAACAAGCTGTTATAATAACAACTAACAAATCAGCATGATGTTATATATCATCAAAACATATCAGATTAACATAGTCTTTGTGCATTATTAGGAATAAGATATTATTCATATAATAATAATACTCGACTAGGGAATTTTAGGAATAAGATATTACTCATATAATCTCATTTTTAAGTCACATACTTAAAGATATATAATACGTATCAAAATTCCAAGGACATTTATTATACTTTCAATTTATTACACAGTAAATAAAACATAATAAATAAATAATAATCAATAAAACATAATCCTTAATAATAAATATTTTCCTTAAAATATAAAAAGTATTGTCTCTAGAGCACAATTACTAATAATCTCCCACATGCACTAAAGCCAATAACCCAAGTATCCAATACTCATGGAACTAGTGTGACTTTCGTGTTTCTGCTGTGACAAAGCCTTAGTCAGTGGGCCTGCAATATTATTAATAGTATGCACTTTACATATATGTATATCTTCTTGATCATTAATCTCATTAATTAGGTGATATCTTCTAAGTACATGCCCAAACAGCCTCCTTGACTGCTTCGCAAGCATCAATATACTCAGGCTCTATTGTAGAATCAACAACTATCTCTGCTGTGAACCATTCCAGCATACAACATCTCAATAAAAATAGATAAAACACAAAGCTAGACAGAAACATTAAATCATCGTTTTCTGTCTAGAAACTAGCATTACTGAAACCTCTTACAACTAGCTTCACATCTCCTCCATATAACAAGAATGAATCTTTAGTCCTCTTCAAGTACTTAAGAATATTCTTGACTGTCGTCCAGTGACCTTCACCTGGATTAGACCGGTATCTACTCGTCATGCTTAAAGAATAAGAGACATCAGGATGAGTACATATCATTGCATACATTATAAAACCAATTGCTGAAGCATATGGAACTTTACTCATGCGGTCCTTATCATCCAATGATTTAGGACAAATTTTATTTTGAGATCACTATCCCATGAGACATTGGGACATATCCATTTTAGCCTCTTTGCATTCGAAATCGATGTAAAACTTTATCAACGTATGTACTCTAACTTAGGCCGATCAATCTTCTTGATCTATCTCTATAGATCCTGATCCCTAATATATAGGTCGCATCACTTAAGTCTTTCATTGAGAAATTATTTCTCAACCAAGTCTTCACAGTCTATAGAGAAGGAATGTCATTCCCTATTAGTAATATATCATTAACATATAATACTAGGAATGCCACATGGCTCCCACTAAACTTCTTGTAAATTCTGCTTAGGTTTCTCCATTGGTTCAATGTTGTCATGTGGGTCTCGAACTTCATCGAGATCTATTATCCTTCCACTGTCTTTCTTAGAGAGCAACTCTCTCAAGGAACATAGCAGTTCAAGCAACAAACACTTTGTTCTCGGAAGGATTATAGAAAGAATAACCCCTTGTTTCAGTTAGGTATCCCGTAAAATTATATTTGTTTGATTTTGGTCCTAGCTTGTCAGAGATTAGACGTTTCACAAACGCTTCACATCCCTAAATTTTCATAAATGACATGCTGTGACATTTCTCAGTCCATATATCATAAGGAGTTTTTTGAACCGTTTTAGTAGGAACACGATTAAGTGTCTGTGGAGCCGTTTCCAGGGTGCAACCCCAGAAACTAATTGGAAGATTTCTTGACTCAAAATTGATCGCACCATGTCCAACAAGGTGTGATCCCTCTTATCAAAAAAACTTTTCTTTGATATTTTCTACTTCATCTTTATAGTCTTTGAACTTTTCAAATGATTCGGATTAGTTCTTCAAAAGATACATATATCCGTATCTACTAAAATAATTAGTAAATTTTATGAAGTTAATAAAATCTACCTTTTGTCATCGTACACATATGATCACATACATCACTATGTATAAGTCATACCCGTTCAATGACTCCTTCACCATGTCCGGTAAAAGGAGCTTTAGTCATTTTGCCAAATAAACCAAGATTCACATCCTTTTGTATAATTCATAATCAAACTTATCCATGAATGCATCCTTATGTATTCTGGAAATGTGTTTCTCATTAATATGGCCTCAACAACAGTGCCAAAGGTAATATTTGATTTGAGTCACTTTAGAACATATAAATTGTTAATTAGTTGTGCAACATTATAAGCCTCATCATCAAAATAGAATAAACAACTATTGTTATTTAATTAAAATGAAAAAGCCTTTCTTGTCCAAATAAGAAACTGAAATAATGTCTCTGCCAATTGCAAGCACGTTATAACAATTATCAAGTTCTAAATTTTCCTTATAGGCTAAAAGTTAAGTAACGAGTTCTTCTAACCAGAGCAACTACTTTTACTCCAATTCCAACCCGATACCTGAAACTTGACCCTTATTGATCATCTATTTCAGATCTTCCAAATAAGCATGACAGTTTAATTTCCAGTCTCCCAATTTTCCACAGAAGCGACAATCGTCTTCTTTATCAACACCTCGTTCAAACTTTAGAGTCTGCTTTAGGGATTGGACTTTGATTTGACAATGGAACTAGATCAAATCTTCTCCTTGCCTTTCCATTTTCCTTTTCCTTTTGCATTCCCTATGTTTACCATCAATATAGTAGTAGTTCATGCATTTATCATATTGCTTTCAGCAGTTCTCAACATGCTTAGCAACTCAATCGGTGTTCTACCAATCTTATTTATTTTATTGTTCATAACAAACTAAGAATAATATTTGTCCAAAGATTGTAAGATCAAATCTAACCAAGTCTCTAGACCAATCTGGAAACCCAAAATATCAAAGGTAATCTTTATACCCTATAATCTTTAGAACATGTGGTGTAACCGGGTCTCACTCTCCCTACTTGTAAGTGTATAGTGCCCTTTTATTTTCAAATATCTCTTGTGCTCAATCGCCTCATAATCATCTATATGCTCATGTTGCTTCTTAAGCTCAGCACACATATTTGCGAGCATGAGACATGAAACATCAGTGGCAACATCAATTTGCTTCCAATAAGTACTATGATTTGCACATATTACATTCTCAACTTTAAGAGCAGGGAAAGAGATTTGACTAACATCGTGGTGTCCGAGGACAATCCTCAAGCTCCTATGTCAGTCAAGGAAATATATTCTCGTCAACTTGTCCTTCTCAAGAACTGATCGCATAGAGAAGTTGTTTGTGTTTATCATTGGATATCTACAATATTAAAGTGTATAAAATAAACTAGATTGCAAATTTAATATTAATTATGTTCAAGTGATTATGGTATATCTGTAGGGTTTCGTGACACAAACGCAGCAGAATAAACGCGAAAAATAAATCAAAATAGCGAAACCCTCCGCAGGATCCATGCGAAAACAAAAGATTTAATTCGGAGATGAAGAATAAATACCTTTAGAAGCTTTAACAGTTCATTAATGGAGGTCCAAAGCTTGTTTAATCACCACGTATCCCGCTCTCGCGATCTACGCTCTACGGTATCCACACGAACACTTTTCATGAAGGATTGATGTGTACTAGCACCCGAAAACTTCTTCTCTCTCTATCTTCCTCCTCTCTCAGAGCGGCTAGGGTTTTTGTAAAATTTCTATCTTATTAAATCAGCCCATAAAGAGATTATATAGAGAGAAGAATAAGTTTTCTAATTATAATCCAATTATAATTAATACTAATCCAAAATTCTAAATTATTTAATTAAGTCTCACTTAATTAATTAATTATTAATTTTGGAATAAGTTTAAGTAATTCATTTATTCTATTTATATAATTAATTAAGTCATACTTAATTAATATCATAAATAAAATAAATTACTTATTTAATTTAAATTCATAATTTAAATTATTTCTCCTTCAAGCGTTCTTTGTGTGTGACCCTGTAGGTTATTATTACGTTGGCAACAATTTTAATATCTAATTAAAATTGTAAACAATGAGCGGCATCTAGTAATACATCATTGCTACCCAAGTAATAATAATAAATTGGTGATTCGATTAAGCCTTTCGTGAATAATGTTCCATGTAATATAATCCCTTTAATCTTGATATTATAGATTAAACTCAAGGCATGTCTCGTGTCATCCTCTTCATAATTTAATCTTTATTTTCTTGATCAATGAGTAGACTATTAAAATCAAATCAACATTTGAGCACGGCCGTGCATTTCATAATCTCACTCAAACAAGAGGCCAATAATATCACTCCTAAAATTAGGAGGATTAAATCCCATCTAGATCATTCATATTTCTCATACGATTCATAATATACCCAATGTCCACTTTTATCATCACTCGGTCAAAGGTAACTTTTAATGTAATCAAAGTATATTAATTCTCGTATAGAAATATAATGATTTAAGGTCTAAGGACCATTACACCATTATCACAGTGAGAATTATTTATGACACTTATTTAACATGTAGAATCTCACGGCGGGTCATTCCAGTGCCATGCATTGAGACATGCACTTATGTTCTTGACTTTAGTATCCCCATACCTATGACCAATGAGATGTGGTCATCTGTCAAGAAACATACTAGTCTTTGTGCATTATTATTGTCCTTAAATAATAATACTCGACTAGAGAATTTTAGGAATAAGATACTATTCATATAATCTCATTTTTAAGTCACATACTTAAAGATATAGAATACGTATCAAAATTCCAAGGACATTTACTATGCTTTCAATTTATTACGCAGTAAACAAAACATAATAAATAAATAATAATCAATTAAACATAATCCTTAATAATAAATATTTTCCTTAAAATATAAAAAGTATTGTCTCTAGAGCACAATTACTAACAATATCACCATATACCTCCCACTATTTTTATCAAACTAATAGCCCTAACTATTAATTCGAAAAACATTTCTTGAAATCTTTCTAGTGAGCCAAGATCCATATTTCATCCATGTTTTAAGATAGCATTGGCTAATACACTCAAAACATGACTATTTAGGTACACAACATTTGCCGATTATATCAAATATAACTCTTGGAAAGTTTGGTGGAACAACCCTTTGTACACATTTATCCAAAAAATCTCACCAAACTCTATGCCTCTAAACCCACAATCCTATAGTGATGATTTAGTTAAGTTAGACCCAATGTTTCAAAAAACTAAGTACAATTACTTATCACGTCTTCCCATGATTGATAAAAACACCTTGCTTTGACAAACCCACTCCTTCTCAATCTAGATCTTGACGAGTATTAAAAATTGAAAGGCATCCGATTAACTTAATATGTATTTAAGGATTTTTATTGTTTATATGAACGATTATGATCCCATCATAAAGAGATTCTCAATTTTTCCTTGATCAAATAATTCATTTCAATATTCGTCAATGGATTGATTTCCAGGTCATCGGAAAAGTCACAAGCGGTCTCACTTAAAACCCAACTTCCTTACGAATTAAACTAATAATCCGCTTTTGACAAAATCTCCCCATATCAAAAAAAGAAACTTCATATTTAATACCGTGTTAGATAAACACAAGAATCTCATAATCATTTATTCAATTTTAAAATCTTGAATCGTTACAGATTTTATCTTTCTTAAGCAAACATGGCATGGGTTTCGTATCTAATACATACATGATTAATCAATATTACGCATGCATCTCGATTATATCTACGCATACATACCAATACATTCAATCATATACATATATGTAATGTGCGTAAATTAAACGTGTTTGGTTATGGCCCCATCCTATGTGATCTTTCCAAGCTAATGGAAATATCAAGGTCAGTCTATGGTGGTTTTTAAAAAATACTATCTATTACATGTCTTCTTTCTTCATTGCTCCATCATCCCCTTTTGGATCGCCTCCTTGCTTGCAAGTCTTCATTGATAATTACATTGAATAATAAAAATAAAACTATTCTAATGAAATTACAAGAAGAACTCGAGTTACATTCGAGATAATTAAATTACAATGAATAAACGACATGCAAGTCGTATTTAGAAATCAAAACCACTATACTATGGGTCTTTAGGCCATAACCATCCACCATGCTTTCACATAACATATATAATATATCTCATATTATATAAACATATCATATAATCATATATAACAAATTTCGAAATTTTACAAAATTAAAAATAGATTTTTGAAGATAATAAATCGCTATTTCGAATACGATTCCCATAATAAAAACAAACATGTATTATACACATACATCAATACACACAATCATCACATGATTATACATCATATGAATATCATATATTCATAATATATAAAAACATATACATATTGTATCAATACAAAATCATGATAGATCGCATACATGCTTACATATAAAAAACTATTAAGCACATAACTGAATTAAAACGTTTCGCAAGTAGCTTGCCATTGAAGGGTTTCGAGACACAAACGCAGCGGAATAAACGTGAAAAAAAATCAAAATAGCGAAACCCTCCGCAGGATCCATGCTAAAAAAAAGATTTAATTCGGAGATAAAGAATAAATACTTTTAGAAGCTTTAACAGTTCATTAATGGAAGATTAATGGAGGTCCAAATCTTGTTTAATCACCATGTATCCCGCTCTCGCGATCTACGCTATACGGTATCCACACGAACACTTTTCATGAAGGATTGATGTGTACTAGCACCTGAAAACTGTTTCTCTCTCTATCTTCCTCTTTTCTCAAAACAGCTAGGGTTTTAGTAAAAATATGTCTCATCAATTAAATCAGCCCATAAAGAGATTATATAGAGAGAGGAATAAGTTTTCTAATTATAATCCAATTATAATTAATACTAATCCAAAATTCTAAATTATTTCATTAAGTCTCACTTAATTAATTAATTATTATTTTTGGAATTAGTTTAAATAATTCATTTATTCTATTTATATAATTAATTAAGTCATACTTAAATAATATCATAAATAAAATAAATTACTTATTTAATTTAAATTCACAATTTAAATTATTTCTCCTTCAAGCGTT
Source organism: Oenanthe sinensis (assembly GCA_028671895.1). Lineage (NCBI taxonomy): Eukaryota > Viridiplantae > Streptophyta > Magnoliopsida > Apiales > Apiaceae > Oenanthe > Oenanthe sinensis. Next base: position 17,340,297 of record CM053804.1, on the reverse strand, counting down.
CTTTGTGTGTAACCCTGTAGGTTATTATTACGTTGGTAACAATTTTAATATCTAATTAAAATTGTAAACAATGAGTGGCATCTAGTAATACATAATTGCTACCCAAGTAATAATAATAAATCAGTGATTCGATTAAGCCTTTCGTGAATAATGTTCCATGTAATATAATCCCTTTAATCTTGATATTATAGATTAAACTCAAGGCATGTCTAGTGTCATCCTCTTCATAATTTAATCTTTATTTTCTTGATCGATGAGTAGACTATTAAAATCAAATCAACATTTGAGCACGGCCGTGCATTTCATAGTCTCACTCAAACAAGAGGCCAATAATATCACTCCTAAAATTAGGAGGATTAAATCCCATCTAGATCATTTATATTTCTCATACGATTCATAATATACCCAATGTCCACTTTTATCATCACCCGGTCAAAGGTAACTTTTAATGTAATCAAAGTATATTAATTCTCGTATAGAAATATATTGATTTCAGGTCTAAGGATCATTACACCATTATCACAGTGAGAATTACTTATGACACTTATTTAACATGTAGAATCTCACGGCGGGTCATTCCAGTGTCATGCATTGAGACATGCACTTATGTTCTTGACTTTAGTATCACCATACCTATGACCAATGAGATGTGGTCATCTGTCAAGAAACATACTAGTCTTTGTGCATTATTATTATCCTTAAATAATAATACTCGACTAGGGAATTTTAGGAATAAGATACTATTCATATAATCTCATTTTTAAGTCACATACTTAAAGATATATAATACGTATCAAAATTCCAAGGACATTTATTATCCTTTCAATTTATTACGCTGTAAATGAAACATAATAAAAAAATAATAATCAATAAAACATAATCCTTAATAATAAATATTTTCCTTAAAATATAAAAAGTATTGTCTCTAGAGCACAATTACTAACACTAACATCGGCCGAAAAGTCAAGAAATTCTCGCAAATCATATGCTCGTGAAGTGTTGCAAGTTATTGGAGAAGAACCAAAGCATGCAAAGACTGATGTCTCTCTCTCTTTCGATGACACCACTTAGAAGGGGTAAAATTCCTCCACGATGACCCGCTGGTCATTATACCTGCGTTTGGTTACTCTTAAGTGAAGCAAGTCCTGGTGGACAACGGAGCTTAAGTATACATTAAGATTCGGTACAACGACTCGCAACTGATCGCTACTAATATGCCTATCTACGGATTCAATGGAGTTGAGTCTAAAGTATAAGGGACGATTCAACTGCCTGTGACACTTGGGCAAGAGCCTTGTAAAGTTACTCAAATGTTAAATTTTTTCATGATTAAGGTTGTGTCCTCATACAATGCAATCCTCGGATGGACAGGTTTGCATAAATTTAAGGCTGTTGCCTCAACTTACCATCTCAAACTGAAATTCTCAATTAGGAATGGAGATGGTGTGGAAAAATAAGTTCAAAAGATGGCGAGAAGCTGTTACATAGCCGCGTTAAGGCCAGATGGAGTCGGGGGGGGGGGGGGGGCAAGTACACCCAATCAAAGTTATGAATGTCCCAAGAGTTGAAGAACAAAGTGGAAAATATGCTAAAGATCTGATTCTTGTTCCTTTGAAATAAGACGATCCCAAGAAGGTCACATACATTGGAGCTTTGCTCCAAGAGCCTCTAAAAAGAAAGTTGATTACGTTTTTAAAAGACAACAACGATGTATTTGAATGGACAATAACTGATATACAAGGGATTGATCCCCAACTTATAACACCAAAGCTCAACATTGATCCTACAAGGAGAAATGTACAACAAAATAAGCAAAACTTTACCCCGAGGAGGCAAGAAGCTATGAAGCAAGAAATTGAAAAACTCTTAGAGGTTGGCTTTATAGAGGAGATACAATTTCCATGATGGCTAGCGAACCCTGTGATGGCTCAAAAAGCTAATGAAAATTGGAAGATGTGTGATGACTTCACCAATTTGAATGATGCGTGCCCTAAGGATTGTTTCCTATTGCCAAAGATTGGTACATTGATCGATGCTATAGCCGAACAAGAAATGTCAAGCTTCATGGATTGTTTCAGTGGCTATAATCATATTAAGATGCAAAATGGAAATGTCCCTAAAGTATCCTTCATAACGGACTTTTCTATTTATTGTTATCTTGTTATGGCTTTTGGACTAAAGAATGCAGGAGTTCTGTACCGACGTATGGTGAATAAGAATTTGAAACACCTCATTGGAAAGATAATGGAAGGGTACTTTGATGACATGTTAGTCAAGAGCCTCGATAAGGCCAATCACCTAGACCACCTACGAGAGGTTTTTGAAGTGCTGAAGCACCGCAGGATGATGCAGAATCCAACCAAGTGTCAAAACGGGCAATTTCTTAGGCTTGATGGTCTCAAAACAGGGAATCGAAGTAAACTCTGACAAGATCAAAGCCATGCTCAACATGGAACCTCTAAGTTCTGTCAAGGATGTTCAGAAACTAACCCGAAGAGTTGCTGCATTGGAAAGATTCATATCTAAGTCCGGAGACAAATGTCTACTCTTCTTCAAAACCCTTAAGAATGCAAAAGGCTTTGTGTGGACCGACGAAAGCCAATCTACTTTTGAAGATTAAAAAGATACATGGTTTTGCCACCTCTATTAACAAATCCTTATCCCGAGGAGGTGCTCTACTTATAATTGGCGTTCTCCAACAAGGCCTTGAGTGTTGTTTTTGTGAAAGAAGAAGAAAAGGTTCATAAACCCATCTACAATGTAAACAAGAGGCATTATGGAGCAGAGTGGAACCACTCCACCATTGAGAATTCTACATTGGCCTTGATAAAAGCCTCGAGAAAACTGTGCCTGTATTTTCAGGCGCGCAAGATTGAAGTCTTGATACACCATCCTCTGAGAAACATTGTGCATAACACCAAGGCTAGTGGAAGATTGGTCAAACGGGCCGCTGAGTTTGGTGAATTTCACATCAAGTATATGCCCCGAAATGCTATTAAGACACAGGCACTTATTGACTTCGTGGTTGCACGCACCATTGACAACCAAGAAGTCAGGAGGCAGGATAATGAAGAAGTTGACCAGAACAAGGAAGAACTTCCCCAAGAGGAAGTGAAAGAATATTGGGTTCTCTATTTTTATGGAGCTTTCTCTATTTTTACGGAGCATAAAAAACAAAAATAAGTGGAGTTCTAGTTCCTCAAAGTCCTGATAGATTTACAGTGGAATATGCTATCAAGCTAAATTTCCCAACAACGAACAATGAAGTTGAATATGAAGCTCTGATTGCTGGACATGGTTTGGCAAAAGCCATGAGGGCCAAAAATTTTAAAATTTATGGAGACTTAAGCTAAATTGTCTTACGAGTGAATGGAGAATACGAGGCGAGGGATGAGACAATAATTAAGTATTTGAGACTGTTTAAAGCTCTAATAACTCAGTTCAGAGAATGCTCGGTTGAGCACATACCCAAAGAAGATAACGCTGATGTTGATTCCATATCTAAGTTTTCTTCGTCTAAAATCAGCAACTATATAAGGAATGTATATTTTCAAGTGCTAAAGGCACCAAATATTGATGTAAAGCTCTTAGCTCCGATCACTTCCATAGCTCATCCTCAAGCCAATAGGCAAGCCGAAGTAGCCAATTGAATCATAATTGATGGATTGATAAAAAGAGTTGAACGCTCCGAAAATACTTTGGTAGATGAACTCATTTCCATTCTAAGGGCATATCGCACCACAAGTAAAGTAACCACAAGCGCAACTCCATTTTTTCTTGCTTATGAAGCATGGGTTGTTGTGTTTGTCGAAATCTCTCATGAGTCACCAAGGGTGGAAGCTTCGGAAGCCAACGCAAATGAGGAAGACATGAAACTTGCTTTCGACTTGATTAGCGAAGTTAACGATGAGGCTAATGCCCGGATCATTGAGTATGATAAACGAGCTTCATCCTACTACAACCTTAGAATTAAGGAGAGGTTCTTTCAACAAAGGGACTTAGTCCTTAGGAAAATTGAAGATTCAAGAGTTGACAAGAAAGGCAAGTTATCCATAAACAGGGAAGGCAAGTATAATGTTAAAATCGCGAAAGGCTTAAAGGCATATCAACTCGAGACATGGGAAGGAGAGGAAATTCCAAGGACTTGGAATTCCCCCAACCTCAAGATATATTATCAGTAGAAATATCTATAAGAACTACTATTAGCAAAAAGGTTCGATGGAACCATGGGATGGATGCTCCACGAATAACTAGTTTACCTATGTAAGGGATGAGTCCCATCTTCAACTTATAAGATGCCTTTATTATCTAAGAATTGCATTTTTTTACTTCGTTTGAGTTATTTTATTATGGTACGGTTAAGCACGAAATTAAAAGCACCATGCACCGAATGTAAAAGCATGAAAATATGCATGAAAGAAAGAAACGCGATAAGTCCCGTATGACCGACATATAAAATAAAAGGCACAATAATGAATAGCTTCAACATGCGAAATTCCCATAGAAAACTACTCTCAAGTGGATGAAATAAGGGGATGCTTGCACCACATTCGGACTTTTCCAATGACCTAGCCTCGTGAAAGGTCGTCTGAAAGTGAACATCATCCTAAGAAATGCTCTAGAATGCACAAGCACAAAAGTATGAAAAATTCTCAAATATATGCAAGTAGAGAAGCACGAGAAATACCTAGATGTACACCAAAAGAATAAGCACAAAAAATGCTAGGTAAGGAAGAAAGACTCACGAACGTAATGCTCTAGAAGCCTAAGGTTCAATTTCCTGTATAGGATACGCTTAAATATACAAAGTTATGCACGCTTAGGCTCGGATAGGGCGTTGGTCCTCCATACAACTTGGTAGACCAGGAATGCGAAGGTAAACCAAAACTTAGTAGACAAGGAACACGAAAGTAGAATAGAACACGGTGCGCCACGACGCACGAATAAAAATATCGTATAACACTCCAGGTGCGCCAGGGCACACAAATGAAAATATTGCGAAGAGCTTACAACGCGCCAAGACACACGAAAAAAATATTGTGCAGCGCTCAAGGTGCACCAACGCGCACAAATGAAATGCCTAGACATAAGGCACATGAACGAAATGTCAAGGCGCATGAACGAGACAGCAAGGTGCAAGATTTAAATGCCAAGACGCAAGGCACATGAATGAAATGCCAAGGCGCACTAACGAAACGCCAAGGCGCACAAGCAAAATGCTAAGGCGACCAGGGCGCCCGGAGCAACCCCGAGCCCCGTCTCAAAATTATTTTCTTAAAAAAAAAAATTGTTGACACACGAAAAAATATGAGAAATAAGACTAAAAAGACACGATTTAAAGTCTTGAAAAGGCAAGTTCAAAAACAATTTTAATACCTGGGAGGTACGTATACTCGAAATGTCTGTTGACACTTGGTATTAGTATATGCGCCCGAAATAAAGGCAAAAAATATGAGATAAATGTCCAAAATACAGATCCAACAAACCCTTATTGAGTGGCAAAAATTGACCAAAACTCGTAAAAAATTATTATTATAGATTGTTATTATTATTTATAAATAATAATAATAATTTTAAAAAAAAATGGAGGAAAGTTTACCCGACATAGCAAGTCAAGCAGAAACAAGGCGAGTAGACTGGGCATAGGCGACCAGACCTCGACGGGCGAGCAGGAGCATGTCGAGCAGAAATGTGATTTACATGTACAAATTATAGAAAAGTCAGCAATGTTTGGCCAAGTTTAGAAGTTAAACCCTGAAGTTTCAAAAGTTAATCAGGCCCCTGAAGTTTCAAAATTAAAGATCAGGCCCCTGCAGTTTCCAAAACTAATGAATAGGCCCTGCAGTTTCCAAACCAATGGACAAGCCCCTATAGTTTGAAAAATGAAGAACAAGGCCTTATAAAATGTGCGTTCACACAGATTTAATATTTTTGAACAAAATATTCAAAAATAATGTCTGATGACATCAAAATATTAGTTCGAGATCCCATAAATTATTTTGTGTTTGATTAAGACCAAAGACTCTTGCGAAGAGCATGATTAAATAGCCAAGATCGGTCAAAAAATATTTTTAACTCAAATGTGGGTTAGAAAAATCAAACTAAGGTTTTTATAAAATATAAGTAGGTTTGCGAGACCCAAAGGCTGGAGCCCAAGTAAGCTAGTTAGGCCTGAAGCTAGGCATGTACGCTCATAATCACTGAAAACTAAGTGCGAAAAGCCCCAAAACACTCGAAATTAAACGATTAAAATGGGTAGGAACGTTTCCCCGTAACTTATTCAAGTTACAAAGAGCCTCGAAGGCCAAATCGTTCTAAATGTGTAGGTCGCTCCACACTTTGCGCTGAAATGATACCCATGTTTAGGGCCGATAAGCATCGATTGCTCAAATAAGACCCCGAGTCTAACAATGAAAATTATAACTTCCACGAAACGAAACTCATTTCCCGGAAGTTGGGGGCGAATGATATGGGCTAAAAATGAGCCCTAAAGACACAATTAATGCTACATTAATTAAATTTGATTTGGTCCTAAAGGTGAGGCCCAATTAATGAGGTCTGAAACCCTAATTATTAAATAAATTCGTAATTAATCAATTATTTAAATATATAGCTAATGGATTTTGTTGGGTCCCGGAAGTATGTAGAAGGAAGGGGGGGTGAATGCGATACTCACAACAATTTAAAATTCTTTTCAGAATTTGTGGATTTAAATTATTACTTTAACTGAGGGTTCGAGCCCTTGTAGTGTTTGGGAGACTGACTTACTAGCTTTCCATTTTTACGAATAAACATTTAAGATCTAGAAAATTAGCAAGTAAGTAAATAAGATTTAAGTTAAATACGTATATTAAACTTGAATGAGTGTTACAGTATCCGGTAGAATATTCCTTAATTCCTAAAACAGATTTGACATGAATTGTTCTACTTAAGGAATTAAATTCAAACCAGCACAGAAAGTTTGTAGTTATGACAATTAGAAAAATTGTTGAATTTGAATGTTTTTCTACTTCTGAATTATGAATCATAAGCCTTATATTTATAGAGGATAAAAAACTGATATGACTTTTTAGACCAGGATATTTTTCAGACTTTATTTAAGCTTTATGTCTTTTGAAAAGTACTTTTATGACTTTTTAAAATGCTTGGTATGACTTTTCTTGGCTCGGTATGACCTTTTAAAAAGTCGGTATGACTTTTCAATTTATTCGGTATGACTTTTCCAAATAGCAGCTCGGTATGACTTTTTGTTAAAGCTCGGTATAACTTTTATTTAATAAAAGTCGGTATGACTCTTTATTAAATAATTCGGTATGACTTTTTAATTTGCTCGGTATGAAGTTTGTTAAATCTATTCGGTATGACTCTTCATTTAGCTTTAGTATGACTTTTCTAGAGCAGATCAGTATGTCTTTTGTTGAAGAAATTGGTATGACTTTTTGGCTGAAGCTCAGAATGACTTTTTAATCAAGCTCGGTATGACTTTTCTGTTTCTATTCGTATGACTTTTTTAAACAAAATTTGGTATGACTTTTAATAAAATCTAAAAAGACTTATTAAAAGTCATACCAAGTCATATCTTTTATAATAAATTAATTCTACATAATTTAATTAAATAATTTATAAATTAAATTCATCTTGAATTAATTTAATTAAATAAATTAAATTAATTAATTAATTAACATTTGATAGTATAATTAAAATACTATCTTGACTTGTATAACCTTTTTGGTAACTCTGAAATCTTTCCACCTTTGCTCTGTCTTCTATCTAACCACTTGAACTTTTTGTTGACGAATCTTCACTGACATTGTTGATGCTTTGTGCACTGGTCTGGTTCACGAATGACTAACTACAATGTTGATTCTCATTTCTGCTGTAGTGATATTTATGTCTTGTCTTGTCCTGTCTTGTCTTCTTTCTATTTTTCCTCTATATTATTCTTCTAGAATTTTTTTGTAGCAGGCACTTAAAATCTTCAGTATCTTCTGAACTCCTTGAGATACTACTCTTTTATTTTACACTGACGCTTGATCATATTAATGAACTTCTTTTAGTGTTGAGTAGAAGTCTTCTCAGAATTCTTCTGATATTCTGATTCTTCGTGTCTAGTTGACATTCTTCATCTTGATTCCTTCTTCAATATTTATTATTTACTTCACCTTTTTATCTAAGTTGAGTTATCATCTACTTATTACAAATAGGCTTAGTCATATGACTTTCAGATTTTGTCCAACAACAAGAAAATTACTCCAAAGAGTAGGCACCTCTACGAACAAGGAAATGTAATCCTACAAGGAAAAAGTGTTCTATATGGAAATGTCCATTAAGGAGGTGGCTTGCCCACCAAGGTTTCTAACCCTAATATGATTATAAGACTCTCAATGTCAATATTTATAGAAGGGGGGGGGGGGGGTTGAATACAAATATTAAAACTTTTTGAAGTACTTAAAGTTTTATATTTGCTGTTGATGTGAAGTGTCTGAAAAGTATTGTTTTTGAAACAAGTAACAGAAAATGAAAGTTAGAAATAAAACTTGAACAAACTAAATCACAAGATTTTAAAATTCCTGGTGGGTTGTTTTATTCACCAGTGAATTTATTTGCTCAAATGATTTAGGTCCAAAGACCAGCTCCTTTTATAAAAATAAAATTATGAATCAACTGTTCTTACAAGTGCTTGAAAGCTAGAGCAGTTGATTCTTGAAAAGTATTATATATGTGTTACTTATCTTTGCTACTACTCTTGTTTATATATTATAAGAGTGTTTACAACATTCGAGAATTATCATAAGACAATAATATCTATCCTATGAGTGTTGTTCCTACTATCTTTCTAATTTGTCTGAACTATTTTGAGTAATTACATTATCCCAGAAATGACAACTTCTATTGAGTCTTCACAGTTAAAGTTAATTGTCTTCCATAGCTGTACTCTACTCTGCAAGATTCTTGACATTTTACATTTATTGATCTTTCTTATCAATTGATAATTCACTGTTAAACATATCAATTAATTCCATCTTGCATCCTTGAACAGATGTCTTCCTTCGATCGATTTGGTTATCCATCGATTGATAATAACAATTGACTTATCGATTGATTTATGTTATCAATCATTATATCAATCGACGGGTCTTCACATCAGTTGGAGGTCTTCAATCCTTGACTTGACTTGATAGCAATCAATCATTCACTCATTGATTCTTCGACATCAATTGATCATCCTTCACTTGTACATTTTACCTGTTTTCAAATATTTACAATTTGACAGTCTAAGACATACATCAATTGATGATCTATATCAATCGACTCTAATATCAATCGATGAATAGAGAACTATAGATTGATCTAGTCTTATTGATTGATAAAGACTAAGTATAACTCTTTTACATTAAATATCCATATTATCAGTTGATTAATACAAATACTTCAACTGATAAATGGTTCCCTAATCAACTGGTATTTATAGAACACATATCAATTGATTTGTTATAATAATAAATTTCTATGATTCAAAAGTTAAGTTATCATCAAGACTAAATAATTTCTAACAAAATGGCAGAAGCTCAAACTCTTCTCTCTAACACTGTCAATAAAGTGGCTGCAGATTTTGGATCCCTTAAAAGAGAATTTATCTCATCAATGACTTCTCGGTCAAGAGTTCTCACACAAGTCTTAAATCAACTCTCATAAATTCAGGCTATGATTTCAACTCTTACTCCTCTAGCTCTAACTCCACAAGTACAAATGTCAACATTCACAACTCCTGCTCACTCTTCATTTTCTTCAAGACAAGATCCCAAGCCTAAGGGGGAGAATGACAGAGATGAAATTGATATTCTTAGAGTAGAAGCAATAAAGTCTGTAGCTGATAAGGAGTTCATTCAGAATCTAAAAACCATCAAGGCTGCTGTGAAAGACAACCATTGGAGTTACAAGAAGCTTCTCAGCAAAAATATTGTATCTGTACGGGGAGTAAAAGTATAAGTTGATGGCAAAGAATACAAGGAACCAATAGTGCAGATGGAGTCTGGCTATATCAGGTTATCTATTGATACTTTTAGATATCAATCATACACAGAGCTAGAATGCCTACACAAGAATGTGGAAACTATGACGAAGGAAGATGATCAATTAAAGAATGATATAACAGCCAAGATAATGCCAAAGACACTTCCTGAAGCCTATTAAAATCCAAATGGAATACTTTACCACACTTCTCTAAACACATTTTCTCATTTAAAAGTTTCTCAACATCTAACACAAGCTAACATTAGACAAATCATCAATCTAATTGAGCTGCTACAGAGGAAACCAGTAGTGAGGGAGGAGGACAAACATATAATTGAGATCATGAAAAACTTCATAAATAGCCAAGTAATTGATTTTGCTACAAAAGAGATTGAAAAAAAGGATGATAAGGATGATCAAGACAGGAAAAATGATAAGCCCACATTTAGGAGTGTTAAGGATGGAAAAGGCAAGAAGAAAGATGAGATGAAAGACAAGAAAAATGATGATAAAGGCAAAGAGAAAAAGTCTGAAGGAAAGAAAATTTAAAAGAAGCAAGTTATTGATAACTATGTTAGTGTACCTAATGAATCCCCATCAAATCCAAATCTCCTCAAAGAAATCTAGTAAAAGTAACTGCTCATAGAGTGATAAGGAGGGAATTGAAGAAATCTCAGTCCTCAAAGTTCAAACCCTGACAACAGATAAAAACAAGCTCAGAATCAAGGACAAAATTCAAGAAGCCTCCTATTCCTAAGTTAGTAAGTGTTAGGAATCATGTAGTTTGATGATAACATTATACTTAGAATCTTAAATTTGATGTCACATTGTAACTAGTCAATGGATATAGGATATATAAATATACATTGACTAGGTATCAATTTATCAGTTGAAGGAAATGTTAATCAACTGATAAATTGGTTTATAGCAGTTAATCTAGAGTTCTTTTGATTATCAGATGATTATGATAAATCGATGGATGTGTAATGACTAGTCAACTGATATCTATTGGTTTCAATTGATAGGTAGTGTAACAGCCCGCCCTTTTCGGGCCCTTAATCTTACAAAATCTAAAACAATATAATTTATTAATAAAAACTCTATTACAAAGGTCACTATTACAAAAACGCAGCTAACAATAACGAATCAACAACCAAACTACTCCAAATCTAAGATCTTCGAAATCTGATACACTTCATCTTTCTCTTACATCAAACCTAAAAATTGTAAGTAATGAGCTACACAACCCAGTAAGAAAACTAACTACACACTAGCAGGATCAAGTAGGTTTCATATAACATATATGTTTTTCGGAATCATATTCAAACAGATAGAATGAATTTCAAATTAAAAATAATTAAGTCATACTCTTTAGACAAATTATCTCATTAGCTTGGTCACATTAGCCAGTGACATGACCCAAAAGTTCAAATACTAATAAACGCGCTATCCTTACTAAGGCCCAAAATAATGCATAATCCCCGAAGGGCCCAAAAGAGGTGCTCCTTAGTAAGGTCCAAAGTCTAGTTCCGGAACTATACGCAATTTACTAACGGTTCAATACGAAGCAAAGGGTTCTAAAATCCTCTTTCTTTATTCAAATTTCAAAGTTCAAATAACTCTTTTGTTTCATAATTTAATCCAATAAATTAACATACATGATCCAATTTAATAACAAAATTACATACATATAAATATAAAATTTACGAAATAAACAATGCTTCGAAAGTTTACTTACCTCAACCTTGTAAACCAAGAATTAACAACATCCTAGAACATATATTGAATCCTTAACACCCAATCGAAAATATCACATCTCAAACGTTGAACTTCTTCGTAACTTCAATTCTGCCCAGATCTGTATTTTACCTTTTTGACCCTCTAAATAATGTTTTCTGGAAAAACATAAAACACAAAAATGGTAGAGAACGAAAAGATCTTTCTAAAAAGTCTAGAATCAACAAATTTTGACTTACGGTGAATGTACTACGAATTTTACAAGATTGTTGTGTTGCGTATGAGCAATCCTACGAATTTTAATAACAAAGACGAACAAAAAGAATCAAGATTTGTGTCGAGAGAGATTTATAACTGTTTAGTCTTGGTGCCTTGAAAAGAATACAAAAGAATGAGGAGGTCTCAATCTATATATAAAGTTTTATAACCCTACAGCAAAACCTACTACGATTCAAATCCTACTAATATTCAAAAACATGTTATTCTAATCAAATTTTAAATCCTAATCTCTATCCAATTTTAATTCTTTTTTTATTATTATTAATCTATTTTATTATTCTAAAAAAATACGGGATATTACATACTACCCTCCTTAAAAAGAATTTGGCCCCCAAATTCTCATAAATCCTATTCTCTAAAAAGACCAAAGCACGTCTATCCAAAAAGTCACTTATATCACCCAAACTATCCACAGGTCAAGGCTAAAGCCAGTCTATAGGAAAATAACATGGCTCTGATACCAACTGTAACAGCCCGCCCTTTTCAGGCCCTTACTCTTACAAAATCTAAAACAATATAATTTATTAATAAAAACTCTATTACAAAGGTCACTATTACAAAACCGCAGCTAACAATAACGAATCAACAACCAAACTACTCCAAATATAAGATCCTCGAAATCTGATACACTTCATCTTCTTCTTATATCAAACCTGAAAATTGTAAGTAATAAGCTACACAACCCAGTAAGAAAACTAACTACACACTAGCAGGATCAAGTAGGTTTCATATAACATATATATTTTTCAGAATTATATTCAAACAGATAGAACGAATTTCAAATTCAAAATAATTAAGTCACACTCTTTAGATAAATTATCCCATTACACTTGGTCACATTAGCCGGTGACATGACCCAAAAGTTCAAATACTAATAAATGTGCTACCCTTACTAAGGCTCAAAATAATGCACAATCCCCGAAGAGCCCAAAAGAGGTGCTCCTTAGTAAGGTCCAAAGTCTAGTTCCCAAATTATACACAATTTACTAACGGTTCAATACGAAGCGACGGGTTCTAAAATCCTTTTTCTTTATTCAAATTTCGAAGTTCAAATAACTCTTTTGTTTCATAATTTAATCCAATAAATTAACATACATGATCCAATTTAATAACAAAATTACATACATATAAATATAAAATTTACGAAATAAACTAATGCTTCGAAAGTTTACTTACCTCAACCTTGCAAACCAAGAATTAACAACATCCTAGAACTTATATTGAATCCTTAACACCCAATCGAAAATATCACGTCTCAAACGTCAAACTTCTTCATAACTTCAATTCTGTCCAGATCTGTATTTCACCTTTTTAACCCTCTAAATGATGTTTTCTAGAAATACTTAAAACACGAAAATCGTAGAGAACGAAAAGATCTTTCCAAAAAGTCCAGAATCAACAAATGCTGACTTATGATGAATTTACTATGAATTTTACAAGATTGGTGTGTTGCGTATGAGAAATCCTACGAATTTTAATAACAAAGATGAACAAAAAGAATCAAGATTTGTGTCGAGAGAGATTTATAATTGTTTAGTCTTAGTGGCTTGAAAAGAATACAAAAGAATGAGGAGATCTCAATCTATATATAGAGTTTTAAAACCCCACAACAAAACCTACTACGATTCAAATCCTACAAATATTCAAAAGCCTGTAATTCTAATCAAATTTTAATTCCTAATCTCTATCTAATTTTGATTCTTTTTATTATTATTATTAATCTATTTTATTATTCTAAAAAAATACGGGATATTACAGGTAGTCAACGGATATGAAGGATGGCTGATAAAGTGTAAATATTCTAAGTCAGAATCTCATAAGTAAAGTGATCAACATATAAAGAAGTCAATGGATATCAATCAATGAATGTTAGTCGATGGATGCCAGAAAACATATATCAATCAATGGATGAATTTATCAAAAGGAATCAACAGATGAAGAAACAATTGATGGATACTCAAATATCCATTTATACATCAATTGATCAATGGATAACATATCTGTTGATGTATAAGCAAAATAATATCAATTGATAAGTTTTACAACTACTATCAATTGATCAATATTTCCTAAAACGGTTAAAGAAAAAATGAATAGAATCTTTGCATGAGTCTAGATCAATGGAAGATAGTTTGTGTCAGAACTGTGAAGTCTTTCAAGAAACACAATCTTCAAGGAAAAGAATAGGGCAAGAACTTTTCCAGAAAAATGCCAAGATCTATGAAGACTTTGGAAGAAACTACACTTTATTTAATGCAAACATTGTAAAATGTAAATTGTACATTTATCAGTTGATAAGAATAGATGTGTACATAGTGAACTACTATATATCAAGTAAATTGTAACAAGTAAGAGTAGAACATACAAGTAAGAAAACCACCTTAGAAGATAGAAATCATTATAATTTTTTTCTGTGTTCATCATTTTACTTGAAAGTAGCTTGGTTTTCAGACCAAGAGCAATTGAAATGAAATCAATTCACTAGTGGAAAAACTAATCCATGAGTCATTTTTAAATACCGTTTTTTCATTGTTAAGTTTAATTACTTTTATTCTCTATTCTGGTTTCATTTTCAAACACTCAATAATATAAAATACAAAATCTATTAATCTGCAAGAATTTATAAAAAGTTCTTGAGTTTGTATTCAACCCCCTTTTACAAACTCATTGTTAATGCAACGGTAAATAACAATTGGTATCAGAACCAGGTTTCTATATACATGAAGTTAAGATATAAGCACAAAAATAATGGGTCATAAAGACACAAGTGTACACATTCCAGTACCTGAAAAACAAAGTTATTTTCACTGAAAGGTCAAAATGCACTTGCATTTGCTATCTCTTGACACCTCTTATGTTATTGCATAGAAAAGTGTCCACATGTACCTATGAAAATAGTTACAAGTGTAAATGCAGATGGTACTCAAGCCTTTGACAAACTTATTCCAAAACCTGTAACTCAATACATAGATGATGATGAAAAGGAAGTGCACAAGGACAAAAATGCCATGAACGTTCTCTTTAATGGTCTTGATAAAGATATATTTGACAATGTCATTAACTACACACCCTCTAAAGAAGTTTGTGACACTCTTCAAACTCTATGTAAAGGCACTGAGCAAGTCAGAAAGAGCAAGATGTAATTCTTGATTCAAAGATATGAGGCCTTTCACTTTAAGAGTGGTGAGTCAATCAATGACACATATAGTTGGTTTCAAAAGTTGTTAAATGAACTAAAACTATATGAAAATCTGTATGTTGTTGAGGACACCAGTCTCAAATTCTTGACGTCATTACTAAAGAGTGGAAACCAATGACTATTTCCATAAGGCAATCTCCAGATTTTAAAGACTATACTCTTAAAAAGCTGTGTGGAATTCTAAAGACTTGTGAGTTGGAACTACAGCAATATGAAGAAATAGAGAAAAATCAAAGGAAGGGCAAAGTTGTGGCATTAGTGGTAAATGATAAGAAATTTGCAAATCCCTATGAAGATGATGTTGTTGAAGAAGGAAGAAAGATGATCAATGGAAAAACTATAAGTTGTAGTAGGCATGATGAATCCACAACTAGCAAAAGAAAGGTATTAGTTGAGGATGATGACTCATATTGTAACATCCTCTATTTTTTTTAATAATATATTAAGCTATTTAATTTAATATTAAGAATAATATTAGTGAATTATTACTAATATTATTATTTGAATATGAATATATATATTTTATAATTAGGATATTATTTAGAGATTATTGGTTAAGAGAAGAAAATAGAAAAAAAAAGAAATAGAATAGAAAGAAAAAGAAAAAGGGTTAGGGTTTTGTAAATTACGTAAGAAAAGTTGGGAAGCCATAGAAAAGATAGAAGAGAAAGAAAAAGAGAAGGAGAGGGAGAAGAGAAAGACGAGGAGATGAAAGGGCTCAAGAAAATAATTTATGTTTTGAATTAGGGTTCATGTGATGGGGTCATATAGATTTCTTGATAATCATTCATAATCTTTGACTATTAAGGTACAGATACATTCTACACTCTCTCTTTGTTCTCGTATTGTTAATGTACGGATATCTTCGTTTTATCTTCTCTTTTCATATAGTTATTTCAAATTCGTGTATATATATCATAATTTTCCGGACGAGTTCTCGCGGAATCCTCTACGAGTTCTGTGTTTTGTACTTTTTCATTTGAGTTCATCTTTATAGAGTAAATTGCTAATTTTCCGGACTGATCTGATCTGATTTTATTTGTATAGTCCATACTGTATGACATTTGGAGTGTGTGATATTTTTAGTAAGATATTTTCAGTTAATTTGTGATATATGTATAATTTGGGAGATTTCGTAAGACCTCCGTCATGAGTGGATAAATCTCATGCTTTGGCACCACCTATACGGTATATTTAAATTGTATGGGCGTGTTGCCGGAGTTATAGGACACGTAGAGTCATGAATATTGTGTATGTTTGTTTGGCCATTTGGGTAACATTATGTTTTGTATCGTGCAAGCACCTGTAAGATTTTGGGTAGCATTTGATTTATTCTATGCATGCCCCTATAAATTTTGATGACTACATATTTTGGAGAACCGAAATGTAGGACATCTTGTAAGTGTAAGGGTGTCTCCCATATCAGTAAGTAAATTTATATTTCAGTATTTGATCATTATAATATATGACTAGTAAGTGTACGAGTAAGAGTAAGAATATTTGTGATTAAAAAGTATGTACGTTGTGATTGTAAGATAAGTATCTATCATATATTTTTATTTGTTTACATCGTGAGTTAAGTATGACCAGTATTTTTTGTCTCTTTTAATTTGTTTCATCATTCTTATTCAGATATTTTATTTATTCATATTGTTATCGTTCTAACCCTTGTACTCTTTGAATAATTTTATATCTGTATATAAGCCTTTCGCTCACTGCCGATCTATGTTTCTTTGATTTCTCCCGGCAGGTTAGGTGGGCTAATTAATGGGAAGAATGCGAGTTGCTGACTTTGAGGAGTTATAAAGTTTATATTTAGATTTGAATTTGTATAGTTAAGTTGTAGGTTTTATTTTTGGATTGTAAGTTGTTGGATATTGAAAAGTTGTAACGATTCATTAGATTTTGGGTAACATTTGATTTGTTCTATGCAAGCCCCTGTAAATTTTGATGCTACATATTCTGGAGAACCGAAATGTAGGACATCCTGTAAGTGTAAGATTGTCTCCCATATCAGTAAGTAAATTTGTATTTCAGTATTTGATCATTATAATATATGACTAGTAAGTGTACGAGTAAGAGTAAGAATATTTGAGATTAAAAAATATGTACGTTGTGATTGTAAGATAAGTATCTATCGTATATTTTTATTTGTTTATATCGTGAGTTAAGTATGACCAGTATTTTTTGTCTCTTTCAGTTTGTTTCATCATTCTTTATTCCGATATTTTATTTGTTTATATTGTCATCGTTCTAACCCTTGTAGTCTTTGCAAAATTTTATATCTGTATATGAGCCTTTCGCTCACTGCCGGTCTATATTTCTTTGTTTCCCCTGGTATGTTAGGTGTGCTAATTAATGGGAAGAGTGCGAGTTGCTGACTTTGAGGAGTTGTAAAGTTTATATTTAGATTTGAATTTGTATAGTTAAGTTATAGGTTTTATTTTTGGATTGTAAGTTATTGGATATTGAGAACTTGTGACATTTATTGGATTTTTGGAGCATTTTATTTAAGTGAATAAGATTCGGGATTTTAAAGTTGGCATCAGAGCTAGAGTTTTTATGATTCTGTAGACTCGCCTTTAGGTTCGACTTGTGAGATTTAGGTAGTTGTAAGATAGAATTTCAGGTTTATTGAGATTTACCTTTAGACTCGACTTGTGAGTATGGGTAGACAGTAGGTTTGTTAGTTAGTTAAGAATATTATTTGGTTTGTATTTCTTGGATATATTTTTGTGTTCGTTTAGAATCATTTTTTTTTCGTGCGATGCTTAACCGTAAGATGAAACGTGAAGACTCAACCGGAAGCAAATTTTTCAAGAAAAATTAGTTTTATGAAAGAGAACATCATGGAAATTTTCATCAATTTTGACCTAACGTATGACTTCTTGTTAGATTTAATTGTGGATATCGTGTATTTTAGCGTATTACTCAAGTAGCAGCGATGGAAAGAGGCCGACAACACGTAATGGGAATAGAGGACACTTTCGGGATAATCGTCAAGTTGCGATCGATTTAAAACTTTTAGTGTTAGTTATCAACGAAGACCATGATTCTAGTTAAATGCGCCTTCAATATGAAGCTACTTACGAGATTAGAGGAACGGTTCGTGTACGTTATCACTTTTTTAAGTAGAGTTGTGCAAGATTAATTTCGAGGACGAAATTTCTATTAGGAGGGAAAAATGTAACATCCCGTATTTTTTAATAATATATTAAGCAATTTAATTTAATATTAAGAATAATATTAGTGAATTATTACTAATATTATTATTTGAATATGAATACATATATTTTATAATTAGGATATTATTTAGAGATTATTGGTTAAGAGAAGAAAATAGAAAAAAAGAAATAGAATAGAAAGAAAAAGAAAAAGGGTTAGGGTTTTGTAAATTACGTAAGAAAAGTTGGGAAGCCATAGAGAAGATAGAAGAGAAAGAAAAAGAGAAGGAGAGGGAGAAGAGAAATAAGAGGAGATGAAAGGGCTCAAGAAGATAGTTTATGGTTTGAATTAGGGTTCATGTGATTGGGTCATATGGATTTCTTGATAATCATTCATAATCTTTAAATATTAAGGTACAGATACATTTTACACTCTCTCTTTGTTCTAGTATTGTTAATGTACAGATATTTTCGTTTTATCTTCTCTTTTCATATTGTTATTTCAAATTCGTGTATATATATCATAACTGATCTGAATTCTTGTTAAATTCGTAACTGATTCGTTATACATCCAAATATTTTGATTTTGGACTCTTTAGAAAGGTATTTCGATTATCTACATCTTTTATTTTTTACGCTTTCTGAAATTCTGTTCGTAAGGGTATCGAAATCTTCCTTTTATGTAATTTGATGGTTTAATTCAGATTGATATGCTGTAACTTCATAAATTCATAATAAATTGAATATTCATTCAATAATTATGTGTAATATCACTCTGGAACGGTATTTTCGAGATCTTCATCTTTTGTTTACATTCCACTGTTAGATTATATGGTTTCGATGTCTTAAATCTCAAAATACTACTGTGATCAGATATTGATTCTATTCTAACAGCTCATCTTTGGTTGTTTTCTGCATTTGTTTCTTATCCGTTTTTTGACGAGTCCTACCATTCTGGAAAGGTCGCGGAATCCTCTACGAGTTCTGTGTTTTGTACTTTTTTATTTGAGCTCATTTTTATAGAGTAAATTGCTAATTTTCCGGACTAGTCTGATCTGATTTTATTTGTATAGTCCATATTGTATGATATTTGACGTGTGTGATATTTTTAGTAAGATATTTTCAGTTAATTTGTGATATATGTATAATTTGGGAGATTTCGTAAAACCTCCGTCATGAGTGGATAAATCTCATGCTTTGGCACCACATATACGATATATTTAAATTGTATGGGCGTGTCGCCGGAGTTATAGGATACGTAGAGTCATGACTATTGTGTATGTTTGTTTGGCCATTTGAGTAGCATTATGTTTTGTATCTTGCAAGCACCTGTAAGATTTTGGGTAGCATTTGATTTATTCTATGCAAGCCCCTATAAGTTTTGATGACTACATATTTTGGAAAACCGAAATGTAGGACATCCTATAAGTGTAAGATTGTCTCTCATATCAGTAAGTAAATTTGTATTTCAGTATTTGATCATTATAATATAGGACTAGTAAGTGTACGAGTAAGAGTAAGAATATTTGTGATTAAAAAGTATATACGTTGTGATTGTAAGATAAGTATCTATCGTATCTTTTTATTTGTTTATATCGTGAGTTAAGTATGACTAGTATCTTTTGTCTCTTTCAGTTTGTTTCATCATTCTTATTCAGATATTTTATTTGTTCATATTGTCATCGTTCGAACCCTTGTACTCGTTGCATAATTTTATATCATTATATGAGCCTCTCGCTCACTGCCGGTCTATATTTCTTTGATTTCCCCCGGCAGGTTAGGTGGGCTAATTAATGGAAAGAGTGCGAGTTGCTGACTTTGAGGAGTTGTAAAGTTTATATTTATATTTGAATTTGTATAGTTAAGTTGTAAGTTTTATTTTTGGATTGTAAGTTATTGGATATTGAGATGTTGTAACGATTCATTAGATTTTTGGAGCATTTCATTTAAGTGAACAATTTTGGGATTTTAAACATATACCAAGGAAGACATTGATGAAATAGATGAGCATCTAGCTTTTCTATCAATTTTTTTTTAAAACTCAAATTCAAAAGAAATCCAATGCAAAGGTCTCCCAGTTTAGAAAAGTGGGTCAACGAAACAGAAACCTTGTTTACATAACTCAATTTGAATGTTTTGACTGTGGATTGGCTGGTCACTTTTCTAATGAATGTAGAAAGCCAAAACTAGAAAAAAATCAAAGTTCAATGATGGTATTGACTACAAGAAAAAGTACTTTGATTTGTTAAAATAGAAATAAAGGCTTTTGTCACAGAAGAAAAGAATTGGGCTGCTGAGGATGGTCCTGAAGAGGAAGAATTCATTAATCTTTCACTTATGGGCAACCATGATGATCAGGAGGCTAGTTCCTCTAGCAATCAGGGGAAAAGAAGGAATTTTCTGTATTTAGGCATTGGGTGTTCAAGGCACATGACTAGAGATAAATCCCTAATCACATAGTTTGAGGAGAGAGCTGACCCTGGAGTGACTTTTGGAGATGACAGCAAGGGTTACACCATGGGATATGGCTTGCTTTCAAAAGCAACGTCTTCATAAAACCTGTTGCACTGGTTGATGGCTTAAGGTAGAACTTGTTAAGGATTAGCCAATTGTGAGATAATGGAACTAAAGTATGTTTCACAATAGAGGTATGCATAATTTCAAACAAGAAAGATGGAAGCCTGGTAATCACTGGGAACAGAAGAGGAAATGTGTATATAGTTGACTTCAATTCAACCAATGTAGACTCAATGACTCGTCTCTTTTCAAAAGTAAGTACAAATGAAAGTTGACTATGGTACAAAAAGTTATCTCACTTAAATTTCAATGCCATAAATCAATTGGTCAAGAAAAGTCAAGTTAGAAGGATGTCATAGATGGAATTTGTCAAGGATGGACTGTGTGATTCATGTTAAAAAAGGAAACAAAGGAAATCATCATTCAAGTCAAAGTTATAATTATCAATTGAAAAAGCACTTGGATTGTACGTATGGATTTGTTTGGCCCTGTTAACATCACGTCCATTACAAAGAAAAAGTATGATCTAGTCATTGTGGATGACTTCTCAAGGTTCTCATGGACTTATTTCCAATATTCTAAAGATGAAGCAAATGAGTTCATCATCAAGCACATCAAAGAAATTTAGAATGATCTTGAATTAGCTATAAAGAAAATAAGAAGTGATAATGGAATATAATTCAAGAATTCTACCATTAAGGAGTTCTGTGAAGCCAAAGGTATCACTCATACTTTTTCTACACCAAGAACACCTCAATAAAATGGGGTAGTTGAAAGGAAGAATATGACACTAATTGAAGCAGCTATGACAATATTAGAAGATGTAAAATTACTAACTTATTTCTGGGCTGAGGCCATAAATACAACATGTTATATTCAAAACATCTCTATGGTAAATCAAGTTCAAGGAAAAACACCATATCAATTGATCAAAAAGCAAAAAAAGCCAACAGTGGGATTTCTTCATGTTCTTGGCTGTAAATGTTATGTGTTGAAAAATCAAGGTGAAAACCTTAGAAAATTTGAAGTCAAAGCCGATGAATCAATATTTGTTGGATATGCACTTTCAAGGAAAGCCTACAGAGTTTATAATATAAGAATACACATTGTTATGGAATTTGTACATGTTGTCTTTGAGAATGAGTCAAGTGGTGTAAATAAAGACATTGATGAAAAAGCAAATCCAATAAACTCTCATGCACTCAGGAATCCAACATCAATTGATGTTACAACATCAATGGATAATTTATCAGTTGATAGAACTCCAACAACTGGTAATACATCAACTGATAATCCCTCAATAAATAATCAACACTCTACATCAAGGGTATTCATTTCAGGGGGAGGGTTTGAAAATCAATCTTCAAATTCAAATCAGTTTGAGTACAACAACAATGAGAATGAAACATCTTCATCTAGAGCAAACTTGCTACCATAGAGAAAATGGACTAAAAGAATAGGTCAGTAATTGGTACAAAATAGGTGTTCAGGAATAAGATGGATGAAACTGGTACAGTGACTAGAAATAAAGTAAGGCTGGTAGCAAAAGGCTATTCTCAAGAAGAAGGAATTGCTTTTGATGAAACTTTTTCACTTGTTGTAAGGTTAGAAGAAATGAGAATTTTTCTATCTTATGATGCTCATGCCAATTTCATAGTCAACCAGATAGATGTGAAAAGTGCTTTCTTGAATGGAGAGTTAGAAGAAGAAGTCTATGTGGAACAACCATCTGGTTTTGAAGATCGAAATTTCCCAGACTTTTTCTACTAATACTCAAAGCACTCTATGGTTTGAAACAAGTACCAAGGGCCTGGTATGTAACTTTTTCTCAGTTTCTTATTGAGAGTCACTTCACAAGAGGTATTGTTGATAAAACTTTTTCACAGAAATGTTTATAGATCAATTATACTTGTTCAAATCTATGTATATGACATTATATTTGGCTCAACTAATGAAGAACTTTGCAAAAAGTTTACTAAATTATTGCAAAGTAAATAAGAAATGAGCATGTTGGGAGAACTGACCTATTTTCTTGGTTTGCAAGTCAAACAAGTTAAAGATAGTATTTTTATTAATCAAACAAAGTACGTTCATGTCTTGTTAAAGAAATTTGATCTAAGTGAATGCTCTTCTACTGAAACTCCCATGACCACTGCAACTAAACTTGAATTGAATACTAAGGAAGCTAAAATGGACATTTCAAGTTATAGAGTCATGGTGGGCTCACTTTTATATTTAACTGCAAGTAGACCAGAAATAATGTTTGTTACATGTCTATGTGCTAGATTTCAGGCTGATCCTAAACAATCTCATTTAGTGGAACCATGGCTGCTCTTAGAAAGAGGAAAATTGAAGACTCTGCAAATGAAGAATAAAAAAGAAAGAAGGCTAAGATTGTGCAACAGTTTGATGCCTTCGTGAGTAAAAACAAAGCAATCAATGAGGAAAAACCAATTGAAATTATAGTTGCTATATCAAAGCCATAAAACTCAGAAATTGTAGTTGAAATTCTAAAGCCATAAGAATCATGGGAAATAAGGAAGGATGAAGGCATCTCACAACCCGGTGACAGGAAGGGAAAAGTCATTCTTATTATAGAATAAAAGAAGAAAAAGCCTGTTACAGGTGGTGGTGATAAATTGATGTAAGGAGCCATAGTATCTGGGATACTGGAAAGAGAGAAACAAATTCAGGCTAATGATGAATTAGCCAACCAACTTCAAAAATAATTTGATCTTGAAAATGCACAAATCTTAGAAGAAAGGAGGAAAAAGCCTGAGAATTAAATGCGAAGAGAAAGTTGAATATTGATGAAGTAGTGGTGGTTGAGGAAAAACACTCAAAGAAGACCAATACTCAGGAGTCTGAATGTGACAAGCCTAACGAGACAGAACTGTTTAAATCTAAAGCAAGCAACTATGTTCCAATCAAAACAAATGGATTGGCTATTTTGAAGGGCCAGAGAAAGAAAGATGTGGATCTTCTACACACTTAATATGAGGATGACACATACTTGACTTAATCTTTCTCACAAATAATGGAACATGACTATGCTACCTTAAGGAAAATCTACACTCTGCTCAACAAGAAATATTATCTAACATAGGGGCTTGCCCAAGACATCTTAAAGAGGATGAAAAGTATGAGAAAAGCACCCATTCAAGAAGACAATGAAGAAAAATATCCAAAAATCTGGAATCCTGAAAGAAAGAATGTACCACATCATCCCTTCTACATGATGATCTATATTGACAGGGATGACAAAGAAAAATACATTGACATATGCAAGGAAATTGAAAAATTACCAAACCTAAAACTTGTTAGAAATATATTCATTTAAAGATGTACAAAATACTAGAACAAAGTCTAATTTGTCCCTGTATAGGTATCAATGTCATTTGTACTTAGAAGATTTTTTGAAGAAATAAAACTATAGTCGGGATGAAAATCAGAGTCTGGAAGTAGATCAGAGTCTATAGACTATCAGAGTCTATAGTCTCTCAGAGATTAAAAATCATCAGAGTCTAACAGTTTTCAGAGTCTATAAAGCTGAAGCTGAATTTGGAAGGTGATCACAGTAATGGAAAGTCTTTGAAGATAAAGGTAAATATATTTCAGATATGCTATGGGAAGGAAGGAGAATTATAGAAGGAAACTATTAGCTAATAATTAAAAATTCTATTCTTATTGTAATTTGAATTTATTTTATTAGTTGATAGGTAGCTCTCTATATAAACACTCTATATAACCTAATTTATTTTTCAAACTTTTGAGAGAGCATAGAGATAGAGAGAGTTATTGTGAGAAACATAGAGAAGCTGCTAGGGTTTGTGTACACCCTAGGAGAATTTGTATTCATACATCAATAATACAAACAGTATTCATTCATATCTTTGTGTTTGTTCTTTGTTCTTAATTAAAAGCTTTAATTTATATTAAGTCACATTTAATCAGGTAAAAAGAACACACAAGTATTCAACCCGCCCCCTTCTACTTGTGTAACTGGGAAAATAATTGGTATCAGAGCCTAAAGTTTAAAATTTATCAAAGATGTTTGGAAATAAAGATGGGAATTCTAAGATCCCTATGCTCAAAAGGAATGAGTACACCCACTTTAAGGTTAAGATGATGCACCATTTGGAGGCTACATACCTGAATATCTTGACAAGATTCATGATGGACCTTACATGCCCTCAAGATTTGTTCCTCAAACCACTATTGAAGGAAAACTTATTGGAGAGCACTTTGTTGACAAACCATAGGCTGAGTGGTCAAAGGAGGACAATGAGAATGTCCTTAAAATGTGAAAAGTCAAAAAAAAATCCTATTTAACAATTTGGACTCTATTATCATAAACTGTATTATATCGTGCAAAACATCTAAGAAAACGTGGACAAAACTTGAAGTGCACTGTGAAAGAACCAATGATGTCAAGAAGAATGCAAGGTCTTTGCTAATTCAGGAGTATGAGTATTTTGAAGCAGAAGATGGAGAGACCATCACTGATATGTATGATAGGTTTACCAAACTCCTAAACGAGATGGCAATTCTTGGTAAAGTGTATGATTCTGAAGACACAAATAGCAAGTTCTTGATAGCCCTTCCTGAAGTGTGGAACAACAAAATAACTATTATAAGGGAAGCTAGATATTTGGATGAAATAACCCTAACATATGACTTAGAGATTCAACAGAGAAAGAACAAGAAATCTGGAAAAGCAAAATCTGTGACACTCTTAATGGAATCTGAGAAAGAACAACAGGAAGAACCCAAAGGAATTAGAGTCAAAGAATCAAAGAAAAAGGGCAAAACTGTTGGTGAGTCAGAGTCTATTGACACAGACTCTGATTCTAGTGATGAGATTGATTTGAGTCAAATGATTGTATGTTTGCTAAGAATTTCAAAAGGATAAAATTCAACAAAAGAATTGGAAAATTTAGCAAGAGGCCAACATTCAAATAGGAAGATGAATAAGTTAAGGAAATCAAGAGCACCATAATCAAGCTTGACAAGGAAAAAGACAAATGCTTCAACTGTGGAATATTGGGGCATTTTACTAGTGAGTGTAGAAAGGCTAAAAATCAAGGCAAAGGAAGAGCACTCATCTAAACAGGAAAGGATTGGGCAGATTCAAGCTCAAAGGATGAAATAGATTATGAAAATCTAGCATTGATGGTTGTCTCCTCAGAAAAATTAGAATCTCTCAAAGAACCCTCATCTCCTAAATCTCAAGTATCAATCTTTTCTGCAGAATCTTTACTTAATTTAGAGTTTGATGGTATAAAGATTGTTCAAAGTGAGGCTAAAAAGTTAATGACTAACTTTAGATCACTCACAAATGACAATGATAGGTTCACAAAAGAATACTTAATCCTGGTAAATAGGAATAACCACCTAGAGTCTGAATTAGTTCTTATGGAAGAATATAAAAAGGATTTTGAGAAGTATAAACACAACACTGCTGAAATCTTAAAGGCGTATGAATATGTTAGAAAAGAACTAGAAGAAGAAAGGCTTAAGTTCAAAGTGTGGACAGACTTTGGAAGAAAAGTTCAGGAAATTCTCAACAATCAAAATGTGGGTCAAACTGCTTGTCTAGGCTATGACAAGAGTCAAGGCAAAAGACCTATTGTTGAGTATAATAACAATGTAGAATCTAGCCAAGTCAATAGGACTAAGAACAAAAGAACCTTCACTCCTATTAAGTTTATGACTTCTGAAGTTAAGACTGAGTTACATAAAGAAACCACAAACTCATTTGTCAATAATCCCCTTGCTGTTGACAAAAAGACATATGAATCGGAAGAAAAGAAACCTAAGAAAAACATAAACATAGATTTCTTATCAAAGTCCAAGTGAAAGGAAAGGCTAGGAATGGTAAGGACGACATTAACAAAGTCAACAACTATAAAAAATATCATAATGCTCCTAGGAAGAAATGTTGTAGATGTGGAAACCACAACCATCTTGCTCTAGATTGTAAACCAAATATTGAGAAAAAATCAGAGTCTAAATCCCTAAGACTCTGATTAGTCATTACATTCCACAGAAAACTTGTTATCACTGTCGTAACATATTTCACTTTATCTATATGTGTAGAGACTATCATGATTTGTATTTCAACTTTTATGAGCTAAAATCTTCAATTGATAAAAGTTTGTATTACACTATCAAGATTCCACCAGAGTCTATGGCAACAAAAGAGACAGGTAAAACAAAAGTGCAAAATACTAAGTTTGTTTCACCCAAAGTTAGAAAGAAAGAATCCAAAATAGTTTGGGTCCTTAAAACATCTAACTAGTTTTTATCTGTATAAAGGGAACAAGGATAAAGAAAGTAACCCTAATCCTAGATAGTGGATGCTTATGGCACATGACTGGAAAGAA
This sequence comes from Oenanthe sinensis, assembly GCA_028671895.1. Lineage (NCBI taxonomy): Eukaryota > Viridiplantae > Streptophyta > Magnoliopsida > Apiales > Apiaceae > Oenanthe > Oenanthe sinensis. Next base: position 17,313,001 of record CM053804.1, on the reverse strand, counting down.
ATCTCTGTTTACAAATTTATAGAAATGATTGGCCCAGAAGTATCCTTTGGAGATGGCAACAAAGGATAAATACTGGGATATGGCAAGATTGTACTTGGAAATGTCATCATTGAAGAAGTAGCCACAATTGATGACTTGAAACACAACTTGATCCGCATTAGTCAACTTGGAGATAAAGGTTACCATACTGGCTTTGACAACAAAGAGTGTCTTATGACTCACAAAGAAATAGGCATTTTAGTTTTCAAAGGGCACATACATGGTGATTTGGGTAAAAATAACCCTGAGAAGATAATAAATATAGCATTTATTATCTCATTAATTAGACCTGGTGTGGTCGAAAGGCTTGGGCCCCTGAAACGAACTAGGAAAATAAGTCCTAGGATCAACTGGATTTGTAATCCAAGAATCAATTGGATTTGTAAATCCAGCCCACCAGCTTTGTTGAAGCCATAGGCCCAGTAAGCCTCTGTTATTAATTAATTTTGTAATTAATTAATAAGGGCTTAGTAAAGGCCCAAAAAACCTGTTGAAGGCCCTAATCCTGGAAGGATCTAGAAACACAAACATGGGAGGAGTCCCACAAGGACTCTCACTCCTAAGAGGTTTAAACAACCTTGATATTAGGAGACTTGGCCACCAAGTCTCCTATTTCTAATCTGATTCTAAGGCCCTTGTGCGCCTATATAAAGGGTCTAACCCCTCAACATTAGAACTACATTTTTGGATTGATTCTCTAAACACAACAGAGATACCTAGGCAGTTAACGAGGACCTAAGGAAGTCACGAAACGTTAGTGTAGCCATAGAAGCTCGGAGCTATCTTACATCTTATTATTGATTGCGCATTAAATACACCTCATTTTTAATCCGTAACATTTGGCGTCGTCTGTAGGAAACGAATAACAACCATGGCAAGAACACGTAGGACTACGAGCACTCTCGAAGTAGAGATCCCTGACACCGCTGTCGACACCAACGACTCTCCCGCCGTGACACATGAGCGTGGAACTACTGTTCCTACCACCTCTGTTGAGGACCCTGAAGCAAGTACTCGACGAGCTGGACCTTTAAGCGTCGTTATTCATCCTTCCAACCCTGACGTGTCCATCCATGCTTCGATTCCTCCACTCCAGGTAATTCCTCCCCTTCGTACAACTTTTATTGCTCCCCCTACTTTACATGTCTCGTCTACCATTACACCCGACCCTCGTTATGGGCTTCCGAGAAACTACGTGCCTCCATACGAGCAAGTGTTGTTGCCCCACTATACCCCACAACCAAGAGATCGTGATTTTTCTGGGTCTTATTCTATGGATGATGAGGAGTCTTCTGACAAGGATATAAATCCTAGAAGAAGGCGACCTAGCAAGGAGCCTCTTGGAGGAAGGGGTACCCACCCCCGAGGGCCTCAAAACACTGACTCCACAAACCTACAAGAGAGGATACGAGATCATGAGGCTGAAGCAGAATGACTAAGGAAGGACTTGGAAAGGGCGTTAGCCAGGCAAACGACGTCCCAGAATTAAAAGTACTGAAGGGTCAATAAGAAACGCACCTGTGATAAATTTCGACGAACCCCCAACTAGGAGGCAAACAAGGGCAAGTCATGTTAGGACTGACACCCAAGACCTATTATCCCTTGGAGATCCAGATGATCCTACTCCCCCTTTCATTGAAAGTATCATGAATGAAAAGATATCAAGGAAGTTTAAGATGCCTACAATTAGGGCCTACGATGGAACCGGGGATCCCTCAAATCATATTCTCACGTTCTCTAATGCATTGTTGCTACAGCTTGTGAACGACGTTATTAAGTGTATGGCGTTTCTCCAAACCCTAAGTGGTATGGCTCAGCGGTGGTTCAGTCATCTACACCAAACTCTGTTGGGTCGTTCAAGGATCTGAGCAGGGCCTTCATCGGATAATTCATCAGCAGTAAGACACATGAGAAGAGCTCGACTTTGCTAATGAATATGTACCAGGGAAAGAATGAGTCCTTGAGAGATTATATGAACAGGTTCACAAAAAAGCCTTGAAGGTCCTTCATTTAGACCAGAAGGTAGCTATGATAGCTCTACAATAAGGGACTTCTGATGAAAATTTCAGAAGATCATTAGCTAAGAGGGCCCCCGAGAGTATGAACGAGCTCCAAGAGAGGGCTGGAAAGTATACCAAGGCTGAGGAAAGTATGAGGAAAGCCCAAGGGTTTCAAGACCTGAACACCTACTCTAAGAAGTGACCTAGTGATGCTGAGTATACTGCCGATGCCAAGTATGCTAAGAATGATGATAATGACTCCAAGAAGAAGGGAGGATCTAGGTTCACAGAATATGCAAGGCTGAATACCGCCCGTAGCCAAATATTAATGGACATTGAGAAGGGTAAGGACCTTCGATGGCCGAAGCCACTAAGGACTGATCCTGAGAAGAGGAACAAGAACGCGTACTGCCGATTCCACAGGGATGTGGGACACGACACTGACGATTGTCGTCAGTTAAAAGATGAGATTGAGTTCCTAATTAGAAGAGGGAAGTTAGAAAAATACACTAGGGAAGGTGCTAGACAGGACAAGAGTCACAACGACAAACGAAGGGACACTGACCACAAGGATAGAAACCATCAACCCAGAGGGCCTGTGATCAACGTAATCTCAGGAGGGCCAACTGCGGCAGGTAACTCTCAAAACTCCAGAAAGGCATATGCCCGGGAGGTGATGAGCATCATCGGAGAACCTCCCAAGAGAGCAAGGATTGAGGTCGCTTTGTCATTCGATGATTCTGACTTAGCAGGGGTAAGGTTCCCCCACGATGATCCCTTGGTAATCACCTATGTCATAGGAAACTCTCCAGTGAAGAGAGTCTTGGTAGATGGTGGATCGTCTGTAGATATCCTATTTTACGAAGCCTTTGTGAAAATGGGATATAATGATTCACAACTGACCCCCTCCAACATGCCTATCTATGGCTTCAATAGAGTTGATTCCCGAATATAAGGAATCATACAATTACCCCTGACTATGGGCGAAGAACCTCGACAGTCTACTCAAATGCTAAATTTCCTAGTTATCAAGGCTAGCACCACTTACAACGCGATCCTTGGCAGGACTGGGCTGCATACCTTCAAAGCGATAGCCTCTACATACCATCTGAAGCTGAAATTCCTGACTAGGAATGGAGTAGGAGAAGAGAAAGGAGATCAAAATATGGCTCAAAGTTGTTATGTAGCTGCCTTAAAGCCTAGTGGAACTGGGGGCAGATCCTCCCTATTGAAGACATGGATGTCAGGGATCAAGAAGAAAGGAGGGGTAAACCTGCAGAAGACTTGGAGCCTGCTCCTTTGGACCCTTTAAACCCTGAGAAGGTAACTTACGTAGGGACTTCGTTCCCCAAAGACCTGAAAGAATAGCTGGTCCAATTCTTCGAAGATAACATGGATGTTTTCGCTTGGACATCAGTTAATATGCCAGGAATAGACCCGAGCTTATAACACATCAGTTGAATGTAAATCCTGGAAGGACAGCGGTCAAACAGAAGAAAAGAAGTTATGGCCCTAAAAGACAAGAGGCCATTAAGCAGGAAGTAGAGAAATTACTAGAGGTTGGATTCATTGAAGAAATTCAATTCCCTGAATGGTTGACTAACCCAGTAATGGTCAAAAAAAGCAACAGAAAGTGGAGAATGTGCATAGATTTCACAGACTTAAATGATGCATGTCCTAAGGACTGTTTCCCTTTGCCGATGATAGACACGATTATAACGCCCCCAAATCCGGGGTCAGAGATTTGAGTCGTCACGTCATCATCCAATCCTTTAAAACCTGCAATACTCAATAATCCAACAAAATCACATCATAGACACCTCTCTCTCACACATACAAGTTATAGCCTTAGAAACGATATACAACAAGTACCATTAGTTATTACAAACCAAATGTACTTAACCAGGATCTCACGCTATCAATGACAACCTCTACCTGAAGTGACATTAATAACTAGATCAATACTAAAAACCTATTTACTTACTTCTGCGGAATAGTTCTGAACCGAACCACCTCAAAGGTGAATCTTCTACTTTCATTCCTCGAAGTATGGAACCAATCCAATGCATTATCACTTTCTCTGAAAAATTTATTATAAAGCAAGGGTGAGCAAAAGAATGCTCAGCAAATTATCCACCCAATTATCTAGGTAATTCTTGTAATATCCCTAAATTTCAGGTACCTTTAAAACCTTGATTAATAATAGTACGTCTTGGATGATAATTATGGAATAAGGTTTTGTTGGGCAATCAAATTATTAAAATTGCCGGAACAAGATAAAGATTAAATTATCGTCATGGATTATTATGAAATTGAAAAATTCTAGGATTTCCAAGAATTATTAAAGAGTTTATTATTTTATATTTTTGACATGGATTATTAAAAATGCAATTACTTGCATTTTATTTAAAGTGTATGAAATGCTAGTGCTAGTATTATTATTATATGAAGTCAAAGAAGCTTGACCAAGACCATAGCTTTGACTAGTCTTTTAAATAGCCAAGGGCAAGTACTAGCATAAACAAAGAAAAGAAAAATACATAGCAAGCACTAGCCAAGCAAGGAGCATTCGGCAAAAGCTAGAGCAAGGGGAAAGAAAAATCCATAACTACATGGATTCTTCATGGATCATTGAGTTTAATAGCTTAAATCGAAGGTAGTAAATCCCTCTTGCTCTCCCTTGAATCTTATAAGCAACCATCCGCTAAATCTTTAGTTATGATCAATGGAAAATTCGAATGAACAGTAAAATCCGAAAATTGAGTTTTTATTTTCTTGATTCTTGAGTTCTTATAGCTTGGTAGATAATTGTTATAGCATGTATATGTTATGGGTAGCATAGATTATGCTTAATTGGTCCTAGAAACACAAAACTTGCTTATTTGAGTTTGAATTACATTTAATAATGTAAGCTGATTTTTATGGCTTAAAGTTGTGGTATGTTGGTTGTTGATGTTGAATGAGGAGTTTGGGGTTGTTTGTTGGTTGTTTTGGAGTAGGATAAAAATGGAAAACGATGAGTTTACAAACGTAACCATGCCAAAAAAATTTTAGAACCTTACTGCAGTAACTGTCCAGCAAAGTCTGGGAAGAGTCAGTCACTGTTCTTGGATTATGGTTGATATGGTTAGATAGTAGATAGTCTCTAGATCGTTTGAGCGCTAATTTTGCATCATTCGGAGTTACGAGTCAAAAGTTATGAACGTTTTAGTAACGGTAGCGCAGAAAATGGAAATCCTGTTTTTGTCCAACTTTGAGGCTATGATTGGACTAGCTACGGAGCTTAATAAAATCCGAAACTTTTATGGGAGATTCTTTGACAGTCATAGAAGACCTCAGAGAAGAAATCGTGTCAAAATGATTAATTTACAATTTATTAAAAATGTTAGAAAACAGGGGTTTGAGTGAAATGAACATGATGAAAATGTTAGACAACTGTTTCGGGAGTCGATTTCGAGCAAGTTAGAGGACTTGTTTCGAGTATGTCAAGTGATGAAAGTTGTTAAGGAGTATTATGACTACATGTTGGTATATAGAACTTGATTAAAAATCATTGACACGATAGTTTTACGAGTAGCTAAAGTAGGTTCGATGAGATGAAATATCGGAAATAATAAAAGTTAATAAAACGAAGAAGTGCAAATTGTAATGACCATAATTGGACTCGATATAGGTTTGTGGATTAGTATCGAGGTCCTAGCTTATCAAAATCATGAGGTTTAATAATCGTGAAGCAAATATTAGTACTTCATACAAAGTGGTTATGATTAGTAGATAGACTAATCAAAGTTCTTATATCTATTGATAGAACTTTTGGATTACAAGTGGAATCATGGATATGCATCATGGACACCAGACAAGATTTCTAACTCCATTCTTTTATTCTATATGAGAATATTTTGATTCCTGTTAATGCAAGTTCTATAAACTCTGATCTTATAACAAGTTTATTGGTTATAAGTCTGTGGTGCTTGGAAATCTTATTCAATTATTAACTTGTATCGTTGATTAATTTGTTTGTTCGCGCCTCTGAACTCTCAAAAGTTAGAGGACGCTTCCTGTCAGTTTTGTATAACTGATTTCTGTGTCAAGTACATTTCTTTGGTACTTGACAGACGACCGGGAGTAGTGTATTATCTCTCGACTATTAGTCGATATTATCCAGGGATTCTCCCTGGAATATAAGTTTTGGGGATAATAAGTATTATGGGTTAGGGATTAATCAAGTTGATTAATATCCCATTCGATATTTTAAATAATATTTAGTTTTATTAAATATTATTTAAAAGGGTATATATCTAGTATTTAATGTTGATTAAATACTTTCAACTCATTTTGAGTTATTTAAATATTATTTAAGATTGATTAAATATTATTTAAATATTTTGGATTATTTCAAAGTATTTATTTTAATTAAATACTTTTGATTCTTTTGGGAATATTTAAATATTATTTGAGATTGAATAAATACTATTTAAATATATTGATTCATTTAAAACTATTTAAATGTTAAATAGTCTTGATTAAATCCTAATTAAATATTTTAATTATTTTAAAATATTTTTCAGGGACTATTCAAGGTCTCGTATTTATTGATTAAATATTTACTGGATCTTTAAAAATATTCCGGAGTTATCAAGAAAATTCTTAAAACATTATTTTTCATTAAATAATAAATACTGAGCTATGACTCGGATATTTTATACTTATTTTGAGTCGATAACTCCATGTTAGGGAAGGAATATCCCACTTTAACATTCTTTTTATTTAAACTGGTGCTTGTAGGGACCATTAATTTACCTAAAAGTATTATATTTTCGTGGGGTGTATTTTATCACCTATTAGCGACTCCCCGGTCGTGATCTTGATTTTATATCCATTCGTTGACCGAGAGTCAACCCACACATATAAAGAGATTACTTCCACCTCGTTTCGGGAGTTAATCTACTATCGAACATTGAAATCCTGCCAAGATTTGTTGTTATTCTAGAAGGTCGTATTAAATTCCCTTCCACACCTTGATTCAAATATTTCCTAAAAAGCTTTGTTGTTGTTCTGGAAGGTCGTATTAAATTCCCTTCCACACCTTGATTCGAATATTTCCTAAAAAGCTTTGTTGTTGTTCTAGAAGGTCGTATTAAATTCCCTTCCACACCTTGATTCGAATATTTCCTAAAAAGCTTTGTTGTTGTTCTGGAAGGTCGTATTAAATTCCCTTCCACACCTTGATTCGAATATTTCCTAAAAAGCTTTGTTGTTGTTCTAGAAGGTCGTTGAAAGGCATATGACTAGGCCTATTTGTAATAATTAGATGGCAACTCAACTCTAACTATTAAAGAGAAGTAAATACTAAACACCAAACAGGAATCAAGACAAAGTCAGTCAACTAATCACAAAGGATCCAAGTATCAGAAGTATTTTTGTAGGATTGCTACTCAACACTGGATGAAGTTCATTTTTATGTTCAAGCGTCAGTGAAAATAAATATGTAGTAGTGGTTCTATAGTAAACAGAAGATATAGAAGATTTCAAGTGGTTACTACAGAAGATTCCAGAAGAAGAATGAAGACAGTGAAGAAGAAAATATGACGCAAGGCCTCTAATTTAAAGTTTTATAAATGGAGAATATTTATTAGTATGACACAAATGAACCAGACAGTACATTTGTGTGTCAACTAAAAATAATATTCATTCTTCATTTAATTCAAGAGGTTTCAAGATCAAAAGACACAAAGAAAAGATGGGAAGATTTCAAGACTGACAGCACGGCTGCGACTAAAGATAGTATTTTAATTCTACTATCAATTGTTAATTAATTATTTAATTTATCTAATTAAATTAATTCAAGTTGAATTTAATTTAATTTATAAATTAACTAATTGAATTAAGTAGAATTAATTTACTATAAAAGAAATGCTTTAATATGAAATATATATATATATATAAACTGTTAGTATGACTTATCAATAAGTCATACCGAGTTTATTATATATATATATTCAAATAAGTCATACCGAGCATGTATAAGCATAAGTCATACCGAATTGTTTCTATATATATATATATATAATCAGTTAGTATGACTTATTAATAAGTCATACCGAATGACTTGTTAATAAGTCATACCGAGCTATATATATATATATATAATAAGTCATACCGAGATATCAATGCTCAAAAGTTCATACTGGATTGATTTTTTATTTAATTAAAAAGTCATACCGATTTTTTAATTAGAAAAATAAGTCATACCGATCAAAATAAGTCATGCCCAGTCTTTTATAAGTCATACAAGTGTTAAAATAAGTCATACAGACTTATTTTCTTGAAATTAAGTCATACTCATAAAGGTCATAGCAGCCATTTCAAATCTCTATAAATATGAGATGATCTCTTCACTTTTTCAGTTGTTCAACTTGTTAAGAGTTAGAAAAACAGATCAAATTCAGTAATTTATCTGCATTGTAATATTCACAGATTTCTGTGCTGAGTTTGAATATAATTGTTTAAACACGAACACTTCATGTCGAATTCGTTCTAGACTTTATATCAATTATATAACAGTTTTCTAAATATTAATTGTGTAATACTAATCAAGTTAAAATAATATCTTTCACTTGAAAAGTATTTCATTATAATTAATATTTCGCGAGTAATTAAAATAATATTTTTAATCCAATTATTCCGCGATTAATTTTCAGATATTGTATTCAACCCCCCTTCTACAATATCAGGGACCAACAATTGGTATCAGAGCTGGTTGATATAGTTAATATCAGATCCAAACCAAAAATTCCGCAACTCATTCAGATCTCAAAAATTATTTTAAATTCGAAATAATTTTTTTTCTAAAAATTATTTTTGATCAAAAATTGTTTTAAGTCAAAAATTAAAATATTTTTTGAAACACTTAATTTTTAATCTTATTAAAGATGAGTACCCAGAAAGTAACTAGTATTAAAATTCCACAGTTCGACAGAGAACACTACAACTTGTGGAAACAAAAAATGCTACTGTTTATCGGGATTGCAAATCCCAAGTACGCATTAATTATGGCTAAAGGTGTTGAGCTCCCTATATCAGTTGTTCTCGAACATACAGTAGATGGGGTCGTAATTCCCCACAGACAGTTTCCGAAAAGTCCGGCAGACTATACAGATGAGGAAACAGAAGCTGTGTCCCTTGATAATAATCTGAAGCTCATATTAATTGAATCCCTAGACTACATCATGTACAACCAAGTAGTCAATTGCAAGAATGCAAAACAAATCTGGGAAACAATTGAAATTATCAATGAGGGAACTGAAGAAGTTAAGGAAAATAGACTGGAGATCCTGACCACCCAATATGAACAGTTTAGATCCAACCCTGGTGAGGGTATCTCTGAGGTGTTTCAGAGACTAAACAAATTGATAAACGAGCTAAACATGAATGGAAAGTTTTATCAGAACCAAGAGGTGAACAGGAAGTTTTTGTTGACCTTACCAGAGCATCTGGAGCACAGGATTGCAGCCATCCGGGAATCTAGGGACATGAAAGAGGTAACCCTAGAAAGACTCTACGGAGTTTTAAAAACTTATGAGCTGGAACAGATCCAAACCAGAGAGATGTATGGAAGAGGTAAGGTACTGAGTTCCTCCAAGGCGTTAATGGTAGAAGCACCAGAGAAAGAGGAAGTGAAGGCTGTTGCACCTTCTAACAGTTCAACAGAGTATGTGGTTCCAGAACTTGGACATACTGCTAACAAACAAGAAGATGGTGATTTCTACTCACTGGAAGAACTAGATCAGCTAGAAGATGAATCTCTAGCTATGGTTGCCAGGAAGTTTGGCAACATGAGATTCCGAAGAAACTCCTCATTCAGAAGTAAGCCTAATTTTGGAAGATTCCAAAGAGGAGGTTCTTCGACAGCAGTATCAAAAAGCGGCTACAAGACCGGCTTAGTTGATAGAAGCAAGTTTCGTTGCTTCAACTGTAATGAGCTAGGGCACTTTGCAACTGAGTGCAAGAAGCCTAAGCAAGGGAAAAAGAGAGAGTCTTACGAAGAGCTGAAGGAGAAGTATGATGCGCTAGTGAAAAAGCATCAAGGAAAGTCCTATCTAGCAGCAGGCAAAAGCTGGGATGACTCAGATAACGATGATGAGGAAGAGCTGGGAAATCTTGCTCTTATGGCTTCATTAGAGGGATCACTGTCTCCCACCAGTGACAGAGGAAAAGAGGTAAATCCTTCGTGTCCTAAGATGTTTGCTTTGCTAGGTAAAGAACTAGATGGTGAAAGAGATAAAGTTAAGAAACTCAGACTCAAAGTCAAAGAGTTAATTGATGAGACTGAAGTTCTTAAACAGTTAAAAAGAAATCATGACAAGTTGGCTGTCAAGCTGACTGAAGACTTAGCTGTTCAAGTCAGTAAAGTCAGTTGTCATGTTGTTGTAGAAACTAATCTCAGAAACCAAATTGAAGAAGAAAAGAAAAAGTGTCTTGCATATAAGAATTCCTCATATATTGTTAAGAACCTAGTTGACCAACAAGAAATAAATCGTAAAGTTGGAATAGGCTTCGAGTATAACAAATCTGTAGGAAAACCAAGCAACATAACCCCCTTTAGAAAAAGTGCTGAAGAAAGGGGTATCCCACATGTTGTTAAAGACACACCGAAACCTCTCTTCATAACACCGATAGCTGAACCCATCCTTGAGACCTCTGAAGTAATTGCATATGAAATGCAGCTGGAAGATCTTGAGGAAGAGAAGAAGAGAGGAGAACAGGTTAAGGACATAAAAGGAGTTAATGTCCAGAAAGAAAAATGTGCACTAGAAACACCAGTGAAAGATGTGGGAACTTCTGATTCCCCCAGACCTGGTGTAGGTGCAAAAGACTTAAAGAGTAAAATGAACAGACCCAACATATTTGTGAACAGTAGGAACAGTAACAATAAATTTCATTCTACTGAAAACTTCAAATCTGCTGAGAAAATTGAAGTAGAATCTGTTAAGCCTCCTACTGTATTGAATAACATGCCTACTATTGATGCTTTCCATAAACCTTGTGGTATAATGAATTGCATGTTATGTGCCTTTAATGCTATGACTGCTTACTTTAAACGCATGATAGCTAAGAAAGATAACATGACACCTAGACAGCACATCAATGGTAAATTTGCTAAATCCAAGACTGCGACTCCTTCACCTGAGAAGAAGGAATCATATATTCCTAAGTCTAAACAGAAAGTTGTTAAGACTGTTTATAGGAAGGTAGGAACAGTCAAGGAAGAAAATAATGTTGTTCGAAAAGGATCTGTTGTCAAAGCAGACAAAGGTCAATTCTTTAAGTATGCCGGGCCCAATCAATTTTGGGCTCCGAAGACAAATTAATCCGTTTGATAATTGCAGGGAGTTAAACAGGCAAACCGAGTTATATGGATCCTGGACAGCGGATCGTCAAGGCATATGACCGGAGATAGAGCCCTGCTATCAGACGTGGTTGAGAGAGCTGGCCCAATCGTCACCTTTGGAGATAACAGCAAAGGAATGACTACGGGTTATGGCAAGTTAAATACAGGAAATGTTATCATTGAAAATGTCTCTTTGGTGGAAGGACTTAAGCACAATCTACTCAGCGTCAGTCAATTTTGTGATAGAGGTTACAAAGTAAACTTTATCAAGGAGAAGTGCTTAATAGCTCATTCTAAAGAAGACAGACTAGCCTTGCGTGGAGTAAGGAAAGGAAACTTGTACGTAGCTGATTTCAACTCGGGAACTGAAGCTGAAGCAAACTGTTTTTATTCAAAAGCTTCAACAGAGGAAAGTTGGCTATGGCACAAGAAGCTCTCACACCTGAATTTCAAAACAATGAACTCTCTAGTCAAGAGGGATTTGGTGAGAGGACTGCCTCCGATGGAATTTACACAAGAAGGATTGTGTGAGGCATGTCAAAAAGGGAAGTCAAGGAAAGCAACTCACAGAGGCACAGACACTACAAACATCACTGAACCACTTCAACTCCTACACATGGATTTATTTGGTCCAGTAAATATTCTGTCTATGTCAAGAAAGAAATACGCCTTAGTGATTGTGGATGACTTCACAAAGTATACATGGGTTTTATTCTTGAATTCTAAAGATGAAACTCCACATTTGGTGATTGATCATATAAAGCTGATTGAGTTAGATTCAAACTTACCTGTCCGAGCAATCAGATCAGATAATGGAACAAAATTCAAAAATGAAGTTCTGAATAACTTCTGCTCAGACAAGGGGAGAACAAGGCAGAACTCAGCACCAAGAACTCCACAACAAAATGGAGTTGTAGAAAGGAAAAATCGAACCCTGATTGAAGCTGCAAGGACTATGCTAAGTGAATCAAGGTTACCTATCTACTTCTGGGCTGAAGCAGTTAATACAGCTTGTTATACTCAGAATCGAACTCTGATCAACAAAGATCATATGAAAACTCCCTACGAATTAATGGCTGGCAAGAAACCTACTCTCAAGTACTTTCATGTATTTGGAGCCAAATGCTTTGTGCTAAAAGATGGAGATGAACGCATTGGCAAATTTGAGGCCAAGGCACATGAAGCTATTTTTGTCGGATACTCGAGAAGAGCATATAGGGTTTACATAATTGATCAGCACCAAGTGAAGGAAAGTGTCAATGTAACTTTTGATGACACTAAACTCCCAGGTATCCAAACTGAAGATTCTTCTGAGTCATTAAAATTTGATAATTATCCAGACTCACATTCTGATGACGAAGAAGAACCTGAGGTTGCAGCAGGAAATGATGACAACAATGATGGTAATGATCCAGGTAATAGTGGTGGAAACAATGGCAATACTGGAGATTCTACTAATATCAGTGGTGGATCAACAAGTCATCCTGGCAGCAACTCAGGGGGAGATGAAAGATCAACTGGCACAACACAACATCACAATGAATTTCGAGGCGAATCATCAAGATCAAACCTACCTAGGGAAAGGATATGGAGCAGAGATCATCCTTTTGAATTGATCATAGGTGATCCAGATGTTGGAGTAAGAACCAGAAGTGCAACTTCAAATGAATGTTTATTCTCAGTTTTTCTATCTCAAGAAGAACCAAAGAAGATTGAAGATGCACTAATTGATCCAGATTGGGTTCTTGCCATGCAAGAAGAGCTCAATCAGTTCGAAAGACAAGAAGTCTGGACACTGGTACCCAGGCCTAAAGATAGATCTGTTATTGGCACGAAATGGGTATACATGAACAAATTAGACGGTGATGGCATTGTTACAAGGAACAAGGCCAGACTGGTTGCAAAGGGTTACTCCCAGGAAGAGGGAATTGATTATGACGAGACCTACGCACCAGTTGCAAGACTTGAAGCCATCAGGATATTTCTGGCATTCGCAGCACATTCCAATTTTAAAGTCTATCAAATGGATGTGAAGAGTGCATTTCTGAACGGAAAGCTAGAAGAGGAAGTATATGTGGAACAGCCCCCTAGCTTTGAAAATCCAGAGTTTGCTGATTTTGTGTACTTTCTTTTCAAAGCTCTCTATGGACTCAAGCAAGCACCGAGGACATGGTATGACACTCTCTCTGAGTTTTTACTTGAAAATGGTTTCACTAGAGGTGTCATAGATAAAACTCTCTTTTACAAATTACATAATAAAGATATGATATTTGTCCAAGTTTATGTTGACGATATTATATTTGGTTCTACTAACGAAAACTTGTGCAAGAGATTTGCTAAGTTAATGCAGAGCAGATATGAGATGAGCATGATGGGTGAGCTGTCATTCTTCCTTGGATTGCAAGTAAAGCAAAAGGAAGATGGGATTTTTATTTGCCAATCAAAGTACGTAAGAGATCTTCTCAGAAAATACAGTCTAGAAGATTCTTCACCGGCAAAAATCCCAATGCCAACAACAGCCACGAAGCTTGACAAAGATGAAACTGGTAAGAAAGTTGACATCACAAGCTACAGAGGTATGATAGGCTCATTATTATATCTAACTGCAAGTAGACCCGACATAATGTTCGCAACTTGCTTATGTGCAAGGTTTCAATCTGACCCAAGAGAATCTCATCTAATAGCTGTTAAACGGATTTTTAGATATCTAAAGGGTACACCAGATCTTGGAATTTGGTACCCTAAGGATACAGGTTTTGACCTAATAGGCTATACAGATTCAGATTATGCAGGGTGCAGGATGGACAGGAAAAGTACTTCTGGAAGCTGTCAGTTTCTAGGACGAAGGTTGATCTCCTGGTACAGCAAGAAACAGCATTCAGTTTCTACCTCGACAGCCGAAGCAGAATACATTGCGGCAGGTAGCTGTTGTGCACAGATCTTGTGGATCAGGAATCAGCTAAATGACTACGGACTTGCGTTGAACAAAATTCCAATTTTCTGCGACAACACAAGTGCTATAGCTATTTCCAACAATCCTGTACAACATTCACGAACCAAGCACATTGACATAAGGTATCACTTTATCAGAGAGCATGTCATGAACGGAACTGTGGTGCTACATTTTGTACCCACAGAAGATCAGATAGCCGACATCTTCACGAAACCACTTGATGAATCCACTTTCTCAAAGTTGGTTAGTGAATTAGGGATGTTAAACAATGGCTAAATTTTTGATTACTAGGAATTAATTTGAGCTCATAAATATTAAATGTTAATATTTAAAGAATTTATGAGTCTTGAATTAATAAAATCCTAGGACTTATGAATTTTTGGAAAATTATCTTAAGATTAAATCAATATTTTTAGAAGATAATTTCTTCAATTAAAGCATAAGTAATTTTGTTTAAATTAAGCATTTATGTAATTTAATGTATATATTCACTAATTATTGTTGTACATTAATATAAATGATTATGTTATTAGTTATCCAATTAATTTACTTATTAAATTAATTCAAACATGAGTTAATTTAATTCTTAAATTAATTAGAACAATTAATAATGTAAATATTTATTATAAGTTAATATTTATTGAATAATTAATAATTTATCTAATATTCGAATAAGATTTTTATTATTTTATTTCGAATTTAGAAACAATTATTAATATAAGTAATTATTCTATTTTATTATTACAAATCAGCATGACTTTTATTTTAAATATCAGTATGACTTTTATATTTAAATTTTCGGCATGACTTTTTATTCTAGTAAAAGTCATACCGAGAGTTTAAAAGAAAAGTCATACCGAGACTTTACAATAAAAGTCATACCGAGATTTTACTGCTATGTCTTTTATTTTATTAAGAAATAGGTTGTTTTTTTTTTCTCGGTATGACTTATTAATAAGTCATACCGAACCATTTTTAATACTCCTTCTCTACATTTAATAAGTCATACTCAGTATATGTATACACACACACTGCTATACACATCAACTCGAACAGTTCTCATCCAGTTTACAAAAATCGATTGTTTTCCATCCATTTCAACTGATTTCAGTTGCTGTTACTTGCTGATTTCAAGCTCCTTGCTTGCTAGTTTGTTAAAATCGATTAAACAAGCAAAACTCTGCCCATTTTTTTTCTAAAATCGCAGTGATTGTTCTTGTTCTTGATAAAAATCGAAGCAAGTGGTGTTGATTGTAACTAAAGACAGTTGTGTAGTGTATTGTTTACTAAAGCTGATTTGGGATTATTAGAAATTAGGTTTAAATTTTTCAAGTGTAACTTTTCGAATTTTGAATTGTAATTGTTCATTTTAATTTGTAATCGCACATTGTAATTTTATTAATTTGTGATAGCATAAATCAAAAAAAAATATGGCTGGTTATTGCGAATTAGTAAAAACTAATTTTGTTGGATATTTTAATCCGGTGATGTGTTCAGTCGAGAGGTTTCGACCATGGATTATTTTTATGAATGAACATTCACTCGTCAGAACTGCAATTACTCTGAACGCCCCGTTGCAAGTGTTAGCACTAAGGGCTCTGTATTCCACTGCGAGGAATAGGAGTACTGCAGACAGAGTTCAATTCTCTTTCAGCATAGGAGATCATGAATATATGGTGACTGAAGAGGACGTGAACAGGATTTTGGGCTTTCCAACTGACAATTTCATGGATCCACCCACTGTACCAGAAATTCTAGAATTTTTCTATTCTATTAGATATCAGGGTGAGATCAATTTGGTAAGACTGACAAAGTCCAAGTTGGTAAGTGAGTGGGACTATTTCTTTGACACGTTAGCCAAAGTGTTTGCTCCCACTACAAAGAACAACTTCAACAATATATCTTCACTACTGCAAATCTTTGGGTATTCTGTGGCTCACAACATGAGGATAAATTTTGGGAAGTTGCTTCTGAAAGAAATTATAAGGAAGATGGGGAAACCAGAAAGCAGGGAACAGAATGTACAAGTCTACTATTCGAGGTTCCTGATGCTGTTTATGAATGACTTGTTGGTGGAAGAAGACAAAGCCTTATTTCAGAATGGTCCTGTAGAAGAATCTCCGACTTCTCAGAACCACCTATTTGCAAGGCTCCACAACAACCCCAAGTTTCAAAATGTGCAAGTGGTAAGGACAGATTACATGGCTGAGATATTAGATCATATTGCTAATCATGTGCAGGAACAAGAGCAAGAACAAGTGCCTATGCAATTAGAACATCCTGTGCACCTTCTACTTGAAGCTGCTCACCATGTCGATCAAGTGGCACAAGATCAACAGGTAATATCTCACTCACAATCTTCTAGTTCAATACCTATAGAAATATCTACTGCACTATTAGATTTATCTGTGGCGGACTATGATGGTGTTATTACACTCCAGGATATCAGCTACGAACCTGAAAACACACAGGTTCCGCCCCCAGCTGAATTAGAGCCTCAAACAGTTTCTCCTTCATCCTCTTCTTTGCTAAAAGTCAGAAAAAGGAAGAAACCTGTCAGAATAGTTAGGGGTCTTGGTGCTGATGTGAGTGAACCCGCAGCTCTGTCTCCACAATCTAAAAGATCTAAATTTCAACCAGAGACAACTGCAGACTCATCCTTTTCCTCTCAATGGGATATGGATTTTGACATGGCCATCCAAGGTTCTTTAGATACACTTGCTCAACCAGGTGATCTAATTCGCTGTTCGGCTACAGCTTCAGATAGTGAGGAAAGCACACTGCTAGCTCTCACACTAGCAGGACCTCCGCTTGCAGTTACACAAACACATGAGGGCACATTTGTTGAAGAAAATGTTTTTAATAAAAACTGGTCGGATGCCACCTATGATGTGGACCATGACATTTTCGATGCAGTGCAGCATCAGATACCCTCCGAGGTACTTAGGGGCACCACAGACTCTAATAAGCCATACTCTACATTGTCTAAGGTGGTGACCCCCCTGGATATATTACATCCAGTGATTTTAAAAGGTCTCGAATCCACTGGTGGATTTGAGAGGCAACCACTCCATAGAGGGAGATGGGACTCCATTCACGGAGTAGCTACGTCAGTAGCGGAGCCACTTCAAGTTAATCTTGTTGAGGACGCGCCTTCACAGGCATCGGAAGAGCAATTTGACTCTTCAAAAGCTATTGTTATATATGCAGGTACAGCTTCAGGATCTGGAGAAGAGCTAAACACGAGTGATGTGAGGCAAACACAAAGTGAAACACATGCACAGAGTGATAGTGAGATAAACAGGAGTGCAAGTGAGCTGAGTGCACACACACACAGTGTTCTATTATCTAAAATGGAAGCTCTCCAGAAAGAAATGCAAATTGTTCAGGCTGAGTTGGTAAAAGTAAAAGCACAAGCAGAAGAAAAATCTACATCTGCCTCTGTAACACAGCAGCTGACAATAGTCCGAAAAGATGTTGATGATGTCAAAACCTCCATTCTTCTAAAAACTCAAGACATCCAGAGTGTACAGAATCTTATTGCTGAAGACATGAAAGAAGTCAGCAAATTACATGAAAAGATTGATGAGGTTGAGAAAAGCTTGACATTAACAATCATTGAAAATGAAAAGATCTCTACACAAAGATTCAGCAAACTGGATGATGGAATGACACATTTGAATGAAGGAATGAAGCAAGTCTATCTGACTATGCAGAAAATGTTGACATCTTTTGAAGCCTCTAAAACTCAAGAGGATCCCTCAACTAAGGGGGAGAAATCAAAGGAGAAAGTAGCTAAAGATGGAGGGGCTTCTACTCAAGACAAAGGGAAAGATAAACTGTATTCTGAAGATCAATTTCAATCGTATGATCCAGAACCAGAAAAACAGTTTTATGATCAAGAGAAATTCATTGATGACAGTGCTCATGATGAATCAAACTTTCCTGACTACTGCAGAGCTGAGGAAGAGATTGCATTTGATGAAGATTTTCTGTTTCCAGAAGAAAAAGAAGTTGATCCAGCCTATGAAGAGGCAATGAAGAAACTAAAAGAAGACATCAAGGCAAGTCATGCAAAAACTGAAAAACTGAAAGTTCTAGTCATAGAAAGAACAAAGGCAGAAAAAGAAGAAAGCCAAGAAAAGCAAAATCTCTGGGCCATAGCAGTCAGAGAAAAGAAGAGAGATGTACAGCTCAAGATTGGAAAGAAATGGGATACTGCAAGAGAAATAATGGACAAACATCAAAAGGGTCCATTTGAAGACAAGCATCTGAAATCAATAATTGAGCGTCTAGAAAAGTCAAATGACAACATTGACAACTTCATGAAAGCTCTGAAAGAGGAAGTGGACTACATCACTATCCTAGTGGATCACATTCTTGAAGACTGGCGGATACTAGTCTACACACACAGGAATGGAACATTCAGAATTTCCTTAGAGTTTTTCAGGCAAAGAAGTTTATCAGTAATATGGACGTTCTTGAACAAAATAAAGAGGAGCTCAGAAGAAAATGAACTTCTCAGAGATAGACTTAGAGTCTTTGCTACAGCTGTCAGTCCTCAAATCTTATTTGATCCTCATGAGGTAAGATTTTTCTCAAACAAGTTGTATCAAATCATGCAGTTAAATGAGGAATCTTTTAAGGGCTACACAGTTAAGTACATGATTCAAGTTGAAAGGATGCTAAGGTCAAAAGGTTTCAAATCCGAAGCTAAAATGGATGCTGCAGAGAAGATAAGAAACTACTGTCTGTCAAAAAGAATTCATTCATACATCAGGCAAATACCAAAGATAGATTCAACACAACCATCTGATGTAGAAGAAGAGATAGTAGATCCTGTTGAACAGGAAGTACTGTGGCAGTTAGCAAGAGCTGAACAAAGAAGGTTGTATGGAGAATCCACTACAACAGAACAATCAGTATCTGAACAAATACCGAGGACACCTGTTCATAAAGGTTCAATCCTAGAAGAAGGTGAAGTTGATACATCAGAAGACTGAAGACATAGATAGAACAAGATAGAAACTTTGTAATATTTGTTCAGTGCTAGAGGAACATCTATCTTGTATTTATCTTTTATGTATGAATCTGGAAAATTGTTAAATATAAAACCAGAACTTTTGTTTATTATTTACAGTCATTAAATGTCGTACTACTTTCTTAGTTGTTAGTTGAGTTATCCTCTAGGAATTTGTGTGTTAATTGTTTAACAACAAATAGGGGGAGATTGAAAGGCATATGACTAGGCCTATTTGTAATAATTAGATGGCAACTCAACTCTAACTATTAAAGAGAAGTAAATACTAAACACCAAACAGGAATCAAGACAAAGTCAGTCAACTAATCACAAAGGATCCAAGTATCAGAAGTATTTTTGTAGGATTGCTACTCAACACTGGATGAAGTTCATTTTTATGTTCAAGCGTCAGTGAAAATAAATATGTAGTAGTGGTTCTATAGTAAACAGAAGATATAGAAGATTTCAAGTGGTTACTACAGAAGATTCCAGAAGAAGAATGAAGACAGTGAAGAAGAAAATATGACGCAAGGCCTCTAATTTAAAGTTTTATAAATGGAGAATATTTATTAGTATGACACAAATGAACCAGACAGTACATTTGTGTGTCAACTAAAAATAATATTCATTCTTCATTTAATTCAAGAGGTTTCAAGATCAAAAGACACAAAGAAAAGATGGGAAGATTTCAAGACTGACAGCACGGCTGCGACTAAAGATAGTATTTTAATTCTACTATCAATTGTTAATTAATTATTTAATTTATCTAATTAAATTAATTCAAGTTGAATTTAATTTAATTTATAAATTAACTAATTGAATTAAGTAGAATTAATTTACTATAAAAGAAATGCTTTAATATGAATTATATATATATATATAAACTGTTAGTATGACTTATCAATAAGTCATACCGAGTTTATTATATATATATATTCAAATAAGTCATACCGAGCATGTATAAGCATAAGTCATACCGAATTGTTTCTATATATATATATATATAATCAGTTAGTATGACTTATTAATAAGTCATACCGAATGACTTGTTAATAAGTCATACCGAGCTATATATATATATATATAATAAGTCATACCGAGATATCAATGCTCAAAAGTTCATACTGGATTGATTTTTTATTTAATTAAAAAGTCATACCGATTTTTTAATTAGAAAAATAAGTCATACCGACCAAAATAAGTCATGCCCAGTCTTTTATAAGTCATACAAGTGTTAAAATAAGTCATACAGACTTATTTTCTTGAAATTAAGTCATACTCATAAAGGTCATAGCAGCCATTTCAAATCTCTATAAATATGAGATGATCTCTTCACTTTTTCAGTTGTTCAACTTGTTAAGAGTTAGAAAAACAGATCAAATTCAGTAATTTATCTGCATTGTAATATTCACAGATTTCTGTGCTGAGTTTGAATATAATTGTTTAAACACGAACACTTCATGTCGAATTCGTTCTAGACTTTATATCAATTATATAACAGTTTTCTAAATATTAATTGTGTAATACTAATCAAGTTAAAATAATATCTTTCACTTGAAAAGTATTTCATTATAATTAATATTTCGCGAGTAATTAAAATAATATTTTTAATCCAATTATTCCGCGATTAATTTTCAGATATTGTATTCAACCCCCCTTCTACAATATTAGGGACCAACAGTCGTATTAAATTCCCTTCCACACCTTGATTCGAATATTTCCTAAAAAGCTTTGTTGTTGTTCTGGAAGGTTGTATTAAATTCCCTTCTAAGACTTGTTGATTGTACTCAAAGGGAATTGGAGATATAAAGTGTAAGAGGCTTGTGTGCGGCACAGTCCATCTAGCGTAAGAGGCCGAGTGACGCACGGTCCAGCATTTAAAGGCCCATGTGTTGCCTAGGGTGATGACCGGTTTAGGATCATCCTTCTACTAGTAGTAAAGGTTACTTAACTATTGTACTATACGACTGATCATCGTGTACAATAGGCGTGGTGGATGCTCCAGTATCTTCTTTTCTTCCAATTGGAATTTGACATTAACACTGTAATGAAGGCCTAGGTGCTAAGTTACTGATAGTGTTAATGAGAACTGTTGAACTTTCATTGGTCCTACACTAAGGATAGTGTTAATGGGAACTGTTGAACTTTCATTGGTCCTACACTAAGGATAGTGTTAATGGGAACTGTTGAACTTTCATTGGTCCTACACTAAGGATAGTGTTAATGGGAACTGTTGAACTTTCATTGGTCCTACACTAGCGATAGTGTGAATGAGAATTGTTGAGCTTTTATTGATTCTTTTCGCAGTATCTTGAACTGCCTTCTTATTGATGCTCGAATAAATGGTACTCTGTGGGTGATGCCATTGTGCTAAATTGTCGATTCTGTTGTTCCCAAAACTGTGAACTTAAATTGTGGTATCGCAGTAACTTGAACTGCAGACTTATGTTGAAAATCTTCTTGCATCGTAAACTCTGATTCATTTATTGTCGAAACATATTTCACTAAACTTTCTGCTGGAAAAACATTGCAAATTATCTACTGATATTGTTGGACATCGCGTTGGTATAAATATTAGTTGCCACCCTTTCCTTGGTGCAAGTTACAAAATATTCTAATATATATCTTGCTGAGCATTCTTTGGCTCATTCTTGTTTTTGTTGTAAACTTTAAAACTTGCAGTAAGACTTGCCCATGGGATGCAAAAGAAAGGAGATGCTCGAGCTTGAGTTAGTCAGGTTCAAGGCTTCTACAGGTGGTGTAAGCTAGATAGGATTTTAGTTTAGAATTCTAATACTTATTGTATAATATGCAATGTAATAATAAATGTTGAAATAGTGTTGACTTCTAATGCAACTTCAGGTAGAGGTTATATTAGTAGCATGAGATCCTGAGATTATTTCAGTTGAATTATATTAACTGTTATTATTTTAAGTTCGTTTTCTGAGACTATGGCTCGAGTTGTGTATTTGGATTGGGGTCACCAGGATATGTTGTGATATAATTGTTAAGCAGGTGAGTATTTTATTGTGGAATTGGATTGTGATGGCCTAGATCCCTGACCCCGGATCTGGGGGTGTCACAGAAGTGGTATCAGAGCTCTGAGTCATAGTACTTAGATACGAGAGAGTTAAGAGTTATATATATATAAGATGAGGACGTAAGAGCTCATATAGAGTTCGTTATTGGACTACCGGATGTAGTTCCAATGAATAAGATAGAACCGTGACAATTACCTTAGGTTAGTAATGTCAAGATCATGGAGAACCTTTATAGGTTATAATTTTGTGTCGGATTCGAGGAATTGTTTCCAAATAGGAAATGACCCGGTATTTGCAAGACTAACGAGAAGTATGATGGGTCTAAGGATAATATTGATGTTTGTTTGAGTATGAGGAATACGAGGATTTTCTTGAGGATTCTATGATAGTACAAAGTAAAGCATTAATTTAGATGATGTATGGTATGCGTACAATGTAGAGTCACAACAAAGAGTTAAGATATACACTTGGTGTAGTTTTTGATTATATTATGAATACTGGATTAAAGTAAGCCCTTGCAGAGATGACCACCACATTGCAAATATGATGGTAAGGTTAACCCATATAGATGAGCTATTGCATAAGTGCTTGTACGATGCTCATTCTTTTAAATAGTGGAATTCCGGACTAGAGAAGGGTCTGAGTAGTCATTGATGATGAAATAGTTTAAGTTGAGATAGGAGGTTCGGGAAAAAGTCCTGTAACCCAATGATAGATCCATAAGCTAAACTTGATTGAGACTGCCTATAGTGGATATAATATTCATCATTTGGCAATAACCCGAAGAGGTATTGTGCATTTCAGCAAATCCTTGTTAATGTTATGGAGCGAGTGAGATTGATGGTATGAGGAAGTGACCGTCAATAATGTTATTGACTAACTTTGAGGATGTTCGAGAGTACAGATATATATATAGTGACTCTATTTATCGTTCTTTTGATATACATTATGTTGTAGATGACTGACTAGACATTGATGTTTGAGGTCCCTAGAGGACAAAGATTGTTTGTGAATGTTTGGGATTGTAATTGAGGTGTTTTTACACCGGGCATAGTCTGACTTACGAATAGGTCATGCCCAATTTTCTATAGAAAATACATTCACTTAAGTTTAATAAACTCAGAGATAAGAAGACGTGTAAATGAAATTTTCAGGAGAAAATAGAGAAGCATGGCTTAAAGGATATGGCCATCTATATATGAGTCAATATTGAGGATTGAGAGGGATTAATGCTATAATAAAAGGTATATACATGATGACGTAAGAGATATGAATATCTAAAATGAGATAATATCGAGGCATAGTTGTAATGAGAAATTATGAGTTTCCCAATGGGGATTTGTTTGGTTGAGTTTGATGTTGGGTTTTAATAACCAAATGCGTAGTCGGATTATGTCTGATTGAGTTATGAGACTGAGCTAATCTATGTTTTTGTTCTGCTAAAACGTTATCGAGTCGGAGTACTGTGAAATAAAGGAGTTTGTCATACGTACAATAGTATTTATCTTGGGAAACTAAATGATGGAATGGGCGTGTTTGGTGCTCAGGGTTATATTTCAACCCACAGAGAGTTATAATAGGACTAACGGTAGTGACTATAGGATGACCAAATCATATAATATTACCCTGTTTCCCTACATTGCCATATATAAGGTTACTTTATGCTGATCAAAATTTCTGAAGAGAAATTGGTGGAGACCTAATAAGGTCGTTGATTCAACGAGAATTCCTATGAACTTTATCGAACAAAGATTTCTTTAGCCATAAATATTTCTTGCATTATGTAACTGTTCCTAAGTATCTGGAAATTCAGATGTAATTGTAGTTTAGACCGAAACAAGAGTGTGTTAGATTATGAATTGGAATTTACAGTTATTGGCAAGATTGTCACCTCGAATGTTGGGGATTCAATTAGATCCTTAGTGTTGGAAATAACTACTATATAGATTCAATAAGTGGTTATAGAAGGAAGTTGAAATGAAATGGTTGAGAAAGAGACATGGAGAAAAAGGGAATTTGAGGAACAACATATATAGAACTACCATGAACTTTTAACTAGGAAGAAAGAACAGTGGATTAAGAAATCTGAGTGTGTTGGAATACAGTTAATTATGGTTCACCCAAGTCAATCAAGACCTCATTTACTAAACAGTGAGACTGATATTGGGAAATATGTGAAATGGACAACAAGAGGCTATAATTATAAAGTCTAGATGTTATGAGAATGATTGCCCTGAAAGAAGGGATATCATGTTTTAAATATGGAGAATGAAGAAAAAGTAATATGGTATCAAGATTGACTAGCGTACCGGTTTGACATAGATTTAAGTCCCTTCCAGATTGAAGAATTGATAGGATGTTAAGAATGGATGATTGTCCAAATAAGAATGTTTAAACTGATGGTAAATATAAAATGGTGAAGTTAAGATTTCCCGACATTGGATAAAGTTGGGATTGGGAGATAGAGATGAAGTGAGAAGGTTTAAATTAAGATTCAAGTAAAAAGTATATTACGCGTTGGACGCCAAGTTATGGGGCACCGGTAATGGATATGACAAAAGAACTATCCAATAAGGAGAGTAGTTAAAGAATTGGGGAAAAGTAACCTTTAGCGACATTTTGGGGTTACCACCCATTAGAGACTATATCATTCGTCATTGACCTAGTGTTACTATGAGGTGCACATGATTTGTTTGTAAAGGAAATGGATAGCGGTATGAGACTGTACATATGTTACTGAGAATTCATCAAGTTAGCAATCAATATTGGATACCTATATCCTGGACACACACAATATTCGACCGCTGAAAGGGTGCAGTCTAATGTTAGAAGATAGAGTGAGTATTGGTTATCACTAAATAATGATTAGCCTAGACGATTGGTGAAAGATGATGTTTAGTACGTGATAAGAATATTATGAGTCTTTGATGAGAAGGGTTGTATTAATGAATACACCTGTACCTTTTAAGGATTTGATTGGAATGTTAAGAAATAATTGGACAAGTTGTCGAAGTCTTAATAGTGGATATTTTGATCTGCCCAAAGATTACAGATGAATAACCGAAGGTAAATATATATATCATTAGAAAATCTTAAGAGAAAAGAGGTTGGATGACAATCCCATAAGAATGAGTTTGGGCAAAATGAGTTTAAATTGTGAGACATATAGTAAGTGGCGAAGAAAGTTTAAGGAAAGTAAAGGACAAATATGAGTAATTGTCCTAATGTGGTAAGTACCAGATGATAAAAGGTGAATCTTGTAATTAATAATTACAAGTATTATAAGGGATTGATTGTGTGCGGATGCAACCTAGTAGAAATAATTTTATATACGTCGGAGTAACGGGAGAAACATGAATTAAGGTATTCTAATCATGAATTGGGGGAAACAACCATTACGGTTGCAGGTAACCTGTGGAAACATCACTTGAATGGGTATAAGCGGAGAAAGTACAAAGACCATAAAAGTCTTAAGGATTTATTCATTAAAAAGAATAGAAGTGGGAAATAAGAAATTTGGGGATGTTGTCAATAGGTTCCTAAATGAGTAGGGACTGTTGGATATTGAGTTCGTAATGCAGTAAGGAATAAAAAAAAAAAAATTTCAAAATATACTTTCTCTCCCTTTCAAAATCATTTTCTTCTAAATGTTAACTATTTTTCATCCGATTGAGATAAACAATGCATATAGTGTGACTTCTTGTCTGTGTGACAAAAGTCTGGTGGGCAACCACTCGATTATGTATTATAAACCAGAAAGTACTAAAGACTGGCCATCTTGAGTACAAATATGGTTGTTCTCAGTCATATCTAAATTATTTTCTTCTTATTTATCATATACATTAAAAATGAGTTTATTGATTTACAAACTACTCTGATCATTTGTTTTGATGATCTTCGTTGAAAAGATCTCTATTAAAATTATGTACAAGGTTATCTTATATAGAAAGTTTGTACCTTGGATTTCAAAAAGGAGTGGTGGTAGTTACTTACTACGATTAGAGCTTTTATACGACTCTGGTTACAACTCATATATAGTCATGCCACCTTACGAAGTTCAGTGCGGACGAAAATATCGATCTACTTTGCGTTAAGGACAAAATTGATGAATGATAGTTGTCTGGACAAGAATCGGTTCGACAGACATATGATACAATTTGTAGTATTTGGAAGCGATTAATGATAACTCAAGAAGAACAACGTGCGTATGGTGATCAAGTCTGAAAAAGGGCAGAGAATATGAAGCGAGAGACTTCATATTGCTGAAAGCATTATCGTGGATAGAAGTAACGAGATTTAGTAAGAAAGAGAACTTAAGCTCGAGGAGTATTGAATTGTTTAAGGTCACGAAGTATATTAAAGTGTATATGAAGTGACGTTCTTTCCCAAAATTTTAAGGAATCAATCGTGCGTATCATACCCGAGTGCTACGAAATTATAGCGCAGACATTAGACGTGCGTTAGAATACGAAGTTATAGATATCATCGACTAAATAGAGCAAATGGTGAAAAGTGAAGTAATAATGCTGAGGAGGTTGTACGAAACCAAGAAGGTTGAAGTCGCAACCTGAGAATTCGAAAGTGAGATGTGATGATAGTAATCTCAATTGTTCGTATGAATTCCGAGGACGGAATCCTATTAAGGAGGGGAGACTGTAATATCCCTAAATTTCAGGTACCTTTAAAACCTTGATTAATAATAGTACGTCTTGGATGATAATTATGGAATAAGGTTTTGTTGGGCAATCAAATTATTAAAATTGCCGGAACAAGATAAAGATTAAATTATCGTCATGGATTATTATGAAATTGAAAAATTCTAGGATTTCCAAGAATTATTAAAGAGTTTATTATTTTATATTTTTGACATGGATTATTAAAAATGCAATTACTTGCATTTTATTTAAAGTGTATGAAATGCTAGTGCTAGTATTATTATTATATGAAGTCAAAGAAGCTTGACCAAGACCATAGCTTTGACTAGTCTTTTAAATAGCCAAGGGCAAGTACTAGCATAAACAAAGAAAAGAAAAATACATAGCAAGCACTAGCCAAGCAAGGAGCATTCGGCAAAAGCTAGAGCAAGGGGAAAGAAAAATCCATAACTACATGGATTCTTCATGGATCATTGAGTTTAATAGCTTAAATCGAAGGTAGTAAATCCCTCTTGCTCTCCCTTGAATCTTATAAGCAACCATCCGCTAAATCATTAGTTATGATCAATGGAAAATTCGAATGAACAGTAAAATCTGAAAATTGAGTTTTTATTTTCTTGATTCTTGAGTTCTTATAGCTTGGTAGATGATTGTTATAGCATGTATATGTTATGGGTAGCATAGATTATGCTTAATTGGTCCTAGAAACACAAAACTTGCTTATTTGAGTTTGAATTACATTTAATAATGTAAGCTGATTTTTATGGCTTAAAGTTGTGGTATGTTGGTTGTTGATGTTGAATGAGGAGTTTGGGGTTGTTTGTTGGTTGTTTTGGAGTTGGATAAAAATGGAAAACGATGAGTTTACAAACGTAACCATGCCAAAAAAATTTTAGAACCTTACTGCAGTAACTGTCCAGCAAAGTCTGGGAAGAGTCAGTCACTGTTCTTGGATTATGGTTGATATGGTTAGATAGTAGATAGTCTCTAGATCGTTTGAGCTCTAATTTTGCGTCATTCGGAGTTACGAGACAAAAGTTATGAACGTTTTAGTAACGGTAGCGCAGAAAATGGAAATCCTATTTTTGTCCAACTTTGAGGCTATGATTGGACTAACTACGGAACTTAATAAAATCCGAAACTTTTATGGGAGATTCTTTGACAGTCATAGAAGACCTCAGAGAAGAAATCGTGTCAAAATGATTAATTTACAATTTATTAAAAATGTTAGAAAACAGGGGTTTGAGTGAAATGAACATGATGAAAATGTTAGACAACTGTTTCGGGAGTCGATTTCGAGCAAGTTAGAGGACTTGTTTCGAGTATGTCAAGTGATGAAAGTTGTTAAGGAGTATCATGACTACATGTTGGTATATAGAACTTGATTAAAAATCATTGACACGATAGTTTTACGAGTAGCTAAAGTAGGTTCGATGAGATGAAATATCGGGAATAATAAAAGTTAATAAAACGAAGAAGTGCAAATTGTAATGACCATAATTGGACTCGATATAGGTTTGTGGATTAGTATCGAGGTCCTAGCTTATCAAAATCATGAGGTTTAATAATCGTGAAGCAAATGTTAGTACTTCATACAAAGTGGTTATGATTAGTAGATAGACTAATCAAAGTTCTTATATCTATTGATAGAACTTTTGGATTACAAGTGGAATCATGGATATGCATCATGGACACCAGGCAAGATTTCTAACTCCATTCTTTTATTCTATATAAGAATATTTTGATTCCTGTTAATGCAAGTTCTATAAACTTTGATCTTATAACAAGTTTATTGGTTATAAGTCTGTGGTGCTTGGAAATCTTATTCAATTATTAACTTGTATCGTTGATTAATTTGTTTGTTCGCGCCTCTGAACTCTCAAAAGTTAGAGGACGCTTCCTGTCAGTTTTGTATAACTGATTTCTGTGTCGAGTACATTTCTTTGGTACTTGACAGACGAGCGGGAGTAGTGTATTATCTCTCGACTATTAGTCGATATTATCCAGGGATTCTCCCTGGAATATAAGTTTTGGGGATAATAAGTATTATGGGTTAGGGATTAATCAAGTTGATTAATATCCCTTCGATATTTTAAATAATATTTAGTTTTATTAAATATTATTTAAAAGGGTATATATCTAGTATTTAATGTTGATTAAATACTTTCAACTCATTTTGAGTTATTTAAATATTATTTAAGATTGATTAAATATTATTTAAATATTTTGGATTATTTCAAAGTATTTATTTTAATTAAATACTTTTGATTCTTTTGGGAATATTTAAATATTATTTGAGATTGAATAAATACTATTTAAATATATTGATTCATTTAAAACTATTTAAATGTTAAATAGTCTTGATTAAATCCTAATTAAATATTTTAATTATTTTAAAATATTTTTCAGGGACTATTCAAGGTCTCGTATTTATTGATTAAATATTTACTGGATCTTTAAAAATATTCCGGAGTTATCAAGAAAATTCTTAAAACATTATTGTTCATTAAATAATAAATACTGAGCTATGACTCGGATATTTTATACTTATTTTGAGTCGATAACTCCATGTTAGGGAAAGAATATCCCACTTTAACATTCTTTTTATTTAAACTGGTGCTTGTAGGGACCATTAATTTACCTAAAAGTATTATATTTTCGTGGGGTGTATTTTATCACCTATTAGCGACTCCCCGATCGTGATCTTGATTTTATATCCATTCGTTGACCGAGAGTCAACCCACACATATAAAGAGATTACTTCCACCTCGTTTCGGGAGTTAATCTACTATCGAACATTGAAATCCTGCCAAGATTTGTTGTTATTCTAGAAGGTCGTATTAAATTCCCTTCCACACCTTGATTCAAATATTTCCTAAAAAGCTTTGTTGTTGTTCTGGAAGGTCGTATTAAATTCCCTTCCACACCTTGATTCGAATATTTCCTAAAAAGCTTTGTTGTTGTTCTAGAAGGTCGTATTAAATTCCCTTCCACACCTTGATTCGAATATTTCCTAAAAAGCTTTGTTGTTGTTCTGGAAGGTCGTATTAAATTCCCTTTCACACCTTGATTCGAATATTTCCTAAAAAGCTTTGTTGTTGTTCTAGAAGGTCGTATTAAATTCCCTTCCACACCTTGATTCGAATATTTCCTAAAAAGCTTTGTTGTTGTTCTGGAAGGTTGTATTAAATTCCCTTCTAAGACTTGTTGATTGTACTCAAAGGGAACTGGAGATATAAAGTGTAAGAGGCTTGTGTGCGGCACAGTCCATCTAGCGTAAGAGGCCGAGTGACGCACGGTCCAGTATTTAAAGGCCCATGTGTTGCCTAGGGTGATGACCGGTTTAGGATCATCCTTCTACTAGTAGTAAAGGTTACTTAACTATTGTACTATACGACTGATCATCGTGTACAATAGGCGTGGTGGATGCTCCAGTATCTTCTTTTCTTCCAATTGGAATTTGACATTAACACTGTAATGAAGGCCTAGGTGCTAAGTTATTGATAGTGTTAATGAGAACTGTTGAACTTTCATTGGTCCTACACTAAGGATAGTGTTAATGGGAACTGTTGAACTTTCATTGGTCCTACACTAAGGATAGTGTTAATGGGAACTGTTGAACTTTCATTGGTCCTACACTAAGGATAGTGTTAATGGGAACTGTTGAACTTTCATTGGTCCTACACTAGCGATAGTGTGAATGAGAATTGTTGAGCTTTTATTGATTCTTTTCGCAGTATCTTGAACTGCCTTCTTATTGATGCTCGAATAAATGGTACTCTGTGGGTGATGCCATTGTGCTAAATTGTCGATTCTGTTGTTCCCAAAACTGTGAACTTAAATTGTGGTATCGCAGTAACTTGAACTGCAGACTTATGTTGAAAATCTTCTTGCATCGTAAACTCTGATTCATTTATTGTCGAAACATATTTCACTAAACTTTCTGCTGGAAAAACATTGCAAATTATCTACTGATATTGTTGGACATCGCGTTGGTATAAATATTAGTTGCCACCCTTTCCTTGGTGCAAGTTACAAAATATTCTAATATATATCTTGCTGAGCATTCTTTGGCTCATTCTTATTTTTGTTGTAAACTTTAAAACTTGCAGTAAGACTTGCCCATGGGATGCAAAAGAAAGGAGATGCTCGAGCTTGAGTTAGTCAGGTTCAAGGCTTCTACAGGTGGTGTAAGCTAGATAGGATTTTAGTTTAGAATTCTAATACTTATTGTATAATATGCAATGTAATAATAAATGTTGAAATAGTGTTGACTTCTAATGCAACTTCAGGTAGAGGTTATATTAGTAGCATGAGATCCTGAGATTATTTCAGTTGAATTATATTAACTGTTATTATTTTAAGTTCGTTTTCTGAGACTATGGCTCGAGTTGTGTATTTGGATTGGGGTCACCAGGATATGTTGTGATATAATTGTTAAGCAGGTGAGTATTTTATTGTGGAATTGGATTGTGATGGCCTAGATCCCTGACCCCGGATCTGGGGGTGTCACAATTCTCATCAAAGAACATGATAATCACTACTATCTCGATAGTATATCATAAGGTTACCGATATAGGGTAATTATAACAAGGTATCTCTCGACGATACATATTGTCGGAGTTTTCTCTTAAAATCATTTATCCTCAACATCGAGTTTAGAAGAATATAATCCGAACAATTTAGTTCACTATATAAAAATAAGACTCTATCGAATATAGTGTTACCACTCTTTCATACTTCCTCTGAAACTTTTGTGATAAAACTCAATGAACCTATTATGTTCATAGTTTTGAGATAATTTTATAAATAACCTAGCAAAATAGTATCAACTATAGCTTTGCTAGACTCCCATAAATATAATGAGTACCCAATTCAAGATACCGCAATAATAGTTGCTTCTCATCGTAAGCAAATCAAAACCCCTTTAACCATACCCCTTGTAAGGTTTAAAATCTAGTAAAACATTTTAAAGATTTATAATTTAATTGGTATATATCGTATATCCACATAAATCTTTAAAATAAACCTCTTGTCAAAACCTCTTAGACAATTCCAACATACTATGGCTGTTCGGTGTACATCATGTACCCGCTTAAGTTTTCAAAATAACTTCTCATCAAAACCTCTAGACTGACCTGTTGTGTTGTGATATATATAAAGAAAATAAGCGTGAGCAATATAGCTCCGTAAGAACATATATAACTGAAAACATGCTGTAAATATGTAAACTTTTTCCTTTATCACATATATTCTGAAAACATGCTGTAGATTAGTTGTAAAAATATTATGTACAAACAACTAAAGTTTAACATAACTTTCGTAGAAACATGATGAATAAAATAAATCTTTCAAAACATTTCTCTGCTAACAACACCATAGGTAACTATGCCCTTAGCGGCTTTCGTTACAGTGTGTAGCACAATTCCAATCTGGAAGAAGGGACTGTAATTGGAGCATCATCACGCCGCTACCACACACATCCACGATGATCAGTCATAGTACGTGGCAGCCTTCTTGAGCCACCTTACGGAAGCCTTCAGTTTTACTACATGTAGAAGGGGGAGCCCCGGTACCTTCACCGTTAATGGGTAATTCACCCTTGACCGCATATGGGTCAATTGCTGGACCGTGCGTCACTCGGCCTCTTACGCGAACTCCAAGTCCACTGAATCTATCCATTCATCTGGAACTGGAATATTAATCCAAGCTCCCCTAGTATATTTGATACTTGTTAATAGATTCGTCTATCTAACCTGGAACCGGAAATAATCCTAGTTCCCCAAGTATATCTAATACTTGTTAATAGATTTGTCTATCTAACCTCGAACCGGAAGTAATCCTAGTTCCCCAATTATATCTGATACTTGTTAATAGACCCTCATAACATACATTGTCAGATTAAGTGCTGTCGTCGCCTTACCACACAGGCAAGATGACCTTCATCATATAATCTCCTTTCTCAAGGACTGAATTCATTTCTTTGAAAACCATGACTCGGGAGTTTGTCGGAAACCTCTTTGCTTTTGATAAGTTAAAAAGCTCTTACTATTGTGGGAACTGGTTCCAAAACTTGACTGCTTTTGAGAAGTAAATAGCTGTTCACTTCCTATACCGAGTTCTCTATTTTTGATAAGTCTGAACGTATTTTATTCTTATTAAAAAAAAAAAATAATTAAATTAAATATTAGGGAGCTCTCACTATTTTTAAATCATTTTCTGAAGGTCGGAAAAGTAATTAAAATAATTATCGAAAGCTTCGAATAATTATTAAAGACCTAAAATAATTTGTAAATGAATTTTAAATAATTAATAAGTATTTAAATAATATTTATTAATTATAATTAATAAATAATCCTCGATAAATGAATATTTAAATTAATATTCATTAATTAAATAAATATTAAAATAATATTTATTGTCCTCATTTAATTCTTTTATCAAAATATAAATATTGAAGTATTTATATCGTCTCTTCAAAATCATCTGTCTCCGGCTTCTTCCGGATTACGACAGTACTTAACATAATCTTCCGACTCCCGGTCTACGTTCGAAAATACATGACTTGCTATACACTTAGAGCCTTTTTCCTCTTACCGACTTATATCTATATTTCTTATAGCATATAACCGAAACATTTGCGAAATATGTAACTATACATAAAGCAGTTCATACTTTTCAACATACATTTATATCACAACATCAACAGTCTTTCGACAAAACAATTGTACATTAGGTACTAGTTTTGAAAACTTGTATAAGCATAATTATACAAATGTTTTAATATGTAAAACATAGGGATAGAAAACTTGCCTCGAGTCCAAGACACGTTCTCAGAATCCTACTTGTTCCAGATTTTCTATCAATAGATATCATAATCTCGATTAGTACTCTTTGTTGGGTTCCGAGGCATAAAACGCAGCGGATAAACGTAAATATAACGAAAATTTTCGGAACCCAAACGCAGGATCATGTATAAGAATTGACGGATTATGGTGATAATCGAATCATACCTATTAAGATTTTGAATGCCACGAACTCAACGGAGATCCTTGCTATCACGATTTGTGTCTTCCTCTCGAAAGCACCTCTATGGTATCCACACGAGCACCTTCAAGAACGTCTCACGATCTTGAACACGGAACGGAAGTACTAGCCTCCTTTGATAGGTTTCGAATTCTCTCTGCCTCTTCCTATGCTGCCTCTTCTGCTAGGGTTTTTACAAAAACGTGCAAGCCATTTAACCTATCATTATCTATTTATAATGATTGGTTAATGGGCCTTTTTAGCAAAAACCTAACCCATGTAGGCATAGGATTAAATAATAAAACATGCTTCTATTATTTAATTAATAATTAAGTCATACTTAATTATTATTGGCAGAAATATAATTCTTCAAATTCGAATTTATTTCAATTAATTAAGTCTCACTTAATTAATATAATAAATTCGAATTAATCATCAATTAATTTAAATCTATAATTTAAATTAACTATTCCTCTAGGTGCTCTATGTGTGTGACCCTATAGGCTATTATTTAATTAGCAATAATTTTATTCTCCAATAAAATTATAAACAATGAGCGGTATCTAGTAATACATCATTGCTATCTAATTAAACAATAATTAAATCGTGATTCGATAAAACCTTTCGTGATTAATGTTTCCGTGTAATATAATCCCTTTAACCATATATATTATAGATTAAACTCGAGACATGTATTTAGTCATCCTCTTCAACATTTAATCCGGGTTTACTTGATCCATGAGTAGACTATGAAAAACAAATCATTATTTGAGCACGGCCATGCATTTTATAGTCTCACTCAATCAAGAGGCCAATAATATCTCTCCTAATTATAGGAGGGTTAAATCCTTTATCTATCATTCATATTTCTCATACGACTCATGATATACCCGATGTCCACTTTTATCATCACCCGGTCAAAGGTAACTTTTAATGTAGTCAAAGTATATCAATCCTAGTATAGAAATATAATGATCTCAAGTCAGAGGATCATTACACCATTATCACTGTGAGTCTTTCTTATGACTTAATTAAACATGAAGAATCTCACTGTGGGTCTGTCCAGTACCATGTACCCCTACATGTACCTATGTATTGACTTTAGTATCCCCATACTTATAACCAATGAGATGTGGTTATCTGTCAAACAACATACTAGTCTATTTATGTATTATTATTGTCCTATCATAATAATACTCGACTAGGGAACCTTTAAGAATATGATATATTATATAATCTCAAGTTCAAGTCATGTACTTAAACTATATAACGAGTATCATGATTCTAAGGACATTTATTATGCTAACAAATATATCGCAGTAATTAAAGTCATAATAAATACGTTTATTGAATAATCAAATGACATAAATGTTTATTAAAAGGAAAAATTGTATTGCCTCTAGGGCACCTACACTAACAATCTCCCACTTGCACTAGAGCCAATCACCCATGTATCTAATACCCATGGAACTAGTGTGACCGTCGTGCTTCTGCTGCGACAAGCCTTTGGTCAGTGGGTCTGCAATGTTATCATTTGTGTGCACTTTACATATGTGTATGTCACCCCTCTCATTAATCTCTCGAATGAGGTGATATCTCCTGAGTATATGTTTGGTTCGGGAGTGAGCTCTAGGTTCTTTAGCTTGTGCAATGGCTCCATTATTATCGCAGTATAGATCAATGGGATCTGCGATTGATGGAACCACTCCCAATTCAGTAATGAATTTTCGAATCCAAACTGCTTCCTTAGCCGCTTCACAAGCTGCAATGTACTCAGCCTCCATTGTAGAATCAGCTACTGTTTCTTGTTTTGAACTCTTCCAACTTACAGCACCTCCGTTTAGACAAAACACAAAACCAGACTGTGATACAGTATCATCCCTGTCTGTTTGGAAACTTGCATCGGTGTAACCTTTTACTACTAGTTTCTCCTCTCCTCCATACACCAAGAATGAATCTTTAGTCCTTTTCAAGTACTTTAGAATATTCTTGACAGCCGTCCAGTGACCTTCACCTGGATTAGATTGGTATCTGCTCGTCATGCTTAAAGCATACGAAACATCTGGGCGAGTACATACCATCGCATACATGATGGATCCAATTGCTGAGGCATATGGAACCTTACTCATGCGGTCCTTGTCATCCAATGATTTCGGACACTGATCTTTAGAGATCGTTATTCCTTGAGATACGGGGACATATCCCCTTTTTGCATTTTGCATACCAAAACGGTGCAAAACCTTATCGATGTATGTACTCTGACTTAGACCGATCATCCTTCTAGATCTATCCCTATAGATCCTCATTCCTAGAATGTAGGATGCATCTCCTAAGTCTTTCATAGAGAAATTACTCCCTAACCAAATCTTAACAGCCTTGAGAGAAGGTATGTCATTCCCCATTAGTAGTATGTCATCAACATATAGTACTATGAATGCCACATGGCTCCCACTAACCTTCTTGTAAACACAAGGTTCATCCTCGTTTTGAACAAATCCATACTCTTTGATAGTTTCATCAAAACGGATGTTCCATCTCCTAGAGGCTTGCTTTAATCCATAAATGGATCGACGTAATTTACATATCTTGCTAACATTCCCTGGACTGACAAAACCTTCAGGTTGTGTCATGTACACATCCACATCTTCTTCAAGGCTTCCATTAAGGAAGGCTGTTTTGACATCCATTTGCCAGATTTCATAATCATGGAATGCTGCAATAGCAAGCAAAATCCTTATGGATTTGACCATAGCCACTGGTGAGAAGGTTTCATCATAGTCAATACCATGAATTTACTTGAAACCTTTTGCAACTAGCCTTGCTTTATAGGTCTGAACATTTCCATCCATGTCAGTTTTCTTCTTGAAAACCCATTTGCACCCTATGGGTTTTACCCCTTCAGGTGGATCAACCAAAGTCCATACTTGGTTTTCATATATGGATTCCATCTCGGATTTCATGGCTTCTAGCCATCTCTTAGATTCTGGACTGCTCATAGCATCTTGGTATGTGAGAGGCTCATCTTCATCTATGAGCATCAAATCACCACATTGAGTCAAAAGAAATCCATATCTCTCTGGCTCATGGCGAATTCTACCAGTTCTACGAACAACCTGTGTTTGTTGAGCGTTATTATTATCCTGCTCTTGTTCCACTTCAGGTTCAATGCTATTTTGTGGTTCTCGATCTTCATCGAGGTCTATAGTTCTCCCACTGTTTCTTTTGGAAACAAAATCCCTTTCCATGAAGACAGCATCTCGAGCAATAAACACTTTTTGCTCAGAAGGACTATAGAAATAATACGCCTTTGTTTCTTTAGGGTATCCCACAAAATTGCACTCTTCAGATTTAGGTCCAAGCTTGTCAGATACTTGACGCTTCACAAACGCCTTGCATCCCCAAACTTTCATAAAGCTCATGCCTGACCGTTTCTTCTCCCATATCTCATATGGAGTCTTTTGAACCTTCTTAGTAGGAACACGGTTAAGTGTGAAAGCCGCTGTTTCTAGAGCATAACCCCAGAAACTAATTGGAAGATCTGCATGACTCATCATCGATCGCACCATGTCCAACAAGGTGCGATTTCTCCTCTCTGAAACTCCATTCCATTGAGGTGTACCTGGCGGAGTGAGTTGTGATACAATACCACACTCCTTTAAATAATCTTTAAATTCAGTGCTCAAGTATTCTCCTCCACGATCAGATCGTAAGATTTTAATACTTGCACCTCCGCCAATTTGCTTCTCTACTTCAGCCTTGTATTCTTTGAACTTTTCAAAAGAATCGGATTTATTCTTCATAAGATATACATATCCATATCTACTGAAATCATCAGTAAATGTTATGAAGTAGTAGTAGCCTCCTCTAGCCATCACACGCATTGGGCCACATACATCACTATGTATTAGCTCCAAACGTTCAGTGGCCCTTTGACCCTTACCAGTGAAAGGGGCTTTAGTCATTTTACCAAGCAAACAAGATTCGCATTCTTGGTATGATTCAAAATCAAACTTATCCAAATATCCATCCTTATGTAATTTGGATATGCGTTTCTCATTTATATGGCCTAGACGACAATGCCAGAGGTATGTTTGATTTGAGTCATTAACTTTAAGTCGTTTGTTTTCTATATTACAGACAGGATTATCTAAGTCAAGAACATATAAACCATTAAACAAACGCGCAACACCATAGGTTAAATCATTCAAAGCAAAAGAGCAACTGTTGTCCTTTATTGTAAACGAAAAACCTTTCTTGTCCAAACAAGAAACAGAAATAATGTTTCTGCGAATTGCAGGCACGTAATAACAATTCTCCAGTTCTAAAACTAGCCCAGAGGGCAAAGATAAATAATAGGTTCCTACAGCTAAAGCAGCAACTCTTGCTCCGTTGCCAACTCGTAGGTCCATTTCTCCTTTAGCCAATGTCCTACTTCTCTGCATTTCCTGCACATTTATACAAATGTGAGAAGCACATCCGGTATCCAATACCCAAGATGTAGAAATAGACAGATTGACTTCTATAACATATATACCTGAATTAGAAGCTTGCTCAGCCCTCTTCTTCTTCAGATCCTCCAAGTAAACTGAACAGTTTCTCTTCCAGTGACCAGTTTTCTTACAGTAGTGACATTCACCCTTAGCGACCCCACCTTTAGGCTTTAAAGCCTGTTTAGGACCTGACTTTGGCTTGGGTGTAGAATCAGAACCTGTCTTCTTCTTACCCTTCCACTTGCCTTTCCCTTTGGCCTTACCTTTATTGCCCACCATCAGTATGGGAGCAGGTTCAGCCGTCTTCATGTTGGTCTCATATGTTCTCAACATAGCCAACAATTCAGTAGGTGTTTTGTCAAACTCATTCATATTGTAGTTCATAACAAACTGAGTGAATTTGTTGTTCAAAGAATTCATGATTAGGTCAATACCAGTTTCCGGACCAATCGGGAAACCCAAAGTATCAAGATACTCAATGTAACCAATCATCTTCAGAACATGTGGGCCAACTGGTTCATTTG
This sequence comes from Oenanthe sinensis, assembly GCA_028671895.1. Taxonomy (NCBI): domain Eukaryota; kingdom Viridiplantae; phylum Streptophyta; class Magnoliopsida; order Apiales; family Apiaceae; genus Oenanthe; species Oenanthe sinensis. The sequence goes on along the minus strand of CM053804.1, from coordinate 17,273,862 downwards.
CCCCTTGTTTGCAGTTAAAGAGTGACTTGCTCGTGTTGAACCTTTCTTGACGAGTTTGGCTTGCAAACATGCTTTGCAAGTGCTCATTGATAGTATATGCATCCATATGCACATGCTGTCTTTGAAGCTCAGCACTCATAGTTGCTAACATAAGACACGCAACATCAGTTGCATCATTCTCATCCTTTGTGTGCGCCGCTCGTTCCTCAACAGTAGCGCCCTCAGGAAGGGGACCTGCCGGAGGAATATCAATGACATGAAGCTTGCGCTCCTGCCTGAGGACAATCCTCAAATTCCTCTGCCAGTCTAGGAAGTTGTTTCCTCCTGTCAGCTTATCCTTCTCAAGGACAGATCGTACGGATAGTGTGTTTGTGTTGTTTGTCATTACTTGGTATTTACAATGATAAAAGCACAAAATTAAATATTAGATTGTCTGAGTTATTTATTATGTTCAAATGATTATGATACATTCATAATATATCTCCCACTATTTTTATCAAATCAATAGCCCTTACTATTAATTTGGAAAGTATATCCCATAATCCTTTCTAGTGAGCCAAGATCCATATTTCGTCATGTCTCAAGTCAACCACTGGAAGTCCTTAAGAATGATTATTTAGGTAGACAACATTTGTCAATTATATCATATATAATTCTTGGATAGTTTGGTGAGCAACGATTGATCTTATCTATCTAATAGATTTTTAACCAAACTCTATGCTTCTAAGTTCATAATGGTTGAATATAACCGTTTACTTTCACCTTATTATGACGACTCAGTTAAGTTTGACCCAATGATACAACGGCCGAATATAACCGTTTATATTCGTCGCATCTCACCACGATAGACAGGAGTCCCCTGCCACTGACAGTCTTTCCCCTAATCGATCTAGGATTCGATGAGTGTTCATTCATTGGAAAGCATCTGATTAAAACTTAATATTTTGTTAAGGGGTTTAGAAAATTTTACGACGATCATGATCACATCATGAAGAGATCCTCAATTTTTCCTTGAACTAAATATTTCAAATTGACATCTTAAATTGTTCATTTCCCAGGTAGATGGAGGATACCAGTGGTCACACTTAAAACCCATCAGCCTTACGAATACGCATATCCGTTTTTGTCAGAAAATCCCAATTATAGATATCAAAATCCATATTCAATTCCGTGTTTTAAAAATCCATATTTCATAAACACAAGAATCTCATGATCGTTTGTTGATTTTAAAATCTTGAATCGTTACAGATTTTATCTTGAGTCGTTACAGATTTTATCTTGTTTAAACAAGCATGGCATGGGTATCGTATCTAATACATACATACATACATACATGATTAATCTAATTAAAGCATGCATCATTCATACATCAATATGTAAAGTGCAGTATGTAAACGTGCTTGGTTATGGCCCCTTTCCTATGTGATCCTTTCGAGCTAATGAAAGGATCAAAGTCAATCTATGGTGGTAAAATATAAATACAATTACATGTCTTCATTCTTCTTGTATCCACTAGTGCCTGCTCCTCTTCTTGGATCATCTTTCAGTCTTCAAGTACATTACATGGAATAATTTAATACAACCTAAGCTAATGTACTTACATAAGAAAACTCGAGTTACATTCGAGGTTAAACAATTACAAGAATGAAGAAAACGACATGCAAGTCGTATTTATAAAACCAAAACCAAAAACCATTAATCTAGGGGTCTAAGGGCCATAACCAGCACCATGCTCAAGTACACAAAATAAAATATTACGGGGGTCCGGGGGCGGCAGCCCCTGGGCGGGGGTCCGGGGGCGGCAGCCCCTGGGCGGGGTCTGGGGCGGCAGCCCCAGGCGGGGTCTGGGGGCGGCAGCCCCCAGGTCAGCTCGAAATCAGAAAATTTTTTTGTTTTCGAAGACCAGTCCTATTCAGAAATCATCAATTTCTGAACTACAGATCATATCTGTTGGCCCTTTTTCCCACTGCATCTTATACAGTTTCAGAAGCATGTATCATATACATACTTATCATATCCCAGTTAACAGATCATGTCCAACATAATCTGTCCACCAGTTTATATCACTATACAAACTGACCCTCATGCATAATATACAAATCGCAATATGGCATATAAATCAGTCATGACAAATCATTAACATGCTAGTATCATCACCACATATTACAATTCGAATATACATGAAGAACATAGCATGGCAGAAGCATGGCAGTAACAAAGCAGTAGCATGGCAGTGGCATGGCAGTCACCAAAACAGGCATATTTGCATCAAATACAGTTAACACGTAACCAAATCAGTCCCTTATACACGTAGCTCTGATACCATTGTTGGGTTCCGAGGCATAAAACGCAGCGGATAAACGTAAATATAACGAAAATTTTCGGAACCCAAACGCAGGATCATGTATAAGAATTGACGGATTATGGTGATAATCGAATCATACCTATTAAGATTTTGAATGCCACGAACTCAACGGAGATCCTTGCTATCACGATTTGTGTCTTCCTCTCGAAAGCACCTCTATGGTATCCACACGAGCACCTTCAAGAACGTCTCACGATCTTGAACACGGAACGGAAGTACTAGCCTCCTTTGATAGGTTTCGAATTCTCTCTGCCTCTTCCTATGCTGCCTCTTCTGCTAGGGTTTTTACAAAAACGTGCAAGCCATTTAACCTATCATTATCTATTTATAATGATTGGTTAATGGGCCTTTTTAGCAAAAACCTAACCCATGTAGGCATAGGATTAAATAATAAAACATTCTTCTATTATTTAATTAATAATTAAGTCATACTTAATTATTATTGGCAGAAATATAATTCTTCAAATTCGAATTTATTTCAATTAATTAAGTCTCACTTAATTAATATAATAAATTCGAATTAATCATCAATTAATTTAAATCTATAATTTAAATTAACTATTCCTCTAGGTGCTCTATGTGTGTGACCCTATAGGCTATTATTTAATTAGCAATAATTTTATTCTCCAATAAAATTATAAACAATGAGCGGTATCTAGTAATACATCATTGCTACCTAATTAAACAATAATTAAATCGTGATTCGATAAAACCTTTCGTGATTAATGTTTCCGTGTAATATAATCCCTTTAACCATATATATTATAGATTAAACTCGAGACATGTATTTAGTCCTCCTCTTCAACATTTAATCCGGGTTTACTTGATCCATGAGTAGGCTATGAAAAACAAATCATTATTTGAGCACGGCCATGCATTTTATAGTCTCACTCAATCAAGAGGCCAATAATATCTCTCCCAATTATAGGAGGGTTAAATCCTTTATCTATCATTCATATTTCTCATACGACTCATGATATACCCGATGTCCACTTTTATCATCACCCGGTCAAAGGTAACTTTTAATGTAGTCAGAGTATATTAATCTTCGTATAGAAATATAATGATCTCAAGTCAGAGGATCATTACACCATTATCACTGTGAGTCTTTCTTATGACTTAATTAAACATAAAGAATCTCACTGTGGGTCTGTCCAGTACCATGTACCCCTACATGTACCTATGTATTGATTTTAGTATCCCCATACTTATAACCAATGAGATGTGGTTATCTGTCAAACAACATACTAGTCTATTTATGTATTATTATTGTCCTATCATAATAATACTCGACTAGGGAACCTTTAAGAATATGATATATTATATAATCTCAAGTTCAAGTCATGTACTTAAACTATATAACGAGTATCATGATTCTAAGGACATTTATTATGCTAACAAATATATCGCAGTAATTAAAGTCATAATAAATACGTTTATTGAATAATCAAATGACATAAATGTTTATTAAAAGGAAAAATTGTATTGCCTCTAGGGCACCTACACTAACACTCTTAATCCCATCAACTACTTATATTACTAATAAGTATAATCACATAACGAGTCCAATTATGATAACTCCAATTTGTACTTAGTCCTTTTATTAACTCTTGTTTTACCCGGCATTCACCTCCTCAGGTCTATCTTGACCATTCATAAACCATCTCGTCAACGGCTTTTAATCTAATCCTTTTACTCCAATACATAGTCATGTTATTCCTCAACATCTTTCGTATATAATTCGTGTAGGAATTTAGTCTCAAGGTTCAACTTACGTCTACGTTTTTTAGTGACAATAAGCACTTAGTCACTTTTTTAGTAATTCTTACTTTAAACACCCAACTTCAAGCATTTTTAGTAAATTGAGTTTTAATCCGATTAACTCAAATCTTTCTCTGGAGTCGTCCTTGACATCCCTAGTATCTTAGATAAAAGTTTCACATGAAAGTAAGCATCCTAGCTACTTCGATGATAGCCTCAAAATTGGTTATTAACATGGTTTCTAACTTATGCGATACCTTTAGTAAATCGGTCATAACTTTTGACTCGTAACTCCAAATGACGTAAACTTAGCGCGCAAACGATCTAGAGAATACCTAAAATACAATCCATCAAAGGTCTGCCCCTGGACAGAGGACTCATTTCCGAATGTCCAGAACAGGGCAGTAGCTTCTCTAGTGAACAGTGTCACCGCACAACTTTGGTTTCAATATTTTTATAAAATCGAAATATTAACATCTGTGCATGAAATTTTACAGTAGCTTAATCACTGTCCAAAATATTTATCCTCCAAATTTCATGATTTTTGATAACTGGTAAGGGGTCCGTTTATATTTACAAAGGGAGCACAAGACAGCAGTTTGGTTCCCTTGCACGACTTTCACTAAAACGGACTTATCTCCTAAACCGTAAATCGTATCGATATGATTTTTATACCAAAACAAACTAAAAAGGAAGGCGCCTACACATACATGGGAAGTGGTGTTCAAAAACATCATTTTGACAGTTCGTAAATCTCGGTTAAAACAGGCCTATTTGCAAACGGGCATTACGACGGCTATAATCGTAACGTTTTCCGAATTTAACTATGTTAATCCATTCAACATCAACCAAATCATCAACCCAAACATTTTTACTAAATAATAAGTTTATATACTTCATAAACTTATCACCATCAACAATCCATAATTTTCATCCAACAATATTCAACCATATACATCCAAACTCCTAAAATCAACTTATACCTAAACATCACTTAAACTCAAGCTTATAACTTAAAGCAAAATCAAAGGGTGGATGATGTTTATACCTTCCTTGAGTCCTTAACATACTAACAACAGCTTGTAAGCCTTAAGGGAGCCTTTATCTATGCTTAACATCCTTAAACTTGCAAGAGAAATCAAGAAATAAGTTAGTAATTTTCGGAGTTACTATTCAGCCTCAACTTCTATAATTTATTTACCCAATCAAAACACCTCCAAAAATTATGAAATTATATAAGTACCTTCTACCTATAGTGAAGAAGATATGGTTACAATTTGGAGATTTTTGAATGAGTAGAACTGGAGTTATAAAATTTTCTTTCACCCATGCTCAAGTTGGGCAGAAACTGGAGAAAGAATTGGGAGAGAGCTTTTCTACTTTACTTGCACTTGCTTTATGAAAAATGTGTGATGGAAAGGTCAAGTATACTTGGCTGATTTTGTCAAAGAAGTATGGTGAATCAAAGAGGTATGGTTGGTTGTCCTTGTTCCTTAATTCATGGAACCATGTTCCTAAGTTCTTAGTTGGTTACTTGGTTAGTTTCCTTGGCTAGTTACCATTTCTAGGTGATTGACTTAGTCCATCCCATTTGATTCCACCAATCTTATTACTTGGTTGCATGGCTTGCATGGGCTTCTCTTTAGTCACTTATCATCCAATACTTAACCATTAATCCTCCATGTAAGTTCTCTTAATTTCCGAAAGCTTTTCATCGTAGAAATTTCGTAGCGTAAATCCTTAATATTCCAAATACTCTAATTTGATTATAACCATGAACTTTCTAAATTATAATCCTCTTGATCACAACTCAATTCTCTTATTCCTCGATATCTCGTAAATTACGAAACAAATCGTAAAACGAAAATCTTCAGATTCTGACGGCTTTTGCATTCACTCATATTCTTCATACAACAATATCACATCTTCGGTTTTCCAATATTCCACCACTTACCTAGTGTGGGCTAAAAAGGTTTTCATAAAACGTAAAATCACTATTCATTAAGGTCTTTTATAAATAAAAAAAAATTGTGTCAAAAATATGGGTTATTACAACGATGATAGACACCACAACTGGGCATGAGATGCTTAGCATCATGGATGGATTCAGTGGCTATAACCAAATTAAAATGCACCCCGATGACGTCCCTAAGGTATCGTTCATTACCGACTTTGGTGTTTTCTGTTATCAGGTTATGGCTTTTGGACTTAAGAACGCAGGAGCCACGTATCAAAGGCTTGTAAATAAAATCTTCAAGCACCTCATCGGTAAGATCATGGAGGTCTATGTTGATGACATGTTAGTCAAGAGCTTGGACAAGGAAGATCATCTTAAGCACCTGAGTGAGTCATTTGAAGTTCTGAGAACCCATAAGATAATGTTAAACCCGGCCAAGTGCGCCTTTGGTATAGGTTCTGGATAGTGATAAAACTCCAAAAGAGGCATTGAGGCCAATCCCGATAAGATTCAAGCAATCTTGGACATGGAGCCGCCCAAGACTGTAAGAGATGTCCAAAAACTCACAGGAAGGTTAGCAGCCCTGGGGTGCTTCATATCCAAGTCAGGAGAAAAATGCCTGCCATTCTTCACGGCCCTCAAGAAGGTTAAAAATTTCATCTGGAATGATGAAAGCCAGGCAGCTTTTGAAGAGTTAAAAAAATATATGGCTGAGCCACCATTGCTTGCCAAACCAAAGCCTAGAGAAGTACTGTACCTATACATTGCCATCTCTAGCTCGGCCCAAAGTAAACCCATTTATTATGTTATCAAGATTCTGCATGGAACAGAGCTGAACTACTCAAAGGTCGAGAAGTTTGCCTTAACATTAGTAATGGCTTCAAGGAAGCTATGCCCTTACTTCCGGGTGAATGTTATTGAAGTCTTGACAGACCAGCCTTTGAGAAATAAATTACACAGCCCCAAGGCCAGTGGGAGGTTAATTAAATGGGCTGTTGAGCTTGGAGAATTCGAAATCAGATACAAGCTAAGAACGCCCATCAAGGCTCAAGCTCTAGCTGACTTCGTGGTTGAGTGTACCATTCCCAACCAAGAAGTCGGGGGGCAGGAGGAAGACAAAAAAACTGAAAAGAACAAGAAAAAAGAGGAGGAACTCAAGGAATACTGGCTGCTCTTATTTGACGGAGCTTCAAAAACGAGCACTAGCAGTGCTGGCTTGGTTTTGCAAAGCCCTGATGGATTTATTGTTGAGTATGCAATCAAATTGGATTTCCCCACTACAAACAATGAAGCAGAGTATGAAGCTTTAATAGCTGGACTTGGTCTGGCCAGAACTGTTAGTAATTGTGCTCTAGAGACAATACTTTTTATATTTTAAGGAAAATATTTATTATTAAGGATTATGTTTTATTGATTATTATTTATTTATTATATTTTGTTTACTGCGTAATAAATTGAAAGCATAGTAAATGTCCTTAGAATTTTGATACGTATTCTATATCTTTAAGTATGTGACTTAAAAATGAGATTATATGAATAGTATCTTATTCCTAAAATTCTCTAGTCGAGTATTATTATTTAAGGACAATAATAATGCATAAAGACTAGTATGTTTCTTGACAGATGACCACATCTCATTGGTCATAGGTATGGGGATACTAAAGTCAAGAACATAAGTGCATGTCTCAATGCATGGCACAGGAATGACCCGCTGTGAGATTCTACATGTTAAGTAAGTGTCATAAGTAATTCTCACTGTGATAATGGTGTAATGATCCTTAGACCTGAAATCATTATATTTCTATACGAGAATTAATATACTTTGATTACATTAAAAGTTACCTTTGACCGGGTGATGATAAAAGTGGACATTGGGTATATTATGAATCGTATGAGAAATATGAATGATCTCGATGGGATTTAATCCTCTTAATTTTAGGAGTGATATTATTGGCCTCTTGTTTGAGTGAGACTATGAAATGCACGGCCGTGCTCAAATGTTGATTTGATTTTAATAGTCTACTCATCGATCAAGAAAATAAAGATTAAATTATGAAGAGGATGACACGAGACATGCCTTGAGTTTAATCTATAATATCAAGATTAAAGGGATTATATTACATGGAACATTATTCACGAAAGGCTTAATCGAATCACCGATTTATTATTATTACTTGGGTAGCAATGATGTATTACTAGATGCCGCTCATTGTTTACAATTTTAATTAGATATTAAAATTGTTGCCAACGTAATAATAACCTACAGGGTCACACACAAAGAACGCTTGAAGGAGAAATAATTTAAATTATGAATTTAAATTAAATAAGTAATTTATTTTATTTATGATATTAATTAAGTATGACATAATTAATTATATAAATAGAATAAATGAATTACTTAAACTAATTCCAAAATTAATAATTAATTAAGTGAGACTTAATTAAATAATTTAGAATTTTGGATTAGTATTAATTATAATTGGATTATAATTAGAAAACTTATTCCTCTCTCTATATAATCTTTTTATGGGCTGATTTAATAAAATAGAGATTTTACAAAAACCCTAGCCGCTCTAAGAGATGAGGAAGATAGAGAGAGAAGAAGTTTTCGGGTGCTAGTACACATCAATCCTTCATGAAAAGTGTTCGTGTGGATACCGTAGAGCGTAGATCGCGAGAGCGGGATACGTGGTGATTAAACAAGCTTTGGACCTCCATTAATCTTCCATTAATGAACTGTTAAAGCTTCTAAAGGTATTTATTCTTTATCTCCGAATTAAATCTTTTGTTTTCGCATGGATCCTGCAGAGGGTTTCGCTATTTTGATTTATTTTTCGCGTTTATTCCGCTGCGTTTGTGTCACGAAACCCAACAATGGCATCAGAGCTACTTGCGAAACGTTTTAATTCGGTAATGTGCTTAACAGTTTTTGATATATATGCATGTATGCGATCTATCATGATTTTATATTGATACAATATGTATATGTTTATATATATTATGAATATATGATATTTTATGATATATAATCAAGTGATGATTATGTGTGTTGATGTATGTATATGATACATGTTTGTTCTTATTATGGGAATCGTATTCGATACGAATTCTGAAACGGCTGCCGTTGATTTTCTGAAATCTGTGTCCGTTGTCCGATTTTCGCAAACGATATGTGTTTTCTAACTGGAATCGGGTCACTGAGCAATACTGACATATTCAGCTCTGCGTCTGTAAGCCATTAGATGTCGTTACAGCCTCCAAAACGGTGATTTATGATTTTCTGAAAATTATTTGATTTTCTAAAATTTTGAGTATATGTATGTATATATTATGAATATATGATATTCATGTAATGTATAATCATATGATTATTGTATGTATCTCTGTGTATGTATATATGATATATGCTTGTTCTTGTTATGAGAATTGTATATGATACGATTTCTGAAACACCGTCAGATTTGGAGAAATCTGACTGCTGTATCCGATTTTCGTAAACGATGTGTTTTCTGACTGGAATCAGGCCAATGAACAAAACTGATAGCTGTGCTATCATCGACGGGTCTGTAAGGCGTTTGACGTCGTTAAGGGCCTCGAAATAGCGATTTATTGTCTTCAGAAATCTGTTTTTAATTTTCTGAAATTTCGAAATTTGTTATATATGATTATATGATATGATTATATAATATGAGATATATTATATGTGTTATATGATAGCATGGTGGATGGTTATGGCCTAAAGACCCATAGGATAGTGGTTTTGATTTATGGTTTTGGTTTCTAAATACGACTTGCATGTCGTTTATTCATTATAATTTAATTATCTCGAATGTAACTCGAGTTCTTCTTGTAATTTCATTAGAATAGTTTTATTTTTATTATTCAATGTAATTATCGATGAAGACTTGCAAACAAGGAGGCGATCCAAAAGGGGATGATGGAGCAATGAAGAAAGAAGACATGTAATAGATAGTATTTTTAAAACCACCATAGACTGACCTTGATATTTCCATTAGCTTGGAAATATCATATAGGATGGGGCCATAACCAAACACGTTTAATTTACGCACATTACATATATGTATATGATTGCATGTATTGGTATGCATGCGTAGATATAATTGAGATGCATGCTTAATATTGATTAATCATGTATGTATTAGATACGACACCCATGCCATGTTTGCTTAAACAAGATAAAATCTGTAACGATTCAAGATTTTAAAATTAACAAACGATCATGAGATTCTTGTGTTTATGAAATATGGATTTTTAAAACACGGAATTAAATATGGATTTTTGATATCTATAATTGGGATTTTCTGACAAAAGCGGATATGCGTATTCGTAAGGCTGATGGGTTTTAAGTGTGACCATTGGTATCCTCCATCTACCTGGGAAATGAACAATTTAAGATGTCGATTTGAAATATTTGGTTCAAGGAAAAATTGAGGATCTCTTTATGATGTGATCATGATCGTTATAAATTTTCTAAAACCCTTTAACAAAATATTAAGTTTTACTCGGATGCTTTCCAATGAATGAACACTCATCGAATCCTAGATCGATAAGGGGAAGGACTGTCAGTGGTAGGGGACTCCTATCTATCGTGGTGAGATGCGACGAATATAAACGGTTATATTCGGCCGTTGTATCATTGGGTCTAACTTAACTGAGTCGTCATAATAAGTGAAAATAAACGGTTATATTCAACTATTATGAACTTAGAAGCATAGAGTTTGGTTAAAAGTCTATTAGATAGATAAGATCAATCGTTGTTCACCAAACTATCCAAGAATTATATATGATATAATTGACAATTGTTGTCTACCTAAATAATCATTTTCTAAGGACTTCCAGTGGTTGACTTAGAACATGACGAAATATGGATCTTGGCTCACTAGAAAGAATTATGGGATATACTTTCCAAATTAATAGTAAGGGCTATTAGTTTGATAAAAATAGTGGGAGGTATATGATGATATACCATAATCACTTAAACATAATTAATATTAAATTTGCAATCTAGTTTATTTTATGCACTTTAATATTGTAGATATCAAATGATAAACACAAACAACTTCTCTATGCGATCAGTTCTTGAGAAGGACAAGTTGACGAGAATATATTTCCTTGACTGACATAGGAGCTTGAGGATCGTCCTCGGGCACCACGATATTAGTCAAATCTCTTCCCCTGCTCTTAAAGTTGAGAATGTAACATGTGCAAATCATAGTGCTTATTGGAAGCAAATTGATGTTGCGACTGATGTTTCATGTCTCATGCTCGCAAATATATGTGCTGAGCTTAAGAAGCAATACAAGCATATAGATGCTTATGAAACGATTGAGCACAAGATATATTTGAAAGGGCACTATACACTTACAAGTAGGGAGAGTGAGACCCGGTTACACCACATGTTCTAAAGATTATAGGGTATAATGAATACCATTGATATTTTGGGTTTCCAGATTGGTCTGGAGACAGTTAGATTTGATCTTACAATCTTTGGACAAATATTATTCTTATTTTGTTATGAACAATAAAGTGAATAAGATTGGTAAAACACCTATTGAGTTGCTAAACATGTTGAGAACTGCTGAAAGTAATATGATAAATGCATGAACTACTACTATATTGATGGTAAACATAGGGAATGCAAAAGGGAAAGGAAAATGGAAAGGCAAGGAGAAGATTTGATCTAGTTCCGTTGTCAAACCAAAGTCCAATCCCTAAAGCAGACTCTAAAGTCTGAATGAGGTGTTGATAAAGAAGACGATTGTCACTTCTGTGGAAAGTTGGGAGACTGGAAATTAAACTGTCATGCTTAATTGGAAGATCGGAAGATGATGATCAATAAGGGTCAAGCTTAAGATATCGGGTTGGAATTGGAGTAAAGATAGTTGCTCTGGTTCGAGGAACTCGTTACTTAATTTTTGGCCTATAAGGAAAATTTAGAACTTAATAATTGTTATAGCGTGCTTGCAATTGGCAGAGACATTATTTCAGTTTCTTGTTTGGACAAGAAAGGCTTTTTCATTTTATAACAATAGTTGTTTATTCTATTTTGATGATGAGCCTTATAATGTTGCACATCTAATTAACAATTTATATGTTCTAAAGTGACTCAAATCAAATATTACCTTTGGCACTGTCGCTGAGGCCATATTAATGAGAAACGCATTTCCAGAATACATAAGGATGCATTCATGGATAAGTTTGATTATGAATCATACCAAAGGATACGAATCTTGCTAAAGCTCCTTTTACCGGACATGGTGAAGGGATCATTGAATGGGTATGACTTATACATAGTGATGTATGTGGTCATATGTGTACGATGACAAAAGGTAGATTTTATTAACTTCATAAAATTTACTAATTATTTTAGTAGATACAGATATATGTATCTTTTGAAGAACTAATCCGAATCATTTGAAAAGTTCAAAGACTATAAAGATGAAGTAGAAAATATCAAAGAAAAGTTTTTTTTTGATAGGAGAGATCACACCTTGTTGGACATGGTGCGATCAATGTTGAGTCAATGAATCTTCCAATTAGTTTCTGGGGTTGCACCCTGGAAACGGCTCCACATACACTTAACTGTGTTCCTACTAAATTGGTTCAAAAGACACCTTATGAGATATGGACTGAGCAACGTCACAGCATGTCATTTATAAAATTTTGGGGATGTGAAGCGTTTGTGAAACATCTAATCTCTGACAAGCTAGGACCAAAATCAGACAAATGTAATTTTGTGGAATACCCAACTGAAACAAGGGGTTATTATTTCTATAATCTTTCCGAGAACAAAGTGTTTGTTGCTCGAACTACTGAGAGACAGTGGGAGGATAATAGATCTCAATGAAGTTTGAGACCCACATGATAACATTGAACCAGTGGAGGAACCTGAGTAGAATGTACAAGAAAAATAATACTGCTCAAGAAACACAGGTGTTCGTAGGTTTAGTAGGATTCGCCATGAGCCCGAGAGATAATATGGATTTCTCTTGACTCAAGATGGTGATGTGATGCTTGTGGATGAAGATGAGCCTCTCACCTACCTAGATACTATAAACACTCCAGATTCTAAGAGATGGCTGGATGCCATTAAATCTGAGATGGAATCCATGTATACTAATCAAGTATGGACTTTGGTTGATCCACCTGAAAGGGTAAAACCTATAGGGTGCAAGTGGGTTTTCAAGAAGAAGACCGACATGGATGCTAATGTACAGACCTATAAGGCACGATTGGTGGCAAAAGGTTTCAAAAAAATTCATGGTATTGACTATGATGAGACCTTTTCACCAGTTGTTATGCTCATGTCCATCAGGATTTTGCTTGCTATAGCTGCTTACTATGACTATGAAATCTGGCAAATGGATGTCAAAACCGCTTTCTTAAATGAGAGCCTTGAAGAAGATATGGATGTGTACATGACACACCCTAAGGGTTTTATTGATCTAAAGGATGCTGGAAATGTATGTAAGTTGCGTCGATCCATTTATGGATTAAAGCAGGCCTCGAGGAGATGGAACATTTGTTTTCATGAAACAGTCAAAAAGAGTTTGACTTTATTCAGAATGAAGATGAAACTTGTGTTTACAAGAAGTTTAGTGGGAGCCATGTGGGATTCCTAGTATTATATGTTGATGATATATTACTAATAGGGAATGACATTCCTTCTCTACAGACTGTGAAGACTTGGTTGAGAAATAATTTCTCAATGAAAGACTTAGGCGATGTGACATATATATTAGGGATCGAGATCTATAGAGATAGATCAAGGTGATTGATCGGCCTAATTTAGAGTACATACATTGACAAAGTTTTGCATCGATTTCAAATGCAAAGAGACTAAAATGGATATGTCCCAATGTCTCATGGGATAGTGATCTCAAAATAAAATTTGTCCTAAATCATTGGATGATAGGGACTGCATGAGTAAAATTCCATATGCGTCAGCAATTGGTTTTATAATGTATGCAATGATATGTACTTGTCCTGATGTCTCGTATGCTTTAACCATGATGAGTAGATACCGATCTAATCCAGGTGAAGGTGACTGGACGATAGTCAAGAATATTCTTAAGTACTTAAAGAGGACTAAAGATTCATTCTTGTTATATGGAGGAGATGTGAAGCTAGTTGTAAGAGGTTTCAGTGATACTGGTTTCTAGACAGATAACGATAATTTAATGTTTCTGCCTGGTTTTGTGTTTTATTGAGATGTTGTATGCTGGAATGGTTCATAGCAAAGACAATTGTTGATTTTACAATAGAACTTGAGTATATTGATGCTTGTGAAGTAGCCAAGGAGGCTGTTTGGGCATGTACTTAGGAGATATCACCTAATTAATGAGATTAATGATCAAGGAGATATACATATATGTAAAGTGTATACTAATAATAATATTGCAGACACACTGACTAAGGCTTTGTCGCAGCAGAAGCACGAAAGTCACACTAGTTCCATGAGTATTGGATACTTGGGTAATTGGCTCTAGTGCAAGTGGGAGATTGTTAGTAATTGTGCTCTAGAGACAATACTTTTTATATTTTAAGGAAAATATTTATTATTAAGGATTATGTTTTATTGATTATTATTTATTTATTATGTTTTGTTTACTGCGTAATAAATTGAAAGCATAGTAAATATCCTTAGAATTTTGATACGTATTCTATATCTTTAAGTATGTGACTTAAAAATGAGATTATATGAATAGTATCTTATTCCTAAAATTTCCTAGTCGAGTATTATTATTTAAGGACAATAATAATGCACAAAGACTAGTATGTTTCTTGACAGATGACCACATCTCATTGGTCGTAGGTATGGGGATACTAAAGTCAAGAACATAAGTGCATGTCTCAATGCATGGCACTGGAATGACCCGTTGTGAGATTCTACATGTTAAGTAAGTGTCATAAGTAATTCTCACTGTGATAATGGTGTAATGATCCTTAGACCTGAAATCATTATATTTCTATACGAGAATTAATATACTTTGATTACATTAAAAGTTACCTTTGACCGGGTGATGATAAAAGTGGACATTGGGTATATTATGAATCGTATGAGAAATATGAATGATCTCGATGGGATTTAATCCTCCTAATTTTAGGAGTGATATTATTGGCCTCTTGTTTGAGTGAGACTATGAAATGCACGGTCGTGCTCAAATGTTGATTTGATTTTAATAGTCTACTCATTGATCAAGAAAATAAAGATTAAATTATGAAGAGGATGACACGAGACATGCCTTGAGTTTAATCTATAATATCAAGATTAAAGGGATTATATTACATGAAACATTATTCACGAAAGGCTTAATCGAATCACCGATTTATTATTATTACTTGGGTAACAATGATGTATTACTAGATGCCGCTCATTGTTTACAATTTTAATTAGATATTAAAATTGTTGTCAACGTAATAATAACCTACAGGGTCACACACAAAGAATGCTTGAAGGAGAAATAATTTAAATTATGAATTTAAATTAAATAAGTAATTTATTTTATTTATGATATTAATTAAGTATGACATAATTAATTATATAAATAGAATAAATGAATTACTTAAACTAATTCCAAAATTAATAATTAATTAATTAAGTGAGACTTAATTAAATAATTTAGAATTTTGGATTAGTATTAATTATAATTGGATTATAATTAGAAAACTTATTCCTCTCTCTATATAATCTCTTTATGGGCTGATTTAATAAAATAGGGATTTTACAAAAACCCTAGCCGCTCTGAGAGATGAGGAAGATAGAGAGAGAAGAAGTGTTCGTGTGGATACCGTAGAGCGTAGATCGCGAGAGCGGGATACGTGTTGATTAAACATGCTTTGGACCTCCATTAATCTTCCATTAATGAACTGTTAAAGCTTCTAAAGGTATTTATTCTTTATCTCCGAATTAAATCTTTTGTTTTCGCATGGATCCTGCGGAGGGTTTCGCTATTTTGATTTATTTTTCGCGTTTATTCCGCTGCGTTTGTGTCACGAAACCCTACAAGAACCCTGAGGGCGAACAAGTTGAGAATATGTGGTGATTCCAGGTTAGTGATCTCTCAAGTAAATGGGGAGTTTGAGGCCCGAGAAGAAACTATGGCCAAATATTTGAGGATTGTTAAGGCTCAAGCCACGCAATTCGAGGAATGTCACTTCGAGTATATTCCGAAAGAGGAGAATGTGAAGGCTGATGCCTTATCTAAGTTTACCTCGTTAGAGAATGATAGTTGTTCCGGCAATGTTTATTTCCAAGTCTTGAAGACCCCAAGTATTAACGCTAACTGGTAGCCCCGATTGAGCTAGGGGACTGTTGGATGGATCCTATCAAGCTTTATTTGGAGATGGGAAAGACACCAGCTGATCCCATAGAGGCATGCAAACTATCAGTAAGGCCTTGAAGTATGCCCTTATAGAGAGAATTCTCTACAAGAAGTTGTACGTAATACCCTATTTAAAGTGTTTAAGACCCCATGAGGCTGAAGCAGCCCTAAGGGAGGTTCATGAAGGTGTATGCGGGCAACACCTTGGAAGCAGGGCTCTTGCCCATAAAGTCATGAGACTAGGATTCTATTGGCCTGAAATGCTTAGAGATGCTAAAGCTTACGTTAAGAAGTGTGACCGCTGCCAGAAGTTTGCACCCGTCGTTAGGCAGCCTCCTGAGATGCTGACATCCATTAACTCTCCACTCCCCTTTGCAATGTGGGGAATGGATATATTAGGCCCGTTTCCTATGGCCAGTGCGGAAAGAAAGTTTCTCATAGTCGCCATTGATTACTTCATTAAATGGATAGAAGCCAAGCCCCTGGCCAAGATTGACACTAAGAATGTGACTCAATTCTTCTGGGAGAGTGTTATATGCAGGTATGGATTACCCCGAATCCTGGTGATGGATAATGGGACTCAATTTAACAACAAGGACTTCATAGAATACTGTGGAAACTACGACATTGAACTACGCTTCACCTCAGTCGCGCATCCATAATTAAATGGACAAGCCGAAGTGGCCAACAGAATTATCTTGGATGGACTCAAGAAGAGGATTGAACGGTCCCAAGGGACTTGGGTTGATGAATTGCTTCCAATCTTGTGGGCGTACAGAACTACTTGTAGGACTTCAACAGGTGTTACTCCGTTTCAACTAGCCTATGGTGCCGAAGTAGTGGTGCCCGTTGAAATAACCCAAGCATCACCGAGAGTGCAAGAGTTCCAGATTGACGCCAATGAAGAAGGCATGAAGCTGGCTTTAGATCTGATAGATGAGATACGTGACAAGTCCAATGCCCGAATAGTGGCAAATCAAAAGAAAGCTTCGTTCTATTACAACCTTAGAGTAAAAGAAAGGTTCTTCCGCATAGGAGACTTAGTCCTACGAAAAATCGAGGTGTCTGGAGCTGATCCCAAGGGCAAGTTAGCCCAAAACTGGGAAGGACCATATCAAGTGAAAGAAGTCACAGGACAGGGCGCATATAAGCTCTAAACACTTGAAAGGATAGAAATCCCAAGAAGCTGGAATGCTGCCAACTTGAGAATTTATTATGTTAAAGTTTTCAATTTTTATTTTCAAGAACATTTGAGTATCGACTTGTTTAAGCCTCGAAGGCATAATTTGTTTCTTTTTATACTAAATTATAAGTTTCGAGAAATGCTTTATGTTTTCCTTATATAAAGTTTGTCATTTTTACTTAGTCTTTTTACAAGCCTCGAGAGTATTTGTTGTTTATGTTCATGTTAAACATGAAAAACAAGGCTAAATCTTATTTTGGGAAGAAATGTCATTGGATGCAGGCTCATGTCTCATTGACTTAACTATCACTCTTATTGATGAGGTGTTGTTATTCTTATATCCTTTGGTGAAACCAGTTGAAGATCCAGAATAATATAAGACTAAATCTCAAGTCTTGGATCTTCTCACTACCTATAATGTCGCTACCTCTTCAATTCTTCATTTCAAATCAAAGAAGTTGGGGTCATAGATGGCAAGACAAAAGTAGCTCTCAAAGCACTTAGTGTGCCACACTCTGAAAAGCCATAGAACAAAAAGATCAAGAAGATGCAAGTCCATAAAAGGAGAGAATCAGAGTATGTTGTTGAGTTAGAAGCTGAGGTTGAGCAACCAGCTTTTGACTATGAAGGAATTTGGGAAAATGGAATTACCTACAAGATAACCATTAAATGGATTTCCACTATTCAGCCTCTTCCAAGGAAGGTGGTTGATCATCTTGTCCATAATGTAGGGAATGTGACCAACAAATATATCTATCCAACCTACCAAAGTAGATTGGATTAACTCAAGGGTTTTTATTATCAGAAAATTGTAAGGGAATTGCAGTATAACTTTCAATTGACTTTTGCCCAGGCCATTAATCCAATCAATGCCAGGACTTTTCTCAATGCTAACTTGGATGCATTAACACATGCAGAACCACATGAGGTAGTAGGTGATGGAAGGAAATTGGAAGAGAGCAGTAGTGCACCAGTGGTGATTAGTGGCATAGGTGCTCAACCTGTCTCACCCACACAAGAACAAACCTAGTCAGAGGTTGAGTGATAGTGAGGTAAGTAAGCATGCTGATAGGCCCACTTTGACAACTCAACAAATTACTAATGAGAACCCAAATGATATGGGAGGACAGACTCTTATGGATGCTCAAGAAGAACATCAACAATCAATTTTGTGAGAGTCTATCCACTTTGAAGGGATTAGAAAATTGGTGATTTTTCAAGGGGAGATAAGGATGGAAAATGCAAAGATGATTCCAAGGGAGTTAAAAGGAGAAGAGATGATGATGATGATGAAGGTGGTGGTGATTCTCATGGTCTTAGGGGTCCAATTGGTGTGCAACAAAAGAAGTTTGGAGTATTTGTTAAAACACAATCATACCATCAGGGACTGGACATGGAAAATCAGGGTCTAAGTCAGTCTCTGGTAAAGGAAAACAGAGTGCAGACTCTGATGAGAGAAAGGTTGAAATGTGGAAGAACCAAGCTGTGCAGTCAACATAATACTCAGTTGAGGGCTAGAAGAACAAAAGGGCTTGGTGGTTTCTCAGAATCTGACATTGACAAGACTACAACTCTTTCAGCTGATCCACAGTCACTTACAGATAGGCAATTTGAAAAGCTCACTTAAAATCGCATGAATAAAGTGGTGTCTGCTCAAATTATCTACGATGTTTTTGAAAGAAGGTTGTCAGGAGGATAAAGTGGAACTGAAAAGGTGAAGACTAAAATGTTGGTATACTTTTTGAAAGGAGGAAATGTAAGGTGGATAAGCCGATCAAATTTCATATTCTTTAAACAGGCTGATGATTTGCAAAATATAAGATTTCTTCTATCAATAGCATCTGAGGTGAATAGGAGTAATGACGAAGTGACCAAGAAATCGTTTATAAAAATTGACAGGAAACTAACTTTACAGAGACAAGCAAATAAGCAGATGGACAAATTTTCTTTGAAATATGTTGATACTAAAGGGAAGGATCATCAAGAGGCCAATAATATCACTCTTAAATAGGAAGGTTAAATTTTTTATCTATCATTCATATTTCTAATACGATTCATAGTATACCAAATATCTACCTTTATCATTACCCGGTTAAAGGTAACTTTTAGTGTAATCAAAGTATATTAATCATTGTATAAAAATATAATGATTTCAAGTCATAGGATCATTACATCATTAACATAGTGAGAATTTTTTATGACACTTATTAACATGTAGAATCTCATGGCGGGTCATTTCAATGTCATTCATTGAGACATGCACTTATGTTCTTGACTTTAGTATCACCATACATATGACCAATGAGAAGTGGTCATCTGTCAACAAACATACTAGTTTTATTGCATTATTATTGTCCTTAAATAATAATACTCGACTAGGGAATTTTAGGAATAAGATATTATTCATATAATCTCATTTTTAAGTCACATACTTAAAGATATATAATACGTATCAAAATTCCAAGGACATTTATTATGTTTTCAATTTATTACGCAGTAAATAAAAAATAAATAATAATCAATAAAACATAATCCTTAATAATAAAATATTTTCCTTAAAATATAAAAGTAATTGTCCCTTGGGCACAATTACTAACAGTTAGTCATCCGTGAACCAGATCAGTGCACAGGATGTCAATGTTAGTGAAGATTTATCATCAAAAAGTTCAAGTAGTTAGACAGAAGATAGAGCAAAGGTAGAAAAATTTCAGAGCTAACAAATAGGTTATACAAGTCAAGATAATATTTTAATTCTACTATTAAAAGTTAATTAATTATTTAATCTATTTAATTAAATTAATTTAAACTGAATTTAATTTAATTTATAAATTATTTAATTAAATTAAGTAGAATTAATTTATTATAAAAAGATATGACTTCATATGACTTTTAATAAGTCTTTAAGATTATAATAAAAGTCATACCGAATGCTGAATAAAATAAGTCATACCGAGACTTTTCCAGAGAGTCATACCGAGTTATATAAAACGTCATACCGAGCAATAATGGAAAAGTCATACCGAGATCTTGATTAAAGAAAGTCATACCGATTTCTTCAGAAAAAGTCATACCGAGCAGCTCAAGAAAAGTCATACCGAAGCTATTGATGAAAGGTCATACCGAATTGATTTAAGTAAAGTCATATTGAACAAATCAAAATGTCATACCGAATTATTTAAAAAGTCATTCCGACTTTTTAAATAAAAGTCATACCGAAGCTTGGACTAAAAAGTCATACCGGGACAAATGGAAAAGCCATACCGAATTTTTAAAGGTCATACCGAATTGATTTAAGAAAAGTCATACCAAGCAAATCAAAAGGTCATACCGAATTATTTAAAAAGTCATACCGACTTTTTAAATAAAAGTCATACAGAAGCTTGGAGTAAAAAGTTATACCGAGACAAATTAATAAGCCATACTGAATTTTTGAAGGTCATACCGAGCTATTGGAAAGTCATACAAGTGCTTTTGGAAAGTCATATATGCTTAAAAAAAGTCTTAAAAATGTCCTGAATTGAAAAGTCATACAAACTTCTCATCCTCTATAAATATGAGGCTTGTGCTTCATAATTCATAAGTAGAAAAACATTCAAATTTAGCAATTTGTCTGATTGTCCTATTCAAAGACTTTCTGTGCTGGTTTGAATTTAATTCCTTAAGTAGAATAATTCATGTCAAATCTATTTTGGGAATTAAGAAATATTCTACCGAATACTATAACACCCCTTTCAAATTTAATATACGTATTTAAGTTGAATCTTATTTACTTACTTGCTAATTTTCTAGATCTTAAATGTTTTATCATGAAAAAAGAAAAACTAGTAATTTAGCCTACCAAACACTACACGGACTCGAACCCTCAGCAAAAGCAATAATTTAATTCCACAAATTCTGGAAAAAAATTTAAATTGTTGTGAGTATCGCATTCAACCCCATTCTACGATACTTCCGGGACCCAACAATTGGCATAAGAGCTTGCTGATTGATATACAAATCAAGATTCATAGTCTGGTAAAGCTCGGGGTACCGAAGCTATCTAGACTTCAAATGTTTAGAAAATAAATTTAGTTTATAAATTTAAATTTAGATAAATTTATTTTATAAATTTTATTTAAAATAAATTTATTTTATAAATTTAATTTAAATGAGTTTATTATTTAAACTTGAAATTTTTTTATTTTATAAACTTAATTTAAATAAGTTTATTTTACAAATTTAAATTAAATAAATTTATTCTCTAAATTTAAGTAGATTTACTTTTATAATTTAATTTTGTTTAGATAATTTTACTTTATAAATTTATATTTAGACAAATTTATTTTATAAATTTTATTTAAAATAAATTTATTTTGTGAATTTAATTTAAATGAGTTTATTATTTAAACTTCAAAAAGTTTATTTTATAAACTTAATTTAAATAAGTTTATTTTAAAATTTTAAATTAAATAAACTTATTCTCTAAATTTAAATAGATTTACTTTTATTATTTAAATTTGTTTAAATCAATTTATTTTATGAATTCAAATTTAGATAAATTTATTTTATAAATTTATTTAAAATAAATTTATTTTATAAATTTAATTTAAGTAGATTTATTATTTAAATTTATATTGATTTAATTTATAATCTAAAATTATTAAAAATCTTGGTCCATTTTTCCAAAAGGGTTTGTAGTTGGAAAATTCTTTATTTTGACTCGGAATTAATTCACAGAGCATATGACCCGGTTTCGAGGAAAGTGGTCATTTCGTATTAGTAGGTTTATTCCGGAGCGCTCGGATTTTATTGTGGATGTTACGACTGTTTATGTTATAGTTCCACAAACTGCTCAAATGTAAATAAAGGATAGATTTATTAGTAGGGAATTCTGCTGAATTTTTCTCTGACTCTACTGATCATTCTAGTTTTTGTACAATTATACTTATACAAAACAGATTTAAGAATAGTTAGAGATCTCAACTAAAGGAACACGGATGGCTAAAAGTAGCAAGACAGAATCAGGGTTGTGTTATACTATTCAAGAAATCTAAACAAGCAAATGATGACAGAGACTGTATTGGGATAAAAGCTAGAATGTCAAGTATCAGTAAGGTTACAGCAAGGGAAAGCATTTATTAGTGAAGTTAAATGCAAAATTGATTTTATCAGTGACAGTGATGAACCACATGGATATCTGGCATCAATGACCAACACTAGAGATGAATCACTAAGCACTTTACAGGTAGCATTCTAATTAGTATACTTTTATCTTATTCAGAATTGTATGATTATTATGTTTTGAAATGTATTATATTCATGTCAGCATATTAGCATATTAGGACTTAAATGTTTAATTGATTGCTAAGAATGAGATATTGCATGCTAGGACTTATGAGTTAAATTTAGTATATTTCATACTTGATTTTCAATACTGTAAAATGAATATCTAGAATTAGATAGGTTATTCTAGATGATTAGGTGTATCCTGAAAATCTGCTTGAACTTGATTTAAATCTTATGTGATTTAATAAATTTGTTAATGTCATGAAAATTGCTAATAGACAAACAGGTCATAGATCAGATATTTTATATTTGTTCTTATCATGATAAATGACTTGAAAAATGTATGTGGAATTTGATATTGCTTATAATGTTTTATTCAAATATTCTAGAAATTGTTTATATGCTTGTTTTCATATGAATTGCTCATACTCACATAGTTACACTTAAATGTCAAATCACTTCATGTATTGTTTGTTAAGGTGTAGAAGATTAAAAGATGGTAGAATTATCTAGGTAGTCAGTAAAATTTGTATATTCGAGGCTTAATCTAAAACTGACTTAGGTAATTGGAGATAATTAAAATGTTAGACAACAACAGAAATGGATTAGACAGAATTAGTAATTAAATTGTTAGTTCTTCTATTCCATGTACTTTTAAAAAATTATTGAATATCTGTAAATCTGTTTGACACCTGTCACATTTGTGTAGAATGGTTAAAGTAGATAGTGCTGAATTTTGTAATATGCATAACATGCCTGAAATGCATAATTCTTATCTATAATGCATTGAAGTTAAATATTACATTGTGTTCTTATTTTCATGTGAAAGGATGTTGTTCTTTTCATATTTTCTAATCCTTTTAGTGTTTTAATGTTTGTCTAATATTATTAAATTTAAATAGAATTTAGGAAGTAACTAAATTACTACTTAGTAACCAACCATATGATTATTCGAGTGATCCTTTCGAGAGTTCAATGTTAATTTCTACAAGTCATTATTTTCTTAAAACTTCTATTTGTATAGAACAAAAAGTTTTAAAAAAAATGTCATATAATGATATTTTTTAGAACACTATTGCTATACAGATAAGGCAGAGTAAAGATTTTTAAGTACTTTAAATTATAAATCTTTTACCAGATAATATTGTTTATTGAGATTAGGTGTTTCCTAAAGGAACTACCAGAATGAAAAATCATCTATCTCAGAGAGAATATTATTCGAGTAAGTTTTACTCTTTCCTAATATTTAAAATATATTTTTTTTCCTCCCGGTGTTCCATTTTATCTTTTATTCGGAGAAAAATATTTTAAATACACTAGTAACTTTCCACAAGCTCTCAACTATATTTTATATATGGGAATACTTGTAAACAATTTTATTCAATTCAAAAGTTTAGCTTAAAGGCTGATTTATTTCACTCAATGGCTATATGTATTTTATTTTGATCCGGAATAAAACTTTATCGTATTTTGATCAAATAAAATACTTCCACTTGTTAGAATGACTTGACACTTTTTATGGGTCATTAGAATAATGTAAAATAATATTAGAATGTTTCTCATAATTTTCTGAGAACTTTTATTTTTGAGCCAGTTCGTCCGGTTCGTATTTTATTCCTTTTTCAAGAAAATATTCCGAAAAATATTTTTCCAGACAAAAAATTATTTATAATGTTCCTAGAAAATAAAGATATTATTTTCATATTTATTGTATTCATTAATGAATTTTGGTGTTATGTGCTTATTTGTAATTGTTACATATTTATTTGATTAATACAATACAAGAAATACTAGTTGACTTGGTCCAACCCCAAAAATATTTCCCCCAATACAATTCAGATTTCCCCCCAAGGAATTCAAATCCCCACCCCCCACAAATTCAAATTTTAGGAGCATTAATCTTAACCATTAATTCCAAGTCAATCTCCACTATTCATTCCCTCCAACTTTCCCTATAAATACAACCCCCACCCCCCACATTTTCTAACACCAAGAAAGCCAAAACACTTCTCATTTTTTGTAAAACTAGTCTCATATTTAGTAGAAATATTCTCTCATCCTTCTCTTTAGAAAATCTCTCTCTAGAATACTTCTCTCTTATAACACATTTTGTTCCAACTTTCAAGTTCTTCAACAAAAGGTTATAATTTCTAAATTAGCTTTCCATCTTTGGTTTCTCTTCTACACCAAGCTTAAATATCTTAGATCTAGCACATTAAAACTCATTTGCCTTGAAAAGAGGAAGAAAAAATCATTTTCAATTTTTCTGACCAAATTCCGGCGAGTTTTTGTGGCGAACTCTAAAGCTTGTTTTTTGAGTTCATATTTGTGGTGTAACAAAGAGGAAACCTTCTTGGCTTTAAAGTCTCTAGATTTGCTCCAAGTTTTGAGCACATATCTTTTACAAAGATACTATATCTTATCAAACCGATTTAGTTTTTAACAAACCCATTTGGTTAAGATATTTGTAGATCTACAAGAAAGATTCAAAACTAAGCATTTCTAGCTTGATTCTCTCCTTGTAAAAAGGCTCCATCAAGCCCACTAGTAACGTGAAATATTCGGCCCATTTTGTATTGGAAAAATCCGACCACTTTGATTTTTCCAATCAAAACTCCGACGAATTTTTCCGACAAGCTTTTGGTAAGTTTTTGGAAAACATAAAGGCCTTCAACTACCCATCTTCTTCTCTTGAATATTCGTTTATTTTGATAAGTGAAAAATCTAATCTTTGTGATTTTTCCGAACGAAATTCTGGTGAACTTGTGGTGAATTGTGATAACCTTTGCCTATTAATTAAAGAGAATTTTTTTAAAGACTTTTCATTCAAGTCTTAACTGACCAAGTGCTTCAACATATTATATCCAACAATCAAAGTGCCTAAAAAGGAAGATTAAATTTAGACTTGCACTTTATAGTGTTTAGTTTAATATTCCTCTTTATACTTCATTTCGGTGTTTCATCTTTTTCTTACATGAACACTTTTTAGTAGTTTGTGTTAAAAGGTCCTAAGCTTATATTCTAGATTTGGATTAAATTCAAACAAGCTCTTTATCATTGACTTTGAGTCACTATAATCTTGGCTTGAATTTTGTTCGTGCATAACATGTTCTATTTTGAACAAATTCTAGACCAAAGCTTAACTAGCCTATTAGTAACTTTCAAAGTCTCCAAAGTGCAAGTAATTTAATATTTGCGTTTAGCTATCTAGAAAACGGAGCGGTTATTAATAGTCACATTGTTTAGCGCGAAAGTGTTAAGAGTGACTCGACTTTTTAATATATTCATATAGAATATGTTTTACCATTTTGGTACTACTTATACTTAACGTATCAACTTCCGTATAAATCAAGATATCCTTGATTCAAGAAGTTGTACTTAAGTAATTAATATTAATATATATTAGGCTATTAAATTTATATTCAGTTTATATATTAATAATATAATTTACACTTAAGTTATATTCGTATTTATTGCTTAATTTCTTTAAATATAACTTGTGTGTATTATTGCATTAATATTCTTACTTGTTAGACTTATTAGAATATTATTGTTGTTCCACCGACCTTGAACTGTAACATTCTAGACCAAAACACTTTCTCTGTTTGAAAGGTGATTTTTATAGATTTTGTATTCTACACTTATGTGAGGTGAAGTGACGTGAGATGATCCTTGTTCTATGACCCAAGGCTTTGGCATTCTAACGGGGAGTAAGTTACCTTTGTGCCGTGAGGAAAAGGAAAGACCCAAGACCCGATCTAAGACCCAAGACCGTAATTTGTTAGAAGTACAAATACTACACCAAGGGCTACAACGACTTTGAGGAGATAGCGAAGAGTTATTGTCCGAGACAAGTCATGTACTTTTTTGTACATTTATTTTGAGAAAGTAACGGGGAGTTACGTTTCAAGATAAATATATGTATGTTGTAAAGGCTTCTCCGCCTACGCTAAGGAGTGTGTTTAAGTAACAAAATCTCGAGACTGGGGAGGTTCTCGGGGACTGGACTAAGGGGGCTTATATATTTAGTTAACAATATATAAGTGGTCCTAACTAGGAGAAAAATCCTTGTGTGGTATTCTCTTTCTCTTACTCATTACTTTTCACACTTAAAAATTGGATTAAAAAGGGTAATAATTTTTAAGAGGTAAAGAAATATTTTTAAAATGCATTAATATTTTTAAAAGGATAATTAAGTTATTCAACCCCCTTCTATCTTAATTACGTCATTATTACCCATTTTTTGGGACCTATCAACTGACATCAGAGTAAGGCTATTTAACGTATTTGTTTAATCTCTACAGATTACATACATATACTAAAAGTCAATTCTTATGGCGTATCTGAATACCATTGGATGTGGTGAAGGTCTTTCTAGTTCAAGACCTCCTCTCTTTGATGGAACAAACTTTGCCACGTAGAAAACAAAATTTAGGATCTATGCTAAAGCCCAAGGTGTCAAAGTTTGGATGTCATCGAAGACGGTTGTATTATACCCACTAAAATAGTAGATGACGTAGTCATTGAAAAAAAAGTGGGTGAATACGCTCATAAAGATGAGGAACTAATGAATATTATCGTGAAAGAGGAAATGATCCTCACAAGTGCCCTTGCATAAAAAGAATACAAACGTGTTAATAACTGCAAGTCCGCACAAGAAATGTGGAACAAATTGGTAATTACATATGAAGGTATTATCGACATTAAAAAGTCTCGTATGGATACACTAATCCAAGAATACAAGAACTTTAAGTTACAAGATAGTGAAACCATCATATATATGGAAACTAGATTCACATGTATCATCGATAAGCTTTCCCAACTCGGTAAGGTATACACTATGTGTTTTCCCAGTCGTACAAGTAGAAGGGGGGGTTGAATACTTGTATGTCTTTTCTGCCCGATTTAAAATCAAATTAAGAACAAACTCAAACACAAAAATATGAATAAGTACTGTTTTGTATTATTGATTTGTGAATACAAAACTCTCCTAGGGTGTACACAAACCCTAGCAGCTTCTCTGTGTTTATCACAACAACTCTCTCTATTTCTATGCTCTCACAAAATTTCACTCAGATAATTATGCTTCGACTTCCACTCTTTTACAATTAGGTTACATAGAGTTTATATAGAGAGATGCCTATCAACTAATAACAGAAAGATAAATTACAATAGGAATAGAATTCCTAATTATTAGTTGACAGTTTCCTTCTAGAATTCTCTTTCTTTCCCATAGCATATCTGCAATATATTTATCTTGATCTTCGAAGACTTTCCATTCCTGTGATCTTCTTCCAAATTTAACCTCAACTGTATAGACTCTGAAATCTTCAGACTCCGATGATCTTCAGACTCTGATCACATGTAGACTCTGATAGATCATAGACTCTGATAGTCTATAGACTCTGATCACCTTCCAGACTCTGATCTTCATGCAGACTCTGGTTTCACTTTCTACAGAAATTCTTCTAAGTACAAGTAACATGAATGTTGACCATCTAGACTCTGATTATACATTTCAGAGACTAGAAAGACTTTTTACAGATAAACTGAGCTAGACCCTGTTCTAGTATTTTGTACATCATCAAAATGAATATATTCCTAACAATCTCCCCCTATTTATGCTTTATAAAATGTAAGCATAAATCAAGGTTTGATGATGTCAAAACTAAAGAATAAAACTAATAATCTAGAACAGTATAAAAGAATTAAAAAAAATTACTTTTCATTTAATCTTCTCAAAGGCTGAATTGTTCTTCAAAAATGAGTTTAGCATATTTTCTTCCACAATTGCAAGAGCTTCACCAACAAACTTCTTTAATTTCTTCATTTCTTCATTTGAACATTTGATTTGACAGTAAGCTGCTCTCAGATCATTTGCATTGCTTTCTTGATCTTTTTAGTCCTTCAACATCAGAACACTAACTTTCCCACTCATAGGCTGAAACCCAAAGTAATGACCCACACCTTCTTGAAATTTAATCTGTTTTTCTTCCAATGGCATGACTTGATCATTTCCCTCAGTATCAACATATTTTAAAGAAAATTTGCCCATCTGTCGATTTGCCTGTTTGTGCAAAGTCAACTTCCTGTCAATTTCCTTGAACCATTTGTGAGTGATAGCCTCTTTGCTTTTGTTTACTTCATAAGCAATTTGCAGTAGGAATCTAATATACTGTAGTTCCTCAGCCTGTTTGAAAAAGATAAAATTTGACTGACTAATCCATCTTACACTTCCACCTTCTAAGAAGTAAACCAGCATCTCATTCTTCACCTTTTCTGTACCTCCCTAACCTCCTTGTATCTTCGTTTCAAAAACATTATAAACAATTTGAGCAGACACCACTTTATTTAAGTGCTTTTGAGTGATCTTCTCAAACTGCCTATCTGTCAAGGATTGAGGATCCCTGGTTAGAGTAGATGTTCTGTCAATGTCAGATTCTTCAAATCCTCCAAGACCTATCTTCTTTTTAGCTCTAAGTTGCAGATTTGATTGACTGCACTTCCAGTATGAAGGTTCTTGAGTTTGATCAGAGTTTGACTTCTTTCTTTGCTTATCAGAGTCTGACTTAGACTCTGATTTCCCATGTCTAGTCCCTGACTGATATGTTTGAGTTCTTGCTACTCCAGATTGCTTTTGTTGCACACCATCAGGACCCTTAGAACCATGAGAACTATCTTCATCATCACCATCTCTCCTCCTTTTAACTCCCTTTGATTTATTCTTGCATCCCTCATCCTTATGTCTCCTGGAGGACTTACCTTGCTTCACCTTCTCCCCCTTTTTGACATCATCATTACTGGTGATAACCAAAAGAATCTGCTCAAGAACAGTGGAGATATTTGCCAAAAGAAACTGTAGTTTGAAGAGAGGCTTGAGTGGTAGTGATAGCAGCTAGAGCATCTTTAAAAGCGACCTCTTTGGATAATTGAAGAGAGTGAATTCTGTCAAATCTTGTATTGAGCAGAGAAGTTGTATTATCAACACCAGTGAGCTTTGTTTTAATATGAGAAATGTCCTGGACCACACTGGATAATTGAGCAGCAACATCAGGCAGCTTAGCTTTAACAGCTCCATCTAAGACTTGATCTTCTTCACCAGGATAGTAACCATGTTCCTGTTGAAAAGATTTTTTCTGAAAAGCCTTAAGTCTCTCAGAAAGATGAATATCCAAAATACACTCAAAAGAATCTTTATCATTGATGCCTCTTTGCTGTGCAGACACCCAAGACTGAGGAAACACCTGATCAAAATAGATAAAAGAAGGAGTAACAAGATCATCATCTGCAGAAGTGCATTCCTCAGCAACAGGCTCTAGCTTTGTGAATGGAGGTGTAGACTCTGGTGGTGGTGTAGACTCCGAAACTGTAAACGGGACTATAGACCCTGACTCCTCCTGAGAGTGATCGGAGACTGTAGACTCTGGAAGTCTAGCCCTTATAGGCATTATTAAAAGAGGTTCTTCTGACTTCAATGTTGCAGCCTCAGTGAAAATGACAGGGTTATCCACCAAAGCCTCCATGACTCTATCTGCTCTCCTTGCTAGAGAATCCACCAGGTGAAGTTGGGGTCTCTGTGTAAATGATTTCTGAGCAGCAAGAGCCTCCTCCTGTTTGCCAATCTGCACAATCAGACATAGTGAATTGTCATCCATCCCCTGCTCCAACTCATTGGACCAACTCTTTGGAAAATCTTGATCCCAATAAGTAAAGCTAGGTTCAGGATACCCTAATCTCTCATGCTCACAGTGGGGTTGGGCACCCACTTTCTCAATCTCACTCAGGCTCTCTACAGCCTTATCTACCTCTCCTTTTGCCTGGTCCAGTGCCAGCCTCTCATATATCTTGTCACTCAAGTTGGAGGGTGCACTCAATAAGCCTACAGAAGAGGGGTTGAGAGATAAAAATGGTGCTTCAATACCTGAACCACCTTGATGGAGGGGAACCCCTTCAAATGTCTAAAGGCTAGGGGTTTCCACCAAGGGGTGAGCATCAACAGATTCTGAACCCTTACTAGCATCTTCTCTCTTTTCAGAGTCTGTTGGCTCCAGTATTCCAGTCTCAGGGTCTACTCTAGACTCTGACTGCTTCAGTATGACTTCATTAGAAGCCAGAGTCTGAGTGTTACCATCTTTGACTGTTGGTGCATGACACTCCCCCTCAAGGTGGATAGACTCTGATAGAATAGATTGGGAAATCACTCCATGAGCATCCATCAGAGTCTGTCCTCCCATATCACTGGGGTTCTCATAAGCTCTTTGATGAGTTGTCAAGGAGGGCCCAACAGCATACTCCCCTGCCCCACTATCACCCAACCTCTAACTAGGTGGTTCTTGTGTGGGTGAGGCAGACTGAGCATCTTTATCACTAGTCACCACTGGTGCACTAGTCCCATCCTCCAACTGCCTTGCACCACCTGCTACCTCCTGTTGTTCTTCAAGAATAAATGCATCCAACTTGTGATGAAAGGCCCTGAGATGGATTGCATTGATTGCCTGGGCATCTGTGAGATTGAAGAGGTCCTGCAGTTCCCTTCTTACTCTTTGAAAATAAGTGCCCTTGAATTGATCCAGTCTACTTTGGTAGGTTGGATAGATGTATTTGTTGGCAATTGTACCTATATTATGGACAAGATAGTCAGCCACCTGTCTTGACAGAGGTTGAATTTGAGAGATCCATTGAATGGTTGTCCTGTAGGTAACTCCATTATCCCAAATTGCTTCATAGTTAAAAACTGGTTGCTCAATCTCAGTTTCCAACTCAGTAACAGACTCTAATGCTCTCCTTTTGTGGACCTTAAGCTTTTTAGGCTTCTTTGTAATTTGCTGTTCAGAGTCTGGCACACCTAGTGCTTTGAGAACTTCATTAGTTCTGCCTTCTATGAGCCCAGCTGCTTGTACTTGGAATGAAGAGTTGAATAGGTAGCTGTAGAGATTTTTGACCACATCCTGTGCAGACATTTGTAGCTCCTGTTCCATTCTCTTCCTTAGGGCTTCATAGGTTGAAAGAAAATCCAAGACTTGAGATTTAGTCTGATATTGCTCTGGATCTTCAACTGATTCCACCAAAAGATATAAGAATAGCAGTGCCTCATCACTTGGAGTAATTATCTCATCAATTAGGCATGAGGCTGCATCCAATGACATTCCTTCCCAAAATGTGTCATGATCAGAGTCAAAAGGCAGTCTAGACTCTGACTCAACATTAGACTCTGGTTCAGGTGTTTTCTTGATTTCAGAGTCTGGCTTTGCAGAAGCCTTGGGAGCATCTGTTTCCTGCAAAACAGGGTTAGTAATAATAACAGGCTTGTGTGTGTGTGCAGAATAAGCCTTCCTTAACCTTCTGTACTTCTTAGCAAAAGATTTCTCGGGAGACTCAATGTGAGAATCCTGAGGTATTTCCCTAGGTTTTTCAGAGTCTGTAGCCTTTTGAGAGTCTACAGACTTGGCTTGAAGGTTAGAATCAAGTGTATCATGACCTTCCTTTAGCAAAGAAAGTCCTTCAATAACTTGCTTCTCTAGTGGATTGAGCTCCTCATCACTGTGCTTATCTATAAGCCTAGATTGAATCAATTTTTTCCTCATTACAACTGGTGCCTGTTGAGAGACACCAGAGGTTGGTTTCTTTTTGGATTTTGGTTTGGAAGATTGTATAATTGAAGGGGATTGGGTGACTTGGGTAGGTGCAGGGGGACTCTCCATTACTTGTTCCTGCACCATTTCACCACCAAAAAATGAAGCATTGTAGATAGAAGGTTTGTAGGATGAGAGTTTTACCTGAATTACCTGTGGATATGTCATTGCAGGTAGACTCTTCTTTTTGTCATCAATTCTCTTAATGTTAGAGAATATCCTCCTTTGTTGTTTGTATGCCTGCACACAGCAATCATCTGCCAACTTGGTTGACATGTCAGGAATGAAGTGATTGAGGAGAATCATAAGAAATCTATGATAGTAGACTTTCTTTCTCCCCTCATGCACATTATTTAATTTTGTTCCCATTTGAGTGAGCAACATATCACCAATGTTGATTATTCTATCAAATAAGAGACTATGACCAATTTGATAAGTAATAGCAGTAATAGCATCAAATCCACTACACTTACCAGTAAAACACTTAGCAATTTGATCGAAGAAAAATGACCATTCTTTCCTTAAGTAAGGCCTAGTTATCTTGCTCATGTTATCTAAGCTAGCAGAATAACCTATTGCCTTAAACATGCTTTTAATGTCATCATCAGATACAATTTCATCAAAAGTAGACTTAACAGGCAGTTTAAACACAGAATTAAGCACATCTGCAGTGACATCAAATGTAGTTGAACCAAAGGTAAACATTATTTTACCTGGTTGATCCTGAGAAGGATCAACTACCTTTGCTGTGCTCCATGCTTGTGATACAGCAACCATGTGAATGACTGGTGATGCCTTGAGAATGTAGTGTAGCTCGGATTGTTCTAAGAAATCCATCACAGGGTAGTAGTCAGCGTCTACCCCTTTCTTATCTCCAAGAGCAGCAACATGATTTGTGGTCATGAACTCGAAATCTCCAAATATGAACGCAATCGCCTTGGGTCCTCTCATGACAGTAGAAACGGCAGCCATTAAAGTTGTTGAGTTGAAAGTGATGGAGAAGTTTGAAGAATTTAGCTAGGGTTCGTAAAAAGCTCTGAGAATATTTTTGCCTTAGAAATCAATTGCAATAAACAAGTGAGTAAATTGTATGAAAAATTCTATTTTGTTCAAGTTGCATACAATACACACGAGTCTACAGCCTGTCTCCGGTAAAAAAATAACTGTTACCGCCTATTTCAAGTCATTTGAACATTTTAAATGCAATCAGAGTCTGCAGGTGCGAATTTTAACCGTTTCAGAGTCTAGGCGATAATTTTCTCAGAGTCTACTGACTTTCAGAGTTTACAGACTCGTCAGAGTCTACAGACTCGTCAGAGTCTAGACTCTATCAAGGTAAAATACCAAGCAAAATGTTGCACTAATAATTAATCACAGTGTGTTAAGACAGGGACTATAATTAAAGTACATACCTTGCTTCTTGCAATTTTTGACCACTTACATATTTAACATACCTAATTCACCTACCAGTCTGAGAAAGGTAGACTCATCAAGTGATTTTGTTAAAATGTCTGCAATCTGTCTGTCAGTTGGAACATAGTGAAGTGTCACAGTACCATTTTCAACATGTTCTCTAATAAAGTGATACCTGACATCAATGTGCTTTGTTCTGGAGTGTTGGACTGGATTCTCTGCAATTTTAATAGCACTAGTATTATCACAATACATAGGAATATTTGAGAATGTTAGTCCATAATCAAGTAATTGATTTCTCATCCACAGGATTTGAGCACAGCAACTTCCAGCTGCAATGTATTCAGCCTCAGCTGTTGAGGTTGATACAGTCTGTTGTTTCTTGCTAAACCAAGAAATTAATCTGTTGCCAAGAAACTGGCATTGTCCTGTTGTGCTTTTCCTATCTACTTTGCATCCTGCATAGTCAGAATCTGAATAGCCAATTAGTAAAAAATCTGACTCTCTAGGATACCAAAGTCCAAAAGTTTGTGCCCCCTTGAGATATCTAAAAATTCTTTTCACAGCTATTAAGTGTGATTCTCTAGGGTCAGCTTGAAATCTAGCACACAGACAAGTTGCAAACATTATATCTGGTCTACTAGCAGTTAAATATAACAATGAGCCAATCATACCTCTGTAACTAGTGTTGTCAACTTTCTTACCCTTTGGGTCAGAGTCTAGCTTAGTAGCTGTTGACATGGGAGTTTTAGCAGATGCAGAATCTTGCATATCAAACTTCTTCAACAGTTCTTTTACATACTTTGTTTGATTGATGAAAATTCCATCATCATTCTGTTTGACTTGAAGCCCCAAAAAGAAGTTTAATTCTCCCATCATGCTCATTTCATAATTTGACTGCATTAGTTGACTAAACTTTTCACAGAGATTATCATTAGTAGATCCAAATATAATATCATCAACATAAATTTGGACAAGCAAAATATCACCTTTATATTTTCTAATAAAGAAAGTTTTGTCAATGGTACCTCTTGTGAATCCATTTTCTAGAAGGAATTTTGAAAGAGTTTCATACCATGCTCTAGGTGCTTGCTTCAATCCATATAGTGCTCTGTCTAACCTGTAAACATGATCAGGAAACTTTGGATCAACAAATCCTGGTGGTTGCTCCACATAGACTTCTTCTTCCAATTCTCCATTTAAGAAAGCACTTTTCACATCCATCTGATACACCTTGAATTTTGAATGAGCTGCAAAGGCTAGAAACATTCTAATAGCTTCCAATCTTGCTACTGGTGCAAAAGTTTCATCATAGTCAATTCCTTCCTCCTGTGAGTATCCTTTTGCAACTAGCCTTGCTTTATTTCTTACTACAGTTCCATTCTCATCAAGTTTATTTCTATATACCCATTTTGCACCAACCACTGATCTATTTCTAGGTCTTGGTACAAGTTTCCACACTTTATTTCTCTCAAATTCATTCAATTCTTCTTGCATTGCAATAATCCAATCAGGGTCTTGCAAGGCTTCCTCAATTTTCTTGGGTTCATTCTTTGAGAGAAAACAGCTATAAAGACATTCATTTTGAGTGGTTGTTCTTGTTTGTACACCACTCTCAGGATCACCAATTATCAAGTCAGGAGTGTGATTCCTTGTCCATTTTCTAGCAGGTGGAAGATTGGTTCTTGAACTTGAAACTCCCCCTAAGTCATTTGCATCTTCTGTATTTGAGTGAAATTCAAATGAAGAGGCTCCCCCTAAATTGCTTGACTCTGACAAGAGTTTAGAGTTGCTTGATCCAGACCCTGATGAGTTAGACTCTGTCTGTCTAGACTCTGTCTGGATAGACTCTGTCTGGGTAGACCCTGACCTGTTAGACTCTGAATTATTTGGAGTTAAATTTTCTGGCTCCCCCTCCGAATGTGCAGGTTCCTGTGTTAGTTCAGGATTTATTCTAGGGTCTTCATCCTCTTCTTCTTCATTTATCTCAGAACTTTTTAGATTTTCAAATTCCAGTGTTGTAGACTCTGACTCATCCTGTAATTCTGTAAACTTTTTATCATCAAATGCAACATGAATAGATTCCATAACAATTTTGGTTCTGAGATTAAACACTCTGAATGCTTTTGTGTTCGATGCATATCCAAGAAAGATTGATTCATCTGCCTTGGCTTCGAATTTGCTTAGATTTTCAGGATGTACTTTCAGTACATAACACTTGCATCCAAATATGTGAAAGTGTTTCACACTTGGCTTCTTGTCCTTTATCATTTCATAGGGAGTTTTTCCATGCATGTTTATTAGAGTGCAGTTTTGAGTGAAACATGCTGTATTGACTGCCTCAGCCCAAAAGTATACTGGTAGCTTAGACTCTGCCAACATTGTTCTGGCAGCTTCTATGAGTGTCCTATTCTTTCTTTCCACAACTCCATTTTGTTGAGGAGTTCCTGGCGCAGAAAATTGTTGAGTAATTCCCTTTGATGCACAGTGGTTCTCCATGATTGAATTCTTGAATTCAGTACCATTGTCACTCCTCAGAATTCTTACTGTTTTCTGTGATTTTCTTTCCAGAAAAGTGATATGATCTATTATGTGTTGTGAATCCTTTGAATTTAGAAAGAAAGCCCATGTGAATCTTGTAAAATCATCTACAATAACAAGAGTATATTTATTTTTGTTAATTGACATAACATTTACTGGACCAAATAAATCAAGATGCAGTAAATAAAAGGGTTCAGAAATGGTATTTATTGTCTTGCTCTTGAAGGATGATTTCCTTTGTTTTCCAAGTTGACATGCTTCACAAAGTCCATCTTGTACAAAATCAACCTGTGGTAATCCTCTTACAAGATTCTGTTTAACCAACTTGTTGAGTGTTTTGAAGTTGATGTGTGACAGTTTCTTGTGCCATTTCCAGCTCTCTTCAGTTGAGGCCTTGCTGTATAGACATGTGACTTCACTGTTTATGCAATCCTCCAAGCTGGCTTCATAAATGTTACCATGTCTGTGTCCTTTGAAAACCACAATGCCTGTTTCTTTGTGAGTCACAAGACACTCTTTGTTGTCAAAGCCAGTATGGTAACCTTTGTCTCCAAGTTGACTTATGCTTATTAAATTGTGCCTTAAGCCATCAACTAGAGCTACTTGTTCAATGATGACATTCCCAAGTACAATCTTGCCATATCCCAGTGTTTGTCCTTTGTTGCCATCTCCAAAGGATACTTCTGGGCCAGCCATTTCCTCAAAGTCTGTAAGCAGGGATTTCTTTCCAGTCATATGTCCTGAGCATCCACTGTCCAGGATTAGGGTTACTTTCTTTACCCTAGTTCCCTGTATACATAAAGCAACTAGTTAGATGTTTTGAGGACCCAAATAGTTTTGGATCCTTTTCTACTAATTTTAGGAGAAACAGGCTTAATAATTTTCACATTTGGCTTACCTGTCTCTTTTGTTGCTCTAGACTGTGGTGGAGTCTTAACAGTGTCATACTACTCTTATCAATAGAAGATTTTAGCTCATAAAAATTGTAATACAAATCATGATAGTCCCTACACATATATATAGAATGAAATATGCTACCACAGTGATAACAAGGTTTCTGTGGTATGTAGTGACTTTTCAGAGCCTGAGAAGGACTAGACTCTGATTTCTTCTCAATTTTTGTTTTACAATCTATAGCTAAATGGTTTTGGTTACCACATCTATAACACTTCTTTCTAGGAGCATTAGGATCTTTTTGATAATTATTAGCCTTATTGATGCCTTCCTTACCATTCATATTTCTCCTAGTTTTGGTGGACTCTGATAAGTTCTCTAGCCTTTCTTTTAACTTAGACTTAGACAAGTACCCTATGTTTATAATTTTCTTAGAGTTATTTGCCCCTGTTTCATCTGTCTTTTTGTCAACAACAGGGGGACTATTGACAGATGAGTTTGTGGCTTCAGTTTTTTCTTTAGGGATCACAAACTTAACAGGAACAAATGTACTTTTGTCTTTAGTCTTATTAATTTTGTTAGCTTCTTCATTGTTATCATTCTCAACAATAGGTCTTTTGTCTTGACTCTTGTCATAGCCTAGACCAGCAGTTTGACACACGTTTTGATTATTGAGAATTTCTTGAACTTTTCTTCCAGAGTCTGTCCAAACTTTAAACTTAAGCCTTTCTTCTTCTAGTTCTTTCCTAACATAGTCATAGGCTTTTAAAATTTCAGTGTAGTTATGACTATATTTCTCAGAATCCTTTTTGTATTGTTCCATTAATAATAACTCAGATTCTACATGACAATTCCTTTTAGTTAAGGCTAAATTTCTTCTCTCAACCTTTCACTTTTACTAGTGAGAGACCTACATGTTGTCATTATTTTATTAACCTCACTTTTCACAATCTCTATGCCATCAGAGTCTAAATTAATTAAGGATTCAGGAGTAAAGATTGATACCTGAGTTTTAGGAGATGAGGGTTCTTTGGGAGACTGTGATTTTCTTGAGGAGGATGCCATCAGTGCTAGATTTTCATAATCAATTTTATCCTCTGAGCTTGAGTCTGCCCAGTCATTTCCTGTTGATAGAAGTGCTTTTCCTTTTCCTTGACTTTTTGACTTTCTGCATTCACTGGCAAAGTGCCCAAATATTCCACAGTTGAAACATTTGACCTTTGCTTTGTCAAGTTTGATAATTGTACTCTTGCTCTTCTCAACCTTTTCATCTTCCTTCTTGAATGATGGCCATTTTGCTAAATTTGCCAGTTCTTTTGTTGAATTTCATTCTTTTGAAATTTTTAGCAAACATAGCCATCATTTGACTTAGATCAAACTCTTCATCAGAATCAGAGTCTGTGTCAGTAGACTCTGACTCCACAGTAGCTTTACCCTTCTTTCTTGAATCCTTGATTCTTGCTTCTGTGGATGGTTCCTGTTGTTCTTTCTCAGACTCCATCAAGAGTGCCACAGATTTTGTCTTTACAGACTTCTTATTCTTTCTCTGTTGCATCTCCAAATCATATGTCTTGAGTCTGCCCTACAATTATGTTGGGTTCCGAGGCATAAAACGCAGCGGATTAAACGTAAATATAACGAAAAATTTCGGAACCCTAACGCAGGATCATGTATAAGATTGACAGATTATGGTGAAACGGAATCATACCTTTGTCTGGTCTTGACTTACACGAACTCAACGGAGATCCTAGCTTTCACGACTTGTGTCTTCCTCTCGAAAGCACCTCTATGGTATCCACACGAGCACATTCAAGAACGTCTCACGATCTTGATTACGGAATGGATGTACTAGCCTCCTTTGATGATTTCGAATTCTGCCTCTGCCTTTTCTCTCTACCTTTGCTACTGCTAGGGTTCGTTTTTCTTAAAAACTTAATCCTTATTAACCCTACATTATCTATTTATAATGGTTGGTTAATAGGCCCATAATAGCAACCCATAACAGCAAAACCTAACTCATGTAGGTTTAGGATTAAATAATAAAACCGAATTTTATTATTTAATTAATAACTAAGTCACACTTAATTATTAATGGCAGAATTCAAATTCGAATTTATATTATTTTAATTAATTAAGTCTCACTTAATTAATATAATAAAATTCAAATAATCATCAATTAATTTAAATCTATAATTTAAATTAATTATTCCTTTAAGTACTCTATGTGTGTGACCCTATAGGCTATTATTTAATTAGCAATAATTTTATTCTCCAATAAAATTATAAACAATGAGCGGTATCTAGTAATACATCATTGCTACCCAATTAAATAATAATTAAATCGTGATTCGATAAAACCTTTCGTGATTAATGTTTCAGTGTAATATAATTCCTTTAACCATATATATTATAGATTAAACTCGAGGCATGTATTTAGTCATCCTCTTCAACATTTAATCCGGGTTTACTTGATCCATGAGTAGACTATGAAAACAAATCATTATTTGAGCACGACCATGCATTTTATAGTCTCACTCAATCAAGAGGCCAATAATATCTCTCCTAATTATAGCAGGGTTAAATCCTTTATCTATCATTCATATTTCTCATACGACTCATGATATACCCGATGTCCACTTTTATCATCACCCGGTCAAAGGTAACTTTTAATATAGTCAAAGTATATTAATCCTCGTATAGAAATATAATGATCTCAAGTCAAAGGATCATTACACCATTATCACTGTGAGTCTTTCTTATGACTTTATTAAACATAAAGAATCTCACTGTGGGTCTGTCCAGTATCATGTACTCCTACATGTACCTATGTATTGACTTTAGTATCCCCATACTTATAACCAATGAGATGTGGTTATCAGTCAAACAACATACTAGTCTATTTATGTATTATTATTGTCCTATAATAATAATACTCGACTAGGGACATTTAAGAATATGATATATTATATAATCTCAAGTTCAAGTCATGTACTAAACTATACAATGTGTATCATGATTCTAAGGACATTTATTATGCTAACAAATATATCGCAGTAATTAAAGTTATAATAAATACGTTTATTGAATAATCAATTGACATAAAGGTTTATCAAAATAAACATTGTATTGCCTCTAGGCCACCTACACCAACAATCTCCCACTTGCACTAGAGCCAATCACCCATGTATTTAATACCCATGGAACTAGTGTGACCGTCGTGCTTCTTCTGCGACAAGCCTTTGGTCAGTGGGTCTGCAATGTTATCATTTGTGTGCACTTTACATATGTGTATGTCACCCCTTTCATTAATCTCTCGAATGAGGTGATATCTCCTGAGTATGTGTTTGGTTCGGGAGTGAGCTCTAGGTTCTTTAGCCTGTGCAATGGCTCCATTATTATCGCAGTATAGATCAATGGGATCTGCGATCGATGGAACCACTCCCAAATCAGTAATGAATTTTCGAATCCAAACAGCTTCCTTAGCCGCTTCACAAGCTGCAATGTACTCAGCCTCCATTGTAGAATCAGCTACTGTTTCTTGTTTTGAACTCTTCCAACTTACAGCACCTCCGTTTAGACAAAACACAAAACCAGACTGTGATACAGTATCATCCCTGTCTGTTTGAAAACTTGCATCGGTGTAACCTTTTACAACCAGTTTTTCCTCTCCTCCATACACCAAGAATGAATCTTTAGTCCTTTTCAAGTACTTTAGAATATTCTTGACAGCCGTCCAGTGACCTTCACCTGG
Organism: Oenanthe sinensis; assembly: GCA_028671895.1. Lineage (NCBI taxonomy): Eukaryota > Viridiplantae > Streptophyta > Magnoliopsida > Apiales > Apiaceae > Oenanthe > Oenanthe sinensis. The sequence goes on along the minus strand of CM053804.1, from coordinate 17,232,754 downwards.
ATTAGATTGGTATATGCTCGTCATGCTTAAAGCATACGAAACATCTGGGCGAGTACATACCATCGCATACATGATGGATCCAATTGCTGAGGCATATGGAACCTTACTCATGCGGTCCTTGTCATCCAATGATTTCGGACACTGATCTTTAGAGATCGTTATCCCTTGAGACACGGGGACATATCCCCTTTTTGCATTTTTCATACCAAAACGATGCAAAACCTTATCGATGTATGTACTCTGACTTAGACCGATCATCCTTCTAGATCTATCCCTATAGATCTTCATTCCTAGAATGTAGGATGCTTCTCCTAAGTCTTTCATAGAGAAGTTGCTCCCTAACCAAATCTTAACAGCCTTGAGAGAAGGTATGTCATTCCCCATTAGTAGTATGTCATCAACATATAGTACTATGAATGCCACATGGCTCCCACTAACCTTCTTATAAACACAAGGTTCATCTTCGTTTTGAACAAAGCCATACTCTTTGACTGTTTTATCAAAACGGATATTCCATCTCCTAGAGGCTTGCTTCAATCCATAAATGGATCGACATAATTTACATACCTTGCTAACATTCCTTGGATCGACAAAACCTTCAGGTTGTGTCATGTACACATCCACATCCTCTTCAAGGATTCCGTTAAGGAAGGCTGTTTTGACATCCATTTGCCAGATTTCATAATCATGGAATGCTGCAATAGCAAGCAAAATCCTTATGGACTTGACCATAGCCACTGGTGAGAAAGTCTCATCATAGTCAATACCATGAATTTGTCTGAAACCTTTTGCAACTAGCCTTGCTTTATAGGTCTGAACATTTCCATCCATGAAAGTTTTCTTCTTGAAAACCCATTTGCACCCTATGGGTTTTACCCCTTCAGGTGGATCAACCAAAGTCCATACTCGGTTTTCGTACATGGAATCCATCTCGGATTTCATGGCTTCTAGCCATCTCTTAGAGTCTGGACTGTTCATAGCATCTTGGTATGTGAGAGACTCATCTTCATCTATGAGCATCAAATCACCACATTGAGTCAAGAGAAATCCATATCTCTCTGGCTCATGGCGAATTCTACCAGTTCTACGAATAACCTGTGTTTGTTGAGCATTATCATTATCCTGCTCCTGTTCCACTTCAGGTTCAATGCTATTTTGTGGTTCTCGATCTTCATCGAGGTCTATAGTTCTCCCACTGTTTCTTTTGGAAACAAAATCTCTTTCCATGAAAACAGCGTCTCGAGCAATAAACACCTTCTGCTCAGAAGGACTATAAAAATAATACGCCTTTGTTTCTTTAGGGTATCCCACAAAATTGCACTCTTCAGATTTAGGTCCAAGCTTGTCAGATACTTGACGTTTCACAAACGCCTTGCATCCCCAAACTTTCATAAAGTTCATGCCTGATCGTTTCTTCTCCCATATCTCATATGGAGTCTTTTGAACCTTCTTAGTAGGAACACGGTTAAGTGTGAAAGCCGTTGTTTCTAGAGCGTAACCCCAGAAACTAATTGGAAGATCTGCATGACTCAATATCGATCGCACCATGTCCAACAAGGTGCGATTTCTCCTCTCTGAAACTCCATTCCATTGAGGTGTACCTGGCGGAGTGAGTTGTGATACAATACCACACTCCTTTAAATAATCTTTAAATTCTGTGCTCAAGTATTCTCCTCCACGATCAGATCGTAAGATTTTAATACTTGTGCCTCCGCCAATTTGCTTCTCTACTTCAGCCTTGTATTATTTGAACTTTTCAAAAGAATCGGATTTATTCTTCATAAGATATACATATCCATATCTACTGAAATCATCAGTAAATGTTATGAAGTAGTAGTAGCCTCCTCTAGCCATCACACGCATTGGGCCGCATACATCACTATGTATTAGCTCCAGACGTTCAGTGGCCCTTTGACCCTTACCAGTGAAAGGGGCTTTAGTCATTTTACCAAGCAAACAAGATTCGCATTCTTGGTATGATTCAAAATCAAACTTATCCAAATATCCATCCTTATGTAATTTGGATATGCGTTTCTCATTTATATGGCCTAGACGACAATGCCAGAGGTATGTTTGATTTGAGTCATTAACTTTAAGTCGTTTGTTTTCTATATTACAGACAGGATTATCTAAGTCAAGAACATATAAACCATTAAACAAACGCGCAACACCATAGGTTAAATCATTCAAAGCAAAAGAGCAACTATTGTTCTTTATTGTAAACGAAAAACCTTTCTTGTCCAAACAAGAAACAGAAATAATGTTTCTGCGAATCGCAGGCACGTAATAACAATTTTCCAGTTCTAAAACTAGCCCAGAGGGCAAAGATAAATAATATGTTCTACAGCTAAAGCAGCAACTCTTGCTCCATTGGCAACTCGTAGGTCCATTTCTCCTTTAGCCAATGTCCTACTTCTCTGCATTTCCTGCACATTTATACAAATATGAGAAACACATCCAGTATCCAATACCCAAGATGTAGAAATAGACAGATTGACTTCTATAACATATATACCTGAAGTAGAAGCTTGCTCAGCCCTCTTCTTCTTCAGATCCTCCAAGTAAACTGAACAGTTTCTCTTCCAGTGACCAGTTTTCTTACAGTAGTGACATTCACCCTTAGCGACCCCACCTTTAGGCTTTAAAGCCTGTTTGGGACCTGACTTTGGCTTGGGTGTAGAATCAGAACCTGTCTTCTTCTTACCCTTCCACTTGCCTTTCCCTTTGGCCTTACCTTTATTGCCCACCATCAGTATGGGAGCAGGTTCAGCCGTCTTCATGTTGGTCTCATATGTTCTCAACATAGCCAACAATTCAGTAGGTGTTTTGTCAAATTCATTCATGTTGTAGTTTATGATAAACTGGGTGAATTTGTTGTTCAAAGAATTCATGATTAGGTCAATACCAATTTCCTGAATAATCGGGAAACCCAAAGTATCAAGATACTCAATGTAACCAATCATCTTCAGAACATGTGGGCCAACTGGTTCACTTGCCCCTTGTTTGCAATTAAAAAGTGACTTGCTCGTGTTGAACCTTTCTTGACGAGTTTGGCTTGCAAACATGCTTTGCAAGTACTCATAGATAGTATATGCATCCATATGCACATGCTGTCTTTGAAGCTCAGCACTCATAGTTGCCAACATAAGACATGCAACATCAGTTGCATCATTCTCATCCTTTGTGTGGGCCGCTCGTTCCTCAACAGTAGCGCCCTCAGGAAGGGGACCTGCCGGAGGAATATCAATGACATGAAGCTTGCGCTCCTGCCTGAGGACAATCCTCAAATTCCTCTGCCAGTCTAGGAAGTTGTTTCCTCCTGTCAGCTTATCCTTCTCAAGGACAGATCGTACGGATAGTGTGTTTGTGTTGTTTGTCATTATTTGGTATCTACAATGATAAAAGCGCAAAATAAACATTAGATTGTCTGAGTTATTTATTATGTTCAAATGATTATGATACATTCATAATATATCTCCCACTATTTTTATCAAATCAATAGCCCTTACTATTAATTTGGAAAGTATATCCCATAATTCTTTCTAGTGAGCCAAGATCCATATTTCGTCATGTCCAAAGACAACCACTGGAAGTCCTTAAAAATGATTATTTAGGTAGACAACAGTTGTCAATTATATCATATATAATTCTTGGATAGTTTGGTGAGCAACGATTGATCTTATCTATCTAATATAATTTTAACCAAACTCTATGCTTCTAAGTTCATAATGGTTGAATATAACCGTTTACTTTCACCTTATTATGACGACTCAGTTAAGTTTGACCCAATGATACAACGGCCGAATATAACCGTTTATATTCGTCGCATCTCACCATGATAGATAGGAGTCCCCTGCCACTGACAGTCTTTCCCCTAATCGATCTAGGATTCGATGAGTGTTCATTCATTGGAAAGCATCCGATTAAAACATAATATTTTGTTAAGGGGTTTATAAAATTTATGACGATCATGATCACATCATGAAGAGATCCTCAATTTTTCCTTGAACTAAATATTTCAAATTGACATCTTAAATTGTTCCTTTCCCAGGTAGATGGAGGATACCAGTGGTCACACTTAAAACCAATCAGCCTTACGAATACGCATATCCGTTTTTGTCAGAAAATCCCAATTATAGATATCAAAATCCATATTCAATTCCGTGTTTTAAAAATCCATATTTCATAAACACAAGAATCTCATGATCGTTTGTTAATTTTAAAATCTTAAATCGTTACAAATTTTATCTTTTTTAGCATGGCAAGCATGGCATGGGTGACGTATCTAATACATGCATACATCATTAATCTAATTAAAGCATGCATCTTCTACTCTACACATACATTCATACATCAATATGTAAAGTGCAGTATGTAAACGTGCTTGGTTATGGCCCCTTTCCTATGTGATCCTTTCGAGCTAATGAAAGGATCAAAGTCAATCTATGGTGGTGAAATATAAATACAATTACATGTCTTCATTCTTCTTTTATCCATGGGTGCTTGCTCCTCTTCTTGGATCATCCTTCAATCTTCAAGTACATTACATGGAATAATTGAATACAACCTATACTAATGTACTTACATAAGAAAACTCGTGTTACATTCGAGGTTAAACAATTACAAGAATGAAGAAAACGACATGCAAGTCGTATTTATAAAACCAAAACCAAAACCATTAATCTAGGGGTCTAAGGGGCATAACCAGCACCATGCTCAAGTACACAAAATAAAATATTGCGGGGGTCCGGGGGAGGCAGCCCCTGGGCGGGGGTTCGGGGGCGGCAGCCCCCGGGCGGGGTCTGGGGGCGGCAGCCCCCAGCTTGGAAATTTTTTATTTTCGAAGACCAGTCCTATTCAGAAATCATCAATTTCTGAACTACAGATCATATCTGTTGGCCTTTTTCCCCATTGCAATTTATACAGTTTCAGAAGCATGTATCATATACATACTTATCATATCCCAGTCAACAAATCATGTCCAACACAATCTGTCCACCAGTTTATATCACTATACAACCTGACCCTCATGCATAATATACAAATCGCAATAAGGCATATAAATCATTCATGGCAAATCATTAACATGCTAGTATCATTAACCATGTACTCATTATACGAATAACCAGATACTCATCATATAACAATTTTTAATCATACATATCATGTCATGGCAGAAGCATAGCAGTCTCATAACAGGCATGGCAGTCTCATAACAGGCATGGCAGTAGCATAGCAGAAGCATGGCAGTGGCATAACAGATTATGACAAAGCAGTAGCATGGCATGGCAGTCACCAAAATAGGCATGTATGCATCAAATACATAAAACACGTAACCAAATCAGTCCCTTATACACGTAGCTTTGATGCCATTATTGGGTTCCGAGGCATAAAACGCAGCGGATTAAACGTAAATATAACGAAAAATTTCGGAACCCTAACGCAGGATCATGTATAAGATTGACAGATTATGGTGAAACGGAATCATACCTTTTTCTAGTCTTGACTTACACGAACTCAACGGAGATCCTAGCTTTCACGACTTGTGTCTTCCTCTCGAAAGCACCTCTATGGTATCCACACGAGCACCTTCAAGAACGTCTCACGATCTTGATTACGGAATGGATGTACTAGCCTCCTTTGATGATTTCGAATTCTGCCTCTGCCTTTTCTCTCTACCTTTGCTACTGCTAGGGTTCGTTTTTCTTAAAAACTTAATCCTTATTAACCCTACATTATCTATTTATAATGGTTGGTTAATAGGCCCATAATAGCAACCCATAACAGCAAAGCCTAACCCATGTAGGTTTAGGATTAAATAATAAAACCGAATTTTATTATTTAATTAATAACTAAGTCACACTTAATTATTAATTGCAGAATTCAAATTCGAATTTATATTATTTTAATTAATTAAGTCTCACTTAATTAATATAATAAAATTCAAATAATCATCAATTAATTTAAATCTATAATTTAAATTAATTGTTCCTTTAAGTACTCTATGTATGTGACCCTATAGGCTATTATTTAATTAGCAATAATTTTATTCTCCAATAAAATTATAAACAATGAGCGGTATCTAGTAATACATCATTGCTACCCAATTAAATAATAATTAAATCGTGATTCGATAAAACCTTTCGTGATTAATGTTTCAGTGTAATATAATCCCTTTAACCATATATATTATAGATTAAACTCGAGGCATGTATTTAGTCATCCTCTTCAACATTTAATCTGGGTTTACTTGATCCATGAGTAGACTATGAAAACAAATCATTATTTGAGCACGGCCATGCATTTTATAGTCTCACTCAATCAAGAGGCCAATAATATCTCTCTTAATTATAGGAGGGTTAAATCCTTTATCTATCATTCATATTTCTCATACGACTCATGATATACCCGATGTCCACTTTTATCATCACCCGGTCAAAGGTAACTTTTAATGTAGTCAAAGTATATTAATCCTCGTATAGAAATATAATGATCTCAAGTCAAAGGATCATTACACCATTATCACTGTGAGTCTTTCTTATGACTTTATTAAACATGAAGAATCTCACTGTGGGTCTGTCCAGTATCATGTACTCCTACATGTACCTATGTATTGACTTTAGTATCCCCATACTTATAACCAATGAGATGTGGTTATCAGTCAAACAGCATACTAGTCTATTTATGTATTATTATTGTCCTATAATAATAATACTCGACTAGGGACATTTAAGAATATGATATATTATATAATCTCAAGTTCAAGTCATGTACTAAACTATACAATGTGTATCATGATTCTAAGGACATTTATTATGCTAACAAATATATCGCAGTAATTAAAGTCATAATAAATACGTTTATTGAATAATCAATTGACATAAAGGTTTATCAAAATAAACATTGTATTGCCTCTAGGGCACCTACACCAACAAATTCTTCTAGAGTTAGTTCATCCAAATCTCTAGCTTCTCTTATGGTTGTAGTCTTATTGTCCCACTCTTCAGGAAGTGCTCTCAGAAACTTGGTGTTCGTATCTTCAGAATCATAAACCTTACCAAGCATAGCCATCTCATTCAATAGTTTTGTAAACCTATCATACATCTCAGTGATAGATTCTCCAGATTTTGCTTCAAAGTACCCATACTCTTGAATAAGCAAAGACCTAGCATTCTTCTTGACAACTTTAGTCCCTTGACAGTGCACCTCAAGTTTTGTCCACATCTCCTTAGCAGTCTTGCATGATATGACACAGTTAGTTAGAACAGAATCTAAACTATTAAAGAGAATGTTCTTTACTTTTGCCTTCTTAAGGACATTTTCTTTGTCCTCTTTTGTCCATTCAGCCTTTGGTTTCTCAACGAGGTGTTCTTCAGTTATTTTGCCTTCCTCATTGATTTGAGGCACAATTTTTAAGGGCACAAAGGGTCCTTCATTAATCCTGTCAAGATAGTCAGGGTCTGTTGCTTCCAGATGGTGCAGCATCTTAACCTTCCAGTGGGTGAACTCGTTTCTCTTAAGTATAGGAATCTTAGAATTGCCATCTTTGTTTCCCGACATCTTTGATCGATTTTAAACGTTAGGCTCTGATACCAATTGTTTTCCCAGTCGTACAAGTAGAAGGGGGGGTTGAATACTTGTATGTCTTTTCCGCCCGATTTAAAATCAAATTAAGAACAAACTCAAACACAAAAATATGAATAAGTACTGTTTTGTATTATTGATTTGTGAATACAAAACTCTCCTAGGGTGTACACAAACCCTAGCAGCTTCTCTGTGTTTATCACAACAACTTTCTCTATTTATATGCTCTCACAAAATTTCACTCAGATAATTATGCTTCGACTTCCACTCTTTTACAATTAGGTTACATAGAGTTTATATAGAGAGCTGCCTATCAACTAATAACAGAAAGATAAATTACAATAGGAATAGAATTCCTAATTATTAGTTGACAGTTTCCTTCTAGAATTCTCTTTCTTTCCCATAGCATATCTGCAATATATTTATCTTGATCTTCGAAGACTTTCCATTCCTGTGATCTTCTTCCAAATTTAACCTCAACTGTATAGACTCTGAAATCTTCAGACTCTGATGATCTTCAGACTCTGATCACATGTAGACTCTGATAGATCATAGACTCTGATAGTCTATAGACTCTGATCACTTTCCAGACTCTGATCTTCATGCAGACTCTGGTTTCACTTTCTACAGAAATTCTTCTAAGTACAAGTAACATGAATGTTGACCATCTAGACTCTGATTATACATTTCAGAGACTAGAAAGACTTTTTACAGATAAACTGAGCTAGACCCTGTTCTAGTATTTTGTACATCATCAAAATGAATATATTCCTAACACTATGAATGAGAATAATTGTAGAATACTGAAGGCTTTGCCTCCGAATTGGAAAGTAAAGGTGACTACGATAAAGGAAATGCATAACCTCAATATCTACACTATTGATAACTTATTCAGTAATCTTCGTGCATATGAAGAAGATAATATTCCAGAAAAGGTTATTCCTAAAGTGGATGATAAAAAGAAAAATATGGCCTTATAGGCTATATTGATCGATGATGATGAAAATAGAGATGATCTAAACGAAGAGCTCCAAAATTTAGATGAGCAAAATATTGAACTTCTAAGGAGGCAACTTCGTAGAGTTCTCCAAAGTAAGGCTCATATGTATGGAAAAGGATTCTTTAAATCGAACAACGAAAACAATGTGTTCAATTATAAAGAAAGACCTAACTACAAGAGTACTTATCTGGTAAACAACTACAACCAAGGCAGAGTATTACAGCAAGTTCCTAATGCTTACAACAATGCCAACAAATATGTTCCTAACAAACCAAAGGAACAAGTTGTCGAAGAGCCACAAGATCTTTTCTTTTAATGCAAACAACCGGGCCACTTTAAACGGGAATGTCCTAAGCTTGCTAAGAGAGATGTGTTCTCGTGGCTGAAAACGGTTGGGATCTAAGTGAGGATGAAGCTGAACAAGAATCAACTGAAGAGATTGTAAATCTATGTCTCATGGGACTAAGTGATGCATTTACTTCAGAAAATCAACCTTCCACTTCTACTCAATAGGTAAACTCGCCTTCTATCACTGCTTTTGAATCAAGTATCAATGATTCAGATTTTATTCAAAGATTGAAATTAAGCTATGATAAGCTTAATAGTAGATTTTATTTGAAGAAAAATGCATATTTCAATAAAAGGAAGTGAGATTGATGAATGAATTACATATCAAATACAATGAAAAAAATTCTAGTCTCTCTTCAAAACAATCGATTAAAACATGAGAACAATCATTTTCAAGAAATCAAAAGAAATCTTGAAGTTGAAATATGTTATCTTGATGTTCATACCGAGGAGCTAAAAATTGAAAGAGGTCAACTAAGAGATGACAATTAAAACATACGTGTTGAACTTTCTGATTTAAAAATTCGATATCAAATAATTTTTTATTCGAATGCTTCATGTCACTCTCGTATTGAACAACATGAAGAAACTTTAAATGATAAAATCGAGGAAGAGTCATCAAAAGCATTTGATTTAAGAGAAAAGGAGTTTCTCTATGAGTTGGGACAAAAGGGAAATGAAGTAGTCTACTTTGAAGATCTTATTAAAAAAGATCTTGAACGTAAGGCTCAACTTTCCAATGACATCGAAACAACTCAGAAAGAATCCCTTAGACTCAAAAGCGAAAATGATAAACTCTTGTCCCAAATTTGTGATCAAGAAATTTTCTTGAAAAACAGGGTCAACAACCTTGAAAAAGAAAAGACTAATCTTGAGAACAAAATTCGTCAATTTACCAAAAGCAATGAATTCATTGATGGATTACTAAACTATGGTTGAATGGGATGAAACAATGAATGTTTAGGATATGATCCAAATATTTCTGTCCAAAAGAAAGATCATACTCCTAAAATAAAAAAATATGAAGTTCCTAAACGACCTTCAATTATTTGTTCCTATTGCAATAAAAGTGGACATGATCGTCTCTTTTGTAAGGCAAAGAATGATGTTGAGAAAGGTAAACTTATGTGGGTTCCTAAAGGGACAAAACCATATAAGAGGAATAACAAGAAGAAATGTCATGCAATGGTAAAGAAAGTGTCAAATGATCAGAGACGACTAAACTTTCTCTATCATCAACAACTGATTTCATATCATTCTCAAAACACTTCCAACCATGAAAATTTTAGAAATACGTATCCTCATGTTCATGCATATGATTCTCACACTAAAAATATAATGCTTATACGAGACAAAATGCATTATCATCTAGGAACTATGCATCTAAAAAATTGTATGAATATGAAAGTGTTTATCCTGTACCTAGATTTATAAATATTGTTTCACAAGAATGGTACTATGGACTAACCCCTGGACCCTTACCTAGAAATGGTACCACTTGTTTTAACTAAAATGTTATGCATGTATGCTTTACTGCTAAACAATGCATGTCGTACCTTGATAGTGGTTGTTCAAGACATATGACTGGAAATAATTCACTCTTGACCAATATCAAAAAGGTAATCAATGGAAATGTAACGATTGGAGATAGCAGTAAGGGGAACATAATTAGAATTGGTGACATTTGAGCATCTCAATTTAAGATATCAAATGTATAACTAGTCACTGGACTAAAGTACAATTTTCTCTCAATTAGTCAGCTGTGCAACAGTGGATGTAAGGTAATTTTTCATCCGACTTAGTGTTCAATTTTTGACAAAAATGGAAAACTAGTTCTTAAGTGTCCACGTGATAAGAACGTATACACGTGTGACATACGGAATTATAGTAACGTTTGTCTTATGACCACGAATGATGATCCATGGTTATGGCAATGAAGGTTGAGCCATGTAAACATGAAACTCATTAAGAACATTTGTTTGAAAGAACATGTTTGTGGTTTGCCGAAATTGTGTTAGTAATTGTGCTCTAGAGACAATACTTTTTATATTTTAAGGAAAATATTTATTATTAAGGATTATGTTTTATTAATTATTATTTATTTATTCTGTTTATTTACTACGTAATAAATTGAAAGCATAATAAATGTCCTTGGAATTTTGATACGTATTATATATCTTTAAGTATGTGACTTAAAAATGAGATTATATGAATAGTATCATATTCCTAAAATTCCCTAGTCGAGTATTATTATTTAAGGACAATAATAATGCACAAAGACTAGTATGTTTCTTGACAGATGACCACATCTCATTGGTCATATGTATGGTGATACTAAAGTCAAGAACATAAGTGCATGTATCAATGCATGGCACTAGAATGACCCGCTGTGAGATTCTACATGTTAAATAAGTCTCATAAGTCATTCTCACTGTGATAATGTTGTAATGATCCTTAGACCTGAAATCATTATATTTCTATACGAGAATTAATATACTTTGATTACATTAAAAGTTACCTTTGACCGGGTGATGATAAAAGTGGACATTGGATATATTATGAATCTTATGAAAAATATGAATGATCTAGATGGGATTTAATCCAACTAATTTTAGGAGTGATATTATTGGCCTCTAGTTTGAGTGAGACTATGAAATGCACGGCCGTGCTCAAATGTTGATTTAATTTTAATAGTCTACTCATCGATCAAGAAAATAAAGATTAAATTATGAAGAGGATGACACGAGACATGCCTTGAGTTTAATCTATAATATCAAGATTAAAGGGATTATATTACATGGAACATTATTCACGAAAAGCTTAATCGAATCACCTATTTATTATTATTACCTGGGTAGCAATGATGTATTACTAGATGCCGCTCATTGTTTATAATTTTAATTAGATATTAAAATTGTTGCCAACGTAATAATAACCTACAGGGTCACATACAAAGAACGCTTGAAGGAGAAATAATTTAAATTGTGAATTTAAATTAAATAAGTAATTTATTTTATTTATGAGATTAATTAAGTATGACTTAATTGATTATATAAATAGAATAAATGAATTATTTAAACTAATTCTAAAATTAATAATTAAGTGAGACTTAATTAAATAATTTAGAATTTTTGATTAGTATTAATTATAATTGGATTATAATTAGAAAACTTATTCCTCTTTCTATATAATCTCTTTATGGGCTGATTTAATTTTAGAGACATATTTTTACTGAAACCCTAGCCGTTTTGAGAAAAGAGGAAGATATAGAGAGATAAGCAGTTTTCGGGTGCTAGTACACATCAATCCTTCATGAAAAGTGTTCGTGTGGATACCGTAGAGCGTAGATCGCGAGAGCGGGATACGTGGTGATTAAACAAGCTTTGGACCTCCATTAATCTTCCATTAATGAACTGTTAAAGCTTCTAAAGGTATTTATTCTTTATCTCCGAATTAAATCTTTTGTTTTCTCATGGATCCTACGGAGGGTTTCGCTATTTTGATTTATTTTTCGCATTTATTCCGCTGCGTTTGTGCCTCGAAACCCTTCAAATTGAACTTCGTGAAAAATCATATATGTGAGGCTTGTGAAATCGGAAAACAAATTCGAGCTTCTCACAAAGCCAAGTTCATGGTGTCTACTAGTAGACCACTTGAATTATTGCATATGGATCTTGTCAGACCCATACCAGTTCTAAGTTTAGGCGGATGTTCATACACTCTCGTTATAGTGGATGATTTTTTCCGATATACTTGGATTGAGTTTCCCAATTCTAAAAGTGATCTTTTGTATCATTTTCTATTTCGTGCAAGAAAGTTCAAAATCAACAAGGCACATCGATTGTCTATATAAGGACTGATCATGGCCGAGAATTTGAAAATTCTAATTTTATTCACTTTTGTAATGAAAGTGGTATTACTCATAACTTATGTCCTCCTTATACACCTCAGTCAAATGGGTTATTGAAAGGAAGAATAAAATGCTTCAAGAAATGGAAAATACAATGTTATATGAATAACGTTGACCTAAATATTTTTGGGTCGAAGCAATGTCTACAACTTGTCATGTTCTTAACCGAGTACTACTGCGCCCTATTATATTAAAAACTCCGTATGAGTTATATTCTAATAAAACTCCAAAGATAAGTTATTTTAAATTCTTTGAAAGTAAATGCTATATTTTGAATATGAAAGACTACCTCACAAAATTTGATCCCAAATCGAGTGAAAGAGTATTTCTTGGTTGTTCAAAGGATAGCAAAGCTTATCGTGTCTTTAACTTGAAATCTTTGTTGGTTGAAGAATCTATGAATGTTGCATTCAATGAATCTAAACCACGATCAAAGTTCAAAAATCTTGTTGAAAAGGAAACTCACCATCTAGATAATGAACCTATCGATATTGAGAAAGCAATTCGGGAGTTCGAAAATATAGATTTGGGCACTTCAACCCTCAGAAATCCCCTTATAGAACAAGAATCTGAAATTGAACTTCCTCCGAAAATTCCATTTGTTAGAAATCATCCAATTGAGAATGTATTGGGTGAACTATCAAATGGAGTTCAAACAAGATCTCAAGTTCATAATATAGTCAATCATATAGCTTTCTTGTTCCAAGAAGAGCCAAAAATGGCCAAAGAAGCTTTGTTAGACGAGGATTAGATTTTTACTATGCAAGAAGAATTAAACCAATTCACTCGAAACAAAGTTTGGAAATTAGTTCCACAACCTCACAATACTTCTATTATCGGTACCCGATGGGTCTATCAAAATAAGTTGGATGAGGATGAAGATGTATCAAGAAATAAAGCTAGATTGGTTGCCAAGGATATACTCAAATGGAAGGTATTGACTTCGATGAAACTTCTACACCAGTAGCAAGAATCGAATCCATTCGAATGTTCTTAGCTTTTGCGTGTCATAAAGGATTCAAGGTTTACCAAATGGATATAAAATCTGCATTTCTAAATGGTGTGCTAGACGAAGAAGTCTATGTTCGACAACCACCTTGATTTGAGGATCATGTTAAAGCGTTGTATGGTCTTAAACAAGCTCCAAGAGCTTGGTTTGATACACTAGCAAGTTCCTTGTTGAAAATGGTTTTAAAAAGGGAACTGCTGATACAACCTTATTTACAAAATACGACCTCGAAGATATTTTACTCGTTTAGATCTACGTTGATGATATCATTTTTTGTTCAACCAAAGAATCACTATGTCAAGAATTTTTTGAAAAAATGAGTAAAGAATTTGAAATGAGTATGATGGAAGAATTGAATTTCTTTCTCGGATTGCAAATCAAACAGTCAAATGATGGGATTCATATATCCCAGTCTAAGTACTATAAAGAAATGCTAAAGAAATTCGAGATGGAAAATGCTAAACAAATTAACACTCTTATGTCTATCTCAGAAAAATTAACTGAAGAACCTAAGGGAACTCTAGTTGAATTAAAGAGATACTGTGGTATGATAGGAAGCTTTTTATACATTACCGCTAGTAGGCTTGATATTCAATACAGTGTCTGCAAGTGTGCAAGGTTTCAAGCCACTCCTAAAAAATCTCATGTTACTGCGGTCAAAAGAATTTTTAGATATCTGAAAGGAACTATAGATGTTGGTCTTTGGTATCCGAAAGGTCAACCATTTGATCTAGTTTATTTTTCGGACTCAGACTTTGCTAGTCATTTAATTGACAGAAAAAGTACCAGTGGTACATGTCAGTTTTTAGGAGGTTGTCTGGTTTCTTGGTTTTTGAAGAAACAAAACTTAGTTTCCATGTCAACTACTGAAGCTGAATATATAGCTGCAACAAACTGTTGTGCTCAAATTATCTGGATGAAGCAAACACTAGCTGATTATACGGTCAAATTCGATGTTGTATCAATTAATTGTGATAATACAAGTGCAATTGATCTAAGTAAGAATTCAGTCTTACATGCTAGATCAAAGCATATTGATATAAGACATCACTTTTTACGAGACCATGTTATTAAAGGTGATGTTAAGTTGGTACACATTGATACCGAACATAATATCGCAGATATTTTCACAAAACCATTAAATTTTAACAGATTTTCCAAACTTCGTTGAAATCTTGGAATGATGGAAAACTCAAAGTAATTGCAACAATTTATAAATATTACTAATTATCATAAAAAGAATTTTTTTTGCTCAAAGTGATTTATTAGTAGGTTATAAAGCAATTTACTTTAATATTTTTATATATTTAAATCTACTAAGAATTCTCCAAAATTATTGTAAAATAAGTAAATATTTAGAAAAGCTATATATTCATATCAAGAATATATTTTCTAAATAGGTGGAGATTTTTAATGATTTTGATATTTATTATATATTCTATATGTATTTTTAAAATTACATTATAATTAATGTAATCAATGAAAAATGCTTATAAAATATAAAATAAAGTTGCAATATTTTATTAAAATACCTAATTATCTTAAAAAGTATTTTTAATACTTTACAAGATTTATTGGTATTTATAAAGACAACTAATTATATTTTTACTAATATATAAATTCAATCAGAAATTCTCTAAAATCATTAATTGATTATAAATATTTACGAAAACTTTTATTCTGATAAAGAATATTTTTCTAAATATTTGAGAATTCTTCTAGAACTATTATATTATTTAAGCATTTTTAATTATATTTTTAATTTAATTATTAAAATGTTTTTAAAATAAAAATACAATTACACCCCAGACTGACGTGACTTGCTCCCATTGGCTGACCCCTTGTCACGCAGATTGCTGAAAGGGTCAATCTAAACAATTCTAAGAAAACACGACAGCATCTAAGCCGTCCATTTCAAAATAGATACTTCACACCCTCAAAACTAGCACAATACATATATGTTGTATGTATGCTTTGGGTCTATTCCCAATATCCATATACACACACGTGAACCATTTTGTTAACCCTAAACCCGACTCCTAGCCTTTGATTTCATTAATCCCTAGCATCTCGTCCGTCGATTGGGTTTTATACATATACTTACATTACCCATTTGTAAAAGCAACCGGGTCATTTGTTTTTTGTTTGTATGTTGTGTTTGTCGACTGCGGCTCTAGGGTTCTTGCTCTCTCACTCTTACTCGAGTCTAGTTCTCGATGATTTCTCCATAAGAATCATTTGTTATCGATAGAGGATGATTAATTTCTCCTGAGAAATCGATGATAAACTCGATTTATATTGGGGTCGAATCATTGAGATTTCTGGGTTAAAAATCAAATCGATACTTATCTTAGTGGTTCATTCATGGACAATCCTGAGTATGGGTGTTAATTTATGATAAATCTGAGACTATACTTGAGTGTTTAAGAAATTTAGACTCTAAAAACATTTTATTAAATCTCAAATCGAGTCTCTTTGTTCAATTTTTGAATTAATGAGATTGATTACATAAAATAGTTGGTAACGTAAAGGTCGATTGAGCCTTAAAATTGGTTCAATCGGTAAATGATGCCCACATGAGTTTTTAGTTTTAGGGTTTGTAATGTGTTCGATGATTTGTTGCTTACGATTGATGGTATGTCTTGATTATAAGTCCAAATTGCTGGTATAGTTCAACTTATGTCTTAATCGAGTCTAAAAAGTTAAATTTATAACTAGGATTTGTGATTTTGAGGTCCTATTGCTTCGATCTGAAGTTTTTATCTCAATTATAGTCATTTCAAGTCAATTACATGCTTAATTTCACTTAGGACTTCATAAGATGTTCACATATTGCTTTGATTTTCTTATGTCATTATGATATTAATACAATCTCGATATTAACATAGATAATATGACTTACGGATAACATGCTTCTTTGAGTGATTTTTTTTTGCTTTGTTCACAACCTGCTTCAATTTGACATCTTTGTTGAGTATGTGGTATGATCTAAGTCTATAACATGTTATATAGGTTGTGTTGTTTGTCTAAATTGACCCTAGTAACATTTCTAATTAGGAATTCATAATCTATGGTGTCTTGCTTCAATCCATGATTAGTTGATTAGTTATTGGATTGATCTTAATCATATTGAAGTATGTTTTTGTGTTTGTTTGAGTCAACTACTAGTTAATGGTCAATGTGATCTGTTTGAGTCTTTACCAATGATGGTTTCGAAATCCCATACTAACTCAAGTAAGGATTTTGAGTAAATCCTGAGCCCAAATTTTTTTTGCCCCTACTATATAGTGAACTTGACATTATGTATATGTATAATTATATTTTTAACCTTCTCATGTGTCTTTAGCCATTTTTGTTCTGTTGGGTTCCGAGGCATAAAACGCAGCGGTTTAAACGTAAATATAACAAAAATTCGGAACCCTAAACGCAGGATCATGTATAAGTTCGGACTGATTATTGTGAAACGGAATCATACCTTTTCTTGGTCTTGACTTCTACGAACTCAACGGAGATCCTAGCTTTCACGACTTGTGTCTTCTTCTCGAAAACACCTCTATGGTATCCACACGAGCACCTTCAAGAACGTCTCACGATCTTGATTACGGAATGGATGTACTAGCCTCCTTTGCTGATTTCGAATTTTGTTCTTTCTGCCTCCTTGCTGATGCTGCCTTTAGGATTTTTTTTTCTCAAAAACGTCATACCTCTTAACCCTATCATTATCTATTTATAATGCTGGTTAAGAGGCCCAATCAGCAACCCATAACAGCAAAGCCTAACCCGTGTAGGTTTAGGATTAAATAATAAAAACCGAATTTCTATTATTTAATTAATAACTAAGTCATACTTAATTATTAAGGGCAGAATTCAAATTCGAATTATATTATTTCAATTAATTAAGTCTCACTTAATTAATATAATAAAATTCAAATAATCATCAATTAATTTAAATCTATAATTTAAATTAACTATTCCTTGAAGTGCTCTATGTGTGTGACCCTATAGGCTATTATTTAATTAGCAATAATTTTAGTCTCCAATAAAATTATAAACAATGAGCGGCATCTAGTAATACATCATTGCTACCCAATTAAATAATAATTAAATCGTGATTCGATAAAACCTTTCGTGATTAATGTTTCAGTGTAATATAATCCCTTTAACCATATATATTATAGATTAAACTCGAGTCATGTATTTAGTCATCCTCTTCAACATTTAATCCGGGTTTACTTGATCCATGAGTAGACTATGAAAACAAATCATTATTTGAGCACGTCCATGCATTTTATAGTCTCACTCAATCAAGAGGCCAATAATATCTCTCCTAATTATAGGAGGGTTAAATCCTTTATCTATCATTCATATTTCTCATACGACTCATGATATACCCGATGTCCACTTTTATCATCACCCGGTCAAAGGTAACTTTTAATGTAGTCAAAGTATATTAATCCTCGTATAGAAATATAATGATCTCAAGTCAAAGGATCATTACACCATTATCACTGTGAGTCTTTCTTATGACTTTATTAAACATGAAGAATCTCACTGTGGGTCTGTCCAGTATCATGTACTCCTACATGTACCTATGTATTGACTTTAGTATCCCCATACTTATAACCAATGAGATGTGGTTATCAGTCAAACAACATACTAGTCTATTTATGTATTATTATTGTCCTATAATAATAATACTCAACTAGGGACATTTAAGAATATGATATATTATATAATCTCAAGTTCAAGTCATGTACTAAACTATATAATGTGTATCATGATTCTAAGGACATTTATTATGCTAACAAATATATCGCAGTAATTAAAGTCATAATAAATACGTTTATTGAATAATCAATTGACATAAAGGTTTATCAAAATAAACATTGTATTGCCTCTAGGGCACCTACACTAACAATCTCCCACTTGCACTAGAGCCAATCACCCATGTATCTAATACCCATGGAACTAGTGTGACCGTCGTGCTTCTTCTGCGACAAGCCTTTGGTCAGTGGGTCTGCAATGTTATCATTTGTGTGCACTTTACATATGTGTATGTCACCCCTTTCATTAATCTCTCGAATGAGGTGATATCTCCTGAGTATGTGTTTGGTTCGGGAGTGAGCTCTAGGTTCTTTAGCCTGTGCAATGGCTCCATTATTATCGCAGTATAGATCAATGGGATCTGCGATCGATGGAACCACTCCCAAATCAGTAATGAATTTTCGAATCCAAACAGCTTCCTTAGCCTCTTCACAAGCTGCAATGTACTCAGCCTACATTGTAGAATCAGCTATTGTTTCTTGTTTTGAACTCTTCCAACTTACAGCACCTCCGTTTAGACAAAACACAAAACCAGACTGTGATACAGTATCATCCATGTCTGTTTGAAAACTTGCATCAGTGTAACCTTGTACAACCAGTTTTTCCTCTCCTCCATACACCAAGAATGAATCTTTAGTCCTTTTCAAGTACTTTAGAATATTCTTGACAGCCGTCGAGTGACCTTCACCTGGATTAGATTGGTATCTGCTCGTCATGCTTAAAGCATACGAAATATCTGGGCGAGTACATACCATCGCATACATGATGGATCCAATTGCTGAGGCATATGGAACCTTACTCATGCGGTCCTTGTCATCCAATGATTTCGGACACTGATCTTTAGAGATCGTTATCCCTTGAGACACGGGGACATATCCCCTTTTTGCATTTTGCATACCAAAACGATGCAAAACCTTATCGATGTATGTACTCTGACTTAGACCGATCATCCTTCTAGATCTATCCCTATAGATCCTCATTCCTAGAATGTAGGATGCTTCTCCTAAGTCTTTCATAGAGAAGTTGCTCCCTAACCAAATCTTAACAGCCTTGAGAGAAGGTATGTCATTCCCCATTAGTAGTATGTCATCAACATATAGTACTATGAATGCCACATGGCTCCCACTAACCTTCTTGTAAACACAAGGTTCATCTTCGTTTTGAACAAAGCCATACTCTTTGACTGTTTCATCAAAACGGATATTCCATCTCCTAGAGGCTTGCTTCAATCCATAAATGGATCGACGTAATTTACATACCTTGCTAACATTCCTTGGATCGACAAAACCTTCAGGTTGTGTCATGTACACATCCACATCCTCTTCAAGTATTCCGTTAAGGAAGGCTGTTTTGACATCCATTTGCCAGATTTCATAATCATGGAATGCTGCAATAGCAAGCAAAATCCTTATGGACTTGACCATAGCCACTGGTGAGAAAGTCTCATCATAGTCAATACCATGAATTTGTCTGAAACCTTTTGCAACCAGCCTTGCTTTATAGGTCTGAACATTTCCATCCATGTCAGTTTTCTTCTTGAAAACCCATTTGCACCCTATGGGTTTTACCCCTTCAGGTGGATCAACCAAAGTCCATACTCGGTTTTCGTACATGGAATCCATCTCGGATTTCATGGCTTCTAGCCATCTCTTAGAGTCTGGACTGTTCATAGCATCTTGGTATGTGAGAGGCTCATCTTCATCTATGAGCATCAAATCACCACATTGAGTCAAGAGAAATCTATATCTCTCTGGCTCATGGCGAATTCTACCAGTTCTACGAACAACCTGTGTTTGTTGAGCATTATCATTATCCTGCTCCTGTTCCACTTCAGGTTCAATGCTATTTTGTGGTTCTCGATCTTCATCGAGGTCTATAGTTCTCCCACTGTTTCTTTTGGAAACAAAATCTCTTTCCATGAAAACAGCGTCTCGAGCAATAAACACCTTCTGCTCTGAAGGACTATAAAAATAATACGCCTTTGTTTCTTTATGGTATCCCACAAAATTGCACTCTTCAGATTTAGGTCCAAGCTTGTCAGATACTTGACGTCTCACAAACGCCTTGCATCCCCAAACTTTCATAAAGTTCATGCCTGACCGTTTCTTCTCCCATATCTCATATGGAGTCTTTTGAACCTTCTTAGTAGGAACACGGTTAAGTGTGAAAGCCACTGTTTCTAGAGCGTAACCCCAGAAACTAATTGGAAGATCTGCATGACTCATCATCGATCGTACCATGTCCAACAAGGTGCGATTTCTCCTCTCTGAAACTCCATTCCATTGAGGTGTACCTGGCGGAGTGAGTTGTGATACAATACCACACTCCTTTAAATAATCTTTAAATTCTGTGCTCAAGTATTCTCCTCCACGATCAGATCGTAAGATTTTAATACTTGTGCCTCCGCGAATTTATTTCTCTACTTCAGCCTTGTATTCTTTGAACTTTTCAAAAGAATCGGATTTATTCTTCATAAGATATACATATCCATATCTACTGAAATCATCAGTAAATGTTATGAAGTAGTAGTAGCCTCCTCTAGCCATCACACGCATTGGGCTGCATACATCACTATGTATTAGCTCCAGACGTTCAGTGGCCCTTTGACCCTTACCAGTGAAAGGGGCTTTAGTCATTTTACCAAGCAAACAAGATTAGCATTCTTGGTATGATTCAAAATCAAACTTATCCAAATATCCATCCTTATGTAATTTGGATATGCATTTCTCATTTATATGGCCTAGACGACAATGCCGGAGGTATGTTTGATTTGAGTCATTAACTTTAAGTCGTTTGTTTTCTATATTACAGACAGGATTATCTAAGTCAAGAACATATAAACCATTAAACAAACGCGCAACACCATAGGTTAAATCATTCAAAGCAAAAGAGCAACTGTTGTTCTTTATTGTAAACGAAAAACCTTTCTTGTCCAAACAAGAAACAGAAATAATGTTTCTGCGAATCGCAGGCACGTAATAACAATTTTCCAGTTCTAAAACTAGCCCAGAGGGCAAAGATAAATAATATGTTCCTACAGCTAAAGCAGCAACTCTTGCTCCATTGGCAACTCGTAGGTCCATTTCTCCTTTAGCCAATGTCCTACTTCTCTGCATTTCCTGCACATTTATACAAATATGAGAAGCACATCCAGTATCCAATACCCAAGATGTAGAAATAGACAGATTGACTTCTATAACATATATACCTGAAGTAGAAGCTTGCTCAGCCCTCTTCTTCTTCAGATCCTCCAAGTAAACTGAACAGTTTCTCTTCCAGTGACCAGTTTTCTTACAGTAGTGACATTCACCCTTAGCGACCCCACCTTTAGGCTTTAAAGCCTGTTTGGGACCTGACTTTGGCTTGGGTGTAGAATCAGAACCTGTCTTCTTCTTACCCTTCCACTTGCCTTTCCCTTTGGCCTTACCTTTATTTCCCACCAAAGTATCAAGATACTCAATGTAACCAATCATCTTCAGAACATGTGGGCCAACTGGTTCACTTGCCCCTTGTTTGCAATTAAAAAGTGACTTGCTCGTGTTGAACCTTTTTTGACGAGTTTAGCTTGCAAACATGCTTTGCAAGTGCTCATAGATAGTATATGCATCCATATGCACATGCTGTCTTTGAAGCTCAGCACTCATAGTTGCTAACATAAGACATGCAACATCAGTTGCATCATTCTCATCCTTTGTGTGGGCCGCTCGTTCCTCAACAGTAGCGCCCTCAGGAAGGGGACCTGCCGGAGGAATATCAATGACATGAAGCTTGCGCTCCTGCCTGAGGACAATCCTCAAATTCCTCTGCCAGTCTAGGAAGTTGTTTCCTCCTGTCAGCTTATCCTTCTCAAGGACAGATCGTACGGATAGTGTGTTTGTGTTGTTTGTCATTATTTGGTATCTACAATGATAAAAGCACAAAATTAAACATTAGATTGTCTGAGTTATTTATTATGTTCAAATGATTATGATACATTCATAATATATCTCCCACTATTTTTATCAAATTAATAGCCCTTACTATTAATTTGGAAAGTATATCCCATAATTCTTTCTAGTGAGCCAAGATCCATATTTCGTCATGTCTTAAGTCAACCACTGGAAGTCCTTAAGAATGATTATTTAGGTAGACAACATTTGTCAATTATATCATATATAATTCTTGGATAGTTTGGTGAGCAACGATTGATCTTACCAAACTCTATGCTTCTAAGTTCATAATGGTTGAATATAACCGTTTACTTTTACCTTATTATGACGACTCAGTTAAGTTTGATCCAATGATACAACGGCCGAATATAACCGCTTATATTCGTCGCATCTCACCACGATAGATAGGAGTCCCCTGTCACTGACAGTCTTTCCCCTAATCGATCTAGGATTCGATGACTGTTCATTCATTGGAAAGCATCTGATTAAAACTTAATATTTTGTTAAGGGGTTTAGAAAATTTACGACGATCATGATCACATCATGAAGAGATCCTCAATTTTTCCTTGAACTAAATATTTCAAATTGACATCTTAAATTGTTCATTTCCCAGGTAGATGGAGGATACCAGTGGTCACACTTAAAACCCATCAGCCTTACGAATACGCATATTCGTTTTTGTCAGAAAATCCCAATTATAGACATCAAAATCCATATTCAATTCTGTGTTTTAAAAATCCATATTTCATAAACACAAGAATCTCATGATCGTTTGTTAATTTTAAAATCTTAAATCGTTACAGATTTTATCTTGTTTAGCATGGCAAGCATGGCATGGGTGACGTATCTAATACATGCATACATCATTAATCTAATTAAAGCATGCATCTTCTACTCTACACATACATTCATACATCAATATGTAAAGTGCAGTATGTAAACGTGCTTGGTTATGGCCCCTTTCCTATGTGATCCTTTTGAGCTAATGAAAGGATCAAAGTCAATCTATGGTGGTGAAATATAAATACAATTACATGTCTTCATTCTTCTTGTATCCATGGGTGCTTGCTCCTCTTCTTGGATCATCCTTCAATCTTCAAGTACATTACATGGAATAATTGAATACAACCTATACTAATGTACTTACATAAGAAAACTCGAGTTACATTCGAGGTTAAACAATTACAAGAATGAAGAAAACGACATGCAAGTCGTATTTATAAAACCAAAACCAAAACCATTAATCTAGTAATACATCATTGCTACCCAATTAAATAATAATTAAATCGTGATTCGATAAAACCTTTCGTGATTAATGTTTCAGTGTAATATAATCCCTTCAACCATATATATTATAGATTAAACTCGAGGCATGTATTTAGTCATCCTCTTCAACATTTAATCCGGGTTTACTTGATCCATGAGTAGACTATGAAAACAAATCATTATTTGAGCACGACCATGCATTTTATAGTCTCACTCAATCAAGAGGCCAATAATATCTCTCCTAATTATAGGAGGGTTAAATCCTTTATCTATCATTCATATTTCTCATACGACTCATGATATACCCGATGTCCACTTTTATCATCACCCGGTCAAAGGTAACTTTTAATGTAGTCAAAGTATATTAATCCTCGTATAGAAATATAATGATCTCAAGTCAAAGGATCATTACACCATTATCACTGTGAGTCTTTCTTATGACTTTATTAAACATGAAGAATCTCATTGTGGGTCTGTCCAGTATCATGTACTCCTACATGTACCTATGTATTGACTTTAGTATCCCCATACTTATAACCAATGAGATGTGGTTATCAGTCAAACAACATACTAGTCTATTTATGTATTATTATTGTCCTATAATAATAATACTCGACTAGGGACATTTAAGAATATGATATATTATATAATCTCAAGTTCAAGTCATGTACTAAACTATACAATGTGTATCATGATTCTAAGGACATTTATTATGCTAACAAATATATCGCAGTAATTAAAGTCATAATAAATATGTTTATTGAATAATCAATTGACATAAAGGTTTATCAAAATAAACATTGTATTGCCTCTAGGGCACCTACACTAACAATCTCCCACTTGCACTAGAGCCAATCACCCATGTATCTAATACCCATGGAACTAGTGTGACCGTCGTGCTTCTTCTGCGACAAGCCTTTGGTCAGTGGGTCTGCAATGTTATCATTTGTGTGCACTTTACATATGTGTATGTCACCCCTTTCATTAATCTCTCGAATGAGGTGATATCTCCTGAGTATGTGTTTGGTTCGGGAGTGAGCTCTAGGTTCTTTAGCCTGTGCAATGACTCCATTATTATCGCAGTATAGATCAATGGGATCTGCGATCGATGGAACCACTCCCAAATCAGTAATGAATTTTCGAATCCAAACAGCTTCCTTAGCCTCTTCACAAGCTGCAATGTACTCAGCCTCCATTGTAGAATCAGCTACTGTTTCTTGTTTTGAACTCTTCCAACTTACAACACCTCCGTTTAGACAAAACACAAAACCAGACTGTGATACAGTATCATCCCTGTCTGTTTGAAAACTTGCATCGGTGTAACCTTTTACAACCAGTTTTTCCTCTCCTCCATACACCAAGAATGAATCTTTAGTCCTTTTCAAGTACTTTAGAATATTCTTGACAGCCGTCCAGTGACCTTCACCTAGATTAGATTGGTATCTGCTCGTCATGCTTAAAGCATACGAAACATCTGGGCGAGTACATACCATCGCATACATGATGGATCCAATTGCTGAGGCATATGGAACCTTACTCATGCGGTCCTTGTCATCCAATGATTTCGGACATTGATCTTTAGAGATCGTTATCCCTTGAGACTGGACATATCCCCTTTTTGCATTTTGCATACCAAAACGATGCATTTTATTAAACGGGGGTTTATTTAAATTATGAATTTAGATATTTTATTATTATTATTAATTCGAATTTAATTAATATTGAATTAATTAAGTGGGACTTGATTAATTATATTAGATTTTGAATTTGATAATAATAATAACCCAAAATCAGAATGGGTTTTGGAAATCACATGGATTAGGGTTAAGCCCATTATCTCTAGCTCATATAAATACATTATGATGTGTTTACAGGCCTTATACTTCTGAATTCGTTTTATCAGATAAAACTCTAGCAGCTCTATACCAAGAGAGGCTAGCAAAAGAGAGAAATAAGAGATAATTTGTGGCTGTTTTTGGCTAGTACCATATCCGGTGATCGTTGGACGATCGGGCATTCGTGTGGACATCTTTGGAGAGCAGATCTTTTTAACAAAGGGCTGCTGTGATTCATCATTTCTGGACCTCCATTATAATCATACATAAAGCTTCGTTAAGGTACAGATTTCTTCACCATAACCATTCATACATTATACATGGATCCTGAGATAGGGTTTCGAATTTTATTTTATTTTTACGTTAATCCACTGCGTTTACTTGCACAAAACCCTTCAATGGCATCAGAGCTACGTGTACAATGGGATGATTTGGTTACGTGTTTTCTGTATTTAATGCATGTATGTATGTTTGATAACTATCATGCTACATTTTTCATATATATTCGTATTGTAATCTGTTATGATGACTATATGTGATCCGAAATGTTATGACATGATATGTGTGATGAACTGTATATATGTGATACGAGATACAGTCATACGAAGGTCATCAAAATCATTCTGAAGCGTTTAGAAACACAATTGCATAAGATGTAGTTTTTTGTGAATAGTGATTCTGCAGATGAATAGTGTTTTTTGACGGAGTCAGAATGGGTCGAATTTACTCTTTCTAGAATGAGAAAATCGCCACGAGCAAAAATCACCGCTTTGCTGTTACTTATGGTGTTTTTTGGTCATTTGACATCGTTAAGGGCCTTAAAAATGTGATTTACTGTTTTGAAATCAATTTCTGATTTTTTTGTGATTTTATGATTATGATATATATGATGCATAATGATATGATTATGTGTTCTGATATGTCACTATTTGTTATGTGAGCATGATGGATGGTTATGGCCCAATGACCCATAGGATAGTGGTTTTTCTTTATGGTTTTGGTTTTAAGTACGACTTGCATGTCGTTTATTCATTATAATTGTTAATCTCGAATGTAACTCGATTTCTTCTTGTAATTTCATTAGAATAGATTTATTTCATCATTAAATGTAATTGTCAATGGAAACTTGGAAGCAATAAAGCTATAAGGCAATTCAGATGATGGAGAAATGAAAAAGATAAAGACATGTAATAGTATAGTATTTGAAACCACCATAGATTGACCTTGATATTTCCATTAGCTTATAAATATCACATAGAATAGGATATGACCAAACACGTTTAATTTACGCACAATACATATATGTATATGAATGTATGTGTAGATATGTATGCAGTGGTATGTATGTATTAGATACGACACCCATTCCATGCTTGCTTAAGAAAGATAAAATCTGTAAGGATTCAAGATTTTAAAACTAAACAAACAATCATGACATTCTTGTTTTTATGAAACACGGTATTAAATATGAATTTTCTTTTTCTGAAATGGGGAGATTTTGTCAAAAGTGAATTATTAGTTTAATTCGTAAGAAAGTTAGGTTTTAAGTGAGACTGCTTGTGACTTCTCCAATGATCTGGAAATCAAACAATTGACGAATATTGAAATGTGATAAGTAAATGTACTTAGTTTAATGAAATGTTGGGTCTAACTTAACTAAATCATCACAATAGGATTGTGGGTTAAGAGGCATAGAGTTTGGTGAGATTTATTGGATAAATGTGTACAAAGGGTTGTTCCGCCAAACTTTCCAAGAATTATATTTGATATAATCGATAAATGTTGTCTATCTAAATAGTCTTGTTTTGGGTGTATTAGCCAACGATATCTTAAAACACGGATGAAATATAGATCTTAGCTCACTAGAAAGATTTAAAGAAATGTTTTCCGAATTAATAGTTAGGGCTATTGATTTAAAGAAAAATAGTGGGATATATATATTATGAATGTATATGATAATAACTTGAACATAATTAAAATTCTGCAGACTAACTTATATGCATTTTAACATTGTAGATATTTAATGGCAAACAACACAAATAACTTCTCTGTGAGAGCAACCCTTGAGAAGGACAAGCTGAAAGGAACTAACTTCCTTGATTGGTATAGGAATTCGAGGATTGTCCTCAGGTAGGAGCGAAAGCTTCACGTCATTGAAATTTCTTCACCTGCTCCTCCTGCTGAGAATGTAACCCGTGTTCAGCAAAATGCTTTTAAGAAGCATATTGATGATGCAAATGATGTTGCGTGTCTCATGCTAGCAACCATGAGTGCTGAGCTTCAAAAACAACATGAGCTTATGGATGCTTATGAGATGATTAAACACCTTCAAAGAATGTTTGAGGGACAGGCTCGTCAAGAAAGGTTCGACACGAGCAAAACACTGTATTCTTGCAAACAGGGAGAGCGTGAACTTGTTCAACCACATGTTCTAAAGATGATAGGTTATATTGAGTATCTTGATACTTTGGGTTTCCCGATTGGTCTAGAAGATTAGATTGACTTGATCTTGAAATCTTTGAACAACAACTATACTCATTTTATTATGAACTACAATATGAATAAGATAGATAAAACACCCACTGAATTGTTGGCCATGTTGCGAACTGCTGAAACCAACATAAAAAAGGTTAAACCTGCTGCCAATTTGATGGTAGATAACAAAGGTAAGCCTAATAGGAAAGGCAAATAGAAGGGAAAGAAGAAGATTGGATCTGTTTCCGATCCCAAGCCAAAGGCCAATCCCAATCAGGCTTTAAAGCCTAAGGGTGTTGTTGCAAAGGGTGATTGTCACTACTGTGGTAAACCAGGTCATTAGAAGAGAAATTGTCATGCTTATTTGGAGGATCTGAAGAAGAAGAAGGCTGGCCAAGCTTCTGATTCTGGTATTTATATTATAGAAGTCAATTTGTCTACTTCTATATCGTGGGTATTAGATACTAGATGTGTTTCTCACATTTGTATAAATGTGCAGGAACTACAAAGGAGTAGGACTTTGGCTAAAAGAGAGGTCGACCTACGAGTTGGCAATAAAGGAAAGGTTGCTGTTTTAGCTGTAGGGACTTATTATTTATCATTATCCACTGGGCTTATTTTAGAACTTGAGAACTGTTTTTACGTGCCTGCAATTTGCAGAAACATTATTTCGGTTTCTTGTTTGGACAAGAAAGGTTTTGCATTTTCAATTCAGAACAATAGTTGTTCCTTTTCTTTGAATAATGTTAACTATGGGGTTGCACGTTTATTTAACGGTTTATATGTTCTTGATTTAGACACTCCTATCTATAATGTGAATAACAAATGTCTTAAAACTAGTGACTCAAATCAAACATACCTCTAGCACTGTCATTTAGGCCATATAAATGAGAAGTGCATTTCCAAGTTATATAAGGATGGATACTTGGATAAGTTTGACTTTGATTCATATGAAGCATACGAACCTTGTCTCATTAGAAAAATGACTAAAGCTAATTTTACTGGACAAGGTGAAAGGGCCACTGAACGATTATAACTTATACATAGTGATGTATGTGGTCCTATACATACTATGGCAAGAGGTGGCTTTTACTACTTTATCATGTTTACTAATGATTTAAGTTGAGATGGATATATGTATCTTATGAAGAACAAATCCAACTGTTTTGAAAAGTTCAAAGAATACAAAGCTGAAGTAGAAAAGTAAATTGGTGGACGTATTAAGACTTTACGATCTGATCGTGGAGGTGAATACTTAAGCCTTGAATTTAAGAGTTTATTAAAAGAGTGTGGTATTGTATCACAACTCACTCCTCCCGGAATACCACAATGGAATGGAGTTTCTGAGAGTTGGAATCGTAATTTGTTGGACATGGTGTGATCAATGATGAGTCATGCAAATCTTTCAATTAGTTTCTGGGGCTACGCCCTAGAGACAACTGCTTATACATTTAACCGAGTTCCTACTAAAACGGTTCAAAAGACTCCGTATGAGATATGGGCTGAGAAACGTCATAGCATGTCATTTATGAAAATTTGGGGATGTGAGGCGTTTGTGAAATGTCTAATTCTGACAAGCTAGGACCTAAATCAGAAAAATGTAACTTTGAGGGATACCCAATTGAAACAAAGGTTTATTCTTTCTATAATCCTTCAGAGAACAAAATGTTTATTGCTCGAACTACAGTGTTCCTTGAAAGAGAAATGTTGTCTAAGAAAGACAGTGGGCGGATAATAGATTTCGATGAAATTCGAGACCCACATGATAACATTGAACCAATAGAGGAACCTGAGCAGAATGTACAAGCAAACAATATTTCTCAAGAAACACAGGTTGTTCATAGGTCTAGTAGGATTCGCCATGAGCCCGAGAGATATTATGGATTTCTCTTGACTCAAGATGGTGATGTGATGCTTGTGGATGAAGATGAGCCTCTCACATACCAAGATGCTATGAACACTCCAGAATCTAAGAGATGACTGGATGCCATGAAATCTAAGATGGAATCCATGTATACTAATCAAGTATGGACTTTGGTTGATCCACTTGAAGGGTTAAAACCTATAGGGTGCAAGTGGGTTTTCAAAAAGAAGACCGACATGGATGGTAACATACAGACCTATAAAGCACGATTGGTGGCAAAAGGTTTCAAGCAAATTCATGGTATTTACTATGATGAAACCTTTTCACCAGTGGCTATGGTCAAGTCCATCAGGATTTTGCTTGCTATAGCTGCTTACCATGACTATGAAATCTGGAAAATGGATGTTAAAACCGCTTTCTTAAATTGGAGCCTTGAAGAAGATGTGGATGTGTACATGACATAGCCTGAGGGTATTGTTAATCTAAAGGATGCTGGAAAAGTATGTAAGTTGCATCTATCCATTTATGGATTGAAACAAGCCTCGAGGATATGGAACATTCATTTTTATGAATCTGTCAAAGAGTTTGGGTTTATTCAAAATGAAGATGAACCATGTGTTTACAAGAAGGTTAATGGGAGCAATGTGGCATTCCTAGTATTATATGTTGATGATATATTAATAATAGGGAATGACATTCCTTCTTTACAAGCTGTCAAGACTTGGTTGAGTAAAAATTTCTCAATGAAAGACTTAGGCGATGCGACCTATATTTTAGGTATCAGGATCTATAGAGATAGATCAAGAAGAATGATCGGCCTAAGTTAGAGTACATACATTGATAAAGTTTTACATTGATTTGGGTGTAAGAAGCTAAAAAGGGATTTGTCTCGATGTCTCATGGGATATCGATCTCAAAAGAAAATAGTCCTAAATTATTGGATGATAAGGACCGTATGAGTAAAGTTCCATATGGTTCAGCAATTGGTTTTATAATGTATGCAATGATATGTACTCGTCCTGATGTCTCGTATGCTTTGAGCATGACGAGTAGATACCAGGCTAATCCAGGTGAAGGTCACTGGACAACAGTCAAGAATATTCTTAAGTACTTGAAGTGGACTAAAGATCAATTCTTGGTATATGGAGGAGAAGAAAAGCTGGTTATAAAAGGTTACACCGATGCTAGTTTCCAGACAGACAAGGATGATCTGATTTCTCAGTCTGGATTTGTGTTTTGTCTAAATGGAGGTGTTGTAAGCTTGAAAAGTTCAAAGCAAGATACGGTTGCCGATTCTACAATTGAGGCTGAGTATATAGCTGCCTATGAAGCAGCCAAGGAGGCTGTTTAGATTCGAAAATTTATTGCAGGTCTTGGTGTGGTTCCTTCAGTCGCAGATCCGGTAGATTTATACTGCGATAATAATGGAGTCATTTCGCAGGCTAAGGTGTTGGTGTAGGTGCCCTAGAGGCAATACAATGTTTATTTTGATAAACCTTTATGTCAATTGATTATTCAATAAACATATTTATTATGACTTTAATTACTGCGATATATTTGTTAGCATAATAAATGTCCTTAGAATCATGATACACATTGTATAGTTTAGTACATGACTTGAACTTGAGATTATATAATATATCATATTCTTAAATGTCCCTAGTCGAGTATTATTATTATAGGACAATAATAATACATAAATAGACTAGTATGTTGTTTGACAGATAACCACATCTCATTGGTTATAAGTATGGGGATACTAAAGTCAACACATAGGTACATGCAGGAGTACATGGTACTGGACAGACCCACAGTGAGATTCTTCATGTTTAATAAAGTCATAAGAAAGACTCACAGTGATAATGGTGTAATGATCCTCTGACTTGAGATCATTATATTTTTATACGAGGATTAATATACTTTGACTACATTAAAAGTTACCTTTGACCGGGTAATGATAAAAGTGGACATCGGGTATATCATGAGTCGTATGAGAAATATGAATGATAGATAAAGGATTTAACCCTCCTATAATTAGGAGAGATATTATTGGCCTCTTGATTGAGTGAGACTATAAAATGCATGGCCGTGCTCAAATAATGATTTGTTTTCATAGTCTACTCATGGATCAAGTAAACCCGGATTAAATGTTGAAGAGGATGACTAAATACATGCCTCGAGTTTAATCTATAATATATATGGTTAAAAGGATTATATTACACGGAAACATTAATCACGAAAGGTTTTATCGAATCACGATTTAATTATTATTTAATTGGGTAGCAATGATGTATTACTAGATGCCGCTCATTGTTTATAATTTTATTGGAGAATAAAATTATTGCCAATTAAATAATAGCCTATAGGGTCACACGCAAAGAGCACTTAGAGGAATAGTTAATTTAAATTATAGATTTAAATTAATTGATAATTATTTGAATTTTTATTATATTAATTAAGTGAGACTTAATTAATTAAGATAATATAAATTCAAATTAGAATTGTATTTCTGCCCATAATAATTAAGTATGACTTAGTTATTAATTAAATAATAAAATTCATTTTATTATTTTACTAGACCTACATGGGTTAGGTTTTGCTGCTATGGGCCTGTTAACCAAACATTATAAATAGATAATGTAGGGTTAAGAGGCACAACACGTTTTTGATAGAAAAACCCTAGAAGAGGCAGCAAAGAGGCAGGAAGACAATTCGAATTATCAAAGGTTTGCTAGTACATCCACTCCGTAATCAAGATCGTGAGACGCTCTTGAAGGTGCTCGTGTGGATACCATAGAGGTGTTTTCGAGAGGTAGACACAAGTCGTGATAGCAAGGATCTCCGTTGAGTTCGTGACATTCAAGATCGTAATAGGTATGATTCGATTATCACCATAATCCGTCCAATCTTATACATGATCCTGCGTTAGGGTTCCGAAATTTTTCGTTATATTTACGTTTATCCGCTGCGTTTTATGCCTCGGAACCCAACAATGGCATCAGAGCTACGTGTATAAGGGACTGATTTAGTTACGTGTTTTATGTATTTGATGCATACATGCCTGTTTTGGTGACTGCCATGCCATGCTACTGCTTTGTCATAACTGCCATGCCACTGCTTATGCTACTGCCATGCCTGTTATGAAACTGCCATGCCTGTTTGATGACTGCCATGATACTGCCATGCTTCTGCTATGCTACTGCCATGCTACTGCCATGTATATTCGAATTGTTATTCATATGATGAGTAAATAGATGATGATACTAGCATGTTAATGATTTGTCATGACTGATTTATATGCCTGTTTGCGATTTGTATATTTTGCATGAGGGTCAGTTTGTATATGATACAAACTGGTGGAAAGATTATGTTGGACATGATCTGTTAACTGGGATATGATAAGTATGTATATGATACATGCTTCTGAAACTGTGTAAATTACAATGGGGAAAAAGGCCAACAGATATGATCTGTAATTCAGAAATTGATGATTTCTGAATAGGACTGGTCTTCGAAAATAAAAAATTTCCAAGCTGACCCCAGCTGGGGGCTGCCGCCCCCAGACCCCGCCCGGGGGCTGCCGCCCCCGGACCCCCGCCCAGGGGCTGCCGCCCCCGGACCCCTGCATTATTTTTGTTGTGTACTTGAGCATGGTGCTGGTTATGGCCTTTGGACCCCTAGATTAATGGTCTTTGGTTTTGGTTTTATAAATACGACTTGCATGTCGTTTTCTTCATTCTTGTAATTGTTTAACCTCGAATGTAACTCGAGTTTTCTTATGTAAGTACATTAGTATAGATTGTATTCAATTATTCCATGTAATGTACTTGAAGATTGAAGGATGATCCAAGAAGAGGAGCAAGCACCCATGGATACAAGAAGAATGAAGACATGTAATTGTATTTATATTTTACCACCATAGATTGACTTTGATCCTTTCATTAGCTCGAAAGGATCACATAGGAAAAGGGCCATAACCAAGCACGTTTACATACTGCACTTTACATATTGATGTATGAATGTATGTGTAGAGTAGAAGATGCATGCTTTAATTAGATTAATGATGTATGCATATATTAGATACGTCACCCATGCCATGCTTGCCATGCTAAACAAGATAAAATCTTTAACGATTTAAGATTTTAAAATTAACAAACGAACGATCATGAGATTCTTGTGTTTATGAAATATGGATTTTAAAACACGGAATTAAATATGAATTTTTGATATCTAAAACTGGGATTTTCTGTCAAAAGCGGATATGCGTATTCGTAAGGCTGATGGGTTTTAAGTGTGACCACTGGTATCCTCCATCTACCTGGGAAATGAACAATTTAAGATGTCAATTTGAAATATTTGGTTCAAGGAAAAATTGAGGATCTCTTCATGATGTGATCATGATCGTCGTAAATTTTCTAAACCCCTTAACAAAATATTAAGTTTTAATCGGATGCTTTCCAATGAATGAACACTCATCGAATCCTAGATCGATTAGGGGAAAGACTGTCAGTGGCAGGGGACTCCTATCTATCGTGGTGAGATGCGACGAATATAAACGGTTATATTCGGCCGTTGTATCATTGGGTCAAACTTAACTGAGTCATCATAATAAGGTGAAAGTAAACGGTTATATTCAACAATTATGAACTTAGAAGCATGGAGTTTGGTTAAAAATCTATTAGATAGATAAGATCAATCGTTGCTCACCAAACTATCCAAGAATTATATATGATATAATTGACAAATGTTGTCTACCTAAATAATCATTCTTAAGGACTTCCAGTGGTTGACTTAAGACATGACGAAATATGGATCTTGGCTCACTAGAAAGAATTATGGGATATACTTTCCAAATTAATAGTAAGGGCTATTGATTTGATAAAAATAGTGGGAGATATATTATGAATGTATCATAATCATTTGAACATAATAAATAACTCAGACAATCTAATGTTTATTTTGTGCGTTTATCATTGTAGATACCGAATAATGACAAACAACACAAACACACTATCCGTACGATCTGTCCTTGAGAAGGATAAGCTGACAGGAGGAAACAACTTCCTAGACTGGCAGAGGAATTTGAGGATTGTCCTCAGGCAGGAGCGCAAGCTTCATGTCATTGATATTCCTCCGGCAGGTCCCCTTCCTGAGGGCGCTACTGTTGAGGAATGAGCGGCCCACACAAAGGATGAGAATGATGCAACTGATGTTGCATGTCTTATGTTGGCAACTATGAGTGCTGAGCTTCAAAGACAACATGTGCATATGGATGCATATACTATCAATGAGCACTTGCAAAGCATGTTTGCAAGCCATACTCGTCAAGAAAGGTTCAACACGAGCAAGTCACTCTTTAACTGCAAACAAGGGGCAAGTGAACCAGTTGGCCCACATGTTCTGAAAATGATTGGTTACATTGAGTATCTTGATACTTTGGGTTTCCCGATTGGTCCGGAAACTGGTATTGACCTAATCTTGAATTCTTTGAACAACAAATTCACTCAGTTTGTTATGAACTACAATATGAATGAATTTGACAAAACACCTACTGAATTGTTGGCTATGTTGAGAACATATGAGACCAACATGAAGACGGCTGAACCCGCTCCCATACTGATGGTGGGCAATAAAGGTAAGGCCAAAGGGAAATGCAAGTGGAAGGGTAAGAAGAAGACAGGTTCTGATTCTACACCCAAGCCAAAGTCAGGTCCTAAACAGGCTTTAAAGCCTAAAGGTGGGGTCGCTAAGGGTGAATGTCACTACTGTAAGAAAACTGGTCACTGGAAGAGAAACTGTTCAGTTTACTTGGAGGATCTGAAGAAGAAGAGGGCTGAGCAAGCTTCTAATTCAGGTATATATGTTATAGAAGTCAATCTGTCTATTTCTACATCTTGGGTATTGGATACCGGATGTGCTTCTCACATTTGTATAAATGTGCAGGAAATGCAGAGAAGTAGGACATTGGCTAAAGGAGAAATGGACCTACGAGTTGGCAACGGAGCAAGAGTTGCTGCTTTAGCTGTAGGAACCTATTATTTATCTTTGCCCTCTGGGCTAGTTTTAGAACTGGAGAAATGTTATTACGTGCCTGCAATTCGCAGAAACATTATTTCTGTTTCTTGTTTGGACAAGAAAGGTTTTTCGTTTACAATAAAGGACAACAGTTGCTCTTTTGCTTTGAATGATTTAACCTATGGTGTTGCGCGTTTGTTTAATGGTTTATATGTTCTTGACTTAGATAATCCTGTCTGTAATATAGAAAACAAACGACTTAAAGTTAATGACTCAAATCAAACATACCTCTGGCATTGTCGTCTAGGCCATATAAATGAGAAACGCATATCCAAATTACATAAGGATGGATATTTGGATAAGTTTGATTTTGAATCATACCAAGAATGCGAATCTTGTTAGCTTGGTAAAATGACTAAAGCCCCTTTCACTGGTAAGGGTCAAAGGGCCACTGAACGTTTGGAGCTAATACATAGTGATGTATGTGGCCCAATGCGTGTGATGGCTAGAGGAGGCTACTACTACTTCATAACATTTACTGATGATTTCAGTAGATATGGATATGTATATCTTATGAAGAATAAATCCGATTCTTTTGAAAAGTTTAAAGAATACAAAGCTGAAGTAGAGAAGCAAATTGGCGGAGGTGCAAGTATTAAAATCTTACGATCTGATCGTGGAGGAGAATACTTGAGCACTGAATTTAAAGATTATTTAAAGGAGTGTGGTATTGTATCACAACTCACTCCGCCAGGTACACCTCAATGGAATGGAGTTTCAGAGAGGAGAAATCGCACATTGTTGGACATGGTG
Source organism: Oenanthe sinensis (assembly GCA_028671895.1). Classification (NCBI taxonomy): domain Eukaryota; kingdom Viridiplantae; phylum Streptophyta; class Magnoliopsida; order Apiales; family Apiaceae; genus Oenanthe; species Oenanthe sinensis. Next base: position 17,195,882 of record CM053804.1, on the reverse strand, counting down.
CGATCGATGATGAGTCATGCAGATCTTCCAATTAGTTTCTGGGGTTATGCTCTAGAAACAGCGGCTTTCACACTTAACCGTGTTCCTACTAAGAAGGTTCAAAAGACTCCATATGAGATATGGGAGAAGAAACGGCCAGGCATGAGCTTTATGAAAGTTTGGGGATGCAAGGCGTTTGTGAAGCGTCAAGTATCTGACAAGCTTGGACCTAAATCTGAAGAGTGCAATTTTGTGGGATACCCTAAGGAAACAAAGGCGTACTATTTCTATAGTCCTACTGAGCAGAAAGTGTTCATTGCTCGAGATGCTGTTTTCATGGAAAGAGATTTTGTTTCCAAAAGAAACAGTGGGAGAACTATAGACCTCGATGAAGATCGAGAACCACAAAATAGCATTGAACCTGAAGTGGAACAAGAGCAGGATAATGATAATGCTCAACAAACACAGGTTGTTCGTAGAACTGGTAGAATTCGCCATGAGCCAGAGAGATATGGATTTCTCTTGACTCAATGTGGTGATTTGATGCTCATAGACGAAGATGAGCCTCTCACATACCAAGATGCTACGAACAGTCCAGACTCTAAGAGATGGCTAGAAGCCATGAAATCCGAGATGGATTCCATGTACGAAAACCGAGTATGGACCTTGGTTGATCCACCTGATGGGGTAAAACCCATAGGGTGCAAATGGGTTTTCAAGAAGAAAACTGACATGGATGGAAATGTTCAGACCTATAAAGCAAGGCTGGTTGCAAAAGGTTTCAGACAAATTCATGGTATTGACTATGATGAAACTTTCTTACCAGTGGCTATGGTCAAGTCCATAAGGATTTTGCTTGCTATTGCAGCATTCCATGATTATGAAATCTGGCAAATGGATGTCAAAACAGCCTTCCTTAACGGAATCCTTGAAGAGGATGTGGATGTGTACATGACACAACCTGAAGGTTTTGTCGATCCAAGGAATGTTAGCAAGGTATGTAAATTACGTCGATCCATTTATGGATTGAAGCAAACCTCTAGGAGATGGAATATCCGTTTTGATGAAACAGTCAAGGAGTATGGCTTTGTTCAAAACGAAGATGAACCTTGTGTTTACAAGAAGGTTAGTGGGAGCCATGTGGCATTCATAGTACTATATGTTGATGATATACTACTAATGGGGAATGACATACCTTCTCTCAAGGCTGTTAAGATTTGGTTAGGGAGCAACTTCTCTATGAAAGACTTAGGAGAAGCATCCTACATTCTAGGAATGAGGATCTATAGGGATAGATCTAGAAGGATGATCGGTCTAAGTCAGAGTACATACATCGAAAAGGTTTTGCATCGTTTTGGTATGCAAAATGCAAAAAGGGGATATGTCCCCGTATCTCAAGGGATAACGATCTTTAAAGATCAGTGTCCAAAATAATTGGATGACAAGGACCGCATGAGTAAGGTTCCATATGCCTCAGCAATTGGATCCATCATGTATGCAATGGTATGTACTCGCCCAGATGTTTCGTATGCTTTAAGCATGACGAGCAGATACCAATCTAATCCAGGTGAAGGTCACTGGACGGTTGTCAAGAATATTCTAAAGTACTTGAAAAGGAGTAAAGATTCATTCTTGGTGTATGGAGGAGAGGAGAAACTGGTTGTAAAAGGTTACACCGATGCAAGTTTCCAAACAGACAGGGATGATACTGTATCACAGTCTGGTTTTGTGTTTTGTCTAAACGGAGGTGCTGTGAGTTGGAAGAGTTCAAAGCAAGAAACAGTAGCTGATTCTACAATGGAGGCTGAGTACATTGCAGCTTGTGAAGCGGCTAAGGAAGCTGTTTGGATTCGAAAATTCATTAATGATTTGGGAGTGGTTCCATCGATCGCAGATCCCATTGATCTATACTGCGATAATAATGGAGCCATTGCACAGGCTAAAGAACCTAGAGCTCACTCCCGAACCAAACACATACTCAGGAGATATCACCTCATTCGAGAGATTAATGAAAGGGGTGACATACACATATGTAAAGTGCACACAAATGATAACATTGCAGACCCACTGACCAAAGGCTTATCGCAGAAGAAGCACGACGGTCACACTAGTTCCATGGGTATTAGATACATGGGTGATTGGCTCTAGTGCAAGTGGGAGATTGTTGGTGTAGGTGCCCTAGAGGCAATACAATGTTTATTTTGATAAACCTTTATGTCAATTGATTATTCAATAAACATATTTATTATGACTTTAATTACTGCGATATATTTGTTAGCATAATAAATGTCCTTAGAATCATGATACACATTGTATAGTTTAGTACATGACTTGAACTTGAGATTATATAATATATCATATTCTTAAATGTCCCTAGTCGAGTATTATTATTATAGGACAATAATAATACATAAATAGACTAGTATGTTGTTTGACAGATAACCACATCTCATTGGTTATAAGTATGGGGATACTAAAGTCAACACATAGGTACATGCAGGAGTACATGGTACTGGACAGACCCACAGTGAGATTCTTCATGTTTAATAAAGTCATAAGAAAGACTCACAGTGATAATGGTGTAATGATCCTCTGACTTGAGATCATTATATTTTTATACGAGGATTAATATACTTTGACTACATTAAAAGTTACCTTTGACCGGGTAATGATAAAAGTGGACATCGGGTATATCATGAGTCGTATGAGAAATATGAATGATAGATAAAGGATTTAACCCTCCTATAATTAGGAGAGATATTATTGGCCTCTTGATTGAGTGAGACTATAAAATGCATGGCCGTGCTCAAATAATGATTTGTTTTCATAGTCTACTCATGGATCAAGTAAACCCGGATTAAATGTTGAAGAGGATGACTAAATACATGCCTCGAGTTTAATCTATAATATATATGGTTAAAAGGATTATATTACACGGAAACATTAATCACGAAAGGTTTTATCGAATCACGATTTAATTATTATTTAATTGGGTAGCAATGATGTATTACTAGATGCCGCTCATTGTTTATAATTTTATTGGAGAATAAAATTATTGCCAATTAAATAATAGCCTATAGGGTCACACGCAAAGAGCACTTAGAGGAATAGTTAATTTAAATTATAGATTTAAATTAATTGATAATTATTTAAATTTTTATTATATTAATTAAGTGAGACTTAATTAATTAAGATAATATAAATTCAAATTAGAATTGTATTTCTGCCCATAATAATTAAGTATGACTTAGTTATTAATTAAATAATAAAATTTATTTTATTATTTTCCTAGACCTACATGGGTTAGGTTTTGCTGCTATGGGCCTGTTAACCAAACATTATAAATAGATAATGTAGGGTTAAGAGGCACAACACGTTTTTGATAGAAAAACCCTAGAAGAGGCAGCAAAGAGGCAGGAAGACAATTCGAATTATCAAAGGTTTGCTAGTACATCCACTCCGTAATCAAGATCGTGAGACGCTCTTGAAGGTGCTCGTGTGGATACCATAGAGGTGTTTTCGAGAGAAAGACACAAGTCGTGATAGCAAGGATCTCCGTTGAGTTCGTGACATTCAAGATCGTAATAGGTATGATTCGATTATCACCATAATCCGTCCAATCTTATACATGATCCTGCGTTAGGGTTCCGAAATTTTTCGTTATATTTACGTTTATCCGCTGCGTTTTATGCCTCGGAACCCAACATAAGGAACCAAGGTCTCATTCCCGAACAAAGCATATACTCAGACAATATCATCTTCTTGGAGAGATTAATAATCGAGGGGATATACATATATGTAAAGTGCATACAAATGATAACATTGCAGATCCACTGACCAAGGCTTTGTCGCAGCAGAAGCACGAAGGTCATACTAGTTCCATGGGTATTAGATACATGAGAGATTGGCTCCAGTACAAGTGAGAGATTGTTAGTACTGGTATCCTAGAGACAATACTTTTAATATTTTATTAAAAATAATTAAGGATTATGTTTTATATAATTATTTAATTAATATTTATTACGTATTTATTTACTGTGTTATAAATTGAAAGAATAATAAATGTCCTTGGAATATTAATACGTAATATATATCTTTAAGTATGTGACCTAAAAATGAGATTTTATGAATAGTATTTTATTCCTAAAATTATCTAGTCAAGTATTATTATTATTTAAGGACAATAATAGTGCAATAAGACTAGTATGTTTGTTGATTGATGACCACATCTCATTGGTCATAGGTATGGTGATACTAAAGTCAAGAACATAAGTGCATGTATCAATACATGACACTGGAAAGACCTGCCATGAGATTCTACATGTTAATAAGTGTCATAAGAAATCTCACTGTGATAATGATGTAATGATCCTCTGACTTGAAATCATTATATTTCTATACGAGAATTAATAAACTTTGATTACACTCAAAGTTACCTTTAACCGGGTACTGATAAAGGTAGATATTGGATATGCTATGAATCGTATGAGAAATATGAATGATAGATATAAGATTTAACCCTCCGATTTTAGGAGTGATATTATTGGTCTATTAATTGAGTGAGACTATGAAATGCATTGTCATGCTCAAATATTGATTTGTTTAAATAGTCTACTCATTGATCAAGGAAATCAAGATTAAACGTTAAAGAGGATGACACTATACATGCCTCGAGTTTGATCTATAATATAAGGTTAAAGAGATTATATTACATTGCACATTATTCACTAAAAGTTTAATTGAATCACCAATTATTATTATTACTTGGGTAACAATGATGTATTTCTAGATACCGCTCATTGTTTATAATTTTATTATTAGATAATAAAATTATTGCCAACGTAATAATAATCTAAAGGGTCACACACAAAGAATGTCTAAACGGAGCTTTATTTAAATTACAAATTTAGATATTTATTATTATTATTATTATTAATTCGAATTTAATTATTATTGAATTAATTAAGTGGGACTTGATTAATTATATTAGAATTCAAATTTGATAATAATAATAACCCAAAATCATAATGGGTTTTAGAAACCATATGGATTAGGGTTAAGCCCATTATCTCTAGCTCATATAAATATATTATGATGTGTATACAGGCCTTACACTTGTGAATTCGTTTTATCAGATAAAACCCTAGCAGCTCTATACCAAGAGAGGCTAGAAGAGAGAGAGAGAGAGAGAGAAGAGATAATTTGTGGTTGTTCTTGGCTAGTACCATCTCCGGTGATTGTTGGACGATCGGGTGTTCGTTGGACGATCGGGCGTTCGTGTGGATATCTTTGGAGAGCAGATCTTTGCAACAAAGGGCTGCTGTGCTTCATCGTTTCTGGACCTCCGTTATAATCATACATAAAGCTTCGTTAAAGTACATATTTCTTCACCATAATCATTCATACATTATACATGGATCCTGAGATAAGGTTTCAAATTTTATTATTTTTTTACGTTAATCCGCTGCGTTTACTTACGTTCTAGCATAAGTTTGTATATTATCTTAATTGATTTAAATTATGTTGTCATACAATTGGATGTCATATTAATCTCATAATTTAAATGAATTAAAATAATATGTAGTATAATTATTTGTATGTTAAATATTTTATGAGTATCAGTTAATGGTATCTTGCTTAATTGTTTTGATATTTTTCTCTGATATTTTTTAAAAAAAATACAAATAATTGTGATACATTTAATATTAGTGACATTATTTAGAATTACTGATCTAAGTAATCAATGCATATTTCAAAATTCACTAATATTGAAAGGCGAAGTATTTTCTAAGTAATGTGTATAAAATTCTCAATATTTTATATACTTAGAAATATTTCAAAAAATTTCCTTATTTTTGTATAGTTTATTCGATTAGCATCTTTACTGTAAATATATTTTATATTATTTTTGTTTTCAAACTTTTGGTATCATTATTTATATATAAATATATATGAGTAATTTTATTTTTTTTAAGTTGGCATTTTTTTTATAAATTTGTTTTTGTCTGTGAGGAATTCTTATAAGAATCATAAGTATTAAATGTCAATATTTAAAGGACTTCTGAATTTCTTTACAACTACTTTTTTGAGATTACATATATTACTGATAATTGTTATGAGCATAATTCTCATATGTTTGAGTAATAATTATTAGATATAGTGTATGAAGTTAAATACTAATTTTCATTCCTATGATTATTTAGTATTTAGTGAGAGTATTTTATCTTAATAAAATTATGAATTGAAGTAATTCAATATTTATTAGTTTCATAATTTTGATACGATGAGATATTAGGAGCATAATTACCTTCTTTTTGAAATTATTATTAATTATCATGTATTGATAGTTTGTTATTGTTTCATTGCAATTAATTGTGATTTTTTGTTGTTAGTGATAATATAACGCCTCCAAAACCGGGGTCAGGGATTTGAATCATCACGTCACCATCTAATCATGTAAAACTTGTAATAACTCAATAATCCAATGAAATCACATCACAGACCCCTCTCTCTCACACATACGAGTTATAGCCTTAAAAACGATATACAACCAGTATCATTAGTTATTACAAACCAAATGTACTTATCTAGGATTTCACGTTATCAATGATAACCTCTACATGAAGTGACATTAATAACTAAATCAATACCGAGAACCTATCCAACTTGTGGCGCCCTCCCGACCCGGGGTCTAGATCGGGGCGTCACTGACACTCTATATGCATGCACCCTAAATAACAGTAATAGAAAATACGCATAAATATGACCCCGACTACTCGCCTGGACCTTTCAAGGTAATGGTATGAAACAAGCACACTACTACATTCATTTATATTTATATTTACATCAACGAAAATAATATTACAACTCCTGAAACATTTCAAGATCTACTAATAAAAGTACAAGACTAAACAAAGTCTTTTCCTTCCAACTCTGCCTCGATCCTACCTGTTCCCTCTCAGCCAGCCTAGCAAAGTTCATGTAAGACATATTCTTCCGAGCAACTTATTAAGCAATACACTACACCATATTGTAAACAGTTCAAATACTTTTAAAACCATTTGAGCATTAAAACTCTATTTTTGAAATCAATCTTGTAGCATCATTACTACATAAGTTGCCTGTACAACAAGGATAAATAAAGGTTCTATCGAAAACAGGTTAGCACAACCGGTATAAATAAGGTACTGGTAAAGGAAAGGAACAGTTTATGGTCAAATGTGCGAAAAAGTAAATGACAGATATATCGGAAGATACTGGAACTGAAAAGCAAACATACATAGATACGAAAGGTACCAAAGTGCAAGATAGTTAAAGTACAAACACGAATAAAAGTACTGGGAAGAAAATAGAAATAACATCTGGCAAGGGTGCTAGAGGGCTCTAACAAATGTCCCTTCTAACACTCAAACATCCTGACATCTAATCACCCCTGTGATCCCTGTCTCTGGCTGCCCTGAGTCCAATCAGCAGTCTACTAAGCACACGGGTTAACTCTCCTGCCCGCTCCGCCACATCGTCTGGAAATGCCCTAGCCGCAATCTGCCTACGTCCCTCCTCCTCAACAGCTCTAATGCGATCCTCCCACCACTCGACAGGATGCTCGGGAACTCTCAGCTGGCCTCGGGTAATAGCTGGCCTATAAACTCTACGGCGAATAGGGGCACAAGCACTCCCTGAGGGTAGGTCAGGCTGAGCAACGGGCTCAGGAATCAACTCCTCCTCGCTCTCAGAACTGGATATGACTATAACATCATCGTCAGAATCCGAAGAAGAAGAATCAGAGGAACTAGGAGAGGGTGGTGGTTGTGAAACAATACCACGAGCCTGCAATAATATAATATGTAAAGCAAAAAGGGATAAGATCACCTTAAATCTACAGTTAAAATCCTAACGTCTATATCACTCTTCGTTATCTAATCCTATCTTACCATTACTCTCTCTTCTTTTATTAAATGATCTACTTGTTTAACTTAGTCCTGGCTTGTTTCAGTGACCAAAACCTTAGCTCTGATACCAACCTGTGGCGCCCTCCCGACCCGGGGTCTAGATCGGGGCGTCACTGACACTCTATATGCATGCACCCTAAATAACAGTAATAGAAAATACGCATAAATATGACCCCGACTACTCGCCTGGACCTTTCAAGGTAATGGTATGAAACAAGCACACTACTACATTCATTTATATTTATATTTACATCAACGAAAATAATATTACAACTCCTGAAACATTTCAAGATCTACTAATAAAAGTACAAGACTAAACAAAGTCTTTTCCTTCCAACTCTGCCTCGATCCTACCTGTTCCCTCTCAGCCAGCCTAGCAAAGTTCATGTAAGACATATTCTTCCGAGCAGTCTGCTTAATACGGACCATGATTCTCAAAAGCTGTAGATGTTAGAAAATAAAAGGATGAGCTACAAAAGCTCAGCAAGTAACCATACTGGTTAAAAACAGTTCTACAGGCTTATATATAATTTAAACAAAATCCTTTGCTCAAAATCATGCTTTAAATCATTACTGGACCTCATTGTCCCAAAATTGTAATTAACATACTAGTCAGGGTAATCATTACTCGCAAAACTTTCTTTTATAAAACTGCTGGCAGGGTTAAACAATTTCAATATCTGGTACAGAATAAACAAGAAGCTGGAAAGTAATAACCAGGTGTAAGTATAAAAGTAATCTGCAGGGTTAGCTGGATAACAGGAAATAATGTATAACAATTGAAACAAGGTGAAGTCAAGATATGACTGACAGTTTAAGCTGAAAAGAAGGGCATGATATAACAGGGCATTTTAATTCTCATTATTAATCATTTCAAAGTTCATTTATATAAAACTGTCCTTTCATTAGGACTGATTCTTTCAAAACATTTTATAAAACTGTCCTCTCATTAGGACTTTACTTTTCAAATCATTTATAAAACTGTCCTCTCATTAGGACCTTTTCTGTTTAAAACAATCATTTTGGTTGAAGTTTTCTCACAACGCCAGACAATACGGGTGATCAGCCACGTAAAGTCCCCATAACGGACTAAAGTCTCTCTGGACATAAGGAGTACTCATAAAGGCACTTATTGCCATTGGCCTTGGGCTATCTCATTATAGCCATTGACTATCTCATTATAGTCTACACATAAAAAGTGCTGGACCGGCGTCACTCGGCCTCTTACGCCTCCAACCTATAGGAATCCGCAGAAACCATTTTGATCGGAATTCCTATAATAATCAAAACCTTTCTTTTTAAAGTTACCAAATCATTTGATGAAAAAGACTTCTTGAAAGTCGGATTCCATATTTAAATCCATTTTTAAGATCATTAGACAGAGGTAAAGTTTATTCCAGGGTAAATCTCAAAACAAGTCTCTGTTGTAATAGGGTAAGCTGAAATCATGAACTGGAAATTTAAAACAAGTTAAAGTTATGAAGTCAAGGTGCAGGGTCAATCCATAAGTATAACAGTTGTTTTTGAAAACAGATGTAAAACATTTACTCAGGATAACAGTTAGGCTTAAGTAACAGGGTTCTTTTAAGATTTAAGTTTAAGCAATTATTGATAAGGAAGTGGTAATAGCATAAGTCACAGCTCAAGATCACTGGTTTAAGATTTGTAAAACTAGTTTATAAGTTGTCGATAACAGTTCAGGGATTGAAAAGTTTAAAGTGCAATTGAATCTGATATAAGGTTGCAGTTTAAATAAAGCAATTAAAGTAGGACATGATATAGTTTAAAACAGTTGAAACAAGGTAATACAGTTGAGATAAGATAATACAATTGCAGGGTCATAAAGCAGTTTACAAAACAGTGTTTAAGTTGAAAGAGGTTAGGCAGTAGTTACTTGCCTCAAACAAGGAATGCTACAGCTGTGGAACAGGTAGATCGCCTACACCAGACACTAACTCTCTACTTTAGCTTTTCCTTTGTCCTTCACCTCAATATCCTTCGTAGCTACACATAAATAATACTATTTCAGTAACTCATATACTCTCGACGTTCTCATTAACGTCTAACTATTCTACCCTTTCGTTAATTATAATCCCTTAACAGATAATGATCCACTGTAGACATACTCTGCTATATAATCACTTCTACACTGGCAAGCAAGTAGCACATAGACAATTATATCATTCACAGCATTCCTGACTGATAGCCTTTCCTATACAGAAGTGGTGTGCCAATAATATTTTATAAAGTCATTTTAGTTTTTAGAAATTTTGGCAGCACTTCCCCTGTAATTGGAACTACCTGTCGGAATACAACCGACACAACCAAACATAAATGCCAATCATCTCCCATTACACAATCACATTTGCACCAAATCCATATCAAACAAGCAATAGCTATAACAATATACAATACTATTATCACTCAAAATGACTGAAACAATCCAAATATCAACTGTTTATTTATATAGTTAATTCAGTTCTTAATTCAATTCTATATCATAACAATCAATGTCCAATCATAATACTTATAATTCAAAGATGCCAATTAATCAAGCAATTCGATTACTATAATGCAATTGTTCAATTGAGTAGTCATGATCACATAGCAATTAACACAATTCAATTTCATCCATGTATTACTATATTGCTATAGAAAATGGCACATTACTTAAGCATATAATTCGTAAACTTCATAAATAAAATAATTAACCTATATTTCGAATAGAACAATTAAGTGTTACTCATAGAATTATCAAACTCAAATCACAATTCATGTATCCATTTGATTGCCTCTAATTCGAATAGAATTACTTATATACATATCAAATTCGTACTAGTTAATCCCATTAATCAATTAAATTATAACAATACGATTGTATTAGTTCGACTAGTAACTTAATCATTTTAAGAACAATAACAATCTAGATTCCAAGACAAACCCAACTTGATTATAACATTAACATAAAAATTTGAATATGAAAATTATTTAAATAATTCAAAATTTTCGAATTAATTACAATTAATTAACATGCAGTCCTTGATTAACCATTTAGCAATTACAAGGCAATTACTAGTATTACTATTAATCACAACCAAAGCTCACTTCTCAAACTACAATACGCGGCCATGACCGGAAATTACAACACCGTGGCCGGAACATCATAATCTTAACATGCATCCCAAACCACTAGCAATTAATTGTCATACAAACCTCATATGCTATACATCATTACTATACACCACTAGTAGCAACTGCAATAATCAAAAACAAGACTTATTCGAGCAATTTGGTTCGGGAAAATAAGGAAATGAAACAAAAATTCACATGCAACTCAATTTAAGCTAACTAGCAGCATAATCATAACATTAACACAGCAATTAAGGGAAAGTAGGCTCAGGTTTGCCATCACAGCCCTCCACCGGCTCACCGGAGGCTCACCGCCGGTGGGGCAAAGTCCGGAGGTTCCCGGTTTTTGAGCATCCTTCATGGACTCCGCCTAATTTCTTGTTTACAACTTAAATTAGCATCTAGTAACATGAATATGACTCTACAATTCATTGCATGCAACTTTCCCGATCAAACACATATACGCAGCACACATATGTACACGGCACACATATAACATATTTGCTAACTCGAAACAATGACCAGCATACACATCTAAGACTGATTACTAGCAATTTACTTGAAGCAATTACTAGCAATCCACTTAGAACTCAAATGAAGACAAAGAATCGCATGCGGAGAGAAGAACAAGACCTGAACTCAAAGATACAGAACAAATGAGGAGGATAGTGGGCGGTGGCTTTTACCAAACAAAGACAAGGGTAAAACCGTAATTGCACAAATGCTGTTTTCTGGATTAAAAACGAATTTAAAAACGGATTTTGGTAGAAACAGAGTACAAAAATAACTTTTGTATTTTTAAAATAAATATCATGAATTTAGAAGCTTCCCCATATTTTTGAAATATTTTTATGATGAATAAAGAATTAATTAAAAATCTTTGAAGTTTTAGTGCATAAATACGAAATAAGAGGAGAAAAATCATAAAAACAATTTTTAGCTCAAATAAAATAAACTTTTATTTTTCACAAGACTCAAAATATTTAAGAAACATTTTGGAACAGATTTCATGATTTTTGGGTATTCCAATAATTAAATATGGAATTTAGAAGAGTAATATCTCTAGAATAAAACAGGAGTAAAAGATTTATATAAAATCACTGGGACTAGAATTAAATACATCACCATTTTTAGAAAGTCTCTAAAATCACATAGGAACTACATATAAAATTTCTTAATTATTGGACACACCAATAATTTTATAAAAATCAAACAGTTACTCAATTAAGCATGAAAAATCAATTAATCACTTAATTAAAACACTTAAGCATAATACAGTCAAACAGACAGTCAACTGGACATATAAAATCACCACATATCATATCTTAACACATTAAAACACATAAATCATATACCTCATATTATTCAAATAGATTTAATTACCTCGATCGTTACATTCTCCCCCCCTTAAAAAGATTCTGTCCTCAGAATCAGCCTAAGTAAACAAATATGGATACTTCTCGAGCATTTCACTCTCAAGTTCCCAGGTGGATTCCTCAACTCGAGGGTTTCTCCACAAAACCTTTACAAGCTTAACAGACTTATTCCTCAAAACTTTATCCTTACGATCCTGAATCTCTACAGGCTGTTCTACATAGGACAAATCGGGTTGAATTTCCAAGGGTTCATATTCTATCACATGGCTCATATCAGGATTGTACTTTCGAAGCATAGACACGTGAAAAACATTGTGAATGTGCTGCATTTGTGGTGGTAGAGCCAATTCGTATGCAACTTTCCCAACTTGTTTCAGAACTTCAAAAGGTCCTATATATCGTGGATTAAGCTTTCCTCTCTTGCCAAATCTACTCACACCTTTCCACGGAGAAATCTTTAACAACACTTGGTCACCTTCTTCAAAATTCATATCTTTCCTTGACTGGTCAGCATACTTCTTTTGTCTATCTTGAGCAGCTAACAATCTCTTCTGAATCAACTCAATCTTTTCTTTAGTTTGTTGAACCAACTCTGGACCCAAAATCTTACGCTCACCAACTTCATTCCAACACACTGGTGATCTGCATTTTCTTCCATACAAAGCTTCATACGGGGGCATCCCAATACTAGCATGATAACTGTTATTATAAGAAAATTCCACCAATGGTAGATGCTCGTCCCAACTTCCTTCAAAATCTAAGGCACAAACTCTTAACATATCTTCAATGGTTTGGATTGTCCTTTCACTCTGGCCATCTGTCTGAGGATGATACGCAGTACTCATATTTAGCTTTGTTCCCAAACATTCTTGAAACTTCTTCCAAAATCTTGAATTGAATCTCGGGTCTCTGTCAGACACTATTGATACAGGAACACCATGTCGCATCACAATCTCTTTTAGATACAAATGAACCAATTTGTCCAGTGAAAATCTTTCGTTGATCGGTAGAAAGTGCGCTGACTTGGTCAATCTGTCTATTATTACCCAGATAGCATCATGATTAGCTTTAGTCCTTGGTAGACCTACTACAAAATCCATAGCAAGATTCTCCCATTTCCATTCTGGAATCTCTAGTGGTTGCAACAATCCGCTGGGCCTCTGGTGTTCAGCTTTGACTCTCTGGCATGTATAACATTTACTGATCCACTCTGCTACATTTCTTTTCATGTTGGGCCACCAAAAATTTTCCTTCAAGTCTTTATACATCTTTGTGCTTCCTGGATGAATAGAGTATCTTGAACTATGTGCATCATGCAAAATTTCATTCTTGAGCTCTTGAACATTGGGGATCCAAATTCGTAAGGAAAACCTAAAGATTCCTTTACTGTCCTTCTGACTTTTTAACTCTTCTCCAGTCAACTTGGTTCTGTCTTGACTCATCATCTGTTCTTGACATCTCTTGATCTTTTCTAACAATTCTGGCTGAAAAGTCATTGTATACACCATTTCTTCCACTGAATCCGAATCACATACCTCTATTTCCAATTTCTCAAACTCTTTGATCAATTCTTCAGACGAAACCATAATATTCAATCTTTCTTTTCTACTTAAAGCATCTGCTACAACATTCGCCTTGCCTGGATGATAGTTGATTGTGCAGTCATAGTCCTTGATCAACTCCAACCATCTTCTCTGTCTCATATTCAACTCTTTCTGAGTAAAGATATACTTCAAACTCTTATGGTCAGTGAAAATCTCACACTTTTCTCCGTACAAATAGTGCCTCCAAATCTTCAATGCAAATACAATGGCAGCTAATTCCAGATCATGTGTAGGATACTTCAATTCATGAGGTCTTAACTGCCTGGAAGCATATGCAATAACTTTCCCATGTTGCATCAGAACACATCCCAAGCCTTTGAGTGAAGCGTCACTGTAGATGACAAAATTTCCTTGATCGTCTGGTAACACCAAAACTGGGGCAGACACTAGTCTTCGTTTTAACTCTTCAAAACTTTCTTCACATTTCTCATTCCATACAAACTTTTCATTCTTCCTTGTCAATTTGGTCATAGGGGTAGCTATATTTGAAAAATCTTGAACAAATCTACGATAGTATCCCGCCAAACCCAGAAAACTTCTGACTTCTGTTGGAGTCCTTGGTCTGTCCCATTTCATCACTGCTTCTATCTTCGCCGGATCAACTTTGATGCCTTCTCTGCTGACAACATGACCTAAAAATTGTACTTCCTTCAACCAAAATTCACATTTTGAAAACTTCGCATATAGCTTCTCCCTTCGTAAAGTTTCTAAAGCAATTCTCAAATGATCTGCATGCTCTTCTTCTGACTTGGAATATATCAGGATATCGTCGATGAAAACAATCACAAACTTGTCTAAATATTTCTTAAAGACTCTGTTCATTAGATCCATAAACGCTGCTGGGGCATTTGTCAATCCAAAAGCCATAACTAAAAATTCATAGTGTCCGTACCTTGTTCTGAATGCTGTTTTAGATACATCTTCAGGTTTGATCTTGAGTTGATGGTATCCGGACCTTAAATCAATTTTTGAGAACCATTCGGCTCCTTTCAGCTGGTCGAAAAGATCATCTATTCTCGGTAACGGGTACTTGTTCTTGATGGTTAGCTTATTTAATTCTCGGTAATCTATGCACAACCTCATGCTTCCATCCTTCTTCTTAACAAACAAAACTGGTGTTCCCCAGGGGGACACACTAGGCCTTATAATTCCTTTATCCAAGAGATCTTGTATTTGACTCGCCAATTCTTTCATCTCAACTGGCGCCATTCTATACGGAGCTTTGGAAACTGGCTCAGTGCCTGGAGCTAAATCAATGGAGAATTCTATTTCCCTATCGGAGGGTAAGCCTGGCAATTCATCTGGAAACACATCGGGAAATTCGTTGACGATAGGAACATCTTCTAACTGAACTGACTTCTTCTCAGTGTCTACAACATAGGCTAGGTAAGCCTCACATCCTTGACGCAGAAATCTCTTTGCCTGAGCAATATTCAAAAACTTCTTGACTTGTCGGGTACCTCGAAATTCAACTTCTTTTCCTTCTAGGGTTTTCAACTTTAACTTCTTATTCCTACAATCTATTTGAGCTTTGTATTCTGACAACCAATCCATCCCTAGAATTACATCAAATTCACCTAACTTAAAAGGTATTAAGTTAGCAAGAAAATGACAACTGCCTATTTCAATGTCACAACTAGGACAAACTTGGCTTACTGGAATCGTTGCCTGGTTAGCTACTTCTATAACTAAGGCTTGATCCAAAGGTCGGACTTCACATTGCAATTTACCAAGAAAATCTTGAGATACAAAAGATTTAGTAGCTCCTGAATCAATCAATACACTAGCTTGCACTGAGTTAACAGGAAGTGTACCTGATATCACATCCACGTCCTGAATAGCTTCTTTCTGAGTCATGTTGAATGTTCTTGCTCTAGATTGATGTGCTGAAGATTGAGACGGAGTTCCAGCTATTCGAAGAACATTGGTAGGCTGTGTAGGTTCCTTGCATTCCCTTGCCATGTGACCTAGCTTGCCACACTTATAGCATTTGATCCCTGACTTTTGATTTTGATTCTGACTCTGACTGTTGCATTCTGCTGCATAATGTCCTTTCCTGTTGCATTTGAAGCAGGTGATATTGGGCTTATTACAAACTCCAGAGTGCTTCCTTCCACAAATTTTGCATTCAGGAACTAACTGTCTGATGGCCTT
The DNA here is from genome assembly GCA_028671895.1 of Oenanthe sinensis. Taxonomy (NCBI): domain Eukaryota; kingdom Viridiplantae; phylum Streptophyta; class Magnoliopsida; order Apiales; family Apiaceae; genus Oenanthe; species Oenanthe sinensis. Next base: position 17,179,691 of record CM053804.1, on the reverse strand, counting down.
CGGCTGGTTGAAACCTTGAGCTTTATTATTCTGTCTCCCTCTTCCATCATTACCACTCTTGATCTGCTGGGAATCACTTCTCTGACCTTCTGGCCTTCTATGAAACTTGTTTCTGAAATTACCTTGTCCCTGACTGTCTTCCCTAGCACCAAACTTTCTTTTTCTGTTATCCTTCTCTTTCTGGGACATGTCACTTTCTCCTTCCACGATCATTGCTTTTTGAACTATTGCAGTAAAGCTTTGCAACTCAAAAACTGCTACCCTACTTCTAATCCATGGCCTTAGGCCTTGCTGAAACCTCTTGGCCTTTTTGACGTCAGTGTTGACAAATTCTGGCACAAATCTGGCCATCTCAGAAAACTTGGCCTCGTACTCAGCTACACTCATACCTCCTTGCTTCAATTCTAGAAATTTAATTTCCATCTGGTCCTTCATGAAACTAGGAAAGTACTTTTCTAAAAACAATTCTGTAAACCGATCCCAAGAAATCACACCTTCACCCTGAAGCATCTTCGTAGACTCCCACCAGTAACCGGCTTCAGCTTTAAGAAAGTAACTAGCATACTCAGTCTTCTTATCTTCATCTACGTCTACTAACTGAAAAGCTTTTTCCATTTCCTTAAGCCAAGTTTGGGCTTCTACTGGGTTTGTGGATCCTTTAAATTCAGGTGGTTTCACGGCTTGAAAAGATTTAAAAGTAACTGCTGGGGGTGCAGAAGGTCTTTGCTGTTGCTGAGTTAAAAGAGTTGTCTGCTGTTGTAGCAGCTGAATGAGTTGGGCAACTGTAGGGTCCATGGGATTTTGATCTTGAGTATTTTGGTTCTGAGACGAATTTGAAGTGTTTCTTTTTCTTGGCGGCATTTACTATAGGGAAACAAGCAACTTATTAAGCAATACACTACACCATATTGTAAACAGTTCAAATACTTTTAAAACCATTTGAGCATTAAAACTCTATTTTTGAAATCAATCTTGTAGCATCATTACTACATAAGTTGCCTGTACAACAAGGATAAATAAAGGTTCTATCGAAAACAGGTTAGCACAACCGGTATAAATAAGGTACTGGTAAAGGAAAGGAACAGTTTATGGTCAAATGTGCGAAAAAGTAAATGACAGATATATCGGAAGATACTGGAACTGAAAAGCAAACATACATAGATACGAAAGGTACCAAAGTGCAAGATAGTTAAAGTACAAACACGAATAAAAGTACTGGGAAGAAAATAGAAATAACATCTGGCAAGGGTGCTAGAGGGCTCTAACAAATGTCCCTTCTAACACTCAAACATCCTGACATCTAATCACCCCTGTGATCCCTGTCTCTGGCTGCCCTGAGTCCAATCAGCAGTCTACTAAGCACACGGGTTAACTCTCCTGCCCGCTCCGCCACATCGTCTGGAAATGCCCTAGCCGCAATCTGCCTACGTCCCTCCTCCTCAACAGCTCTAATGCGATCCTCCCACCACTCGACAGGATGCTCGGGAACTCTCAGCTGGCCTCGGGTAATAGCTGGCCTATAAACTCTACGGCGAATAGGGGCACAAGCACTCCCTGAGGGTAGGTCAGGCTGAGCAACGGGCTCAGGAATCAACTCCTCCTCGCTCTCAGAACTGGATATGACTATAACATCATCGTCAGAATCCGAAGAAGAAGAATCAGAGGAACTAGGAGAGGGTGGTGGTTGTGAAACAATACCACGAGCCTGCAATAATATAATATGTAAAGCAAAAAGGGATAAGATCACCTTAAATCTACAGTTAAAATCCTAACGTCTATATCACTCTTCGTTATCTAATCCTATCTTACCATTACTCTCTCTTCTTTTATTAAATGATCTACTTGTTTAACTTAGTCCTGGCTTGTTTCAGTGACCAAAACCTTAGCTCTGATACCAACCTGTGGCGCCCTCCCGACCCGGGGTCTAGATCGGGGCGTCACTGACACTCTATATGCATGCACCCTAAATAACAGTAATAGAAAATACGCATAAATATGACCCCGACTACTCGCCTGGACCTTTCAAGGTAATGGTATGAAACAAGCACACTACTACATTCATTTATATTTATATTTACATCAACGAAAATAATATTACAACTCCTGAAACATTTCAAGATCTACTAATAAAAGTACAAGACTAAACAAAGTCTTTTCCTTCCAACTCTGCCTCGATCCTACCTGTTCCCTCTCAGCCAGCCTAGCAAAGTTCATGTAAGACATATTCTTCCGAGCAGTCTGCTTAATACGGACCATGATTCTCAAAAGCTGTAGATGTTAGAAAATAAAAGGATGAGCTACAAAAGCTCAGCAAGTAACCATACTGGTTAAAAACAGTTCTACAGGCTTATATATAATTTAAACAAAATCCTTTGCTCAAAATCATGCTTTAAATCATTACTGGACCTCATTGTCCCAAAATTGTAATTAACATACTAGTCAGGGTAATCATTACTCGCAAAACTTTCTTTTATAAAACTGCTGGCAGGGTTAAACAATTTCAATATCTGGTACAGAATAAACAAGAAGCTGGAAAGTAATAACCAGGTGTAAGTATAAAAGTAATCTGCAGGGTTAGCTGGATAACAGGAAATAATGTATAACAATTGAAACAAGGTGAAGTCAAGATATGACTGACAGTTTAAGCTGAAAAGAAGGGCATGATATAACAGGGCATTTTAATTCTCATTATTAATCATTTCAAAGTTCATTTATATAAAACTGTCCTTTCATTAGGACTGATTCTTTCAAAACATTTTATAAAACTGTCCTCTCATTAGGACTTTACTTTTCAAATCATTTATAAAACTGTCCTCTCATTAGGACCTTTTCTGTTTAAAACAATCATTTTGGTTGAAGTTTTCTCACAACGCCAGACAATACGGGTGATCAGCCACGTAAAGTCCCCATAACGGACTAAAGTCCCTCTGGACATAAGGAGTACTCATAAAGGCACTTATTGCCATTGGCCTTGGGCTATCTCATTATAGCCATTGACTATCTCATTATAGTCTACACATAAAAAGTGCTGGACCGGCGTCACTCGGCCTCTTACGCCTCCAACCTATAGGAATCCGCAGAAACCATTTTGATCGGAATTCCTATAATAATCAAAACCTTTCTTTTTAAAGTTACCAAATCATTTGATGAAAAAGACTTCTTGAAAGTCGGATTCCATATTTAAATCCATTTTTAAGATCATTAGACAGAGGTAAAGTTTATTCCAGGGTAAATCTCAAAACAAGTCTCTGTTGTAATAGGGTAAGCTGAAATCATGAACTGGAAATTTAAAACAAGTTAAAGTTATGAAGTCAAGGTGCAGGGTCAATCCATAAGTATAACAGTTGTTTTTGAAAACAGATGTAAAACATTTACTCAGGATAACAGTTAGGCTTAAGTAACAGGGTTCTTTTAAGATTTAAGTTTAAGCAATTATTGATAAGGAAGTGGTAATAGCATAAGTCACAGCTCAAGATCACTGGTTTAAGATTTGTAAAACTAGTTTATAAGTTGTCGATAACAGTTCAGGGATTGAAAAGTTTAAAGTGCAATTGAATCTGATATAAGGTTGCAGTTTAAATAAAGCAATTAAAGTAGGACATGATATAGTTTAAAACAGTTGAAACAAGGTAATACAGTTGAGATAAGATAATACAATTGCAGGGTCATAAAGCAGTTTACAAAACAATGTTTAAGTTGAAAGAGGTTAGGCAGTAGTTACTTGCCTCAAACAAGGAATGCTACAGCTGTGGAACAGGTAGATCGCCTACACCAGACACTAACTCTCTACTTTAGCTTTTCCTTTGTCCTTCACCTCAATATCCTTCGTAGCTACACATAAATAATACTATTTCAGTAACTCATATACTCTCGACGTTCTCATTAACGTCTAACTATTCTACCATTTCGTTAATTATAATCCCTTAACAGATAATGATCCACTGTAGACATACTCTGCTATATAATCACTTCTACACTGGCAAGCAAGTAGCACATAGACAATTATATCATTCACAGCATTCCTGACTGATAGCCTTTCCTATACAGAAGTGGTGTGCCAATAATATTTTATAAAGTCATTTTAGTTTTTAGAAATTTTGGCAGCACTTCCCCTGTAATTGGAACTACCTGTCGGAATACAACCGACACAACCAAACATAAATGCCAATCATCTCCCATTACACAATCACATTTGCACCAAATCCATATCAAACAAGCAATAGCTATAACAATATACAATACTATTATCACTCAAAATGACTGAAACAATCCAAATATCAACTGTTTATTTATATAGTTAATTCAGTTCTTAATTCAATTCTATATCATAACAATCAATGTCCAATCATAATACTTATAATTCAAAGATGCCAATTAATCAAGCAATTCGATTACTATAATGCAATTGTTCAATTGAGTAGTCATGATCACATAGCAATTAACACAATTCAATTTCATCCATGTATTACTATATTGCTATAGAAAATGGCACATTACTTAAGCATATAATTCGTAAACTTCATAAATAAAATAATTAACCTATATTTCGAATAGAACAATTAAGTGTTACTCATAGAATTATCAAACTCAAATCACAATTCATGTATCCATTTGATTGCCTCTAATTCGAATAGAATTACTTATATACATATCAAATTCGTACTAGTTAATCTCATTAATCAATTAAATTATAACAATACGATTGTATTAGTTCGACTAGTAACTTAATCATTTTAAGAACAATAACAATCTAGATTCCAAGACAAACCCAACTTGATTATAACATTAACATAAAAATTTGAATATGAAAATTATTTAAATAATTCAAAATTTTCGAATTAATTACAATTAATTAACATGCAGTCCTTGATTAACCATTTAGCAATTACAAGGCAATTACTAGTATTACTATTAATCACAACCAAAGCTCACTTCTCAAACTACAATACGCGGCCATGACCGGAAATTACAACACCGTGGCCGGAACATCATAATCTTAACATGCATCCCAAACCACTAGCAATTAATTGTCATACAAACCTCATATGCTATACATCATTACTATACACCACTAGTAGCAACTGCAATAATCAAAAACAAGACTTATTCGAGCAATTTGGTTCGGGAAAATAAGGAAATGAAACAAAAATTCACATGCAACTCAATTTAAGCTAACTAGCAGCATAATCATAACATTAACACAGCAATTAAGGGAAAGTAGGCTCAGGTTTGCCATCACAGCCCTCCACCGGCTCACCGGAGGCTCACCGCCGGTGGGGCAAAGTCCGGAGGTTCCCGGTTTTTGAGCATCCTTCATGGACTCCGCCTAATTTCTTGTTTACAACTTAAATTAGCATCTAGTAACATGAATATGACTCTACAATTCATTGCATGCAACTTTCCCGATCAAACACATATACGCAGCACACATATGTACACGGCACACATATAACATATTTGCTAACTCGAAACAATGACCAGCATACACATCTAAGACTGATTACTAGCAATTTACTTGAAGCAATTACTAGCAATCCACTTAGAACTCAAATGAAGACAAAGAATCGCATGCGGAGAGAAGAACAAGACCTGAACTCAAAGATACAGAACAAATGAGGAGGATAGTGGGCGGTGGCTTTTACCAAACAAAGACAAGGGTAAAACCGTAATTGCACAAATGCTGTTTTCTGGATTAAAAACGAATTTAAAAACGGATTTTGGTAGAAACAGAGTACAAAAATAACTTTTGTATTTTTAAAATAAATATCATGAATTTAGAAGCTTCCCCATATTTTTGAAATATTTTTATGATGAATAAAGAATTAATTAAAAATCTTTGAAGTTTTAGTGCATAAATACGAAATAAGAGGAGAAAAATCATAAAAACAATTTTTAGCTCAAATAAAATAAACTTTTATTTTTCACAAGACTCAAAATATTTAAGAAACATTTTGGAACAGATTTCATGATTTTTGGGTATTCCAATAATTAAATATGGAATTTAGAAGAGTAATATCTCTAGAATAAAACAGGAGTAAAAGATTTATATAAAATCACTGGGACTAGAATTAAATACATCACCATTTTTAGAAAGTCTCTAAAATCACATAGGAACTACATATAAAATTTCTTAATTATTGGACACACCAATAATTTTATAAAAATCAAACAGTTACTCAATTAAGCATGAAAAATCAATTAATCACTTAATTAAAACACTTAAGCATAATACAGTCAAACAGACAGTCAACTGGACATATAAAATCACCACATATCATATCTTAACACATTAAAACACATAAATCATATACCTCATATTATTCAAATAGATTTAATTACCTCGATCGTTACACAACTTACTTCTGTAGAATAGTGTTGAATTGAACCATCTCAAAGGTGAATCTCCTACTTTCCTTCCTTAGAGTATAGAGCCAATCGAATGTATTAACACTTTTTTTGAAAAATATAATATAAAGCAAGAGTGAGCGAAAGAATGCCCCGTAAATTATCCACCCAATTATCTATGTGACTCTCATCCAAGAATATGATAATCACTACTATCTCAATAATATAACATAAGGTTACCGGTATAGTGTAAGCATAACAAGGTATCTCTCGACGATACATATTGTCAGAGTTTTCTGTCAAAAGTATTTATACTTAACATGAAGTTTAGAATAATGTGATACGAACAATTAAGTTCAATATATAAAATAAGACTCTATCGAATACAGTGTTACCACTCTGTGATACTTCCTCTGAAGCTTTTGAAATAAAACCCAATAAACTTATTACGTTCACAGTTTTGAAATAATATTATCAATAACTTAGCCAAATATCATCAACTATAGCTTTGATAAACTCCCATAAATATAATAAGTACTCAGTTCAAGATACTTCAATAATAGTTGTTTCTCATCATAAGCAAATCAAATCACTTTTAACCATACCGATTATAATGTTTGAAATCCAGTAAAACATTTTTAAAGATTTATAAATTGTTTGGTATACATCATGTACTAGCTTATGTTTTCAAAATAACTTTTCATCAAAACATCTGGGATGAGTAAGGAGAAATATCAACATATCAATCACTGACAACATCATCAGTAACTTAGCTCATAGGCTTTCACCACGCTTCTACCGTACATACACGATGATCAGTCATAACATACGGCATCTCTTGTTATTTCTCTATATGTAGAAGAGGGAGCCGACAGAAATTCTACCGCCCTTGGTAATCAACCTAGACCTCATATGGGCCAAACTGCTGGACCGTGTGTCACTCGGCCTCTTACGTTGTATCTCCTAGTCAATTGGAACAGTCTATAACCTGGAACTGGAATTTAATCCTAGTACCCCAAGTGTATAATACTTGTTAATATATTCATCTATCTAACCTGGAACCAGAATTTAATCTTAGTTCTCCAAGTATATCATACTTGTTAATAGATTTATCTATCTAACCTGCAACCAGAATTTAATCTTAGTTCCTCAAGTATATCATACTTATTAATAGATTTATCTATCTAACCTGCAACCAGAATTTAGTCTTAGTTCCCCAAGTATATCATACTTGTTAATAAATTCACATATCTCTGATGGGTTACTTCCAGAATATTTGGGGAAGTAAGAATATCACAATGTATTTGTTGACCTCCATCAACTGATCTCATATTTTGAGGAATGAAAATCATTTGAAAATCATGACCTGAGAGTTAGTCGAAAAATCTCTTTGATTTTGATAAGTTGGAAACTCTAACTAAAATAGGGCAGTGATCCCAAAATATAATTGTATTCGAGGAAAGTAAATCATTTATTCACTTCCTAGGCTGGATTCACAATTTTTGATAAGTCAAAGAGTATTTTATTCTTATTTAAAAAATTATAAAATATAAAATAAATGTCTCAGAACCCTCACTATATTTAAATCAATTTTTTGAAGGTCAGAAAATATTTTAAATAATTATTGAAGACCTTAAATAATTTTTAGATCAATTTAGAATATTTAATAAATATTTATTAATTGATAAATAATTAATAATTTTTTTAAATGAATATTCAGATTAATATTCATTGAATGAAATAAATATTCAAATAATATTTATTAACATTATTAAAACATTTAACGACTTTTTTAAAATATCGAAAATATATTTATTGAAATATTTTTAATCGATATTTAGGAATAATCTGTCTCCGGCAACTTCCGGGGTTTAAGACAATATTTAGAATAACATTTCCGACTCCCGGTCTACGTTTAAAAATATGAATACCCGTTCTACTCCTAGAGCCTTTATATACATTGGCTTATATCTATAATATCTTATAGCATATAAACCAAAATGTTTGTGAAAGATTAAACAACAGTTAAATCAATTCGTAGATTTTGAGAAATAATTATATCAAATATCAATAGTTTTTAAAAATGACATGAATATTCAAGGTCCAGGATTCGAAAACTTGCATACGTAGTGATACAAATATTTTAATATGTAAAAACATAGGGATAGAAAACTTGCATAAGCATAATTTAATTTCATATGCAAAATGAGGAATATAACATTTTGAAAATAAAAGTATAAGGTTGGGAAAACTTGCATACGTAGTAATACAAGTATTTTAATATGTAAAAAACTTAGGGTTAGAAAACATGCCTGAAGTCCATGACACGCTCTCAGAGTCCCACTCATTCTGGATTCTCTATCAATAGATATCATAATCTTGATTAGTACTCTTAATCTCATCTGTTTGCCCAGATGTATAAACTATTACAGAAGGGGGGTTAAATGTAATAGTACCAGTAAATCGATCAAGAACACAAGTATGTAAAGGAATCACATATTTGTATTGATAATATTGAAAAGAATACAGAACTCTCTCAAGAAATACTTTATTCTTAACAGCTGCTAGGTTATAAAAGATATTACTTGTAAAGATTACTTTGTTGTTAACCTATGCCTGTGTTTATATAGACACGGTTACAACTCAATTACAAATCAGATTAGAAATAGAACAGCTTTATATAAGGAAATATACTTGCATTAAGATTCCTTCTTACTATCTTATTCAGATTCTGATTTGAATTGCTTCCTAACAAACTCTGTCTTGCAAACTCTATCGGTAGTTATTCTCTGATAGAGCATTCTCCGTTAGAGTAAACTCTAATTGAGTATTCTCTGATAGAGTAAACTCTGTCCAACAGCTCCTTAAACTCTGATGACGTCAATAGTGTAAACTCTGATTTGTATTCTCTGACAGCCATCAGTGTTTGCCATCCTAACAATCTCCCCCAATTTATGCTTTAAGAATTAAAACATAAATTTCACGTATGATGTCAGAAATACAAGATAAATGCATCAGAATTTATTTACCCTTCATGATTTAGATTCTTCTGTAGGAAAAATCTTCTTTTAGAAACTGATTCAGGAGTTTTTCTTCAGCACTTTTCAATAGCTCAACCAGCTTCTCCTTCAATTCCTTCATTTGTTCAGAAGAATCATCTATTTGATATATTACAGCCCTTATAACATAGATTGATGATCTTTTCATTCTTTCATCCAGGACTATGCAACAGGCCTTTATACCATCAGGATTTAAGATTAGTGTAGGAATCCCTAACACCATTTTGACCCTTGCATCTCCTTTCCTCATAGCTCTTCTTGTTCCATCTTCAAGTGTATATCCAGGCTCATAATCTTCAGAGTTTAACATCATCAGGCTTTCATTCTTCTTCTTCTCAGCTATCACTCCTTCAAAAATTTTTACCCATCTAGAAGTAACTTAATTTTCATCATTAAGAAGATATAAAACATGTTCAAGTTCTTTAGATGCTTTTTGAATTAAATCTTCTTGAGAAATCTTCAAAACTCTCACATCCTCTAAGAAATAAATGAGCTTCTCCTTAGCTTGAGCACCATTAAAGATATCCTTCACAATGTTAACAGAGATTAATTTATCCAAATGTTCTTGAGACAACTCTTCTTCAGGTTTATCTTTCAATGAAAAGGGATCTCTGAAGATATTTGCTTCACCCCTGTAGGCCTTAGCATGTGAATCACCAATACCACCTTTGTCTTTTCTAAGCCTTCCATTGAGAGTCAGAGTTTGAGTCTTTGTCCATAGAAGATCAGACCTTTTCTTCCTTATCAGAGATTGTTGTTGATATTCTTCCTCATCATTAAAACTTGAACCACCTGGAAGAAAAGTTGTTCCAGACATACTGAGAGGAGTCTTTGGCTTAGCTGGAACTTTTTGTTGAATTCTTGCAGATGATCTTGTTTGAATTTCTGAAACTGGTTTTGATTGAGCAACTGGCTTAGGAGTTTCAACAGTTTTGATTTGGATAGACTTAGATTCTGGTTTCTTCTGTTGAGCAGGTACCTTTCTCTGAATTGTACATTTCTTCACATATCTTTTCTTTTTCTGGACTTGAGCATTGTCAGTACTAGACTTCTTCAATTCAGCTTCCACGGCAACTGGATCTAATCCTAGATTTTCCTCTTCAAATAGCTTCATTGCCAGTTCTGCATCCTTTAAATTTTGTTCATCAATTTTCTCAGGATTCTCTTCTTCTTCAAGCCTTTCTGCTAGTGCCAAATCAGCTTCTATTAGAGTTTGCTATTTATCAGAGATTAACTACTTGTCAGAGGTTGCTGTCATCAGAGTTTGAGTGGTTGAAGTTTGACCAATCAGAATTTACTGCTTCAGAATTTGTTTTCCCTCCTTATGACTCCCTTGATCTTCATCATCAGGTTTGTCAAGTTGGTGTGCAGCATCCTCCTTGCATTTGTCTAAACCCTTCTCCCCATTTCTGACATCATTCCTCTGCTTTACAATAAGAATTTCAACTATTATATATAGCATTCCCTGTATATAACTAACAGATTTAGAAAGATTATCAACTTTAGCTTCCAATGCATCATGTTTGGCTGAGACAGTTTTGAATTTTAATTCTAAAGAATTTTGTGATGCTATAACAGCAGATTGAATAGATACAGATGATTTGTTGACTGAATCCTTTAGGTCACCAATTTCATTGTGAAGTCCCTTAGACAACACAGTACTAGCCTTTAAAAGTGACTTCATTTCTTCAGAGTGTATTTCTTTATCAGCTTTACTTATCAACTCATGAATATGTGGCCAATAGATGACTTCATTTGAGTATTTTCATGAACTATCCTAAAGTTTTTGTTTGAGAGAATTCATCAATACATCTTGAGATGGTTCTGCCTTAGAAGTGAAATCTCTTTTTATTCCTTCAGCATCTAGAGCAACATTAACTTCTTCTTTGAGTTACTTCTCAATCTTTCATGTGCATCATGAGAATTTACTGGCCACTTTTTGGTATTATACCTTTGTGTGTAGGGGATTGACAGGTCTGTTATTTCTTCATCAACAAAAATAGGCCCATCAGAGTCTGTGTCCTCCCCATCAGAGTTTATGACTTTCTCAGAGTTTACTAAAAGATCAGAGTTTGCAACAGATAAACTCTGAGTACCTGCAAAAGATATGGAACATCCTAAGTCACTCTTATTTTTTAAAGTAATCTCATTACTTCTCACATCACACATATCATAACTTTTAAGAGTTAGATTTTTCTCACTAGAAGTAACTAACTTTTTTCTCAATTCTACCTCACCTTTTGCCAGATCCTGTGTCTGCCTCTCATTAAATCTGTTTTTCACACATTTTACCTCAGACTCACTAGAAAGGCTCAACACACAATGTCCTATAGAAATAAGAGGTGGCTGAGAAAGGTTCACTGTAGTTACATGACTAGGGGTACCCTTTTCAGGACTATTCATGATCATTCTAACAGTTAAAATAGGAAAGGTAAAATCTGAACTTAAACTATCAAAGAATGCATATTCTGAAGAAAATTCAGAGTTTATACCTTGAGTTGTGGATGTGGATGTTGTCTCCATTGGTTATGCAGAGATTGGGTGCACCATAAGAGCATTAGAGATTGCTAGTGGAGCTTCATCAGAGTTTGTCTGTCCAATATTAGAGTCTTGGTCTTCAATCATAAAGTGGATAATTGGTTCTTGTAGGTCCTGAGTCATATCTTTAGCTGCTTCACCACTTTGAGGTGAAGGTTCTTGTGGGCTTGAATCTGCCATAGATTGGCCTTCAACATCAGCAACAGCAAGGTCTTCTAGAATAGGTAGAGTGCATGCATCCAAACTTTGATTGGATGGTTCTTGTATGGCTAGGGCCTTAACAACTTTTTCAACTCTTTAAGCTGAAGATTCTTGTTGGTTATACCCATGATCCAAGTTGGCTTCATCTGCTGGAATTGTGGCTGCTGTTGACCTTCGATCAACAGGTTCTTGTGTGCCTGGCCATGTAGAGATTACTGCTTCACTTTGAGAAATAGGTTCTTGTGTATCTTGACCAAAAGTAACAGACTTCCTCTTCTTCCTTGAAAATTGTTTTGAACTGGGAGATGTATATGATTTAGACTTCTTTTCTTCCATTCATTTCCTTACTTGTTCTGCCAACTCCCTAACTCTTTCATAAGAAATCTCCTTGATAATTTGCTTATGTGAGTTTGTAGGAGAATCAAAGATTACTACAGGAATAGCTTCCTCTGAAGTGACATATGGCCCATCTTTCAAATAATTATGTTGTCCCTCCTGTTCAGCCTTGAGCCACATATCATTTAGATTCCCCAAATTTTTCCTGCAGACTGTCTTGTCAACATTAGCCCCCCGTCTAATACATTCACGGTTATAATGGGCAACATTTGTCCACCAGTCTGTTAGTGTTGGTGTCCTAGAGACAATACTTTTAATGTTTTATTGAAAACAATTAAGAATTATGTTTTATGTGATTATTTAATTAATATTTATTATGTCTTTATTTACTGCGTCATAAATTGAAAGAATAATAAATGTCCTTGGAATATTAATAAATATATATCTTTAAGTATGTGACTTAAAAATGAGATTATATGAATAGTATTTTATTCCTAAAAGTCTCTAGTCGAGTATTATTATTTAAGGACAATAATAATGCAATAAGACTAGCATGTTTGTTGACTGATGACCACATCTCATTGGTCATAGGTATGATGATACTAAAGTCAAGAACATAGGTGCATGTCTCAATGCATGGCACTGGACAGACCCGTTGTGAGAATCTACATGTTGATAAGTGTCATAAGAAATTCTTACTGTGATAATGATGTAATGATCCTTAGACTTGAAATCATTATATTTCTATACGAGAATTAATAAACTTTGATTACACTCAAAGTTATCTTTAACCGGGTAATGATAAAGGTGGACATTGGGTATGCTATGAATCGTATGAGAAATATGAATGATAGATATAGGATTTAACCCTCCTATTTTAGGAGCGATATTATTGGCCTCTGAATTGAGTGAGACTATAAAATGCATGGCCATGCTCAAATGTTGATTTGATTAATAGTCTACTCATTGATCAAGGAAACCTGGATTAAACGTTGAAGAGGATGACACATTAAATGCCTCGAGTTTGATCTATAATATAAGATTAAAGGGATTATATTACATTGTACATTACTCACGAAAGCTTTAATTGAATCACCAATTATTATTATTACTTGGGTAGTAATGATGTATTACTAGATGCCGCTCATTGTTTATAATTTTATTAGTAGAAAATAAAATTATTGCCAACGTAATAATAACCTATAGGGTCACACACAAAGAACGTTTAAACGGAGCGTTATTTAAATTATGAATTTAAATACTGTTATTATTATTATTTCAAATTTATTTATTTAATTAATTAAGTGAGACTTGATTAATTATATACATATTAGAATTCGAATGTATTAATAATATAAATCTGAAATCTGAATGGGTTTTAAGAAGTCCAATCAGAATAGGGTTTTGGCCCAAGTCCCTCTCTCCCCTATATATACATAAAGATGTATAGTTTAGGGTTAACAGTTTTATAATTTCGTTTTTGATAAAACCCTAGCAGCTCTACGTTATTTGAGAGGCTAGAGAAAGAGAGAGAGACAAAGAGACAGAAACAGGCTAGTACCTAACTCCGGTGATCGTTAGACGATACGACGTTCGTGTGGATACCGATAGAGAGCAGATTTCTGTGAAGGGCTGCTTTGATTCATCGCTTCTGGACCTCTATAATCATCATAAGGAAAGATTTAATAAGGTACACATCCGATTCTCCATAATCATCCGCTTATTATACACGGATCCTGCGTTTGGGATTCGTTTTTTGTATTTATTTTTTCACGTTTTTCCGCTGCGTGTGTGCCCGAATCCCAACACAGTCAGTTTTTGAGTTGACATACCAAATAATCATGTTCTCAATTGGAACTGGTAATCCAGGTTCCTTCCAAGGAATATTTGCCTTCCAGCTACGCCATGCTTCACCAGAATTTGTCAAGACATCAGAGTTTGGCTCAGAGTTTAGGATGTCTTCATAGTTTAACTCTTGAGATTTTGGCTGATCAGAGATTAGGACATCAGATTTTATTGATGCATCAGAGTTTAGTCCTTCAGTGTTTGCAGCCTCCGAGTTTACAGCTTTGACTAATCTTCTCCTCTTCTTCTTCATCTCAGGCATTGGATTCACTATGAATGGCTTCATAAAAGGTGCATGAGATATCTTAGAAGCCTGTTCAACAATTTTTCTCTTGGCAAAAACCAACCCTTCATCAGAATCTGAATCTTCATCAATCAATTTTCTCTTTTTAGGAGAAGATTCTTTCACTGCCTTCCCCTCCCTTTTACTTGTGCCATGTTGAGAGGTATATTTTGGGAGACTGTAGAGTTTGGCAAAAGTGTGTGGTTTTCAGTGTTTGGAGGGTGGCATGGGTTTGAATCAGAGGGTGCTAAACTCTGATCCATAGCCACAGAGAGAAAGTCCCTTCTATACATGGTAGGCATTCTCTGATTTAAGAAAAGCCTGACCCATGTGGGATAATAGAGAGGAGAAATATTACTTTTCTTAGCATCCTTCCTAGCTAGGTCAGCAAAAATTCTTTTATTCATACAAAAACTAGTTAAACTCTGATCATTCTCAAAATTTACATCAGGTAACAAATGATTAAAAATTAACTAAAGAAATCTAGCAAAATATACAGTGTGAGCATCGTCATTTATTTTGCTAGCCAGCTGCCTAATTATGAAACAAGGAAAGTTAAAATTAAGATTATGGGTTAGAGAATACCCAATTTGTTGTGCTAGCTGTGGGATTGCATCAAAATTCATGCACTTTCCTGTGAAGGCCCTTGTAATACAATCGAAGAAGAAACTTTATTCTCTTCTAAGATTCGGTCTTGTAAGGCTTCTCAACTTTGATAGGCTTCCTCCATAGCCTATAGACCTGAAAAATTCTTTAATCTGTTCATCTTCTACCATCTCATCACACACAGCCACTTCTGGAAGATGAAGGGCTTGTCAAACTATGGCCGGAGTAATCAAGTGTTTGCCATTACAGTTAAACGTGATGATTGGTTCTTCATCATCACCTGCATTATTAAACTTTGTAGTCGACCAAATTCTTATCAAAGATTGAGTAGAGAAGTTTAAAGGTTCTTGCAAAGCATAGCCAATATAACTCTGCCTTAAAAAATCTTGAACAACATGATAATCCTCATGTGCATCAGATTTATTCAACAGAGAAATATAGTTGGTGGCAGCAATAGTATAGTTTTAGAAGGTTTGACCTTTAGATGCTTGAAACAGTAAAGGTTTGCAGGTTTAAACAGTTAGGGTTTATGAGAAATAAGAGAACAAATGAAGAATAGTAAATATAGATGAATAATTCAAAATGACAATAAAAATTAAACTGTGCCCTTTCATTTGCTTATAACCTGTAGTGGGACACGTGGCAAAAACTGATTGAAAGAGTAATTATTAGTACGAGTCTCAAAATACAGCATGTGTATATATATCTGTGTAATGATATGAACCGTCATTCGTGAGATTCACGCGCCTTATTACAAGTCCAATCAGAGAATGATAATTATAATGTCACAAAAATGAAATATGACGTTAGAAATATTGTCTCAGAGTTTAGCACTTTAATAGAGTTTATCAAGAAGGAAATTAGAGTTTATATGAGTCAGAGTTTAGAATGAACTGTCAGAGTTTACCAGATACTCTGACAGAGTTTACCATAAATCCTGATAACTTGTGATCAGAGAGTAGATGCTTCAATGATCAGAGTTTACTCTAATTGCATCAGAGTTTACTCCATACTCTGACATATACTCTGATTTTCTGAAACTTTGTTATCTCAAGTTGAGCCACTTGTCACCATTCCTAATTCAGAAACCAATCTGTTAAATGTTGCTTTAGGCAAAGGCTTGGTGAATATATCTGATATTTGTTGATCTATGGGAACAAAATGTAATTCAATTATGCCTTCTATAACATGTTCCCTTATGAAATGATATCTGATACTGATGTGCTTTATCAGAGAATGTTGACCTGGATTTCCTGTCATTGCAATAGCACTTTGATTATCACAATAAATAGGAATTTTAGAAAAGTTCAGACCATAATCCAATAGTTGATTTTTCATCCATAATATATTTGCATAACATCTTTCTGTAGCTATATATTCAGCCTCTATTGTTGATGTTGAGATTGATTTCTGCTTCTTGCTAAACCATGACACAAGTCTTTCACCTAAAAATTGACAACTGTCACTTGTATTTTTTCTATTAATTTTACATCATGTAAAGTCAGCATCTTAATAGCCAATTAATTTAAAATAAGACTCTCTAGGATATCATAAGCCAAGATTAATAGTGTCCTTGAGATATCTGAAAATCCTCTTCACAACTATCAAATGAGGTGCCCTTGGATCTGCTTGAAATCTAGCACATAGACATGTGTCAAACATGATGTCTGGTCTACTTGCAGTCAAATAAAGTAGAGAACCAATCATTCCTCTGTATGATGTAATATCAATAGGTTCTTCAATGTCTTGATCAAGCTTTGTTGCAGTAGCCATAGGAGTTGTAGCAGATGCAGAGTCTTGCATTTGAAAATTTGTGAGTAGATTCTTTGTATATTTAGACTGATTAATGAAAATGCCTTCCGCGGTCTGTGTTACTTGTAAACCTAGAAAGTAACTCAATTCCCCCATCATGCTCATTTGATACTTGGACTGCATTAACTTTGAAAATCTTTCACAAAGCTTCTTATTAGTGGAACCAAATATAATATCATCAACATATATTTGCACCAATAATAAATCCTTACATTGAGTTCTATAAAACAAGATTTTATCAATTGTACCTCTAGTGAAACCACTTTCAAGTAAAAATAGAGCTAAAGTTTCATATCAGGCCCTCGGTGCTTGCTTTAGTCCATATAAAGCTTTATCCAGTCTTTAGACATGATTTGGATATTTTGGATTGACAAAGCCAGGTGGTTTCTCAACATAAACTTCTTCTTCAAGTTCAAAATTTAAAAATGCACTTTTAACATCCATCTAGTAGACCTTGAATTTCTTATGTGTAGCATAAACAAGAAAAATTCTGATTGCTTCAAGTCTGGCTACTGGTGCATAGGTTTCATCATAATATATGCCTTCTTGTTGAGAATAGCCTTTGGCTACCAGTCTTGCCTTGTTTCTTGTAATGATTCCATCAGAATCTTTCTTATTCCTGAATACCCATTTTGTGCCAACAATAGATATGTTCTTTGGCCTTGGTACTAGGGTCTAAACTTCATTCTTTTCAAACTCATTCAATTCTTCCTGCATTGCAGTAACCCAATCTACATTTTTCAAAGCATCTTCAACCTTCTTTTATTCTGTTTGTGAAAGAAAACTATGAAATAGACATTCATTCTGAGTAGCTTTTCTTGTCTTCACTCCACTTTCTAGATCACCAATAATTAAATCAGGTGTGTGATCTTTTGTCCATTTTCTTGGATGTGAGAGATTTCTAGAACTAGATGCTCCCCCATGATTTGTGCCTTCATAGAATGATTCTTCTGTAAATGTTGATCCTCCCCCTGTAGATGTTCTTCCATCAGTGTTTGATGTCTCAGAGTTTATGTACTCAGAGTTTGAATTATCAGATATTGAGGTATCAATGTTTGTAGTCTCAAGGTTTGATGGATCAGAGTTTAGGGGTTTAGAGTTTGGGTTGTTCAGAGTTTGGTCAGACTATAATATTTCAATTACTGTGTTTTAATCTCCAATGTCAGTATTTGATTGATGTTGCTCCCCCTCAACATGTGCAGAATCTTCAATTTCTCTGTCAATCATTTTTGAATCAGAGTTTACCTCACCAGAGTTTGGTTGAACAGAGTTTGACTCATCAGAGTTTGGTTCACCATATTTTAATTCATCAGAGTTTGGTTCACCAGAGTTTATTTTCTGCAGTTTATTCTCAAATCTCAGAGTTTCCTGTGCGTCTTTATCATGTAATCCAACTATTTTCCCTTCATCAAAGGAGACATTGATTGATTCCATGACCATCCTTGTCTTTAGGTTGAATACTTTGAATGCCCTTGAAGAGGTTTTAGAAGTTGTTGCATATCCAACAAAAATTCCTTCATCTGCTTTAAGTTCAGACTTCTTCAATTGCTCAAGATGTGTTTTGAGAATGAAACACTTGCTTCCAAAGATATGAAAGTACTTAACATTTGGGTTTCTTCCCTTCAAAGATTCATATGGAGTCATTCCATGTTTGTTTATTAACGAAAAATTTTGAGTAATACATGTAGTGTTTATAGCTTCTGCCCAAATGTAAGTAGGTAGCTTTGCTCCTCCTGTCATTGTTCTGACAGCTTCTATAACTGTTCTATTCTTTCTTTCAACTACACCATTTTGTTGAGGTGTACCAAGTGTTGAGAATTGTTGAATAATACCTTTTGTTTAGCAGAATTCCTCCATTACAGAATTCTTAAACTTCGTTCCATTATCACTCCTTAGATTCTTTACCTTCTGTGTTGATCTATTCTCAATCATTGCAATATGTTCAAATCTTATATCTGCAGTTTCATCCTTCTTATGCAAAAAGTACACCCAAGTAAATCTAGTAAAATCAACAACTATTACCAGAGTATATTTCTTCTTTCCAATGGACATAATGTTAACAGGACCAAATAAATCAAGATGCAATAGGTGAAAAGGTTGATCAATTGAATTTTCAGTTTTGCTCTTGAAAGATGTCTTCTTTTGTATGGCATTTTGACATGAATCACAGAGTCCATCAGGATAATATTGAACTTTTGGAAGACCTCTAACTAGATCATTTTTCACTAATTCATTAATGTTTTCAAAATTCAGGTGACACAGCTTTTTGTGCCAATTCCAGCTTTCCAAGGATGATGCCTTTCCAATTAGGCAAGTTAAGGGACCATCAGAATTAACATCCAAGCTAACTTCAAATAAATTATTATGTTTGTGTCGAATAAGAACTATTTTCCCATTCTTCTTGCTTTTTACCTCACAATGAGTTCCATGAAATTCCACAGAATAACCTATGTCTGTCATTTGACTCACACTTAGTAGATTATGTTTGAGTCTTTCAACTAGAGATACATTTTCAATGATGACATTCCCAATCACAATATTGTCATATCCAGTGTTCTTCCTATGTTGCCATCTCCATAAGATACTGTTGGGCCAACTTTATCCTCAAACTCTGAAAGCAGGGATTTATTTCCAGTCATATGAGCAGAACATCCACTATCAATTACTAGAATGTTTTTCCTGTTTCCCTGCAATCAGTAAATGCAACTTAATTAGTAGGTTTGGGGACTCAAACTAGTTTGGGTCCTTTCTTTGAAAACTTGTTAACTTTTGCAGCAGAAGTACTTTTATCAGAGTATGTGTTAACAGAATTTACATGAACGGAGTTTGCATTCACAGAGTTTGTGCTGACAGAGTTTACACTCCTTTTATCAAACTTTATCACATATATTTGCTTGACAGTATATTTTGGAGAAATATTTATTTGAGGTTGTGGTTCATAGAAACTGTAATAGAAATTATGATATTCTCTGCAAGTATAAATGAAATGTCATATACTACCACATTGAAAACATGGATTATATCTGGTTTTTTTTCTAGTGTCAAAACTAGGTCTTTCATGTTCTTTCATTTTCTTTTATTTGCAGTCAATAGCAAGGTGATTTGAATTACCATAAGTAAAGCATGTTTTTCTAGGAGCGTCAGGGATATTCATGTAGTTGGTCTCCTTAGTAATTCATACTTTGCCATTCCTATTTCTTTTAGGTTTATCTTTATTAGTGATTGCCTTCAACTTTTCCTTAAGTTGCTTTTGAAAAAGTAACCCTATATTCACCTTTTTAGTTTCAGACACACTATTGTCTTTAGAGCATTCATTAGAAGTTTTCTTGTCATTACTAGCTCTAAAAAATTTCATAGGTTTATTCAATATTCCTTTTATGTGAGATTTATTGTGTGTATGTTTGTCTGATTCATAGCCTAAAGCAGAAGTCCAATTCTTATTAGTCAGCATTTTTTGGACTCTCATTCCAGAGTTTGTCCAAACTTTGAAGATTTCTTTTTCTTTTGCTATTTCTGATTTTAGGTATTCAACTTGAATTTCCAATTGTGTTTGCATATGAATAGCACTGTCAAAGTCCTTCTTGATTTTTAACATATCAGAGTTTTTAGATTCAAGCATGTTATTCCTAGCAATTAGAGTCTGTATCGCAGATTTAATCTTTCATTTTCTATAGTCTGTGATTTAAAACTAACATGCAAAGATCTAAGGAAACACTTCAGTTCATAGATATTATCAGTTTGAAAGTTAAAGACAGGTTCTGGTACCTTATCAGAGTTTAGAGCATCAGTGTTTGCCATGAGTGCATAATTTGTTTCTTGTTCAGAATATAAGGAATCCATCCATCCAATCTTTCTTTGATGTGATTAAAACTTTTCCTGATTTCTTACTCCTGCGTTCAGTAGTAAAGTGCCCCTTCTTGTTACACTTGTAAGACTTAATCTTTGACTTATCAACAGTCTTTGATATCCCATCTCTATCTTCTCTTTTCTTAAACCTGTCTTTCTTTTTTGACTCACCATGCTTCTTTTGAAAATTTGCTTGCTTCTTATACTTTCTGTATTTCATCTTTTTGAAGCCCTTAACAATCATAGCAACCATCTCCATCATATCAGAATTTGTGGAGTCATCGGAGTTTGCTTCAGAGTTTGTTTCAAACTCTGATTTACTGCCTTCTTGGATCACTACTTATTTCCCTTTCTTTGTTGAAGCCTTAAGGAACTTTTCTTTTGGTTCTTCAATTTTGGCTTCAACATTCAAAGCAATAGATCTTGCCTTGCTATTCTTCCTATTTCTTCTTTGATGTAACTCCAGGTCATGAGTTTTTAATTTTCCATAGACCTCATCTAAAGACATCTCATCTAAATCAGCTCTGTCTCTAATTAAAGATGTCTGCGGATCCCATTCTTCTGGAAGAGCCCTTAGAAATTTAGTGTTAGAATCTTCATTATCATATACTTTGTCGACCAAGGCTAAGTTGTTCAACAAGGTTAAAAATCTATCATAAATATCTGTGAGAGATTCATTATGCTTAGCCTCAAAATATTCATACTCTTGTATGAGCACAGATCTCCTATTTTTCTTGATTTCACTGGTTCCTTGACATTAAAGCTCCAGAGCATCTCAGATCTCCTTTGCAGTTTTGCATGCTTTCACCATGTTAGACATTACAGAGTCAAGACTATTGTGCAATATGTTTCTTACCTTGGCATCTTTGAGGACTTCTTGTTTTTCCTCATTAGTCCACTCCTTTTTGTCCTTAAAAGTATAATGTTCAGGAACTTTTCTTCCTTCCACAATAGTTGCAGGCACCAGTTTTGTTGGAAGATACTGGCCTTCATTGATCCTGTCCAAATAATCAGGATCTGTTGCTTCCAGGAACATCAACATCTTCACCCTCCATGTAGGGTACTCATCTTTCTTTAAGATAAGAATTCTTATGCTCTCATACTTGTTTGCACACATGATTTTGTGATCTAACAGTTAAATTTAAACTGCCTGCTCTGATACCAATTGTTTGCCAACATGAATAAACTATTACAGAAGGGGGGTTAAATGTAATAGTACTAGTAAATCGATAAAAAACACAAGTATGTAAAGGAATCACAGATTTGTATTGATAATATTGAATAGATTACAGAACTCGTTCAAGAAATACTTTATTCTTAAGAGTTGCTAGGTTATAAAAGATATTACTTGTAAAGATTACTTTGTTGTTAACCTATGCTTGTGTTTATATAGACACAGTTATAACTCAATTACAAATCAGATTAGAAATAGAACAGCTTTACATAAGGAAATATATTTGCATTGGGATTCATTCTTACTATCCTATTCAGACTCTGATTTGAATTGCTTCCTGACAAACTCTGTCTTGCAAACTCTGTCGGTTGTTATTCTCTGATAGATCATTCTCTGTTAGAGTAAACTCTGATTGAGTATTCTCTGATAGAGTAAACTCAGTCTGACAGCTCCTTAAACTCTGATGACGTCAGCAGTGTAAACTCTGATTTGTATTATCCGATAGCCATCAGTGTTTGCCTTCCTAACTCCATCAACTACTTATATTACTAATATGTATAATAGCGTAACGAGTCCAATTATGACAACTTCAAATTGGTACTGTCATTTTACTTAACATTTATCTTACCCGGCATTCACCTCCTCAGGTCAATCTTGACCATTCGTAAACTGTCTTGTCAATGACTTTTAATCTAATCCTTTACTCGAATACTTCGTCATATTATTCCTTAACATCTTTCATGTTTTAACCGACTCGAAATTTTCCTTTTACCTGGCCAAAGTGGCTCGTCAAAACAGTGCCTCTAGTGGTGACTTTTCTTCGGATTACTATTACACGACTCACACTCCAATATTTTTAATAAATTAGAAAATTCATAATTAAATACGAAACCACCTTAAGGAGCTTCTCGAGTATGTTATATCCAAAATATTTGGATTTTTAACACATGAGTTTAATTTGGTGAAAAGCATTTTAAAAGTTGAGCAAACTACGGGGTTTTACTATTTACACCACCTTCACTAAAAACTTGATTTCTCGCAAACCATTAACTCAATCGATGCACCGTTTTATCGTGGATGATCTAGATAATGTCTAAAATACAATCCTCCAAAGTTTGGCCCTGGAAATGTTGGTGTAGGTGCCCTAGAGGCAATACAATGTTTATTTTGATAAACCTTTATGTCAATTGATTATTCAATAAACGTATTTATTATGACTTTAATTACTGCGATATATTTGTTAGCATAATAAATGTCCTTAGAATCATGATACACATTGTATAGTTTAGTACATGACTTGAACTTGAGATTATATAATATATCATATTCTTAAATGTCCCTAGTCGAGTATTATTATTATAGGACAATAATAATACATAAATAGACTAGTATGTTGTTTGACAGATAACCACATCTCACTGGTTATAAGTATGGGGATACTAAAGTCAACACATAGGTACATACAGGAGTACATGGTACTGGACAGACCCACAGTGAGATTCTTCATGTTTAATAAAGTCATAAGAAAGACTCACAGTGATAATGGTGTAATGATCCTCTGACTTGAGATCATTATATTTCTATACGAGGATTAATATACTTTGACTACATTAAAAGTTACCTTTGACCGGGTAATGATAAAAGTGGACATCGGGTATATCATGAGTCGTATGAGAAATATGAATGATAGATAAAGGATTTAACCCTCCTATAATTAGGAGAGATATTATTGGCCTCTTGATTGAGTGAGACTATAAAATGCATGGTCGTGCTAAAATAATGATTTGTTTTCATAGTCTACTCATGGATCAAGTAAACCCGGATTAAATGTTGAAGAGGATGACTAAATACATGCCTCGAGTTTAATCTATAATATATATGGTTAAAGGGATTATATTACACGGAAATATTAATCACGAAAGGTTTTATCGAATCACGATTTAATTATTATTTAATTGATGATTATTTGAATTTTATTATATTAATTAAGTGAGACTTAATTAATTGAAATAATATAAATTCGAATTTGAATTCTGCCATTAATAATTAAGTGTGACTTAGTTATTAATTAAATAATAAAATTCGGTTTTATTATTTAATCCTAAACCTACATGGGTTAGGCTTTGCTGTTATGGGTTGCTATTATGGGCCTATTAACCAACCATTATAAATAGATAATGTAGGGTTAATAAGGGTTAACGTTTTTTATATGAAAACCCTAGAAGAGCAGCCACATAGCGACCCCACCTTTAGGCTTTAAAGCCTGTTTGGGACCTGACTTTGGCTTGGGTGTAGAATCAGAACCTGTCTTCTTCTTACCCTTCCACTTGCCTTTCCCTTTGGCCTTACCTTTATTGCCCACCATCAGTATGGGAGCAGGTTCAGCCGTCTTCATGTTGGTCTCATATGTTCTCAACATAGCCAACAATTCAGTAGGTGTTTTGTCAAATTCATTCATGTTGTAGTTTATGATAAACTGGGTGAATTTGTTGTTCAAAAAATTCATGATTAGGTCAATACCAATTTCCTGAATAATCGGGAAACCCAAAGTATCAAGATACTCAATGTAACCAATCATCTTCAGAACATGTGGGCCAACTGGTTCACTTGCCCCTTGTTTGCAATTAAAAAGTGACTTGCTCGTGTTGAACCTTTCTTGACGAGTTTAGCTTGCAAACATGCTTTGCAAGTGCTCATAGATAGTATATGCATCCATATGCACATGCTGTCTTTGAAGCTCAGCACTCATAGTTGCCAACATAAGACATGCAACATCAGTTGCATCATTCTTATCCTTTGTATGGGCCGCTCGTTCCTCAACAGTAGCGCCCTCAGGAAGGGGACCTGCCGGAGGAATATCAATGACATGAAGCTTGCGCTCCTGCCTGAGGACAATCCTCAAATTCCTCTGCCAGTCTAGGAAGTTGTTTCCTCCTGTCAGCTTATCCTTCTCAAGGACAGATCGTACGGATAGTGTGTTTGTGTTGTTTGTCATTACTTGGTATCTACAATGATAATAGCACAAAATAAACATTAGATTGTCTGAGTTATTTATTATGTTCAAATGATTATGATACATTCATAATATATCTCCCATTATTTTTATCAAATTAATAGCCCTTACTATTAATTTGGAAAGTATATCCCATAATTCTTTCTAGTGAGTCAAGATCCATATTTCGTCATGTCTTAAGTCAACCACTGGAAGTCCTTAAGAATGATTATTTAGGTAGACAACATTTGTCAATTATATCATATATAATTCTTGGATAGTTTGGTGAGCAACGATTGATCTTATCTATCTAATAGATTTTTAACCAAACTCTATGCTTCTAAGTTCATAATGGTTGAATATAACCGTTTACTTTCACCTTATTATGACGACTCAGTTAAGTTTGACCCAATGATACAACGGCCGAATATAACCGCTTATATTCGTCGCATCTCACCACGATAGATAGGAGTCCCCTGTCACTGACAGTCTTTCCCCTAATCGATCTAGGATTCGATGAATGTTCATTCATTGGAAAGCATCCGATTAAAACTTAATATTTTGTTAAGGGGTTTAGAAAATTTACGACGATCATGATCACATCATGAAGAGATCCTCAATTTTTCCTTGAACTAAATATTTCAAATTGACATCTTAAATTGTTCATTTCCCAGGTAGATGGAGGATACCAGTGGTCACACTTAAAACCCATCAGCCTTACGAATACGCATATCCGTTTTTGTCAGAAAATCCCAATTACAGATATCAAAATCCATATTCAATTCCGTGTTTTAAAAATCCATATTTCATAAACACAAGAATCTCATGATCGTTTGTTAATTTTAAAATCTTAAATCGTTACAGATTTTATCTTGTTTAGCATGGCAAGCATGGCATGGGTGACGTATCTAATACATGCATACATCATTAATCTAATTAAAGCATGCATCTTCTACTCTACGCATACATTCATACATCAATATGTAAAGTGCAGTATGTAAACGTGCTTGGTTATGGCCCCTTTCCTATGTGATCCTTTCGAGCTAATGAAAGGATCAAAGTCAATCTATGGTGGTGAAATATAAATACAATTACATGTCTTCATTCTTCTTGTATCCATGGGTGCTTGCTCCTCTCTTGGATCATCCTTCAATCTTCAAGTACATTACATGGAATAATTGAATACAACTTATACTAATGTACTTACATAAGAAAACTCGAGTTACATTCGAGGTTAAACAATTACAAGAATGAAGAAAACGACATGCAAGTCGTATTTATAAAACCAAAACCAAAACCATTAATCTAGGGGTCTAAGGGCCATAATCAGCACCATGCTCAAGTACACAAAATAAAATATTGCGGGGGTCCGGGGGAGGCAGCCCCTGGGCGGGGGTTCGGGGGCGGCAGCCCCCGGGCGGGGTCTGGGGGCGGCAGCCCCCAGCTGGGGTCGAGCTTGTAATCCTTAAGGGAGCCTTGATTTATGTTTATCATTCTTAAACTTGCAAGAGAAATCAAGAAACAAGTTAGTCATTTTCGGAGTTACTATTCACCCTCATCTTTGAGCAAGGATTTGGCTATGCTATACTAATTGGATGGCCATGAAATTTGTAACATACTTTAGTTATGAATTATGGAAGCTATGGTCAAAATCTTGAGATTTTTGAAGGTGTAGAGCTTGGGTTTTGAATTTCTTTTCTCCTTTTCTCTTACTTGGGCCGAATGGAATGAAGAAATGGGGGAGAGAGCTTTTTCTACTTTGCTTGATTTTTTGTTTGTATAATGTGTATGTATTGTGTTGGGTTCCGAGGCATAAAACGCAGCGGATTAAACGTAAATATAACGAAAATTTCGGAACCCTAACGCAGGATCATGTATAAGATTGACAGATTATGGTGAAACGGAATCATACCTTTGTCTGGTCTTGACTTACACGAACTCAACGGAGATCCTAGCTTTCACGACTTGTGTCTTCCTCTCGAAAGCACCTCTATGGTATCCACACGAGCACCTTCAAGAACGTCTCACGATCTTGATTACGGAATGGATGTACTAGCCTCCTTTGATGATTTCGAATTCTGCCTCTGCCTTTTCTCTCTGCCTTTGCTGCTGCTAGGGTTCGTTTTTCTTAAAAACTTCCTACCTATTAACCCTACATTATCTATTTATAATGATTGGTTAATAGGCCCATAATAGCAACCCATAACAGCAAAGCCTAACCCATGTAGGTTTAGGATTAAATAATAAAACCGAATTTTATTATTTAATTAATAACTAAGTCACACTTAATTATTAATGGCAGAATTCAAATTCGAATTTATATTATTTCAATTAATTAAGTCTCACTTAATTAATATAATAAAATTCAAATAATCATCAATTAATTTAAATCTATAATTTAAATTAATTATTCCTTTAAGTACTATATGTGTGTGACCCTATAGGCTATTATTTAATTAGCAATAATTTTATTCTCCAATAAAATTATAAACAATGAGCGGTATCTAGTAATACATCATTGCTACCCAATTAAACAATAATTAAATCGTGATTCGATAAAACCTTTCGTGATTAATGTTTCCGTGTAATATAATCCCTTTAACCATATATATTATAGATTAAACTCGAGGCATGTATTTAGTCATCCTCTTCAACATTTAATCCGGGTTTACTTGATCCATGAGTAGACTATGAAAACAAATCATTTTTTGAGCACGACCATGCATTTTATAGTCTCACTCAATCAAGAGGCCAATAATATCTCTCCTAATTATAGGAGGGTTAAATCCTTTATCTATCATTCATATTTCTCATACGACTCATGATATACCCGATGTCCACTTTTATCATCACCCGGTCAAAGGTAACTTTTAATGTAGTCAAAGTATATTAATCCTCGTATAGAAATATAATGATCTCAAGTCAAAGGATCATTACACCATTATCACTGTGAGTCTTTCTTATGACTTTATTAAACATGAAGAATCTCACTGTGGGTCTGTCCAGTATCATGTACTCCTACATGTACCTATGTATTGACTTTAGTATCCCCATACTTATAACCAATGAGATGTGGTTATCAGTCAAACAACATACTAGTCTATTTATGTATTATTATTGTCCTATAATAATAATACTCGACTAGGGACATTTAAGAATATGATATATTATATAATCTCAAGTTCAAGTCATGTACTAAACTATACAATGTGTATCATGATTCTAAGGACATTTATTATGCTAACAAATATATCGCAGTAATTAAAGTCATAATAAATATGTTTATTGAATAATCAATTGACATAAAGGTTTATCAAAATAAACATTGTATTGCCTCTAGGGCACCTACACTAACAATCTCCCACTTGCACTAGAGCCAATCACCCATGTATCTAATACCCATGGAACTAGTGTGATCGTCGTGCTTCTTCTGCGACAAGCCTTTGGTCAGTGGGTCTGCAATGTTATCATTTGTGTGCACTTTACATATGTGTATGTCACCCCTTTCATTAATCTCTCGAATGAGGTGATATCTCCTGAGTATGTGTTTGGTTCGGGAGTGAGCTCTAGGTTCTTTAGTCTGTGCAATGGCTCCATTATTATCGCAGTATAGATCAATGGGATCTGCGATCGATGGAACCACTCCCAAATCAGTAATGAATTTTCGAATCCAAACAGCTTCCTTAGCCTCTTCACAAGCTGCAATGTACTCAGCCTCCATTGTAGAATCAGCTACTGTTTCTTGTTTTGAACTCTTCCAACTTACAGCACCTCCGTTTAGACAAAACACAAAACCAGACTGTGATACAGTATCATCCCTGTCTGTTTGAAAACTTGCATCGGTGTAACCTTTTACAACCAGTTTTTCCTCTCCTCCATACACCAAGAATGAATCTTTAGTCCTTTTCAAGTACTTTAGAATATTCTTGACAGCCGTCCAGTGACCTTCACCTAGATTAGATTGGTATATGCTCGTCATGCTTAAAGCATACGAAACATCTGGGCGAGTACATACCATCGCATACATGATGGATCCAATTGCTGAGGCATATGGAACCTTACTCATGCGGTCCTTGTCATCCAATGATTTCGGACATTGATCTTTAGAGATCGTTATCCCTTGAGACACGGGGACATATCCCCTTTTTGCATTTTGCATACCAAAACGATGCAAAACCTTATCGATGTATGTACTCTGACTTAGACCGATCATCCTTCTAGATCTATCCCTATAGATCCTCATTCCTAGAATGTAGGATGCTTCTCCTAAGTCTTTCATAGAGAAGTTGCTCCCTAACCAAATCTTAACAGCCTTGAGAGAAGGTATGTCATTCCCCATTAGTAGTATGTCATCAACATATAGTACTATGAATGCCACATGGCTCCCACTAACCTTCTTGTAAACACAAGGTTTATCTTCGTTTTGAACAAAGCCATACTCTTTGACTGTTTCATCAAAACGGATATTTCATCTCCTAGAGTCTGGACTGTTCATAGCATCTTGGTATGTGAGAGGCTCATCTTCATCTATGAGCATCAAATCACCATATTGAGTCAAGAGAAATCCATATCTCTCTGGCTCATGGCGAATTCTACCAGTTCTACGAAAAACCTGTGTTTGTTGAGCATTATCATTATCCTGCTCATGTTCCACTTCAGGTTCAATGCTATTTTGTGGTTCTCGATCTTCATCGAGGTCTATAGTTCTCCCACTGTTTCTTTTGGAAACAAAATCTCTTTCCATGAAAACAGCATCTCGAGCAATAAACACTTTCTGCTCAGAAGGACTATAAAAATAATACGCCTTTGTTTCTTTAGGGTATCCCACAAAATTGCGCTCTTCAGATTTAGGTCCAAGCTTGTCAGATACTTGACGTTTCACAAACGCCTTGCATCCCCAAACTTTCATAAAGCTCATGCCTGACCGTTTCTTCTCCCATATCTCATATGGAGTCTTTTGAACCTTCTTAGTAGGAACACGGTTAAGTGTGAAAGCCACTGTTTCTAGAGCGTAACCCCAGAAACTAATTGGAAGATCTGCATGACTCATCATCGATCGCACCATGTCCAACAAGGTGCGATTTCTCCTCTCTGAAACTCCATTCCATTGAGGTGTTCCTGGCGGAGTGAGTTGTGATACAATACCACACTCCTTTAAATAATCTTTAAATTCAGTGCTCAAGTATTCTCCTCCACGATCAGATCGTAAGATTTTAATACTTGCACCTCCGCCAATTTGCTTTTCTACTTCAGCCTTGTATTCTTTGAACTTTTCCAAAGAATCGGATTTATTCCTCATAAGATACCCATATCTACTGAAATCATCAGTAAATGTTATGAAGTAGTAGTAGCCTCCTCTAGCCATCACACGCATTGGGCCACATACATCACTATGTATTAGCTCCAGACGTTCAGCGGCCCTTTGACCCTTACCAGTGAAAGGGACTTTAGTCATTTTACCAAGCAAACAAGATTCGCATTCTTGGTATGATTCAAAATCAAACTTATCCAAGTATCCACCCTTATGTAATTTGGATATGCGTTTCTCATTTATATGGCCTAGACGACAATGCCAGAGGTATGTTTGATTTGACTCATTACCTTTAAGTCGTTTGTTTTCTATATTACAGACAGGATTATCTAAGTCAAGAACATATAAACCATTAAACAAACGCGCAACACCATAGGTTAAATCATTCAAAGCAAAAGAGCAACTGTTGTCCTTTATTGTAAACGAAAAACCTTTCTTGTCCAAACAAGAAACAGAAATAATGTTTCTGCGAATCGCAGGCACGTAATAACAATTATCCAGTTCTAAAACTAGCCCAGAGGGCAAAGATAAATAATAGGTTCCTACAGCTAAAGCAGCAACTCTTGCTCCGTTGCCAACTCGTAGGTCCATTTCTCCTTTAGCCAATGTCCTACTTCTCTGCATTTCCTGCACATTTATACAAATGTGAGAAGCACATCCGGTATCCAATACCCAAGATGTAGAAATAGACAGATTGACTTCTATAACATATATACCTGAATTAGAAGCTTGCTCAGCCCTCTTCTTCTTCAGATCCTCCAAGTAAACTGAACAGTTTCTCTTCCAGTGACCAGTTTTCTTACAGTAGTGACATTCACCCTTAGCGACCCCACCTTTAGGCTTTAAAGCCTGTTTGGGACCTGACTTTGGCTTGGGTGTAGAATCAGAACCTGTCTTCTTCTTACCCTTCCACTTGCCTTTCCCTTTGGCCTTACCTTTATTGCCCACCATCAGTATGGGAGCAGGTTCAGCCGTCTTCATGTTGGTCTCATATGTTCTCAACATAGCCAACAATTCAGTAGGTGTTTTGTCAAATTCATTCATGTTGTAGTTTATGATAAACTGGGTGAATTTGTTGTTCAAAAAATTCATGATTAGGTCAATACCAATTTCCTGAATAATCGGGAAACCCAAAGTATCAAGATACTCAATGTAACCAATCATCTTCAGAACATGTGGGCCAACTGGTTCACTTGCCCCTTGTTTGCAATTAAAAAGTGACTTGCTCGTGTTGAACCTTTCTTGACGAGTTTAGCTTGCAAACATGCTTTGCAAGTGCTCATAGATAGTATATGCATCCATATGCACATGCTGTCTTTGAAGCTCAGCACTCATAGTTGCCAACATAAGACATGCAACATCAGTTGCATCATTCTTATCCTTTGTATGGGCCGCTCGTTCCTCAACAGTAGCGCCCTCAAGAAGGGGACCTGCCGGAGGAATATCAATGACATGAAGCTTGCGCTCCTGCCTGAGGACAATCCTCAAATTCCTCTGCCAGTCTAGGAAGTTGTTTCCTCCTGTCAGCTTATCCTTCTCAAGGACAGATCGTACGGATAGTGTGTTTGTGTTGTTTGTCATTACTTGGTATCTACAATGATAATAGCACAAAATAAACATTAGATTGTCTGAGTTATTTATTATGTTCAAATGATTATGATACATTCATAATATATCTCCCACTATTTTTATCAAATTAATAGCCCTTACTATTAATTTGGAAAGTATATCCCATAATTCTTTCTAGTGAGTCAAGATCCATATTTCGTCATGTCTTAAGTCAACCACTGGAAGTCCTTAAGAATGATTATTTAGGTAGACAACATTTGTCAATTATATCATATATAATTCTTGGATAGTTTGGTAAGCAACGATTGATCTTATCTATCTAATAGATTTTTAACCAAACTCTATGCTTCTAAGTTCATAATGGTTGAATATAACCGTTTACTTTCACCTTATTATGACGACTCAGTTAAGTTTGACCCAATGATACAACGGCCGAATATAACCGCTTATATTCGTCGCATCTCACCACGATAGATAGGAGTCCCCTGTCACTGACAGTCTTTCCCCTAATCGATCTAGGATTCGATGAGTGTTCATTCATTGGAAAGCATCCGATTAAAACTTAATATTTTGTTAAGGGGTTTAGAAAATTTACGACGATCATGATCACATCATGAAGAGATCCTCAATTTTTCCTTGAACTAAATATTTCAAATTGACATCTTAAATTGTTCATTTCCCAGGTAGATGGAGGATACCAGTGGTCACACTTAAAACCCATCAGCCTTACGAATACGCATATCCGTTTTTGTCAGAAAATCCCAATTACAGATATCAAAATCCATATTCAATTCCGTGTTTTAAAAATCCATATTTCATAAACACAAGAATCTCATGATCGTTTGTTAATTTTAAAATCTTAAATCGTTACAGATTTTATCTTGTTTAGCATGGCAAGCATGGCATGGGTGACGTATCTAATACATGCATACATCATTAATCTAATTAAAGCATGCATCTTCTACTCTACGCATACATTCATACATCAATATGTAAAGTGCAGTATGTAAACGTGCTTGGTTATGGCCCCTTTCCTATGTGATCCTTTCGAGCTAATGAAAGGATCAAAGTCAATCTATGGTGGTGAAATATAAATACAATTACATGTCTTCATTCTTCTTGTATCCATGGGTGCTTGCTCCTCTCTTGGATCATCCTTCAATCTTCAAGTACATTACATGGAATAATTGAATACAACTTATACTAATGTACTTACATAAGAAAACTCGAGTTACATTCGAGGTTAAACAATTACAAGAATGAAGAAAACGACATGCAAGTCGTATTTATAAAACCAAAACCAAAACCATTAATCTAGGGGTCTAAGGGCCATAATCAGCACCATGCTCAAGTACACAAAATAAAATATTGCGGGGGTCCGGGGGAGGCAGCCCCTGGGCGGGGGTTCGGGGGCGGCAGCCCCCGGGCGGGGTCTGGGGGCGGCAGCCCCCAGCTGGGGTCGAGCTTGTAATCCTTAAGGGAGCCTTGATTTATGTTTATCATTCTTAAACTTGCAAGAGAAATCAAGAAACAAGTTAGTCATTTTCGGAGTTACTATTCACCCTCATCTTTGAGCAAGGATTTGGCTATGCTATACTAATTGGATGGCCATGAAATTTGTAACATACTTTAGTTATGAATTATGGAAGCTATGGTCAAAATCTTGAGATTTTTGAAGGTGTAGAGCTTGGGTTTTGAATTTCTTTTCTCCTTTTCTCTTACTTGGGCCGAATGGAATGAAGAAATGGGGGAGAGAGCTTTTTCTACTTTGCTTGATTTTTTGTTTGTATAATGTGTATGTATTGTGTTGGGTTCCGAGGCATAAAACGCAGCGGATTAAACGTAAATATAACGAAAATTTCGGAACCCTAACGCAGGATCATGTATAAGATTGACAGATTATGGTGAAACGGAATCATACCTTTGTCTGGTCTTGACTTACACGAACTCAACGGAGATCCTAGCTTTCACGACTTGTGTCTTCCTCTCGAAAGCACCTCTATGGTATCC
The DNA here is from genome assembly GCA_028671895.1 of Oenanthe sinensis. NCBI lineage: Eukaryota > Viridiplantae > Streptophyta > Magnoliopsida > Apiales > Apiaceae > Oenanthe > Oenanthe sinensis. Next base: position 17,145,764 of record CM053804.1, on the reverse strand, counting down.
ACACGAGCACCTTCAAGAACGTCTCACGATCTTGATTACGGAATGGATGTACTAGCCTCCTTTGATGATTTCGAATTCTGCCTCTGCCTTTTCTCTCTGCCTTTGCTGCTGCTAGGGTTCGTTTTTCTTAAAAACTTCCTACCTATTAACCCTACATTATCTATTTATAATGGTTGGTTAATAGGCCCATAATAGCAACCCATAACAGCAAAGCCTAACCCATGTAGGTTTAGGATTAAATAATAAAACCGAATTTTATTATTTAATTAATAACTAAGTCACACTTAATTATTAATGGCAGAATTCAAATTCGAATTTATATTATTTCAATTAATTAAGTCTCACTTAATTAATATAATAAAATTCAAATAATCATCAATTAATTTAAATCTATAATTTAAATTAATTATTCCTTTAAGTACTCTATGTGTGTGACCCTATAGGCTATTATTTAATTAGCAATAATTTTATTCTCCAATAAAATTATAAACAATGAGCGGTATCTAGTAATACATCATTGCTACCCAATTAAATAATAATTAAATCGTGATTCGATAAAACCTTTCGTGATTAATGTTTTCGTGTAATATAATCCCTTTAACCATATATATTATAGATTAAACTCGAGGCATGTATTTAGTCATCCTCTTCAACATTTAATCCGGGTTTACTTGATCCATGAGTAGACTATGAAAACAAATCATTATTTGAGCACGGCCATGCATTTTATAGTCTCACTCAATCAAGAGGCCAATAATATCTCTCCTAATTATAGGAGGGTTAAATCCTTTATCTATCATTCATATTTCTCATACGACTCATGATATACCCGATGTCCACTTTTATCATCACCCGGTCAAAGGTAACTTTTAATGTAGTCAAAGTATATTAATCCTCGTATAGAAATATAATGATCTCAAGTCAAAGGATCATTACACCATTATCACTGTGAGTCTTTCTTATGACTTTATTAAACATGAAGAATCTCACTGTGGGTCTGTCCAGTATCATGTACTCCTACATGTACCTATGTATTGACTTTAGTATCCCCATACTTATAACCAATGAGATGTGGTTATCAGTCAAACAACATACTAGTCTATTTATGTATTATTATTGTCCTATAATAATAATACTCGACTAGGGACATTTATGAATATGATATATTATATAATCTCAAGTTCAAGTCATGTACTAAACTATACAATGTGTATCATGATTCTAAGGACATTTATTATGCTAACAAATATATCACAGTAATTAAAGTCATAATAAATATGTTTATTGAATAATCAATTGACATAAAGGTTTATCAAAATAAACATTGTATTGCCTCTAGGGCACCTACACCAACATATTGTTACATGGCTGAATTCTCACACAAGTATGGCTTGGTGGAGTGAAAGGTCAACGCCAAGTAATAATAAAGTTCCATGAATTAGGGATCACCATTCCCTTTTCCATGTTTTAGGGAACTTGGTTCCTTATTGGTAATTGGATGATCTAGTTGGTTTTGTTGGTCTCTAACTCTCCTAGTTTATATGGAAATTCTCATTAATCTCTTATCATCCAACACATAACCATTAATTCTCCACGTAAGTTTGATTAGTTTCCGAAAACATTTCATTATAGAAATTTTGTATCGTAAATCCTTAATATTCTAAATAATTTTATTCAAAACAAACCATTGGGTTTCTAAATTATAATCTTCCTTGTTGCAATATAATTCTCATATTATTAATATTTCGTAATTTTTGAAACAAATAGTAAAACTGAAAATCTTCATACAATAACATTACATCCTCGAATTTCCAATATTTCATCACTTGCTTAGTGTGGGCTAAAAAGTTTTTCATAATCCATAGAATCACTATTCATTAGGGTCGTTTATAAATTAAAAAAATGTGTCAAAAATATGGGTTATTACAGATAATATATATTGTTTATCTGAAAATCACTAATAATAAAATTATATATGTGTTCTGTCGAACAAGAGCAATCGACTCGAGGTAAAGCAGGTAATCACGATCTTGATATATTCTCTAATCAATTGATATCAAAATATTATAATTGATATATTGAGCCCTCAGTGGCTATAGGACGAGATCAAGGGATTGAAAACCTACAATCTCTAACACGTATCATAGAACCACATACACTCAAACATATACAACTTCATTTACTAAGCCCCTGAAAAGAAAAGTTTTATCAACTAAAGAGGGTGAGTGAGTAAGTGTCTATAGTGCACTAGATAAGGAAGTATCTATGAGCGTTCCTGCAGCTCTGCCTCTAGTTAGAATGTGAAATTGAAACCAAGGCAACTACTAACAAATTTATATCCTCCCAAAAGGATATAGATTTGCAAATGGCAAAACAGTAACTAGGTTCATCATCTTAACATGATGAGTCTATTGAATTCAGCCTGTCATACAAGGCCATTTGTAAATAATCAACTTCATCTGGACACTTTCACACACTGCAAACTATAAATGTATATATTCAAATGCACTATAAGGATTGTCACACACTAAGGATGAATTGGCGGAAACAATTATTCTAAACTTGCATATCAAGGTAGGAAGGATGATTGATGATTCTTCTGAATCAACATGTCTTCACAGGCATTAGAAGGAAACTTGGATCATTTGCTACATTATAGATCTTATTCTCCCTCCCCAGATGGAACATATCTGGATTCCTAACGGAACAGATCATCTTAGATGATCAGCAACTCATTGAATCTATTCCTGAAGCAATTCAGTTTTCAAAGTCAAATACTTTAATAGATTCAATCAAGGACGGGGATTTATAAAACTCCATTGCACCACCAGTGACCTCTCTTGAAGGGGCTATGGTGATCTTTCTTACAGGTACAAAAGACTATGTCATCCGTACTGAAAGAAACAGTGTTGTGAGAAAAAAGTGAAACATAAGTGAGAAAGAATGAAAATATATATTCTATGAGTGAAACACTTAGAGAGTATATGAGCGAAACACTTGTCAGAAACACAAAGTAAAGTCACACACTAGCACAATTACCAAATCCCATTCCCAATTCCCCGCTATAAATTTCTAATGTTACTCAACTAAGGGGGAAGAAATTTCTTCTGTAGAGGATTACTCAACTAAGGGGGAGAATTTTTGAAAAAGAAAAGGAAATATATAACAACATGCTTGGATTGGAAAGAACTAGTGATTATTTATTAATTCTTCTATTCCATTTGATTTTAAAAAATTCTTGTATATAGGATCCACCGGATTTTCATTTATATGATCAAGCGTCGGTGTAAAATAAAAGAGTAGTATCTCAAGGAGTTCACAAGATACAGAAGGTTTTAAGTGTCTACTATAGAAAGATTCCGGAAGAAGAAAATTATAGAGGAAAAATAAAGAGAAGACAAGACAGGACAAGATAGGACATAAAGACCACTACAGCATAAATGAGAATCAATATTGTAGTTAGTCATCCGTGAACCAGACCAGTACACAATTGGGAAAATGCAGAGTTTTCAAAGATCCAAACAGATTTGAAACTGAGAAATGGAATAACTTCAAGAATAAGACTCAAGTTTATCAAAGACTATCCCATTCAAACTCTGCAATTTGCAGTAGATATTCTGAAAAATGCAATCTTGATTGAAGTTAGGGTGTCAACAATATCAATGAAGATTCGACATCAAAAAGTTCAAGTGGTTAGGCAGAAGACAGACTAAAGGCAGAAAGATTTCTGAGCTAACAAAAAGGTTATACAAGTCAAGATAGTATTTTAATTCTACTATCAAAAGTTAATTAAATATTTAATTTATTTAATTAAATTAATTCAAGATAAATTTTATTTAATTTATAAATTATTTAATTAAATTAAGTAAAATTAATTTATTATAAAAAGATATGACTTGGTATGAGTTTTAATAAGTCTTTAAGACTTTAATAAAAGTCATACCGAATTTAGCATAAAAAAAGTCATACCGAATGCTGAATAAAATAAGTCATACCGAGACTTTTCCAGAAAGTTATACCGAGCTATATAAAAAGTCATACCGAGCTATAAAGGAAAAGTCATACTGAGATCTTGATTAAAAAAAGTCATTCTGATTTCTTCAGAAAAAGTCATACCTAGAAGCTCAAAAAAAGTCATACCAAAGCTATTGATGAAAGGTCATACCATATTGATTTAAGAAAAGTCATACCAAGCAAATCAAAAGGTCATACCGAATTATTTAAAAAGTCATACCGATTTTTTAAATAAAAGCATACCGAAGCTTGGACTAAAAAGTCATATCGAGACAAATTGAAAAATCATACCAAATTTTTAAAGGTCATACCGAATTAATTTAAGAAAAGTCATACCGAGCAAATCAAAAAGTCATACCAAATTATTTAAAAAGTCATATCGACTTTTTAAATAAAAATCATACCAAATCTTGGAGTAAAAAGTCATACAGAGAGAAATTAAAAAGCCATACTGAATTTTTAAAGGTCATACCGAGCTATTCGAAAGTCATACAAGTACTTTTAGAAAGTTATACAGGCTTAAAAAAAGTCTGAAAAATGTCCTGAATTGAAAAGTCATACGAACTTCTCATCCTCTATAAATATGAGGCTTGCGCTTCATAATTCATAAGCAGAAAAATATTCAAATTCAACAATTTGTCTAATTTTCATATTCACAGACTTTCGGTGCTGGTTTGATTTTAATTCCTTAAGTAGAACAATTCATGTCAAATTTATTCTAGGAATTAAGGAATATTCTACTGAATACTGTAACACCCCTTTAAATTTAATATACGTATTTAAATTGAATCTTATTTACTTACTTTCTAATTTTTTAAATCTTTAATGTTTTATTGTGAAAAAAGAAAAACTATTAAGTCAACCTCCCAAACATTACAAGGACTCGAACCCTCAGCAGAAGTAATAATTTAATTCCACAAATTCTGAAGAAAAAAATTAAATTATTCATAGATCAATAATACAAACAGTATTCATTCATATCTTTGTATTTGTTCTTTGTTCTTCATTCAAAGCTTTAATTTACATTAAGTTCATTTTAATCAGGCAAAAAGAGCACACAAGTATTCAACCCCCCCTTCTACTTGTGTAACTGGGAAAACAGAACTCAACTATTTGGCAAGCCAACTTGACTACAGAGTGGAGGATGAAAAGATTCTTAAGGGGTCACTCTATAGGCAAATGAAGAAAAATGAAGATATGGAGTATGAGGAGTCATGGAGAAAGAAGAGAAGGATATAGAAGATCAGATTCTCTAAAGACTTCTCAACTCTACTAGTTACTGGTACTTAAAAATTTGTTTCACGCTTTATTTTTGTCAAGTTATGATTCATGCTGAAATATGATCTGCTAGGGGTTTTGTTATCATCGACTAAGATTTATGTCTATTACTAATAAACATAAATATGGGGAGATTTTTAAAAATTATGTAGTTTGATGATAACATTATAATTAGAATCATAAATTTGATGTCACATTATAACTTGTCAATGGATATGGGATATATAAATATTCATTGACTAGGTAGTCATTTATCAGTTGAAGGAAATGTTAATCAATTGATAAATTGATTTGTAGCAGTTGATCTAGAATTCTTTTGATTATTAGATGATTGTAATAAATCGATATATGTGTAATGACTAGTCAACTGATATCTATTGGCTTCAATTAATAGCTCGTCAACTGATATGAAGGATGGCTAAAAAAGTGTAAATATTCTAAGTCAGAATCTCATAAGTGAAGTTATCAACAGATAAAGAGGTCAATGAATATCAATCAATAAATGTTGGTCGATGGATATCAGACAACATATAACAATCAACGGATCCTCATCAACGAATGAATCTATCAAAAGCAATCAACAGATGAAGAAGCAATCATGGATAAAAGAGTATCAATTGATAAGCTTTATAGCTACTATCAATTGAACAATATTTCCTAAAATGGTTAAAGACAAAATAGATGGAATCTTTGCATAAGTCTAGATCAATGGAAGACAATTTGTGTCAGAATTGTGAAGTCTTTCAAGAAAAACAGTATTCAAGGAAAAGAATAGGACAAGAACTTTTCCAGAAAAAAGGCCAAGACCTATGAAGACTTTAAAAGAAACTACATTTTATTTTAGTGCAAACATTATAAAATATAATTTGTACTTTTATCAGTCGATAAGAATATATGTGTAAATAGTGAACTACTATATATCAAGTAGTAATACATTGTATCAAGTAAGAGTAGAACACACATGTAAGAAAAACACTTTAGAAGATATACATTATTGTAAGTGCTTTTCTGTATTCATCATTTTACTTATAAGCAACTTGGTTTTCAGACCAAGAGCAATTGAAAGTAAATCAATTCACTAGTGGAAAAATCAATCCACTAGTAATTTTTAAATACTGTTTTTCAATTATTAAGTTTAATTACTTCTATCCTCTATTTTAGTTTCATTTTCAAACACTCAACAATATAAAATATAAACTCTATTAATGCGCAAGAATTTATAAAAACTTCTTGAGTTTGTATTCAACCCCCCTCCTCCTCCTACAAACTCATTGTTAGTGCAAGGGTAAATAACATTAAGGGTCCCAAAATAGAGAAGGCAAATCATTATTCCTGATAAAGGACTTGTCATTAAGTCAATCAGTATGGAGGATACTGTTAGTGTAGGTGCCCTAGAGGCAATACAATGTTTCCTTTAATAAACCTTTATGTCATTTGATTATTCAATAAACGTATTTATTATGACTTTAATTACTGCGATATATTTGTTAGCATAATAAATGTCCTTAGAATCATGATACACGTTATATAGTTTAAGTACATGACTTGAACTTGAGATTATATAATATATCATATTCTTAAATGTCCCTAGTCGAGTATTATTATTATAGGACAATAATAATACATAAATAGACTAGTATGTTGTTTGACAGATAACCATATCTCATTGGTTATAAGTATGGGGATACTAAAGTCAATGCATAGGTACATGTAGGAGTACATGGTACTGGACAGACCCACAGTGAGATTCTTCATGTTTAATAAAGTCATAAGAAAGACTCACAGTGATAATGGTGTAATGATCCTCTGACTTGAGATCATTATATTTCTATACGAGGATTAATATACTCTGACTACATTAAAAGTTACCTTTGACCGGGTGATGATAAAAGTGGACATCGGGTATATCATGAGTCGTATGAGAAATATGAATGATAGATAAAGGATTTAACCCTCCTATAATTAGGAGAGATATTATTGGCCTCTTGATTGAGTGAGACTATAAAATGCATGGCCGTGCTCAAATAATGATTTGTTTTTCCATAGTCTACTCATGGATCAAGTAAACCCGGATTAAATGTTGAAGAGGATGACTAAACACATGCCTCGAGTTTAATCTATAATATATTTGGTTAAAGGGATTATATTACACGGAAACATTAATCATGAAAGGTTTTATCAAATCACGATTTAATTATTGTTTAATTGGATAGCAATGATGTATTACTAGATACCGCTCATTGTTTATAATTTTATTGGAGAATAAAATTATTGCTAATTAAATAATAGCCTATAGGGTCACACACATAGAGCACCTAGTGGAATAGTTAATTTAAATTATAGATTTAAATTAATTGATGATTATTTGAATTTTATTATATTAATTAAGTGAGACTTAATTAATTAAAATAATATAAATTTGAATTTGAATAATTGTATTTCTGCCAATAATAATTAAGTGTGACTTAGTTATTAATTAAATAATAAAAGCATGTTTTATTATTTAATCCTATGCCTACATGGGTTAGGTTTTGCTGAAAAGGCCCATTAACCAATCATTATAAATAGATAATGATAGGTTAAATGAATGGTACGTTTTATATGATAAAACCCTAGAGGCAGAGCAAGGAGGCAGCAAAGGCAGTCATTCGAATTCATCAAAGGAGGCTAGTACATCCATCCCGTGATCAAGATCGTGAGACGTTCTTGAAGGTGCTCGTGTGGATACCATAGAGGTGCTTTCGAGAGGAAGACACAAAATCGTGATAGCAAGGATCTCCGTTGAGTTCGTGAAAGTCAGGACAAGAATAGGTATGATTCTGTTTACCATAATCCGTCAAGTCTTATACATGATCCTGCGTTAGGGTTCCGATTTTTTTTTTTTTTTGTTATTTTTACGTTTATCCGCTGCGTTTTATGCCTCGGAACCCAACAGATACATATGACAAGATTAAATTCAAGAAGATGTATGTAGACAGGATTTCAAAGGCTGAAGTAAGAGATGATAAAGTGTTTATCACAAATGGTGATGGTGAAGAAAAGGAGTTCTGCTATGATGGTTCATCTGTCACGACTCATCAAATAAAAATGGTACTTAGCCTAGTTGACAAGAAGAATATGATCAACCAATTCCAAATGCTAAGCATAGCTGAGTATCTAGCTGACAAGCTCCAAAAGAAAATTGACGAGATTGAAGAAAGGAAAAGAATTGGATAAGAGAAGAGATTGGAGGATGAGGAAATTGAGAGAAGATCAGAAGAGTTAAGAAGAGCAAGAAAATATAGAGTCTTCTCAAATCCTGATAGAATTGATATTAAAACCATGAGTGGCAGGACAGTAAAAGTTAGATTCAAATTTCCCTTGGACTATCCTCTTGAAACTCTAAAGATTGTTGCAGAACAATTGAAGGGATCTATACTCATTGAAGAAATAATTACAATATCTGAATGCCTGAATGCCATAGCAGAAATTGAAAAGAAAAAAGAAGATGAGGAGGATGATAGGGCAACTACTTATTATTCAACATCTTCAAAAGTAAAATTGGTAGGCTTGCTGTCTTGTCTAAATTTGTTCAAATTTCTTTTCTCATATTGGGAAAGATTGTTGGATTTAGACAAACCTACCTCTTTGCTTAGAATAAGATGTACTATAGATATAACATTATAGTACTTCTTGTATAAGGATTATTAAATAAATTTCTAACTTGTAAAATTGTAGTTAGAAGTTTTTCATGCTGGAACTCCCATTGTAAATATTGGTCTAAAATAAAGTTCTGATAGAAGACTCAAGATTGATTGATCGATCATGCATCAGGAAGAATAAGACCTCAACAAATAAGGAGATCAAGTTGGAAATTCTATCTAAGGAAAATAACCATTTGAGAATTCTACAAATGAATTGGTCGAGAAGTCTAAAAAATGTGAATAGAAAAGCCTAAATGAATCATTTAGGAAGTCAAGAAACTATAATTGATCGAGAAGTGAAGTATGTATAGAAGTCTCAATATAGAAAAGTGTGTTACTAGTTGTTCGAGAAGTCCAGAAAAATCATATCGAGAAGTCATTTGTTGAAGTGATCGAGAAGTCTAAAGAATGGTCTAATCGAGAAGTCTCAAAATTAGACTGATAGAGAAGTCGCAGGGTGATTGATCAAAAAGTCACTTATCGAGAAGATATATAATGTGTGAGTTATCGACTACTTCAAATAATCTAATTTCAAGGAGATATACAGAACAATAGACAAGTTAAAGAAGCATTGTCATGATTAGGGTAGTCAATCTGTGAATGATAATGACAAGTGTACAAGAAAACTTGAAGAGAAAACAAGACAAATGACAGAAGATAGAATACAGAAGCTACAGACTATCGAATCAAAATACTTAGCTAGAAATAGATTGTGTAAAATAAAAAGTTATTTTTGTCTATTTCTAGTTATAGTAACTGAGTCTGTGAAGCATGTGCTAATGAGACATGTTGTCGATTTAGTAGAAGTACTTCTTCATAGTCTAAGGTAAGTGTTGAATTGTATTATCTTTAAAAATACCTTATTTTCTCTCAAGAACAAGAAGATGAAATTCATCTTTGAATTTCAGAATTGTAGCATTTCATTCTAATAAAATTATATTGAAAGTTTACTTGTGTATGTTTTAAGTTTTTCATTCCGCATTTCTTTACACATTCAAGTTCATACAATCAATTTTCAACGGCTAAGTAAATCAAAGCAAATCAAAAAAGAGTCAAACTTATACATTGTAACACCCCCTTCCCAAAATGAGATGAGGGGTTACTTATCAAACTACAAACTTGTATACAGAGTACTAAAATCTACCTTAAAGTAATTGAATAGGACCAACAACTCTGTAAAATAGTATTAAAACCTCCAAACAATTCAAAGCGATAAATGCGAATTAATCCAAAACCTTTAATAATAACTAATATCTAAAAAGAAAATGCGAAAAGCTCAAACATCCTAATAAATGTAAATAAGGGAGCTCTCCATCACACAGCCCAAGGCCCCCCTAAGTACCTGCCAGAAGAAAGAATACGGCATGAGCCAAATGCCCAGTACGGATTGGAATACAGTTTATAAAACAGAAAGAAGATATATAGTTTGACAGTAATAAATAAACATTAATTTTTAAAACAAGGCTGAAGCAAAGAGGGGTTAGGATATTTCATACCGATACAGAACAGATAACAGATACACACATCATAGGGTACCTAATGCGTGTAACAAACCGGAAAACGTGTACGGCATATACAACGTCATCGTCAAATATCAAATCACAAATCAAATCAAATCTGGGTGCACCCACATATCCTCAAACAAATATTAAAATGCGCAAAGCTCACCACCTGAGCTATCAGAAGGATACGCCGTGACTAATCACACTGCCACGGAAGTGTCATGCCACTGGTGCCGCAATGACATGGCTGTAGTACCCCTACAGCTGGTTAAATCGGTATACCCTATATCACTCTAAGGGTTCAAATAAAATAATTTTCACAATTTTAAAATCACCTGAACAGATATTTCAAATATTATACGCAGATATGTAACATACATAATTTTTAAAAATCTCAGAGACAAATATTTAAATATTTCGAAACAGACTTTAAAATAATTTTCGGAGAATCAAAACAGTTAAAACGGATATTAACGAATGAAACAGATTTACGAACGAAATTAATTAATATAATTAATCCTAAAAAGAGTACGCTGAAGAGAAAGGGAACGAAATCCGTACCTTAAAATAGCGATCACGAACACTAACGATATCCGCAAATAACCCGCTAAACACCCGGTTCCCGATCTAATTACAAAATATAATTAATAATTAATATATATCACTGTTTCTTATAAACTAGTATCAAAATTCAAATACACATTCTAATATTTCTTTATTATTCTCATTACAGTTTCAACACTTTAATATTTATAAAATTCCTAATAATTACCGAGTAACATGATTATCAAAATATAAATTTAACATGCTAAGGTACATGGTCATAAGGACCGAAACAATACAAGCTTGCATGCGTCTAACAAAACTCAAAACCTGGCCACTTAACACCTGGTATATATATTTTCTTATTAACATCTAGCAAGTTATAATTTTAAAACATGGTATACTCTCATATATACATATATAAAAACATTGACCATTGACCATTAAATCTCGATTAAAACCATGACCAGACCGATGGGGTCATTCTTATTACTATAACTTTATGTACTATATATTGTATTACCTGAACTTGAATACTAGTTTCAGAACTTTTCTTCTCCGAGTCTATGCTTCTCTCTCTCTGCGCCTCCGCCTTCTATTTCTCTTTTTTTTTAGGGTTTAATACTAATAAAGCGTATGTATTTTAAAAGACACATCAAGTATATATATATTTTAGAAAAAAAACCTTTTTCTTAGTCTAATTATTAATCTAATCATAATTTCTATTTCTAATCAAATTTTATTAAAAACAAATTCTATTATAAGTCAAATATTATTAAAATAAATATTATTAAATAATCTCACTAATTCTAATCTAATTGTAATTAATAAAAATATTAATTAAATAAATAATACGGATATTACATATATACTCCCTTAAAAAGGATTCCGTCCCCGGAATCTAACGAAACTAAAACTCGTACCTGAATCAAATAAGTGCGGATATTTTTCACGGATAGATTCTTCTAACTCCCAAGTAGTCTCTCTCTCAGAATGGTTCTTCCACAAAACTTTAACAAATGGAATAGTTTTCTTCCTCATAATTCGTTCCCCTCGAGCTAAAATAGTTTTAGCTTCTTCCTCACAAGAAAGATCTTCCCTAATCTTATGTAACGGATATTGAACTACGTGCAATGGATGATACTTGTAGCCTCTTAGAACAGACACATAGAACACATCATGCACATGAGATAACTGTGATGGCAATGCTACTCTATAAGCAACTTCCCCTACTCTCTCTATAACATCAAAAGGACCAACATATCTTGGACTAAGCTTTCCTTTCATACCAAAACGTTTAACACCCTTCCAAGAAGACACCTTCAAAAATACATGATCACCAGGCTCAAACCCATCAAATTTTCTCTTTTGATCTGCATAGCTCTTTTGACGCAATTGAGCTTCTTTTAAGTTTTCTTTAGCCTGTCCAACCTTCTCGTTAGTTATCCGAACCAGCTCTGGCCCTTCAATGACACTCTCTCCAACCTCATTCCAACAAGTCGGTGCTCTACATTTTCTACCATACAACGCCTCAAATGGTGGCATGCCAATGCTCGCTTGCCAACTATTATTGTATGCAAACTCCACAAGATACAGGTACTTGTCCCAATCACCAGACCACTCCAAAGCACAAGCTCTTAACATATCTTCCAACGTCTGAATAGTCCTCTCTGATTGTCCATCAGTTTATGGGTGAAAAGCTGTACTATAATTAAGCCTCGTACCCCAAGCCTGCTGAAATCCCTTCCAAAAACGTGAAGTGAACCTCGTATCCCTGTCTGAAACTATCGACACAGGCACACCATGTAGTCTAACAATGTCCCGTTGAAATATCTCTGCCAAATCATGAATAGGAGTAGTCTCTCTAATAGGCAAGAAATGAGCCGATTTTGTAAGTCTATAAACTACCACCCAAATAACATCATTCTTCCTCAAGGTCCTCGGTAAACCGGTCACAAAATCCATGGTAATGTTTTCCCACTTCCAAACCGGGATATCCAACTGCTGTAATAGTCCACTAGATCTTTGGTGTTCAATCTTCACTTGTTGACAAGTAAGACATTTCCCCACGAACTCTGCTATGTCCCGTTTCATCCCACTCCACTAAAAGTGCTTCTTCAAATCTCGATACATCTTAGTAGAACCCGGATGAATAGAGAATGAAGAGCTATGAGCCTCAGTCAAAACTGCTTCACGAATCACTTCGTCTGCAGGTACACACAATCTACTACCCAACCATACGACACCATGATCATCAACATGAAACTCTGTTTGCTTACCATCTGTCACGTTCGACCTAATAGCTTCTAACCCTGTATCATTTTTCTGAGCTTCCTTAACCCTTGTGACTAGATATGATTCCACCTTCAAACTTGCCATGCTTGCAGCTAATCCTCCAACATACAACTCCACACCCAGGCGGTCCATATCCGAAATAAGGTGCTACTGAGTAATAAGAGATGCAACACTTCCCAAGTTCTTCCTACTAAGAGCGTCTGCCACTACATTCGCCTTTCCCAGATGGTACTGAATTTTAGCATCATAATCTTTAATAAGTTCAAGCCACCTCCTCTGCCTCATGTTTAGCTCCTTTTGTGTAAAAATGTATTTGAGACTCTTGTGATCAGTGAAGATGTCACAAGTTTCCCCATATAAATAATGCCTCCAAATTTTTAAGGCAAAGACCATTGCTGCTAACTCCAAGTCATGGGTAGGATAATTTACCTCATAAGGTTTAAGCTGCCTAGAAGCGTACGAAATCACATTTCCATGCTGCATAAGAACACACCTCAATCCTCTCTTAGAAGCATCACTGTAAACTTGATATCCTCCACTTCCTGATGGTAGAACAAGTATAGGAGTTGATACCAACCTCTTCTTTAACTCTTGAAAACTCTGCTCACGATCATCATTCCACTCGAACTTAACACCCTTCCGCATCAACTGAGTCAACGGCAAAGCTATGGATGAGAAACCCTCTACAAAGCGTCTATAGTAGTCTGCCAAACCCAAGAAACTCCTCTGTCACAGTGCTAGGTCTCGGCCAATTTGTGATAGCCTGAACTTTCGTAGGATCCAATTCAATCCCTTTACCAGACACAATATGCCCCAAAAATGCAACCTGCTCCAACCAGAATTCACACTTCGAAAATTTTGTAAACAATTTCTTCTCCCTCAAGATTTCGAGTACAATGCGCAAATGATCCTCATGCTCTTCCTTACTCCTAGAGTATATTAAGATATCATCAATGAAAACCACAACGAACTTATCCAAGTAGTCATGAAAGACCCTATTCATCAAATCCATAAACACAGCTGGTGCATTCGTCAACCCAAAAGACATCACAAGAAACTCGTAATGACCATATCGAGTGCGAAATGCTGTCTTCGGAATATCCTCATCCCTTACTCGTAACTGGTGATAACCAGATCTCAAATCTTTCTTTGAAAAGTACTTCGCCCCTTGTAACTGATCAAACAAGTCATCAATGCGTGGTAAAGGATACCTGTTTCTGACAGTCACCTTGTTCAACTCCCTGTAGTCAATACATAATCTCATAGACCCGTCCTTCTTCTTCACAAACAACACTGGAGCACCCCATGGAGATACACTCGGCTTGATAAACCCCTTATCCAACAAGTCTTGCAATTGCTCTTTTAATTCCTGCAACTCCAACGGTGCCATTCGGTACGGAGCCTTAGAAATAGGCTCTGCACCTGGAACAAGCTCAATAGTAAACTCCACTTCTCTTTGTGGCGGCAAATCAGTTAGATCTTTTGGAAATACATCTGCATACTCATTCATAATCGGATAATCCTCAATGCGAGGCTCATCCTTAGACATATCCCTCACAATAGCAAGATAACCATCACAACCTTTAGACAAAAGTTTATTTGCCTTTAAAGCTGAAATAAATTTAACCACTCCTTTCGGTTGAGACCCCTGAAACACAAATTATGGTTTATTCACATCTCCAAAGATCACACACTTCCCTGGACAATCAATTGTTGCACGATGCTCACTCAGCCAATCCATACCCAGAATAATGTCAAAGTCATGCATCAACATCGGAAGCAAGTTAACCTTACAATTCCTATCTCCCACAGCTATCGGACACCCTCTGTACTCCTCAGAAATAATAATAGAATTCCCCATTGGGGTAGCAATACACATACGAGGATCAAGTAATGAAGGTAAAACTCTAAGATAACGAGCAAATGATAACGACACAACAGAATGAGTCGAACCAGTATCAAATAACACATAAGCTTCACGTGTACCCACATGAAGTGTTCCAGAAACGGTACCTGAGTTAGTTGCTACCTGATTAGCGGTTAATGCAAACACCCTACCTGAAGGATTCTTCTGGTTATGCTGACCTCCACTACCGGTTCCTCCACTGCCACTTCCTCCACCAACATTATTACGTGACACTGTACAATCCTTTGCCCTATACTCCATGCTACCACACAAGAAGCATGCTCTAGTTTGTCTATAACAAGCCCTGCCCGGATGATGTCCACCACATGTAACACAAGGAGCAACTGGGATCATATTGGGGTTTCCCCCATACACTGAATAACGGCCTTGCCCTTGTTGACGGTTCTACCACTGTCTAGGCTGTTGCTGAAACTGTTGATTATTCTTCTGACCACCATACTGATTCTGACCATAAGTTGACTGAGACCTGTTATACTGATTCCTTCCACTCCACTGTCCCTGCTGATTACCCTGTCCTCCATTCCATTGCTTACCCTGCACTGAACCCTGATCATATCTTCCTCTTTTACGATCATTCTGAAACCTGTGAGCTCTAAAATCACTGCGTTCCTTCTCAATATCCTTGGCTGCATCAGCCACCTCTGCCACACTTGGAAATTTGAGAGAGATAATATGACCCCTCAAGTTAAGTTTCAACCCCTATTTAAACTTTTCTGCCTGTTGTACAGCATTTCTTGTAATTGTCCCAGCAAATCCAGCCAACCTGATAAATCTCGCCATATAGTCAGTAATAGTCTCATCATGATTCTGACTGATAGAATGAAATTCCCTCAAATAAGCTTCCTTGTCAGCATTTGAAAAGTACTGTTCATAGAACAACTCTGTAAACACCGGCCATGTCAATGCCTCTATAAACTCCTCACCCTTAATATTTTTCACTCCTCTCCACCACCTCTGAGCATCCCCCTCTAGCTTATACACAGCTAACTTCACCTTCTGAGAGTCATCACAACCCAAAGCATTAAATATCTTCTCAAGATGAACAATCCAATTTTCAGCTTCAATAGGAGTCGGTGCTGAATGAAAAGATTCTGGTTTCTGCTTAAGGAACCTCTCCAACCATGCAAAAGGCTCTAACTGATTTCCCTGACCTTCATGATCTCCTTGATTTCCCTGGCCATTCTGGTTGTCTTGGTTTCCCTGACCATTCTGGTTACCTTGGTTCCCCTGATTTGGGAAAGCTTGTTGTACAGCCGGAGTCACTGCTTGAGATATCATTTAAGCTAACTGAGCTGGACTCACATTCACGTTAGTTTGATTTCGGTTTTTAGGAGGCATCTACAATATAAGATCAGACACGAATGAAGATCACAAGAATAAATAAGCGGAAGCATTTACGAATCAATTTGAAAATGAATAAAGTTGAATGAAATTTAAATCAGAGTACCCATCCTAACGTCTACCCAAACTCACAGGTCAACCCTAAATATATTTTCTACAAGAAAGAACCTAAGCTCTGATGCCATCTCTCTAACACCCCCTTCCCAAAATGAGATGAGGGGTTACTTATCAAACTACAAACTTGTATACAGAGTACTAAAATCTACCTTAAAGTAATTGAATAGGTCCAACAACTCTGTAAAATAGTATTAAAACCTCCAAACAATTCAAAGCGATAAATGCGAATTAATCCAAAACCTTTAATAATAACTAATATCTAAAAAGAAAATGCGAAAAGCTCAAACATCCTAATAAATGTAAATAAGGGAGCTCTCCATCACACAGCCCAAGGCCCCCCTAAGTACCTGCCAGAAGAAAGAATACGGCATGAGCCAAATGCCCAGTACGGATTGGAATACAGTTTATAAAACAGAAAGAAGATATATAGTTTGACAGTAATAAATAAACATTAATTTTTAAAACAAGGCTGAAGCAAAGAGGGGTTAGGATATTTCATACCGATACAGAACAGATAACAGATACACACATCATAGGGTACCTAATGCGTGCAACAAACCGGAAAACGTATACGGCATATACAACGTCATCGTCAAATATCAAATCACAAATCAAATCAAATCTGGGTGCACCCACATATCCTCAAACAAATATTAAAATGCGCAAAGCTCACCACCTGAGCTATCAGAAGGATACGCCGTGACTAATCACACTGCCACGGAAGTATCATGTCACTGGTGCCGCAATGACATGGCTGTAGTACCCCTACAGCTGGTTAAATCGGTATACCCTATATCACTCTAAGGGTTCAAATAAAATAATTTTCACAATTTTAAAATCACCTGAACAGATATTTCAAATATTATACGCAGATATGTAACATACATAATTTTTAAAAATCTCAGAGACAAATATTTAAATATTTCGAAACAGACTTTAAAATAATTTTCGGAGAATCAAAACAGTTAAAACGGATATTAACGAATGAAACAGATTTACGAACGAAATTAATTAATATAATTAATCCTAAAAAGAGTAGCGCTGAAGAGAAAGGGAACGAAATCCGTACCTTAAAATAGCGATCACGAACACTAACGATATCCGCAAATAACCCGCTAAACACCCGGTTCCCGATCTAATTACAAAATATAATTAATAATTAATATATATCACTGTTTCTTATAAACTAGTATCAAAATTCAAATACACATTCTAATATTTCTTTATTATTCTCATTACAGTTTCAACACTTTAATATTTATAAAATTCCTAATAATTACCGAGTAACATGATTATCAAAATATAAATTTAGCATGCTAAGGTACATGGTCATAAGGACCGAAACAATACAAGCTTGCATGCGTCTAACAAAACTCAAAACCTGGCCACTTAACACCTGGTATATATATTTTCTTATTAACATCTAGCAAGTTATAATTTTAAAACATGGTATACTCTCATATATACATATATAAAAACATTGACCATTGACCATTAAATCTCGATTAAAACCATGACCAGACCGATGGGGTCATTCTTATTACTATAACTTTATGTACTATATATTGTATTACCTGAACTTGAATACTAGTTTCAGAACTTTTCTTCTCCGAGTCTATGCTTCTCTCTCTCTGCGCCTCCGCCTTCTATTTCTCTTTTTTTTTAGGGTTTAATACTAATAAAGCGTATGTATTTTAAAAGACACATCAAGTATATATATATTTTAGAAAAAAAACCTTTTTCTTAGTCTAATTATTAATCTAATCATAATTTCTATTTCTAATCAAATTTTATTAAAAACAAATTCTATTATAAGTCAAATATTATTAAAATAAATATTATTAAATAATCTCACTAATTCTAATCTAATTGTAATTAATAAAAATATTAATTAAATAAATAATACGGATATTACATACATTCACCCCCATCTGCATAAGTTTCTCCACAACTCATTCCTAACGATGCATTCTAATGAAACGCAACACAAACACGTATTTTTCATATATTTTCTATATGCGTATTTTATGAACACATATTTCATTTATACATTTACATAATAAGGCAATACTATATTCGTTGTACACTCCGAGTTGATTAGTAATCGTTGTTCAGATTCATTAGATTACAACCGATTTCTTATTTTTTATTCATTCTCAATTAATTCAAACCCCTAGCACCTCTAAAAAAGACACACACACACACACACACACACACATATATATATATATGTGTGTGTGTGTGTGTGTGTGTGTGTGTCTGTATATGTGTGTGTGTGCATGTTTATGTATAAATATCTATTGTAAGAGAAGATGGATCAAGTTTCTGTAAAAATGGGAAACATTGAGATTTTAGGATTTAAGTATGTGGTTGGATCTAGACAAACCTACTCTATTTCTATGTAAAGTTATTTTGTTCGGTTAATGTAAAATATTTATAGATTCATGTATATGACTCATCGGACTCAAATGTCTTATTGTAAGTCTATAGTAAGAAGAATTTCTCTTGATGTAACTCAAGTATAAATAATTGTCCTCAAATACAGATCTGATAGAAGTTCAAGAAGTTGATCATACATTAGGAGTAATAAGGCTAGGAGGAAGAGGGATTGCAGAAATGAAGAAATTTACTTAAGGTAGATATCGAGAAGTCTAGAGATACACTATGTCATGAAGTCTGTAAATAAGCATATCGTGAAGTCTCAACAAGCTGTATAACAAATTCTTCAAATGAAGATGTCGTCGAGTCCAATTCAAAACATGTCGTGAAGTAAGGGATGTTGTGAAGTACGCATATCATCAAAATCACAAGTAAATATTTTATTTTAACACCAATAAAAAATCTGGAAGTGGGTAATATTCTTACTTATGGACGTAAATTTATCATCAAATTTAGAACTTTTTGTTATTGGAAGAAACTATACATATAACATTAAAGTTGTGCTCCCCAACAAAGCAAGCAACACAGTTCCATCGTTCTGGCACACCTCCCGGAAGTCCTTCACTTGACAGCTACACACATTGCGGGTATTCCTCTATGCTCTATGTGCTCAGGCTGTACATTCATTTTCTACCAGTTTATGGGCAATAGCAATAGCTTCATCCTAAATTTATGGATCTAGAATTCAAATTATGAGAGAAGTGAAGAGAAAAAAAATAAAATTTTAAAATTTTCCTTTCAAGTTGTGCTCCCGAATTTTACTAGGAAGAACAAAAAAAATATCCCCTAAAGTTTCTTCCTAAAAATGGGATGATTGGGAGAGAAACTCTCACATACTTTTTAGAAAGATTCACTCCATATCTTTTTTTTCAAAAAAAATTCTCATCTTCAAAAATAATTTGGGAGCATGTTAAAGAATTTTTTTTCAGGGGTTATGTGTGAAGCGATCCAGTTGGAGCGCATGTAGAGGTGACCTTATGGGAATATAATAATGAGATGATCTCGTAGAGATCCCGTACATATTCCTGAGATATAAACCCGTAGGATTGACTGTATTCAATTAAATAGCTGTATTGCGGCATGCTGTCACGTGCTAGGTGGTCCCGTAGTCTTCAAATCACTAAATAGTATGAAACCAGATGACTTGACGAACCGGGAAGCCACGGAGTCGTGTGTAGTGAACCAAGCTCAAGTAATGTAGGCTATGAGAGCCACCGGGTTGTAACAAACCAGGAAGTCATGTAGGCTAGTGAGAAGTTTTAGTCTAGAAATGCTAAATGAACCCAATTATGAGGTAGACACGCCATTTAAGATATTGGACCTGTTTAGCCGTTTAGGACCATTCTTCAATATCGGGCATAATGACTATCCTGATTTCTCATTGTCATTGTGAATTCAATGTAGAATCAGATATTTAACAATTATGCAATTCTAAGTGATTTATTTGAGTTTAAGATTGAATGATTTGATCTTTTAGAGAAAGGGGCTAGTGAGACGAGATTATGCCCGACCAGCTAGCGATGTGAGCTCAAGTCGGGCTGGTTAACGAGGTGAGCTCATGCTTAGTAGGCTAGGAAATTGGCCTCTCATCCATAGCAGTCTCCAAGTGAATCCAAGTGAGCTAGCTGAATGGATGAGGTCTAGTGAATTTGTTTCAGATCGCATTATCCCTGTAGAAGCCTCATAGTATATCTAAACTAGCCGATGAAATGAGTCAGTGCGAATGAGCCGGAGCATTCCTGCAATCAACCTTCATTTTCTTTATCACAATCGCAATCGAATTGAACTTAGAAATAATTTCTTGATAAGTTATTTACAGATGTTGAAGCAACAAACTAATGGTTTAGACGTTTAGTGTGAGGTATGGGGCCTTTTCTGTTTATATTGAAGAGGATAATGTTGTAATAACGGCTTGAGCAAGGACTCTTCTGATAGATAGTAGTGCTGTATATTAAAAAGGCTTTTCAGTGAGATTGCAACTGTTGCAACTTGCACACTCTAGTTTTGGTTAATCTAAACTCATTCGTGGCACTTTACCTACCTAGCTTTTTAAAGGTGAAGGTAGAACTGTGTTTAAGTTCGGATCTGTGTGACTGTGTCTTCACATGAGTTTTTCTATTTCTTTGCTAAATGTCGTTACATGACTTGCATTCATGCTTTTTGCTAATCGTACTAAACTGACGACAAAAAATGCTGCAAGCCTCTACTTCAAAATGTTTCCAGGTATCTATGTTTAAAATTCGAAAATTAAAACAAGTTTCAGTTTTTATTCGTTGATCACAGAGGCCTTCCTGAAAGGCTTTGGCATATAACTCATAGTGATTCGGAGTGACCTTTTACTGATCTACTTCCAACTTTATCCAACTTAGTTTCTGATTAATTAGCAAAAGTACTATTGTCGTAAAGAAAAATTACGTATTGATAACTGAAAATTATAACAAATGCAAGTGTGTTGACTGAAATAATATTATATTTCAAACAGAAATGACATGCTCAGTAACAAATGCAATCTTGAGATAACCAGAAACATAGAAATACATCTCACACAGCAACTTGGTTTCATCAACTACCACAAGCACTCAGCAATACCCCCAAGTCTTCAACTATAACTCCATTTCCACAATAGTTTTTATTTGTTGCAAGAAGGAAATTAAAACAAGAGGTTATTCAACAGACTAAACATCTTATGTAAACGTCACTCGTGAACATGAAGAGCAACAACATGGAAACTTAAGGACGGTGAGGGAAGTGAGGTGGTAGGGGTGGGAAGTACTTCATTTTAGGGTGGTGGTAGTACTTGGGAGGAAGAATAATGGGTGGGCAAGGCTTCTTATAAATAGGTGGATATGTATAAATTGGCTTTGGTGGATATGTATACACGGGGATTGGGGGATGTGTATAAACTGGCTTTGGCGGATATGTGTACACAGGAGTTGGGGGGTGTGTGTAAACTGGCTTTGGTGTATAAACTGGCTTTGGTGTATAGACTGGAGTTGAGGGATGTGTATAAACCGGCTTTGGTGTATAAACAGGCGTTGGAATGTACTTCTTCCATGGATGAGGAGACAGTGGTGGAAGGTACTTCTTTTTCCAAGGGTGTTCGTACAAAGGTGGAAGGTACTTTTTCCATGGGTGTGGAGTCAAGGGTGGTAGTGATGGCTTAGGATAGTACTTGTATTTGTATTTCCACAAGAAGGCTGAAGCGCACTGAGGTGTAGAGAATTTTAGTTTTCCAGCAGTGCTAAAGGTGTGTTTTTCATTAATTTTCGACTGGAAGACAATCTTTGATGACTCTATGCCATTGTGAGTAGGACACGGAGCTAATGATGCACTGTGGAGTTGTGCATAGCATTCTTCCTTGAGTTTTCCATCTTTCAAGATTTCCGTTGGAAGACTCACCTTGAATTTCCCTTCTTTGTCTAGCTCTCCAACTCCTCTTGTTTGGAAATGTCCTTCGTTGGCTTTGCAGTCGACTGTCACTCGAAGCCCTGCATGCACAATCGAAGTCAGTATATCGACGGACAATGTACTGTAGTTCATTATTTAACTGTATGTCAGTCAATATATGAAGCCATAAGACCATTTTGGTTAATAATAGTTTTAATACAGAGAACAGCATAAATGCATAATGTACCAGAATAACACAAAACGAAATACTCGTACATACCAGAAAAGGCTTGGCTAGTCATAATGTTACTTTCTTTACAGTCTGCACATTCTCCTAGTCCAACTACCTCAACTGTTTTATCATCCCCATAACAGAAACTCACAGAGGCCAATAATGAAACCAAGACACCAATTAGTACACATCGGGAAACGGAAAAAATCCGCATTGGAAACCACTCTTTGGAAAGTTCAAGATTACACTAAATGTAGCCTTGTAACTGATCAGAAGCTGTAAGCTTCGTTGAGTGAGTGAGAATTAGAGTCATAAGGAGCATTGTTATATATAATGATAACAAGGAGGTCGCTATCAATTAAGACCGCAATAATTTTTCAAGCCCACTTGAGGCTAGGGACCCATGGTGCTAAATTATAGCTTAAGGTTCACCGGTAAATTTGGTCATTGAAACCGGCCATTATCAATCACTTAATGACCCTCACAACTGTACACACTTGCACAGTCCTCATAAAATTTTAGGTACATTATATTACTAATATATTACTAACAAGGAGTATATATGTACATAGTGTGATGGGATAGCCTAATAATAAGGGATAAGGATATCCTCCGTCGTTTGAGATCGGCAGTTCCATTCTCCTTTTTCTCGAGATTTATTAAAAATTGATACAATTAATTAGTTTATACAAGTTATATTAAAAAAAAAGTATATATGTACATAGGTATACAACAATAGAAAAAGGAATGAATTCTTAAGAATATGTCTATATGTGATTAAACCTTTATTCCTTTTGTTAAGATTGGAAGTAAGTTTGTACATGTGTGAAACATTTAATTCTTAAGAATTTCAGTAGGAATGAATTGTGCTCATCAACTCCTAGGATACTGTCCCCCTGCCATACAATAAATTTTCCAATCCATTTGATCGCTCAAGGTAGTATTGTGCTTATATTCAATTCAATACATGCCTACACTGCAAGTTTATTGACATACTGACAATGTACTTCGCAACTCCATCTATGGATTTAGGATTTTCACCTGAGCTTAAAATTTAAGTCTATTTACTTTCGAATCTAAAAGTGTCGTTAAGAAAAATAAGGATAAGAGTGCGTACTTAGAGATCTTCCCTAGACAATGTTGTTTTTAAGTCAAGAGTGCGTACTTAGAGACCTTTCTTAGACAATGTTCTTTCAAGTCAAGAGTGCTTATCAGAAATCTGGTTTATGCATCTCCCTTTCACACGAACGCAGAAGACTAAGAAGAGCTTATAGTTAAACATCTTAATCTTTGTCACATGTTTTGGCTGATGATGTTTTGTTAGAAAGAAAGGCATGATTATGAAAGCTTGTTTTTTGTTTCAAAGGGTCAACAAGACATTAAGACAGGTTTAGATATGATTTGTTGCGATATGATGAATCTATTATGTGTATATTGATAAAATTATGGTATCAAAGGATCTGTTAAACTTGACCATTGGTACATGCAGAATCTGAAACTTTATGTAAATTATTGGAGTCATACTAAGGCCCCGTTTGTTTTCCCTTACAAATAACTTATAAGTTGAAAAATACAATAAAGGAACATATATTTTTTACAAATCTGGTTCCTTAAAGATGTTGGGCCTTTTGCCCCTTTCTTTTTAGAAAAATCTATGGTTCAGTAAAACAATTTCAACTTCAAAATTTTTATCATGTACTTGCCAAATGTTTATCAACTTTTAACTATATCTTCTTGCAGAGAGAGTTGGTCTGTTGGTTAAAGGTCACAATTTACAACTCGGGACGGATCTATTTAGGGGCAGGGGATACGTGTCCCCCTTAAAAAATTGTCATTTTTTCACCATTAAAAATTTGTGAAAGTGTCCCATAAAAATAAACGATATAAAGGTGTTATATTGTTCATCAAGCAGCAATTTGTGTTACTACTCACAATAGACCTTAAGTAAATTATATTGGACTTTTATCTCTAGTAAAAAGGTTGATGTTTACACCAAAAAATTTCTACAAAAATACAAATGAGTAGGTATTAATCAGATATGGTGCCCTGGCATTAACTTTGTATAATTATTTTGGGAGTTTCTATAAAAATACAAATGAGTAGGTACTAATCAGATTTTGTGCTCTGGCATCAACCTTATATAATTATATAGGGCAAGGTTCAATTTTTCAAACTAAATGACAGCATGATAGCATTAATTATCATGTGAGTATATCTCCAACTCCCAACAATGTGGTATTGCCATTTAGTTAGAGTAGGATCTCTTATAAACAGTTAGATTTGTGATGTTGTCAATGCCATAATGCAGCAACCTTGGTTGGTGATCGATTAGGGAGGCTGTTTAATATTTCTCCAACCGTAAACTACATCAATTTGTTAGTCGAATTTTTGTAATAGTTTCACACTCTGTAATGGAGAGGTCAGGTCCTACTTGGTTAGTCTGATACATAGTTTTAAAATAATATCAAATAAATTAAAAGTAAACTAAATTTTAAATCATGGTCCTACTTGGTTAGTCTGATACATAGTTTTAAAATAATATCAAATAAATTAAAATTAAACTAAATTTTAAATCATGTTATTTGTAAATGCACAAATACCTTTGTTGGAAATTATAATAACATTTATTATATTCAGTTCTAATAAAAGTTGGCTCTGTATTTAGAACCTAAAATCAAGTATAGCATTACACCTGCATAACATTTGTTTTATTTTAGAATCAAGTATTTGCAAACATTTGTTTTATTTTAGAATCAATTAGAGCATTTCAGTGTGTTTTATAACTCATACTATATGATGCTATATTATTATAGCTCTTCTAGTTTCATTTGCTCTTGTGATATTATTTTTAATAAAGGGTAAAACTGCTTCAAACTCCGCAGCAGAAACTTGTCATCGTGTTAAAATTGCTTTAAATTCTGTTGCAAAGTTTATGCACGGGCTTTCTCTTCTAACCATCGAATTTGGTAACTGGCATGCTTCCTCAATTTTTTTATTCTTTCTAAGTACAAACTCACTAGATTTACGCAACAAGTTTGTGATGTAATGAAAAACAAAAACATCTACTAAATGAAAAGCCAAAACTAAAAATAAGCACACACGGTCGAAAAAAGTTTATACAAAACTGCATCTTTCTAACATAAATATACGTTAACTCCGCATCGAAAGAAAAAGCCTCAACTTTTACAAGGTCCAGATTGATAACATAAAAGATTCTATGTCATGCTACAACAGCAAGGCAGGTCTTTTCAAGTTTCACTCTTCCCATAAAACTTTTCACCTTCTTAGCTTTCTTAATGTATCAAGGTGTGCCTAACTTGAGTTACAGGAATCTAGCTTCAATGTAGTGATCCGTTCGGCCAAACTAGGCATAAAAGCTGATTTACTTCTTTTTCTTCAATTTGTTAGATTGAGTATATGCAGTTCCCTGAGCCAAAAAAAAATGTTAACCAATAAGAGCCTGCATGTTTTTAATTTTATAGATTTCAAGCTGAAAAGGGTCACCCCTACTTTCCATTTGCGGTGATAGTGAGAGATTTATAGTAAATACCAGTATAAAAATGAAAACAAGTTTCGAATGTGATAATGCATCAAGTACAAACCTCGAGCCATTCATCCATCGAGGCATCAGTGGTTGCAGTGCCAACTTCTACCTTCTGTGTCCTCTTGGTTTTCTAAGCATCAAACAAAACATAAGACTATAAGAACAGTGAAGTTAACACCTATTTTTACAAAAGAATTAAATAATTATACTACTACTTGTAATAATTTGTAAGCAGTAGTTTCAGGAACAAAACCAACTCTATTGCACTTGTGAGGATAAATGAAAGACAAATAGAATGCACAATATAATTAGAAAATCCCACAAAAAACTTCAATCTATAAAACTGATTTTATCATCATTTTCAGTGATCCAAGATTAAGCATTTATGGATATCATAATGTGACTGAAATTCTGAAAATGGAAGAGAGAAAGATAGTACACTACAATAATGATTACTTCTGCAAGCATAATCTAAATCAAACATATTGGAAATATCAAAACAAAAAATCCATTAAATAGTCCATAAGGGTAAGCATCGGCTATAAATATACAACATAAGAAAATATACCATTTTTTAAAAATGGATATTCCACTATTTTCTCTGCCACAAGTAAGAATATGACAGTTCCCACTAAATTAATCATGACAACAATAATAATTTTAAACTAAATAATAGAAAAGTTCCTACATAAAACTTTAATCTGACAACACAAAACAATTATCAGACAAAAAAAAAAAGATTACAGATAGATGCACAGTTTCATACAAATTACCTTTGAGAACTGCGAGATCTGAGTTCGGACCCACAATCCAAAAAGAACAAGCAGGGCTACCCCAAGGGAAAACAGAAATACAGATTCAACACTTAAAGGACCACCAGCCTCAGCAACTTCAATGGTACCATTGTAAAATGTACTCTGGTATGCAGTCTGATCAATCTCATAAACAATGGTTCCCACGAGATCAAATGTCCCGGCCTGCAATAGAAAACTCTAAGTAAACGCTTGCACTCCAACGAATTTTGGAGTCATCCATAAAGGAGAAAAAGATAGTAAAATGCTCGTTCCAAAAGAATGCCATGCATGACAAGAGTAAATAAACCCACCTGCAAAAATTTGCTGACGGCAAAAGTGTATGGAAAAGTTGCCTGGGCTGAAGGAGGAACTGAAGCGTTGTTAAAAGCCTATGAAGAAGAGGAATATATGAGCATCAATATGCCTGGGAATAATGAGAAAGTAATGATAAATCAAAGTCACAAACAACAGATTTATCACTCTCTGAAAAACAATTCAAAGGTAGTGATGTCCAATATACAGAAGCTTAATATCAGCAAACATATGTTGTATGATTCCAACAGAGAAATCCATAGGATTTTTCATGTGTCTGAAGATAGAGCTTAGACTTTATAAGATTTCACTATTACTTGAGCTTATACGATAGAATAGTTTATGTTCACAGCTTGCAATTATGTAGAACTGATCAATTACATGAAATAAGCAAAAGTTTGTAGCATATTTGTCATACAACTTATTTGTGGAAGGGAATTGAAAGAAAATTTCTAGAATTCACAAATAAACCAAAAAGCAAGTAAATCCATAAATGCACTACTGACTCCAAAATTACCTGTGTAGAAAGATTCTGAACCAGCAGATTATGATCATAAGGAAGATGAACACTAGCTTGAATCGCAATAACATTTAGATTTGATTCCCCTGTTTCATTCATAAAACAGTCGAGAGAAATCACAAACGCTGGACTCTATGTCTTCAAGAGGAAAACAGCCATAAGAAATAATAAAAAAGATAAGCCAATAAATCATAATAGGTAGTGCTTTAATATGACAATGCGGGATGGGAGGAAACATTTATAGATATAGAGGCAAAAAAAATAAGTACTCAAACAAAATGGAAACTTCAAAAGCAAATGATGAGGACATAACCCAAGATAAACAATTATTACCCTCATATTGCAACCCAATTAAGAGATCAGTTGGTTCCCCTGCAACGACAGCTGCAAAGATAAAAAGAGAATTCAATAACCAGTTTTATTCCATGAAGTTGTGTAGATTTTATACAGAATACCCAGAAAGAACAAAGATACTAACATTTAGACGGATTTTTCGGGAACACGCAAACTGTTTCCACACCGAGAGCAGGACTAAAACTTCCACCACTGTAATCTTGGACGTCATCTCCAACAATCCCAAGTTCCCCATCTTCTGTGGCTTCTACTTGTGCATCCGACTCTGATTGACATCTAGCAACTGTCGCGCCACAAGAGCTTAGTCAAACATTACTTTGATAATCATAATAATCCCGCATATAAAATAAAAAAGACGTATAACCAATCAACATAAAACTAAACACGATCGCAAACTATCTTCCTATTAGCAAATCAAAAGCAACCCTTGTATCGGTCCCTTCATTAAATTTCCACCAAACTACACACTACTAAACCAAACCTTTAATCGAGTAAATCGAAAAATAACTCAACAAACCATATCATTCAATCCAACACACAAACATAAAAATTATAAATTCATTTCCCCAAATTAAAAACACCTGAAAAAAATAAACAAGAGATTAAAATGCACAATACTACACTAAACCTTAATTAGTCAACCAACAGATCACAACATAAACTAAATTTAACAACAAATTATAATAAAAACTAGTAAACTAAAATTAAATTAATCAACAGATCATTAATAAAATTAATAAAACTAACAAAATTAAACAAACAGCAAATTAAAAAAACAAAAAAAAAAGAATCCAGATCTGAAATGAAACTGATAACACACCTTGTAGGAATGGGGCAGAGAAGAGTAGAAGCGCGAGAACCAATAAAACCCTAATAGACATAACTTTGTGTGTGTGTGTGTTGGGGGTGCTGAGATGTTGACGAAGCTCACCGAGATGTGTAAATATTAGTTGGTGGTTAGAGTTGCAAGTAAATCAGGGTTTTATTTTATTTTACGTTTTGAGCTTCGCAGTGACAAATCATGTTGACGTGGTAAGACGCTATTGGCTCAATTATGTTGAGCTTACACTTGATGAAAATCGTCAGTGGAAGTATTAGAATCGGAAAATTGGGGTAAATCGGAAGAATTATTAAAAATGATCCTTGGCTATATTTTAATATTATATTTATATATTATTTAGTTATTAGAAAAAAAGATTTTAATTAGACAATTTTATAATTTTAATGTACGAGATATATGAATAACAATACGCCACAAGTCGATAATTAATAAATAATCCAATTCTTATTTTAAGAATATATCAGGCAGACATGAGTCATGACCTTATTATTCGTAATCTGGACTCTCAATTCAATAGTGTCACAAGCTAAAACATTAAACGTATCAGAAGCGTAAGAAGTTATTAATTTATTAATTTATTGTTATTTATGTTAATTAAAATATTATTATATATTTAAAAAATTATTTAAAAATATAGTGTTAGAAAAGTTTATAATAATTTTTTTAAGAATCAAATTTGTAAAGGATTATTCGTAAGGAAATAACCAGGATTTATCTATTTAAATTGGAGATTAATTAAATCATCAGTTATCAGCAATAAATTGGCTTTAATTTTATTTCCATAAAATTTACAATATATACATATATAGAAAGTTCAAAAAAAAACAAAAAGGAAAAATAGAGTCCTCTACATACCTGATTTCTTAAAATGACGCTTTATAAAAAATAAAAGTCAAATTGATTTAACTTTTACCACTTATTAAATATTACTGATTTATATCTTTACAAAAATAAAAATTAACTGTAATAGTTAATGTAATATATTTTTTAATGATCTATTTTTCATAATTTTTATTTTTAACAATAATTATTAATAAATGGTCAAAGTTCAATTAGCTTGACTTTTAATTTTTATAAACCATCACTTTTTATGGAACGGAGGGAGTACTTATTTATTTTTAGTTTTCGTATTTTTATTTAGGTTATTTATTTTTTTTATTTTGTTTTGTAAAATTAATTAATTAAAAGAGTTGGTGAATTAAAAAAAGAAAAAAGGGGAGAAAATCAAAAAAATGCGGAGTGGAGTTGAACTAGGCCCAGCCAGGTCAAACGGAAGCTATTAAACCATATCCAAGCCTTCATATTCCACACTTTTTATCTCATCTTTTATTTCCATGGTTTCTGGATTAGTTTATATAAAGTGTATTATAAACTCTTTTTTTATAATAACTTAATCTGTTTAAATTTCAAATCCCTTTCTACAACCTTTAAATTTTATGCAAACTCTTTCTTTCCTAATTATTTTTGGCATTTTTATATTTTTTGGTATATTTTTAGATATGTTTTACTTTTTTCCGATTATAATAACTTTTGCTTGTAGTTAATAGATCGGATTCCGGCACACACTTACTCGGTTCGAAGGAGCTCCTCCGTTTTTATTAATAATAATTTTATTCCACTTTTAGTACTTACAATTTTTGGTGATTTTTATTTTAGTGTGGTGACTTTTATTTTAATCCGGTAATTTTGATATGATGTTAGTGATTTATAGGTGACAGAAGTGGTGATCGGAGATGCCGAAAATGATGATTGAAGTAGGAAGGAAATGATTGGGGAAGATAGAGTTTTGAATAAAATTAATGAATGATGAGAAATGAAGAAGAAATATTTAAATGAGTGGTTAGTGTTGTGTCCCAAATTTAGCACGGATACATTTGGACCTCTAGGCAATTAAGCTGGGATCTTGGCATAAGGAGGTTCAACGGCAGGCAGAGGTTCTATTATGAAAGCTCTGCAGATGTCCAAAGTACGGGGTGAAGACGTATGTGAGCTTCAATCATGGATAGGGTTTGCCAGTGTTAGGGATCAAGATACCAGGTTTCATCTATAATTGTGGTCCGAGTTTTGAGGATCCGAGTTTCGATGGTCTAAGATTTGAGGTCCGAGATTCGAGATTCGCACATCGGACAAAAGTCAGCTTAACAGGATAAAGATCAGCTCCTAAATTTTAGGGGCATGTAATTCATTACTTATCTGGGCTCTTGGAGGATAATTACGAATCAATTACAGTTATATATCATATATACTACATATCTATGATCATATACGAATTCTACATCAAATCTGCCGCCCAGAGAGAGCTTCAGTGGCAGTAGGACTCTATGGAAGCTCCTGGCAGACTCCTAATCAGTTACAACAGCTACAAACAAACAATTGGATCATTGTAAACTACTACAAATGTGGTTGACTCTACAATTCATAAGCCCACGGCCCAAAGAACTGCGTACAGACTTGATTCCCCATAAATACGGGATATGTAGGCCATTTGTCGGGGATGATCATTCAAGTGAGGACGAGAGCACCCTAAATTCTTGTGAGATCTATATTCTGGTAATCTAGGGAGGCTTGCACGGATCTGCACCACCCCTAATTCATCGGGATACTAATAAATTCAGTCCAAACACGATCTAATTCACCTTCCCATACATTGTGGGAGCTCAGTTGTAAACCTGTTTCATAGCTGAGATTAACACTATCATCGTCATATATTTCTGGGACTGTTGATCAAATTCTTTCACAACACTTTTTGGCGTTAGAAGGAGGGGGACTTGATTCTTTGAAGGAAATAATGTCAAAAAGACTGAAATCACTGCTGAAGAATCAAATCCCCCTCCTTCCTTCAAATCCCCCATAATGCCGATAGTGATCGAACGCTATCTAATGGGCGCAAAGATGAGCTGAAGACTGAAATCACTGCTGAAGACTTGATGAACATCGTGAAACAGATTGTTGATCGAGTCAGAGGATTAGAGCAGTCCTCTGAAAGAATGAAGGGATGGAATAAGAAGTGGCGAGCTTCGTATGAACGTAAGCAACGGGATGTTACCCCCGTAGTCCTAGCTTTTAACTCTGAGGAAGAAGGGCTGGGCAATAACAGCCCTAAACCGAATTTTGATGATATAGAAACTTACCAAGAAGATCCCAATGTGAGGTTCCAGAATGAGAAACCTGAGGTTCAGGGGTCACCCGATCCCAGAGACTCTCCTGCCAGAAGTGTTAGGAATCTACATGTGATTTGATGATAACATTAATCTTAGAATCATAAAAATTTTATTTGTTGTAACTGATCAATTGATATGAAAGTTATAAATATCAATTGATCAGGAAACCATTTATCAGTTGAAGTGTTTATATGAATCAAGTGATAATTTGGATTGTAGCATAGGTGTACTTAGTCTATTTCAATCGATAAGGTGTAAATCAATTGATATTTTGTTCATCAATTGATGTTAGAGTCGATTGATATGGATCATCAATTGATGTGTAAATTAAACTGTTAAATTGTAATTATGTGAAGACAGGAAATTGCACAAGTGAAGGATGATCAATTGATATTGAAGCATCGATGGATGGAGGATCAATCGAAGAAGCCAAGCCAAGGATTGAAGACCATCAACTGATGTGAAGACCCATCGACTGATATATCGATTGATAACATCTATCAATCGATAAGACATCTTTTATCAATCGATGGATATAAAGATCAATCGAAGAAGTACATCAGTTGATGGATTAAAGAATGGATCAATTGATATGCTTGACAGCAAATTATCAATTGAGTGTGACAACACAGAAAGAATATCTGTTGAAGATCCAGAGAACAAAAGCACACCTATGGAAGACAGTCTAGAGTGACTGTGAAGACTCAATCAGAAGCTGTCTTTCAAACCTTTTTGTAAAATAGAAAAAGGTAAAAGGAAGGCAGGTAGAAACAATCCTAGAATAGGAATTGTAAAAGAACACTTGTGGTATATAAACAAGTGTAGTAGCATTATTAGAAAACACACAAGTTAGACATATTTCTTAATCAACTGTTCAAGCTTGAGAGCACATGTGTAAGAACAGTTGATTTGTTTTCTAATCTTGTAAACGCAGCTAGGTTTCTTTTAACCTAGGAGCATTGAGCAAAAATATACATTGATGGAAAAACCAATCCATCAATAATTTTAAATCTCTTTGTTCAGTTTTATTTTTCAGCATTAATTTGTTCGAACTTATTCTCTTATTCTATCAAACATCAAGAACAAATATTAGAACACACAAAAAGTTTTAATATTTGTATTCAACCCCCCCCCCCTTCTACAAATATTGACATTGTTCTAAGGAATAACAATTGGTATCAGAGCAGGCTTTCAACATACAGAAAGTTTAAAGATCAAGAACAGTCAATATGGGTCAAAGAGATTCAGGTGTGAAAATTCCAGTTTTAGAGAAAGATGAATATTTTCCATGGAAGGTCAAAATGCATCTGCATCTTCTTTCTCTAGACCCTTCTTATGTTAACTGCATAGAAAAAGGTCCTCATGTTCCCATGAAGCTAGTCACAGGTGTAAACCCTGATGGAACTCCTGCACTTGACAGACATGTTCCAAAACTTATTTCTGAGTTTACAGAAGAGGATGAAAAAGAAGTACTCAAAGACAAGAAGGCCATGAACATTTTGTTTAATGGTCTAGATAAAGATATGTTTGACAATGTAATAAATTGTACTTCATCAAAAGAAGTTTGGGATACACTTCAAACTCTGTGTGAAGGAACTGAACAAGTAAGGAAAAACAAGATGCAACTCTTGATTCAAAAATATGAATCATTCCATTTCAAGAGTGGAGAATCTATCAATGACACCTATAGCAGATTTCAGAAGTTGTTAAATGGATTGAAGCTATATGGTAGGGTTTATGCAACTGAGGATACAAATCTAAAATTTCTTAGATCTCTTCCAAAAGAATGGAAACCAATGACTGTTTCCATTAGACAATCTCAGGACTTCAAGGATTTTACACTGGAGAAACTTTATGGTATTCTCAAGACATATGAGTTGGAAATCCAACAAGATGAAGAGATTGAAAAGAATCAAAGAAAAGAGAAAACTGTGGCTTTGGTAGTCAAGGGAAATGAAGAGAAGAAGGAAAATGGCTATGAAGAAGAGTCAGTCATGATGGCTGGTGATGCTGTTGAAGAATCATTCAAGAGAAAAGGAAAGAGCAAGTGTGAAGAAAATGAAACATGCTCTCAGGATGATTTGAATGAGATTGATGAGCACCTTGCATTTCTGACAAGGAAATTTTCAAAGCTAAAATTCAAGAAGAATCCATATGCTCAAAGGCCTGGATCCCAGTTTAGAAACAACAATCAAAATAAAAATCTGGTTGAAAGATCTAAATTCAAATGCTTTAACTGTGGATTGGCTGGTCATTTCTCAAGTGAGTGCAGGAAGCCAAAACAAGAAAAGGCAAAGTCATATGAGGGTATTGATTATAAGAAGAAATACTTTGACCTTTTAAAACAAAAAGAAAAGGCTTTTGTAACTGAGGAGAAGGACTGGGCTGCTGAGGATAGTGATTCTGAAGAATATGTCAATCTTGCATTAATGGCCAATCATGAAGATGAAGAAGCTAGTTCAGCATCTAATCAGGTACTAGCTACCAACTTTTCCGAGCTTACATCTGAGGAATGCAATAGTACTATTAATGAAATGTCTAATGAACTGTACAATTTGCATGTCACTCTAAAATCTCTAAACAAAGAAAATCTCAAGTTAAAGAACACCATTGATGCCTTAACTGAGAGAAATATGTTTCTTGAAAATGAACTTGTTTGTTTAGAAAGATTTAAGCAGGAAAGAAAGGATGCTAGGAATGAACTAGTAAACAGTTTGAAAAGAGAAGAATTGTTGAAAGAACAATTAGCTGAAGAAATTGAAACCATTAGCAAATGGAATAGGTCTGCTAAAACTGCCAAACAAATTATTGATGTTCAGGGTGTAGATACTCTAGGAGAACTCCCCAAATCAATAGGCAAGTCATTGGCTGATACTTCAATGGATAAAGATCAATCGACTGCTAATCCTTCATCAACTGATAAGGATTATCAATCGATTGATGCTGAATCAATCGATAAGCATCCATCGACAAGTAAATCATCAATGGCTAATAAAAAGAACAAATTTAGCACTCCTATTAAGTTTGTTAAGGAAACCAAGAATCAAGTTGAGACTGAGACTGAGAAGATCAACATAGGTAGCTTATCCAAGAAACAATTAAAAGAAAAATTAGAAAAGATAGCACCTGTGGAAATTTCTCTATCTAAGTCTGAGAAAAAGAAAAAGAATAGGAATGGTAAAGTAGGCATAAATAAGCACAATAATTACACTCCTGATATGTATGCACCTAGAAAGGTATGTGCTAAATGTGGTAGTGTAAATCATTTGTCTATGCAATGCAAAAGTGAAAAGAATTCTATATCTGCAAATGATTTAAATATACATGCCATGACTGCAAATGCCATGTTTACCAATCCTATGCTCATGAATGCCATGTCTTCTAATTTGGTTGCACCTAATGTTCATATGCCTTATGCACAAGTTCCATACATGTATAATCCCTTCTTTGCATATCCTAATATGAACATGCCTGGTATGCCATGGAACATGCCTAATGTAAATGATGTAGGGTTTCGTGACACAAACGCAGCGGAATAAACGCGAAAAATAAATCAAAATAGCGAAACCCTCCGCAGGATCCATGCGAAAACAAAAGATTTAATTCGGAGATAAAGAATAAATACCTTTAGAACCTTTAACAGTTCATTAATGGAAGATTAATGGAGGTCCAAAACTTGTTTAATCACCACGTATCCCGCTCTCGCGATCTACGCTCTACGGTATCCACACGAACACTTTTCATGAAGGATTGATGTGTACTAGCACCCGAAAACTTCTTCTCTCTCTATCTTCCTCCTCTCTCAGAGCGGCTAGGGTTTTTGTAAAATCTCTATCTTATTAAATCAGCCCATAAAGAGATTATATAGAGAGAAGAATAAGTTTTCTAATTATAATCCAATTATAATTAATACTAATCCAAAATTCTAAATTATTTAATTAAGTCTCACTTAATTAATTAATTATTAATTTTAGAATTAGTTTAAGTAATTCATTTATTCTATTTATATAATTAATTAAGTCATACTTAATTAATATCATAAATAAAATAAATTACTTATTTAATTTAAATTCATAATTTAAATTATTTCTCCTTCAAGCGTTCTTTGTGTGTGACCCTGTAGGTTATTATTACGTTGGCAACAATTTTAATATCTAATTAAAATTGTAAACAATGAGCGGCATCTAGTAATACATCATTGCTACCCAAGTAATAATAATAAATCGGTGATTCGATTAAGCCTTTCGTGAATAATGTTCCATGTAATATAATCCCTTTAATCTTGATATTATAGATTAAACTCAAGGCATGTCTCGTGTCATCCTCTTCATAATTTAATCTTTATTTTCTTGATCGATGAGTAGACTATTAAAATCAAATCAACATTTGAGCACGGCCGTGCATTTCATAGTCTCACTCAAACAAGAGGCCAATAATATCACTCCTAAAATTAGGAGGATTAAATCCCATCTAGATCATTCATATTTCTCATACGATTCATAATATACCCAATGTCCACTTTTATCATCACCCGGTCAAAGGTAACTTTTAATGTAATCAAAGTATATTAATTCTCGTATAGAAATATAATGATTTCAGGTCTAAGGATCATTACACCATTATCACAGTGAGAATTACTTATGACACTTACTTAACATGTAGAATCTCACGACGGGTCATTCCAGTGCCATGCATTGATACATGCACTTATGTTCTTGACTTTAGTATCCCCATACCTATGACCAATGAGATGTGGTCATCTGTCAAGAAACATACTAGTCTTTGTGCATTATTATTGTCCTTAAATAATAATACTCGACTAGGGAATTTTAGGAATAAGATACTATTCATATAATCTCATTTTTAAGTCACATACTTAAAGATATATAATAAGTATCAAAATTCCAAGGACATTTATTATGCTTTCAATTTATTACGCAGTAAATAAAACATAATAAATAAATAATAATCAATAAAACATAATCCTTAATAATAAATATTTTCCTTAAAATATAAAAAGTATTGTCTCTAGAGCACAATTACTAACAATCTCCCACTTGCACTAGAGCCAATTACCCAAGTATCCAATACTCATGGAACTAGTGTGACTTTCGTGCTTCTGCTGCGACAAAGCCTTAGTCAGTGTGTCTGCAATATTATTATTAGTATACACTTTACATATATGTATATCTCCTTGATCATTAATCTCATTAATTAGGTGATATCTCCTAAGTACATGCCCAAACAGCCTCCTTGGCTGCTTCACAAGCATCAATATACTCAGGTTCTATTGTAAAATCAACAATTGTCTTTGCTGTGAACCATTCCAGCAATAAAACACAAAGCCAGACAGAAACATTAAATTATCGTTATCTGTCTAGAAACTAGTATCACTGAAACCTCTTACAACTAGCTTCACATCTCCTCCATATAACAAGAATGAATCTTTAGTCCTCTTTAAGTACTTAAGAATATTCTTGACTGTCATCCAGTGACCTTCACCTGGATTAGATCGGTATCTACTCATCATGGTTAAAGCATACGAGACATCAGGACAAGTACATATCATTGCATACATTATAAAACCAATTGCTGACGCATATGGAATTTTACTCATGCAGTCCCTATCATCCAATGATTTAGGACAAATTTTATTTTGAGATCACTATCCCATGAGACATTGGGACATATCCATTTTAGTCTCTTTGCATTTGAAATCGATGCAAAACTTTGTCAATGTATGTACTCTAAATTAGGCCGATCAATCACCTTGATCTATCTCTATAGATCTCGATCCCTAATATATATGTCACATCGCCTAAGTCTTTCATTGAGAAATTATTTCTCAACCAAGCCTTCACAATCTGTAGAGAAGGAATGTCATTCCCTATTAGTAATATATCATCAACATATAATACTAGGAATGCCACATGGCTCCCACTAAACTTCTTGTAAACACAAGTTTCATCTTCATTCTGAATAAAGTCAAACTCTTTTTGACTATTTTATGAAAACAAATGTTCCATCTCCTCGAGGCCTGCTTTAATCCATAAATGGATCGACGCAACTTACATACATTTCCAGCATCCTTTAGATCAACAAAACCCTTAGGGTGTGTCATGTACACATCCATATCTTCTTCAAGGCTCTCATTTAAGAAAGCGGTTTTGACATCCATTTGCCAGATTTCATAATCATAGTAAGCAGCTATAGCAAGCAAAATCCTGATGGACATGACCATAACAACTGGTGAAAAGGTCTCATCATAGTCAATACCATGAATTTTCTTGAAACCTTTTGCCACCAATCGTGCCTTATAGGTCTGTACATTAGCATCCATGTCGGTCTTCTTCTTGAAAACCCACTTGCACCCTATAGGTTTTACCCCTTCAGGTGGATCAACCAAAGTCCATACTTGATTAGTATACATGGATTCCATCTCAGATTTAATGGCATCCAGCCATCTCTTAGAATCTGGAGTGTTTATAGTATCTAGGTAGGTGAGAGGCTCATCTTCATCCACAAGCATCACATCACCATCTTGAGTCAAGAGAAATCCATATTATCTCTCGGGCTCATGGCGAATCCTACTAGACCTACGAATACCTGTGTTTCTTGAGCAGTATTATTTTTCTTGTACATTCTACTCAGGTTCCTCCATTGGTTCAACATTATCATGTGGGTCTCAAACTTCATTGAGATTTATTATCCTCCCACTGTCTC
This sequence comes from Oenanthe sinensis, assembly GCA_028671895.1. NCBI lineage: Eukaryota > Viridiplantae > Streptophyta > Magnoliopsida > Apiales > Apiaceae > Oenanthe > Oenanthe sinensis. The sequence goes on along the minus strand of CM053804.1, from coordinate 17,106,757 downwards.
TCAGCAGTTCGAGCAATAAACACTTTATTCTCGGAAGGATTATAGAAAGAATAACCCCTTGTTTCAGTTGGGTATTCCACAAAATTACATTTATCTGATTTTGGTCCTAGCTTGTCATAGATTAGACGTTTCACAAACGCTTCACATCCCCAAATTTTCATAAATGACATGCTGTGACGTTTCTCAGTCCATATCTCATAAGGATTCTTTTGAACCATTTTAGTAGGAACAATGTTAAGTGTATGTGGAGCCGTTTCCAGAGTGCAACCCCAGAAACTAATTGGAAGATTTATTGACTCAACATTGATCGCACCATGTCCAACAAGGTGTGATCCCTCCTATCAAAAACCTTTCTTTGATATTTTCTACTTCATCTTTATAGTCTTTGAACTTTTCAAATGATTCGGATTAGTTCTTCAAAAGATACATATATCCGTATCTACTAAAATAATTAGTAAATTTTATGAAGTTAATAAAATCTACCTTTTGTCATCGTACACATATGACCACATACATCACTATGTATAAGTCATACCCATTCAGTGATCCCTTCACCATGTCCGGTAAAAGGAGCTTTAGTCATTTTGCCAAATAAGCCAAGATTCGCATCCTTTTGTATAATTCATAATCAAACTTTTCCATGAATGCATCCTTATGTATTCTGAAAATGCGTTTCTCATTAATATGGCCTCAACAACAGTGCCAAAGGTAATATTTTATTTGAGTCACTTTAGAACATATAAATTGTTAATTAGTTGTGCAACATTATAAGGCTCATCATCAAAATAGAATAAACAACTATTGTTATTTAATTAAAATGAAAAAGCCTTTCTTGTCCAAACAAGAAACTGAAATAATGTCTCTGCCAATTGCAAGCACGCTATAACAATTATTAAGTTCTAAATTTTCCTTATAGGCCAAAAATTAAGTAACGAGTTCCTCGAACCAGAGCAACTATCTTTACTCCAATTCCAACCCGATACCTTAAGCTTGACCCTTATTGATCATCATCTTCCGATCTTCCAATTAAGCATGACAGTTTAATTTCCAGTCTCCCAACTTTCCACAGAGGTGACAATCGTCTTCTTTATCAACACCTCATTCAGACTTTAGAGTCTGCTTTAGGGATTGGACTTTGGTTTGACAACGGAACTAGATCAAATCTTCTCCTTGCCTTTCCATTTTCCTTTCCCTTTTGCATTCCCTATGTTTACCATCAATATAGTAGTAGTTCATGCATTTATCATATTACTTTCAGCAGTTCTCAACATGCTTAGCAACTCAATGGGTGTTTTACCAATCTTATTCACTTTATTGTTCATAACAAAATAAGAATAATATTTGTCCAAAGATTGTAAGATCAAATCTAACTGTCTCCAGACCAATCTGGAAACTCAAAATATCAATGGTATTCATTATACCCTATAATCTTTAGAACATGTGGTGTAACCGGGTCTCACTCTCCCTACTTGTAAGTGTATAGTGCCCTTTCAAATATATCTTGTGCTCAATCGTTTCATAAGCATCTATATGCTTGTATTGCTTCTTAAGCTCAGCACATATATTTGCGAGCATGAGACATGAAACATCAGTCGCAACATCAATTTGCTTCCAATAAGCACTATGATTTGCACATGTTACATTCTCAACTTTAAGAGCAGGGGAAGAGATTTGACTAATATCGTGGTGCCCGAGGACGATCCTCAAGCTCCTATGTCAGTCAAGGAAATATATTCTCGTCAACTTGTCCTTCTCAAGAACTGATCGCATAGAGAAGTTGTTTGTGTTTATCATTTGATATCTACAATATTAAAGTGCATAAAATAAACTAGATTGCAAATTTAATATTAATTATGTTTAAGTGATTATGGTATATCATCATATACCTCCCACTATTTTTATCAAACTAATAGCCCTTACTATTAATTTGGAAAGTATATCCCATAATTCTTTCTAGTGAGCCAAGATCCATATTTCGTCATGCCCTAAGTCAACCACTGGAAGTCCTTAGAAAATGATTATTTAGGTAGACAACAGTTGTCAATTATATCATATATAATTCTTGGATAGTTTGGTGAACAACGATTGATCTTATCTATCTAATAGACTTTTAACCAAACTCTATGCTTCTAAGTTCATAATAGTTGAATATAACCGTTTATTTTCACTTATTATGACGACTCAGTTAAGTTAGACCCAATGATACAACGGCCGAATATAACCGTTTATATTCGTCGCATCTCACCACGATAGATAGGAGTCCCCTGCCACTGACAGTCCTTCCCCTTATCGATCTAGGATTCGATGAGTGTTCATTCATTGGAAAGCATCCGAGTAAAACTTAATATTTTGTTAAGGGGTTTTAGAAAATTTATAACGATCATGATCACATCATAAAGAGATCCTCAATTTTTCCTTGAACCAAATATTTCAAATCGACATCTTAAATTGTTCATTTCCCAGGTAGATGGGGGATACCAATGGTCACACTTAAAACCCATCAGCCTTACGAATACGCATATCCGCTTTTGTCAGAAAATCCCAATTATAGATATCAAAAATCCATATTTAATTCCGTGTTTTAAAAATCCATATTTCATAAACACAAGAATCTCATGATCGTTTGTTAATTTTAAAATCTTGAATCGTTACAGATTTTATCTTGTTTAAGCAAACATGGCATGGGTGTCGTTGTTCGCACTTTATTCACGCAAGAGAACGTGGTCACAAGTAATACAGAAATAAGTAGGATTCGTTCCCACAGAGACTCAACTTGCTTACGTTTAGTTCACTTATACACCAGAGTATGATTAACTACCACTGCTAAGAAAATAACAACTGGAGTTTGATTAAACTAATGATTAAAACTTAAAGAATTACTTATATTAAATAAACATGGGATTTTAACTTCATTAACTATCTCATCTAGAATCTTATGCCTTTTCAACCTAGCATGTGAAAGTGATGATAACTGATCAGACCCTCTAAACTGATAAACGCCAACTTTCGTTGCACGCATACCATCCTAATGAACATCCACAAAAGATAGAAGTCAAATAGTCAACCACTATACTTAGTCCCTATATGTCTATAGAGATTGAAAACATAATGGCTTAAGCACAAGAATCCATAAAATCACATAGTCAGTGCAAGACGGTTAGAATTACACCACAATTTAATACATGCTCTTAACATGCAAAAACCTATGCTAGCATGGCATGTTCTAAATCCTAGATCCACTTTCGCATTCACAAGGATTTAACAAACAATCATAAATGTTCGCGACGCATTTACAACGAATAAGCTTAACCATACTAGGATATCCATAACAATCACACACTTAGGCATAAAAACAATCAATATCTAGAATCGATAGAAAAATCCATTAAAACCCCATGACAACGATTAGCCCATAATTGGCCTAGCCGACATCATGGGTTCATATGAAAACATAGTAGATAAACAATTAAACATAAAAGACTGATATTAATTGCAAGAGTAAAAGAAACAACCGATAATCCACGTGTAGAAAATTACAAAAGAAAAATAGCTTGACGGCTCACAAAGTACTCTGCCTCTTGACTGATAATAAAACCCTACTTGCTTACTTAATTTTCTAGATAATGACAATAATAATAATCCTTATGTTTTTATACTAGGTTACATAAAAATAATGATTCATGGGCTTGCTGCATTCTGGGCTTCGAAACGGACCAACTGCAGAAAAATCAGCAGCTGGACTCGACTAGAGGGGCGGGCGCGCCTCAAGGAGCGCGGGCGCGCCTCATTAATGGAGCGCGGGGGCGCCTGTAGAGGAGTGGGCGCGCCTGCCTGTTCTGTCCAGAAAAGCTTTTCTTTGCTCGTTGCTTCTTCAGCGCGTCGCCTTGCTTTCTCTTGGCCTCTTCTCAAGTCCTGATCTTCCTCCTTTGAAATCCTAGCTCATGCACCACCAATTTATGCAATTAATCAACAACTCTGCTACGAACGGCGATCTGCACACCAAAGACACAAAACACATCAAAAGACACTACATACTTGGGCACAAGCGATCAATTTAAGTCAAAATGGAACGTATAAATTGGACCAAAAAGTCCACTAACAGTCGTATATAATACATACACGATTAATCAATATTAAGCATGCATCTCAATTATATCTACGCATACATACCAATACATGCAATCATATACATATATGTAATGTGCGTAAATTAAACGTGTTTGGTTATGGCCCCATCCTATATGATATTTCCAAGCTAATGGAAATATCAAGGTCAGTCTATGGTGGTTTTAAAAATACTATCTATTACATGTCTTCTTTCTTCATTGCTCCATCGTCCCCTTTTGGATCGCCTCCTTGCTTGCAAGTCTTCATTGATAATTACATTGAATAATAAAAATAAAACTATTCTAATGAAATTACAAGAAGAACTCGAGTTACATTCGAGATAATTAAATTACAATGAATAAACGACATGCAAGTCGTATTTAGAAACCAAAACCATAAATCAAAACCACTATCCTATGGGTCTTTAGGACATAACCATCCACCATGCTATCATATAACACATATAATATATCTCATATTATATAATCATATCATATAATCATATATAACAAATTTCGAAATTTCAGAAAATTAAAAACAGATTTCTGAAGACAATAAATCGCTATTTCAAGGCCCTTAACGACGTCAAACGCCTTACAGACCCGTCGATGATAGATTAGCTATCAGTTTTGTTCATTGGCCCGATTCCAGTCAGAAAACACATATCGTTTACGAAAATCGGATACAGCGGTCAGATTTCTCCAAATCTGACGGTGTTTCAGAAATCGTATCATATACAATTCTCATAACAAGAATAAGCATATATCATATATACATACACAGAGATACATACAATCATCATATGATTATACATTACATGAATATCATATATTCATAATATATACATACATATACTCAAAATTTTAGAAAATCAAATAATTTTCAGAAAATCATAAATCACGGTTTTGGAGGCTGTAACGACATCTAATGGCTTACAGACGCAGAGCTGACTATGTCAGTATTGCTCAGTGACCCGATTACAGTCAGAAAACACATATCGTTTGCGAAAATCGGACAACGGACACAGATTTCAGAAAATCAACGGCAGCCGTTTCAGAATTCGTATCGAATACGATTCCCATAATAAGAACAAACATGTATCATATACATACATCAACACACATAATCATCACATGATTATATATCATAAAATATCATATATTCATAATATATATAAACATAAACATATACATATTATATCAATATAAAATCATGATAGATCGCATACATGCTTATATATCAAAAACTGTTAAGCACATAACCGAATTAAAACGTTTCGCAAGTAGCTCTGATGCCATTGTAGGGTTTCGTGACACAAACGCAGCGGAATAAACGCGAAAAATAAATCAAAATAGCGAAACCCTCCGCAGGATCCATGCGAAAACAAAAGATTTAATTCGGAGATAAAGAATAAATACCTTTAGAAGCTTTAACAGTTCATTAATGGAAGATTAATGGAGGTCCAAAACTTGTTTAATCACCACGTATCCCGCTCTCGCGATCTACGCTCTACGGTATCCACACGAACACTTTTCATGAAGGATTGATGTGTACTAGCACCCGAAAACTTCTTCTCTCTCTATCTTCCTCCTCTCTCAGAGCGGCTAGGGTTTTTGTAAAATCTCTATCTTATTAAATCAGCCCATAAAGAGATTATATAGAGAGAAGAATAAGTTTTCTAATTATAATCCAATTATAATTAATACTAATCCAAAATTCTAAATTATTTAATTAAGTCTCACTTAATTAATTAATTATTAATTTTAGAATTAGTTTAAGTAATTCATTTATTCTATTTATATAATTAATTAAGTCATACTTAATTAATATCATAAAAAAAATAAATTACTTATTTAATTTAAATTCATAATTTAAATTATTTCTCCTTCAAGCGTTCTTTGTGTGTGACCCTGTAGGTTATTATTACGTTGGCAACAATTTTAATATCTAATTAAAATTGTAAACAATGAGCGGCATCTAGTAATACATCATTGCTACCCAAGTAATAATAATAAATCGGTGATTCGATTAAGCCTTTCGTGAATAATGTTCCATGTAATATAATCCCTTTAATCTTGATATTATAGATTAAACTCAAGGCATGTCTCGTGTCATCCTCTTCATAATTTAATCTTTATTTTCTTGATCGATGAGTAGACTATTAAAATCAAATCAACATTTGAGCACGGCCGTGCATTTCATAGTCTCACTCAAACAAGAGGCCAATAATATCACTCCTAAAATTAGGAGGATTAAATCCCATCTAGATCATTCATATTTCTCATACGATTCATAATATACCCAATGTCCACTTTTATCATCACCCGGTCAAAGGTAACTTTTAATGTAATCAAAGTATATTAATTCTCGTATAGAAATATAATGATTTCAGGTCTAAGGATCATTACACCATTATCACAGTGAGAATTACTTATGACACTTACTTAACATGTAGAATCTCACGACGGGTCATTCCAGTGCCATGCATTGATACATGCACTTATGTTCTTGACTTTAGTATCCCCATACCTATGACCAATGAGATGTGGTCATCTGTCAAGAAACATACTAGTCTTTGTGCATTATTATTGTCCTTAAATAATAATACTCGACTAGGGAATTTTAGGAATAAGATACTATTCATATAATCTCATTTTTAAGTCACATACTTAAAGATATATAATAAGTATCAAAATTCCAAGGACATTTATTATGCTTTCAATTTATTACGCAGTAAATAAAACATAATAAATAAATAATAATCAATAAAACATAATCCTTAATAATAAATATTTTCCTTAAAATATAAAAAGTATTGTCTCTAGATCACAATTACTAACAAATGATGAAATCCATGAAAATTCTGCCATGAGTTCTAAGGTGTCAAAGCCCCAAAAGTCAACTCCCAAAGATAAAGTGGATTTAAACCCACCAAAACAAAAGGAACCTAAGTTGACAACAGGGGCTCAAGCTACAACTAATAAAAGAGGACCCAAGGCAACTTGGGTACCAAAAGTAACTTGATTGTTTTATGTGTGTGCAGGGAAACAGGAAGAAAAATCTCTGGTATTTGGATAGTGGATGTTCAAGGCACATGACTGGAGATTTGTCCCTGCTCACAAAGTTTGTGGAAAAAGCTGGCCCAGGAGTTACTTTTGGAGATAACAGCAAAGGTTTTACTCTGGGATATGGCTCAATTACAAAAGAAAATGTTATCATTGAAACTGTAGCACTAGTTGATGGATTGAAGTACAATTTGCTCAGTATTAGTCAACTGTGTGATAATGGTAATGGTGTGTGGTTTACAACTGAATCATGCATCATAGCCAACAAAGAATCTGGTGAAATTCTCTTAACTGGAGAAAGAAAAGGGAATGTCTATGTGGTTGATTTTCACTCTGTAAAGGCAAATTCAATGACATGTCTACTTAGCAAAGCCAATACAGAAGAAAGTTGGACTTGGCACAAGAAACTAGCCCATTTGAATTTCAAAGCCATGAATTTATTGATTAGAAAGAATCTGGTTAGAGGCATTCCACAGATGGAATTCACCAAGGATGGACTATGTGATGCATGTCAAAAGGGAAAATAAAGAAAAGCATCATTCAAGTCAAAGTCTGAATCATCAATTGATAAGCCTCTGGAATTATTGCACATGGATTTATTTGGTCCAGTCAACATCATGTCAATTGCCAAAAAGAAATATGCCCTAGTAATTGTGGATGACTTCACAAGATTTTCATGGGTATATTTCTTACATTCTAAGGATGAAGCAAGCAAATTAATTATCAATCATGTGAAGAATGTTGACAATGGCACTGAATGGAAGGTCAAGAAATTTAGAAGTGACAATGGTACTGAATTCAAGAATTCAACCATGAGAGAATTCTGTGAAGAAAAAGGTATCACTCATCATTTCTCTGCTCCAAGAACTCCACAGCAAAATGGAGTAGTTGAAAGAAAAAATAGGACCTTGATTGAAGCTGCTAGAACTATGTTAGAAGAAGCAAAACTTCCTACATACTTCTGGGCAGAAGCAATTAATACTGCTTGTTACATTCAAAATATTTCCATGATCAATAAACCTCAAGGCAAAACTCCATATCAATTGATAAAGAAAGACAAGAAGCCAACAGTTAACTTTCTTCATGTCTTTGGCTGCAAATGCTTTGTACTGAGAAATCAAGGTGAAAATCTAGGAAAATTTGAAGCCAAAGCTGATGAAGCTATATTTGTTGGATATGGAATAACAACCAAAGCATACAGAGTCTACAATCTTAGATTACACATTGTTATGGAATCTATGCATGTAGTTTTTGATGATAAGAAAATTCAAGGGTTGTTTAATGAAGGATTTCATGATCTATTGCATTTTGAAAATGAATCCACAAGTAATATTGAAGATAGTGATGATGATGTGGAAATCACAAGAGTTCAAGTACCTAGAATCCTCCCATCAATTGATGTCAATGCATCAACAGATAACTTATCAATTGACAATCATCAATCAACTGATAATACATCAATTGATAATCATTCGATGGATATCAACTCTGCTCAACAATCTTCAAGTAGAGTGTCCATCTCAGGGGGAGGGTTCTCAAATAGTCAATCACATCACAATGATCATAACACTTCCAATGATCATGAAGCATCATCTTCAAGGACAAATTTACCATCACAAAGGAAATGGACAAACAGCCATCCCTTTGAATTAATAATTGGAGATGCAAATGATGGTGTCAAAACTAGAAGTGCAACTCAAAATGAATGCTTGTATAGTAGCTTCCTGTCTCAAGAAGAACCAAAAAGGATTGAAGAAGCCTTGAATGATCCTGATTGGATAATTGCTATGCAAGAAGAGTTGAATCAATTTGAAAGAAACAAGGTATGGAAGCTGGTGCCCAAACCAAAGAACAAGTCTATCATTGGTACAAAATGGGTGTTCAGAAACAAAATGGATGAATCTGGTACAGTGACAAGAAATAAAGCAAGATTAGTGGCAAAGGGCTATTCACAAGAAGAAGGCATAGATTTTGATGAAACTTTTGCACCAGTTGCAAGATTGGAAGCAATCAGAATCTTTCTAGCATATGCTGCTTATGCAAATTTCAAGGTGTATCAGATGGATGTGAAAAGTGCTTTTCTCAATGGAGAACTAGAAGAAGAAGTTTATGTAGAACAACCTCCTGGTTTTATTGATCCTATTCATCCTGGATTTGTATACTATCTTCTCAAGGCACTTTATGGATTGAAGCAAGCACCTAGAGCCTGGTATGACACATTGTCTAAATTCTTGATTGAGAATCACTTCACAAGAGGTACTGTTGATAAAACTCTCTTTCATAGAAATGTAAATGGCTCTATGATTCTTGTTCAAATCTATGTAGATGACATTATTTTTGGCTCAACTAATGAAAAACTTTGTAAAAAGTTTGCTAAGTTGATGCAGAGTAAATATGAAATGAGCATGATGGGAGAACTAACCTACTTTCTTGGCTTGCAAATCAAACAAGTTAAAAATGGTATTTTCATAAATCAAACCAAATATATTTCTGATTTATTAAAGAGATTTGATTTAAGTGAATGTTCTTCTGCTAAAACTCCCATGGCCACTGCAACTAAACTTGAATTAAACACTAAGAAAGCAGAAGTGGACATTTCAAGTTATAGAGGTATGGTTGGCTCATTACTTTATTTAACTGCAAGTAGGCCAGACATAATGTTTGCTACATGTCTTTGTGCTAGGTTTCAAGCTGATCCTAGAGAATCTCATTTGATTGCAATAAAAAGAATATTCAGATATCTCAAAAGAACTCCAAATCTTGGAATTTGGTATCCTAGAGATTCTGGATTTGATCTAATTGGTTATTCAGATGCAGATTATACAGGTTGCAGAATTGACAGAAAAAGCACAACAGGTTCTTGTCAATTTCTAGGAAATAAGCTTGTTTCATGGTTTAGCAAGAAGCAGAATTCAGTGTCTACATCTACTGCAGAGGCTGAATACATTGCAGCTGGAAGTTGCTGTGCACAAATATTATGGATGAGGAATCAACTACTTGACTATGGGTTCAACTTGAACAAGATTCCTATTTTCTGTGATAATACAAGTGCCATTGCTATAACAGAAAATCCTGTACAACATTCCAGAACCAAGCACATTGACATAAGGTATCACTTCATTAGGGAACATGTAATGAATGGTACAGTTGAATTACATTTTGTCCCTAGTGAAAGACAACTTGCAGACATTTTTACCAAACCATTAGATGAATCTACCTTCAATAGATTGGTCTGTGATTTAGGTATGCTTAATTATATCTAATCCTTTAAATGTCTGACAAGTTATGTATTTATATTACATGTAGCCATTGACTATGTTAAATTATTGATTCTTCAATAATCAACTGATAAATATTTTACATATCAATGGATATTAATGGAGCTGTCGACAGATAAATATATCAATTGATGATATATTTGTTTATCGATGGATAGGGGTAACTATCGACAGATAGATATATCAATCGATGATATATTTGTCTATCGATGGATAATTGTACCTGTCGATGGATAAGCAATTTTATCAATCGATGACCTAGAATTTAAAGGGGTCCATGTCATCAATCGACCTGTACAAAAATCTAGCCGTTGATTACTTATTTTATCAATTGATTAAAATGTACATTCCTGTATGTATAACAATCGATTGCCAAAATTGGTAACTTTTAATTATCAATACTCTTCCAACGGTCGATTTAGTTCTATTTTGAGTAAGAAATTGGTTGGGAAATCAGTAAATATAAATAGTGAGATTAAAACTTCTTTTAATTCTTACTTGCATTTTTACTATCGATTTTTCTATCTCTTTCTCTTTCTCAATCTTCGAACTTACTCTGTATCTATCTCTTGCTAAGAACCCTAATCTACTACTGTCTATTTATTATTTCTGTTATAATTACTAACAAGTTTGCCAGTTAATTCAATTATAAATCTTCAAACACGATAATGGCATCTTCAAAGAAAGTCTCACAATCTGGATTCTACTATGAGCTCAACAACTTCGTTGCTTGCACTATGGTGGAGGAAGCCCCAACAGAATTTCATCCCCTAATGGAATTTCTAAGGAGTTCGAAAATTGCAAAGGCCCTCTCAGAAGCACCAAAAATAGTGTGCAATCTAGTTGAAGAATTCTGGACAACAGCAGAAGTAGCAGATGATTTTTCTACAATCTCCTTTGAATGCAAAGGACAAAGGTATATTCTAACCACTGTGGTCTTGGGTGAGTGTTTAAATATTCCTGCAAATAATACCGAAAATGCACCCACTGACACAGATATTAGAAACATGCTTAGGGAAATCAACTATACTGCTCCTGATGCTAGTCTAGGTAGTATTGTTAGAAAGAATCTAAGAAAAGAATGGTCATATTTCTTTGATGCTTTAATAAAGTGTTTTTCTGGTAAGGTTAGTAATTTTGATGCAATAACAACTAGTATGCAACAAGTAGGGTATAGCATTTTATATGATAGATATCATAATTTAGGAAGCCTGTTACTCAATGAAATATCTGCCAAATTGGGGAATAAAATAAATAGATCTAATCATATTTATTATGCAAGATTTATTATGATTATTATTAACCACTTTGTCAAGGATATTGAGATTGACAGGAATACAGAAATTTTGGATTGCTGGACTCAAAACAAAAGGGTCTTTAAAGACTTGGTTAGGATCAATCTTCACAGCAATGTGGAATTGATCTATCCCCCTTTTGTTCAGGTATTTATCTCTACTTTAAACTCTTCTAAACCTAATTCTTCTTTGCCTTCTGTGACTATGGAGGGTTGTAGTAATGACCCCAACCCTCCTACCCAGGCCACACAACCAATCTCTAAATCCAAATCTAAGAAACCAACCTCAACAGGTTCTCAAAAACCTGCTGTTGTAAAAACCAAGAAAAGAAAATCAACTAGTGTGGTAGATAGATTAGAGGAGGATGTAGGTGGTGAGGGAACTGGGGAATTTCTAAGAACCCAGAAGGATAAGGAGAGTGAGGGTGTGCAACCTCAACCTAGCCACTCCATAGTCTCCCAAAAGACTGTGGATGTTAACATGGAAAATACCACATCCCTATTGTCATTCTCTCAAAAGGATGACAATATTGAAAATAGCCCACAACCAGGGGCACAGAATCAAATTGGGGACACAAAAGCCAAAACACTAACACCATACAAAAGAAGAGAAAAGAAAGTCACCTTTGCACTTGGGGAATCACACACTGCAAAACCACAGGAAACTGTGGAGGAGCCTTCACAAAGTCTGCATGATGCATCTCATATAAATGATGAGATGCAGCCCCATTCTCTTTCAATTCCTATCTCTTCTATTCTTCTATCCCCATCTCAAACTTCTTCAGAAAATATTTTGATAGACTATCGAACATTTTCAGATTCTCCTTCTTTGTTTTTCAAGGAGAAGCCAACACTCTCCCCTGAATCTTCTTCTCAGAATTTTCAGGATTCTATTTCCAATATCATCTCAAACATAACTTCACAAATTATCTCAACTGTTTCTTCTCCATCAATTGATGTTCCTTCATCAATTGATATTCAGCCATCGACTGATAAGCCATCGATCGATACTCAAGATCAATCGATGGGTATGCATCAATCGATGGATATCCCAAACACCACTTCAACTGATAATGTCAATACATCAATTGATGCTCAATCAATTGATGTTGCACAAACACTCTTAGGATTGAGTGAGTTGAGTGAGAGGCAGGATTGTAACCTGGCAAAAGGAGAGGAAGTGAGTAAAAACATTCATATTTCTTCCAGGAATGAGATTGAAACACTTGAGGGCCCCACCTTAGTAGGTGCAAAAGAAATGAGTGAGGGAGAGGTGAGATTCCAGGATGAGATCCTGATGCAAAATAGAGAGATGAGTGAAAGTGATAAAAACAGTCTACTTTTTGCACAGGAATTGGAAATTGAAATGATGGCAGAAGAAGGAGTAAAGGAGATAGGGGGAGCAAATAATGCTGAAGCTAGTGGGAGTGGAATTGCTAATTAAGGACTTTGAAGAGGAAATAGATGCTGGTGAATTGGATCCAAAGAATTTCATTCATCCTGATCCACAATATCAAGGGTTGGCTACTTCAAGTAACAGGAATGCAGAACAACTCTTGGGCATTGATCATACAGATCAAAGGACCAGGAATCTGAAGGAAAGCATCGCCAATACAACAGACACTTGTTATATGGCACCTGAAGAGTTGGAGAGTGATTCTGATGAAGAGCCATGGATGAGCACTATTGATGGTTCCTTAGAAGCTGCTGAGACTGAAATTCTCTCTCAATATAGAAGAGCAATGGTGGAAGGAGAAATTGAAGATCCTACTCAAAGGAGAATTGCTCACTATATGAGAGAATCAATGAAAATTCAAAAGATGACAGTAACAGGAGTAAGGAGGGAACTGGAGAGGATTAAAGACTCTATCTCATCTAACAAGGATGCAATGGACAGGAGATTGGATGAGAAGCTACCATTCAACACCATGAATAGCATCAAAGACAAGCTTTTCAAAGAATCCAAAAATTTTACATCTTTGGAGACAAGAGTATGTTCTCTAGAAAAGAAGATGGATGATATTATCAGAGGTCAAAGTCTTCATGCTTCCATTCTTCAAAAGTTTCTTGACAGACTTCCACCACCCCCTCCAATTGATGATAACAAAAAGGGGGAGAATACAAAGAAGAAGGATGATGATGGTGGTGATGGCAAAGGCAGTGGAAGTGGTGGAATAGGTGGTTCTGGTATGGATAAGTCAAGTGGCATTGGTGGTTCTGCACCGAGAAGAGATAAAAGCAGAAGTAACATGGACAATCAATCTTCAAAGAAATCTAAGTCATCTAATTCTCCAAAAGATAATTTAGAACAGAAAAAGAAAGATTACAAGAAGTTTGATGATGATCTTGAAGCTAGGAGAATTTCTAGGGAGAAAGAAACTCAAACAATGATTGAGAGAGAAAAGAAAAGAATTGAAGATCTAAGGAGAAGCACTGAGTTAGTAACAGAGGCAGTAGAAAAAGGAGACTTGGATGAGTTCATTGCTCAAACAAGAAAATTAAATGAAGATGCACAAAAGGCTGCCAAGGAAAGAAACTCAAATACAGAAGCTTTTCTTCAATTGGATATTGAAGCTCTTAAAGAAAAGAAGAAAGGGAAAGCAATAGTGATTGAAGAAGAGAAGAAGAAAGAGACTGAACCAGTAAGTCAAAAGCTACTTCAAGGAGCCATCACTACAGGAATCTCAGATGCCTCAAGGAGAGAAAGGGAGAATGAAGAGATTGCTAGACAAATGGAAATGCAATGGCATTTGGAAGAAGAGCTACAGGCAGAGCAACCTTTGAGAAAAAGGAGAACAGTTTCTATGGCCAAGAAAAGGTCAAGTTCTACTCAAGAAATAGTGGTTCAGGAAAACCTCCAGGGTCAACAAGAAGAAATCAAGGAGGAGGTCACAATTGAAGGTTATGATTTGAAGGGAATACCAGTAATCAATGAAAAAGGATTAATTGGAGTAAGGACTCACCCTGCAACCTCTAACCATGAAGAATCAATGAGGTTGGAGTATGAAAATGGAGTGAAAACAATCTATTCATTGAAGGTGATAATGAAGCAAAGCTACAATGTTTTAAAGACTATTCTTCCTCTACTCAACAGAAAGTACAAACTCAACACAACAATTGCTCAGGAGATACAACAACAAATTTCAAGGTTAAGAAGATCCAAGGCAGAAGCTGAACCTGATTCACCTCTAAAGCTATGGAAGTCACAGGTCAAAAAGGTGGTGTTGGAGCCAAAGTATGCTATGATTTTTACAGATATAGAGGGCAACACAAAGTTCTTTGATATCTGCAAATATCTGGACAAAATCACAGATGAAGAAATACACTACCTTATGAGGCAACTTGGAGAAACTGACAGGGATGAAGCAATATTAAGAAGTTCTTTTATGAGGCAACTAAAGGAAAATGCTGAGAAAAGGAGGAAGAGGAACTAAATTAAATTATGAAGATATTGAAGCTGCTTGCAGGAGTTATATATCAATCTGGTACTTCCAAAATTAATGTGCCAATTTGTTGGAGATTACGAAGCTGTATGTATAGTAATCATGATAACTCAACAATAGAACAGGACAAGTAAATAATACTACGCCTACACAGAAATCAGCAAGACATGAAGACATGGCAGATACAGCGGATCAAGACATTAGAAGAAGTTTTGGAGTCTACTACAGGTCACTGAAAGAAGTTCATTTATATGTTCATGCCTCAGTGGAGAATAATGTTTAAAGACTTTCAGGGTTTCAGAAGTGTTGAAGATTCAGTATAGCAGTGCCACTAACAGATTTCAGTGTAGTAGCATTGATTGAAGACAGACAGTGTTCGAAGCATAGGAATCCTGAAGGGTGAAGACAAAGGTTAAAGAAGACAGCTGCAGTCTTGAACTGGATTGTAGTAATGAAGACGTTGTCGAAGTACCAGAAAAGATTCCAGTGAAATAACAGTGTCTATCAACAGTCAGTGTTTGAAGCAATGCAACAGTCCTAGCTTACTCAGCTGAAACAGAAAAGAAATCAAGGGAGTTCAATTCAGTGTTAGTCGTTTGTGAACCAGACCAGTGCACTAAGCGTCAGCACAACAAGAATAGAATTACCTTGATTAATCAGTAGAAAATCAGTTGATCAAGCCAAGCCAAAGGAGTGAAACCAAGTGGTAATTACTTGAAGAATTCAAGAAATATGCTAAGGCAAGTATTACTGCATTTGGTGGCATTAATACTCTTGAAGTACTCTAGAGGCGCAGCTTATATTCCAAGGCGCAAGAAAAAGTCTAAGGGAAAGTTAAGTGGCGCCTACACAGTGCATTGAGTGTATAGGCGCAACTAATCAACCAAGGCGCAGGAAATAAGTTGGACTTAGAATCTATCTCATATGTGGCGCCTATACAGTGTGTTAAGAGTATAGGCGCAACATAAGTTTTCCCAGGGCAACAAAAGTTTAAGTACAAGTTGAGTGGCGCCTATACAAGGAAGTAAGAGTATAGGCGCAACAAACCTTGACAAGAGGCACAGGAAAACAAGGGAAAACATTCTAAGGCACAAGTGGCGCCAACACAGTGCGACAGGAGTAGAGGCGCAACTCAGCTGCTCTGAAGCTTCTAAGTCAAATACAGTATGTGAGTGGCGCCTACACAGTGCAACAACAGTGTAGGCGCTACACACATACTAGGCGCAACATGCAGCTGATTATTTCTAAGGCATGAGTGGCGCCTATACAGGGAAACCACTGTATAGGCGCAACTCACATGATCAGGCGCAACTCAAGCATACAGGCGCAACACAGCTTCAAGTGGCGCCTACACACTACAACCACTCTACAAGCGCCACTCAGGGACTTAGCATTGAGAAGCAAATCAATTCTATTGATTTGAAAAGTCTACACTATAATAATTAAATTGACTCGTTCTTTTTAATTATTGGTGGATAACTGTGGAAGACACACAGCCAACCAGAGAGAGGCAGTGAGATATTTTCGAAGCCGGAGAAGAAGATGTCACAGTGCTAAATCTATACCTTCTTTTCATGGGTTTTACAAACTAGCCGGTTAATTATGTCACAAATGTTTAGGGCTATTGTAAAACACTCACTGTTAGCTTGATTCCAGTTACTATTAAATATTGTCATATATTGTAATAGGGATTAAGCTTCCTCTCTCGAGATGCAAAGAACTAATCAGTTCTTTGGAAGCCAGTTATTAATTTAACTGGGTGTAGCAAAACCTCAGGGATTAATACGAAAGTAATATTCCCCGAAACCTGTCTCGCATTTAATTACTTGCTAATTTTCTAGTGCATTATTTGTTCATTCCTAAACACAGAAAATTAGTAAGCCAGTCTCCTAAACAGCTAAACACTCCTGAACACGAACCCACTTATCGAACTCTAAATCATATATCCGCAAAAGATTCGAAAGAATTTTTTTATTTAGTGAGTATCGTATTCAACCCCCCTTCTACGATACTTTCGGGACCTAACAATTGGTATCAGAGCAGACTGATTGAAGTTACAAATCAAGATC
The DNA here is from genome assembly GCA_028671895.1 of Oenanthe sinensis. Taxonomy (NCBI): domain Eukaryota; kingdom Viridiplantae; phylum Streptophyta; class Magnoliopsida; order Apiales; family Apiaceae; genus Oenanthe; species Oenanthe sinensis. The sequence continues at coordinate 17,089,501 of CM053804.1, read as the reverse complement.
CGTATCTCAGTGAAGCTCGCCGTGCCGAAGCTGTCTGGACTCAGAATGGAGGCCGAGTTAAATAAATTTAATTTTAAACTTTTTAAAATAAAATTTATTTTATAAACTTTTATAAAATTTATTTTGTAAACTTTTATTAGTTTATGTTATAAATTTTAATTAGTTTATTTTATAAATTTTAGATAAAATTTATTTTATAAACTTTTATAAAATTTGTTTAACAAACTTTTATTAGTTAATATTATAAATTTTAATTAGTTTACTTTATAAATTTTAGATAAAATTTATTTTATAAACTTTTATAAAATTTGTTTAACAAACTTTTATTAGTTGATATTATAAATTTTAATTAGTTTACTTTATAAATTTTAAGTTAGAATTTATTTGATAAACTTTCATAAAATTTATTTTATAAACTTTCATTAGTTTATGATTTAAATTTTAATTAGTTTATCTCATAAATTTTAAATAAAATTTATTTTGAAAACTCTTATGAAATTTATCTTAGAAACTGCTATTAGTTTGATTTATAAATTTTAATTAGTTTATCTCTTAAATTTTAAAATAGAATTTATTTTGTGAACTCTTATGAAATTTATCTTATAAACTTTTATTAGTTTGATTTATAAATTTTAATTAGTTTATTTCTTAAATTTTAGATAAAATTTATTTTATGAACTCTTATGAAATTTATTTTATAAACTTTTAATAAGTTTGTGTTATAAATTTTAATTAGTTTATTTTATAATTTTTAAATATTAAAGTTTATCACTTAAATTTATTAAACATAAATGGCTCATCTATCAAGGAAGCAGCAGGTCATGGTTATTGATTCGAAGGTGCTCAAGGAGGAGTAGATGAAGATTTTTCAGGGCATTTGAAGACAACGAAGATTGACTGAAGATTATCTGATGAAGTTGATTATGGAGCAGCTGAAGAAATAGTGGTTCTAATTTCCTTAGAGGTTTACTCAACAGGATCCCACTATATATTTTGGAAGCTGCAAAATAAGAGATTATTTGGGTACAGTTTTTGGTTGACTCAAGTTGAATTTTTAGATGAAAAATCTTGGAGTTAAAAGTTGTGAAGGAGAACAGACTGGACTACCTGACATCTCCATCAAGCGTTGAAGTTTTCTTCAAGGAGATTACAGGAAGTTCGTGCTAACACTGCAGATCATCTGGAACACAGGGTTACAGCCATAGGGAATCTAAGGATACAACCACATTATCTTTAGATGAACTATTTGTGTGCTGAAGGCCTATGAACTAGAACAAGAGCTAGAGCAGATAATATTTGGTAAAGCAGGTTGTTAGCATATCCACTGTAATTGTGACCCAGGAACCAAATTGATTGAAGTCAAGGTTGAGAACCTCTGAACAGAAGTGAATTGATCCTAGAAGCTGAATTGAAGATGTTGAAGCTCGGGCTAGTGGTCAAGGTGTTATATGTAAATTGACACTTTGGAATAACCTGAGAACTAGACGACCAGTCAAGCCTGCAGGACAACTGGAAGTTCAGTGACGTCGGATTCAGACGGAATCCTAATTCTAAATCTAAGGTCCTTACCTATAGATTCCATGAAGGAGATTTTCAAGATCAGTTCAAGAGGCGGTTGCAAGTCAGGGATGGTTTATATTTGAAAGACAAGATTAGGGGTTTGCTACATAATTTGAAGAAGCCTGTACAAGCAAAAGATGACGACACTATTTTGGGTTGAAGAAGGAATCTTAAGCATTAGTGAGGATGCAGCAAGGGAAAGCATTTGTTGATGAAGTTAAATGCAAGGATGATTCTATCAGTGACAGTGATGAACCAAATGGACATCTGGCATCAATGACCAACACTGGAGATGAATCAACAAGCACTTCTCAGGTACACTTTCTAACTAGTATACGTTTATCTAATTCAGAACTGCATGATTATTAAGTTTTGAAATGTATTATATTCATGACAGCATGTTAGCATCTTAGGACCTAAATGCTTAATTGATTGCTAAGAATAAGATTGCATGCTAGGATTCATGAGTTTAATTAGTACATTTCATACTTGATTTTATATACAGTAAAATGAATATCTGGAGAATTAGATAGGGTGTTCTAGACGGTTAGGTGTATCCCTTAAAACATTTGCTGGAACTTGATTTAAATCTTCTGTGATTTAATACCTCTGCTAATGTTGTGAAAATTGCTAATAGACAAACAGGTCATAGATCATATATTTAATATTTGTTCTTAAATGGCTTGTTAAGTGTATGTAGAATTTGATATTGCTCATAATGTCTTATTCAAATATTCTGCATATTCTTAAATTGTTTATGTGCTTATTTTCATATGATTTGCTTTTACTCATATAGTTGCTCTTAAATGCTATATCATATCATGTATTGCTTGTTAGGGTTAATTGGTTAAAAGATGGTAGAATTATCTAAGTAGTCAGTAAGTCATGTAGATTCGAGGCTTAATCTAAAACTGACTTAGGTAATTAGAGATAGTAAAATATGTTAGACAACGACAGAATGGATTAGAAAGAATTAGTAATTAATTTGTTAGTTCTTCTATCCATGTGCTATTAGGAAATTAAGTACTGAATTTTCTAATATGCATGTTGAAGCTGTTGTTACTTTTGATAATATCTCTAACCCATCTGGACTCAATTAAAGTTGAGTACCAAGAAGCTTAATCTTTTGTGATTGCAGAGTATGTTATGAAAGACAAAACTTATGTGACTTCGTGACATTTATTGTTCGAGGCATATGATTAAGATTAAAGCTCTACTATCATAGTTGATTGAGAAGGCCTCCCCGATGGTAACCTTTGGAGATGACAGCAAAGGATGTACAAGGGATATGGCCATCATGTGTTAAGAACTGTCATCAGTGGAAGCAACTTACTTGTGGAAGGAGTTAAGCACTATTTAAGGGGCACTAGGGAATTCTTCGTCAAGGATTTTCTGGAAAGGTGTTTGATCTCAAGCAAGAAGGTTGGAAGCTCGCTCAACTGAGAGTGAGGAAGTTTGTTCGTAGCTGACATGGAATTTGGATGCAAAGGTGAAGTCAACTTTTCAGGAAAGCTTCATCAATGAAGAGTTAGCTATGGCAAAGGAAGCTCTCTTACTTGTTAGTCAGCAAGGCAATGGATTCTTTAATAAAGATGAAATTGGTGAGAGGACTGCTTCATATAGAATTCTATCAAGAAGGACATTTTGAAGTATGTCACATAGGGAAGTCAATGGAAACATCACAATGAAGAAAAGTCATGAAAGTCATATGCTTAGTGGTGATTGAAATTGGTAACCCTAATTACAAGTTGGTGATGTTCGTGCATTCAACAGACAAAATGTCACAAATGGTGATTGATCTAATAAGGAAGATCAAGTTGGAAACAATTGGTAAGCTGTGAGAACTTTGAAGTCAGATATTGGAACTACATTTCGCGAGTGAAGTTCTAAATGAAGTCTGCACTGAAAAGGGAATTTGGAAGCTGAAGCAATTAACACAGCATGCTGCTTTATTCAACAAGATCGTGAAAAGACATCATTTGAGTTAATGGCCAACCAGAAGCAAACACTAAAGCTCTTTCGTGTGTTTGGAGGGAATTGATCTTTAATGAAGATTTACTTGAGTAACTTGACAAGAAGTTAGGGCTCATGGAACAATTCTCCTCGGCTACTCAGAAGTGATTAAAAGTCTGAATGTAATGAATATCTACACCAAGCTCCCAAGCATTCAAGTGAACGACTATTCTGAATCTTTGACAAATTCAGATACTGATGTAGAAGCTGAGGTTGCAGAAGGGATTAATGTTTAGCAGCAACTCAGGGGAGCAAATAGAAGAAGGATCTACTAGTCATACTCAACAATGAAAATCAAAGGATTTCATCAAGAACATTTCTGCCAAGACAAAAGGTCTGAAGTCAAATTCAATCCTGGAGTCTCGTTCTTAGTAATCCGGATTCGTGTGTAGAGGCTAGAAGTGCTATGCAAAGTAAAGAACAACTGTTAACAACTAACCATTGATATCTAGAGAAGCACTGATTGATCCAGATTGGGTGATTGCAATGCAAGATGATCTCAATCAGATAGAAGGCAGAAAACAAATGAAGCTGGAACCCATACCACAGACCACTAAAGTCGAAGCTGAAATTGGTACAGTAAGGGTTCACAGAAACTGGATGACTATTTGGCATTGTTATGAGGGGCAAAGCCAAACTGGTTGCAACAGGACTTTAAAGCAGAAGGTATCGACGATGATGGAAACAGAATCTTCGGGACTTTCAAGATCAAGCAGTAAGCACCAGTGACGAGACTTGATCCTTTGGGACTCATCAATGGGGACCTAACAATATTCAGGGACCTAACGATTAGGACCTAACATCTAGCACATGTGGAACATTCAAGCATGAAGATCTATCAGATGAATGTGAACAAGTGCGCTCCTGAATGGTGAGCTAGAAGATGAAGGTGCAGATCCATTACAATTTGTATCATTCTCTTCGCAAGCTTTTCTATGACGGAAGTAAGGATTCAAGCAAAACGTCAAGGACAGGGTATGACTCTCTAACTGTTAATTACTTGAAAAGTGATTTTAGATTAGAGTTGTTATACATATCTCTCTAGAAATGCTAGGCACACACAATGTTATATTTATGTGCAAGTATACCTTAATTCTCGATATGCCTATGTACAAGTTTCCAAGTGGATACTAGAGAATCTTATCTTATAGTCAAGTTATGAATTGTTAGATATCTTAGGGGATTACCAATTCTTGGAATCTGGGACCCTTAAGATAATAGGTTTAACCTAATTGGCTATATAGATATAGATAACGCAGGTTGTACGAAAGACAGGGAAGTCATTCCTAGAAGCTGTCAAATTCTAGCAACTCTGTTGAAGCTCTTAACACCACTGAAGGAACAAACGCATGGACACCAGGTATCATTTCTTTTGAGAGCTGTCCATAGTCGAATAACTTGCAGATTTTTGCTAAATGACTTGATGAATTTATTTTATCTAAGTTGGTTAGTAAACTTGGGATATTATTTATATGCATATTTGTTGAAAATCCCATCTGTAAGGAATTCTTAAATGAGTTCACAAGTATTACTTTTTCCCTATCCAAAGGACTTGTGAATTTATTTGAAATCCAGATCCTCATACTTTTTGCTATTAGTTTAATTATCATGCTTATAATGTTTTATGCATGAGTGGTAGTTAAATTACTTAGCATAAGTAAGAAGCATAATTATTTGTATGTGGTAAATATTTAGTGAGTATTAGTCAATGATATCTTGCTTAATTGCTCTGATATTTTGCTCTGATATTCTTAAATATTTTATTACAAATAATTGTGATACTTTTGATATTAGTGACGGTATTTAGAATTTCTGTTCTAAATAAACAATGCATATTTTAAAACGCACTAATATTGAAAGATGAAGTATTTTCTAAGTTATGTGTATGAAATACTTAATATTTTATATACTTAGAAAATATTTCTAAATTGATTTTATTGCGAGGAGTTGTAAAAAGAATCACAAGTATTACTTTTTCCCTATTTAAAGGACTTGTGATTTTTTTTTTTTTTAACTAAATCCTCGAGCTTACGTATATCAATTAATAATTGTTATGAGCATGCTTACAATGTGCAAAGTGACAATTATTAGATATGGCGTAGGAAGTTAAATGCTAATATTCAATTCAATGAATATTTTAGTGTTTAGCGAATTTATTTTATCTTATCAAAATTATGGATTGAAGCAATTCAATGTTTATTAGTTTCATAATTTTGATTTGATAAAATAACAGAAGCATAGTTTCTTGCATTCTTGCACTTAACTGTGATATTTTTAATATTAGTGATAATACAACTTAATGTTTATTTAAAATCACTAATAATAAAAATATATTACAATGCTTATTGTTCTGCTGAATGATTGCCATGTTTAGTTGATATATATGCATGTGATTGGCAATTACTTAGTATAGCATAAGTATTTAATTTATTTTGATTTATTTAAATCATGATGATATAAAACAATTCAGTGAAATATCTGTTCCATGATTTAAGTAAATTAAAATAAATTCGCAGCATAATTATTCGTAGTATAAATATTCTCTTTTATTACTTTGTGATAATTGAATAATATTTTATTACAAAATAATTGTGATATATTGGTACTAATGGATTTACTTAGTTTATTCTTAGCAACAATTGGTATCAATATATATTTAGTTTTCTTTCTTTGACTGGTTACGATCTTGAATGTATTTAAAAGAAATTTTTGTCTATTTCTTTTTCAAAATGCTTTATTCAAAGATACATTCATTCTCTCTATCAGTTTTAGTTGAGAAAACTTAAGAATTCTTTTTCAAAACTTCTCTTTTTGAAAAACTTTTCTTAAGGATAATCTTTCTTTTCTCTCGAGATTTTATCCTATCTCAAAAGCTTGTTTTAAATGTTTTATCTAACAAAGCTTTTTCTCTTTTTTCGAAAATGTGTTTTAACTTCGAGGTATCAATCACTTGTAAAATGATTTGTTTTTAAATACCTGTTTCAATGTATGTTTCACATTGATTCATAGTACCAAAACAGTGGTTGTTGCTTTGAAGGCCTAGTGCTGTGTTGTTACGCATCCATCCAACCCCAATTGTCATGTTTTTATTTAAAGTCGGGGATATTATCAGGCAGACGAAAATGATGTAAATCATAATTGCATTATGAGTCGGAAAATCATTGTCTTCTATCTGATAAGGATGTTTTGCAAAACTGTTTACAAAACATACAGTGCTTAGGTTTAATGGAAAAGAGTCATTTTATTGAGATATAATTTGGTAGAAGAGTAGAATTTCTTCTTTGGTATAAATTCCCGCGTTTTATTATGGGAAGTTTGCCTTATAAGAAATTCATAAGCAATAGAAACTTTTTCTCTGATACTCCCGCGTTTTATTATGGGATAAGTATCTTAAGGAAAATTTTCTTTGGTGTCAGGCTCTTAAATGTCATATCTTTAGAACCGACAAAACTCTTTTATTAAAAGTGCTTTAATGAAATCCATTACCATTCCTTCATATATTTTTCTTTCTCCTTGAGATGAAAAATATGTTTTGGAATGTTAAAGTGATTATCTTATTATCTTTAAAAAAAAAAAAATGATTTTATCCGTTTAGCCCCCAGTGGCTACAGAAGCTGGCCAGGAGGTTGAAAACCCATCAATCTCTTACCCAGGCCTGAATACCAAACACTGATTCATCCACTTCCATATATTAACCCCTGGAGTTATAAGGAACAAATGTTACTTAGAGGTTGATAAGGGAGAAACTGCACTAGATGCAGCAAATAAGGATGAAGTCGGAAGTGCACCCACAGCTCTACCTCCAGAGAAGTAAAGAAGTATATAAACTGAGGTATCTGTAAGCTCATCTGTATCTTCTCAAAAAGATGCAGAGCTGAAAAGGCAATAAAACTGTCTCTGGAATCATTCTCTCAAAAGGGTGAGTCCATTGAAATTCGCTCGTCAGCCAGAGCATCTTGTAATGAGTCAAGCACACCACCGACACTCACGCTAATGGTAAGCCTAAACAGATATATACTAGGAACCTTATATAATTTTTGGGACCTAACAATCCTAACAGTTATACTAGGGACCTAACAATTGGACACATTGTAAGAAGTGCACAGTGTGAGGTATAGGCATGTTAACAAAACACCCGTCATTGGGTTACGAGGGAAACGTAGACTCTAATTTGCCATTCATTACATTGTCTACTACGTCGCCCCTCCTGGAAGGAACATTTCCAGATCCTGAAAAGGAATGTCCACCTCCCGTTTACGGAGAAGGTGTGAGGCAACTCCTTGATAGAACAAGGCAGGATTCCCAAAAAGATTTTAAAATCTTGGGATAACCCATCTCAAAGAGGTGAGGCTCCACTAGACAGTGATTTAGCAATTGCTATTGAGTCTGGTGTGGGACAGTGCTTATGCATGATAGATCAAGAACACCTCTACGAGGCAATTCTCCACTTGATAGTGATTCAGTTCATTCTGATGAATCAGGTGTTGGGAATATATGAATTGACGGATTTCACTTGCAGGTACAGAAGGCTAAATTTGGAATGCAGAGTGAAAGTGAGAGAGAGAAACACTTGAGTGAAAGTGAGGGAGAGATACACTTGAGTGAGAGATAGGGAGAGAAAGAGTGAAACACTTCTAAGTGCTCGACACTTGGGTGTAAACACCAACAGAACGTAGTAGAAGTGAGGAAACCATAAGCCAAACACTTACCCTTGCTACTTGCTACTTCTGGAAGAAAAGTTACTATATTTTTTCCCGTTCAACGATAGACGAGAACCTTCTTTGGAAGACAAACCATTTAAAAGAGGACCTATCAATTGGTATTAACATTTGGTATCTTTAAAAGTGGGCCATTGGAGGATTCCTCAACTAAGGGGGAGAATTTATAGTGTTATAGTTATAACAAGAAAAAGAAATTGTAGGATTCCTCTTCTTATGGGGGAGAAGTTATAATGTTATAACTAAGGGGGAGATTTTAGACACGGAAAAAGAAAATCTTATCTTCTGATCCTGAGGGGAAACAACAGATATATGGGAAAATCAAGAAGCTGTAATTCTATACTTGGAAGAACAGAAATGACTATTCCATTTATTTTCTAAAGGGAGATGAAGAATAAGAAGGAGAATCACATTCGTAGGGGGAGAACATTTTTTGAGCTATGTTCAGTATTGATTGAAGACGTACCCAGGAATAATGATTCTTATGAAGCTTTGTTAATGATAAGTTCTTTAAGTTTAAACTATGAAGGATTTTGAAACAGAGAGTGCTCAAACAGACAGAAATGAAGATGGCACAAGTTGAATATCAGTTCAGTACCAGAGGAACAAGCATCATTCATTTCAGTCACTCAAGAATTCTGGAAATGCATTATCTGATCCAGAAAAATCAGTAGCATTATTTACAAGTCTCGGACGATTACTTTTTCTAGTTGTTAGTTGAGTTATCCTCCCTAGGTGATTTGTTTGCTAAAGTTTAACAATCAAATAGGGGGAGATTGTTGGAGATTACGAAGCTGTATGTATAGTAATCATGATAACTCAACAATAGAACAGGACAAGTAAATAATACTACGCCTACACAGAAATCAGCAAGACATGAAGACATGGCAGATACAGCGGATCAAGACATTAGAAGAAGTTTTGGAGTCTACTACAGGTCACTGAAAGAAGTTCATTTATATGTTCATGCCTCAGTGGAGAATAATGTTTAAAGACTTTCAGGGTTTCAGAAGTGTTGAAGATTCAGTATAGCAGTGCCACTAACAGATTTCAGTGTAGTAGCATTGATTGAAGACAGACAGTGTTCGAAGCATAGGAATCCTGAAGGGTGAAGACAAAGGTTAAAGAAGACAGCTGCAGTCTTGAACTGGATTGTAGTAATGAAGACGTTGTCGAAGTACCAGAAAAGATTCCAGTGAAATAACAGTGTCTATCAACAGTCAGTGTTTGAAGCAATGCAACAGTCCTAGCTTACTCAGCTGAAACAGAAAAGAAATCAAGGGAGTTCAATTCAGTGTTAGTCGTTTGTGAACCAGACCAGTGCACTAAGCGTCAGCACAACAAGAATAGAATTACCTTGATTAATCAGTAGAAAATCAGTTGATCAAGCCAAGCCAAAGGAGTGAAACCAAGTGGTAATTACTTGAAGAATTCAAGAAATATGCTAAGGCAAGTATTACTGCATTTGGTGGCATTAATACTCTTGAAGTACTCTAGAGGCGCAGCTTATATTCCAAGGCGCAAGAAAAAGTCTAAGGGAAAGTTAAGTGGCGCCTACACAGTGCATTGAGTGTATAGACGCAACTAATCAACCAAGGCGCAGGAAATAAGTTGGACTTAGAATCTATCTCATATGTGGCGCCTACACAGTGTGTTAAGAGTATAGGCGCAACATAAGTTTTCCCAGGGCAACAAAAGTTTAAGTACAAGTTGAGTGGCGCCTATACAAGGAAGTAAGAGTATAGGCGCAACAAACCTTGACAAGAGGCACAGGAAAACAAGGGAAAACATTCTAAGGCACAAGTGGCGCCAACACAGTGCGACAGGAGTAGAGGCGCAACTCAGCTGCTCTGAAGCTTCTAAGTCAAATACAGTATGTGAGTGGCGCCTACACAGTGCAACAACAGTGTAGGCGCTACACACATACTAGGCGCAACATGCAGCTGATTATTTCTAAGGCATGAGTGGCGCCTATACAGGGAAACCACTGTATAGGCGCAACTCACATGATCAGGCGCAACTCAAGCATACAGGCGCAACACAGCTTCAAGTGGCGCCTACACACTACAACCACTCTACAAGCGCCACTCAGGGACTTAGCATTGAGAAGCAAATCAATTCTATTGATTTGAAAAGTCTACACTATAATAATTAAATTGACTCGTTCTTTTTAATTATTGGTGGATAACTGTGGAAGACACACAGCCAACCAGAGAGAGGCAGTGAGATATTTTCGAAGCCGGAGAAGAAGATGTCACAGTGCTAAATCTATACCTTCTTTTCATGGGTTTTACAAACTAGCCGGTTAATTATGTCACAAATGTTTAGGGCTATTGTAAAACACTCACTGTTAGCTTGATTCCAGTTACTATTAAATATTATCATATATTGTAATAGGGATTAAGCTTCCTCTCTCGAGATGCAAAGAACTAATCAGTTCTTTGGAAGCCAGTTATTAATTTAACTGGGTGTAGCAAAACCTCAGGGATTAATACGAAAGTAATATTCCCCGAAACCTGTCTCGCATTTAATTACTTGCTAATTTTCTAGTGCATTATTTGTTCATTCCTAAACACAGAAAATTAGTAAGCCAGTCTCCTAAACAGCTAAACACTCCTGAACACGAACCCACTTATCGAACTCTAAATCATATATCCGCAAAAGATTCGAAAGAATTTTTTTATTTAGTGAGTATCGTATTCAACCCCCCTTCTACGATACTTTCGGGACCTAACACAATTAAGTTTCTTGATTCTATCTAAATGTAATTTTTTTTAAGGGTTTTTGTTATCATCAAGTAGATTTATGCCTGTTAATAACACAGACACAAATAGGGGGAGATTGTTAGGAATCTACATGTGATTTGATGATAACATTAATCTTAGAATCATAGAAATTTTATTTGTTGTAACTGATCAATTGATATGAAAGTTATAAATATCAATTGATCAGGAAACCATTTATCAGTTGAAGTGTTTATATGAATCAAGTGATAATTTGGATTGTAGCATAGGTGTACTTAGTCTATTTCAATCGATAAGGTGTAAATCAATTGATATTTTGTTCATCAATTGATGTTAGAGTCGATTGATATGGATCATCAATTGATGTGTAAATTAAACTGTTAAATTGTAATTATGTGAAGACAGGAAATTGCACAAGTGAAGGATGATCAATTGATATTGAAGCATCGATGGATAGAGGATCAATCGAAGAAGCCAAGCCAAGGATTGAAGACCATCAACTGATGTGAAGACCCATCGACTGATATATCGATTGATAACATCTATCAATCGATAAGACATCTTTTATCAATCGATGAATATAAAGATCAATCGAAGAAGTACATCAGTTGATGGATTAAAGAATGGATCAATTGATATGCTTGACAGCAATTTATCAATTGAGTGTGACAACACAGAAAGAATATCTGTTGAAGATCCAGAGAACAAAAGCACACCTATGGAAGACAGTCTAGAGTGACTGTGAAGACTCAATCAGAAGCTGTCTTTCAAACCTTTTTGTAAAATAGAAAAAGGTAAAAGGAAGGCAGGTAGAAACAATCCTAGAATAGGAATTGTAAAAAAACACTTGTGGTATATAAACAAGTGTAGTAGCATTATTAGAAAACACACAAGTTAGACATATTTCTTAATCAACTGTTCAAGCTTGAGAGCACATGTGTAAGAACAGTTGATTTGTTTTCTAATCTTGTAAACGCAGCTAGGTTTCTTTTAACCTAGGAGCATTGAGCAAAAATATACATTGATGGAAAAACCAATCCATCAATAATTTTAAATCTCTTTGTTCAGTTTTATTTTTCAGCATTAATTTGTTCGAACTTATTCTCTTATTCTATCAAACATCAAGAACAAATATTAGAACACACAAAAAGTTTTAATATTTGTATTCAACCCCCCCTTCTACAAATATTGACATTGTTCTAAGGAATAACAAGAAGTGTAAGTGTTTTTGACAGGATGGGAAAGAAGTTCAGTGAAAAAGACCTGAGGCATAAGATAGACCAATCCAGACAGGAACGTGGCGGGAGGAAGAGGTCCGAGCTTCGAGATTCTCGAAGTTGCACTGCCAGAACCCTTCCTATAGGTTCTAGGAGCAACAGGTTGGACAAGACTCATTCCACCAGAGCACCATCTATGGGTCAATATCATGGAAGCTCAGGTTCTCGTCATGTGTCAGGTCACCATAATGAAAGCTCTGGTAGTTATGACTCTTATGAAGTTGAAGATATGATTTCTGATGGCGAGAATAGACGTTACCTAGTGAACGACCTTTAGAGGGCACTCGAGAAGCTCAAGGAGGATTAAAGGTCTAACAATGGATTGACAATTACGTGAATCACCTCTATCTCGTAACTATAGAGGTGCATGGGACTTGAAGTTTGATGGAATGGCTAATCTTGTGGAGTACATTAGCAGCTTCAATACTGAAATGGAGGTCAATCAAGTTAAAGACCTCACCAAATGTCGCATATTGGCTGCCACTTTAAGGGAAGGGGCTCAGTGGTTCAAGGGCCTTTCTGCCAACTCAATAAGAGCTTGGTGCTAGATGTGAAGCTCTTTCTGTCCCAATTCAGAGCTACGGTTGCCTACGCACCTCCTGTCAATACCTTGGCGAACATCAAGCAAAGGGAGAATGAAACATTAAGGGAGTATTTCAAGAGGTTTAACGCAGAGGTACCTCGAGTCAGAAAAGCTTTTGATGAAACTCAAGTACTTCTTGATAATAGGAATTAGGCCTGGAACCGACTTTTGGAAAGAGCTTCAAAGAAGGGAACCTGAAACCCTACGAGACTTCCTCGCTAAAGAAAAAGATGACGGAGTGCAGAATAAATGGGGAAAGAATAAAAGGAATAGGTCCTACAGTCCCAAAAATGGAGGTTCTAACACACGAACCTTGAACATCAGAACCTCAAACTTCTTCATTTCAGTCTTGAAATTCTGTAAATCCTGCAACATGTTGCATTGAACAGATTTTATTTCCATAACTTTGCTGTGAAATTCAGATTTCATTTCGGTGACAGTAGTCTCCAGGTTATAAACCCTTTGACTTAGAGATTGTGTGTGCATTGTGAGGGTATTTATTTGGCTGGTAGGTGTCTCACTGACAGTTTCTGTAGGTGTTTGTCTCTCAATTCTCTCGCTCGGTCTTAGGGGTGTGGGTGAATTATGATCACTCAAACATTCTGTTGGTGTTTCACTCACTCTCCTTGACTCCAGCAAGTCTTCTGTACCTGCAGTTAAAATCCTAAATGGCTCATCCGAAGAACTATTGCCAAGTAGTTGCTTCTCCTTTCCACTTATAGTGGTGGAGACCTCCTTATTAGGAGCCAGGAATGTTCCTCCTGGGGGGCTTATCACATTGGATCCTGTAATGTTTAGCAATGAAGGACTCGTGACTCTCGCAATAGCCTGTGAAGGCATGACCTGTACAGGATCTACCTGCATAGGTTCTGCTACAGTAATAGCAACATCCGTCAATTCCTCCTGTGTGTGTGCTCCTTTCATTGCAACATTTAACTTGGTTGGAGGCTCAATTATTGACACTCTTTCAGATGCCCTGGCTGACGGGCGAATTTCAATAGGTTCACCCTGTTGAGAGGATGTCCCCAGAGACTGTATATTTGCCTTTTTCAGCTCTATGTCCTTTTGAGAGGGCATAGATGGGCTAACAGTTACCTCAGGTTCTCCTAATCTCCTTCTAGTCAGAGGTAGAGCTGTTGGGGTTCCCTCACCTGCCTTATGTGGTGCTTCTAAGGCACTATCTCCCTCACTCACGATTTTACGTTTCAAGGGTAGAAGAGAAGTTAACGGTAAGGATTGAGTAGTGTTTGGTTCTGAGGCAGGGGTTAGAATCTGTTGGGTTGCAGATTCATTGCCTTTTCCTAATGCCACAGAGGGCTCAGCAGTAAGTTCCATTTCATTATCTTCATACAAATTGTGCAAATTAGTAAACAGTGAAGATATAGATTCAGTAGGACTACCTGACTTACTACCTGTTAGAGAGATGGGATGATATGAATCTTGAGTATTAGCATTCCCAAATGAATCTCCTCCAGATGTAACTTGTACCTCTTCGGTCACCTGAACATTTTCTTCTTGTGATAACTCCAGTTCAGGGGTAGGCACTTGATCTTGTTCAGGGATTTGTATATCTTCTTGTGGTCCAAGAGGGACGTCTCTGTCCATATCAATAACACACCTCTGCTTCATTAGTGCTGGTGAGTTGTTGTGATAGTCATTGTTATTCTGCAAAGTCGTAGCAATCTTGTTCTTCTGCTTCACAGGAAAAGAAGTAGGACTACTATAATAGCGTAGCTTTTCCTCGTTAGTAGATGCATCATTAATAACAAGCTGTAAGAACCTTGGAAAGAAACACTCCACATTTCAAAGTTGGAGGTTTCTGTTATCCGGAAGTCCCATTACGCTTAGAATTTTATGCATTAACAAATGACCATAGTTTAACCTAAGATTATTAGCAACACCATATCCGATAGCTTGATTAAAATAAGGAATACCATGGGTGCTCGTCTTCTTAAAGGAAAAACACTGAATAATGATATGGAAAAAGAAATTCCATGCTTTAGGAAAATGTTGTTTATACATTTCACCCAAGTCACGAACTTCGAAATTGAAGTAGTTGGCAAAAGTACAGAAATCAGCTAATTGTTCGGGTGTAGGATCTTGAACAAAATTATCATGTGGGAATCGAAGAATACGATTCAAATCATGTTCAGTAACCCTAATTTCCCGATTGCCTAAGTGAAAAGTAAAAGCCAACACTTCACCAACTGAGGAGTCAGTAGCAGAGCAGTAACAGTCTCGCAACATATTATGATTTAATAGAACGTCTGTTACTAAAGCATACCTGATCCTAGAATATTCGAGTAATATTCGTGCCCAAGCCCGATAATCAGCAGGTAGGGTCTGAATATTATATTCGGCAACTAAATTCGTACGAGTGATACTAAAAATTCCATCCATTTTTAACAAGTAAAAATTACCAAAATTTTTAACTTTTCCAAAACAAAAACGAACTGAGTTTATTCGAATACGAACCAAAAACACCCAAAAATTCAAACTTTTCCAAAAATTCTAAAAATAATATATGATAAACTAGGAGAGATTTGAAATACACCAGTATTTTTATTATGATTTTTTTACTTCTAGTTAACCCTAGAAAAATTCCCAAAGTTCGAAAGATTCGAAATTTTTCGAAACAAAACGAAGCAAAATTCGTATGGAACGGTTTTAGAATTGTAAAATATGGCCTAGAACTGTAGATATTTGAAGATAAAAATCGATTTTCTCCGATAATAGTTAACAGTCGGTGTGTGTATATGTTGATATAATGTTACAAAATATCGGGGAAAAGAAAAACAATTTATATGGCTATTATGACTACTGGGACATGTAAAGTAAAGTAAACAAATAAAACATCCACCACCCGATGGTTATTAACTATCAGGATATTTAATTATTATTTCGTTTTTTTTCATATTTTTTTTCATTTTTTTCCGTTTTTTTTTACTATCGGATCATGCAAAGAAAAGAATATAAAATATATATTTGTAACTATTGGGTCATGCATTTAATTAATTAAAATAAAATACTCTTTCCGATAGTTAACAACTATCGATGCATGCATATCTAAATAATAAAACAAAACATAGTTAACTATCGGGACATGCAATCTAATTAAAAGATAAAATAAAATACATTTCTGATAGTTAACAACTATCGATACATGTAAGTTAATTTTAATTAGAAAATCATTAATAATTGAAATACTGATGATTTAAAAATTAAAATAAAACTTGCATTTATCAAATAATGTTACGGATCAAAAACGAGGTGTCTTTAATTAATGCTAGGGTTTGAGAGAGCTTCAAGCTTTAATGGCTGCATTAACGTTTCGTGACTTAGCTCAGATCCTCATTAACTGCCTACGTATCTCAGTTCGTATAAGAATCAAGCCAAAACGTAGTTCTAATGTTGAGGGGTTAGGCCCTTTATATAGGTGCTTGAAGGCCTTGGAGTTAGATTAGGGTTAGGAGACTAGGGGGCCAAGTCTCCTATCAGCAGGGGTATCCAAAACCTTATAGGAATGAGAGTCCTTGTCGGACTCCTCCCACGTTTGGGCTCCTAGATCCTTCTAGGATGAAGGCCTTCAACAAGCTTTTTGGGCCTTTTCTGGGCCTTTATTAAATATTTACGAAATTAACTATTAAAAAGGGCTTACTAGGCCTATGCACGGAGCCTCGCGGACTGGACCCAACAATTCAGTTATTACATTCCTAGTTTGTTTCGAGGGCCTAAAACCTTTGGACCATACCTGGCCTAATAAATGCTATATTTATTATTTCTTTCAGGGCTATTTTTACCCATATCATTTGCCCCCCAACTTTTGGGAAAACTCTACAAGTTTTCGTAAAAGTTTCACCAAGGGTTCTCAATGCCTTCTTAGGCTTCGACTTGTTTTAATCAATTTTACCTGGGCTCATGCCTTTCTCAAAGAGTTAATATTTAAATAAATCGGCCCCCCAAAGGACTTTATTTATAGCTAAGTCGCCAAGGATGCTTATTCTGCATTTCTCCCCTTAGTCGACCTAGATCGAGGTCAATATCGACCAGGATTGGAGGGTCGAGGTCGATTTCGACCTCGTTTGAGGTCGAAATAGGCCTCAAAATATCTTGAAGTCGAAATAGTGGTTTGAGGTCGATTTCGACCTGGATCGAGGTCGAACAGGACTTCAAAACGCCTCGAAGTCGAACATAGTGATTGAGGTCGATTTCGACCTGGATCGAGGTCGAACAAGGGCTCAAAATACCTTGAGGTCGAACATAGTGATTGAGGTCGATTTCAACCTGGATCGAGGTCGAACAATGGCTCAAAATACCTTGAAGTCGAAATAGTGGTTTGAGGTCGATTTCGACCTGGATCGAGGTCGAACAGGACCTCAAAACTCTTTGAGGTCGAAATCCCTTGAGGGCCTCATGGCCTTTTATTTTCGACTTGGATTGAAGTCGAAATAGACCTCAAAACTCTTTGAGGTCGAAATTCCTTGAGGGCCACATGGCCTTTAATTTTCGACTTGGATTGAAGTCGAAATAGACCTCAAAACTCTTTGAGGTCGAAATTCCTTGAGGGCCTCATGGCCTTTAATTTTCGACTTGGATTGAAGTCGAAATAGACCTCAAAACTCTTTGAGGTCGAAATTCCTTGAGGGCCTCATGGCCTTTAATTTTCGACTTGGATTGAAGTCGAAATAGACCTCAAAACTCTTTGAGGTCGAAATTCCTTGAGGGCCTCATGGCCTTTAATTTTCGACTTGGATTGAAGTCGAAATAGACCTCAAAACTCTTTGAGGTCGAAATTCCTTGAGGGCCTCATGGCCTTTAATTTTCGACTTGGATTGAAGTCGAAATAGACCTCAAAACTCTTTAAGGTCGAAATTCCTTGAGGGCCTCATGGCCTTTAATTTTCGACTTGGATTGAAGTCGAAATAGACCTCAAAACTCTTTGAGGTCGAAATTCCTTGAGGGCCTCATGGCCTTTAATTTTCGACTTGGATTGAAGTCGAAATAGACCTCAAAACTCTTTGAGGTCGAAATTCCTTGAGGGCCTCATGGCCTTTAATTTTCGACCTTATAGAATGGGCCTATGAGGTTTTATGACTACGGGCTTGGTAGGCCCATGTTTTAGATCTTTCCCGGTTTATGGGTTGTAGAGGTTTTGGGCCTTAGAATATGGGCTTTCAGGCCCCTTCACCGGTGATACCGGTTGACTTTCCTTTCGACGGTTGTTCGACTTAGAGATGCCTGTCAAAAGGTGAATTTAAACGGTCAGGTGACCGGCTGGGGTTGTATAGATGAGTGGTGTGGGCTTCATTTCTCACACTTCTCATCTTTTACTCCTCACTTCTCCCTTCTGTATTCGAGCTCTCAAGCTTTAAGTAATTTAAATCGTTAGCTTCCTCAAAGAATTACATAAAGTCGAAAATCAGATGGCGGATAAGAGAGCTTCTAGATTGGCAGCCATGAACGCGAGATCAGCCAAGAGAGGTAAATCCCTAAATCGAATCCCCATTTTTTCTACATACATGTCCTTGATAGATATGATCAACCAACGGGGGGATGAATACCCTAGTCAATCCCATCTAGATTCTTACAGTCGTAGTAGTAAATTTTTTGAAGACGATGTAGTAGAAGAGTATAACAAGCTTTTTAATTTTCCACCTAGGTTTACCATTTCCTTAGTTGAACCTGGCGACAGGACCTGCCATTGGCATCCTAGTCGTTTATTTGTTTACGTAGATGCCCTCTTATCGGGGCTTAGGTTTCCTTTGCACGATTTCATCCCCACCCTCTTAGCTGATGTTCAAATAAATCAATGTCAACTCATGCCCAATGGATGGAGGCTCATCCATTGTTTCATGGTCTTATGTTTGGAGAATAAAATAAAAATGACAGTCCCTCTCTTTCGCAAAATCTTTCAATTCAAAAACTCTTCTAGCATTTCCCAAGGTTAGGTTCACATAGCTCACAGGCCTAACAAACCCCATATCTTTGATACCTCTTCGATCCCTAACAACAACCTTCACTGGAAGGAAAATTTTGTCCAAGTAAAGTAGGAAGGGGGAGACTGGGGTACCCTTTTTAGGCCCATGTTTAGCAAAATGTCAGACGGGAGCTTTGATGCTATTAGGCTCTCAGGGGAAGAAGAAGAGGCTTATGCCAAGCTTACTCAGGTTGAAACCATGCAGCTTGCTTGGGTTCTTCTTGATGAACACAGGTTGAGAGCCGTGGGCCTATCAAGGGCCTCGAGCAAAGGTATACTATTTTACCCGACTCTGTTCTCGTTTTACTCATTGATTGCCTTACCAATGTTTCTATGTTTTCTTTTTCAGCTGCTGCATTGATAAACGAGTGGACCATTCCACCCGTAGAAGAAAGTGGCCGTATGAAACGGCTAAGACTGATGAACGACCCCAGGCAGGTAAAGGAACCTTCGGCTTTCTTATAGCCGCACACTGGGCCAATCGAAGCTGGGAGCAGCGAGCCGGTCAAGGCACCCAAATCCCTGGCATACAAGCCTGGCTGGGGTATCAGGAAGTCTGATATGGTGGTCGGATGTACAGATCACGCGAGGGACTGGTCCCTTCACTCCCTCACTCCTTGCGATTACAAGGATATTGTTTTGGGACGGGAGAGGAAAGCACCAGAGCTTTGGGTGCGCAGGCATTGGCATCAGTAAGCTTATTTACTTGCTTACCTTGTAGTTCACACATCTTCCGTTCACGGTCTGGGCCTTTCTATATGTCTTAACTTGTTTTGTTACTTTTTCATGCCAACGCCTATTTCCAAGCTTCTTTGCACCAGACGGAGGCTTGGAAAGCCCGGGCAGGAAAACATAATAAAGAGCTGACAGTGGCTCATGCCAAGCTCAGAAATCTTGAAGAAAAGCTGGCTGAGAAGGAGGAGCAGCTTAAACAGGCCCAAGCTGAGGTGGTCGAGCTACGGGCAGATAGAAATGCTATAATTGATCAATATATGGCTTCTGATGAGTACCGGGATTTAATCGAGGCTCATGACGACCTAATCTTCCCGGCTAACTACACTATTGGGTGGAATGACGCCCTCAAGGAAGTGCTAGGCAAACACCCGGGTTTGTTTAACCCAAAGGTAGACTTCAAATGCCCTCAATCGGCTGAAGCGCTGAAGCGGTTGTTCGAGGAGCACGAGGAAACCGATGGGGAGGACAGCCCGGATGTTAGAACAGAAAGGATTTGTGAACCTTCCCTTACCCCTTCCCCAGTTCCTTCTCCTCCCAGGACTACTTTGGAGAAGTCTGCCTCCGAAGCAATTCTCCAAGAATCAGAGCAAAAATCTTCTGAAGAAGAAGAAGGGTCGAGTGAAGACGAAGATGGTTCGACTTCTTCTAGCGGGGAGGAAGCTTCAGGAGAGGAGGAGTCTTCTAAGTAGTTGGGTTTTATTTACGTTGGCCTTAGGGTCCTTGTAAAAAACATTTAGCCTCCGGGCTTTTATTTATGTAACCATGTTTTTCTTTTCACTTCCTGCCTTAGCTTTGTTTGTTTTTCGTTTTTTAACTTAAACATAAACAACAAATACTCTCGAGGCTCGTAAAAAGACTAAGTGAAAATGACAAGTGTTATATAGGGAAAAAAATAACATTCCTCAGAAACTTTATAAGTTCCCAAATGTAAATGTAACTTAGTATTAAAAACATATCATGCCTCCAAGGCTAATAAATGTCATGCCTTCAAGGCTAATAAACTAATACTTAAACGTTTTGAAAATCAAAGTTAAAATCTAAACATAATACTTTCTTAAGTTGGTTGCATTCCAGCTTTTGGGGACTTCGACCCCTTCAAGGGTTTGGAGCTTGTACGCGCCTTGCCCTGTGACTTCCTTCACTTGGTATGGTCCTTCCCAATTCGGAGCTAGTTTGCCCTTGGGACCAACTCCAAACGCCTCGATCTTTCGCAGGACTAAGTCCCCTTCGCGGAAAAACCTTTCCTTGACTCTAAGGTTGTAATAGAACGAAGCTTTCTTCTGGCTTTCCACTATCTTGGCATTAGCTTCGTTGCGCAGCTCATCTATTAAGTCTAGAGCTAGCTTCATGCCTTCTTCATTTGTGTCAACATGAAACTCTTGTATCCTTGGTGACGTCTGAGCAATCTCGACGGGCACCACTGCCTCAGCCCCGTAGGCTAGTTGAAATGGAGTAGCTCCTGTTGATGTTCTGCAAGTAGTCCTATATGCCCATAAGATTGGGAGTAACTCATCAACCCAAGTCCCTTGGGAGCGTTCGATCCTCTTTTTGAGTCCATCAACGATTATCCTGTTAGCAACCTCTGCTTGCCCGTTTGATTGTGGATGAGCTACTAAAGTAAAGCGTAGTTCAATGTTGAACCTCTGCTTACCCCATAAAGTCCTTATTGTTGAACTGAATTCCGTTGTCCGTCATTAGGATTCGGGGTAGCCCATATCTGCATATAACATTCTCCCAGAAAAATTGAGTCACGTTCTTAGTGTCAATCTTGGCCAAGGGCTTGGCTTCTATCCACTTAGTAAAGTAATCAATGACAACAATGAAGAACTTTCTTTGCGCGCTGGCCATAGGAAACGGGCCTAATATATCCATCCCCCACATTGCAAAAGGGATTGGAGAGTTAATTGATGTCAGCATCTCAGGTGGCTGCCTGACAATAGGTGCAAACCTTTGGCAGCGATCGCATTTCTTAACATAAGCTTTGGCATCTTTAAGCATCTCAGGCCAATAGAATCCTAGCCTTATAACTTTGTGAGCCAAGACCTGCTTCCAAGGTGTTGGCCACATACACCGCATGAACTTCTTTTAGGGCAGCTTCAGCCTCGTTGGGTCTCAGGCATTTCAAATAAGGTATCACGTATGATTTTTTGTAGAGTATTCCTTCTATGAGGGCATACCTCAAGGCCCTAACCGACAGCTTGCGAGCCTCCACGGGATTGGCAGGTGTTTTTCCTGTTTCCAAGTAAAGTTTGGTGGGATCCATCCAACATGTTCCCGGCTCAATAGGAGCTATTAGTTTTGCATCAATGCTCGGGGTCTTCAAGACTTGAAAATAAACACTGCCCGAGTAACTTTCAATTTCTGATGATGCAAATTTGGACAAGGCATCAGCTTTCATATTCTCCTCTCTTGGGATGTACTCAAAGTGACATTCTTCAAACTGTGTGGCTTGAGCTTTAACAATTCTCAAGTATCTTGCCATAGTCTTTTCTCGGGCTTCAAACTCCCCATTTACTTGAGAGATTACTAACCTTGAGTCACCACATACTTTTACGTTCTTTACCCTCAGGGTTCTGGCCAGACCAAGCCCAGCTATCAGAGCTTCGTATTCTGCCTCGTTGTTTGTTGTCGGGAAATCCAACTTAATTGCATACTCGACAATGAAGCCATCCGGGCTTTGCAACACTAGGCCAGCTCCACTAGTTTTCGTTTTTGAAGCTCCGTCAAAAAAGAGCACCCAGTATTCTTTTAGTTCTTCCTCTTTTTCCTTCTTCTCTTCACTCTCTTTATCCTCTTCTTGCCCCCCGACTTCTTGGTTTGGAATGGTGCATTCAACCACGAAGTCAGCTAGAGCCTGAGCTTTGATGGCCGTTCTCGGCTTGTATTTGATTTCGAACTCACCAAGTTCAACAGCCCATTTAATTAACCTCCCACTGGCCTTGGGGCTATGCAGTATGTTTCTCAGGGGTTGGTCTGTTAAGACTTCAATAACATGCGCCTAGAAGTACGGGCGTAACTTCCTCGAAGCCATTATTAATGTTAATGCAAACTTTTCAACCTTTGAATAGTTTAGTTCTGCACCATGCAGAATCTTGCTAACGTAATAGATGGGCTTCTGAACCTTAGCTTCCTCTTTCACAAGTACTGCACTCAGGGCTGAGTTTGAGACAGCCAGATACATGAATAGCACCTCTTCTGGTTTTGGTTTGGCAAGCAAGGGCGGCTCAGCCATGTACTTCTTTAGTTCTTCAAATGCTGCTTGGCTCTCCTCATTCCATTCAAAGTTCTTGACCTTCTTGAGGGCCTTGAAGAATGGCCGACACTTCTCTCCAGATTTGGATATGAAACGCCCCAGGGCTGCTACCCTTCCAGTGAGCTTTTAGACCTCCTTAACAGTCTTGGGGGGCTCCATGTCCAAGATTGCTTGAATCTTATCGGGATTGGCCTCAATGCCTCTTTTGGAGACCATCAGGCCTAGAAATTTTCCAGACCCTACACCAAAGGCACACTTGGCCGGGTTCAACATCATTTTATGGGTTCTTAGAATTTCAAATGCCTCACTTAGGTGCGCAAGATGATCGGCTTTGTCTAAGCTTTTGACTAACATGTCATCTACATAGACCTCCATGGTCGTACCAATGAGATGTTTGAAGATCTTATTCACAAGCCTTTGATATGTGGCTCCTGCATTCTTAAGTCCAAAAGCCATAACCAGATAACAAAAAACACCAAAGTCAGTGATGAATGATACCTTAGGAATGTCATCGGGGTGCATTTTAATTTGGTTGTAGCCACTGAAACCATCCATGAAGCTAAGCATCTCGTGCCCAGCTGTGGCATCTATTAACATGTCTATCCTTAGTAAGGGGAAACAGTCCTTGGGACATGCATCATTCAAGTCAGTGAAGTCCACACACATTCTCCACTTCCTATTGCTCTTTTTAACCATCACAGGGTTGGCCAACCATTCAGGAAATTGGATTTCTTCAATAAATCCAGCTTCTGGCAATTTTTCCACTTCCTGCTTAATGGCCTCCTGTCTTTCAAGGGCAAAACTTCTTTTCTTCTGTTTGACCGCTGTCCTTCCAGGATTTATATTCAACTGATGTGTTATAAGCTCGGGGTCTATTCCTGGCATGTCAGCTGCTGTCCAAGCGAAAACATCCCTGTTATCTTGCAGGAACTGTATCAGTTGTTGTTTTAGGTCCTTGGGGAGTGAAGCCCCAACATATATCACTCTCTCAGGATATGAAGGATCCAGGGGAATGGACTCCAAGTCCTCCGCAGGTTTCCCCCTCCTCTCTTCGTGATCTCTGACATCCATATCTTCAATAGGGAGAACCTGCCCCCCAATGCCATCAGGCTTCAAAGAAGCCACATAACAGCTTCTAGCCATCTTCTGATCTCCTCTTTCTTCCCCCACTCCATTCCTAGTCGGGAACTTGAGTTTCAAGTGGTATGTAGAAGCTATTGCTTTGAAGGCATGCAACCCTGTCCTCCCAAGAATTGCATTATAGGTAGTGCTTGCCTTAATAACTAAGAAATTCAGCATTTGAGTGGATATTCGAGGTTCTTCGCCCATAGTCATTGGTGGTTGTATGATCCCCTCGATCCGAGACTCTACTCCATTAAAACCGTATATGGGCATGTTGGAGGGGGTTAACTGTGAATCACTGTATCCCATTTTCACATAGGCATCATAAAATAGGATGTCAACAGAAGAACCATTGTCTACCAAGACTCTTTTCACAGGAGAATTCCCTATGGTGGGGGTGATTACTAAGGGATCATCGTGGGGGAACCTCACCCCTTCTAGGTCGGAGTCGTCGAAGGTCAACGAGACCTCAGTCCTTGCCCTCTTAGGAGGTTCTCCTACAATGCTCATTACCTCCCGGGCATACGCCTTCCTGGAGTTTCGGGAGTTGCCTGCTGCAGTTGGCCCTCCTGATATTACGTTAATCACAGGCCCTCTAGGCTGATTGTTTCTTTCCTTGGGGTCTGAGTCCCTTCGTTTATCGTTCCTTCTATCGTCTCTAGCACCATCCTTGGTGTATTTTTCCAACTTCCCTCTTCTAATCAGAAATTCGATCTCGTCTTTTAACTGACGACAGTCATCAGTGTCATGTCCCACATCCCTATGGAACCGGCAGTATGCGCTCTTATTTCTCTTTTCAGGATCAGTCCTCAGTGGCTTCGGCCATCGAAGATCTTTACCCTTCTCAATGTCCATTAGTATCTGGCTACGGGCGGTGTTTAGCCTTGCATACTCGGTGAACCTGGCACCTCCTTTCTTCTTGGAGTCATTGGCGTCACCATTCTTCGCATACTTGGCATCAACAGTGTACTCGGTATCGCTGGATCGTTTTTTAGAATAGGCGTTCGAGGTCTGAAACCCTTGAGCTTTCCTCATACTTTCCTCAGCCTTGATATACTTTCCTGCTCTCTCTTGGAGCTCATTCATAGTTTCAGGGGCCCTCTTGGCTAACGATCTCCTGAAATTTTCATCAGAAGTCCCTTGCTGCAAGGCTATCATAGCTACCTTCTGATCTAGATCAGGAACTTTCAAGGCTTCCTTTGTGAACCTATTCATGTAATCCCTCAAGGATTCGTTCTTCCCTTGGTGCATGTTCATTAGCGAAGCTGAGCTCTTTTCATGAGTCTTGCTGCTAATGAATTGACCAATGAAGGCCCTGCTCAGATCCTTGAATGACCCAACAGAGTTTGGTGGTAGACGACTGAACCACCGCTGAGCGATGTCACTCAGGGTTTGGGGAAACGCCCTACACTTGATGGCATCGTTTACAGGCTGCAGCAACAGTGCATTAGAGAACGTGAGAACATGATTTGAGGGATCTCCCGTTACATCATAGGCCCTGATTGTCAGCATCTTAAACTTTCTTGATATCTTTTCATTCATAATATTCTCTGTGAAGGGGGTGTGGGATCATCAGGATCTCCAAGCGGTAATAAGTCTTGGGGATCAGCCCTAACATGACTTGTCCTTATTTGCCTCGGGGGCTCATCCAAATCTATTACAGAGGTGTTTCTCATCAACTCTCCAGCACCCTCCACTCTGGGGCGCTGTCGCCTTGCCAATGCCTTTTCCAGGTCTTTCCTTAGTCGTTGAGCTTCGGCTTCATGAGCGCGTATTCTTTCCTGAAGGTTCACGGAGTCATTACTTTGAGGCCCTCGGGACTGGGTACTTCTCCCTCCAAGGGGCTCCTTACCGAGTCGCTTCCTTCGTGGGTTAACATCTT
The DNA here is from genome assembly GCA_028671895.1 of Oenanthe sinensis. Taxonomy (NCBI): domain Eukaryota; kingdom Viridiplantae; phylum Streptophyta; class Magnoliopsida; order Apiales; family Apiaceae; genus Oenanthe; species Oenanthe sinensis. The sequence continues at coordinate 17,063,637 of CM053804.1, read as the reverse complement.
CGTCAAACGACTTCTCGTCATCAGTTGAGTAAGGTCCGGAGAAGTCCCGACTTCTTCGTTGTGAGGTATAGTGGGGCAACAGCCCTTGCTCATAAGGGGTCTCGTAGTTCCTTGGGAGCCCATAACGAGGATCAGGTGTTATAGCAGACGAGACCTGCATAGTAGGAGGAGCAACAAAAGTTGTATAAAGGGGTGGAATTACCTGGAGTGGAGGAGCTGAAGCATGAATTGATACTTCAGGGTTGGAAGGATGAACGACGATGCTAAGGGGTCCGGCGCGCCGGGTGCTTGCTTCAGGGTCTTCAACAGAGGTGGTTGGAACAACAGTTTGTTGCTCCTGAGTTGTAATAGGGGGAACAGTGGTGTCGGCAGCGGTGTCAGGGATCTCTCCTTCAAGGGTGCTTGCAGTACTTCATGTTCTTGCCATGGTTGTTATTCGTTTCCCACAGACGGCGCCAAATGTTACGGATCAAAAACGAGGTGTCTTTAATACGTAATTAATGCTAGGGTTTGAGAGAGCTTCAAGCTTTAATTGCTACACTAACGTTTCGTGACTTAGCTCAGATCCTCGTTAACTGCCTACGTATCTCAGTTCGTATGAGAATCAAGCCAAAACGTAGTTCTAATGTTGAGGGGTTAGGCCCTTTATATAGGTGCTTGAAGGCCTTGGAGTTAGATTAGGGTTAGGAGACTTGGGGGCCAAGTCTCCTATCAGCAGGGGTATCCAAAACCTTATAGGAATGAGAGTCCTTGTCGGACTCCTCCCACGTTTGGGCTCCTAGATCCTTCTAGGATGAAGGCCTTCAACAAGCTTTTTGGGCCTTTTCTGGGCCTTTATTAAATAATTACGAAATTAACTATTAAAAAGGGCTTACTGGGCCTATGCACGGAGCCTCGCGGACTGGACCCAACAATTCAGTTATTACATTCCTAGTTTGTTTCGAGGGCCTAAAACCTTTGGACCATACCAGGCCTAATAAATGCTATATTTATTATTTCTTTCAGGGCTATTTTTACCCATATCAAATAATTTAAAACATGTAAACATATAAATTCGAATTGTCATAAACTTAATTAAATAGAGATTTCTTAAATTCAAAAGTTAATATTCCTAAAATAGAATTATTAAAATTTTAATTTAGAAATAACTAAAAATTAAAGATAATTCAATTTGAATTACACAAGCATACAATAATAACATACATATTAATATATAATACACAGGTGGTTGATTGGAGATTTTTGAAAACCAAAAAAATTTTGTTCCATACTCTATTGCAGTTGTAATTTCCAAAAATTTAAAACCAACCCAATCACAATTCAATTAATGATAACAGCATACTAAGTATAATTCAGTCAGATATGCATATTAATATTGAGAATTGTAATTGCTACACATTTTTCCAGTGAGAACCAGTACATTAAATAAACAAGTCTGTACAACCAATTTCTCACTAAAAAATCACAACTTGTCTGATATAGAATCTCTCAGCCTGATTTCATGAATTGAAATCAACCAATTAATTCTAAATCACAGACTGTTATGCTTCTTGTTAACTACAGACAATGATGTAGCAGTTAACTACTTATGCTATATCGAATAATTACCATGAAGCATAACTGGTATACTTATGATAATTAATATTGATATTCATAAGATTATAAGTTAGACTGGAGTTCACAAGTCCTTTGGATATAAAAATTCAATAACTTGTGAATCCATACAACTCCTCGCAAACAAAAATTAATTTAAATTTAACATCCCTAATTCACTAACCAACCTAGAGAAAGTGAATTCGTCTAGTGGTTTCGTGAAGATGTCTGCAAGTTGTTATTCTGTGGGTACAAAATGCAACTCCACAATTCCATTTATGACATGCTCTCGTATAAAGTGATACATGTTATCAATATGCTTTGTCCGTGAGTGCTGAACCGGATTGTTGGTTATAGCTATGGCGCTTGTGTTGTCGCAGAATATTGGAATCTTGTTCAACATAAAGCCATAGTCTTGGAGTTGGTTTCTCATCCATAGGATCTGAGCACAACAGCTACCTGCTGCGATGTATTCTGCCTCTGCTGTTGAGGTAGACACTGAGTGCTGCTTCTTGCTATACCATGAGACCAATCTTCTTCCCAAGAATTGACAGCTTCCAGAAGTACTCTTCCTGTCAATCTTACAACCTGCAAAATTCGAGTCTGTATAGCCGATTAGGTCAAAACCAGTACCTTTAGGATACCAAATTCCCAAATTTGGAGTACCCTTCAGGTATCTAAAAATTCTTTTGACAGCTATAAGGTGAGACTCTTTTGGGTTAGCTTGGAACCGTGCACATAGGCAAGTTGAAAACATAATATCTGGCCTACTTGCAGTTAAGTAAATTAGAGATCCAATCATACCTCTGTAGCTTGTGATGTTGACAGATTTACCTGATTTGTCCTCATCAAGCTTTGTGGCAGTTGGCATTGGAGTCTTGGCTGGAGCTGATTCTTCAAGTCCATACATCTTTAGAAGATCTCTGATGTACTTTGCTTGGCAAATGAAGATCCCATCTTTCTTCTGACTCACTTGTAGTCCAAGGAAGAAAGTAAGCTCGCCCATCATACTCATCTCGTACCTACTCTGCATTAACTTAGCAAATCTCTTGCATAGCTCATCATTAGTAGAACCGAATATAATATCATCAACATACACTTGAACTAATATCAAATTATTTTTATGCATTTTATGAAAGAGAGTCTTATCTATAACACCTCTGATAAAACCATTTTCAATTAAAAATTCAGATAGTGTTTCATACCATGTTCGAAGCGCCTACTTGAGTCCATAAAGAGCTTTAAAAAGGAAGTACACAAAGTCCATATGATCTTTGTTCTCAAAACCCAGAGGTTGCTCTACATATACTTCTTCTTCCAGCTCCCCATTCAGGAATGCACTCTTCACATCCATTTGATAAACTTTAAAGTCTGAATGTGCTGCGAATGCCAATAGCATCCTGATGGCTTCAAGTCTTGCTACTGGTGCATAGGTCTTGTCATAATCTATTCCTTCTTCTTGAGAATACCCCTTAGCAACCAGTCTGGCCTTGTTCCTCGTAACAATGCCATTTTCATCCAACTTATTCCTGATTTGTCTTTAGGTCTGGGTACCAGTTTCCACACTTTCTGCCTATCAAATTGATTGAGTTCATCTTGCATCGCAATCACCCAATCTGGATCTTCTAGAACATCTTCAACCTTTTTAGGTTCTTCCTCTGATAGAAAACCAGAGTACATACATTCATTCTTTGTTGCTCTTCTAGTCCTCACACCACTCTCTGGGTCACCAATGATTAATTCAAAGGGATGATCTCTGTTCCATACCCTCTGTCTAGGCAGATTAGCCCTTGATGATTGTCCTTCTTCGTAGTTGTGTTGAAAGTGACTAGCTGATCCTTCTTCACCTCCCCCTGAGTTGCTGCCTTCATTATTTGATGATCCACCAGTTGAGCTAGCAGGTTCTGTAACAGACTGATTTTGAAATACAGACTGTGACTGTGACTGTGTGGTATTACCAACACTTCCATTGCTTTGCTCTGGATTATCAATCTTCGTGTATTCATGACTACCAAATGCAACACCAAGTACGTCTTCATCTCCTAAGTAGTATTCTGATAGATTTTCAATTTTCAAAGATTCAGAATCCTTATCTTTTTGAAGACTTGGGAGTTTGGTGTCGTCAAACGTTACATTAAGGCTTTCAATGACCTTATGAGTTTCAATCACATATACCCTGTACGTCTTAGACTCCAGTGAGTAACCAAGGAAAATCCCTTCATCTGCTTTAGCATCAAACTTGCCCAGATGTTCATCTTTCAATACATAGCATTTTCCACCAAACACATGAAAGTACTTCAGTGATGGCTTTCTGTTGGTCATAATCTCATAGGATGTCTTTTCTAAGTCTTTGTTGATTAGGGTTCTGTTCTGAGTGTAACAAGCTGTGTTGACTGCCTCTGCCAAAAAATATGTAGGTAGCTTTGACTGGCTTAGCATTGTCCTTGCTGCTTCAATCAAAGTCCTATTTTTCCTTTCTACCACTCCATTATGCCGTGGAGTTCTTGGGGCTGAGTATTGTCTTGAAATGCCTTGCTCCGTGCAGAATTCATTTAGAACTGCATTTCTGAATTCAGTTCCATTATATGATCTTATTGTCCGCACAGGCAATCCAGCTTCCACTTCAGTCTTTTTAATGTGATCGATTACCATTAGAGGTGCTTCATCCTTAGAATGCAAAAACAACACCCACGTGTACTTGGAGTAGTCATCGACAATCACTAATGCATATTTCTTCTTTGAAACTGACATGACATTAACCGGTCCAAACAGATCCATATGAATCAACTAGAGAGGTTCGCTGATGCTTGACATGTCCTTACTTCTATGTGATGCCTTCTTTGACTTACCCTTTTCACATGCTTCACAGAGTCCTTCTTGGTAGAATTCCATCTGTGGTAACCCTCTCACCAATTCTCTTCTAACTAAAGAATTCATTGCCTTAAAGTTCAGATGATATAGTTTTCTGTGCCATGACCAACTCAATTCAGAAGATGCTTTACTGTAAAAACAACTTGTTTCTCCTCTGCTTGCAGTGTTTAAGTCAGCTACGAACAGATTTCCTTTTCTTACTCCTTTAAGAGCAAGCTTTTCATCTTTCCTGTTGGTGATCAGACACTTTTCCTTCCTGAAGTCCACATTATATCCTTTATCTGTAAATTGACTGACGCTCAGCAAGTTGTGCTTCAGACCGTCAATAAGAGAGATATTTTCAATGATGACATTTCTAACTTCCAGACTACCATATCCCTTGATAAATCCTTTGCTGTCATCTCCAAAGGTTACAACTGGGCCGGTCTTCTCAACCACATTGGTCAGCAGGGACTTGTCTCCTGTCATGTGCCTTGAATATCCACTATCCAGAATCCACATGACTTTTTCATTAGTATCTATGCCCTGCAACCACAAAGTGATTAAGGTTTCTTTGGAACCCAAACTTGTTTGGGTCCAAGAAATTTAGAGGTTCTTGTAGATGGTGTAATAGGTTCAGTTTTCACATCTTTAAGTTCTACTTTGACTGAACTCGAATCATGTTCCTTTGCCTTGACAGATTTGTCTTTTGGCTTAGGAGATTGAGTCTCCTTCCTAACTTTAGGAGGACTAGCAGTCTTTGCACTTACCTTTTTCTTATTCATGCTTCTTTCTATGCCTATGCAATTACTAGAAGTAGATGCATTCATCAAATTGAAATAAGCATTCATAATATTAAAAGCACATGGCATACATCCAGTAATACCACAAGGCAAATGAGAACTATTCATGCTAAACATGTTCTGCACAACAAGAATATTAGATTCTACTTTAACCTTATTACATGCATGACTAAGGTGTCCAGCAGAATTGTAATTAGTACACAATTTCCTAGGTGCAGTGGGTGCGGGTGTAGCAGAATTAGCAATTTTAACACCTACTTTCCCATTCCTATTACTCTTTGACTTGTTCTTGTTACCACCTAATTCAGTTTTAGCAGATTCAGTTTTAACTGGCTCATTAGGTGTAACTTCTTCTACATTATTTTCCTCAACTTCTTTCTCTTTTAACTTATCCTCAACAAGCATTTCTTGTTTCCATACGATAGTATCTTCGTCTAAGGGTTCTGAGAGTGGGAGCTTAAAGACAGGATTACTACTCTTCTTAATGACAAAAGGAACATTTTCATTTTCTAATAAAATAGTACTAGAAGCATTGAAAATTATATTCCTTTTATCCTTCTTGTTTTTCCTTTTATGTTCATCGTAGTCAAAGCCTATACATGTCTTATTATCTAAGCTCTGCTTATCCATTATGTCTTTAGCAATATTAGCTGAGTTCTTAAAAGCTTCCAATTTTAACTCTAGCTCAGAAATCTTAGCCATAAGTGTTGTCTCAACCTCTGCATTATAGTTAACCTTATTCTCCAAATATTCATTTCTTTCCTTAAGGTTATTAACTGTGATTCCTACAAGCTCTAGTTGTTCCTTTTCAGATTCTAGCTTTTTAATCTTCGCAACTAGTCTAGCATTTTCTGCTTCAGAAGCTAGCATGCTTGTATAAATGTTAAACATCTCTATACTCAAGTCATTAACAGTATTTTTATATTCAGATAGAGACATATCTACAGTGGTGAGAATAGGTACCTGTACTGATGATGGAGATTCTTCTAAAGTGTCTGCCATTAATGCAAGATTTCCATATTCTTCTTCTTCAGAATCTGTGTCATCCTAGCTTCTACCTTCAACAATGTAAGCCTTGCCTTGTTGTTTTGCAACCAAAGCATCCAATCTCTATTTTAACTTCTCATTCTCCCTTTTTAACTCATCATAGCTTTTCTTCTCGTAGAAACTCTTCTTCTCATAAACCTTAATGTCTTTTGCTTGTTTCGGTTTGTTACATTCAGTGACGAAATGCCCTAGTTCATTGCAGTTGTAGCACTGAAACTTACTACGGTCTACCATGTTTGACTTGTAACCACCTCTTGAGTTGGATCCCGAAAATGATCCTGTCTTCTGAAATCTGCTACCAAAACTTTTCTTGTACTTGGGATTCCTTCTGAATCTTATATGCTTGAAACGCCCTGCCAAGTACGCCATAGATTTGTCTTCCATCTCATCAAGCTCTTCCAATGTATAAAAATCATCTTCCTCTTCAGCTTGTGATTCTGTAGCCATTTCAGCTTCAATGATCAATTCTCTACCAATCTTGGTTTCAACAACCTTTGCTTCAGAAGTTTTCACTTCATTTGCCACAAGAGTTGTGGTCTTCATTAGTGTTGCACTCTTACTGTCCACTGAGCCGGAACCATAGATAATCAACCTCTATTCTTGTTCCATTTCATAAGTCTTCAATTTTCCATATAGCTTTTCAAGGGGAATGGTATTGAAGTTGTCCCTTTCTCTAATTGAAGAAACCTTATGCTCAACATGATGTGGAAGAGTCAACATAAACTTCCTGTTCATTTCCCTTAATGGATAGTTCTTCCCCTGGATACTCAACTCATTTAATAATTTATTATATCGCTCAAAGACTTGAGTGATTGTTTCTCCAGGAGTAGATTTGAATGCTTCATATCTTGATGTAAGTATATCCAACCAGTTCTCTTTTACTTCTTCTGTTCCTTCCATAATTAGTTCGATGGTTTCCCACATGTGCTTTCCAGATATACAATTTAGAATTTGATGGCACATGTCTTCATCCATTGAGTCAACAATAATCAACTGAAGGCCTATGTCCAATGCAATAATTTCTTTCTCTGTATCAGTGAACTCTGTAGAATCCTTTGGAGTAGACCTTTGAGGAACTCTTACTCCGTCCATTGTAGATTCAGAAATCATCTTCATTGGTACAAATGGTCCGTTCTCTAAGATACCCATGTACAACAGATTTGCAGCCTTAATAAACAGGGTCATCTTCTTTTTCCAGAGATTATAATTCGCTCTATCAAACTGAGGAACCTTAATACTTCCTATTTTCTGAGAACTCATGATATTGAACTTTTCAAAATTATTTAAAGTTCAAAAAATTTCTGAGTGAAATATTTTGAAAATTAAAAAATTCGCGAAAAATTCCAGAAGCTTAATACTGAAGTCCGAACAATAGATCCTGATTTGTAAACTCAATCAGTAAGCTCTGATACCAATTGTTAGTCCCAAATATCGTAGAAGGGGGGTTGAATACGATATTGTCCAATTTTAACTCTGTTCCATTATCTGATCTGATTGCCCGGATAGTTGACTTTGAATCTAACTCAATCAGCTTTATTTGATCAATCACCAAATGTGGAGTTTCATCCTTAGAGTTCAAGAATAAAACCCACGTGTACTTTGTGAAGTCATCCACAATCACTAAGGCATATTTCTTCCTTGACATAGACAGTATATTTACTGGACCAAATAAATCCATGTGTAGGAGTTGAAGTGGTTCAGTGATGTTTGTAGTGTCTGTGCCTCTATGACTTGCTTTCTTTGACTTCCCTTTCTGACATGCCTCACACAATCCTTCTTGTGTAAATTTTATCGGAGGCAGTCCTCTCACTAAATCCCTCTTGACTAAAGAGTTCATTGTTTTAAAATTCAGATGTGAGAGTTTCTTGTGCCATAGCCAACTTTCTTCTGATGAAGCCTTTGAGTAGAAACAGTTTGCTTCATCTTCAGTTCCTGAGTTGAGATCGGCTACGTACAAGTTTCATTTCCTTACTCCACGCAAGGCCAGTTTGTCATATTTAGAATGAGCTATTAAGCATTTCTCATTAAAAAGTTTACTTTGTACCCTTTATCACAAAATTGACTGACGCTGAGTAGATTGTGCTTAAGTCCTTCCACTAAAGAGACGTTTTCAATGATAGCATTTCCGGTATTTAACTTGCCATATCCCGTAGTCATTCCTTTGATGTTATCTCCAAAGGTGACGATTGGGCCAGCTCTTTCAACCACGTTTGATAGCAGGGCTCTATCTCCGGTCATATGCCTTGAAGATCCGCTGTCCAGGATCCATATAACTCGGTTTACCTATTTAACTCCCTGCAAATATCAAACGGATTAATTCATCTTCGGAGCCCAAAATTGATTGGGCCCGGCATACTTAAAGAATTGACCTTTATCAGCTTTGACAACAGATCCTTTTCGAATAAAAATATCATCCTTCTTGACTGTTCCTACCTTCCTATAAACAATCCTAACAACTTTCTGTTTAGACTTAGGAATATATGTTTCCTTCTTGACAGGTGAAGGAATCGCAGTCTTGGATTTTGTAAATTTATTATTGATGTGTTGTCTAGGTGTCATGTTCTCTTTATTAGCAATCATGTGTTTGAAATAAGCAGTATTACATTAAAGGCACATAACATACAATTTAAAATACCACAAGGTTTATGGCATACATCAATAATAGGCATGTTATTCAAAACAGTAGGTGTTTTAACAGTTTCTACTTTAACTTTATCAGCAGTTTTAAAGTTCTCAGTAGAATGATATTTGTTGTTACTATTCCTACTATTAACAAACGTATTAGGTCTGTCCACATTATTCTTTAAGTTTTTAGCACCTATACCAGGTTTGGGGAAATCAGAAGTTCCCACATGTGACGCCCCCAGACCCGGGGTCGGAGATCCAGGTCGTCACTGTCCAATTTCCAGTATATACACACACTTGTAGTCCAACAATAGCAAAACACAATATAAAAATCACAAAATAACAACATATCGGTGACCCCAACACCTTATCACACACACACACGAGCCATAGTCTCAGAAACGGGGTTTCATAATTTACATCATTATATCTTAACTGATACATAATAGAGTTATCACAAGATGGGGTTGCACTGCTAGCTAAAGCTCCTTGAGGAAACTATGCCGCAGTCAAAAGTAAATTAACTTACATCTGTTCCATATACTTACATAAGTCATATCTATAGATAAACCTGACTAGTAGAAGCTGGAAGCCTATCCTACTAAGCCTCCCTACCTCAGGTACCGTAAAGCGGAATCTCTCATAGGGGGTCCTTGCCCTGGTGACCCGCTTGCGCAAGGTGCGGTGTACTCGACTGGGCATGATCTGCAACTGTAAGGTAGGAACAACAACGGAAAATAACAAGCAAGAATGAGCTACAAACGCTCAGCAAGTAATAGGTAACAGTATAACAAGGTACTGAAACAATAACAGAGTACAATATCAAGATATCAGTGAAACTGACAAGTGCAAGTAAAACAATACTCAAAGCAATCAACAAACTCAAAATTGAGTATATTCCCCGTTAACACTATCGGTAACTCAGCACCTAGGCTTTCGTTACAGTGCAACGTCAAATTCCAATTGGAAGAAACGGGATTAATCTGGAGATTTTTCAACGCCCTATTGTACGCGATGATCAGTCGCCTTGTACAATAGAAAAACCAGTCACTTTCTCTACTAGTAGAAGGACAACCCCTTATCGGGACGTCACCCTAGGCAACACATGGGCCTTTAGTTTACGGCTGGGTCGTGCGTCACCGACCTCTTACGCAACCTTACTCCAGTCCCTGATGAATACTTAAACATTCATTAAACCTAGAAGGAAATTTAATCAAGCCTTCTAGAATAACAACAATCCACTCTAGGATTTCAATCAACTGTTAAGGAAGGGAATTCAATACCACCTTCCAGAACAACAACAATCCATCACAGGATTTCAATCAACAGATAAGGAAGGGAATTTAATACAACCTTCCAGAACAACAACGACAATCCATCACAGGATTTCAATCAACAGATAAGGAAGGGAATTTAATACAACCTTCCAGAACAACAACGACGATCCATCACAGGATTTCAATCAACAGATAAGGAAGGGAATTTAATACAACCTTCCAGAACAACAACGACCTATTGTAAGATTTCAATATCTGACAATAGCTTGGCTCCCGAAACGAGGTGGGAGTACTCTCGAAACATCTGGGTTGACTCTCAGTCAACGAATTTAACAAGACAGAAACTCTTGAATCAAGGAGACTCAAGAACGCGACCGGGGAGCCGCTAATACTAGCTAAAATAGACTCCACAAAACATTACCGTTTTTGGGGTGAAACCATGGGCCACGAGGCACCAATACAACTGGAAGGAATATCGGAGTCGGACGTTACCTCCCGAACCTGGAGTTATCGACTCAGAATAAATACAAAATATCCGAGTCATCGCTCACCGTTTATTATTTAATGAAAAATAATATATTTAAAGAAATTTAGACAACTCCAGAATATTTTTAAAGAACAAATAAATATTTTATTAATATTTAAGAGGCCCAGAATAGTCCTCGAAAAATATTAAAAAGGAGTTAAAAGAATTAAAATATTTAATCCCAATATAATCAAGATTATTTAATATTTAAACAATCTTAAATGATTCAACATATTTAAATAATATTTAATCCATATTAAATAATATTTAAATAAACCAAAACGTGTTGAAAGTATTTAATCAGTAGTTAAATACTTTTAATATCCCAAAATATTTAAATAGTATTTAATCGACATCAAATAATATTTAAATAATTTCATATGCCCTGAAAGTATTTACTTAACCTTTAAATACTTTCTATATTCTTTAAATAATATTTAATAAACTAAATATTATTTAAAATAATAAACCTCGACTAACCGTCGAGACACGCTAGACTACTCCCGGTCGACCATCGAGCACCAACAAGATATGCTCGACACCGATTCAGTTATACGAACTGAAGAATAAACGTCCTTTAACTTTTTAAGAAGTTCAGAGGAGTCTCAGGGTTAGGTTGGAAGGATCTAGTCCTACTCACAAGGATCTACCTTAAACAACCTATGCATACATATGTCATACATTAGAATCAATGTGACAAAGTGTCAGATACTTGCCTGTAGGTTTCTGTGGATGTAGACTCCTCCCTTGTTTCGTCCGAGTATCTACGAACAAAAACAATTCACTTTTAGCTATACGAGTATTTCTTAATCGTTCTATTAACATATACTCGTATAACTACCTTATTCATTCCAAACGACATATAATAAACAAGTCGATTAGCTCATAGCATTCTTATGTCATCACACGACATTTTTCGTTGAGGGTGCGTTTTCTAGTTTAGCCTCAAACGTCATTTTATAAAAGGGAAGTAGCTAGAATCAAAACATTAACATTTCCCTTAACTTTTCATTCACAGCACTTAGATTCAAACAATTTTCATAAATCAGATTTTAATCTTTTTAACCCAATTCTTCTTTCCAAGTCTTCACACATGCGCCTACTATTTAAAATAAAAAGCTCAAGATTTATGGAGTAGCCTAACTAGGCTGATCATCCATTTCAAGTTAGTCAAAAACAGGGCAGCTGAGTTTACTGCCTAGTCTTACTATTTTGGCCATAACTTTTGACTCAAAACTCCGTTTGACGCAAAATTAGCGCACAAACGATCTAGAGACCGATATCTATCCAACCATATAAAGAAGTCATCAATCAAGGCAGTCTAGCCCCTTCGGGTTCTATGAACAGTTAACTGGCAGAAACAATTTTGCATGGTTCTGTTTGTATGTTCATTGTTTCCCCTGTTTTAAACTCATTTTATTCTACTCAAATGACCACCACAAATTTAACATTACTACTTGGGAATGTATTCAAGACATCCCAAGCCCAAACACAATTTAATAACACTCTCAATATTACCAATAATTTAGCCAACTGCAGCACCACTGCTGGACAGCCTTTGACAGCATTTTACTACTTTGTAAACAATGCTTCACTTACTCTTCTTTCAACCACAATTCTCCACCAAAACACATCCATATTACATACTTATAAACTTTAACCAATTCATCACTATATTGTATAATCATAGCCACAAAGCAAGCACCAAAGCATACACTTAACTCCTTACATAGCATGCTTTAACCATATGACTCACCAAGCTAGGGTTTACATATAATCAAGCTTCCCATGCTTATTAACACTACCCATAGCTTAAATAACCATTAACAAGTGCTAGCAAGGCTTAAGAACTCATAAAACAATTATTCAAGAATTTATCCAAAATCAAAATCACTATTCATGCTCTTGAACTTTTAGGAAAATCACAAGATTCCATGGACAACTTTGCATGAAATTAAAGTATGATGAGCACAAGGAGACTACCTTTCTTTTAAGCTATTTTGCAAGGCAATCAACCAAGTGTAGCTTGAGTTCTTGATTTTTCTTTCTTCTTTCTTCTCCACCTTGGCCGATGGTTCTTCTCTTGCTAGCTAGTGTTGCTGATTTTTTTTTTTTTCTTTTTGTTTTCTTTGTTAAGTCAAGTACTTGCCCCTTTGGTTTTATTTAAAGAATAAGTCATGGTCTTCTTTGACTTTGACTTAATACTACTAGCATTTCTTAAACCTTAAATCAAATGCAAGTATTTATATTTTTAACAATCCATGTCAAAATAAAATAAGCTCTTTAATAACTCTTGAAAATCCTTAGATTTTCAATTTCGTAATAATTCATGACGATAAATTTAATCTTTATCTCATTCCGGCAATTTTAATAATTTGATTGCCCAACAAAACCTTATTCCATAATTATCATCCAGTACATACTTTTAATAACAACGTTTTAAAAAGTACCTGGATTTTAGGGATATTACAGTCTCCCCTCCTTAAAAGGATTCCGTCCCGGAATCTAGCTTGAAAACAGGTGAGGGTACTTTTCCTGCATTACACTTTCTAGTTCCCATGTGGATTCTTCAGTGTTCTGGTTTCTCCACAGAACTCTTACTAACTTGACTACTTTGTTCCGGAGAACTTGCTCCTTTCGGTCTAAAATTTCCACTGGTCGTTCCACATAGGTCAGATCCGGTTGCAGATCTACCTGCTCATATTCTATCACATGCCTGGCATCTGCATTATACTTCCTCAGCATTGACACATGAAACACATTATGAACTTGCTGTAGGTTTGGAGGTAGGGCCAACTCATAGGCTACCTTCCCAATACGTCTTAAGATTTCAAATGGTCCAATAAATCTCGGACTCAACTTTCCCTTCTTACCAAACCTCATTAAACCTTTCCATGGGGATACTTTCAGAAGTACTGAATCTCCCACCGCATACTCTCTGTCTTTTCTGGCCTGATCGGCATACTTTCTTTGCCGGTCCTGGGCGGCTATCAATCGTTTCCGAATGAGCTCTATTGTCTCTCTCGTCTGCTGGACCAACTCGGGTCCCAACATCTTTCGCTCTCCTACCTCTTCCCAACACAAGGGAGATCGACACTTTCTGCCATACAAGGCTTCGTAAGGGGGCATCCCTATGCTGGCATGATAGCTATTATTGTAGGCAAACTCAATTAACGGCAAATGATCATCCCAACTGCCTTTGAAGTCTATAGCACAGACTCTCAACATATCTTCCACTGTTTGGATGGTCCGCTCACTTTGCCCATCGGTTTGTGGGTGATACGCGGTGCTCATATTCAGTTTTGTTCCCAAGCATTCTTGGAAGCTTCTCCAAAATCTCGAATTGAACCTTGGGTCTCTATCATACACAATACCCACGGGAACACCATGACGTACCACTATTTCCTTTAAATATAGCTCAACTAATCGGTCAACTGAATACCTCTCATTAATAGGAAGGAAATGTGCTGACTTCGTTAACCGATCTATTATTACCCAAATGACATCATGGTTCGCTTTTGTTCTTGGTAGCCCTACGACAAAATCCATCGCAATGTGCTCCCATTTCCATTCCGGAATTTCTAGAGGTTGCAACAGTCCACTGGGTCTTTGGTGTTCTGCCTTCACTTTCTGACAGGTCAGACACTTGCTTACCCATTCAGCGATATCTCTTTTCACGTTCGGCCACCAATAATACTCTTTCAGATCCTTATACATTTTGGTACCTCCTGGGTGAATAGAAAATCTTGAATTGTGTGCCTCCTGCAACACTTCATCTTTTAGTTCCTGGACATCTGGAATCCAAATTCTGTTATTAAATCTCAGGATTCCTTTCTCGTCCCTAACGCATCTTCGTTCATCTCCATTCACCTTGGTACTTCCCTCTTCCATCACCTTTTCTTGACATATTCTTATCTTTTCAATTAATTCAGGCTCTACTCGGATTTCCATCAGCAACTCCGTGTCTTTCTCAGGAAATTTTACTTCCAGTTCCATCTTTTCAAATTCCCGCACTAACTCTTCCGAAGAAATCATCATCTTTAACCTTTCTTTTCTACTTAGGGCATCAGCCACCACATTGGCTTTCCCAGGGTGATAGTTGATGGAACAATCATAATCCTTAATTAATTCTAACCACCTTCTCTGCCTCATGTTTAACTCCTTCTGAGTAAATATATACTTAAGGCTCTTATGGTCGGTGTAAATCTCACACCTCTCTCCATAAAGATAATGCCTCCAGATCTTTAAAGCGAAAACTATCGCAGCTAATTCCAGATCATGGGTTGGATACCTTGACTCATACTCTTTCAGTTGCCTAGATGCATACGCAATCACCTTGCCATGTTGCATCAATACACAGCCCAACCCTTTGTGCGACGCGTCGCTATAAATCACAAAATCTCCTTTCTCATCAGGTAGGGCTAGCACTGGCGCAGTGACCAATCTCTTCTTCAGTTCTTGAAAACTTGCTTCACATTTATCCGTCCATTCGAATTTCTCAGTCTTGCGGGTGAGCCTTGTCAGTGGAGTAGCTATCTTGGCAAAATCCTGCACAAACCTCCGATAGTATCCGGCTAGTCCCACAAAACTTCTTACTTCTGTTGGCGTTGTTGGCCTCTCCCAGTTGGAAATAGCTTCAATCTTAGCAGGGTCCACTAACACGCCTTTATTACTAATCACGTGGCCCAAAAATTGAACCTCTTTCAACCAAAACTCACACTTCGAGAACTTAGCATACAACTTCTCTCTTCTCAATATTCCCAAAACCGTTCTCAGGTGCTCTTCATGTTCTTCCGACGTCCTTGAATAAACCAAGATATCATCAATAAAGACTATCACAAACTTATCTAAATATTTCTTGAAAACTCTGTTCATCAAGTCCATAAAAGCTGCAGGGGCGTTGGTTAACCCAAAGGACATTACCAAAAACTCATAATGCCCATATCGGGTGCGGAACGCTGTCTTTGGTACATCCTCAGGCTTGATCTTCAATTGGTGGTATCCAGTCCTCAGATCAATCTTTGAAAAGTAGACCGCATCTTTTAGCTGGTCAAATAGATCATCGATCCTGGGTAAAGGGTATTTATTTTTTATGGTTAGCTTGTTAAGTTCCCGATAGTCTATACATAACCTCATACTCCCATCCTTTTTCTTAACGAATAACACTGGTGCACCCCATGGGGACACACTTGGTCGAATCAAACCTTTATCCAACAACTCCTGTAGTTGGGTAGCTAACTCCTTCATTTCCACAGGGGCTAATCGATAAGGAGCCTTTGATACCGGCGCCGTTCCTGGCGCTAATTCGATAGTAAATTCTATATCTCTGTCAGGTGGTAGCCCCGGAAGATCTTCTGGAAACACATCCTCAAATTCCCTAACCACGGTTATGTCACTTATACCTGGTACACTCTTTTCTTGGTCTACTACATAGGCCAAATAGGCCTCACACCCTTGGCGCAACAACCTCTTAACTTGCATCCGGGTTAAGAACTTCTTGGTCTGCCTCTGCCCTCGAAATACTATTTCTTTCCGATTAGGTAACTTCATCCTTACCTTCTTTCCCTTACAATCTATGCTAGCTCCACAACTGGCCAGCCAATCCATTCCTAATATGACATCAAATTCTCCCAGCACAAAAGGAATTAAGTCAACACTGAATCGATGTCCTTCTATTTCTAGCTCACAGTTAGCGCATATTTGGCTGACAGGAATGACTTCCCGATTAGCTATTTCTACTTGTAGGGAGTCTCTTAGCGGTTGCACTCTAAGATTCCAGTTATTCACAAAATCTTGAGAAATAAAAGACTTGGTTGCTCCAGAATCAAATAAAACATTTGCATGGATGGAATTGAGTAAAAGTGTACCTGCAATTACATCGGTGTGCTTTACCGCATCCCTCACAGTCATGTTAAAAGTTCGGGCCTTAGGAGTCCTATTAGAGGCGACTCCACTTTGCTTTGACATAGTTGGCGCAGGTACCCGACAGTCCTTCTTCACATGCCCTACCTGGCCACACTTAAAACAGGTCATATTCCTTTGGGGACAATCTCTAGCATAATGCCCCTCCCGATGACACTTATAACACGTCACTTTCCCTGGGCTGCACCCGCCCAGATGCTTCTTTCCACATTTCTGGCAATCTGGCAATGGGGGTCGGGATTGGTTTGAATACCTTACCCCGGACTGTCTGCCTCCCGGGCTGACACTCACACTGTCCGCCCTCCTGGTTTCAAAACTTCTCCTAGACTGAGATCCTGGCCCACGACTAGCTTTGCTAGGATGCTTTCCCGATGATGATCCTCCCTTCAGGCTTTCCGCCTTTCTCTTATTTTCTTCTCTATTTCTTTGCACTTGATCACCACCGGCCTCCACAATCGAGGCTTTCTGTACCAACGTGGCATAATCAGTCAATTCAAATATAGCCACCCGATTCTGAATCCACTGCTTGAGCCCTTGCTGAAATCTTCTGGCTCGCTTCTCTTCTGTGTTTACAAAGTCTGGTACAAACCGGGACAACTCCGTAAACTTGGCTTCGTACTCAGTCACCGTCAGATTATTCTGTTTTAATTCTAAAAACTTCAACTCCATTTGACTTTCCATAAACTTGGGAAAATATTTCTCCAAGAACAACTGAGTGAACCTCTCCCAAGCTATCACTCCTTCTCCTTCCATACTCTTCTTAGCTTCCCACCAGAAATTGGCCTCCCCTTTTAGGAGGTAAGTGGCGAAGACTGTTTTCTGTTCCTCTTCTACTTGCAATATTTCGAACGATTTTTCCATTTCTTTTAGCCAAGCCCTTGCCTCTACAGGGTCAGCACTCCCTTGAAACTCAGGCGGCCTCAAGGACTTAAAAGCACGAAAAGCATTTGCTACCACATTACGGGGAGCTGGAGGTGGTTGAGCCGGGTTAGGGTTGACATGCTGCCTTAAAAAGTTCACGAATAAATTCATGGGGTCTGCATTCTGATTTTCCCCTTGATCTTGGGGTTCCCCCTGCTCACTCTGATCCTGATTTTGACTATGTTCAGAATCACCTGAACTCACATGATCACCCTCTTCATACCCTGCACTCTCACGAATGCCCTGCTCACTTGGCTCTTCCTGGGCCTCAGGGTGTAACCTTGTGTTTCTTCTTGGTGGCATGATTCTGGCACAATCAAACAATATCAATTAATTACCGCCGGACTAGATTACTCCGACACTTGTTACAAAGAACAATCACATAAGTAATGAGTGCCAATTACAACATTATCCAATTTTCACAGTTATACAATGGTTCTCATTCAATTTCTGTATCAAACCAGAGTGCATATAACACTAAAAACAAAATCAACGACAACTGAAAAGAACTGATCATCATATATAAACATCATTTTTGGTTACATCTTTTGTCACTGAGTCAGAATACATTCCAAAAGTTTAGTCAACTACGCTATCCTCTAGTCAGAACGGGAATACTGATATATACATCAAAAGTTAATCCCTCAAAAACTGGCACCACTATACATATATAGTGCCATGTCTAGTACTAGAAGACTACGTCATCATATACACATCATCTAAATCTCCCGCGAACCAAGTCCCGGACCTGCCCCAACATACTATCTACCATCGCATCTACCTCGTCACCTCCCATCGGTCCCCCGCCCAAAGGCGTCCTCATCTCCTGAAATGCTCGTGCCCACATCCGGATACCGATGAAGCCAAGCTCCACGTCCTGGGGAATGCCGTATGTAGGAGGGCCACTCGGTGGAATACCGACTCTAGGTAGACCACCCGATGGTCCAGAGGGTCCCGGCAACATCCGGTCCACAATACGCCTGAGCTCGTCAATTCGACCAGCTGAGGCATCCCGCTCTCTCATGAGCGCAGACACTACCCAAGGAGGTATCGACTCCTCGGCAACAGGTGGAGGTGGAGGTGGTGGAGTAGGTGGCGGTGAAGGGGATACTGGCGGTAGTGGGGGCGAATCAAGGGGAGCATCCTCTGGCTCTGCCGGCTCTGGGGTCAGCTCCTCAAATCCCTCGTCCTCGGATGGTATCGGACTGAGAGGAGGTAGGGGTGGAAACACTACCTGAGGTGGCACCATAGGAATATCTATAAATACTGTACCAGAGGGTCCAGCCTGGTCAGTGGGTGGACAGATGGGTGCTGGAACAGCAGGTGGCACTGGGGCCTCTACAGGAATCTCTGCCGGTACCTCAACTGGAATCTCGGCAGGCACTGCAACTGGAACCTCTACTGGTGCCTCTACCGGAGCCTCCTCCGGAATCTCCTCCGGATCCTCCTCAGGATCATCGTCCTCAGTATCAGCCTCACCCAGCAACTCTAAATCCCGCTGGGCCTCGTACACCTCGGAATCAGGTATCTACAATACAACAACCACTCGTTACTACCAGATCTTAATAAGTTCCCTTTTGTGGGTTTTACTCATATAAAGCTTTTAGGTTTATTTTAATAGGCGCAACGTCCTTTCACCTCTCATTTCTGAGTACTATAACTTAGGGCTCTGATACCACTTCTGTGACGCCCCCAGACCCGGGGTCGGAGATCCAGGTCGTCACTGTCCAATTTCCAGTATATACACACACTTGTAGTCCAACAATAGCAAAACACAATATAAAAATCACAAAATAACAACATATCGGTGACCCCAACACCTTATCACACACACACACGAGCCATAGTCTCAGAAACGGGGTTTCATAATTTACATCATTATATCTTAACTGATACATAATAGAGTTATCACAAGATGGGGTTGCACTGCTAGCTAAAGCTCCTTGAGGAAACTATGCCGCAGTCAAAAGTAAATTAACTTACATCTGTTCCATATACTTACATAAGTCATATCTATAGATAAACCTGACTAGTAGAAGCTGGAAGCCTATCCTACTAAGCCTCCCTACCTCAGGTACCGTAAAGCGGAATCTCTCATAGGGGGTCCTTGCCCTGGTGACCCGCTTGCGCAAGGTGCGGTGTACTCGACTGGGCATGATCTGCAACTGTAAGGTAGGAACAACAACGGAAAATAACAAGCAAGAATGAGCTACAAACGCTCAGCAAGTAATAGGTAACAGTATAACAAGGTACTGAAACAATAACAGAGTACAATATCAAGATATCAGTGAAACTGACAAGTGCAAGTAAAACAATACTCAAAGCAATCAACAAACTCAAAATTGAGTATATTCCCCGTTAACACTATCGGTAACTCAGCACCTAGGCTTTCGTTACAGTGCAACGTCAAATTCCAATTGGAAGAAACGGGATTAATCTGGAGATTTTTCAACGCCCTATTGTACGCGATGATCAGTCGCCTTGTACAATAGAAAAACCAGTCACTTTCTCTACTAGTAGAAGGACAACCCCTTATCGGGACGTCACCCTAGGCAACACATGGGCCTTTAGTTTACGGCTGGGTCGTGCGTCACCGACCTCTTACGCAACCTTACTCCAGTCCCTGATGAATACTTAAACATTCATTAAACCTAGAAGGAAATTTAATCAAGCCTTCTAGAATAACAACAATCCACTCTAGGATTTCAATCAACTGTTAAGGAAGGGAATTCAATACCACCTTCCAGAACAACAACAATCCATCACAGGATTTCAATCAACAGATAAGGAAGGGAATTTAATACAACCTTCCAGAACAACAACGACAATCCATCACAGGATTTCAATCAACAGATAAGGAAGGGAATTTAATACAACCTTCCAGAACAACAACGACCTATTGTAAGATTTCAATATCTGACAATAGCTTGGCTCCCGAAACGAGGTGGGAGTACTCTCGAAACATCTGGGTTGACTCTCAGTCAACGAATTTAACAAGACAGAAACTCTTGAATCAAGGAGACTCAAGAACGCGACCGGGGAGCCGCTAATACTAGCTAAAATAGACTCCACAAAACATTACCGTTTTTGGGGTGAAACCATGGGCCACGAGGCACCAATACAACTGGAAGGAATATCGGAGTCGGACGTTACCTCCCGAACCTGGAGTTATCGACTCAGAATAAATACAAAATATCCGAGTCATCGCTCACCGTTTATTATTTAATGAAAAATAATATATTTAAAGAAATTTAGACAACTCCAGAATATTTTTAAAGAACAAATAAATATTTTATTAATATTTAAGAGGCCCAGAATAGTCCTCGAAAAATATTAAAAAGGAGTTAAAAGAATTAAAATATTTAATCCCAATATAATCAAGATTATTTAATATTTAAACAATCTTAAATGATTCAACATATTTAAATAATATTTAATCCATATTAAATAATATTTAAATAAACCAAAACGTGTTGAAAGTATTTAATCAGTAGTTAAATACTTTTAATATCCCAAAATATTTAAATAGTATTTAATCGACATCAAATAATATTTAAATAATTTCATATGCCCTGAAAGTATTTACTTAACCTTTAAATACTTTCTATATTCTTTAAATAATATTTAATAAACTAAATATTATTTAAAATAATAAACCTCGACTAACCGTCGAGACACGCTAGACTACTCCCGGTCGACCATCGAGCACCAACAAGATATGCTCGACACCGATTCAGTTATACGAACTGAAGAATAAACGTCCTCTAACTTTTTAAGAAGTTCAGAGGAGTCTCAGGGTTAGGTTGGAAGGATCTAGTCCTACTCACAAGGATCTACCTTAAACAACCTATGCATACATATGTCATACATTAGAATCAATGTGACAAAGTGTCAGATACTTGCCTGTAGGTTTCTGTGGATGTAGACTCCTCCCTTGTTTCGTCCGAGTATCTACGAACAAAAACAATTCACTTTTAGCTATACGAGTATTTCTTAATCGTTCTATTAACATATACTCGTATAACTACCTTATTCATTCCAAACGACATATAATAAACAAGTCGATTAGCTCATAGCATTCTTATGTCATCACACGACATTTTTCGTTGAGGGTGCGTTTTCTAGTTTAGCCTCAAACGTCATTTTATAAAAGGGAAGTAGCTAGAATCAAAACATTAACATTTCCCTTAACTTTTCATTCACAGCACTTAGATTCAAACAATTTTCATAAATCAGATTTTAATCTTTTTAACCCAATTCTTCTTTCCAAGTCTTCACACATGCGCCTACTATTTAAAATAAAAAGCTCAAGATTTATGGAGTAGCCTAACTAGGCTGATCATCCATTTCAAGTTAGTCAAAAACAGGGCAGCTGAGTTTACTGCCTAGTCTTACTATTTTGGCCATAACTTTTGACTCACAACTCCGTTTGACGCAAAATTAGCGCGCAAACGATCTAGAGACCGATATCTATCCAACCATATAAAGAAGTCATCAATCAAGGCAGTCTAGCCCCTTCGGGTTCTATGAACAGTTAACTGGCAGAAACAATTTTGCATGGTTCTGTTTGTATGTTCATTGTTTCCCCTGTTTTAAACTCATTTTATTCTACTCAAATGACCACCACAAATTTAACATTACTACTTGGGAATGTACTCAAGACATCCCAAGCCCAAACACAATTTAATAACACTCTCAATATTACCAATAATTTAGCCAACTGCAGCACCACTGCTGGACAGCCTTTGACAGCATTTTACTACTTTGTAAACAATGCTTCACTTACTCTTCTTTCAACCACAATTCTCCACCAAAACACATCCATATTACATACTTATAAACTTTAACCAATTCATCACTATATTGTATAATCATAGCCACAAAGCAAGCACCAAAGCATACACTTAACTCCTTACATAGCATGCTTTAACCATATGACTCACCAAGCTAGGGTTTACATATAATCAAGCTTCCCATGCTTATTAACACTACCCATAGCTTAAATAACCATTAACAAGTGCTAGCAAGGCTTAAGAACTCATAAAACAATTATTCAAGAATTTATCCAAAATCAAAATCACTATTCATGCTCTTGAACTTTTAGGAAAATCACAAGATTCCATGGACAACTTTGCATGAAATTAAAGTATGATGAGCACAAGGAGACTACCTTTCTTTTAAGCTATTTTGCAAGGCAATCAACCAAGTGTAGCTTGAGTTCTTGATTTTTCTTTCTTCTTTCTTCTCCACCTTGGCCGATGGTTCTTCTCTTGCTAGCTAGTGTTGCTGATTTTTTTTTTTTTTCTTTTTGTTTTCTTTGTTAAGTCAAGTACTTGCCCCTTTGGTTTTATTTAAAGAATAAGTCATGGTCTTCTTTGACTTTGACTTAATACTACTAGCATTTCTTAAACCTTAAATCAAATGCAAGTATTTATATTTTTAACAATCCATGTCAAAATAAAATAAGCTCTTTAATAACTCTTGAAAATCCTTAGATTTTCAATTTCGTAATAATTCATGACGATAAATTTAATCTTTATCTCATTCCGGCAATTTTAATAATTTGATTGCCCAACAAAACCTTATTCCATAATTATCATCCAGTACATACTTTTAATAACAACGTTTTAAAAAGTACCTGGATTTTAGGGATATTACACCACAACTTTCACTGGTGTTTTGGGTGCACTCTTCTCTTTCTGGACATTAATTCTTTTTATGTCCTCAACCTGTTCTCCTCTCTTCTTTTCTTCCTCGAGATCCTCTAACTGCATCTCATATGCAATCAGTATGGAACTCTCAAGGATAGGTTCTGCTATAGGTGTTATGAAAAGAGGTTTACATGCGTCCTTAACAACATGGGGAATACCCATTTCTTTAGCACTTTGCTTGAATGGGGTAATGTTGATTGCCTTTCCTACAGATTCATTATACTCAAACCCTATTCCAACTTTTCATTTTATCACCTGTTGGTCAACTAGGTTTTTTACAATGTAAGAGGATTTTTCATAGGCTAGACACCTTTTCTTTTCTTCCATTATCTGGTTTCTGAGATAAGTTTCAACATCAATATAACACTTGACTCTGTTGACTTGAAAAGCTAAGTCTTTAGTCAACTGGTCAGTCAACTTGTCATGATTTCTTTTTAACTGTTTAAGAACTTCAGTCTCATCAATTAACTCTTTGAATTTGAGTCTGAGTTTCTTAACCTTATCTCTTTCACCATCTAGTTCTTTACCTAGCAATGCAAACATTTTAGGGCAAGAAAGATTTACATCTATTCCTCCTTGACGGGTGGGAGACAGTGATTCCTCAGATGAAGCCATAAGAGCAAGATTTCCCAACTCTTCCTCATCATCATTGTCTGAGTCGTCCCGGCTTTTTCCCTTCGCTAGATAAGACTTTCCTTGATGCTTCTTCACAAGTGCATCATATTTTTTCTGGAGATCTTCATAAGACTCTCTCATTTTCCCTTGCTTCGGCTTTTTGCATTCAGTTGCAAAGTGGCCTAGCTCATTGCAGTTGAAACAATGAAACTTGCTTCTATCAACTAAGTCGGTCTTGTAGCCGCTTCTTGATTCAGCTGTTGAGGACCCTCCTTTTTGGTAACTTCCAAAATTAGGTTTTACTTTGTTGGAAGAGTTCTTTCGAAATCTCATATTGCCAAACCTCCTGGCAACCATAGCTAGAGACTCATCTTTCAGTTGATCCAGTTCTTCAAGAGAGTAGAACTCACCATTTTCCTGGTTATCTGAAGTATGTCCAAGTTCTGGAACCACATACTTCATTGAACTGTTTGAAGGTTCAACACTCTTCACTTCCTTCTTCTCTGGTGCTTCTACTAACAATGCTTTAGAAGAACTCAGAACCTTACCTCTCCCATACATCTCTCTGGTCTGGATCTGCTCCAATTCATAAGTCTTTAAAACTCCGTAGAGTCTTTCTAGGGTTACCTCCTTCATATCCCTAGACTCCTAGATAGCTGCGATCCTGTGTTCCAGATGCTCCGGCAAGGTTAGCAAAAGCTTCCTATTTACCTCCTGATTCTGATAGTACTTTCCATTCATGTTGAGCTCGTTTATCAATTTGTTCAATCTCTGAAACACCTCAGAGATACCCTCACCAGGGTTGGATCTGAATTGCTCATACAAGGAGATCAGGATTTCCAGTCTATTCTCTTTCACTTCCTCCGTCCCCTCATTGATAATCTCTATAGTATCCTAGATTTGCTTGGCGGTCTTGCAGTTGACCACATGATTGTACATGACATAGTCTAGGGATTCTATCAGTATAAGTTTGAGGTTATTGTCCAGGGATACTGCTTCCTTTTCTTCAATTTTGTAGTCAGCTAGACTTTTTAGAAACTGTCTGTGGGGAATTACAATCTCATCTATCTGATGTTCGAGAATAACTGTTATAGGGGGTTCAACACCGTTGGACAAAATTAATGCATACTTGGGATTGACAATCCCAATGAATAGTAGCATTTTGTGCTTCCACAAATTATAGTGTTCTCTATCAAACTGTGGAATTTTAATGCTCGTCACATTTTGTGTACTCATCTTTAATAAGATTAAAATTTAAGTGTTTCAAAAAATATTTTAATTTTTGACTGAAAATAATTTTTTTTGATCAAAAATAATTTTTAGAAAAAAAATTATTTCGAATAAAAAATTATTTCGAATTAAAAATAATTTTTGAGATATGTATGAGTCGGGAATATTTGGTTCGGATCTGATATAAATAAAAATATCAACCAACTCTGATGTCAATTGTTGGTCCCTAATATTGTAGAAGAGGGGTTGAATACAATATCTATTAATTATCGCGGAATATTGGATTTAAAAATATTATTTTAAATTCACACGAAATATTAATTGAAATGAAATACTGTTCAAGTAGAAGATATAATTTTAACTTGAAAAGTATTACAAAATTAATAAGTAGAAAGATTATATAATTGTTTAAAAACTTAGAACGATTTTGACATGAATTGTTCGAGTTTAACAATTATATTCCAAACTTGCACAGAAATCTGTGAATATTACAATGCAGATAAATTTCTGAATTTGAACTGTTTTTCTAACCCTGAAATAGTGAAGCACAATCCTAATATTTATAGAGGTTGAAAAGGCTTTGTATGACCTTTATCAATATGACTTAATTTAATGAAATTAAGCCTTGTATGACTCTTCAGAAAGTTGGGCATAACTTATAAAATTCGGTATGACTTATTTTATTAATTAAAAAATCGGTATAACTTTTTAATTAAATAAAAAATCAATTCAGCATGACCTTTTGAACAAAGAAAATTCGGTATGACTTATTCTTAAGTCATATTCGAATTTTCCTTAATTAATATAAATCAGAATGACTTATATTAAAAAGAAAATTCTCGGTATGACTCTTCTAAGAATTCTTCGGTATGACTCTTCTATGAATTCTTCGGTATGACTCTTGTTAATTTCTTCTCTCGGTATGACTTTCTTCAACCGCATGCTTTTCTTTTCTTCTTTGTTAATTACACGTGGCATGAGCTGATTGGCTTCTTTAATAAAAAAAACACCTACCAATTCAATTTGTAATTCAAAGGGGGCCTATTTTGTCCTGTAGTGGATAGGCTCCGTAGAAATGATTTTCTACCCGCACAACTTATAATCTTTTATTAATAAATAATAAATTTAATTCAGAAATTATAAAAATAAATATCTAATATTATTTAGATATTTATAAATATAATTTAATAATAAATAAAATATTTATTAATTAAATAAATCTTTACGCTCTAAGCTGCGGTCTTCTGAACGTCTGGAACCGAACTCCTTTTGACTTGGAAATGATAAATCAATTCCAACCGGGGTTCCACTTTTACGAATATATGAATTTGCATTTCTTCCATGTCAATTCTTTTTCCGTCTTTTCTTCAAGTCAGTACTGTCATGCATGATTGGCTGTTTCTGTATCCTTTTGAGCTTCCAGCTTCTTTCTTCTGTCATTCTAAAATAATTCTAAATTAATTAATCCTTTAATTAATTTAAGAAATAAATTAATTATGAGTGAATTAATTTACTAATTAAATTAACTAATTAATTTAATTAATTAATAGAGAATTAAATTAAAGGTTTGACTATTGTTGATGTAGATAAAACTCTTCTATTTCTTCAACAATAACCTTTCTAACCACGTGAACTTTTTGATGACGAATCTTCACTGACATTGTTAACACCCTGTGCACTGGTCTGGTTCACGGATGACTAACTACAATGTCGATTCTCATTTCTACTGTAGTGGTATTTGTGTCTTGTCTTGTTTTTAGCTTTGCCTTTAATATTTCTTTTCTTGGAATCTCTTTGTAGTAGGCACTGGGAATCTTCTGTATCTTCTTAACTCTTCTGAAATACTACGCCTTTATTTTTCACCGATGCTTGAACATATTAATGAACTTCTTCCGGTGTAGAGTAGCAGCTTCATTAGAACACTTCTGATATTATGATTCTTTGTGTCTAGTTGACTGTCTTCATCTTGATTCCTTCCTCAGTATTTTTTACTTACTTAATTTTCTTACTTGAGTTGAGTTGTCATCTACTTATTACAAATAGGTCTTGTCATATGCCTTTCACTCCCCATGAATTAGGTTTTCATCGGTAAAACTTTAAGCGTTCATACCCGGTACAAGTGCACATAAAATACGATTAAGTGGCAAAACCCCAACCTTTAATGGTGTAAGTTATGGATGCATATATCGACACGATCGAGACATATATGTAACATATGCAATCAGATTTATGCAGAGAATACATATGGTCATTTAGATGTGGTACGGTTTATGTATGCGTATGCTATAGATATGGGTACATCGTTGTGCGTGCAGACGTTCAACAATGGTAAAACAAAAGAACAAAAACTAGTTGAGGAAGAAGAAGGTGCAGTAATAGGGGTGAATGGACATACCTCATATTAGATCAGGGTGTCGATCGAACTTGGTGAGCTTCGCCGGAGTCTGGAACCGTATGAACTTCTAGCTTTAAAAGATGGAGGAATGACTCTTGGTTTCTGGATGAAATAAAAGAATTAAGTGAAAAAAGGTGAAGATGGGAAATGTATTTGTATATATAGGCGTGTGAATGGGGGAGGTGCATGACAGGTGTCATGCGGCGATTGGAGCAGAAGGGTAGATGTATTGCTCTTTAAATTGGGGTTCATGTACCGAGTTACACGGTTTTCGGAGGGGATTAAAGAGTTTCTTTTGAATTTTAAAATTCAATCTCATTTCTTATCCCTCTTTTCCATTTCTATGCAGAGGTTTTTTTTATTTTATTAATTTAAAATTCACTCCAAAATAAATCCAATTTTAGGATTTAAATGAATATGGCTAGAGTCCTATAAGGTACGAGCTTCCCACGTCTGAACCTATAAGGTCCCTATATATGAACCCGTGGGGTTCTCAAGTTAGCATCTATGAGGTTCATCTATAAAACTCCTAGGATAATTGGATCCAGTTGGTGTAATATAATGAGGGAATGAAGGTTCTACACTGATTCTCTTGTGTCCCACGGTGAGTTTGCATATGTAGGCTTAGGGCTGAAGTGCAGGAGCTTTCATTTCCATACTTATTTAGGAGAGGTTCTAAGGAGCTGCAGTCGATAGTTGGGCATAAGGTTCCCCTTGCATTTCATGGCTTCAAGGAACTGGGGGGTAGTTGTTGTGCCCTAAATTTAACATGGGTACATTTGGACCTCTTGGTGATTAAGATGGGACCTTGGCATAAGGAGGTTCAATGGTAGACAGAGGTTTTGTTATAGAAGCTCTGCAGATGCCCGAAGTACGGGGTGAAGACGTACGTGAGGTTCAATCATGGATAGGGTTCGCCAGTGTCAGGGTTTAGGTTATTAGGTTTCATCTATAATTATGGTTCAAGCTTCGAGGGTCTGAGATTTGAGGTGCGAGGTTCGAGGTTCGCACATCATACAACAGTCAACCTAGCAGGATAAGGATCAACTCCTAAACTTTAGGAGCACGTAATTCATTACTTATATGGGCTTTTGGAGGATAATTATGACTCAATTACAGTTATATATAATATATACTATATATCTATGATCATATACAAATTCTACATCAAATCTGCCGCCTAGATAGAGCTTCTATGGCAGTAGGACTCTATGGAAACTCCTGACAGACTCCTAATCAGCTACAACAGCTACAAACAAACGATTGTATCATTGCAAACTACTAGAAACGTGGCTGATATCTACAATTCATAAGCCCATAGACCAAAGAACTACGTACGGACTTGATTCCCTATAAATATGGGATACGTAGGCCATTTATCGGGGATGATAATTCAAGTGAGGACGAGGGCTCCCTAAATTCTTGTGAGATCTATATTCCGGTAATCTAAGGAGGCTTGCACGGAGCTGCACCACCCCTAATTCATCTGGATACCGACAAATTCAATCCAAACATAATCTAATTCACCTTCTCACGCACTGTGGAAGCTCAGTTATTAACCTGTTTCGTAGCTGAGATCAACGATATCATCGTCATATATTTCTAGGGGTGTTGGTCATATTCCTTCCCAACAGTTAGGATTAGATCTCTTATCTTATATTAGTTTGAGTTCTCATTGGAGCGTTACTCTCTCTCTCTCTCTGAGTTCTTATATTAACTCTCATATTTTTGTAAGTATTTCCATAATTATCAACTAGATCAAATTTTAATATGTGTTTTACTAATTTTGGCATGCTAGGTTTTTTTAATATGCTAGTTATACATTATATACTTTATGTTGTGCCTCAATTTTAGTATGGATATAGTTGGACCCATATTGACTAAGCTAGAATGTAACACCCTACTATTATCAATAATAAGGCTACACAATTTAACAAAGTCTAGATAATATCAAGCTGCCATAAACGAATAATCCTGCCAAAGTTTAAGTACTAAATCTCAATAACAATAATACTGACAAAATCTGAAATCATCTACAATAGTTCTTGAATGTCTTATTAAATCTCCTAAGGAGAAAGTAGTTAGAAACTGGGTAACGCTGGTCACTTTCCCCGCTTTACCCCTCATTACCTGCGGAAAGAAAATAATACGAGTGAGCCAAATGCCCTGTACGAATATATATATATTTTAACAAAATGTAGAATTTTAGAAAATACAATGGATTGTGTCTTACCAACACAAGAAGACAATAAAACGATATAAATGGAAACAATATAAGGATCACGAGATATCTCAAATCATATATGATATTTAACAAAATTGTACCGCAATAAATAACTCGGATCCAAAACAATAAAATATGGCTGGAAAAAAATAAGGTAGGAACAATAAGGGTCTATTACACAAAACTGTACTCGTGAACCTCCACTCACCAAGTACAGGACAATGATTTTTTCCTCGGTTATCCATAAGAAGAAAAATAGAATATATACACATTCGAACAATACAATAGCGATCATGATTTATTCACGTCTAATACTCTAGAAACGTGAACGAACACTCAAAACACTGATACGAGTTAGTGTCTAGTTCACCTTTACTCCGAACTCCATGTGAATATTATCCGTGATTAACCCACACGGATCGGTCTAAGAGCCCAATACGTAGGTTATAAAAGTTGCCGAATCTTTAATCAAATTAAAACAATATCGCAATAAAAATGTGAGACAAAACAAATATAAAGAATCAAGGCAATAATAATTCCAAAAATAAGGAATTTGAAACGAAATAAAGAATGCGCACAAAGAAGTACACATAGAGTACAAAAAGGGCCACAATTTTAAAAAAATGTTTCAACAATAAATATAGCAAATTTTTAATATTTAAATGGAGAAAGAGAATTAAGGAATGTTATTAATTAAAATTTAAAATTGAGAAAAATGAATAGAATTTGTACCTCAAGTAGGTAGTGAACTAATCCAACAATATTATCAAAATCCGCTATTAAGAAGTACGTAGCTACAATTTTTTATTCGAATCTAAACAACAAGTTATTAATCATAAATTAGCTTGTATCTTTAATTTTAAACTAATTACTCATCATACATGATGCATCTCCTATATACTCTTAATAATAGCTAACATATCGGATACCGTAACTAATTGTGCATGACCATTTTATTAATAGACCACGTCAATTTCCAAATGCATAATGTAACATCCCGTATTTTTTTAATAATATATTAAGCTATTTAATTTAATATTAAGAATAATATTAGTGATTTATTACTAATATTATTATTTGAATATGAATATAGATATTTTATAATTAGGATATTATTTTAGAGATTATTGGTTAAGAGAAGAAAAGAGAAAAAAATAGAATATAAAGAAAAAAAGGGTTAGGGTTTTGTAAGTTACGTAAGAAAAGTTGGGAAGTCATAGAGAAGATAGAAGAGAAAGAAAAAGAGAAGGAGAGGGAGAAGAGAAGGAGGAGGAAATGAAAGGGCTCAAGAAAATAGTTTATGGTTTGAATTAGGGTTCATGTGATGGGGTCATATGGATTTCTTGATAATAATTCATAACTTTGATTTTTAAGGTACGAATATTTCTACACACTCTTTTTGTACTCGTATTCTTAATGTACGAATATCTTCACTATACTCTCTTTATATTCGTAATGTTTTCTTTGTTCTCATTTTGTGATTCAAAATCATATGTATATTGTGTATAGTTTGTATCAATTATGATTCCTATAAAATTTGTATCTCGTTTGTTATATATCAGATTGTTACGATCTTCTTGTGTCTAGAAAGGTATTTCAATTGTCTACAATTTTCGTTCTTTTTGTTTTCTGAAATTCTTCCTACAAGCATGTCAAAATCTGCCTTCTGTGTAATCTGATTGGTTATTTGGAGTTGTTCTGCTGTACCTTGAAAAATATCTAGTAAATTGAAATTGTATTTGATTATTGTGAGTAATATCATTCTGAAAAGGTCGTATCGAGCTTTGCGTTCTTTGTTTACATTCCGCTGACAAATTCTGTGATTTCGATATCTCAAATATCAAAATACTACTGTTATCATAGCCTGATTCTGTTATGGCAGTCCACATTTTAATTGTTTCTGAATTCGTTACTTCTCCATTTTTGACGAATCTTATCATTCTAGAAAGGTCTCGGAATCCTCTACGAGTTCTATATTGTACTTTTTCATTTGAGGTCATTCTGTAGAGTAAATTGCTAGTTTTCCGGACTGGTCAGTTCTGATTTTATTTTAATAGTCAATATTAAATGTTATTTAACATGTGTGATATTTTGAATAAGATATTTTCGGTCTTTTTATGATATATATATGATTTGGGAGATTTCGTAAGACTTCCGTCATGAGTGGATAATCTCATGTTTTGGCACCACCTATACGGTGTATTTAAATTGTATGGGTGTATCACCGGAGTTATGGGACACGTTGAGTCATGAATATTGTGTATGTGTGTTTTGACCATTTGGGTAGCATTTGATTTGGTCTATGCAAGCCCCTGTAAGTTTTGATGACTACATATTATGGAGAACCGAAATGTAGGACATCCTGTAAGTGTATGATTGTCTTCCATATCAGTAACTATATTGACTTTCAGCTAAATGATTTTGAGTATAATTTGTAAGTGGTAAGAATATAGTTTGGAAGAGTAAGTTTATTTATTTTTATAAGAATACAAGTATATATGTTCATATTGTGCATTTAAGTATCCTTGAAATTTCATCTTCGTTCATTGTTGTCATCACTCATTATTTCACCATTCAGTGTATATTTATATTATCAGCATGTCAAACCTTTGTACTCTTTACAATGTTTTATATCTGTATATGAGCCTTTCGCTCACTACCGGTCTATGTCTCTTTGATTTCCCCCGGCAGGTTAGGTGGGCTACTTTGTGGGCAGAGTGCGAGTTACGATATTTGAAGACCTTAGTTATATTTTTAATTTATATATTGTAAGATGTTGGATATTGAGTTGTTGTAACTTTTTATTGATTTTTTGGAGCAATTTATTTAAGTAAATAAGTTCAGGATTATAAACATAACACTACTGATACATCTGCATGTTTAGTTGCTTATATGATTACTAAGTAACAATATTTTAGTAAAATTAGCTCACAGGTTTTATATGCATATTAAATAAAATAATTATTCTTTGTTTCATAAAAACAACCCCCATATTAATATATTAAAACAACATAATTAAATGCAAACCATTGATAAACATATATATATATATATATATATATAAATATCAAATAGATTATTAATTAAAGATTAATAATTTAACTCCAATAAATATCATATCAACTAAATAGTTAATATCTATAATAAGAGAACATGAATTAATACCCTTTTTTTATAAGAAAATAATTAAATTTTATCAAAATCAAAATCGCCTAAGCACTAGCGTAAATATATATTATAAAAACTTATATATTACATAACATCAATGTCTACCATAACATTAAAATGATTTAACTAGTAAATTAAACTACACACATACCGAAATTCTCACCAGACTAGTCATGCAAATACATGTGCAAGTAAATATGAACAAAGTAACTAAAAACTATATAATGACTATACATAATTTTTTTTTTTTTTACTTACCAAAATTTAAAGTCCAAATATTATAGAATTGCCTAGACAAATTTATAACCTGAGATTACAGAACCACAATTAGTATAAACTGAATTAAGTAAATCTATGATGTGAAGCTAGATTTAAAACCAAACCTTTCTAATGATGTACACATTTCTAATGCACCGGATTTTATAGCATTTCTTTGGTGATAGAAGATTATACAACCCAGTTTGTACTAGAATTCCTTTCTTTGCTACTCTAAATTAACTCATCTCGTGTCTTTTATATCATGATCTTAAACTCGTGATAATTTATACTTGTTTTGTTTTTGTATGAGTTTATCATATCGTATAATATAGACTTATACTACTAAAAGGATAAGTATGGTCAAATAAGATTAGAACCATATTAAAATTATAACTTATCTTAACTTCCTAGAGTTTTAATCGGCTCCATGACTACATTTTAATAAACTCAATTATTTAAGTAACAATAAAATTATAAATAAATATAATCGGAAACAAATGGTTAATAAATTGATTTGTACTAATACCGTACCTATACACACGAAATTCAAACAAGTTAATCAGATGCTAGTCAATCGAATTCTATTATTATACTATTGGTATCTATCCAGTAATAAATACAATTTCATGAATATTAAAATAAATAAATAAATAATAAAAGTATAAAGTCTAGGATATTACATAGAACCTCAATATAAAGAGGTTCATTGACTAACAAAGGTTCTGCCATGGAAGCTCTGCATATGCCTGAAGCACAAGGTCCAAACATACTTGAGGCTTACTTATAGATGAGGTTCACTGGTGCTGAGGTACATAATATCAGGGTTCATCCACGACTAAGGTTCGAGCTTCGAGGATCCGAGTTTCGAGGGTCTAAGGTTTGAGGTTCGCACATCGGACAACTGTCAGCTTAAAGGATAAAGATCGGTTCTTAAACTTTAGGAGCACGTTATGGGAGGCTTATCTGGACTCTATCATGATAAATACGACATAATTGCAGTCATATATCATATATACTACATATATATGATCAAATACGGATTCTATATACATTCCTCCACTTGGACAGAGGTTCAATGACAGAAGGACTCTATGGAACCTTTATGACAGACTCCTAATCAGCTTCTACAGCTACAAATACGCATTTTGATGACTACAAATTACTTGAAACGTGCCTAATCTCTACGAAGCGTAAGCCCATGACCCATAGAACTACATATAGACTTGATTCCCTATAAATACGGGATACATAGGCCTTTTATCGGGGATGATCATTCGACTAAGGATGAGGGCATCCTAAACATTCGTGAGACTTCTTTTCCGGTAATCTAGGTAAACTTGCATGGAGATGCACTACCCCTAATTCATCGAGATACCAACAAATTCAGTTCAAACGCAATCCAAATTCACCTTCCCACACATTGTAGAAACTCGGTTGTGAACCCGTTTTTGTAGTTGAGATCAACGTTATCATCAACATATTTTCTTGGGGTATTGGTTAAATTTCTTCACAACACTTTCCATTTATAATTATTATTTAATAGAAATATTACATACATAAACTAGCTTCAATTAAGAATCTCACAACCTCTGAGAGAATGAAGCGATGGAGAAACAAGTAAAAAGCTTCGATGGAAGTAAGCGACGGGGAAGGGATGTTACCCTCGTTCGTCTTGACCTTAATCCTGATGAGGAAGGTCTGGGCAAGAATAGCCCCAGGCTAAACTTTAATGATGTTGAAAATGTCCAAGAGGATCCCACTACGAGGTTCTAGGATGAGGAACCTGAGGTGCATAAGTCAAGGATCCCATAGATTCTCCTACCAGAAGCGTTAGTGTTTTTGACAGAATGGGAAAGAAACTCAGTGACAAAGACTTGAGGCATAAGCAAGACCAATCCAAATAGGAATGCGGCAGAAAGGAGAGGTCTGAACTTTGAGGTTCTCGAAGTAAAGCTGCTATATCTCCTCCCAGAGGTTCCAGGAGCAACAGGTTGGACAGGACCAGCTCCACCAGAGCTCCAACTGTAAGTCGAGACCACGGAAGCTCAGGTTCTCGTCATGTCTCCGTCACCACCATGAGAGTTCCGGAAGTCAGGGGTCCTATAAAGCTAATGATATGGTTTTTGATGGTGAGAATGGGAGGTACCCAATGAATGGCCTCTGGAGAGCACAAAGAAGCTCAATTAGGATAAGAGGTCCAGTAGTGGACTAATTGTCACTTCACCGTTCACTAAAAAGGTGTATGAATCACCTATTCCTCATAACTACAAAGGTACAGGGGACCTAAGGTCCGATGGGATAGCAGATCCTATGGAGTACGTGAGTAAGTTCAACACTGAAATAGAGGTTTACCAAGTGAAGGACTTCACCAAATGTCGCCTTCTGGCTGCCACGCTAAGGGAAAGAGCTCATCAGTGAATTAAAGAACTCCCTACCAACTCCATAAAAACCTGGCAACAGATGGCCGAGCTTTTTGTGTCTCAATTTTGAGCTACGGTAGCGTACGCACCTCTTGTCAATACCCTAGCAGTATCAAGTAAAGGGAGAATGAAACTATAAGGGAGTATTTCAAGAGGTTCAATGTCGAGGTACCTCGTGTTAGGAAAGCTTCTAATGAGACATTGAAGTAATTCTTGATAGCAGGAGTTAGGCCTGGAACAGATTTCTGGAAAGAGCTTCAGGGTAGGGAACCCGAGACCCTTCGAGATTTCTATACTAGGGTTTAATCATATAAGCTTGTTGATGAGTCACTCCAGAAACTCGCCAAAGAGAAAGACAATGGAGGGCATAATAAGTGGAGTAAAAACAAGAAGAACCGTTCCTACAGTCCCAAAAATGGAGGTTCGAGTAAGCGAACCTCAAACATCAGAACCTCATGTTCTAAGACTAAAGCTTAGGATGATAAAATAACTCGCATCACAGTGAATACCACTAAAGCCCGAACCTTAGATCGAGGTAGAACTCTCCTCGTAGGAGTCTGGACATATATGAAGAGTACACTCCTTTACTGGCTTCAATTCAACATATTTTGAACTTGCTGACAAAGATGGACTATTCAGGAAGCCCGCTAGACGTAGACCTCCAAGTAGGAAGGATATGGCAAAATATTGTGTGTTCCATGATTCAAATAGCCATGAAATGGTAGATTGCCATCACCTCAAAGACCAGATTAATGATCTAATCCGAAGGGGGACCTCACAGAATTTGTGGTTAAGGAAGCTCAGGGGTTTAAGGAAAATTGAACCCAGAAAGAAACTGAGAAAGAAAAGGAAGCCAATCCTACAAGAGCTAGAAGTATTCAGACAATAATTAGGATTCATATGTTGGTGGAAATACTTGGAATGCGAGGTACAGGTACGCTCGCGAAGCTCGAGGTCAGCCTCTCATCAATATTTTCAATCTGTTTGGGAGACCTCTAAAGCTATTCAAGGGGGGATCTATAGACATAACATTCATCGAGGAATATAATAAGTAGATCAATCACCTACACAGTGATGCTCTGGCTATCACTATATCTATTGGAGGTTTGAATGTAGACAGGGTTCTCATGGACAATAGATAAAGAAATGAAGGCAACTTACAATTAGCTTTACAGGCTCACTGGAAACTCAGTCTAGATTGTGGGACGTGTGAACCTCCCTATCACTTTAGGAGCAGAACCTCTATCAATCACGCAGTTTGAAGAGGTCATGGTGGTTAATTAAGATATCTTCTTTAATGCTATAATAGGGAGACCTCTGCTTAAAGAGATGCATGTCATAACCTCTATTTATCATTTGGCTATGAAGTTCCTAACTCCTAATAGGATCAGTTGTGTACGAGGTTCATAGGTGGACTCAAGAGAGTGTCACAACAATGCTCTACAGAGAAGGCATGTAAGCACCTGCAGCTGATCTACAGTGATGATAAAGAACCTCAAGTGCAAGAAATACTGAAGAAAGATTTTTACAATGCAATCATGTACGTGCAACATCCAAATGAAGAACAATATCAAGATGTTGTAGTTTTTTGGGGGGTAGGCACCATGTACTAGTGTTAATGCTGGAAGCTCCAGAAAATAGAAAACTCGAAAACTTGGATACTCTTAAGGGAGGTCCAGAGTTTGTCAAGTAAGAAGCTTAGAATCAAGACGTTCATGTGGAAATTGACTTGGATCCTAGAATGCCAAAAAAAAAAGGATGGAGCTCCTGAGGATACCATATCAATATTGGTATACGAATCTGATCTTACCAAAAACCTCAAGGTCAAGAAACAGTTAAAGCTCGACATTATAGAATCTCTTACCACCTTCTTGAATAATAACCTCAACATGTTTGCTTGGGGACATTCTGAAATGATAGGCATAGACCCGAAAGTCATGTGTTATAAACTAAATATTGATCTAGAGAAGAGAGCCATAAGCCAGAAATGTCGAGCTATTAGTGGAGAAAGAGCTTTTACACTTAAAGAAGAGGTTGATAGATTGCTCAAAGCTGGCTTGGTACGAGAATCCTTCTACCCTCAATAGTTGGCAAATCCAGTCTTAGTTAAGAAGCCTAATGGGAAGTGAATAACCTGTGTGGACTTCACTAATTTGAATAAAACTTATCCGAATGATACCTTCCCCTTACCACGAATTGATCAGCTAGTGGATTCTACTGCTGGACATGACTCGATGAGCTTCATGGATGCTTACTTTGGGTACAATCAAATTCCTATGTATGAACCTGATCAAGAACATACCTCTTTATTATTGATAGAGGGTTATATTGTTATATTTGGATGCCATTTGGGTTGCTCAATACTGGAGCAATGTACCAAAGACTGGTAAATCTCATGTTCAAGGATCAGATTGAAAGATGATGGAAGTTTATGTTGATGATATGTTGGTAAAAACAAATGTAACAACTGACCATGTTGCTCATTTGTCGGAAATGTTCGATATCTTAAAGAGGTTTTGCATGAAGCTCAACCTTCATAAATGTGTCTTTGGGATCGAATCTGGAAAGTTCTTAGGTTTCATTGTAAACCACAGAGGGATTAAAGGTAATCCGACAAAAATAAAAACTCTAGTTAAAATGAGATCTCCTCGAATAGTGAGGGAGGTTCAATGCTTAACTGGAAGGGTAGCTGCTTTGAATAGGTTCGTGTTTCGTTCCTCTGACAAATGAACAGAGTTCTTCAAAGTAATAAAGAAAAGAAAGGACTTCAACTGAACCTCTGAATGTGAGGTTGCCTTCTAGAAGCACAAGGAATACCTAGAGGGCCCACAACTGCTCTCCAAACCCATATATGGGGAGTCCATAATAATCTACTTAGCTATATCAGAATACTCAATTAGTGTTGTCCTGATTAGAGAAAAAGAACATGTTCAACACCCTATTTCTTACGTGAACATGAGGTTACTTAATGTAGAAACTCGATATACGAATATGGAGAAGCTCGCTTATTCTTTTATCCTGGCATCTCGGAAGCTAATACCATACTTCCAAGCTCACAAGGTCAAGGTACGAACCTCGTACCCTCTCCGATAGGTTTTACATAAACCTGAAGGTTCAGGTAGAATGATGAAGTGGGTCGTCAAACTGGGGCAATTTGATATTGATGTTTCAATGACTGCAATCAAAGGACATTCCTTATCAGACATTTTGTTAAAGTTTCCTCCTTGTATAGAACAAGGTTCACTCGATGAAGCTTCTGAGCATCCCAAATAAAAGGTTCGTGAGGAAAGCTATATTCCTTGGTGGAACCTATATGTGGATGGGGCAATTTAGGACGGTGTACTTTATAAAAGGGGCTTTAATCAACCCTTACTCAAATGCATTGCTGGAGATGAATGTCAATATATCATGCGTGAGGTTCATGAAGAAATATGTGGGAACCACTCTAGAGGAGGTTCCTTAGCCCATAAGATACTCCGACAAGGGTACTACTGGCCAACCTTGAGGTCAGGCTGCAATGAATTTTCCAAGGCATGTGATCAATGCCAGAGGTTCGCAAACTTCAACAACAAACCAGCTGTACCTCTCAAACCTCTGTTCAGCCCACGGCCTTTTACTATTTGGGGAATCGATCTAATCGGCGAGCTTTCAAAGGGAAAAGGGGGAGTCAAGTATGTCGTTATAGCTGTGGATTACTTAACTAAGTGGGAAGAAGCTGAACCTTTAGCTTCTATCAAAGAAAGAAAGATAAAGGAATTTGTCTGCATGTACGGGATTCCGTACAAACTTATATCAGATAATGGCAAACAATTTAATAGCAAGGAAATTAGAGGTCTATGTGAGGACCTCGAGATCAAGAAGGGCTTCTCGGCTGTCTGCCACTCATAGAACAATGGTCAGATAGAAGCCATAAAAAAAATCATCAAACACACTCTGATGGCGAAGCTCGAGGAAAGTAAGGGATGCTGGCCTAAAGACCTTCTCATGGTTCTATGGTCCTACAACACCACACCTCAAACTACTATTGGTAAATCTCCTTTCACATTCTCTTTTGGTTGAGAAGCTATGGTTCCTGTAGAAATTAGAGTAGGATCCTATCAAAGAACTAACTTTGATGCAGAAAACAATGATGTCATTCATCGACTAACCTTAGACCTGGTTGAAGAGGGCCGATCTTCCTCACAAATGAAGCTCACAGCTTATCACCAGTGAACAAGGAGGTACTATGATAAGAAGGTTCGTGCTAGCCTCTTAAAGTGGGAGACCTTTTCCTTAGGCGAATGATGCCCAACATGAGGGTACCTGGCCATGGTGTGTTTGGTGCAAATTGGGAAGGCCACTATCAAATCAAGTATATGTTGTGGGAAGGCACATACCACTTAATAGATTTAGATGGGATGCTCATTCCAAGGGAATGGAACGTCAAACATCTCAAGAAATATTATCAATAAGAGCTTCAAGGATGCTCGACAAGTTGACCTCTTTCAGGTTAGGTTCAATAAAGACAACTTATAGTTCTAGCTACTCATATTTTCATTCAAGTTCATTAATCACTTTCTATACCGGGGGTAGCCCATGTGCACCTTACTGAAGGAGTTTTTTTTAATAAATTTAATGTTTCTTCAAGGCATTATGGAATCTGTTTTTTCTAGTTCATTTGATTATAAGTAGATTGTATATTGTACTCTTGAGGTTCATTAACAAAGTTCTTGATGAGTTCTTCTCCAAAGAGAACCTGTTGGGTCCCGGAAGTATCGTAGAAGAGGGGTTGAATATGATACTCACTAAATTAAAAAATTCTTTCGAATTTTTTACAGATAAATAATTTAGAGTTCGGTTAGTGGGTTCGAATTCATGAGGTGAATAGTGTTTAGGAGGCTGACTTACTAATTTTTTGTATTTATAAATAATCATTAATGTTCTAGAAAATTAGCAAGTAATTTAACGAGACAAGTTTCAGGGAATATATCTTTCGTATATAAACCCTGAGGTTGCTACACCCAGTTAAAAATATAACTGGTTTCCAAAGAACAAATTTTTTCTTTGCTTCTACAAAAATATACAAGCCAAATCCTATACAATATTTGTATCTATAATTTTGTCTAAGGATTTAACTAACGGGAGTATTTTGTAATGACCCTTAAAATATTACAAGGTTTATCCGGCAATTAACAAAAGACTCCGGTAAAGAGTAATGCATAGAGCTTTGATTTGTTTTAACCCCTCTGTAAATTATTTGTAGTATTCTTCTCCGGCATGTGATTGGAAGAGACGAACCAGAACACACTTTTTAAAATGAGAACGTCATTTTGTTTATATATGGTTTAGACTTTTCAAATCAATTAAAATTGATTTGTTCTTCACAATGCTAAGTCCTTTCTTGTGCCTGTAGAGTGAGTGCAGTGTATAGGAGTCACGAAACTTTTGTTACTCCTAAGGGAAAGTTTTGTTGCGCCTCCTACATTGCTTGCAGTGTGCAGGAGTAGCAAAAGTACTTAGAAACTTATTCATAAGTATTTTGTCGCGCCTAGGTGTTTTGTTGCGCCTCCTACATTGCTTGCAGTGTATAGGAACAACAAAAGTACTTAAAAACTTATTCATAAGAATTTTGTATTTTGTTGCGCCTTTAGACTTTTCAAATCAATTAAAATTGATTTGTTCTTCACAATGCTAAGTCCTTTCTTGTGCCTGTAGAGTGAGTGCAGTGTATAGGAGTCACGAAACTTTTGTTACGCCTAAGGGAAAGTTTTGTTGCGCCTCCTACATTGCTTGCAGTGTGCAGGAGTAACAAAAGTACTTAGAAACTTATTCATAAGTATTTTGTCGCGCCTAGGTGTTTTGTTGCGCCTCCTACATCGCTTGTAGTGTATAGGAATAACAAAAGTACCTAAAAACTTATTCATGAGTATTTTGTTGCGCCTAGGTGTTTTGTTGCGCCTCCTACATTGCTTGAAGTGTATAGAAACAACAAAAGTACTTAGAAACTTATTCATAAGTATTTTATTGTGCCTGGATGTTTTGTTGTGCCTCCTACATTGCTTGCAGTGTATAGGAACAACAAAAGTACTTAAAAACTTATTCATAAGAATTTTGTATTTTGTTGCGCCTTTAGACTTTTCAAATCAATTAAAATTGATTTGTTCTTCACAATGCTAAGTCCTTTCTTGTGCCTGTAGAGTGAGTGCAGTGTATAGGAGTCACGAAACTTTTGTTACGCCTAAGGGAAAGTTTTGTTGCGCCTCCTACATTGCTTGCAGTGTGCAGGAGTAACAAAAGTACTTAGAAACTTATTCATAAGTATTTTGTCGCGCCTAGGTGTTTTGTTGCGCCTCCTACATCGCTTGTAGTGTATAGGAATAACAAAAGTACCTAAAAACTTATTCATGAGTATTTTGTTGCGCCTAGGTGTTTTGTTGCGCCTCCTACATTGCTTGAAGTGTATAGAAACAACAAAAGTACTTAGAAACTTATTCATAAGTATTTTATTGTGCCTGGATGTTTTGTTGTGCCTCCTACATTGCTTGCAGTGTATAGGAACAACAAAAGTACTTAAAAACTTATTCATAAGTATTTTGTTATGCCTAGGTGTTTTGTTGCGCCTCCACTCTTATTCTCTTGTATAGGAATCACGAAAGTACTTAGAATTCTTTTGTTGCAGCTAGAGGAGTTTTATTGCGCCTCTACTCTTGTGGCCTTGTATAGGAACCACGAAAGTACTTATAATTCTTTTCTAGCTTGATCAACTGATTTTCTTCCGATACATCAAGGTAATTCTCTTCCTGTTGTGCTGACGCTTAGTGCACTGGTCTGGTTCACAAATGACTAATACTGAATTATATTCTCTTGATTTATATTTTGTTTCAGCTGATTACCCTTGGACTGTTGCATTGCTTCAAACACTGACTGTCATTAAACACTGTACTTTCACTGGAATCTTTTCTGGTACTTAGACAACGTCTTCATTACTACTACAATCTTGAATACTTCATTCTATGTTCTTCACTGACACTTGAACATTCAAATGAACTTCTTTCAGTGAGTATAACTCCAAGATTACAGCAGTCTTCTTAATCCTTTATCTTTACCATGTCTTCAATTCTTCTAGATTCCTATACTTTGAACACTTTCTATCTTCAATTAATGCTGGTACACTGAAATCTTCTAGTGGCACTTTTATACTGAATCTTCAACACTTCTGAAACCCTGAAAGTCTTTAC
This sequence comes from Oenanthe sinensis, assembly GCA_028671895.1. NCBI lineage: Eukaryota > Viridiplantae > Streptophyta > Magnoliopsida > Apiales > Apiaceae > Oenanthe > Oenanthe sinensis. Next base: position 17,020,835 of record CM053804.1, on the reverse strand, counting down.
TCATTATTCTTTACTGAGACTTGAACATATTAATAAACTTCTCTCAGTGACCTATAATAGATTTCAAAACTTCTTCTTCTGTCTTGATTCACTGTATTTGCTTTGTCTTCATTTCTTCCTGATTTCTGTGTAGGCGTAGTATTATTTACTTGTCCTGTTTTAGTGTTGAGTTATCACGATTACTATTTATACAACTTCATAATCTCACCAACAATCTCCCCCTATTTGATTGTTAAACTTAACAAACAAATCCCATAGAGAGGATAACTCAACTAACAACTAGAAAAAGTAATGGTCCGGGCCTTGTAAATAATGCTACTGGTTTTTTTAGATCTGATTCTGTATTTCCAGAATTCTTGTGTAACTGAAATGAAAGATGTTTGTTCTTCTAGCACTGAACTGATATTCATGTAGTATCATCTTCATTTATCTATGTTTGAGCTTCCTCTGTTTCAAAATCCTTCATAGTTTGAACTTAAAGAACTTATCATGAACAAAGCTTTATAAGAATCAATATTCCTAGGAACATCTTCAATAGAACATTAAACATAGCTCAAGTAACGTTCTATCCCTGAGAATGTGATTCTTCTTCTTTTTCTTCTTCTCCCCTTCAGATGAACAATGGAAGTGTCAATTCTTTCTGTACATCCCACTTGGATGATGAATCCTCTACTGACAACTCCTTTCAAGTATAGGATACAGTTTCTTGATTCTCCCTAATTCTGTTGTTTCCCATGAGGATCAGAAGATAAGATTTTCTTCTTTTTCTTGTTTAAATTCTCCCCATAAGGATACGAATATAAGACCTTCTCCTTTTTTCTGCTTTTTCTTGTATATTAAATTCTCCCCTTTAGTTGAGGAATCCTCCAATGACTTATGATCTTTTAAATGGCATCTTCCTAAGAAGGTTCTCGTCTGTCATTGATTGAGAAAAACATAGTAGCTTTACTTTCAGAAGTAGTAAGTAGCAAGGGTACATTTTTGATCTATGGTTTCCTCACTTCTACTACGTTCTGTTAGTGTTTACACTTAAGTGTCGAGCACTTTGAAGTGTTTCACTTTTTCTCACCCCATCTCTTACTCAAGTGTATCTTTCTCTCACTTTCACTTAAGTGTTTATCTCTTTCATTTTCACTCTGCATTCCAAATATAGCTTTTTGTATCTGCAAGTAAAATCTGTCAATTCATTTATATTCTTATCATCTGATTCATCAAAATGAACTGAATCACTATCAAGTGGTGAATTGCCTCGTAGAGGTGTTCTTGATCTATCATGCATAAGCATTGTCTCATCACCAGACTCAATAGCAATTGCTAAATCACTGTCTAGTGGAGCCTCACCTCTTTGAGATGGGTTATGCCAAGATTTTAAAATCTATTAGGGAATTGTGCCTTGTTCTATAAAGGAGTTGCCTCATACCTTCTCCGTAAATGGGAGGTGGACATTCTTTTTCAGGATTTGGAAATGTTCCTTCTAGGAGGGGCGACGTAGTAGGCAATGTAATGAATGACAATTTAGAGCCTACGTTTCTCTCGTAACCCTGTGACGGGATTTTTTAATAAAATACCCTACTTGACTCATCCGAAGAATTCTTGCCAAGTAGTTGCCTCTCAAGCCTAGATAAATCTGAACAAGAGATCTCCCTTTCAGGATTCAGAAGATTAACTTTTGTTTGAGGTAGATACCTTGGACAATGTAATGTATGACTAATTAGAGTTCGTATCTCCTCTAAATGCCTATACCTCTCACTATGCACGCCTTGCAATGTGTTTCTAGAATTTATCTATTTAGGCTTACCATCAGCATGAGTACTGGTAGTGTGGTTGACTCATTACAAGATGTTTTGGCTGACGAGCGAATTTCAATGGACTCACCTTGTTGAGAGGATGATTCCAGGGACAGTTTTATTTCCATTTCAGCTCTGCATCCTTTTGAGAAGATACAGATGAGCTTACAGTTACTTCAGTTATATACTACTTTTCTTCTCTGGAGGTAGAGTTGTGGGTGCACTTCCGACTTCATCCTTATTTGCTGCATCAAGTGTAGTTTCTCCCTAATTAACCTCTAACTAACATGGGTTCCTTATATCTTTAAGGGTTAATATATGGAAGTGGATGAATAAGTATTTGGTACTAAGGCCTGGGTAAGAGATTGATGGGTTTTCATCCTCTTGACCAGCTTCTAAAGCCACTGGGGGATAAACGGATAGAATCAATTAAGATAATAAGATAATCACCTTAATATTCCAAAATATATTTTTCATCTCAAGGAGAAGGAAAAATATAATAAGGAATGATAATGGATTGTATTAAAGCACTTTTCAGCAAAAGAGTTTTTTCGGTTCTAAATATGTATCATTTAAGAGTATGATACGAAATTTTTTTTAAGATACTTATCACATAATAAAATGCGGGAAAGTGTATCAGAGAAGAAAGTTTCTATCCCTTATGAATTTCTTAGAAGGCAAACTTCCCATAATAAAATGCGGGAATTTACACCAAATAAGAAATTCAACTCTCTTACCAAATTATATCTCGATAAAATGACTCTTTTTCATTAAACCTTAGCACTGTACGTTTTGAAAACAATTTTGCAAAACATCCTTATCAGATAGAGGACTATGATTTTCCGATTCATAATGCAATTATGATTTACATCATTTTCGTCCACCTGATAGTATCCTCGACTTAAAATAAAATATGACAATTGGGGTTGATGTATGCTTAACAATACATGTTAGGCCTTCAAAGCAACAACCAATGTTTAGGTACTATGAATCAATGTGAAACATACATTAAAACAGGTGTTTGAAAACAAATCATTTTACAAGTGATTGGTACCTTGAAGTAAAAACGATTTCTTCGAATAAAATAGCAGTCACAAAGTTTCTACCACTCTAAAAGGAAAAATTAAAAGAGAAAAAGTTTTGTAAGATAAACTTTTAAAACTAGCTTTTAGGAGAGGATAAAAGATTTTGAGATTTTAAAGAAAGATTATCCTCAAGAAAAGTTTGATTCACACCCTAGGATTTAGAAATCAAAGTGGGGCTGTAAATCAAAAGATTTTCAAAAGAGAAGTTTTGAAAAAGAATTTTGATGTTTTCTTCTTTAAAACTGATAGAAAGTAAATGTATTGTAGGATAAAACATTTTGGAAAAGAAATAGACAAGAATTTTTTTTAAATACATTCGGGTTTAAAATTCAGTCAAAAAAGAAAACTAAATAGTAATACTCATGTAATACTAAACAGTTACCACAGACATGCATATATAAATCAAATAACATGTGACAAATATTCAGTAGGACAATAAGCATTTAGATATATTTTTATTATTAGTGGTTTCAGATAAACAACATGTATCATTACTAATACTAAAAATATCACAATTAATTGCAAAGAAACATTACCAAAATATCATTACTTGTTATTTATCAATAATTTCAAAATACAAGAAATTATGCTTCTAATATTTTATCAAATCAGAATTATGAAACTAATAATCATTGAATTGCTTCAATCCATAATTTTAATAAGATAAAATAATTTCGCTAAATACTAAATATTCATAGGATTGAATATTAGCATCTAACTTCCTACGCAATATCTAATAATTGTCAGTCTAGCATATTATAATTATACTCATAACAATTAGACATGGTCTCTGTACAGTCAATGTTACCGTGAAAGGATTCTCTCTCCTCTGACATAAGGCTCGTGGGATAGGTTCTTGACGCTGAAGCTACACCTTCTATTTCATCATTTGAGGTTTCATTAAGAAATATCAATTCTTGGGAAGGTCCAGTCTTGGAGGTTTCCCCTTAGACAAATTTGGACATTCCATTTTAAAATGACCTGGTTGTTTAAATTCGCAACACACATTCTCATTTTCTTCATGTCTCTTTAGGCTTAGGTGTATAATTACTCCTAAATTTCGAGTTATTATTGTAAGTATTATTTGCTTGTTGATGTACACCTTTGCTTTTAGCATAGCTCGTGCTAGGAAATTTGTTCTTATAATTCGGCCTACCCTTAGAGTTGAAAACTTGTTGTTGGTTACCGGATTTAAGAAAGCATTTCCGGTATCTTTGAGCTTTGCTTTATAAAACTCGACGGAGTTGTCTCATTAGTAAATCAATTTCTTGCTCGTCGAGATTTTCTAACTCTTCGTTTAAGTCACCGTCGTTTTCATCTTCATCGATAAGTATTGCTTTTAGAGCAATACTTTTCCTCTTCTCTTCAGTTTTAGGAAGATGTTTATCCGGAACATTGACTTCTTCTTAAGCACCAAGGTTATTGAATAAACTATCGATGGTATATGCATTTCTTGTGCCGACTTGCAGTTATTAACTCGTTTATACTCTTTTTCTGGAAATGCACTTGTTAAGACCATTTCTGCTTTAGTGGCTATGTTCATTAACTCTTCTTCATCACGGGTGTATTCACTGACTTTCTTTTCGATGACTATATCGTTAACTACTTTAGTTAGAACAATAACACGGTCCTTGATATCCATCCACACTTTGACACCTTGGGATTTAACATATATTCTAGTACTTGATAGGTTTTGGATCGTAGGTCTTGGGTCTTTCCTCTTCTTCACGGTGCAAAGACACCCAACTTCCCGTCAGCGTGCCTAGGACTTGAGTCTTAAAACAAGGATCAACTAACTTTACCTCACTAACAAAGTCTAGACAACCAGTCCTACAACTTAATAATCCTATTTAATAAAAGAGGATGGTGGACTAGTATATTACAGTATTAGACCGAGAACAAAAAATTATTATAATATAGCAGAAGTCACAGAATATATAAATGTGAGTCGGGGTAAGTCACTTTGTTAGAAGGGCAAACCACACGTTGTGTGTAAACTTGTATGCAGGAATTTAAGTGCATATGCTAAAATAAAGAGCGATATATAAGGCGTATGAATGTAAGCACTTATACTATATATATATATATTGTTTATGAGGCCTTGGAAATTAAAACAACTAAACTATGGCCTTTAACCAAACATAAGATATACCACTAAGATTCGATGATGATGTTTCGTTTATGTCGTACCTCGACGATAATGCACAGTACTATTGATCATCGCCTAGCAGCACAACTTCATCAACAACAACAAATTAATGCTCAACAGTAAGAAATTCGAGATATTCGAGCACTGATCAATCAATTGTTGTCTAAGAAAGATACCACTTTTATAGATTGACCACTCAATCTCATGGAGTATAACCCAACTTGATGGGTTTCGGGCATGAAAACGCAACGAAAGTAACGTAAAAATAATAAAAAATTGAAACCCAATCACATGATCCATGTATAACGTTGGATTATTATGGTGAATGAAGTCTATACCTTAGAAGCATTACGAATTGTTGTTCAATGGGAGGTCCTTGCTTAATGAATCACAGCAACCCCTTCTTCAAGAACTACTCTCTAACGGTATCCACACGAACGTCGATTCGGCTAACGATCAGCGGAGATGGTACTAGCCAAGAACAACCCCAATTTATCTCTTCTTTCTCTCTCACTTGCTAGCCTCTCTCTTGTGTAGAGCTGCTAGGGTTTTTCTGATAAAAATGAGATGTCAAGTATATGGCTCCTAAACACATCCTTATGTATTTATATGAGCTTGAGATAATTGGGCCAAACCCTAATCCATGAGGTCTCCTTTAAAAAAATCCATTCTGATTTTGGGTTATTAAATTCGAATTATAATATAATTAATCAAGTCCCACTTAATTAATTCAATAATTAAATTTGAAATAATAATAAAATATTTAAATTCGTAATTTAAATAAAGCTTCGTTTAGAAGTTCTTTGTGTGTGACCCTTTAGGTTATTATTACGTTGACAATAATTTTATTTTATAATAATAAAATTATAAACAATGAGCGGCATCTAGTAATACATCATTGTTACGCAAGTAACAATAATAATTGGTGATTCAATTAAACCTTTCGTGAATAATATGCAATGTAATATAATCCCTTTAACCTTATATTATAGATCAAACTCGAGGCATGTATTTTGTCATCCTGTTCAATGTTTAACCTTGGTTTCCTTGATCAGTGAGTAGGCTGATGGATTTTGGGCATGAAAACGCAGCGAAAGTAACGTAAAAACAAAAAAAAATTAAAACTCAATCGCAGGATCCATGTATAACGTTGGATGATTATGGTGAATAAAGTATGTACCTTAGAAGCTTTACGAATTTTTGTTCAATGAGAGGTCCTTGCTTAATGAATCACAACAACCCCTTCTTCAAGAAATACTCTCTAACAGTATCCACACGAACGTCGATTCGTCTAACGGTCAACGGAGATGGTACTAGCCAAAAACAACCCCGATTTATCTCTTTTTTCTCTCTCACTTGCTAGCCTCTCTCTTATGTAGAGCTTCTATGGGCTTTCTGATAAAAATGAGATGTCAAGTTTAAGGCTCCTAAACACATCCTTATGTATTTATATGAGCTTGAGATAATTGGGTCAAACCCTAATCCATGAGGTCTCCTTTAAAAAAATCCATTCTGATTTTGGGTTATTAAATTCGAATTATAATATAATTAATCAAGTCCCACTTAATTAATTCAATAATTAAATTTTAAATAATAACAAAATATTTAAATTCGTAATTTAAATAAAGCTCCGTTTAGATGTTCTTTGTATGTGACCCTTTAGGTTATTATTACATTGACAATAATTTTATTTTCTAATAAGAAAATTATAAATAATGAGCGGTATCTAGTAATACATAACAATAATAATTGGTAATTCAATTAAACCTTTCATGAATAATGTGCAATGTAATATAATCCATTTAACCTTATATTATAGATCAAACTCGAGGCATGTGTCGTGTCATCCTCTTCAGCGTTTAACCTTGGTTTCCTTGATCAATGATGTAAAACATAATGTAACGTAATATGTAATAGTGATAACAATCACTCAACTAAGAAATAAAGACAGTCAAATAATACTAATATGCAGCACAAGAATACAGAAGGACATGTAAACATGAATCATACATACGTCATTGCAGAGCATTCAAGATGAAAGGGTTATTGAACGTCAGCGAGAGAAGTTCATTAATATGCTCAGGCCTCAGCGACAAATAAGAGTTCAGAAGATTTCATAATAAAGACAGTGTAATGATTTAAGTAATTGTCAAAGGGTTTTAGTTATCAGAAGCAATGTAACAGTCCATGGTTAATCAGCTGAAATAGAACAGAAGTCAAGGGAATTCAATTCAGTGTTAGTCATTTGTGAACCAGACCAGTGCACAAAGCGTCAGCACAACAAGAAAAGAATTGTCTTGTTTAATCAGAAGAAACTCAGTTTATCAAGCCAGAAGAGTGAAAACCAAGTGATAAATACATCAAGTATTTCAAGAATATTGTTAAGGCAAGTATTACTATATTTGGTGATTCCTACACTCTTGAAACAATGGAGAAGCGCAATAAACCTTGACAAAGTGCAAGGAAATAATTTCCAGGGGTTTTGTGGCGCCTCCCTCTGCAATAATAGTGCAGGCGCAAAAAAACCATCTAAGCGCAACATAATCAATTCAAGGTGCAACAAGACACTGTAGAGGTTTTGGTGGCGCCTACACAGTGTAGATGGTGTACAGGTGCAACATGAAGTAATAGTGGCGCAATGAAACTTCTATTGAAGGTTTTTAAGTACTATGTGGCGCCTACATAGTGCAACAAGAGTGTAGGCGCAACAAACTCGAGTGTAGGCGCAACAAACTCCCTTTGCGCAGCAAAGCATTACGCAACAAACTTCTATAGGCGCAACAAAGGATTTAGTGGTGCCTACACACTGCAGTCACTCTACAAGGCGCAAAAAAGGACTTGCATTGTTGGAAAATCAATTCACTTGATTTCTAAAAGTGTACATAAATATATATATAGGTTTAATTTGAAGACATTAGTGTGCATCTTCTTCATTAAATACAACAAACTTACGGGAGCTCCATTAAAGCTAAGCATTAAACACACACATGTATTGATTGTTATAATATTGATTAAACCCACAGAAGCTAATCTCTTGATCAGAAGTGTAACACCTCAGGGATTTAATAATATATCTTTATTTCCCCGAATCGTTCTATTTCATTTACTATCATTTAAATATCTCAAGAACATAAATACTTAATCCGTAATTAAACGAAAAATCTACCAATATCATATCCAACCCCCCTTCTATGATGATTTTGGTCCTGACAATTGGTATCAGAGCTTGTTGATTGAAGTTACAAATCAAGATCTAAAAATAGTTTTACGAAAAAATGCATTTTTAGATCTAGAAAAATTTATATTGAAATTTCTTTATTTTTAAAGAAAATTCAATTTCGAATTTTTTAAAGATTTTAAATACACTAATTTTAAAAAGCCATCAATCATCAAGAATTCGAACAAAAATTTTATTTTATGAAATTTAATTTTTTATTCGAATTAATTTTAATTTTTAAGAAATTAATTATTTCTTGAGATTTAAAATTCTTCACAACCATGAGTACCCAAAAACTTAGTAGCATCAAAATCCCAGCCTGTGATAAAAATGAATACATTTTATGGAAGAAGAAGATGTCCATTTTCATCAAATCAGCTAATTCTCAATACATGTGAATTTTAGAAAATGGACCCTATATACCTCAGAAGCTAACACCAGAAATAGTTTCAGATGACGGTGAATGGATTCCTCAAGGATTTACCCCAGTGGATCCTTCAGAGTACGCTAACATTGATAAAGATAGAGTTTCATGAGATAATCATCTTCAATGTAGGATACGATTGATCTGCTAATGGAAGGTATAACATAAGTGAAGGATAACAGGCTGGATATTCTTACCTCCCAGTATGAAGCTTTCAAATCACTACCTGGAGAAAGTATTACTCAAGTTTTTGAGAGATACAATAAATTGTTGAATGACTTGTCACTATATGGAAAGGCCTACTCACGTAGCGAGATCAACAGAAAATTTATGTTGACACTTCCAGCGGATCTTGAGCACAAAATCTCTGCCATCAGAGAAAGAAGTGACATAAATGAAATGTCCATTGAAATTCTATATGGAAAGCTCAAGACTCATGAAATGGAGCAAGAACAAAGACACATCATTTTTGGTTCAGGAACAGTGGACAGTATAAATACATCACTGTTGAAAACTACAACACTTGTAGCCAAAGATTTTGCTATCACAGAGACCAGCACCGTGAAGCCTGTAGTTGAGAAATAAGAAATTTTGGAAGCTAAATTTAAAGAAAATACTCAACTAGGTGATGAAGATGACTTCTACTCAATGGAAGAACTTGAACAGTTAAAAAATAAGATAATGGCCTATATGACAGAGAAGTTCAAGAACCTCAGATTTAGAAGGAACCCTAAGTAGAAATTCAAGAGTAACACCAGTTACAGCAGTTCTAGCTTCATAAATAACAACTGAGGTGGTTCGTCTTCAGGTTCTTACAGCAAAGGAAGTTATAATATGGGAATGGTAGAACGCAGTATGTTCAAGTGATACAACTGTGATGAACCCAAAAATTTTGCTACAAAATGCCGGAGGCCTAAGCAAGGAAAGGAAAGAAAGGAGTCGTATGACGAAATCAAGAAAAAGTATGATACATATAACAACCCAGATTTTTTCAGAATTTAATTTTTATTATTATTTATATAATTATTGATTTTCTGAAATATTGGAGGAATTTTTTTTATTATTCTAGTTGGATGGATTTCCAACATTATTTATTTAGTTAATTCCCGATTCAGAGGAATTGAGTTTGTTTAAAAATTTTACTGATCAAGTTGATATCTCGAGTCAGTATTTTATTCAGGTGAATAGTTTATTTGTTTAAATGGTGAAAAATATTTATGTAAGTATTTGAGGATTTATAAAAATTTGTAGAGATGGAGATTTTAATTTTATTAAATGGTCGTTGAATAAAATTTAATATATATTTTATTCAAATCGAGGGGAAATCAATTAATTTTGATTCGTCACTTATAAACGTTTTGAGATATTTTAAGAATGAGATTACACATTTATAAATATGATTTCATCCCATGAATATTTTTATTCTCATTCTTATTTATTTTTAAAATGGATTTTATTCTCAAAATCATTAAATAATTTAATGATTTGTAAAATGCATATCAAATTGGAAAAATGAGAATTAATTCTAATTCTTTTTCCATAAATCTTCAAAAATATTCTAGTATTTAATTATGTTAGAAATTTAATATTTTTACAAATTTGAATTTCTAGCTCAAAATATGATTTAGCCGTGTGTAGTAGCAAAAACGAGGAGTAAAGCTAGCATTTTATTTATGTGGGTTGCAAGCTTCCACCCAAGCTAGTTTTTAACCACACAATTGTGGTTAACCTAATAAAATCAGCCGCCCCTTTCCATTCTTCATTTCACCGATTGAAAAGAAAGAGAAGAGAGAAGAGAGAAAGAGAGAAAGAGAGAAGAGAAGAGAGAAAGAGAGAAGAGATGAAGAAGGAGGAGGGAAGAAGAAGAAGGGAAAAGATGCAAGCTTATTCCTCATTCCATACTTTTCCATTTCAGCTGATTTAAGAAGAGAAGAAGAGGGAGAGAATGATTCTTTGCTTGATTCTTGGTGGGTTTTGCTAAAGAGAACGTTATCGAGATGGAGTATTCTGACATCTAGTAACGAGAGAAGATCTATCCCACGTTGTGATCAAAGGAGACTTAATTGGAATGTCTGCCTGTTGCTAAGGACCAAAGGCAAGTTTTCTAACTCCGTACTTTTATTCTATATAGGAATATTGTGAAGCATGTTTATGCAAGTATTTCTCTCTCAAACTCGTGCCTTGCAAACTTTATGTTCTTAACCTATATGTATTCAAAGGTTATATTCAAAGGTTTTATCCTGTCAATGAACGATTCAACTTTGGGTTCTATTTCATGAATTATTATAAAATTGTATCGAGCTTGTGAACCTCGTTTTACAAAATTGTTGGAACCTTGAATTATTGATTGTTGAAACTTCTTAGTCGAAAAACACTTTACCCAATGGGGATTAGTTGACGAAAGGTCAACCTGCACATACGAGATTACTTCTCCATAATTCTGGAAGTTAATCAAACATCAGGTGTTGAGATCTTAAAAGAGAATTGAGGCCTTCTGGAACTTGAATTCAATTTCCTTCCAGATAAAGTATCATCTTTCCAAAGCGGACCTATCAACAAGCGTTATGCTTGGGGAACTTAAAGTAATTTCCGTTCCAGATATGGATAGGATTCTTCAAGGGACTGGAGAAAATTGTTTTCGGGCCTTTGATGTCGCCCGGTTAGCGTAAGCGGTCGATTGACACCGACCCAGCGGAAAATTGTTTTCGGGCCTTTGATGTCGCCCGGTTAGCGTAAGCGGTCGATTGACACCGACCCAGCGGATAAATATTTTAAGGCCCATGTGTTGCCTTGGGTGATGACCGGTTAGGATCATCCATCTACTAGTAGAAAATTTCACGGTACTATACGACTGATCATCGTGTACTGTGGGTGTGCTCCAGTATAGTCCCACTTCTTCCAATTAGAATTTGACATTAACACTGTAATAAAAGCCTATGTGCTAAGTTATCGATAGTGTTAATGGGAACTGTTGAACTTTCATTGGTCCTACACTATAACGAAAGCCAAGGTGCTAAATTACCGATAGTGTTCATGAGAACTATTGAACTTTTATTGATTCATTTCGCAGTAACTCGAACTGCATACTTATTTTGAGCACCTTCTTGCATCGTGAACTCTGATTTATTTATTGAAGAGATATACCTTGCTACACTTTCCTCAGTTATGTTGCTCAGTTATCAAAAGTTTTTGCGAACTTCTAAATTGTTCAATTCTGAAGTTGTCATACTTGCTCCTCTCTATGAGATTTGCTATGAATAAATATCAAAATTGTTTTAAAGTTGTTGAGGTGAATCATTTCTAGAATTCAGTAAACCTCCTCATGTTAGAAATTTGTTGTTACAAATGTTTCTTTCAGTATTATGTATATGTCGAAGCTGAAAACCCCTTATGTTGAAAATATCATATTGTTCTCTATTAATAAACTTGCTGAGCATTTCTTTCGCTCATACTTGCTTGTTTCAAATATTAACCTTTCAGAAAAAGGTAGATTGGCGAGACTTATCTGTATAGTTCAGAAGAAGGAGGCAAGATGCCATTACGAAGATGATTTGATTCAGAATATTTGGATCTAGAGTAAGATTATTTATAAGTTGATATGTAATAAATATTATCTTGTATAGAACATTATTGGTAGCTGGTATACTTCTTATCGAAGTTATACTAGTTTGATAAGATTTGTGTAAATAAAGACTGATTATAGTAATTTGTGGTAATTGGAAAATTGTTGCTAAAAATAAAGATTTGAGGAACTTTATGGATGGGGTCACAAGTATGATTTGGCTTGTTGTGAAACGTAATAATTGATGTCTAACTTGGGATTCTTGTTTCTAGCCCTATAACCTAAAAGATTCTTGAGAGTTGGGGTCGCATATGTATTTTCAGATATTGGATGTTTACAGGTGAAATTATAATTGTTAAATAGGTGATTGCATATTGAGAATTTCCGCAGTGACGACCAGATCCATGACCCCGGATTTGGGGGCGTTACAATACACTGGTGAAGAAGCATTATGGTAGAGCTTATATAGCCGAGGGAAAGAGCTGTGATGACTTAGATAATGATGAAGAAGAGACATATGGAAATATTGCACTAATGGCAGACTCTTCAGAGTCAACACCTCACTCATCAAAGGTATCATTTCTTTCCATAGTTGATATGTCTAATTCCAATTACAAGAAAACTGTAGAAGATCTAAGCGTAGAAATGTTTAACAAGCATGCTAGCATCTGAAAAAGAAAATGCTAAACTAGTTCTAAAGAATAAAATACTAGAAGCTAGAAATGAAGAACTAGAGCTTGCATGTGTTAACTTAGAAGATCTGAAACAGAAGATAAAATATCTGCAGAATAGAGACAAATCCAACCAAGAAGTAGAAACTGCACTTAGGAATAAAATTTCTGAGTTAGAGTTAAAACTTCAGGCTTATAAGAAATCTACTAATCTTGTTTAGGAGGCAGTAGATAAACAGGTCATAGGTCAAAAAACTGGAATAAGAATTAACTTTGATAAAAAGGTAGGAAAGACACATAATGAATCAATTGCTGAGGAAAGTCCTGTGAAGCAAGACATTCCACTTGTATTAAAAAATGTCCCAAATTCCTATACAAGAAGTTTGTCATCGAACCCCTAGATGAAGAATAGATATTAATGAAAAAAGAAATTCTTGCTAAGGATCAAAAGAAAGAGGAAGAAAGTAAACAAAAGTTGCCTAAGAAATCTGTAAAAATTGAAGAACCTAAGAAACAGATTAAAACTGAAATAGGCAACAAAGATGAAAAGAAGAAAGCTAACAAAAATGGCAAGATAGGTGTAATAAGAAAAATGATTATGCCTATTCTCCCAAAGCTATTAGAAAAGTTTGTAAGAATTGTAATTCTACTGGTCATCTTATACATGCATGCAAAAAGATAAAAGTAGTAAAAACAGAAATTTCTAATATGCCTGCCATATATATCCCTCATCAACCATGTGGTAAAGTATGATGCATGCCATATGCTTTCAACATCATGTCTACATACATAAATTGATGAATGCATCATCTAGTACTTATATTAATACAGATGTGAACATGAATAGAAAGCAAGTTAGGGAAAATACTGCTAGTCCTCCTAAGTGTTGGAAGGAAGCCCTTGTCCCTAAGCCTAAAGACACCCCTGTCAAGGCTAAACCAAAGGGCAAGGGCACAATCGATGAGAAAGACAAGGACCAGAAAATTTCTGTAGCTAAATCTGTTTACTTATCTAAGCCTCTTGGACCCAATCAAATTTGGGTGCCAAAGAAGAAGTAATCAATCTGTGGTTACAGGGCATATCAAAGAACAAACGTGTCATGTGGATTCTCGACAACGGCTGTTCAAGGCATATGACTGGTGATAAAGCCCTGCAATCAGATGTGATTGAGAAAGCTAGCCCGATAGTGACCTTTGGAGATAACAGCAAGGGATTCACAACGGGATATGGCAATCTGGAAATTGGAAATGTTATCATAGAAAATATCTCTCTTGTGGACGGATTAAAGCACAACCTTCTAAGTATCAGTCAGTTCACTGACAAGGGCTACAAAGTAACTTTTAAAAAGGAAAGATGTGCAATCCAAAACAGGAAAGATGCGAAGCTTGCTCTTCAAGGAGTGAGAAAGGGGAATCTCTTTGTGGCTAACTTATTCTCTGTAAGCAAAGGTGAAGTTCAATGTTTTTACAGCAAAGCTTCAACAGATGACAGTTGGTTATGGCATAAGAAACTTTCACACCTGAGCTTCAAGGCAATGAAATCTTTAGTTAAGAGGGAATTGGTTAGAGGTTTACCTGAGATGGAATTCTATCAAGAAGGTTTATGTGAAACATGTGAAAAGGGGAAGTCAAAGAAGGCATCTAATGAAAGTTTGAATCCAAGGCTCATGAAGGCATATTTCTTGGCTACTCTCTGGAATCTAAGGCATACAGGGTTTATGTGATTGAACACAAAAAGGTCATTGAAAGCATGAATGTAACTTTCGATGATCTCAAGCTCCCAAGTCTGCAAAGAACGGATAACACTGAAACTTTGCAGTTTGAAAATATGAACTCAGATGAAGGTGAAATAGAACTTGAAGCTGCAATAGAAAATCAAGCACCAAATGAGAATAACAACAATGATGATTCTGACCATAGTAGTGGAAACAGTGGAAGATTCATAGAAACTACTAGTAGTGGCAGAGAATCTCATTCTCATCCAAGCAGCAGCTCAAGGGGAGCAACTGAAGGATCTACTAACAAGACTCGGCACTTTAATGATAATCAGGCTGAATCATCTAGGGCAAATCTGAAAGTGTTTGACCTAAAACCAATCATGTATGATGAGTTAGGAAAAACTTTCTGCTACTCTGGTTTGATTTCATTTGATAATAATAAAGTATTTATGTTACGGGCTTAATCTATTTGAAGTGTATTAAATAAGATGTTCCATAATTTAGAACAAAGCTTCTAGAATTATAATGAGATTGTGATAATGAAATCTAGAAGATAATAACTTTAGACTTAAACAGTTCCTGATCATAGGATAACTAATTGGAAATTGGTAAATCCTTAAAGATCAGTACATACTATGCTAGCTCTCTTAGGAGGATGTCTGTTCTCATAGACAGTTGTGTGGTGACACTATAGCTAGTATGTAGGTGCTTATTAAGGAATAAGTTCACTGAACATGACTCGATAAGTAGAACAACTAATGGAGTTTACTCACGTGTCGATAGTTGTTTATTAAGTAAATAGTTGTACAAGTATCCTTAGACTTGAGATCGTTAGAGTAATCTCGTACACAATGATTAATGCTTTAGTTTAGTCCTTAGTCTCTAGGACATTCATTAGGTCCATTCTGGGCATAGTGATTTGTGTATGGAGATAGGTAACGGATTAATAAAGTATCTGCCCCTTCCAGTAAAGGAAGTGAATATCCTATGTTATTCTTAGATATGCAAGTTCAGGAATATCTGGCCAGAGTGAATGAAATTAGAAAGAGTTTCTAATTTGCATTAAAAGGAACATTGCATTATGAATAAGAAATCATATGATAAAATTAGATAGGCTTGACACGAGTTCCATGCCTTGTTTGAAGGGTAGAAGGAATTAATTGTACGGTAACTAATTACTGACAGGTTCTAAGTATTCTAAGCAATGATTTCGTATTATCTGGATAGTCGCGATATGTTGAGAAGCATCACTCACGATGTAGAATAAATATAATTAATCAGATTAATTATATTTAATGAATTAATAGAATTCATATAAATAATAAATAAAATGTTTATTATTATTTATTTCTACTACCGGCTTAATATTGAACCTAAAGAGTCACACCATTAAAAGAGATTAAATTATAGATGAAGGAATAATTAATAATAGCTAGTCATTATTTATTTATGAAATAAATAATTACTTAGCAAATTTTATAAATTAATTAAATGAGATTTAATTGATTATAAATTATTTAAGATAAGATCTTAATATTATTAATTAAATATTTAATTAAAGTAATTAAATATGAAGAGAGAATAATTTTCTAAAAGAGTTTAGAAAAAAGAATTAATGATTAAAATAGTTTTAATCATTAACTAATTAATTAATTAAAAATGGAATTAATAATAAGATATTTATAGAAAATATCTCAGCTGAGATATTTGCCTATAAATATAGGATTATAAACCCTAATACTTCAACCCTAATATTTGTGAGAAATATTTTAAAAGGGAGGCAACCCTAATTTCCTCTCTAGCCTCCACATTCATCTTTTAGTTTGATTCTTGGTGGATATCTTTAGAGCACTCCACACTTGAGGGGTGATTGCAAGGATTGAAGAACAAGATCTTCTCTAGCTGTTGCCAGAAAGCAATCGAGGTATTCTTCAATTTATAAAATAGTTTTTGTATCTATATGTATGTATACATAGGAATATATGCAAATAAATGTTATTCAATGCTTCCGCTGGTGCATAAATTCCTTCAATGGTATCAAAGCATAGGTTGTATGCATATAGATTCGTGGTCAAGTTTCAGAATTTTATGAGCATGTATGTATTTATTATGATTTATACAAGCAATATCATGTTTTAATTATGATTAATATGATACTGTTCGTCAAAATTGTTTTGATAATTTTCCTGGGTTCTATAAGTGTTGTAGATCGTCTAGTTAATTTTTCATAATTTTCTGATGCGTAGAATATTTATTATGAATTTTGAAAGCAATAATAATGATTTAATTATGATTAATTCATTACTATTCCTCAAAATTTATTTTATATTTTTCATGTGTTCTACAAGTGTTGTAGATCGTCCGGGTATTTTTAAAATATTTTTCTGAGCAATAGATTATTTATTATGGATTTTTAAATTTGTTTTTAATTAATTCGTAAATAAATAATAATATCTGGGGAAAAAAGGGTGTAACGCTTTCTGCGCATACTTTACAAGCTAAAAAAGGGTTTTTAGCTTGTAACGCATACCCGAGATGCGTGACAGGGTGTCTTGCACGCGCCTGACGCGCGTGCGCGTATGAGGATGCGTCAGAAACTTCTCGGGGTGCGTGCGGGCGTGTGGGAGCTCAGAATGGGGTGTGTAATATACCGTTGGATTCATTTTTCCGAGACGGTTCTAATGGTATATTACAATAATTTTTCTGAAATTGTTTCGGACTATTTAGAGCTTCCAAAAGTATTTTAAAGCAAGTTTTAACTGTTTTAAGTTGCTTTTAAATACACCATGTGATACATAGAGATGTATAATGCTTATATGTTATAATATATGATTTAACATGCCTACTTTATGTTTATTTGTGATTATATATATGTGATATATGCTTGAATTATCATGAGATGATAGATTTAGGTGAACTTAATTAACATAAGGCGTATGTTAGACAATCTAGAATAGTGAAATTGTTTCGTGACCATTAATTTACATATTATGAATACAATCATGAGATTTTTGTGTTTATGAAACACGTGATTGAATATGAATTTTCAACTTAAGTGAAAGGATGATTCTGTCAAACAACAGATGTTCTATCTGTAAGAAAGAGGGTTATTAAGAGACGCCTCTTGACAATGCTCCACCCCTGGCCTGGGATGACTCCAAGTATCAATAGTTGATTTGAAATATTTAATCCAATCTAAAAGAATCTCTTTATAATATGATTATGATTGTAACATAATATAATCCCCTAAAATATAAAGAATATCAAGTAGAAATTGGCCATAAAACACAAAGGGCTTGTGTTGGTCATAGCCTTCCAACATAATAGAAAATATTTCTTGTTTTTGAAACTCTGTCGTTTCGTGCTACAGCCGAGGGCATTGTTTCCGAAAGAAGAGATACTTGTCTATAACATGAGATTTATATGATGAATTGGAATCTTATATCGTTACGTGCTACAGCCGTGGGCTATTTGAAACTAGTTTAATTATACGAGATGTTGGGATTGACTTGACTTAGAATATTGAGTTTGTCGTGCCACAGCCGTGACTCAAGTATTCAAGAGCCTAAAGTAAGATTAGGGAATAACATGAGATGTAGCTGACAAGAGTTGTCTGCCTATTGAACGTTACATGGCGTTTCATGCTACAACCGAGGTTGTGTGATGGAATGTAGGATCCCTATCCCACTATCATTATGAATGCTTAATTTCAATAAGGGATATATAAATTAGATAGAATAGTGGGAGGCACTTATGAATAAAGACCCGATTCATATGGTGTTTTAGATAATGAAATAGAGTATTTGTTAAATGTTGTTATGTGTTTATTATTTGCAGATTTACTATATACATAATGTCTTCTGCACTATCACTCCGTTGCATGCTCGATGCACATAAATTAACTGGTCCCAACTATGCTGATTGGCTTCGAAACCTGAGAATTGTTCTCAGGATTGAGAAGAAGGAATATGTACTAGACTCACCTAAACCTACTGAACCTGCTCAGGATGCACATAATGATGAACATATTGTGTATCATAATTGGATAGATGATGCAAGAGTTGCACAGTGTGTTATGCTGGGATCCATGAATGATGAGCTCCAAAAGCAACACGAGCATATGGATGCTCACTCTATCCTTATGCATCTACAAGATTTGTATGATGTGGCAGGAAGGACAGCTCGATATGAAATATCGAAGGAGCTGTTCCGTTATAGGATGACTGATGGATCATCTGTGAATGTTCATGTGCTCAAGATGATCAATTTGATTGAGCGTCTTGGACAACTTGGATTTGTCATGGATGGGAAGCTGAATCAAGATCTAGTCTTGCAATCACTTCCAGATTCATTCTCGCAGTTCGTTGTGAACTTTCACATGAACAAGTTGGATGTCAGCTTGCCTGAACTCCATAACATGCTGAAAACTGCTGAGTCGAATTTTCCCACAAAGAAGAGTTCTGTTCTTCTAATTGGTGAAGTCTCTAACCCTAAGAAGAGGAAGAGGAGCCCTCCTAAGAAGAAGAAGAAGAAGGTAGGTGAGAAAAGGTCAGTTCCTCCAAAAGCTGAAGATCCCAAAAGCAAAGCTGTTTGCTTTCACTGCAACAAAGTGGGGCACTGGAAGAGAAACTATAAGGTTTACCTTGCAGAATTGAAAAAGAAGAAGGGTGGTGAGACTACCGCTTCTACTTCAGGTATGTTCATGATCGAACTAAATATGTCACTTAATCAAACTTCTACTTGGTTATTAGATACCACCTGTGGGTCTCACATTTGTAATTCGTTGCAGGGACTAAGGAGAAGTAAGACTCTTGAAGAAGAGAAGGTGATCCTACGTATGGGCAATGGAGCAAGAGTTGCTGCTGTAGCTGTAGGATCGTTTGATTTACTTATGCCTACGGGCAAGACTATTATTTTGGATAATTTTTATTTTGTTCCCTCAATTGTGAGGAATATTATTTCTATTCCCATGTTAGACTTGGATGGTTTTTCGTTTGTTATTGAGAATAATAAATGTTCAATTTTTAGAAATAATGTTCTTTATGGTGTTGGTATTTTAAATAATGGTTTGTATGTATGCGACGTAGAACATAGTTTACTTCAAATTGAACATAGTAATAAAAGAAAAAGAGATGATGAAAATCCCACCTACTTGTGGCACTACAGACTTGGTCATATTAGTGAAAATAGACTTAAGATATTGCATAAGGAAGGGTTACTAGAACCTTTTGATTTTGAATCATATCCTACATGCGATTCTTGTCTGTTAGGCAAAATAACCAAATCTCCATTTAGTGGACATGGAGAAAGAGCTGCGTAGTTGCTTGGATTGGTACATACAGATGTGTGTGGGCCGATGTCCACGCAAGCCATGGGTGGATTTTCATACTTCATTACTTTTACAGATGATCGATCTAGATTTGGATATGTGTATTTGATGAAATACAAATCCGAAGCCTTTGAAAAGTTCAAAGAATATAAGTATGAAGTAGAGAAACAAACCAAGTATAGTATTAAAACCCTTCGATCAGATCGAGGAGGTGAATACTTAAGTGGCGAGTTTCTAAATTATCTCAAAGAAAATGGTATAGTCTCTCAATGGACTCCTCCGGCCACTCCCCAGTTGAATCGAGTATCCGAAAGGAGAAATCAAACTTTGTTGGACATGGTTCGATCCATGATGAGCTATACAGATCTTCCAGTATCACTTTGGGATTATGCATTGGAAACATCAGCATATATATTGAACAAGGTGCCTTCCAAATCTGTTCCTCAAACTCCGTATGAGATATGGAAAGAAAGGAAACCGAGTCTTAAGCACGTTAAGATTTGGGGATGTCCGGCTTATGTCAAGAAAGTTGACCCCGATAAGCTAGAATCTCGATCCGTGAAATGTAGGTTTGTAGGATATCCTAAAGAGACTTTAGGGTATTACTTTTACACCGAACAAAGGGTGTTTGTCTCCCAACATGCTACCTTCCTGGAAAAACAGTTTATCCTTGAAGGGAATAGTGGGAGCAAGATTGAACTTGATGAAGTTCATGAAGAACAAACTACAACGGTTCAAGAGGAAACACCTGTTCATATTGAACAACCTTCCGTAGAACAGCCCATCCGTAGATCACAAAGGGTGTCTCGCCAACCTGAGAGGTATTATGGCCTTGTCATTGAGAATGACAATGAATTGGCGGTCATTGATGGAGATGACCCTATGACCTTCAACGAGGCTGTGAGTAGTGTTGACTCAGAGAAATGGCAGAGTGCCATGAAATCCGAAATGGACTCCATGTATGCCAACCAAGTATGGACTTTGGTAGAGGCACGCAAGGATATGAAGCCTATAGGGTGCAAGTGGGTATACAAGAGAAAGATTGAAGCAAATGGCCAGGTAGAGACCTACAAGGCGAGGCTCGTGGCAAAAGGATTCAAACAAAGACAAGGGATTGACTTTGATGAAACTTTTTCGCCTGTAGCCTTGCTCAAATCAATTCGGATTTTGCTTGCTATTGTAGCTTACTATGACTATGAGATCTGGCAAATGGACGTAAAGACGGCCTTCCTCAATGGGGAACTTGAAGAAGAAGTGTATATGACACAGCCAGAGGGTTTTATTTCCAAAGGAAATGAACATCTAGTTTGTAAGCTACTACGAACCATATATGGGTTAAGGCAAGCTTCTCGAAGATGGAACATCCGTTTTGATGAGACAATCAAAGAGTTTGATTTTATAAAAAACATAGATGAACCATGTGTCTACAAGAAGGTTAGTGGGAGCGTAGTAACATTTCTTATTTTGTATGTAGATGACATACTCTTAATAGGAAATGATATACCAATGCTGCAATCAGTAAAAATGTGGCTATCAAAGAACTTCACCATGAAGGACTTGGGGGAAGCGTCCTACATTCTTGGTATGAAGATCTATAGAGATAGATCAAGAAGAATGATAGGTCTAACCCAAGGTACGTACATCGATAAGGTGTTTAAAAGGTTTAGCATGGAAAACTCCAAGAGAGGTCTCATACCGATGAGCCATGGAGTCTCCCTTTCTGACAAGATGTCTCCTAAGACACCTGAAGAAAGAGAACGTATGAGTAGGATTCCTTATGCGTCGGCAATAGGATCTATTATGTACGCGATGTTATATATTAGACCTGATGTTGCTCACTCAATTAGTGTGACTAGCAGATATCAGTCAAATCCAGGTGAAGACCACTGGAAAGCAGTGAAGAACATCCTTAAGTACGTGAGAAGGACTAAGGATATTTTTCTTGTTTTTGGTGGGTCTGAGTTGAAAATAGAGGGTTACACTGACTCTAGTTTTCAGTCAGAGTGTGATGATAGTACATCCATGTCAGGGTATGTGTTTACTCTAAATGGTGGGGCGATTAGTTGGAGAAGTCGTAAGCAATATACGACGGCTGACTCCACAGCAGAAGCAGAGTATATAGCTGCAAGTGAGGCTGCAAAGGAAGCTGTTTGGATGAAGAAATTTGTTTCTGAGTTGGGAGTAGTTCCTGGCATAAAGGGGCCTATTGTGTTATATTGTGACAATAACGCTGCAATAGCTCAAGCCAAGGAACCGAGGTCTCACAAGAATACCAAACATATAATGCGGCGGTTTCATTTGATTAGGGAGATCATTGAAAGAAGAGATGTCAAGATCGAAAGAGTTGACACACATAACAACATAGCAGACCCGTTCACGAAGCCACTGTCTCAGTTAAATTTTGATCGTCATAAGGAGCGGATGGGTATTAGATACCAGAGTGATTGGTTTTAGGCCAAGTGGGAGATTGAAAGTGTTTGACCTAAAACCAATCATGTATGATGAGTTAGGAAAAACTTTCTGCTACTCTTGTTTGATTTCATTTGATAATAATAAAGTATTTATGTTACGGGCTTAATCTATTTGAAGTGTATTAAATAAGATGTTCCATAATTTAGAGCAAAGCTTCTAGAATTATAATGAGATTGTGATAATGAGATCTGGAAGATAATAACTTTAGACTTAAACAGTTCCTGATCATAGGATAACTAATTGGAAATTGGTAAATCCGTAAAGATCAGTACATACTATGCTAGGTCTCTTAGGAGGATGTCTGTTCTCATAGACATTTGAGTGGTGACACTATAGCTAGTATGTAGGTGCTTATTAAGGAATAAGTTCACTGAACATGACTCGATAAGTAGAACAACTAATGGAGTTTACTCACGTGTCGATAGTTGTTTATTAAGTAAATAGTTGTACAAGTATCCTTAGACTTGAGATCGTTAGAGTAATCTCGTACACAATGATTTATGCTTTGGTTTAGTCCTTAGTCTCTAGGACATTCATTAGGTCCATTCTGGGCATAGTGATTTGTGTATGGAGATAGTTAACGGATCTGCCCCTTCCAGTAAAGGAAGTGAATATCCTATGTTATTCTTAGATATGCAAGTTCAGGAATCTCTGGCCAGAGTGAATGAAATTAGAAAGAGTTTCTAATTTGCATTAAAAGGAACTTTGCATTATGAATAAGAAATCATATAATTAAATTAGATAGGCTTGACACGAGTTCCATGCCTTGTATTTAATCGGGATATTGAAGGGTAGAAGGAATTAATTGTACGGTAACTAATTACTGACAGGTTCTAAGTATTCTAAGCAATGATTTCGTATTATCTGGATAATCGCGATATGTTGAGAAGCATCACTCACGATGCAGAATAATTATAATTAATCATATTAATTATATTTAATGAATTAATAGAATTCATATAAATAATAAATAAAATATTTATTATTATTTATTTTTACTACCGGCTTAATATTGAACCTAAAGAGTCACACCATAAAAGAGATTAAATTATAGATGAAGGAATAATTAATAATAGCTAGTCATTATTTATTTATGAAATAAACAATTACTTAGCAAATTTTATAAATTAATTAAATGAGATTTAATTAATTATAAATTATTTAAGATAAGATTTAATATTATTAATTAAATATTTAATTAAAGTAATTAAATATGAAGAGAGAATAATTTTCTAAAAGAGTTTAGAAAAAGGAATTAATGATTAAAATAGTTTTAATCATTAACTAATTAATTAATAAGATTAATTAATTAAAAAGGGAATTAATAATAAGATATTTATAGAAAATATCTCAGATGAGATATTTGCCTATAAAAATAGGATTATAAACCCTAATACTTCAACCCTAATATTTGTGAGAAATATTTTAAAAGGGAGGCAACCCTAATTTCCTCTCTAGCCTCCTCATTCATCTTTTAGTTTGATTCTTGGTGGATATCTTTAGAGCACTCCACACTTGAGGGGTGATTGCAAGGATTGAAGAACAAGATCTTCTCTAGCTGTTGCCGGAAAGCAATCGAGGTATTCTTCAATTTATAAAATAGTTTTTGTATCTATTTGTATGTATACATAGGAATATATGCAAATAAATTTTATTTAATGCTTTCGCTGGTGCATAAATTCCTTCAAAATCTGCCTAGGCATAGGGCGTGGAGTAGAGATCACCCCTTTAAGTTGATTCTAAGAGATCTAGATGCCGGAATCCAAACTAGACGTGCTTCTCAGAATGAATGTTTATTATATGGTTTTATCTCTAAAATAGAGCCAAAGAAAGTAGAAGAAGCTCTAGAAGATCCAGATTGGGTTATTGCTATGCAAGAATAATTCAATCAATTTGAAAGACAAAAAGTCTGGAAGCTGGTACCCAGGCCAAAGAACAAGTCTATAATTGGCACAAAGTGGGTATTCAGAATAAAATGGATAAAAATGGCATTGTTACGAGGAACAAAGCCAGACTGGTTGCTAAAGGTTATTCCCAAGAAGAAGAAATAGATTATGATGAAACATATGCACCAGTGGCAAGGCTTGAAGCTATCAGGATGTTTCTGGCATTCGCAGCACATTTCAACTTTAAAGTTTATCAAATGGATGTGAAGAGTGCATTCCTGAATGGAGAGCTTGAAGAAGAAGTGTATGTGGAACAACCCCCAGGGTTTGAAGATCCAGAATTTGTAGATTTTGTATACTTTCTCTTCAAGGCACTCTATGGCTTAAAGCAAGCACCTCGGACATGGTATGGTACTCTATCTATATTCTTACTTGAAAATGGTTTCACTAGAGGTGTCATAGATAAGACTCTGTTTCATAAAATGCATAAAAATGACATGATATTAGTATAAATATATGTGGATGACATTATATTTGGTTCTACTAACGATCAGTTGTGTAGTAGATTTGCCAAGCTAATGCAGAGTAGATATGAAATGAGCATGATGGGAGAGCTGAATTACTTCCTTGGACTCCAAGTAAGCCAAAAGAAAGATGGAGTCTTCATTTGCCAGTCTAAGTACATCAGAGATCTATTAAAGAAGTATGGTCTTGAAGATGCATCATCAGCCAAAACCCCTATGGCAACTGCCACTAAGCTTGATAAAGATGAACCTGGTAAGAGGGTAGACATCACAAGCTACAGAGGTATGATCGACTCATTACTTTACTTAACTGCAAGTATGCCAGATATTATGTTTGCTACATGCTTGTGTGCTAGGTTTCAGTCTAATCCTAAAGAATCACATCTTATAGCTGTTAAATGTATTTTTAGGTATCTTAAGGGAAGTCTGAATCTGGAAATATTTTACCCTAAAGATACAGGTTTTGAATATGCAGGTTGTAGGATTGATTGAAAGAGTACATTAGGGAGTTATCAATTTGTTTGTAGAAGATTGGTGTCCTGGTATAGCAAGAAGCAACACTCAGTTGCAATGTCAACAGCTGAAGCTGAATATGTTGCTGCTGGAAGTTGATGTGCACAAATATTGTGGATAAGGAACCAACTTCAAGATTATGGACTATTGCTGAGCAAAATTCCAATATTCTGTGATAACACAAGTGCCGTAGCTGTCACAAACAATCCTATCCAACACTCAAGGACTAAACACGTTGACATCAGGTATCATTTCTATTACGGATTAAAAACGAGGTGTATTTAATACGTAATTAATGCTAGGGTTTGGGGGAGCTTCAAGCTTTAATGACTGCGTTAACGTTTCGTGACTAACTCGGGTCCTCGTTAACTGCCTACGTATCTCAGTTCTTATGAGAATCAAGCCAACAACGTAGTTCTAATGTTGAGGGGTTAGGCCATTTATATAGGCGCACGAGGGCCTTGGAGTTATATTAGGGTTAGGAGACTTGGGGGCCAAGTCTCCTACTGACGTAAGGTTGTTGAAACCTCTTAGGAATGAGAGTCCTCGTTGGACTCTAGCAGGTGATGTTTATCTTAGAGATTGGGCTT
Source organism: Oenanthe sinensis (assembly GCA_028671895.1). Taxonomy (NCBI): domain Eukaryota; kingdom Viridiplantae; phylum Streptophyta; class Magnoliopsida; order Apiales; family Apiaceae; genus Oenanthe; species Oenanthe sinensis. Next base: position 16,994,909 of record CM053804.1, on the reverse strand, counting down.
CTAGAGCCTTCCACAGATGAAGGGTCTCGTAGGACTCTTCAAGCCTTTAATCGAGGCTTTATTAATTAATTATGAAATTAATTAATAAATAGAGTTTCTAGATCCTTCTAGGATGAGGGCCTTCAACATGCTTCTTGGGCCTTTACTGAGCCTTTATTAATTAATTACGAAATTAATTAATAACAAAGGTTTAATGGGCCTATGGCTTCAACAGAGCTTGTGGGCTGGACTTACAAATCCAATTGATTCTTGGATTTATTTTCCTTGTTCGTTTTAAGGGCCCAAGTCTATGGACCAAGCTAGGTCTAATAAATGAAATAATAAATGCTATATTTATTATTTCCTTAGGGCTATTTTTTACCCATATCATTTGCCCCCCAACTTTTGAGAGAACTTCATGAGTTTTCGTAAAAATTTTACAAAGGATTTTCAGTGCCTTATCGGGCTTTTGACTCATTTTAGTCAATTTTATCTCGACTTTTGGGTTCAGGCCTTCTATTATTAATTCTTTTACAGAATTAATATTAAACAAATTGGTCCTCCAAGAACTTTTATTTGTAAAATTTAACAAAAATAGGAATTTTTCAAAACCTTGTCCAATTCGACCTGGAATGAGGTCAAAAAAGACCTCAGATACGACCCCATGTCGATTTTAGGAATCGAGGTTGAACTAGACTTAGATCGAGGTCGATCAAAACATAAAATGCACACTTAGGTCGATACAAAGTATTGGAGTCGAAATCAACTTCGATCGAAGTCGAACATAACAGGAAAATTACCTTGAGGTCGATCACGTGACTGAGGTTGAATTCGACCTCGATTGAGGTCGAACTAGTCCTGAAAATACCTTCGAGGTCGATACATGATGCTTTTGTCGATTTCGACCTCGATTGAGGTCGAATTAGGCCTTCAAGGCTCTTTGATTCCGAGGTCGATTTCGACCTCGATTGAGGTCGAAGTATGCCTCAATTTTCCATTGAAGTCGAAACTTATGGCCGAGAAAATAGGAATCTTGTTCAAGTTGAACCCATAGTCAAGTAGTTGATTCCTCATCCATAATATTTGTGCACAGCAACTTCCAGCTGCAATGTATTCAGCCTCTGCAATAGATGTAGACACTGAATTCTGCTTCTTGCTAAACCATGAAACTAGCTTATTTCCTAGAAATTGACAGGAGCCTGTTGTACTTTTTCTGTCAATTCTGCAACCTTCATAGTCTGCATCTGAATAACCAATTAGCTCCAATCCAGAATCTCTAGGATACCAAATTCCAAGATTTGGAGTTTCTTTGAGATATCTGAATATTCTTTTTATTGCAATCAAATGAGATTCTCTAAGATCAGCTTGAAACCTAGCACAAAGACATGTAACAAACATTATGTCTAGCCTACTTGCAGTTAAGTAAAGTAATGAGCCAACCATGCCTCTATAACTTGAAATGTCCACTTTAGCTTCCATAGTGTTTAATTTAAGTTTAGTTGCAGTGGCCATGAGAGTTTTTGCAAAAGAACATTCACTTAAATCAAATCTCTTTAATAAATCAGAAATATATTTGGTTTGATTTATGAAAATGCCATTTTTGACTTGTTTGACTTGCAAACCTAGAAAATAGGTAAGTTCTCCCATTAAGCTCATTTCATATTTACTCTGCATCAACTTAGCAAACTTTTGACAAAGTTTTTCATTAGTTGAGCCAAAAATAATGTCATCTACATAGATTTGAACAAGAATCATAGAGCCATTTATGTTTCTATGAAAGAGAGTTTTATCAACAGTACCTCTTGTGAAGTGATTCTCAATCAAGAATTTAGACAAAGTGTCATACCAGGTTCTAGGTGCTTGTTTCAATCCATAAAGTGCGTTGAGAAGATAGTATACAAATCCAGGATGAACAGGATCAATAAAACCAGGAGGTTGTTCTACATATACTTCTTCTTCTAGTTCTCCATTAAGAAAAGCACTTTTCACATCCATCTGATACACCTTGAAGTTAGCATGAATAACATACGCTAGAAAGATTCTGATTGCTTCCAATCTTGTAACTGGTGCAAAAGTTTCATCAAAATCTATGCCTTCTTCTTGTGAATAGCCTTTTGCCACTAGTCTTGCTTTATTCCTTGTGATTGTACCAGATTCATCCATTTTGTTTCTGAACACCCATTTTGTTCCAATGATAGACTTGTTCTTTGGCTTGGGCACCAACTTCCATACCTTGTTTCTTTCAAACTGATTCAACTCTTCTTGCATAGCTATTATCCAATCAGGATCATCCAAGGCTTCTTCAATCCTTTTTTGTTCTTCTTGAGACAAGAAGCCACTATACAAGCATTCATTTTAAGTTGCTCTTCTAGTTTTGACACCATCATTTGCATCTCCAATAATTAATTCAAAGGGATGGCTTTTTGTCCATTTCCTTTGAGATGGTAAATTTGTCCTTGAAGATGATGCTTCATGATCATTGGAAGTGTTATGATCATTGTGATGTGATTGACTATTTGAGAACCCTCCCCCTGAGATGGACACTCTACTTGAAGATTGTTGAGCAGAGTTGTTATCCATCGAATGATTATCAATTGATGTATTATCAGTCGATTGATGATTGTCAACTGATAAGTTATCTGTTGATGCATTGACATCAATTGATGGGAGGATTATGGGAACTTGAATTCTTGAGACTTCCTCATCATCATCACTATCTTCAATATTGTTTGATGATTCATTTTCAAAATGTAACAGATCATGGAATCCTTCATCAACCAACCCTTGAATTTTCTTGTCATCAAAGACTACATGCATAGATTCCATAACAATGTGTAATCTAAGATTATAGACTCTGTATGCTTTGGTTGTTATTCCATATCCAACAAATATAGCTTCATCAGCCTTGGCTTCAAATTTTCCTAGATTTTCACCTTGATTTTTCAGTACAAAGCATTTGCATCCAAAGACATGAAGAAAATTTATTGTTGGCTTCTTGTCCTTCTTCATCAACTGATATGGAGTTTTACCTTGAATTTGATTGACCATGGAGATATTCTGAATGTAGCAAGCAATATTAATTGCTTCTGCCCAGAAGTATGTAGGAAGTTTTGCTTCTTATAACATAGTTCTAGCAGCTTCAATCAAGGTCCTATTTTTCCTTTCAACTACTCCATTTTGCTATGGAGTTCTTGGTGCAGAGAAATGATGAGTGATACCTTTTTCTTCACAGAATTCTTTCATTGTTGTATTCTTGAATTCAGTTTCATTATCACTTCTAAATTTCTTGACCTTCCATTCAGTTCCATTTTCAACATTCGTCACATGATTGATAATTAATTTACTTGCCTCATCCTTAGAATGCAAGAAGTATACCCAAGAGTATCTTGTGAAATCATCCACAATGACTAATACATATTTCTTTTTGGCAATTGACATGATGTTGACTAGACCAAATAAGTTCATGTGCAATAATTCCAGAGGCTTATCAATTGATGATTCAGACTTAGACTTGAATGATGTTTTTCTTTGTTTTCCCTTTTGATAGGCATCACATAGTCCATCCTTGGTGAATTCCATCTGTGGAATGCCTCTAAACATATTCTTTCTGACCAATAGATTCATGGCCTTGAAATTCAAATGGGCTAGCTTCTTGTGCCAAATCCAACTTTCATCTATATTGGCTTTGCTAAGTAGACATGTCATAGAATTTGCCTTTACAGAGTGAAAATCAGCCACATAGACATTTCCTTTTCTTTCTCCAGTCAAGAGAACATCACCAATTTCTTTGTTGGCTATAATGCATGATCCAGTTGAAAACCATACACTATTTCCATTATCACACAGTTTACTAATACTTAGCAGATTATGCTTTAGTCCATCAACTAGTGCTACAGGTTCAATGACAACATTTTCACTTGCAATTGAGCCATATCCCAGAGTATAACCTTTGCTGTTGACTCCAAAAGTAACTCCTGGGCCAGCCTTTTCCATAAACTTTGTGAGCAGGGACAAATCTCCAGTCATGTGCCTAGAACAACCACTATCTAGGTACCAGAGACTTTTCTTCCTGTTTCCCTGCACACATTAAAAACAATCAAGTTGCTTTTGGTACCCAAGCTGCCTTGGGTCCTCTTTTATTAGTTGCAGCCTTAGCCTTGGTTGTTAACTTTGGCTCCTTTTGTTTTGGTGAGTTTAATTCCACTTTAACTTTGGGAGTTGGTTTTTGAGGCTTAGACACCTTGGAACTCATGGAAAAGTTTCCATGCACTTCATTATTTATATTAGGCATGTTCCATGGCATACTAGGCATGTTCATATTTGCATATGCAAAGAAGGGATTATACATGTATGGAACTTGAGCATAAGGCATATGAACATTAGGTGCAACCAAATTAGAAGACATGACATTCATGAGCATATGATTGGTAAGCATGGCATTTGAAGTCATGGCATGTGCATTTAAATCATTTGAAGACATATTCTTCTTTTCATTCTTGCATTGCATAGACAAATGATTTACACTACCACACTTAGCACATACCTTTCTAGGTGCATACATATCAGGAGTGTAGTTGTTGTGCTTATTTATGCCTACTTTACCATTCATATTCTTTTTCTTTTTCTCAGACTTAGGTTGAGTAATTTCCATAGGTGCTATCTTTTCTAATTTTTCTTTTAATTGTTTATTAGATAAGCTACCTTTATTGATTTTCTCAGCTTCAGCCTCAACTTGATATTTGGTTTCCTTAACAAACTTGATAAGAGTGCTAAATTTGTTCTTTTTATTAGCCATTGATGATTTACTTGTCGATGGATGCTTATCGATTGATTCAGCATCAATCGATTGATAATCCTTATCGATCGATAAAGGATTAGCAGTCGATTGATCTTTATCCCTTGAAGCATCATCCAATGGCTTGTCAGTTGAACTGGGGGATTCTCCTAGAGTATCTAAACCCTGAACATCAATGATTTGTTTGGCAGTTTTAGCAGACCTGTTCCATCTGTTAATGGTTTCTATTTCTTCAGCTAATTGTTCTTTCAATAATTCTTCTCTTCTCAAACTGTTTACTAGTTCATCTCTAGCATCTTTACTTTCCTGCTTAAATCTATCTAAACAAACATGTTCATTTTCAAGAAAAATATTCCTATCAGTTAAGACGTCAATGGTGTTCTTTAACTTGAGGTTTTCTTTGTTTAGAGATTTTAGAGTGACATGCAAATTGTACAATTCATTGGACATTTCATTAATAGTACCATTGCATTCATCAACAGTAAGTTCAGAAAAGTTGGTAGCTAGTACCTGATTAGATGCTGAACTAGCTTCTTCATCTTCATGGTTGGCCATTAGAGCTAGATTGATATATTCTTCAGAATCACTATCCTCAGCAGCCCAGTCCTTCTCCTCAGTAATAAAAGCCTTTTCTTTCTGTTTCAAAAGGTCAAAGTATTTCCTTTTATAAGCAATACCCTCATATGACTTTGCCTGTTTTGGCTTCCAACACTCATTTGAGAAATGACCAGCCAATCCACAGTTAAAACATCTGAATTTAGATCTATCAACCAAATTTTTATTTTGATTGTTGCTTATAAACTGGGATCCAGGCCTTTGAGCATTTGGATTCTTCTTGAATTTTAGCTTTGAAAACTTCCTTGACAAAAATGCAAGGTGCTCATCAATCTCATCCAAATCATCCTGAGAGCATGTTTCATTTTCTTCACATTTGTTCTTTCCTTTTCTCTTGAATGATTCTTCAACAGCATCACCAGCCATCATGGCAGACTCTTCTACACAGCTAGTTTCTTTCTTCTCTTTCTTGTCTTCATTCCCTTTGACCATCAAAGACACAGTTTTCTCCTTTCTTTGATTCTTCTCAATCTCTTCATCTTGTTGAATCTCCAGTTCATATGTCTTGAGAATACCATAAAGTTTCTCTAGAGTATAATCCTTGAAGTCCTGAGATTGTCTAATGGAAACAGTCATTGGTTTCCATTCTTTTGGAAGAGATCTAAGAAATTTTAAATTTGTATCCTCAGTTGCATAAACCCTACCATATAGCTTCAGTCCATTTAACAAATTTTGAAATCTGCTATAAGTGTCATTGATAGATTCTCCACTCTTGAAATGAAATGATTCATATTTTTAAATCAAGAGTTGCATCTTATTTTTCCTTACTTGCTCAGTTCCTTCACACAGAGTTTGAAGAGTGTCCCATACTTCTTTTGATGAAATACAGTTTATCACATTGTCAAACATATCTTTATCTAGACCATTAAACAGAATGTTCATGGTCTTTTTGTCTTTAAGTACTTCTTTTTCATCCTCTTCTGTGAACTCAGAGATGAGTTTTGGAACATGTCTATCAACTATAGGAGTTCCATCAGGGTTTACACCTGTAACTAGCTTCATGGGAATATGAGGACCTTTCTCTATGCAGTGAACATAGGAAGGGTCAAGAGATAGAAGATGCAGATGCATTTTAATCTTCCATGGAAAATATTCATCTTTCTCTAAAACTGGAATCTTCACACCTGAATCTTTCTGGCCCATATTGAATGTTCTTAATCTTTAAACTTTCTGTATGTTGAAAGCCTGCTCTGATACCAATTGTTATTCCCTAGAACAATGTCAATATTTGTATAAGGGGGGTTGAATACAAATATTAAAACTTTTTGCTTGTTCTAATATTTGTTCTTAATGTTTGATAATTAGAGAGAATATGTTCAAACAAATTTTGACTGAAAAATAAACTGAACAAAACAGATTTAAAATTACTGATGGATTGATTTTTCCATCAGTGTTTATTTTTGCTCAATGATCCTAGGTTAAAAGAAACCTAGCTGCACTTTTACAAGATTAGAAAACAAATCAGCTGTTCTTACAAATATGCTATCAAACTGGAATAGTTGATTAAGAAATATTGTCTAACTTGTCTGTTTTCTAATAATGCTGCTACACTTGTTTTTATACCACAAGTGTGCTTTTACAATTCCTATTCTAGGATTGTTTCTACCAACCTTCCTTTTACCTTTTTCTATTTTAGAAAAAAAGGTTTGAAAGACAGCTTCTGATTGAGTCTTCACAGTCATCATAGACTGTCTTCTATAGGTGTTCTTTTGCCTTTTTGGATTTCTGATAGATTGCCTTTTTGTCACAGTTAATTGATAATTTGTTGTTAAGCATATCAATTGACTCTTCCTTAATTCATCAACTGATAATGTTCTTCGATTGATCTTGATATCCATCTATTGATAAGTATGTTGTCTTATCGATTGATAAATGATATCAATCGATATATCAATCGATGGGTCTTCACATCAATTGATGGTCTTCAACTCTTGACTTGGTTTCTTCGATTGATCTCTCATACATCGATGCCTCCAATATCAATTGATCATCCTTCACTTATGTAATTTCCTGTCTTCACATAATTACAATTTGATAGTTTAATTTACACATCAATTGATGATCTATATATCAATTGATTTACACCTTATCGATTGAAATAGACTAAGAACACCTATGCTACAATCTAAATTATCAGTTGATTCAGATAAACACTTCAACTGATAAATGGTTTCTTGATCAATTGATATTTATAACTTTCATATCAATTGATCAGTTACATCAAATAAAATTTCTATGATTCTAAGATTAATGTTATCATAAAATTACATGTAGATTCCTAACAAAGCCATTTTGTGGCACCAACACAATGTACACACTGTGTAGGCGCAACAAAATGACTTCGATCAATTTTGGTCTGCTAAGCCATTTTGTGGCGCCAACACAGTGTAGACACTGTGTAGGCGCAATAAATTGTCTTATAATATTTCTGTTGTGCTATAAAGTTTTGTGGCGCCCTATACAGTGTAAGCACTGTATAGGTGCAACAAATTGCCTCAGACAAATTTTGTCATGTTTTGTTGCGCCTATAAATATCTGTGCACTCAATTCATTTTCATTTGTTTTTGTTGCGATTCAGATATACTTACACAGTACACACACCTTAAGAGGCGCAACAAGATCTAGTTTTTTGATTTCTAATATCTTAACGAATCTCTTTCCAAATTAAAATCCAAGACCAGTTCTGTAATACCCAAAAGATTGTCTATCATTTGCTGATTACCTTATCTGATTTGGTTGAGTAATTAGAAACTTCATATTTCAAATTACTCAAACTGCAAGCTAGGGTTTGTTAAGGTTTTAATTGATTTTTTTTAATTGTGTACTTAAAATTACTAGGAGTTCATCATATTTTAATTTCACGACAATTTAAGTAATTTTAAAATTAGGGTTTGGTTCGTAATTTACTAAAATAATTCGACATTAATTAGTAATTTTAATTACTAAAAATTACCTTTCACTTTAAATAAATGACATGTAATTTTGAGATTAAAAAGACTAATTATTTATCAATTTTAGTAGATGACTGGACTGAGGCAGGGGAGTTAGGTAAATATGCAAAATTTTTAAATGAATATTCAATAGTCCGATATGCACTAATCACTATTGTGCCTTTGAATAAAAATCTTCTAAGACAGGTATATAGGTCTGCTCAGAACACATCTGCAGATGGGATATCAGCTTTTACTTGCAAAATTTAGCGACAAAAATTGCGAATAACATAAAATGACAATAATCGAGCACTTCATCTGCCGACTGAAAATTTTGAAGAAGAACCATCTTAGAGAGACTTAAATAATTTCTTGATATTTCTGCACTACACCAGGGAAAACAACAATCTCCCAAAGAAAATATACAAGAATCATCTACCCAAGGAATGGAATCTATTTTTCAACATCTTGTCTCATGGCTTTGCACCGAAGACAGATGGCTTCCACGGGATTACTCAATTCAACAAGGTGATTGCTTATACAGTGGCTTCTGAGATCAGAATCAATTTTGGAAAGTTGATCATGGTGGAGATTCTAAAGATTCAAGCAAAATTGGAGAACTTTTGTCTGTATCCAAGATTTTTACAGTTGGTGTTGAACCAAGTACTAGACGCTGATCAACTTCAATAGTTTCAGAATAGTCCGTTGGAAGAGTCACCCTCACTACATTTCAAAACAATCCTGTTGCTACAGAATGAGGCTGACTACCCAAACAGGTTTACTCCTGCTCCAATGACTACTTCTATTCGAGATTACTTTGCTCTTCTTAGACAGGTTGAAGAAGAAGATGCAGAAGAAGAAGAAGAAGACGCTGCAACTGAAGAAGAAGCAACCTCTCAAGAGGAAACTGAAGCTGAAACATCCAATGACTCAGAAAGCAAATTAGCAACTCAAGAAGAAGAACCAGAACCAGAAAAAGAAGATGAGATCATGAATGAAGTTGGTTATGAGAATGAACGAACCAATTCCTGAAGAAGAACATCAAAGGAAAAGCCCTGAAAATCCAACAGAGGAGGTAGCTATTGAGGCTGTAGTAGAAGAGACTCAGACTACAAATTAGTACATCCCTAATCTATCCAATGAACAAATGGAAGAAGGTACACTTCTGGATTTTGACTTTTCTACTTTCCTTCAAGATGAATTTGTCACTATATCTACCTTTGTGCCTCAAATGACAATGCATAAACTTGAGCCCATAGTGGCCTTCGAAGCTGACAATGAACTTGGTGACCAACCAGTTCTAACCACTGCCATAGATCAACAAACACTCCATACATCTCCTCAAACCAGAAAAAGAACCCTTGATATAAATGATATGAGTGAGTCCCTACCGAATGAGGAAATTTTTAAAATATCCCCTACTGCTCTGCCTTCTCAAAAATGACAAAAAGTGAATTTTAAACCTAAGGCAACTGTGAGCCAGGAACCTGATTCTGCAATCTCTGAAACCTTTTTGTTTCTTCATGATCTAAATTATGAAATTGACAAAATCCTGAAAGGTACGGGAATAGAAACAGAGATGGAAACAAAATCAGCTACTTCAATAGCTAGTACTATTTTGGTTAATTCAATTCAGAACCTGTCTTCACAGACAAAAGGGGGCATCACTGACTCTTACGAGCCAGTCATTACATTGTCAAATGTGGTGACCCCCCTGGACTTAACATCTCCAGATCCTAGTAAAGATGTTTTCCCTCCCCAAGTGGGTGAAATGGAAAGGCAACTCTCCTTTAGAAGGGAAGAGTGTTGGTGAGATTATGCAACCGTATGAATAGTAATCGTGATAACTCAACACTAGAACATGACAAGTAAATAATACTACGTCTACACAGAAATCCAGAAGAAATGAAGACAAGGCAAATACAGTGAATCAAGACATTAGAAGGAGTTTTGAAGTCTACTATAGGTCATTGAGAGAAGTACATTAATATGTTCATGCCTCAGTGAAGAATAATGGTTGAAGACTTTCAGGGTTTCAGATGTGTTGAAGATTCAGTATAGAAGTGTCACTAGAAGATTTCAGTGTAAAGGCATTGATTTAAAATAGATAGTGTTCGAAGCATAGGAATCTAGAAGGGTAAAGATAAAGGTTAAAGAAGACAGCTGCAATCTTGAAGTTATACTCACTAAAAGAAGTTCAGTTATATGTTCAAGCGTTAGAGAAGAACAGAGAATGAAGTATTCAAGATTGTGGTAGTAATGGAGATGTTGTCTAAGTATCAGAAAAGACTCCAGTGAAAGTACTATGTTTATTGACATTCAGTGTTCGAAGCAATGAAGTTGCTGCAAACTTAACAATGTATGTAAGGCTATAATACGAAGACCTGGATCAAATTTAGTCGTCTGTGAACCAGAACAGTTGCACAAGGCGTCAGTAGTTTGTGAAACGAATCTGAGTATTAACTATAGAAGAATCGTTAAGTTGAAGAACGTACTTGGAAAGAACGGTTAGTTATTAAGGTACGAAACGTGATTTGTAGATGCTACATCCAAACAGCTAAACAGCTAACAGCTAATAGCTAAACAACTCAAAGGGTGCAAGGTGCGAAGTGTCACAACCTTGGTACGAAAAGTGAAATTTTCTGAACTACAGTCAAAGAACGAAAACTGCTCAGGGTACAGGGTGTAATGTGACAAGACTGTTGGTGAGATTACGAAGCTGTATGAATAATAATCGTGATAACTCAACGCTAGAATAGGACAGGTAAATAATACTACGCCTACACAGAAATCAGGAAGAAATGAAGATAAGGCAGATACAGTGAATCAAGACATTAGAAGGAGTTTTGAAGTCTACTACAGGTCATTGAGAGAAGTTCATTAATATGTTCAAGCCTCAGTGAAGAATAATGTGTAAAGACTTTCAGGGTTTCAGAAGTGTTAAAGATTCAGTATAGAAGTGTCACGAGAAGATTTCAGTGTATTAGCATTGATTGAAGATAGACAGTGTTCGAAGCATAGGAATCTAGAAGGGTAAAGACAAAGGTTAAAGAAGACAGCTGCAGTCTTGGAGTTATACTCACTGAAAGAAGTTCAGTTATATGTTCAAGCGTCAATGAAGAACAGAGAATGAAGTATTCAAGTTTGTGGTAGTAATGGAGACGTTGTCTAAGTACCAGAAAAGTTTCCAGTGAAGTTACAATGTTTATTGACAATCAGTGTTCGAAGCAATGAAGTTGCTGCAAACTTAACAATGCAAGTAAGGCTATAATACGAAGACCTGGATCGAAGTTAGTCGTCTGTGAACCAGACCAGTTGCACTAGGCATCAGCAGTTTGTGAAAGGAATCTGAGTATTAACTATAGAAGAATTATTAAGTTGAACAACGTACCTGGAAAGAACGGTTATTTATTAAGGTACAAAAAGTAATTTGTAGAGGCTACAGCCAAACAGCTAAACAGCTAACAGCCAAACAGCTAAACAGCTCAAAGGGTGCAGGGTGCAAAGTGTCACAACCTTGGTACGAAAAGTGTAAGTTTCTGAACTACAGTCGAAGAACGGAAATAGCTCGGGGTGCATGGTGTAATGTGACAAGACTTTGATACAAGAAATGGAAGTTGGGGAACTTCAATCAAGCAATGAAAAGAGAGTCAAAGTGCAGTGACCAACTTGCACTTTGACCACATAAACAGTACAGCGCCACAAACTTATTTCACGCGCCACAAACAATCATATATTTCTTAATGCATTTGTTATGTGGCGCCTCCCCTGTGCTTCCCCTGTAATGGCGCCACTTGCAGCTAAATAAATATATTAGTTAAAGTTTTAAGTGGCGCCTCCCCAGTATACTCCCTGTACTGGCGCCACTTACTTTCCTTAATATATTAATCAAACAACTGGTAAGTTGCGCCTCCCCTGTATATCAGCTGTGTAAGGCGCCACTTAGCCCTCAGCCAATCAAATTCAAGCAGCCTACTTTATTTGATTTAAAGTCTACACCAATCAAATTGAAGAGTCGTCTTCTCCAACAACACAAAAATGTAGAGAACTACTGCCATGGCCGGGGCAAGAAGATATAATTTATACACACCCATACCTTGCTCCTGGTCAGATATTAGGACCCAGTTCTTTAACGAAAAATGCTCAGAGCTCCTAGATATCACTCCATACGGACTCAGTTTTTCCTTGTACTAATTTAGATATATTTGTATAGGAACTGAGCCTAATATTTTTGTGTTAGTAGCAAAGAACTAATTTGTTCTTTGGAAGCCAGTTATATTTTTAACTGGGTGTAGCACCCCTCTGGATTTATATATGAAAGATATTCCTCGAAACTTGTCTCATTTAATTACTTGCTAATTTTCTAGAATTTTAATGTTTATTCATAAACATAGAAAATTAGTAGGCAGTTCACCTAAACACTGCAAATGGCCAAACCCACTCGGAAGTAATAATTTATTTATCCGCAAATTCAGAAAAGAATTTAAATTATTGTGAGTATCGTATTCAACCCCCCTTCTACGATACTTCGGGACCTAACAATTGGTATCAAAGCTCGCTGATTGATATACAAATCAGGATCCGTAGCCCAGTGAAGCTCACCGTGCCGAAGTTGCTTACTCAGAAAGAGGCCTTGTCAAATAAGTTTAATTATAAACTTTTAATAAGTTTATTTTATAAACTTTATAAAATTTATTTTATAAACTTTTATTAGTTTATGTTATAAATTTTAATTAGTTTATTTTATAAACTTTATATTAAATTTATTTTATAAACTTTTATAAAATTTATTTTATAAACTTTTATTAGTTTATGTTATAAATTTTAATTAGTTTATTTTATAAACTTAGTATTAAATTTATTTTATAAACTTTTATAAAATTTGTTTTATAAACTTTTATAAGTTTATATTATAAATTTTAATTAGTTTATTTTATAAATTAAATAAAGTTTACAATTTAAGTTTATTAAACAAGTTGGTCCAATTCAGCAGCATGTTATTGGATTTAGGTGGCCAAAAGTTGAATGATGTTAACGGCACATGTGACTTGTACGTGTAGTAGCGCAGTTCATGTGAAAGTCACGCGCATAACTGTTGACTACTTGTAGCGCAACTTGATTATGCCACGCGCGGCGCCACTCATTCAGCAAAACATGGACTCAGCAAATTCACGAGGGTTTGTTGCGCCTATACAGGGTGTTACCTGTGTAGGCGCCACTTAGATTATTTTTTGTGTTTGTTGCGCCTGTACAGGGGCTCCACTGTACAGACGCCACAAAAAGTGCTAGGCGCCACTAACATCCAATTGCAGTTTGGTACTCCAAGTTTTGTACCCTTTAATTTTAATTTTTATTTTAGATTTATTTATTTTTTCAGAAAATTTAAAATTCTTGAAAACTAAATTTTTTCTTAAATATTAATTTACGATATTTTAATTTTTAAGAAAATTCGAAATTCTTGAAAATTAATTTGTTGTATATTTTTATTTTTAATTAATTTATTTTCTAAGAAAATTAAAAATTCTGTAAATCTAAATTTTTCTTAAATATTAATTCGAGGGTGCTCAAAGGTTTGTAGATGAAGATTTTTCTGGGCACTGAAGACAACAAAAATTGACTGAAGCTTATTCTGGAACAGGTTGAAGAAATAGTGGTATTAATTTCCTCAGAGGTTTACTCCATAGGATCCCACTAATATTTTGGAAGCTGCAAAAGAAGAGATTAATTTGGGTACAGTTTTTGGTTAATTTGAGTTGGATTTTTGGATGAAAAATCTTAGGGGTTTGAAGTAGTGAAGGAGAACAAACTGGACATCTTGGAATCTCAGTACAAGCCTTAAAGATTATTCTACAGGGAGATTACAAGAAGTTCGTGCTAACACTGCAGATCATCTGGAACGTAGGGATACAGCCAACAGGGATTTAAGGATACAACCACATTGTCTGCAAAAGACCTGTATGTGCTGAAGGCCTATGAACTAGAACAAGAGCTGAAGAAGATAATATTTGGTAAAGCAGGTTGCTAGCATATCCACTGTATTTGTGACCCATGAATCAAATTTGATTGAAGTCAAGGTTGAGAACCTCTGAACAGAAACGAAATGATCCAAGAAGCTGAATTGAAGATGTTGTAGCTCGAGGTAGTGGTCAAGGTGTTATAAGTGAATTTGACACTTTGGAATAACCTGAGAACTGGACTGCAAGTCAAGCCTGCATGGCAACAGGAAGTTCAGTAACATCAGATTCAGACGGAATCCCAATTCTTAATCTAAGGTCATTACCTATAGATTCCATGGAGGAGATTTTCAAGATCAGTTCAAGAGGCGGTTGCAAGACATGGATGGTTTATATTTAAAAGACAAGATCAGGGGTTTGCTACACAGTTTGAAGAAGCCTGTACAAGTAAAAGATGACAGACACTATGTTGGGCTGTAGCAGGAATCTCAAGCATTAGTGAGGATGCAGCAAGGGAAAACATATGTTGATGAAGTTAAATGCAAGGATGATTCTATCAGTGAAAGTGATGAACCAAATGGATATCTGGCATCAATGACCAACACTGGAGATGAATCACTAAGCACTTCACAGGTACACATTCTAACTAGTATACGTTTATCTAATTCAGAACTGTATGATGATTAGGTATTGAAATGTATGATATTCATGTCAGCATGTTAGCATCTTAGGACTTAAATGCTTAATTGATTGCTAAGAATAAGATTGCATGCTAGGATTCATGAGTTAAATAAGTACATTTCATACTTGATTTTATATGCAGTAAAATGAATATCTAGAATTAGATAGGGTGTTCTAGACGGTTAGGTGTATCCCTGAACATTTACTGGAACTTGATTTAAATCTTCTGTGATTTAATACCTCTGTTAATGTTATGAAAATTGCTAAATAGACAAACAGGTCATAGATCAGATATTTTATATTTGTTCTTATTGTGATAAATGACTTGATAAGTATATGTGGGATTTGATATTGCTTATAATGTTTTATTCAAATATTCTGCATATTCTTAAAATTGTTTATGTGCTTATTTTCACATGATTTGCTCGCACTCACATAGTTGCACTTAAATGTCATATCATATCATGTATTGCTTGTTAGGGATAAGATGGTAGAATTATCTAAGTAGTCAGTAACATTTGTTGATTCAAAGATTAATCTAAAACTGACTTAGGTAATTAGAGATAGTTAAAAATGTTAGACAACGACAGAAATGGAATAGACAGAATTAGTAATTAATTTGTTAGTTCTTCCATCCATGTGCTTTGTGCATGTTGAAGCTGTTGTTACCTTTGATATTATCTCTAACCCATCTAGACTCAATTGAAATTGAGTACCAAGAAGCTTAATCATTTGTGATTGTAGAGTATGTTATGAAAGGCAAAAGTTATGTGACTTCGTGACATTTATTGTTCGAGACATATGATTAAGATTAAAGCTCTGACATCACAGTTGGTTGAGAAGGCCTCCCCGATGGTAACCTTTGGAAATGACAGCAAAGGATGTACAAGGGATATGGCTATCATGATTTAAGAACTGTCATCAGTGGAAGCATCTTTCTTGTTGAACGACTTAAGCACTATCTACAGGGCACTAGGGAATTCTTTATCAAGGGTTTTCTGGAAAAGCATTGAAAAGGAAAAGTGTTTGATCTCAAACAAGAAGGTTGGAAGCTCGCTCAACTGAGAGCGAGGAAATTTGTTCGTAGCTGACATGGAGTTTATATGCAAAGGTGAAGTGAACTTTTCAGTAAAGCTTCATCAGTAAAGAGTTAGCTATGGCAAAAGAAGCTCTCACACTTGTTGATCAAGACAATGGATTCTCCAGTGAAGATGAAATTGGTGAGAGGACTGCTTCATATGGAATTCTATCCAGAAGGACATTTTAAAGTATGCCACAAAGGGAAGTCAATGGATGACAACCCTAGTTACAAGTTGGTGATGTTCGTGCATTCAACAGACAAAATGTCACAAATGGTGATTGATCAAATAAGGAAGATCAAGTTGGAAGCAAAGTAAGCTGTGAGAACTTTAAAGTCAGATAATGGAACTGAATTTCGCGAATGAAGTTCTATATGCATTCTGCATTGATAAAGGTACTTTGATGCTGAAACAATTAACACAGCATGCTGCTTTAATGGCCAAGATCGTGGAAAGACATCATATAAGTTAATGGCCAACCAGAAGCAAACACTGAAGCTCTTTCGTGTGTTTGGAGAGAATTGATTTTTAATGAAGATTTATTTGAGTATCTTGACAAGAAGTTAAGGCTCATAGAACAATTCTCCTCGGCTACTCAGAAGTGATTAAAAGTCTGAATGTGACGACCAACTACATCAAGCTCCCAAGCATTCAAATGAATGACTATTCTTAATCTTTGAAGTTTGACATCCTGTCAGAGTCAAATTCAGATAGTGATGTTGAAACTGAGGTTGCAGAAGGAAACAATGATAATGATCTTGATTCATATCCTATGAGTGGAAATGGTAGTGAAACTACACAACTCGTGAACTTTAACAGAATCCACTGTATAAGGTGAAGGATCTTCAACACATCCTAGCAGCAACTCAGGGGGAGCAAATAAAAATGAAGGATCTACTAGTCGTACTCAACACAATGAAGATCAAAGGAATACATCAAGAACATATCTGCTGAGACAAAGGGTTTGAAGTCAAAGTCATTCCTGGAGTCTAGTTCTTAGTAAACTGGATTTTGAGTAAAGGCTAGAAGTGTTAATCAAGATGAACATATTTTTTTTTGGGACCGAACATTAAATAATTGGTATCCCAAAGAATAGTGAAGATGCACTGATTGATCCAGATTGGGTGATTGCAATGCAAGATGATCTCAATCAGTTCAAAGGCAGAATCTACTAAAGCTGGAATCTAGACCACTAAAGTCGAAGCTGAAATTGGTACAGTAAGGGTTCACAGAAACTGGATGACTACTGGCATTGTTATAAGGGACAAAGCCAAACTGGTTGTTACAGGTTACTATCAAGTAGAAGGTATCGACGATGATGGAAACAGAATCTTCGAGACTTTCAAGATCTAACAGCAAGCAACAGAGATGAGACTTGATCCTCTTAGGACCTAACAATTGGGCCTAACAAGATGAGGACCTAACAGAGTTAGGGATTCAAGCAAATCGTCAAGGACATGGTATGACACTCTAACTACTAATTACTTGAAAATGATTTTGGTAGAGTCGTTATACACATATATCTCTCTAGAATACAAGGCACACACAATATAATATATGTGCAAGTATACCATGATTATATTATATGTGGGTCTACTAATGAAAACTTGGCAAGAGATATTTGCTAAGTAAATGCAGAGTAAGTACAAAATGAGCACATTGGAAGAGTTGCAATTCTTTTTAGATTACAAGTAATTCAAAAGAATAATGGCAATTAAAGTAAGTTAAGGATCTTTTGAAGATGCGCAATTTAGAAGATTCTAGACCCGCCAAGACTACTTTCCAACAGACCACTAAGCTTGATCAGGGCAAATCAGGTATATGAACTGAAGTGACAAGCTATAGAGGTATGATAAGCTCATTACTTATTCAAGTGCATAAAGACCATATATTTTATTCTCGATATGCCTATCTGCAAGTTTCCAAGTGGATACTAGAGAATCTTATCTTATAGCTAAGTTATGAATTGTTAGATATCTTAGGGGATCACCAATTCTTGGAATCTGGGACCCTGAAGATAATAGGTTTAACCTAATTGGCTATATAGATATAGATAATGCAGGTTGTAAGAAAGACAGGGAAGTCATTCCTAGAAGCTGTCAACTTCAACAACTCTGTTGATCTCTCGATACCACTTAAGGAACAAGCTCATGGACACCGGGTATCATTTCTTTCGAGATTGTCCTTAGTAGAATAAATTGCAGATATTTGTTAAACAACTTGATAAATTCATTTTGTCTAAGTTGGTTAGTGAATTTGGGATGTTATTTATTTGCATATATGTTGGAAATCTCATCTGCAAGAAATTCTCAAATGAGTTCACAAGTATTAAAATTTTAATATTTAAAGGACTTGTGAATTTATTTTAAATCCAGTTCCTCATGCTTATTGCTACTAGTTTAATTATCATTCTTACAATGCAATATACATAAGTGGTAGTTAAATTATTTAGCATAAGTTAGAAGCATAATTATTTGCATGTTAAATATTTGATGAGTATTAGTCAAGATGTATTGCTTAATTGCTCTGATATTTTGCTCTGATATTCTTAAATATTTTGTTACAAATAATTGTGATACTTTTGATATTAGTGACGGTATTTAGAATTTCTGTTCTAAATAATTAATGCATATTTCAAAACTCACTAATATTGGAAGACGAAGTATTTTCTAAGTTATGTGTATAAAATTCTCAATATTTTATATACTTAGAAAATATTTCTAAATTTATTTTTGTTGCGAGAAGTTGCTATTAGGAACACAAGTGTTAAATATCTATATTTAAAGGACTTGTGAATTTCTATTCAACTATTTTCTCGAGCTTACATATATCAATAATAATTGTTATGAGTATAATTGTAATATGCTAAAGTGACAATTATTAGATATAGTGTAGGAAGTTAGATGCTAATATTCAATCTTATGAATATTTTAGTATTTAGCGAAATTATTTTATCCTATTAAAATTATGGATTGAAGCAGTTCAATGATTATTAGTTTCATAATTTTGATTTGATAAAATATTATAAGCACAATTTCTTGCATCTTGAAATTATTGATAAATATCAAATAATTGGTATCAACGTGCAATTAATTGTGATATTTTTAATATTAGTGATAATACAAGTTGTATATCTGAAATCACTAATAATAAAAATATGTCTAAATGCTTATTGTTCTACTGAATGATTGCCATGTTTATTTGATATATATGCATGTTATTGACAATTGCTTAGTGCAACATAAGTATTTAACTTATTTTGATTTGTTTAAATCATGATGATATAAAATAGTTCAGTGATATATACGTTCCATGATTTAAGTAAATTAAAATAAATTCGAAGCATAATTATTTGTAGTATAATTATTATCTTTTATTACTCTGTAATAATTGAATAATATTTTATTACAAAATAATTGTGATATATTGATACTAATGGATTTGCTTAGTTTTTATTCTAAGTAAAAATTGGTTTTTGAAAAAGCCGTTAGTATTAATATATTTAGTTTTCTTTCTTTGACTGATTCCTGAATGTATTTAAAAAGAAATTTTTGTCTATTTCTTTTTCAAAATGTTTTATGCAAAGATACATTCATTTTACTATCAGTTTTAGTTAAGAAAACTTCAGAATTCTTTTTCAAACCTTCTCTTTTGAAAAACTTTTCTTGATGATAATCTTTCTTTTATCTCGAAACATTTTATCCTCTCCCAAAAGCTAGTTTTAAATGTTTTATCTTTAAAAGCGTTTTCTCTCTAAATTTTTCTTTTTAAAGTGGCAGAAACTTTCTGACTGCTATTTTATTTGGAAAAATTGTTTTAACTTCGAGGTATCAATCACTTGTAAAATTATTTGTTTTCAAATACTTGTTTCAATGTATGTTTCACATTGATTCACAGTACTAAAACAGTGATTGTTGCTTTGAAGGCCTAGTATTGTATTGTTAAGCATTCATTCACCCCAATTGTCATGTTTTTATTTTAAGTCGGGGATACTATCAAGTGGACGAAAATGATGTAAATCATAATTGCATTATGAGTCAGAAAATCATAGTCCTCTATCTGATAAGAATGTTTTGCAAAACTGTTTTCAAAACATACAGTGCTTAGGTTATAAAGGAAAAGAGTCATTTTATTGAGATAAAATTTGGTAAGAGAGTTGAATTTCTTCTTTGGTGTAAATTCTCACGTTTTATTATGGGAAGTTTGCCTTATAAGAAATTCATAAGGGATAGAATTTTTCTCTGATACACATTCCCGTGTTTTATTAGGGGATAAGTATCATTAAAGAAAATTTCTATTGGTTTCATGCTCTTAAATGATAAATCTTTAGAACCGACAAAACTCTTTTATTAAAAGTGCTTTAATGCGATCAAT
Source organism: Oenanthe sinensis (assembly GCA_028671895.1). Lineage (NCBI taxonomy): Eukaryota > Viridiplantae > Streptophyta > Magnoliopsida > Apiales > Apiaceae > Oenanthe > Oenanthe sinensis. The sequence continues at coordinate 16,974,502 of CM053804.1, read as the reverse complement.
TACCATTCCATCTTATATTTTTCCTTCTCATTGGGATGAAAAATATATTTTAGAATGTTAAGGTGATTATCTTTTAATATTGATTGATTCTTTCCGATTAGCCCCCAGAGGCTATAGAAGCTGGCCAAGATGTTGAAAACCCATCAATCTCTTACCCAGGCCTTTGTACCAAACACTAATTCATCCACTTCCATATATTAACCCTTGGAGATATAAGGAACTTATGTAAGTTAGCGGTTGATAAGGGAGAAACTGCACTTGATGCAGTAAATAAGGATGAAGTCGGAAGTGCACCCACAGCTCTACCTCCAGAGAAGTAAAGTAGTATATAATTGAGGTAATTGTAAGCTCATCTGTATCTTCTCAAAAGGATGCAGAGCTGAAAAGGAAATAAAACTGTCTCTGGAATCATTCTCTCAACAGGGTGAGTCCATTGAAATTCGCTCGTCAGCCAGAGCATCTTGTAATGAGTCAAGCACACCACTAGCACTCACGCTGATGGTATGCCTAAACAGATAAATTCTAGGAACACATTGCAAGGCGTGCACAGTGAGAGGTATAGGCATTCAGAGGAGATACGGACTCTAGTTAGCCATACAGTACATTGTCCAATGTATCTACCTCAAATAGAAGTTAATCTTCTGCATCCCGAAAGGGAGATCTCTTGTTCAGAATTATCTGGGCTTGAGACGCAACTGCTTGACAAGAATTCTTCGGTTGAGTCAAGTAAGGTATTTTATACAAAATTCCCGTCACAGGGTTACGAGGGAAATGTAGGCTCTAAATTGCCATTCATTACATTGTCTACTACGTTGGCCCTCCTGGAAGGAACATTTCCAGATCCTGAAAAGGATGTCCACCTCCCATTTATGGAGAAGCTGCGAGGCAACTCCTTGATAGAACAAGGCAGGATTCCCAAAAAGATTTTAAAATCTTGGGATAACCCATCTCAAAGAGGTGAGGCTCCACTAGACAGTGATTTAGCAAATGTTATTGAGTCTGGTGCTGAGACAGTGCTTATGCATGATAGATCAAGAATACCTCAACGAGGCAATTCTCCACTTGATAGTGATTTAGTTCATTCTGATGAATCAGGTGTTAGGAATATAAATGAATTGACGGATTTCACTTGCAGGTACAAAAGGCTATATTTGAAATGTAGAGTGAAAGTGAGACAGAGAAACACTTAAGTGAAAGTGAGGGAGAGATACACTTGAGTGAGAGATAGGGAGAGAAAGAGAGAAACACTTAAAATGCTCAATACTAAAGTGTAAACACCAACAGAACGTAGTAGAAGTGAGGAAACCATAAGCCAAACACTTACCCTTACTACTTGCTACTTCTGAAAGAAAAGTTACTATATTTTTCCCGATCAATGACAGACGAGAACCTTCTTTGGAAGACAAACCATTCAAACGATGGGTCATTAGAGGATTCCTCAACTAAGGGGGAGAAGTTATAGTAAGAAAAAGGAGAAGTTAATTAAGTCTTATCTTCGTACTTCGGATAAGTTAATATCTTAAAGGGGTTCGTATCCTGGATCCTTAAGGGAAGATCCTTGGAAAAAGGGGTTCGTATCCTTGGGAGAAATTAATATCCTTAGGGGGAGATTTTAGACAAGAAAAAGAAAATCAAATCTTCTGATCCTGAGGGGAAACAACAGAAATATGGGAGAATCAAGAAACTGTATCCTATACTTGAAAGGAGTTATCAAAAGAGGATTCCTCATCCAAGTGGGAAGAACAGAGAAGAATTGACACTTCCATTGATTTTCTAAAGGGAGAAGAAGAATAAGAAGGAGAATCACATTCTTAGGGGGAGAACATTATTTGAGCTATGTTCAGTATTCTATTGAAGACGTACCCAAGAATATTGATTCTTATGAAACTCTGTTCATGATAAGTTCTTTAAGTTCAATCTATGAAGGATTTTGAAGCAGAGAAAGCTCAAACATACAGAAATGAAGATGATACTACATGAATATCAGTTCAGTGCTAGAGGAACAGACATCATTCATTTCAGTTACTCAAGAAATCTGGAAATGCAGAATCTGATCAAGAAAAACCAGTAGCATTATTTACAAGTCCCGGACCATTACTTTTTCTAGTTGTTAGTTGAGTTATCCTCTCTATGAGATTTGTTTGCTAAGTTTAACAATCAAATAGGGGGAGATTGTTGGTGAGATTACGAAGCTGTATGAATAGTAATCGTGATAACTCAACACTAGAACAGGACAGGTAAATAATACTACGCCTACACAAAAATCAAGAAGAAATGAAGATAAGGCAGATACAGTGAATCAAGACATTAGAAGGAGTTTTGAAGTCTACTACAGGTCATTGACAGAAGTTCATTAATATGTTCAAGCCTCAGTGAAGAATAATGTGTAAAGACTTTCAGGGTTTCAGAAGTGTTAAAGATTCAGTATAGAAGTGTCACGAGAAGATTTCAGTGTATTAGCATTGATTGAAGATAGACAGTGTTCGAATCATAGGAATCTAGAAGGGTAAAGACAAAGGTTAAAGAAGACAGCTGCAGTCTTGGAGTTATACTCACTGAAAGAAGTTCAGTTATATGTTCAAGCGTCAGTGAAGAACATAGAATGAAGTATTCAAGATTGTGGTAGTAATGGAGACGTTGTCTAAGTACCAGAAAAGATTCCAGTGAAGTTACAATGTTTATTGACAGTCAGTGTTCGAAGCAATGAAGTTGCTGCAAACTTAACAATGCAAGTAAGGCTATAATACGAAGACCTGGATCGAAGTTAGTCGTCTGTGAACCAGACCAGTTGCACTAGGCGTCAGCAGTTTGTGAAAGGAATCTGAGTATTAACTATAGAAGAATTGTTAAGTTGAAGAACGTACCTGGAAAGAACGGTTATTTATTAAGGTACAAAAAGTAATTTGTAGAGGCTACAGCCAAACAGCTAAACAGCTAACAGCCAAACAGCTAAGCAGGTCAAAGGGTGCAGGGTGCAAAGTGTCACAACCTTGGTACGAAAAGTGTAAGTTTCTGAACTACAGTCGAAGAACGGAAATAGCTCGGGGTACAGGGTGTAATGTGACAAGACTTTGATACAAGAAATGGAAGTTGGGGAACTTCAATCAAGCAATGAAAAGAGAGTCAAAGTGCAGTGACCAACTTGCACTTTGACCACATAAACAGTACAGCGCCACAAACTTATTTCACGCGCCACAAACAATCATATATTTCTTAAGGCATTTGTTATGTGGCGCCTCCCCTGTGCTTCCCCTGTAGTGGCGCCACTTGCAGCTAAATAGATATATTAGTTAAAGTTTTAAGTGGCGCCTCCCCAGTATACTCCCTGTACTGGCGCCACTTACTTTTCTTAATATATTAATCAAACAACTGGTAAGTTGCGCCTCCCCTGTATATCAGCTGTGTAAGGCGCCACTTAGCCCTCAGCCAATCAAATTCAAGCAGCCTACTTTATTTGATTTAAAGTCTACACCAATCAAATTGAAGAGTCGTCTTCTCCAACAACACAAAAATATAGAGAGCTACTGCCATGGCCGGGGCAAGAAGATATAATTTATACACACCCATACCTTGCTCCTGGTCAGATATTAGGACCCAGTTGTTTAACGAAAAATGCTCAGGACTCCTAGATATCACTCCATACGAACTCAGTTTTTCCTTGTACTAATTTATATATATTTGTATAGGAACTGAGCCTAATATTTTTTGTTAGTAGCAAAGAACTAATTTGTTCTTTGGAAGCCAGTTATATTTTTAACTGGGTGTAGCACCCCTCTGGGTTTATATATGAAAGATATTCCCCGAAACTTGTCTCATTTAATTACTTGCTAATTTTCTAGAACTTTAATGTTTATTCATAAACATAGAAAATTAGTAGGTAGTTCACCTAAACACTACAAATGGCCAAACCCACTCTGAAGCTATAATTTATTTATCCGCAAATTCAGAAAAGAATTTAAATTATTGTGAGTATCGTATTCAACCCCTCTTCTACGATACTTCGGGACCTAACAATTGGTATCAAAGCTCGCTGATTGATATACAAATCAGGATCCGTAGCCCAGTGAAGCTCACTGTGCCGAAGCTGCTTACTCAGAAAGAGGCCTTGTCAAATAAGTTTAATTATAAACTTTTAATAAGTTTATTTTATAAACTTTATAAAATTTATTTTATAAACTTTTATAAATACTACAAATGGCCAAATCCACTCTGAAGTAATAATTTATTTATCCGCAAATTCCGAAAAGAATTTAAATTATTGTGAGTATCGTATTCAATCCTCCTTCAACTATACTTCGGGACCCAACAATTGGTATCAGAGTCCGCTGATTGATATATAAATCAGGATTCGTAGCTCAGTGAAGCTCAGGGTGTCAAAGCTATTCGGAGTTAAATGTTTAGAGGTCTTATTAAATAAGTTTAATTATAAAATTTTATTTAAATTTATTTTATAAACTTTTATAAAATTTATTTTATAAACTTTTATTAGTTTATGTTATAAATTTTAAATAGTTTATTTTGTAAATCTAATATTAAATTTCTTTTATAAACTTTTATAAAATTTCTTTTATAAACTTTTATAAGTTTATATTATAAATTTTAATTAGTTTATTTTATAAACTTAATATTTAATTTATTTTATAAACTTTTATTTATTTATTTTATAAATTTTAATTAGTTTATTTTATAAATTTTAATTATTTTATTTTATAAATTTAATAAAGTTTAAGATTTAAATTTATTAAAACATTTACTTGGTCCACTTTATTTAAAAGCACCGAACTAGCGCAACATTTGAGAATGATCACTTAACTTTGACTTTGACTTGGCGCAACATATAACAAGAGCTTGTTGAAGTATATGAATTTGTATGTGGCGCCACTACCTTGTCTACACGCAACAAATTTCAAGCGTGACAAATTCTCTAAGCAAAAGAGTACTAAGATGCGCATACACAGGAGAACACCTTGTGTAGGCGCCACCAAATGTCTAAGCACCACCAATTATCAGAGTGTTATTTGGTACCCCATGTTTTGTACCCTTTATTTTTTAATTTTTATTTTAAATTTATTTATTTTTCCAGAAAATTTAAAATTCTTGAAAACTAAAATTTTTCTTAAATATTAATTTACAATATTTTAATTTTTAAGAAAATTCGAAATTCTTGAAAATTAATTTGTTGTATATTTTATTTTTGATGAATTTATTTTCTAAGAAAATTAAAAATTCTGTAAATCTAAATTTTTCTTAAATATTAATTCGAGGGTGCTCAAGGGGTTTGTAGTTGAAGATTTTTTCGGGTATTGAAGACAACTAAAATTGACTGAAGATTATCCAATGAAGTTAATTTTGGAACAGGTTGAAGAAATAGTGGTACTAATTTTTCTTAGAGATTTACTCCATAGGATCCCACTAATATTTTGGAAGCTGCAAAAGAAAAATTATTTGGGTACAGATTTTGGTTAATTTGAGTTGTATTTTTAGATGAAAAATCTTAGGGGTTTGAAGTAGTGAAGGAGAACAGACTGGACAACCTGAAATCTCAGTACAAGCCTTAAAGATTATTCTATAAGGAGATTACAAGAAGTTCGTGCTAACACTGCAGATTATCTGGAACATAGGGATATAGCAAATAGGGATCTAAGGATACAACCACATTGTCTGTAAAAGACTTGTATGTGATGAAGGCCTATGAACTAGAACAAGAGCTGAAGAAGATAATATTTGGTAAAGCAGGTTATTAGCATATCCACTGTATTTGTGACCCAGGAATCAAATTTGATTGAAGTCAAGGTTGAGAACCTCTGAACAGAAACGAAATGATCCAAGAAGTTGAATTGAAGATGTTGTAGCTCGAGGTAGTGGTCAAGGTATTGTATGTGAATTTGACACTTTGGAATAACCTGAGAACTAGACTGCAAGTCAAGCCTGCAGGGCAAACAGGAAGTTCAATGACCTCAGATTCAGACAGAATCCCAATTCTAAATCTAAGTACCTTACCTATAGATTCCATAAAGGAGATCTTCAAGACCAATTCAAGAGGCGGTTGCAAGACCGAGATGGTTTATATTTGAAAGACAAGATCAAGGTTTGCTACACAGTTTAAAGAATCCTGTACAAGTAAAAGATTATAGACACTTTGCTGGATTGAAGCAGGAATCTCAGGCATTAGTAAGGATGCAGCAAGGGAAAACATTTATTGGTGAAGTTCAATGCAAGGATGATTATATCAGTGACAGTGATGAACCAAATGGATATCTGGCATCAATGACTAACACTGGAGATGAATCACTAAGCACTTCACATGTACACATTCTAACTAGTATACGTTTATCTAATTCAGAACTGTATGATTATTATGTATTAAAATGTATTATATTCATGTCAGCATGTTAGCATCTTAGGACTTAAATTCCTAATTGATTGCTAAGAATAAGATGGCATGCTAGGATTCATGAGTTTAATTAGTACATTTCATACTTGCTTTTCTATGCAGTAAAATGAATATATAGAATTAGATAGGGTGTTCTAGATGGTTAGGTGTATCCCTAAACATTTACTGGAACTTGAGTTAAATCTTCTGTGATTTAATACATTTGCTAATGTTGTGAAAATTACTAAATAGACAAACAGGTCATAGATCATATTTTTTATATATTTGTTCTTTTTGTGATAAATAACTTGTTAAGTGTATATGAAATTTGATATTGTTCATAATATTTTATTCAAATATTCTGTTTATTCTTAAAATTGTTTATGTGCTTATTTTCATATGATTTGCTCTCACTCACATAGTTGTACTTAAATGTCATATCATTTCATGTATTACTTGTTAATGAGTATAATATTAAAAGATGGTAGAATTATCTAAGTAGTCAGTAACATTCGTTGATTCGAGGATTAATCTAAAACTGAATTAGGTAATTAGAGATAGTTAAAAATGTTAGACAACCACAGAAATGGATTAGGAAGAATTAGTAATTAATTTGTTAGTTCCTCTATCCATGTGTTTTTAGAAAATTATTGAATAATTGTAAATCTGCTTTACATCTGTTACACTTGTGTAGAATGATTAAAGTAGATAGTACTAAATTTTCTAATATGCATATTGAAGCTGTTGTTACCACTATTGAAAGTAATATCTCTAACCCATCTGGACTCAATTAAAGTTGAGTACCAAGAAACTTAATCATTTGTGATTGCTGAATATGAAACAAAAGACAAAAGTTATGTGACTTCGTGACATTTATTGTTCGAGGCATATGATTAAGATTAAAGCTCTGTTATCACAGTTGGTTGAGAAAGCCTATCCAATGGTAACCTTCGGAGATGATAGTAAAAGATGTACAAGGGATTTGGCTATCATGATTTTGGAACTGTTATCACTGTAAGCATCTTTCTTGTGGAAGGACTTAAGCTTTATATATAGGGCACTAAGGAATTCTTTGTCAAGGGTTTTCTGGAAAAGCATTGAAAAGGAAAAGTGTTTGATCTCAAACAAGAAGGTTGGAAGCTCATTTAACTAGGAGTGAGGAAGTTTGTTCATAGCTGACAAGGATTTTGTATGCAAAGGTGAAATGAAATTTTTAGTAAATCTTCATCAGTAAAGAATTAGCTATGGCGAAAGAAGCTCTCACACTTGATGAACAAGACAATGGATTCTTTGATAAAGAAGAAATTGGTGAGAGGACTACTTCTAATGGAATTTTATCAAGAAGGAAATTTTGAAGTATGTCACATAGGGTAGTCAATGGATGACAACCCTAATTACAAGTTGGTGATGTTCGTGCATTCAATAGACAAAACGTCACAGATGGTAATTGATCACTTCAGGTAGATCAAGTTAGAAGCAAAGTAAGCTATGAGAACTTTGAAGTCAGATAGTGGAACTGAATTTCGTGAATGAAGTTCTAAATGAAGTCTGCACTTATGAAGGTACTTTGAAGATGAAGCAATTAACACAGCATGTTGCTTTAATCAACAACAAGATCGTGAAAAGACATCATATGCGTTAATAGCCAACCAGAAGCAAACAATGAAGCTCCTTCTTGTGTTTGGAGAAAATTGATATTTATTGAAGATTAAATGAGCTTCTTGGCAAATTTGAAGTTAAGGCTCATGGAACAATTTTCCTCGGCTACTCATTGAAGTCGAAAGCTTATGAGGCGTATGTGATGTAAAACCAGAAGTTGATTGAAAGTCTGAATGTGTCGACCTACTACACCAAGCTCCCAAGCATTCAAATGAAATACTATTATGAATCTTTGATGTTTGACATCCCGTCAGAGTCAAATTTAGATACTGATGATGAAACTGAGGTTACAGAAGGAATCAATGATAATGGTGATGATTTAGATCCTATTAGTGGAAATGGTAGTTAATCTACACAACTCGTGAACTTTAACAGAATCCACTTAATAAGGTGAAGGATCTTTAACACATCCTAGCAGCAACTCAGGGGGAGCAAATAAAAGAAAGATCTACTAGTCATACTCAACACAATGAATATCAAAGGAATACAAGATTATTGAAGTCAAAGGTTTGAAGTCAAAGTCAATCCTGGAGTCTAGTTCTTAGTAAACAAGATTATTGAGTAAAGGCTAGAAGTGCTAATCAAAATGAACATATATTTTTCGGGACATAACATCTAGAATTTTAAAGAATACTGAAGATGTACTAATTGATCCAGATTGAATGATTGCAATGCAAGATGATCTCAATCAGTTCGAAGGCAGAATCCACTGAAGCTGGAACCCAGACCACAAGACGAAGCTAAAATTAGTACAGTAAGGGTTCTCAGAGACTGGATAATAATTGGCATTGTTATGAGGGACAAAGACAAATTGGTTGCTACAGGCGACGATGATGGAAATAGAATCTTTGGGACTTTCAAGATCTAACAGCAAGCACCAGTGACGAGACATGATCCTTTTAGGACCTAACAATTGGGCCTAACAAGATGAGCACCTAACAGAGTTAGGGGTTCAAGCAAATCATTAAGGACATTGTATGACACTCTGACTACTAATTATTTGAAAATGATTTTATATTAGAGTAGTTATATACATATATATATATATATCTTTAGAATATAAAGCACACACAATTTAATAGTAGTGCTAGAATACCATGATTGTATTATATATGGGTCTACTAACAAAATTTGGCAAGAGTTTATTGCTAAGTAAATGCAGAGTAGGTACAACATGAGCATGTTGGAAGAGTTACAATTCTTTTTGGATTACAATTAATTCAAAAGAATTATGGCAATTAAAGTAAGTTAAGGATCTTTTGAAGATGCACAATTTAGAAGATTCTAGACCTGCCAAGACTTTTTGCCAACAAACCACTAAGCTTGATCAGGGCAAATCAGTTATATGAAGTGAAGTGACAAGTTATAGAGGTATGATCAGGTCATTACTTATTTAAGTGCATAAAGACCATATATTTTATTCTCGATATGCCTATGTGCAAGTTTCCAAGTGGATACTAGAGAATCTTATCTTATAGCTAAGTTATGAATTGTTAGATATCTTAGGGGATCACTAATTCTTAGAATCAGGTACCCTGAAGATAATAGGTTTAACCTAATTGGCTATATAGATATAGATGATGCAGGTTATAAGAAAGATAGAGAAGTCATTCCTAGAAGTTGTCAATTTTATGGAAGAAGTTGATTTCTTGCTGAAATGAGAAGAAGCACTCAACACACAGTTGCAACAAAGGCTGAAATTAAAGCAGCTAGTGAATGTGATGCTCTGATCTTCTAAACACGGAAACTTCTTCAACTCCACAAATCTGTTGGATATTCTCTACACCACGTATGGAACAAGCTCATGGACACCATGTATCATTTCTTTTTAGAGTTGTCCTTAGTAGAATCACTTGTAGATCTTTGCTAAATAACTTGATGAATTTATTTTATCTAAGTTGGTTAGTGAACTTGTGATATTATTTATTTACATATATGTTGGAAATCCCATATGCAAGGAATTCTCAAATGAGTTCATAAGTATTAAATCGTCCATATTTAAAGGACTTGTGAATTTATTTTTAAATCCAGTACCTCATACTTTTTGCTATTAGTTTAATTATTATGCTTAAAATATTATATGCATATGTGGTAGTTAAATGATTTAGCATAAAGTTAGCAGCATAATTATTTGTATGTTAAATATTTGAAGAATATTAGTCAATGATATCTTGCTTAATTGCTCTGATATTTTGCTCTAATATTTTTAAATATTTTATTATAAATAATTGTGATATTTTTGATATTAGTGACAGTATTTAGAATTTCTGTTCTAAATAAATAATGCATATTTCAAAACTCACTAATATTGGAAGATGAAGTATTTTCTAATTCATGTGTATAAAACTCTCAATATTTTATATACTTAGAAAATATTTCTAAAATTTAATTTTATTTGCGAGAAGTTGTAATTAGGATCACAAGTAGTAAATGTCAATATTTAAAGTGTTAGTATTGGTGTCCTAGAGTGTTGGGTCCCGGAAGTATCGTAGAAGGGGGGTTGAATGCGATACTGACAACAATTTAAAATTCTTTTCAGAATTTGCGGAATTAAATTATTGCTTAAGCTGAGGGTTCGAGTCTTTGTAGTTTTGGGAGGCAGACTTACTAGCTTTCTATTTTTATGATATAACAATTAAGATATAGAAATTAGCAAGTAAGTAAACAAGATTCAAGTTAAATACGTATATTAAACTTGAAAGGGTATTACAACATTCGGTAGAATAAACTTTAATTCCTAGAACAAATTTGACATGAATTGTTCTACTTAAGGAATTAAAACCAAACTAGCACAGAAAGTCTGTGAATATAACTTTGCAGACAAATTGCTGAATTTGTAAGTTTTTCTACTTGAATTATGAAGCATATGCCTCATATTTATAGAGGAAATTCTAAGCTTGTATGACCTTTTTGACTATGACTTAATTTCAAGAAAATAACCCTTGTATGACTTAATAAATCGCTGGGCATGACATATTCTGGTCAGTATGACTCTTTAGAATTCGGTATGACTCATTAAACATTCGGTATGACTTGCCTTTAATAAGCTCGGTATGACTTATTAAAAAGGAAGGTTGGCAGAAGCTCGGTATGACTCCTTGTAAGTCATATTCAAATTTTCTTTAATTAAAATAAATCAGAATGACTTATTTTAAAGGAAAGAAACTCGGTATGACTCATCTAAGAATTCTTCGGTATGACTCTTTGAATTCACTCGTTATGACTCTTCTACTAACTGCCTTGTTCATTTCTTTTCCACTTTGTTTTCAAGTCAGTACCGTATCTCTTTGAGCTTCCAACTTCTGTCTTCTGTCATTCTAAAATAATTCTAAATTAATTAATCCTTTAATTAATTTAAGAACTAAATTAATTCTGAGTGAATTAATTTACTAATTAAATTAACTAATTAATTTAATTAATTAATAGAGAATTAAATTAAAGGTTTGACTATTGTTGATGTAGATAAGACTCTTCTGTTCTTCAACAATAACCTTTTTAACCACTTGAACTTTTTGATGACGAATCTTCACTGACATTGTTGACACCCTGTGCACTGGTCTGGTTCACGGATGACTAACTACAATGTTGATTCTCATTTCTGCTGTAGTGGTCTTTGTATCTTCTCTTGTCCTGTCATGGCTTCTTTTGTTCTTCCTCTATATTCAATATTTATTATTTACTTCGCTTTCTTATCTGAGTTGAGTTGTCATCTACTTATTACAAATAGGACTAGTAATATGACTTTCAATCTCCCCCTATTTGTTGTTAAACATTTAACACACAAATTCCTAGAGGATAACTCAACTAACAACTAAGAAAATAAAACGACATTTAAGAACTGTAAATAATAAATTGTTTTCTGGATCATATAATACATTTCCAGATTTCAATTATGAAAGATAAATATAAGATAGATGTTCATCTAGACTGAACAAATTTAACAAAGTTCTATCTTAACTTACCTATCATTACCAGTTTTAGAAGTATCACCTTCACCTTCTTCTAGAGTTTAACTTTTGTGACCATGTGTCATTGGTACATCTTCAGTTACTGGTTTCTCTGGATCAGATTCTGCATTTCCAGATTTCTTGAGTGAACTTAGAAATGAAAGATGTTTGTTCCTCTAGCACTGAACATATTATACAAGTAGTATTATCTTCATTTCTCAGACTCATCACTACTCCCCCTTAGTATGGCAGGGATGAAGTCTTGTTCTCTTCTTACCATCTATCCTCTATTTCTCCAACTTCTGTCTTCACTTCTCTCCCAAGGTGAATTCATTCTCCCCTTACGTGAATTATCCAACCAATTTAATAGAGGTAACAACAGACATGGCATACATACAGCATTAAACCATCGCAGATATAAAAAATGCAAACTATGACATGTTATGCATTTTAGAAAATCCAGTTAATCCTATATACAAGAATTTTCTAAAATCAAATGGATCCAATCCAAGCATGTTGTTATATACCCCTTTTTCAACAATGGAGTAATCCTCTTCTAGTAAAAGTCTTTGTTAAACAATTCTCCCATTTGGATCTTGTTCAACACTTTTCCCTTTTTGGATCTACTTCTCCCTTTTTGGATCTTGTTCAACAGTTCGAACTGTTCAACACTTCTCCCCCTTAGTTGAGTAATCCTCTTCAGAATCCTTAATAGAAGAAATTTCATCCCCCTTAGTTGAGTAACATTAGAAATCTGTAACAGAGAATTGGGAATGAGATTTGGTAATTGTGCTAGTGTGTGATTTGACTTTGTGTTTCTCACAAGTGTTTCACTCATAGAATATATATTTTCACTCTTTCTCACTTGTGTTTCACTCTTTCCTCACAACACTGTTTCTCTCTCTCAGTACGGATGACACAATCATTTGTACCTGCAAGAAAGATCACCATAGCCCCTTCAAGAGAGGTCACTGGTGGTGCAATGGGGTTTCGTAAATCCCCGTCCTCAATTGATTCTATTAAAATATTTGACTTTGAAAACTGAATTGCTTCAGTAATAGATTCAATGAGTTGTTGATCATCTAAGATGATCTATTCCGTTAGGAATCCAGATATGTTCCATCTGGGGAGGGAGACAAGGATCTGTAATGTAGCACATGATCCAAGTTTCCTCCTGACGCCTGTGAAGGCATGTTGATTCAGTCAGAATCATCAATCATCATTCCTTCCTTGATATGGAAGTTTAGAATAATTGCTTCCGTGTTAGGTCCAAAGTGTTGTAGAGGGGGGGGGGGGGTGAATACAACTGTTTAAAATTTATGAGAGAATAAACAATATGCAGGTAATAAATGATGACACAGAATTTCAAGAATATATCATTATATTCATTGATGGATTTGCTACAACATTCATAACAGCATCATGATCAGTTGAACAATAAATACAGCAATTAAAGCTAGATTCAACTGATCCTCTCTCTCACTTTTTGTTTTACAGTAAATGCTCTCTCTTAAAAATTATCGTTGAAAAATACAGAGATACAAGATACTTTTTTTTTAAATAAAAACAAAGTGCTTCTTTTATAATGTCATGTAGTCTTAATCTTGTCCTTTTTGTGTACGTGGCCCAATCAGGATTTCGACACCAAAAAGTACTTTAACAACTCTGGATCAACCGTTCACAATAAGCCACTTGTCCCTTGAACATTAAATGTTACATTTCTACCCGCATCTCGATCTTCGCCTGGACCCATCTCGATCTCGATCTGTGAAAATCTCGATCTCGATCTAGGAGAATCTCGATCTCGATCTATGAAGATCTCGATCTCGATCTGGGAGAATCTCGATCTCGATCTATGAAGATCTCGATCTCGATCTGGGAGAATCTCGATCTCGATCTATGAAGATCTCGATCTCGATCTGGTTCATAAGTGACTAGTCTTGTAGGGGTTCTTGCTTCTGAATGTCAGTTCTCATTTGTTGATTAACCTTTACATTATCCAGATGTTGATATACATTACATGAAATCACTTTGGTCTTCTTGATACTTCTTTGACATTAATTTGATTCTCCATTAGATAAGTTAGGGCATGAGCAATACTGAGATTGAACTTCTTCTAACTCAGGCATCCTTGATTAACCAAATTAATTACTTGTAGTTACCAAGTATCATTACCATTTCTTCAATTAATTCATTCCATGTGCTTCTTCAGTTTCTCTTGTTTTGCTGTTGTTTTATCTTTTACTTAGTTGAGTTACATAGTAATTAAGTGTTACAAGTTAGTACACCTATGCCTTTCAATCTCCCCCTATTTGATTGTCTAACAATGACAACCAAATTTACAATGAGGATAACTCAACTAAACAGGGACTGAAAAAGATAAAATAACATTCATAAAAGATCATGTCAACTTACATAATGCTTGGCTTGATTAATTAACTTCATGTCTATTACTGATACTTCAAGTGCCAAAATTGGACACCTGTTGGCTCGATCAAATGGCTTCATGCTCTTCTAGAGATTTTCTCTAAGTACTTTAAGAGCACGGTCCACTCAATCTTCAATTATCCTTCTGAAGTCCTTTTAGCAGTATTACCACCGCCGAACTTCGCGAAATAATTGACGCCTAATATAAACCAGTTTCAAGACACTTAGCTAACTAACTTCTACCTTACACTACACAAGAAAACAGATAATATATTTTTACAATGCAGGAAAACAAGAAAACAAATTACAATGCAAAGAAACATTACAAGCATAATACATTAAAACTTTGATTTCTTGCGCTCCTCTTCCTCACGAGCTTTCTTCTTGGCTGCTTTTTCTTTCTTCATGAACTCAGGGTTGCAGACTTCATCCAGTCTTTTCTTGAGAAGATTAAGTCCTTCTGCTTCCACATGATTTCTGATCTTGTAATTTCGAAACAACCTCAACCACCTTTCAACCATGCTGCGAGTGGTAAGCTTCGTGGGAATGTCTTCAAACCTCAGCTTCGTGACTTTGTCAGGGTACCCCTTTTCCCCTTTCTTCCTTATAACCAGTTGCTTAGGGTATCCAATGACAATAGCGGTGGTGCATTGCTGTAGCCTCTGAATATCAAGCTGTTGTCTTCTCTTACAGAAGTTATCAAACGTGACCCTTAGATAATCCTGATCAAACTCGTCAACATCATCCATCTCATCAATCAATTCCCTTATGATACATAGTGTTTCATGACTGTGTTCTGCAAAGATGTCGTACTTGATTTCAATGACGGTTTCCACCTGATACTTGTCTGTATAGATCAGCAGATCATTCTCATTCTCAGCTTTGCTCTTGACAAACTTGACATTTGCACTAACCACTGCACTAGCTTCCTTCCTTATTTCCCCTTCTTCTGGAATGTCTATCCTTGGATCTCCGTATCTTTGCACATGCTCTCTTATTGCCTCGTCTTGCAGCTCGAATGCATAGTCTTCAGGTTCCTTCTTAACCACTGGTAGTGTAGCTTCAGGCAACTTGTATCTAGCGTCTTGCCTTCTTATCAGCTTCTCCAAGTCCTTAGCCACCAGCTTCTTTTCCTTTGTTAGAAAACCCTTAGAGAGGACTAGCTTTGCAACTGCCTTCAACACATTTCCGCTCGGAGTTAGTTTCGAGTCATGCAGATTTACGATCCTCAAGACCTTGTCATGGACATATCTGATCTGGTAGGGATTTAGAATAATGTCAACCCCTCTGTCTTCAGCCATCTTCAACAACTTCTCCTTAAACAGCACTCCAGTCTTGACAGAGGTGTCTACCTTGTGAGCGAATTCTACCAGTTCACTTGCACCCCTTTCTTGGAAGAAAGCTTCATCGACCATACACGGCCCGATTTTTGTTATGGGTGTCCAAGTGATCATCAGATTCCATGCCTTCTCCTTGAATATGACTTGTACGGAGGTGTATCCCTGTCTTATACAATTTAGATAATTCAGCAGCCCAGGGTTTAGATTTTCTAGCTTATGAAGAAGAAAGCTCAATCTTTCTGAGTCATGAACATAGGCTCTTGGTCCAGCTAAGGCTTCTCTAGCCTTGTCCCACTCGGGACCTTCCCTCCTTATGTCAGCCTGGACCTTAGGATCATTGATCTTTTTCATTTCAAACTCATGCTGAGTTTTCTGAGCCGCTCTCTTCTCCTTTGCCATTAGTTCTTTTTCAACTATCCCTTGTAGTACTTCTTCATTTACTCTTTCTCTGGCTTCCCTGAAAATCTCTCCTTGCATCTCCGCTTCATCAACTTCTTCTTCTGGGACATGCTCGTCAGCAACCGAGTGGTCTCCTGCATCACCTGCAACTCCTGCGCCAGATCCGCCAGGATTTAGACCTCTTTCTTGTTCCCATTCTCTTGCCCGTTGCTCGAGTCTCGACCTCCTTGCCACTAAGGCTTCTACATCCATCTCGTCATCATCAGAATCTTCAATAAAGTCTCCCATAAATGCATCGACAAGAGGTGTTTCTTTCTCAGCTTCTTCTTCAACTACCATCTTCTGCTTGCCTTTGTCCTTAAGAGCCGGTTGAGCCTCCTCCACCTTTTCACCAGATTTGTTTGAGGACTCGATCACCGGACCCTTACTAGTCAGCTTTTTCAGACCCTGATCCTCCTTCTCCCCCTTAGGTGTGTTATCCTCATCAGGAGCATCATCATCATTATTATCGTCACCACCACCACCGGTTGAAGGACCAGGTCCAGCCCTGTTACGGCCAAAGACAGCATCAAGTAGTTCATTCAGCTTCGTCCAAACTTGAGACATGCCATAAGTGACATCATCTACTGATCTTCCAACCTCCACCTGTGCCAATCCGAGATTGTTTATCTTGTCAATCATTTGATTTTGGACGGCAATGAGGTTCTCCATGAACTGAGCTCCAACCTCCAATCTTCCAGAGTGAGAAGAGACAGCTACAGTAACACCAGCAACTCCAGCCTCCAAAGCCTCCACTTTCTTCACTAGATCCTGCAATTTGGGGGATGGTGTTTGGCTTGGGTTAAAATGTTTACTCTTGTCGGGTTCTGTTTCACTCAAGATCCCTAAAAAGAAGGGATCTACTCTCCCTGTCTCTCCCTCGTGTTTAGAGCCTAACAGAACTAGAGCCTCATCCACTAATCGCTGGGGACTAGCGGTGAGTTGGTCAGCGATATCGGTCAGTGAGACTGAGCCTTTAAGCGCTGTGTCTACGACAGGAGATGACGTCATGACCATGTCATCCCCTTGTTCACTTAGAACCTTTTCTGGTTCGCTGGGTTGTTCTGGAGGCGTAGACCCACCAGTCACCAGATGTCGTTGCTCTGCGAGCAACTTGTTTTCTGATTTAGATGAGGAAGCGTCATCCGTACTGGATTCGACAGACTCTTCCTCATTAAAACTTCCTGAGATACTAGTATTAGAAGTGCTAGTCTCAGTTTGCCATTCCCCTTCCGAGAAATTGCTCAAAGAGCCCTGAGCGGACAACTCAGGGGAGGTAGGGCCAGCTCCTATTGGCTGTTGAGCTGGACCCCTCCTTGACTCTCACCAACATGCCTAGGCGAGTGCGAATGTGTTGAAATGATTTGGAGAGGTGAGCCACCAGCGTGAGGTGTGGTGGCTGTGAGAGGTGAACTAGCCTTAACAGGTTGTGCAGTTGCCACTGGGTTTGAATCCACCTTTTGCTTCTTTGGAGGTGGCAGAGCTGCTGAAGTGACTACTCTCTCAACTCCTACATTCCCTCCACTCGAATCACTCGACTCAGATAAGCTTGCCTTCCTTTTATCACCAGTTTTAGGGCTGGCTGAACGTTTATGAACAGAAGGGCTTGCAGCCTGGGATAGAGCCTGGGGGTTTTCAGGCCCACGGCTGTAGAAAACAGGTTGAATTGATGATTGATCAAGATCAGCAAGAATAGGTACCTGTTAGTGGACTTTTTTGTCCACTATATACGTTCCAATTTGGCTTAAATTGATCGCTAGTGCCCAAGTATTTAGTGTCTTTTGATGTGTTTTATGTTTTTGGTGTGCAGATTCCCAAGCAAAGGAGAGTTGATGAATATTTGCATAAATTGGTGGTACATGAGCTAGGAATTAAAAGGAGGAAGATCAAGGCTTGAGTTGAGGTCGAAAGAAGGCAAGACGAGTAGCTAAAGGAGCAAAGTTTCAAGGAATTCAACTGCAGGGCAGAAGCAGCAGGCGCGCCCTCCCTTCATCAAGCGCGCCCGCGCTCTTTTAAGCAGGAGCGCCCGCGCCCTGCCAAGCGCGCCCGCCCTCTAGTCGAGTCCAGCTGCTGATTTTTCTGCAGTTGGTCCGTTTCGAAGCCCAGGAAGCAGCAAGCCCATGGATCATTATTTTATGTAACCTAGTATAAAAACATAAGGATTATTATTATTATCTATCTAGGAAATTAAGTAAGCACGTAGGGTTTTATTATCAGTCAAGAGGCAAAGTACTTTGTGAGCCGTCAAGCTATTTTTCGTTTGTAATTTTCTACACGTGGATTATCGGTGGTTTCTTTTACTCTTGCAATTAATATCAGTCTTTTATGTTTAATTGTTTATTTACTATGTTTTCATATGAACCCATGATGGTGGCTAGGCCAATTATGGGCTAATCGTTGTCATGGGGTTTTAATGGATTTTTCTATCGATTCTAGATATTGATTGTTTTTATGCCTAAGTGTGTGAATGTTATGGATATCCTAGTATGGTTAAGCTTATTCGTTGTAAATGCGTCGCGAACATTTATGATTGTTTGTTAAATCCTCGTGAATGCGAAAGTGGATCTAGGGTTTAGAACATGCCATGCTAGCATAGGTTTTTGCATGTTAAGAGCATGTATTAATTTGTGGTGTAATTCTAACCGTCTTGCACTGACTATGTGATTTTAAGGATTCTTGTGCTTAAGCCATTATGTTTTCAATCTCTATAGACATATAGGGACTAAGTATAGTGGTTGACTATTTGACTTCTATCTTTTGTGGATGTTCATTAGGATGGTATGCGTGCAACGAAAGTTGGCGTTTATCAGTTTAGAGGGTCTGATCAGTTATCATCACTTTCACATGCTAGGTTGAAAAGGCATAAGATTCTAGATGAGATAGTTAATGAAGTTAAAATCCCATGTTTATTTAATATAAGTAATTCTTTAAGTTTTAAGCATTAGTTTAATCAAACTCCAGTTGTTATTTTCTTAGCAGTGGTAGTTAATCATACTCTGGTGTATAAGTGAACTAAACGTAAGCAAGTTGAGTCTCTGTGGGAACGAATCCTACTTATTTCTGTATTACTTGTGACCACGTTCTCTTGCGTGAATAAAGTGCGAACAAGTTTTTGGCGCCGCTGCCGGGGACTCGGTTCATTGTTTTATTTAGTTAATGTGCTTATCATCAGTGGTCGTTAGATATCACTGACTGAGATTTATTATTAATCGTTCTTGTTTGCTACGTGAATTCAGGTAATTGATCGTGTATGCGTACTCGTTCTCAATCGAGTAAGGAAAAACTGGAAGAACACTTAGACGAAGAAGAGGGAATTGCAGTTCCAGAAATTGAACCAGAAATAGTAATGGGGGATCCAGTGAAAGCTCTTAAGGATTACTCTCAACCGAAGATCAATGACATTCAGTCAAGCATTGTTAGGCCGGCTATTGCAGCTAATAATTTCGAAATCAAGCCGGGCACAATTCAAATGGTTCAGAATTCTGTGCAGTTTGGGGGTTCACCTGCTGAGGACCCTAATATGCATATCAGAGACTTCATCGAGATCTGTGATACCTTTAAAACCAACGGGGTTTCTGAAGATGCTATAAAACTGAGGCTGTTTCCATTCTCTCTACGAGACATGGCAAAGAGCTGGTTGCATTCGCTGCCAGCAGGTTCTATAACTACTTGGGAGGATCTCGCACAAAAGTTTCTGACTAAATTCTTTCCTATGGCTAAGACGGCAGCCATGAGGAATGCTCTTACACAGTTCAATCAACATTCTGGAGAAACGTTGTGTGAGGCTTGGGAAAGGTATAAAGAGATGCTTCGAAAGTGTCCCCATCATGGGATGCCAGATTGGATGGTCATTAATGGTTTCTATAATGGATTGAATCATTCACGACCTATGCTTGATGCAGCATCTGGAGGAGCTCTTTGGGCCAAGAGCTATGAAGAAGCTTATGACTTGATTGAAATGATGGCTGCCAACGAGTATCAGAATCCTACTCAGCGATTGCCGCAGAGTAAAACTGCAGGTGTTTTTGAAGTGGACGCTGCCACTGCTATAACAGCTCAACTACAGGCTTTATCTATAAAGGTGGACGCACTATCCAAGGCAGGAATTCAGCAAGTCGCTATGGTTTGTGATTTATGTGCAGGTGCTCATGATACAACTCAGTGTGCTATTTCTAGCGATTCAGCGTATTTTGTTGGCAACTTTCAGAAACCTACACAACCGGCACCTAATACATATCACCCCAACAACAGGAATCATCCTAACTTCAGTTGGAGCAACAATCAGAATGCCAGTCCACAACCATCGCAGGGTCAGCAATTTGGAACAAGGCCTTTCAACAATTCTGTTCCTCAACAATCTTATGCACCAAGACAATCATACAACCCTCCTGGTTTTCATCAACAATCTCAGGGAGGACCTGGGCACTCAAATGAAAAGTCAGAGATGGAGGAACTGAGAATGATGTATAAGAGTCAAGCTGTAACGCTGAAGACATTGGAAAATCAAATTGGTCAACTAGCACGTGCTCTTCTACACAGACCTCAAGGACAATTACCAAGTGACACAGAGGCTAACCCAGGCAAGAAAGAAAGCAAGGAACAAATACACGCTATTACATTGCGTTCTGGAAGGGTTACGAACAATCAGGAGGTCGAAATTCCACAAAACGAAGAACGTCAGCATTCTGGGCAGGAGGTGCAGGGCGGGCGCGCTTCCTCAGGCGCGGGCGCGCCTCATCTTACTGCCGGGAGGAAAATTTCTGCAGAAAAAGTTGCGCAGGAGGAACCAATTAAGGAAAAAAGAACTGATTCAGAAGAGAAAAGCAGTTCAGAGACAGACAGTGTTCACAAGGAAGTATTTCCTCCTCCACCATTCCCTAAAAGGCTTCAGAAGCAAAAATCAGATAAACAGTTTGCTAAATTCTTGGAAGTTTTTAAGAAACTACACATCAATTTACCTTTTGCTGAAGCGCTGGAGCAAATGCCTAGCTACGCCAAATTCATGAAAGGCATTCTATCTAGGAAACTGAAGCTAGAAGAGTTAAACACTGTTGCCTTGACGGAAGAATGTAGTGCAGTATTGCAGCAGAAGTTACCACCAAAGTTGAAGGATCCTGGTAGTTTCACTATACCATGCATAATTGGGAATTTGGCGTTCGACAAATGTTTGTGCGATTTGGGAGCAAGCATCAACCTCATGCCATAATCTATATTCTTACAACTTGGTCTTCCTGAGCCGAAGCCAACTAACATGTCACTGCAGTTGGCGGATCGTTCAATCACTTATCCGCGAGGAATTGTCGAAGATGTGTTGGTAAAAGTCGACAAACTAATCTTTCCAGCAGATTTTGTCATCCTTGATTTTGAAGAAGACAAGAAAATCCCTATCATTCTTGGGAGACCATTCTTGGCAACGGGAAAGACATTGATTGACGTACAGAAGGGAGAACTCACCATGAGAGTGCACGATCAGAATGTCACATTCAATGTGTTCAAAGCAATGCAATTTCCAACAGAAGAAGAGCAATGCTTTAAAGTAGATGTAGTGGAATCTGCTGTGCAAGTAAAAATTGAACACATGCTTATGGATGATACACTGGAAAAGGCTCTACGTGGGGATTTTACAATTGAAGAGGAAGAGGTTGAAGAACAGGTACAGTATCTGAATGCTTCTCCTTGGCAACAAAAATTTGAAAAACCAGAATCGTTGGGTTTATCTGAATTGAGAGAATCACATCAGCGGTTAAAACCATCTATCGAGGAAGCACCAAAGCTAGAGCTCAAACCATTGCCTAATCACTTAAGGTATGCTTCTCTTGGGGAATCATCTACTTTACCTGTGATTATTGCTGCTAACCTTACAGGTCCTGAAGAAGAAAAGCTGTTAAGGGTTCTCAGGGAATTCAAATCAGCCATTGGGTGGACTATTGCAGACATTAAAGGAATCAGCCCTGCCTATTGCCAGCATAAGATTCCGCTGGAAGAAGGTAGTAAGCCAACAGTGGAACATCAGAGAAGGCTCAATCCACTCATGAAGGAAGTAGTGAAGAAGGAAATTATTAAGTGGTTGGATGCAGGGATTATCTATCCTATTTCTGACAGTGCTTGGGTGAGTCCAGTTCAATGTGTGCCAAAGAAAGGAGGCATGACGGTGGTAACTAACGAAAAGAACGAGCTCATTCCTACGCGGACAGTAACTGGCTGGAGAATCTGCATGGATTACAGGAAGCTGAACAAAGCTACTAGGAAGGATCACTTCCCTCTTCCTTTCATTGATCAAATGCTAGACCGACTGGCCGGCCATGAATACTTTTGCCTTCTGGATGGATATTCGGGTTACAATCAGATCTGCATTGCTCCAGAGGATCAGGAGAAGACAACATTTACATGTCCGTTTGGTACCTTCGCTTTTCGAAGGGTTTCATTCGGGTTATGTGGTGCACCTGGCACTTTTCAGAGGTGCATGATGGCAATTTTTTCAGACATGATTGGTAAGACAGTGGAAGTCTTCATGGATGATTTTTCAGTATTTGGGGTTTCTTTTGACGAATGTCTACACAATCTTAGCATGGTTCTGAAAAGATGCGTGGAGACTAATCTGGTTCTCAACTGGGAGAAATGCCATTTCATGGTACAAGAAGGAACTATTCTTGGACACAAGGTGTCACGTCGAGGACTGGAAGTGGATAAAGCAAAAATAGAGACAATTGAAAATCTTCCACCGCCTACTTCAGTGAGAGGAATTCGTAGTTTCCTCGGTCATGCAGGTTTCTACAGAAGATTCATCAAGGACTTCTCCAAAATTTCCAAACCTTTGTGTAAGTTGTTGGAGAAGGATGTTCCCTTCAAATTCGATGATGATTGTATGACAGCCTTTGAGACATTGAAGAAGAAGTTGATTTCAGCACCTGTGATCATCGCCCCAGATTGGAATGAACCTTTTGCTATGATGTGTGATGCTAGCGATTTTGCAGTAGGGGCTGTTCTTGGTCAAAAGAAAGACAAGATTTTTCATGTTATCTACTATGCAAGCAAGACACTCAATGATGCGCAATTGAATTACACAACCACAGAGAAGGAGCTGCTAGCCATTGTATATGGCTTTGAAAAATTCAGATCATACTTGCTTGGTACGAAAGTGACGGTGTATACTGACCACGCAGCTATTAGGTATCTGCTCTCCAAGAAGGATTCTAAACCCCGCCTGATTCGATGGATTCTCCTACTTCAAGAATTCGACGTGGAGATCAAAGATAGAAAAGGGACCGAAAATCAGGTAGCTGATCACCTCTCACGATTGGAAGATCCTGGTAAATCACGAGACAGTACTCTCATCAATGACTCATTTCCGGATGAACAACTGTTTGGAGTACAAGAAGAAGAACCATGGTATGCGGATATTGTGAATTATCTTGTGAGTCATATTGTTCCACCCGAATTGTCGTCAGCCCAAAAGAAGAAATTCATGCATGATGTAAAGTGGTTTCGTTGGGATGAGCCATATCTGTTTAAACAAGGGGCTGATCAGATTATCAGAAGGTGTGTACCATATAGTGAGACTGAAGCTATTCTGAGGGATTATCATGCCACGGCTTATGGGGGCCATTATGGAGGTGAAAAGACAGCTACTCGTATTCTGCAGGCAGGATTTTATTGGCCATCACTATTCAAGGATGCTCATCAGTTTGTAACCAGATGTGATCGTTGCCAGCGAGTAGGCAACATTTCAAAACGGGATGAGATGCCCCTTCATGTAATGCTAGAAGTGGAGATTTTTGATGTATGGGGAATCGACTTCATGGGCCCATTCATTTCATCTTGCAATAACCAATACATCTTGCTAGCTGTGGATTACGTCTCCAAATGGGTGGAGGTCAAGGCACTTCCAACTAATGATGCCAATGTAGTGCTCAACTTCCTTCACAAGAACATTTTCACCAGATTTGGGACTCCAAGGGTCATTATCAGCGATGAGGGTTCTCACTTTTGCAATCGAAAGTTCACTAATCTGATGGCACGATTCAACATCAACCATCGGGTGGCGACAGCATACCACCCTCAAACCAATGGCCAAGCTGAAGTATCAAACCGTGAGATCAAACGCATTCTGGAAAAAGTGGTAAGTCCTTCGCGGAAGGATTGGTCTTTAAAACTGGATGAAGCTGTGTGGGCCTACCGAACTGCGTTCAAAACTCCTTTGGGGATGTCACCATATCAACTAGTCTATGGAAAAGCTTGTCATCTACCGGCAGAACTGGAACACAAGGCTTATTGGGCATTGCAGAAACTGAATTTTGATTATCAAGCCGCAGGGGAAAAGCGGATGGTACAAATCAATGAAATGGATGAGTTTCGTCTACAAGCTTATGAGAATAACAAGCTCTACAAGGAAAGAGTGAAAAGATGGCATGATCGTCGGTTGACAACAAAGGTATTGGTTCCTGGTCAATTAGTTTTATTATTTAACTCTCGTCTGCGATTGTTTCCAGGAAAACTTAAGTCAAGGTGGTCAGGACCCTTTGTTGTGAAAACTGTGTATCCACACGGAGCTGTGGAGATTTATGAAAAGACCCCAGATCAAGCGTTTAAAGTCAATGGTCAGAGATTGAAGCCGTATTTGGGAGAACAAGTAAATCGCGAAGCTGAAGTCGCGATTCTGTCAACCTCGGATTGAGGACCTGAAGTAACGTCCGGCTAAATGACGTTAACGACAGCGCTCGTGGGAGGCAACCTACGGCTTGAATGGTAATTTTTATTCTTATACAAATATATTTAAATTAAAAAAAAAAAAAAAAAAAAGCAAAAACACGAAAAAATTGAAAAATTGCAGTAGCCTCAGGCGCGGGCGCGCTCCTGGAGGCGCGGGCGCCCTGAGTGCGACTGTTAAAAAAACGAAAAAAAATAAAAAAACTATAAAAACAAAATAAATCAGCAATTTTATGTTTTAAATCAATTTTTAGCCCAAGCCCAGCCACTCTAACTTGTTAAAAGCCTTCACACACCCTAACCCTAACCTAATTTTTACTTTTCATCTCTCATTCACACATATACATACAAATATACACGCACTGCATCTCATCTCTTCACACTTCTACAACTCAATCAATGGCACCCAAGAGATCTAGGCGCTCAGGGACATCAAGTTCTTCTTCGAGTGGGGGAGTTGTGCCCCAATTCAATTCACCGGAGGCCCAAGTTGAGTTTGCACGGTTGATGACCAAATCTGTGGTCAAGGAAAGGGGATTTATTCCGGGTGTTCTTGATGGGTCTCTAATCGCGATGGTTAGTGAGCGCGGTTGGGAGACCGTGTGTGAGGCTGCGGAGGCGATACCATTGAGTATCGTGAGGGAGTTCTATGCCAATGCCAAGCAGGAGAAGAATGGGTATTCTGCAGTTCGAGGGTATGTTGTGGATTATACTCCTGTCGCCATCACTAGGGTTTTGAATTTGCCAGCACCGCAGGAGGGAGTGGAAGATTTCGGGTTGAAGACCCGTGGGGAGGTTGACCTTGAGGCCATCCTGCGGGATATGACAGTTCCCGGCACTACTTGGAAGCGCAGGGCAGGCTCTACTGAGCCGGTTACCTTCTCCGCCATGGCTTTGAACCCGTATGCTAAGGCCTGGAACCTGTTTCTGTGTGCTAACATTGTGCCATCGTCACACACTCATGAGGTGACAGTGGATCGGGCTATTTTGTTGTGGGGTATTCTCAGCGGGCGATACATCGACCTAGGCTCCCTTATCCACAGGCACATGATCCGATTCTTGCAGGGCAGTACCACTGGCGCGATTCCGTATGGCTCAGTGGTTGTTCGTCTGTGTGTTGATGTGGGTATTCACTGGCCGGCGGAGGAGCAGTTGCAACTTCCTGCGAGTGCCATTGACACGGCGGCGATAGCTCGACTCCCTGAATGGGACGGTGGTGTACCGCATCCCCGTGGCTTGGGGTATATTGTGGGTGGTGAAGTGCCACCAAGACAGCAGAGGGAGGCTAGGGCTGGATCTTCTAGGGCACCGCCAGCTGTGGCTAGTGCTGGTATGGGTGAGGCTCATTTTAGGAGGTTAGCACGGCGGATGGACGCAGTTGATGATCGGCAGAGCCGGTTTGCGGCTGACCTGACTCAGGCTCTTGGTGCAGCTTTTCTGGCTACAGGTGTACAGGTCGATTGGCCTATTTATGGAGCTGGCACCGTGTATCCACCACCGGATTCACCCGAGGAGGGTGACTCTGCTGAGGATTGAGGTATTTCTGCACACTTTCTTCGTTTCTTGCCTTCAATGGGGACATTGAATATTTTATAGTTTGGGGGTAGGAAATGGAGATTGTAGTTAGATGCATATAGGACATGTAGTTGTAGTGTTTGTCATGCATTTTGTTTTTGTTTTAATTGTCCATATAGAGCATTTTGTGTGAAAATTGTTGTTCATATGAATCCATGTTAGTTGCATTTCATAGCATGCATATTTCATGATCTCTTCGGACGAACTAATTCTGTTTGATAAGTCGATGTCAATTGGAGTGTGGTATTGATGAGCAGAGGGATGATTTACAGTCCTTATGAAATTGATTTGCATGTTTCAGAAGCACATTATTTACACAGTCTCGTCGGTTGCTTTTGGGCTAGGTTGAGTCATGCCTATTTAGTTGTTGTAGATTTAATCGCATGTTTATATCTAGAATGTTTGTTATTCCCTTGATAATGTACGAATACCAAAGTATAAGTTTGGGGGAAAACAAAGATTCATGCTGATTGTTAATGTTTGTCAAGTATGGCTAGGCGTCAAATGGCTAGTAGCCGGCTCATATTTTTATGAGTAGTCTAGGGTTGGAATTGAGAATTCTCATTCCAGATTCTGTTTAAAAAAAAAAAAAAAAAAAAGGAAAAAAAGGAAAAAAAAAAAAGAAAAAAAAAGAAAAAAAAGAGTCATGTGAATAATTCGAGGCAAAATTAACCAGGGTGAGCTCTTTAATACTCGGGCAATTAAGTTCGAGGGGACTTTGTGCCTAGTGACCTAAGGCTTTTTATAGTCTGGGATCCACTAACCTAACGCTCGCTACATGGGTATTATTGTATAAGCCTTTAGGGGTCTCATCCATTACACGGTTAAATAAGCCTATGTATTGTGTTATGTGTCGTAGTGGTGGTTTAGCAATAAAGTGTGATTCCCTGTCTAACTCAAATGAATGACGGCGGTGTTTGTATGTTATGGAGTGTTTATCACTCATTCTGTTTATAAGCAGGTGATTGTCTTGGCGAAAAATAGGTATGATTTTGATCTAGTGTCAGAATATATCTGATGAGCATCGCACACACACACGTTTCTGTTCATGTAGTATCGGTATAAGGGGACTTGGTCGAGCTCTGTTCGGATGTATCACATCTCTTTGAGACTTTGGATTGTCGATGGGTTTTGGTGAGTTCGAGGGGGTCCTTACATTTGCATAGTAGTTGCATTCATGCATTGCATTGCCTTAGATTGTTTAGAGTCTGTTTATGCTTGGGGACAAGCATCGGTTTAAGTTTGGGGGTGTGTTAGTGGACTTTTTTGTCCACTATATACGTTCCAATTTGGCTTAAATTGATCGCTAGTGCCCAAGTATTTAGTGTCTTTTGATGTGTTTTATGTTTTTGGTGTGCAGATTCCCAAGCAAAGGAGAGTTGATGAATATTTGCATAAATTGGTGGTACATGAGCTAGGAATTAAAAGGAGGAAGATCAAGGCTTGAGTTGAGGTCGAAAGAAGGCAAGACGAGTAGCTAAAGGAGCAAAGTTTCAAGGAATTCAACTGCAGGGCAGAAGCAGCAGGCGCGCCCTCCCTTCATCAAGCGCGCCCGCGCTCTTTTAAGCAGGAGCGCCCGCGCCCTGCCAAGCGCGCCCGCCCTCTAGTCGAGTCCAGCTGCTGATTTTTCTGCAGTTGGTCCGTTTCGAAGCCCAGGAAGCAGCAAGCCCATGGATCATTATTTTATGTAACCTAGTATAAAAACATAAGGATTATTATTATTATCTATCTAGGAAATTAAGTAAGCACGTAGGGTTTTATTATCAGTCAAGAGGCAAAGTACTTTGTGAGCCGTCAAGCTATTTTTCGTTTGTAATTTTCTACACGTGGATTATCGGTGGTTTCTTTTACTCTTGCAATTAATATCAGTCTTTTATGTTTAATTGTTTATTTACTATGTTTTCATATGAACCCATGATGGTGGCTAGGCCAATTATGGGCTAATCGTTGTCATGGGGTTTTAATGGATTTTTCTATCGATTCTAGATATTGATTGTTTTTATGCCTAAGTGTGTGAATGTTATGGATATCCTAGTATGGTTAAGCTTATTCGTTGTAAATGCGTCGCGAACATTTATGATTGTTTGTTAAATCCTCGTGAATGCGAAAGTGGATCTAGGGTTTAGAACATGCCATGCTAGCATAGGTTTTTGCATGTTAAGAGCATGTATTAATTTGTGGTGTAATTCTAACCGTCTTGCACTGACTATGTGATTTTAAGGATTCTTGTGCTTAAGCCATTATGTTTTCAATCTCTATAGACATATAGGGACTAAGTATAGTGGTTGACTATTTGACTTCTATCTTTTGTGGATGTTCATTAGGATGGTATGCGTGCAACGAAAGTTGGCGTTTATCAGTTTAGAGGGTCTGATCAGTTATCATCACTTTCACATGCTAGGTTGAAAAGGCATAAGATTCTAGATGAGATAGTTAATGAAGTTAAAATCCCATGTTTATTTAATATAAGTAATTCTTTAAGTTTTAAGCATTAGTTTAATCAAACTCCAGTTGTTATTTTCTTAGCAGTGGTAGTTAATCATACTCTGGTGTATAAGTGAACTAAACGTAAGCAAGTTGAGTCTCTGTGGGAACGAATCCTACTTATTTCTGTATTACTTGTGACCACGTTCTCTTGCGTGAATAAAGTGCGAACAGTACCTGACAAAGAAGATCGTCATCCTTGTCAGCTCCAGCTTCTACAACATTTGCCTCGGCCATGTCAACATCCATTCCTGCTTGTTCCAAATTTCTAGGCACTTGATCTCCACCTTCAGCTTCGTTACCGCTACTCTCAGCTTCTACTGCAGTAAACTGAGAAGCATGCCTCCTAGCATACTCATCTTGCAGATCCTGGAAGTACGGAGTCAGGCGCAACTCAAAAAGTCTTGACTTTTGCTGGGTTTCCATGGTGGAGATACTCTTTAGAGTCATATCAAAACATGCCATCCTTTCAGAGCCTTGAAATACTCTTCTGTGTTCCTCTGAAAGGACGTCATCCAGAACCATCTGAAGAAATCTTGGCATCCAGCATTTGACTGGACCATCTTCCGGATTCCTTGATGCATTTTTCTCCAATGCCCACCTCTCATGCAACTGAATCAACAGATGTTTGCCCACATTCACTCTCCTGTTGTTTGCCACTCCATATAGTATTACCCGGCAGCTGTTGTTCATTGGCTTGTAGTCTTTGTCCTTTGGGAACATGCAGCGCTGAATGGCCTGAACTACATAATCCCACTCAGCTGGTAGCATACCGGTGTTAACCTTTGTTACCTTGATAGGACCCGTGGGAGGGCGACAACCTATCTCCGTGAATAATTGCAACATATCCTCCATAGTGGGTTCCGGAGCATAATCTTCTGTAGGAAGCCCGAGTAACTCATTGAACTTCCGCAGACTGACTTCATATTTGACACCACCAATAGTAAAGGATAGGCCTGTTGGATTGGCTTTTCCACCCTGAATCTCTAGTGTAGAGTAAGCAGCTTGAAGGGCTTCGACATTCAGGATGGGAGAGGCAGTTAAAGCATGACTTATGATTGATGTGTTGTTGAGGGATTCAATCCAGAACTGATAGTGAATAAATCTACCAGTTGCTCGATCAGCAGAGAGATTAACAAAGTTGGTCTTGGGAATTGTGAAATTTGGGTTTGCCATTTTAAATTAGTGTTTGAGAAAAGAAATGTTCTAAAATGGTTTTGCAATGGAATTTTTAGAGAACAAGTTCTAAATTTAAACAAAATAAAACGTACACGAACCCCACTAATTACCCCACGTAATTAGTGACACACATTAAAACAAATTAACTGCCCACTAATGACCACTTAACTTCCCACTAATGATTGACGGTTGAGTTTTCGAAAATTAAAGTGAACAGCTGTTACAAAATAAATTATTTTTCCAGAAAACCACAAACACGGCGGTAAAGTTGCACTTTAAGGATTAACCAGTAGTACTTACGATTATTTTGCTCAAGAACACAAAAGAACTTAAGAATAAGAAAGCACGAAACAAAAACAAACTCACTCGAATGAAAAAGAAAACTAAAGAACTAATTGCAAGAACAGTAATGACGTTAAAACAACACAAGAAGGTCAACAGTTTTAAACAAAATTTTAGCAGAGTTTCGTTTTAGTTATTGATGCTTTTAAGTAACAGTTAGTGATTTTTGTTTAAGAAAATCACAAGAAAACTTGATGTAATGTATGTATACGCGTGTGTATATGAAGAGCTTAAGCTTTTGGAGAGAAAGAAAGTTAATGTAAATAATGAACAGCCTTTTTAATGCTATAATATATACTTGCACGCCTAAAAAGAAGTGACTAAAAAGACAAGTCACATCTCGATCTCGAGATCCGCATCTCGATCCTCATCTAGATGTCGATCTGGATGTCGATCTCGATCCGCATCTCGATCTACATCTCGATGTCGATCTTGATGTCGATCTCGATCCGCATCTCGATCTACATCTCGATGTCGATCTCGATGTGGATAGATCGAGATGTACCTTGACAGAGTATAAGCAATTTTCACAAGTCGATCTCGATCTCGATCTCGATCCAGAACCAGATCGAGATTTGCCTTAAAAAATTTTTTTAATGAAATTATGTGAATTAAACATTTATATGTAAAATTCACAAGATTTCACCACAAATTTTCACACCTTTTTAGAAACTTATAATTTTGAAACGACAGGGAATTTAGCAAATAAATCATGCATTACAAAATTAAGTATAGCATGAAATCCTATCACAATATTAGACATTAACCATAAAGATATACAGATCAGCACAAGATTAATATCATGAAACTTTCTAACCCCTTATGATATGCAACACATACATTTTTGAAATTAAGGACACATTATTAATTAAGAATATTCATGAACAACAATAATATATACACAAACTGAATTCTAACAGATAGGTAGCAAAACTAACTGGTGTTAAGCATCCCTAATTCACCAACCAATCTAGAAAATGTTGATTCGTCTAGAGGTTTAGTGAATATATCTGCTATTTGAAGTTCAGTAGACACAAAATGCAATTCTACAGTTCCATTTTCTACATGCTCTCTAATAAAGTGATACCTGATGTCAATGTGCTTGGTCCTGGAGTGATCCACAGGGTTGTTGGTCATTGCAATAGCACTTGTGTTGTCACACATGATAGGAATCTTAGATACTTCCACACCGTAGTCCTTGAGTTGGTTCTTCATCCACAGTATCTGGGCCACACAGCTTCCAGCAGCAATATATTCTGCTTCAGCTGTCGAGGTAGATACTGTGTGTTGTTTCTTGCTTTGCCAAGACACCAACCTTCTTCCAAGGAACTGACAGCTTCCTGAAGTGCTCTTCCTATCTATTCTACAACCTGCGTAATCTGAATCCGAATAGCCAACAAGATTAAACCTTGTATCTCTTGGGTACCAAATCCCGAGATTTGATGTTCCCTTGAGATACCTAAAAATACGCTTTACGGCTATGAGATGTGACTCTCTAGGATCCGCTTGGAACCTTACACATAAGCATGTAGAGAACATAATATCAGGTCTGCTAGCAGTTAAATACAAAAGCGAGCCGATCATACCTCGATAGCTTGAGATGTCTACAGGTTTACCCGCTTTGTCCTTGTCAAGTTTCGTGGCTGTTGCCATAGGAGTCTTAGCTTGTGATACATCTTGAAGACCATACTTTTTCAATAGATCATGAATGTACTTGGTCTGGCAGATAAATATCCCGTCCTTCTTCTGACTAACTTGAATGCCCAGAAAGAACGTCAGCTCTCCCATCATGCTCATTTCATACCTTGATTGCATTAACTTTGCGAATTTAGCACACAGCTTCTCATTTGCAGACCCAAAGATAATGTCATCCACATATACTTGCACCATTATTAGATCATCTTTGCATTTCTTGTAGAAAAGCGTCTTGTCGATTACTCCTCTTGTAAAACCACTTTCTAGTAAGAAGTCTGACAGAGTTTCATACCACTTCCGCGGAGACTGCTTAAGGCCATATACTGATTTGAAGAGTCGATAAACATAATCACAATATTTGATATCGATAAACCCGGGAGGTTGCTCGACATACACCTCTTCATCCAGTTCACCGTTTAAGAATGCACTCTTGACATCCATTTGATAGACTTTAAAACCATGATGTGCTGCGAATGCCAAGAACATCCTCACTGCCTCTAGCCTTGCTACTGGTGCATAGGTTTCATCATAATCAATTCCTTCTCTTTGAGTATAACCCTTAGCAACCAGGCGAGCTTTATTTCGTGTTACACGTCCGTCTTCATCCAGCTTGTTTCTGAATACCCATTTTGTCCCAACAACAGATCTATTCTTTGGTCTGGGTACCAGCTTCCACACCTTCTGCCTTTCAAACTGATTGAGTTCCTCTTGCATAGCAATCACCCAATCAGCGTCATCTAGAGCTTCTTCCACCACTTTAGGTTCCATCTGGGAAAGGAACACTGAGTATAGACATTCATTCTCAGTGGCAATTTTAGCTCTAGCTTTTCCTCTAGTAGTCACTCCGGCTTCTGGATCACCAATAATTAGCTCGAACGGATGGTCCTTGTTCCAAGTGCGATCCCTAGCAAATGTTCTTGATGATTCAGCTTGATCTTGTAAGTGAAGGTGACTTAGTCTAGAAGCACTTTCACTAGCTTCTCTTGAGCTAGTACTAGCTCCCCCTGAGTGAGCTGCTCCCCCTGAGTGCATACTGACTCTCCCTGAGTTAGTACCAGGTCTGACGGAAGGTGATCCCTCAGCCCTAGTGTTTTGAATTTGCGAAACACTAGACTCTTGATTAATTTCATTATTTATCGTTGGATCACTACCCTGCACTACAGACTCAGGAACTTTATCCACTTCATCAATATCCATATTCTCAAATCTTAGGGAAGTGGGCTCACTATCTTCTTTTTGTATAGAAGGGAGGTTTGAGTCGTCGAATGTGACATTAAGGCTTTCAACCACCTTGCGATCATTAAGCACAAACACCCTGTACGCTGCTACTACTTCAAGAGAATATCCAATGAAAACCCCTTCATCTGCTTTGGCATCAAACTTTCCAAGTTGTGCATTGTCTCTTAACACAAAGCATTTGGCACCAAATACGTGAAAGTACTTGATAGATGGTTTTCGTTTATTCATCATGTAATACTGTAAAGAATAATGTAACGTAACGTAACATGTAACCGAGGAAACTAACTCAACACTGATGGTCGGTAACTTATATTAAAATGAAGCACGGAATCGACTGTGAATAGTTTACAAGTTGAATACAAAAGACCAAATCATTAGATAAAGCTTTGAAGACATTGAAGATCACTGAAAGAAGTTCATTAACATGTTCAAGCCTCAGTGAAGAATAAAGATGTAGTGTTTCAGAGGTTCAGAAGATGTCAGAGGTTTTACAACAGAGAAGTCAAGGGATTCCAGTGAGATTACAGAAGCACTTCTTAACAACTAGAGAAACAGGGCCAATTGAATAGTCAAGAAGATGTGAAGATCAAGTTCGTGTTAGTCGTTTGTGAACCAGACCAGTTGCACTAAATGTCAGCACAAAAGGAATTGAGAACCGCATCTATGTTAGAAAAGAATTGGTTGTATAACCGTTGTGTGCTATAGCTCGGAGAAAATCAAGTTCAAGTAGTAAAGGTAAATTTATTAACTTGGTTGCAGTGAAAGAAAATATTGCAGAGCTTTGAATCGTTGGAAAAATGGGTAAGGTGAACTACCGTTTAGCTGTTTGACTGTTTTGTCTTATTCACCGACGGTTGGGTCTCCTGTTTGGCTATTTCGTCTTATTTACCGACGGTTAGCAAATCACTCGACGGTTAGCATTTTTGGATATATTATTAATTCCATTTCACTCGACGGTTATGGTTTTAATAATTCTTTTGAGTCGATAGTTATAACTGATATTTGGTTTGACTGTTTCGTCTTATTTCACTCGACGGTTACAGCATCTCGATAGTTAAGGGACTCAGATAAATATCCAGATTATTTATTCCATCGACGGTTAAGTCACTCGATAGTTATGGCACTTCGATAGTTGAGGGTTTAAGATTGTTTAATCTACAGCCAGCCACAGCATGCCACATATCTTTGATATCCTTGAGCAGAATTGTTTTAAGTGATTTATTTCACTCGACGGTTATCAACAGACTCACCGATGGTTATAAATTAAATGTCTCGACGGTTGTTAATTCAAGAAGTGAGAAGCAATCTATTTACATGGTTCTCAGAAGGCCACGTAGTAGATTGAAAAAGCCTACACAATAAAGCAGCAAAGCCAAGCCTTTGTGATTCATTCACGAACACACAAATTCATTCAGTTACAGAGCGAAAATATACAGAGCAAAGAAGAGAGACACAGAGAAGCCATTAACGTCGTTTGAGCTAGTGTCATAATATTTGTTCGTATTGATTGTTGTTGTTATATTGTAACTGTACTAGTGAATCAGTTGAAGCTAATCTACGGATTAGAGTTGTGTAGCACCTTCGTGGTTTATATTAATAAAACGATATATTCCCCGAACGAACTGTGTTTATCTTAACTGTCTGCATACCTTGTGTTTGATTATATAACTGTTCGAACTGTATAAAGTCCATAAAGAACCATTCCGCGAATATTTTATAAATTGGACAATATCGTATTCAACCCCCCTTCTACGATATTTGGGACTAACAATTGGTATCAGAGCTTACTGATTGAGTTTACAAATCAGGATCTATTGTTCGGACTTCAGTATTAAGCTTCTGGAATTTTTTCGCGAATTTTTTAATTTTCAAAATATTTCACTCAGAAATTTTTTGAACTTTAAATAATTTTGAAAAGTTCAATATCATGAGTTCTCAGAAAGTAGGAAGTATTAAGGTTCCTCAGTTTGATAGAGTGAATTATAATCTTTGGAAAAAGAAGATGACCCTGTTTATTAAGGCTGCAAATCTGTTGTACATGGGTATCTTAGAGAACGGACCGTTTGTACCAATGAAGATGATTCCTGAATCTACAGTGGACGGAGTAAGAGTTCCTCAAAGGTCTACTCCAAAGGATCCTACAGAGTTCACTGATACAGAGAAAGAAATTGTTGCATTGGACACAGGCCTTCAGTTGATTATTGTTGACTCAATGGATGAAGACATGTGCCATCAAATTCTAAATTGTATATCTGGAAAGCACATGTGGGAAACCATCGAACTGATTATGGAAGGAACAGAAGAAGTAAAAGAGAACCGGTTGGATATACTGACATCAAGATATGAAGCGTTCAAATCTACTCCTGGAGAAACAATCACTCAAGTCTTTGAGCGATATAATAAATTATTAAATGAATTGAGTATCCAGGGGAAGAACTATCCGTTAAGGGAAACGAACAGGAAGTTTATGTTGACTCTTCCACATCATGTTGAGCATAAAGTTTCTTCAATTAGAGAAAGGGACAACTTCAATGTCATGCCCCTTGAAAAGCTATATGGAAAATTGAAGACTTATGAAATGGAACAAGAACAGAGGTTGATTATCTATGGTTCCGGCTCAGTGGACAGTAAGAGTGCAGCACTAATGAAGACCACAGCTCTTGTGGCAGATGAAGTGAAGACTTCTGAAGCAAAGGTTGTTGAAACCAAGATTGGTGGAGAATTGATCATTGAAGCTGAAATGGCTACAGAATCACAAGCTGAAGAGGAAGATGATTTTTATACATTGGAAGAGCTTGATGAGATGGAAGACAAATCTATGGCGTACTTGGCAGGGCGTTTCAAGCATATAAGATTCAGAAGGAATCCCAAGTACAAGAAAAGTTTTGGTAGCAGATTTCAGAAGACAGGATCATTTTCGGGATCCAACTCAAGAGGTGGTTACAAGTCAAACATGGTAGACCGTAGTAAGTTCCGGTGCTACAACTGCAATGAACTAGGGCATTTCGCCACTGAATGTAAGAAACCAAGACAAGCAAAAGACAATAAGGTTTATGAGAAGAAGAGTTCCTACGAGAAGAAAAGCTATGATGAGTTGAAAAGGGAGAATGAGAAGTTGAAACAGAGATTGGATGCTTTGGTTGCAAAACAACAAGGCAAGGCTTACATTGCTGAAGGTAGAAGCTGGGATGACACAGATTCTGAAGAAGAAGAATATGGAAATCTTGCATTAATGGCAGATACTTCAGAAGAATCTCCATCATCGTCACAGGTACCTATTCTCACCACTGTAGATATGTCTCTATCTGAATATAAAAATACAGTTAATGACTTGAGTATAGAGATGTTTAACATTCATACAAGCATGCTAGCTTCTGAAGCAGAAAATGCTAGACTAGTTGCGAAGATTAAAAAGCTAGAATCTGGAAAGGAACAACTAGAGCTTGTAGGAATCACAGTTAATAACCTTAAGGAAAGAAATGAATATTTAGAGAATAAGGTTATCTGTAATGCAGAGGTTGAGACAGCACTTATGGCTAAGATTTCTGAGCTAGAGTTAAAAATGGAAGCATTTAAGAACTCAGCTAATATTGCTAAAGACATAATGGATAAGCAGAGCTCAGATAACAAGACATGTATAGGCTTTAACTACGATGAACATAAAAGGAATAAGAAAAAGGATAAAAGGAATATAACTTTCAATGCTTCTAGTACTGTTTTATTAGAAAATGAAAATGTTCCTTTTGTCATTAAGAAAAGTAGTAATCCTATCTTTAAGCTCCCACTCTCAGAACCCTTAGACGAAGATACTATCGTATGGAAACAAGAAATGCTTGTTGAGGATAAGTTAAAAGAGAAAGAAGTTGAGGAAACTAATGTAGAAGAAGTTACACCTAATGAGCCAGTTAAAACTGAATCTGCTAAAACTGAATTAGGTGGTAACAAGAACAAGTTAAATAGTAATAGGAATGGGAAAGTAGGTGTTAAAATTGCTAATTCTGCTACACCTGCACCCACTGCACCTAGGAAATTGTGTACTAATTGCAATTCTGCTGGACACCTTAGTCATGCATGTAATAAGGTTAAAGTAGAATCTGATGTTCCTGTTGTGCAGAACATGTTTAGCATGAATAGTTTTCATTTGCCTTGTGGTATTACTGGATGTATGCCATGTGCTTTTAATATTATGCATGCTTATTTTAATTTGATGAATGCATCTACTTCTAGTAATTGCATAGGCATAGAAAGAAGCATGAATAAGAAAAAGGTAAGGGCAAAGACTGCTAGTCCTCCTAAGGTTAGGAAGGAGACTCAATCTCCTAAGCCAAAAGACAAATCTGTCAAGGCAAAGGAACATGATTCGAGTTCAGTCAAAGTAGAACTTAAAGATGTGAAAACTGAACCTATTACACCATCTGCAAGAACCTCTAAATTTCTTGGACCCAAACAAGTTTGGGTGCCAAAGAAACTTTAATCACTTTGTGGTTGCAGGGCATAGATACTAATGAAAAAGTCATGTGGATTCTGGATAGTGGATGTTCAAGGCACATGACAGGAGACAAGTCCCTGCTGACCAATGTGGTTGAGAAGACCGGCCCAGTTGTAACCTTTGGAGATGACAGCAAAGGCTTTACTAAGGGATATGGTAGTCTGGAAGTTGGAAATGTCATCATTGAAAATATCTCTCTTGTTGACGGTCTGAAGCACAACTTGCTGAGCGTCAGTCAATTTACAGATAAAGGATATAATGTGGACTTCAGGAAGGAAAAGTGTCTGATCACCAACAGGAAAGATGAAAAGCTTGCTCTTAAAGGAGTAAGAAAAGGAAATCTGTTCGTAGCTGACTTAAACTCTGCAAGCAGAGGAGAAGCAAGTTGTTTCTACAGTAGAGCATCCTCTGAATTAAGTTGGTTATGGCACAGAAAACTATCTCACCTGAACTTCAAGGCGATGAATTCTTTAGTAAGAAGAGAATTGGTGAGAGGGTTACCACAGATGGAATTCTACCAAGAAGGACTCTGTGAAGCATGTGAAAAGGGTAAGTCAAAGAAGGCGTCACATAGAAGTAAGGACATGTCAAGCATCAGCGAACCTCTCCAGTTGATTCATATGGATCTATTTGGACCGGTTAATGTCATGTCAGTTTCAAAGAAGAAATATGCATTAGTGATTGTCGACGACTACTCCAAGTACACGTGGGTGTTGTTTTTGCATTCTAAGGATGAAACACCTCAAATGGTAATCGATCACATTAAAAAGATTGAGGTGGAAGCTGGATTGCCTGTGCGGAGGATCAGATCAGATAATGGAACTGAATTCAGAAATGCAGTTCTAAATGAATTCTGCACGGAGCAAGGAATTTCAAGACAATACTCAGCCCCAAGAACTCCACAGCAGAATGGAGTGGTAGAAAGGAAAAATAGGACTTTGATTGAAGCAGCAAGGACAATGCTAAGCCAGTCAAAGCTACCTACATATTTTTGGGCAGAAGCAGTCAACACAGCTTGTTACACTCAGAACAGAACCCTGATTAATAAAGATCTAGAAAAGACATCCTATGAGATTATGACCAACAGAAAGCCATCACTGAAGTACTTTCATGTGTTTGGTGGAAAATGCTATGTATTGAAAGATGAACATCTGGGCAAGTTTGATGCTAAAGCAGATGAAGGGATTTTCCTTGGTTACTCACTGGAGTCTAAGACGTACAGGGTATATGTGATTGAAACTCATAAGGTCATTGAAAGCCTTAATGTAACGTTTGACGACACCAAACTCCCAAGTCTTCAAAATGATAAAAATTCTGAATCTCTGGAAATTGAAAATCTATCAGAATACTACTTAGGAGATGAAGACATACCTGGTGCTGCATCTGATAATCATGAACACACGGAGATTGATAATCCAGAGCAAAGCAGTGGAAGTGTTGGTAATACCACACAGTCACAGTCACAGTCTGTATTTCAAAATCAGTCTGTTACTGAACCTGCTAGCTCAACTGGTGGATCATCAAATAATGAAGGCAGCAACTCAGGGGGAGGTGAAGAAGGATCAGCTAGTCGCTCTCAACACAACTACGAAGAAGGACAATCATCAAGGGCTAATCTGCCTAGACAGAGGGTATGGAACAGAGATCATCCCTTTGAATTAATCATTGGTGACCCAGAGAGTGGTGTGAGGACTAGAAGAGCAACGGAGAATGAATGTCTGTACTCTGGTTTTCTATCAGAGGAAGAACCTAAAAAGGTTGAAGATGCTCTAGAAGATCCAGATTGGGTGATTGCGATGCAAGATGAACTCAATCAGTTTGATAGGCAGAAAGTTTGGAAACTGGTACCCAGACCTAAAGACAAATCTGTTATTGGCACTAAATGGGTATTCAGGAATAAGTTGGATGAAGATGGCATTGTTACGAGGAACAAGGCTAGACTGGTTGCTAAGGGGTATTCTCAAGAAGAAGGAATAGATTATGACGAGACCTATGCACCAGTAGCAAGACTTGAAGCCATCAGGATGTTTTTGGCATTCGCAACACATTCTGACTTTAAAGTTTATCAAATGGATGTGAAGAGTGCATTCCTGAATGGGGAGCTGGAAGAAGAAGTATATGTAGAGCAACCTCCGGGTTTCGAGAACAAAGATCATATGAACTTTGTGTACTTCCTTTTTAAAGCTCTTTATGGACTCAAGCAGGCGCCTCGAACATGGTATGAAACACTATCTGAATTCTTAATTGAAAATGGTTTTATCAGAGGTGTTATAGATAAGACTCTCTTTCATAAAATGCATAAAGATGCTATGATATTAGTACAAGTGTATGTTGATGATATTATATTCGGTTCTACTAATGATGAGCTATGCAAGAGATTTGCTAAGTTAATGCAGAGTAGGTACGAGATGAGTATGATGGGCGAGCTTACTTTCTTCCTTGGACTACATGTGAGTCAGAAGAAAGATGGGATCTTCATTTGCCAGGCAAAGTACATTAGAGATCTTCTAAAGAAGTATGGACTTGAAGATTCAGCCCCCGCCAAGACTCCAATGCCAACTGCCACAAAGCTTGATGAGGACAAATCAGGTAAATCTGTTGACATCACAAGCTACAGAGGTATGATTGGATCTCTACTTTACTTAACTGCAAGTAGACCAGATATTATGTTTTCAACTTGCTTATGTGCACGGTTCCAAGCTAACCCAAAAGAGTCTCACCTTATAGCTGTCAAAAGAATTTTTAGATACCTGAAGGGTACTCCAAATTTGGGAATTTGGTATCCTAAAGGTACTGGTTTTGACCTAATCGGCTATACAGACTCGGATTTTGCAGGTTGTAAGATTGACAGGAAGAGTACTTCTGGAAGCTGTCAATTCTTGGGAAGAAGATTGGTCTCATGGTATAGCAAGAAGCAGCACTCAGTGTCTACCTCAACAGCAGAGGCAGAATACATCGCAGCAGGTAGCTGTTGTGCTCAGATCCTATGGATGAGAAACCAACTCCAAGACTATGGCTTTATGTTGAACAAGATTCCAATATTCTGCGACAACACAAGCGCCATAGCTATAACCAACAATCAGGTTCAGCACTCACGAACCAAGCACATTGATATCAGGTATCACTTTATACGAGAGCATGTCATGAATGGAATTGTGGAGTTGCATTTTGTACCCACAGAACAACAACTTGCAGACATCTTCACGAAACCACTAGACGAATCCACTTTCTCTAGGTTGGTTAGTGAATTAGGGATGTTAAATTTAAATTAATTTTTATTTGCGAGGAGTTGTATGGATTCACAAGTTATTGAATTTTTATATCCAAAGGACTTGTGACCTCCAATCTAACTTATAATCTCGGGCTTATGAATATCAATATTAATTATCATAAGTATACCAGTTATGCTGTGTGGTAATTATTCGATATAGCATAAGTAGTTAACTGTTACATAAGTGTTTGTAGTTAACAAGAAGCATAACAGTCTGTGGTTTAGAATTAATTGGTGGATTTCAATGCTATGAGATCTGGCTGAGAGATTCTATATCAGACAGGTTGTGTTTTTTAGTGAGAAATTGGTTGTACAAACTTGTTTATTTAATGTACTGGTTATCACTGGAAAAAATGTGTAGCAATTACTTTTCATGATCTTATTTTGCCGAACTGTCTGTATGTTTATTCATAGTATGCTTGTATGATCATTTGGATTGTGATTGGGTTGGTTTAAAATTTTTAGAAATTTTAAAAGTAACTGAGTATGGAACAAAATTTTTTTTGGTTTCAAAAATTTTAAAGCAACCACCTGTGTTTATTAGTATTATTATTATAATTATTAACATTGTCTGTTTGTGGATTTCAAATTGAATTATTATTAATTCAATAGTTATTTCCAAATTAAGCTTCTAATATTTCTATTTTAGGAATATTAATTCTTTAATTTAAGAAATCTCTATTTAATTAATTTTATGAATATTTGAAATTATTTAGTAAGTGTATTTAAATGCTTTTTATTATTATTTTTAATTAGCAAACTCTCGACAGTTACAATTAGATATATTTTTTTCGTAACCATCGAAGTGGTTTTAAACAGTACTCGATAGTTATAAAAAAATATATTATATTATAATAGTCGAAATAGTCTTTTGGTTAATATATAATAAACAAATAAATAAATAAATAAATAAATAAACTATCCATCTCGATAGTTACTATCTGGTTAATTATTTTATCTGCTTCGATAGTTATTTTTTTCTAACCGTCGAAGTGGCTAATTTTATTAATTAATCTTTCGATAGTTACGTATTATATATTAGTGTCCATCTCGATAGTTACCTTTATTTTATTATTTTTGCTAACCATCGAGTTGCTTAAAAAACAAAAACAAAAACAAAAAAACAAAAAAACAAAAAAAACAAAAAACAAAAAAACAAAAAAACAAAAAAACAAAAAAAAACAAAAACAAGTCGCCAGTTAAGTGATTACATATATATAGTTTTTTTTCTTTCGCCAGTTAGTAAACATATATCTACCATCTCGCCAGTTAGTAAACATACATATTCTACTCGCCAGTTTCAGCTTTTAAAATAAACACTGCTATTCTTAACCATCGACCAGAAAACTGATTTTCTTTCCTCATTTTCTACCATTCTAGTACTAGTTTTGAAAATCTAAACCCATAGAATTGTAGATCTAGTCATCCCGAATTATTTGATACCAGCCTTGTATCGTTTGGTTTCAGTTTTGTTTCGGGTATTTCAAACTTTGGGATTTTTTCTAGGGTTTGTTTGAGGTCCAAAAATCACAAAAAAATAGTTTCACCGTTCAAATCTCTCCTAGTTTATCATATATTTTTTTCACGATTTTTGGAGAAGTTTGAATTTTAGTGTTTTCGGTTCGTTATCGAGTCTAATTAAATTCATAATTAATTGTTTAAAGTTAAAATTTTCGATAATTTTTACTAGTTAAAAATGGTTGGAATTTTTACTATTACCAAAACGAATTTAGTTGCCGAGTTTGACATTCAGTCCCTTCCTGCTAATTATCGGGCCTGGGCACGAGTGTTACTCGAATATTCTCGAGTGAGGTATGCCTTAGTAACAGACGTGATATTAAATCATAATATGCTACGAGACTGTTACTGTTCTGCATATAACTCTTCAGCTGTTGATGAACTGGCTTTTACATTTAGTATTGCTAATCGGGAAATCCGGGTGACGGAGCTAGATTTGAATCGTATCTTAAGATTCCCTGAGAATAATCTAGTCCCTTATCCCAATTCCGAACAATTAACTCAGTTCTTCACGACTATCAACTACGTAAATCCTAATCTCCACGACTCAGGTGAAAGGTGTAAACATCATTTACCTAAGGAATGGAATTTCTTTTTCCACACTCTTATGCAATGTTTCTCTTACAAAAAGTTCAACACACACAGTATTTCAAGTTTTTATCGAACTTTAGGCTTCAGTGTTGCTAATAATTGTAGGATAAATTTTGGTAGGTTATTATTGAATCAGATGTTGTATGTTATGGGATCGGTGGAGTACAGAAACCTTCAAGTCACTAATGTGGAGTGTTACTTTCCACGATTCCTACAGCTTATCCTTAATGATCTAACGACTAACG
Source organism: Oenanthe sinensis (assembly GCA_028671895.1). Classification (NCBI taxonomy): domain Eukaryota; kingdom Viridiplantae; phylum Streptophyta; class Magnoliopsida; order Apiales; family Apiaceae; genus Oenanthe; species Oenanthe sinensis. The sequence continues at coordinate 16,930,984 of CM053804.1, read as the reverse complement.
AGGAAAAACTACTATATACTAGTAGTGTTACCTCTCTGTGTATGAAACAGAAAAACAGGATAGCCACCACTCTGAACAATAACAGAAACTACATCAACGAAGCACCTGCTCAAATGACTGAATATATGCAGGGTTGTGTAGTGGACATGGAAAGAGACGAGCCTCAAGGGCCTCAAGAAAATGATCAGGTCCCTGAACCAGTGCAAGAATCAGTTCCAGTAGCTACTCCTGTCGAGGATTTAGCTCAAGAAGAGGAAGTGGTTCAGGTGACAGAGGAATTACAAATTTCAGGTGATGGATTTCAAAGTATATCTGGAGGAGATTCTATAGGTCATGCTGACAGTCAGAAATCATATCATCCTTGGACTCCTACAGGTAGTACTCAAGGTAGTCTTCATGTCTCTGACTCTTCAGCTTATTCTAATTTGCAAGATCTTTTTGGAGAAAGTGTCATGAACCTATCAGCTGAGCCCTCTGTGGCTGTAGGACAAGGCAATGAATCTGAAACCCAACAGATTCTAACCACTGCCTCAGAACCAAACACTATAAACACCTTACCTTTATCTTCTCTCCAACCCCTAAAAAGAAAATTTGTGAGTGAGGGAGATAGTGCCTCAGAAGCACCACATAAGGAAGGTGAGGGAACCCAAACAGCTCTACCTCTGACTAGACGTCGATTAGAAGAACCTGAGGTATCTGTTAGCCCATCTATACCCTCTCAAAAGGATATAGAGCTGAAAAAGGCAAATACACAGTCTCTGGGGACATCTTCTCAACAGGGTGAACCTATTGAAATTCGCCCGTCAGCCAGGGCATCTGAAAGAGTGTCAATAATTGAGCCTCCAACCAAGTTATATGTTGCACTGAAAGGAGCACACACACAGGAGGAATTGACGGATGTTGCTACTACTGTAGCAGAACCTATACAGGTAGATCCTGTACAGGTCATGCCTTCACAGGCTATTGCGGGAGTCACGGGTCCTTCATTGCTAAACATTACAGGATCCAATGTGATAAGCCCCCCAGGAGGAACATTCCTGGCTCCTAATAAGGAGGTCTCCACCACTATAAGTGGAAAGGAGAAGCAACTACTTGGCAATAGTTCTTCGGATGAGCCATTTAGGATCTTAACTGCAGGTACAGAAGACTTGCTGGAGTCAAGGAGAGTGAGTGAAACACCAACAGAACGCTTGAGCGATCATAATTCACCCACACCCCTAAGACCGAGCGAGAGAATTGAGAGACAAACACCTACAGAACCTGTCAGTGAGACACCTACCAGCCAAATAAATACCCTCACAATGCACACACAATCTCTAAGTCAAAGGGTTTATAACCTGGAGACTACTGTCACCGAAATGAAATCTGAATTTCACAGCAATGTCATGGAAATAAAATCTGTTCAGTACAACATGTTGCAGGATTTACAGAATTTCAAGACTGATATGAAGAAGTTTGTTACAGATTTGTTTGAAATGTATAAATCTCAAACTACTCAAATCCCTGTTTCGGAGGATAACACAACTAAGGGGGAGATGATAGTGCGAGAACAAGAAAAAGAATCTGGTGCAGAAATGAGGAGTAAAGACAAAGGTAAAGGAAAGTTGGTAGAGGAAGAAGCAAACATCACATCTCAGGGGGAGCAAGAAATACCGCTGGAGGTCAGGCTTACACTTGAAGAAGGAGAAATATGGGAACCTTCTCATACAGCTCCTACAGCTCAGGAAGATGATGTGTTTGATGAATTTGTCAATGATGCCGCTTATCAGTTCACCGAAACGGATTTTGTGGAAACATTTGGTTTGCTAGATGCAAATCAATCCATGATAAGGGCATGTGAAATAGCTCGAATGTCTCAGGAAAAAATCAGAAAAGAACACTTCAACCACTACATTGAAAAAAGACAAAGGCCGTTGATGTTATCAAGAGAAGGAAGTGCATGGGATCAGGCTAGGAGTCTTTTGCAGAACCAGAATTAGGAATAATTCAAAATGAAGATCAAAAAGTTCTGGAAGCACTGCAAGAAGCTCACAAGAGTCATCTATCAATAAACCAGTTCTTTCATGCACTAAGACAGACTATCAAGTTGATATTCATCACGACCAACATCAATGGATGGAAGATTCAGATTCAGTTCAATAATTCGACCACAAAGACCATTTCTTCGAATTTCATCAAGTTGAGGTCTCTAACAGAATTGTATGTCATGAAGATTAGGACGGACAAGAGATCTCATGTGAATGAACTTCTTACTGATTTGATTGAAGATCAGATGAACAAAACATCAGCTGAAGTTCACACAACTCCTTATACAGTGATATTCTACAAAGACAAGTTAGTTCAGACACTGTGTTTGAGTGATGAAAGACTGAGTCTATATCCTCTGAAGCGTCTGAAATATGTTGAAGGGCTTCTTAGGAGTGAAGGACTTAGAACAGAAGAAAAATGGAAAGCTGCAGAGCGCATTTATGCTTATAGACTTAATGTCTTATCAAATCAATCTGTAGATATTTCCAAGGTCGGAAGAATAGATCCTTCAAATGGATCTCAACCAAAATTGCCTGTGTATACAAGAGAAGAAGGAGATTGGGACTTTGAAAAAGTCAAGGCAATGACTGAATTTAGATTTAATCATCCAGGGAAGGTGTTTGAATATGCAGAAAAGCCAGATTTTCCAATTGTCTTTCCAGATTTTGATATAATCAGGGAGACAGAGACAATGGTGCTAAAGGATCCTCCAGCAATCAGGTATAAGAACCCCAAAGGAAAAACTGAAATAGTTGATATCCACAAGATGTCTTACATGACTTCTAGGGAACTGGGTTTTATACTTGATCAAATCAAGACTTCGACGAACTATAAAGACAAATCAGCATTGGCAGAAATCTCTAAGCTTTACATGGAGAAGTTGAGAGCAGAATCATGTTACAACACTGATCGGGTTAAAGCAGTTCCAAAAAGGTTGAGTGTTAAAGGAAAGACGAAAGTTCTTGAATTTACATTCGAACAAGTTAAGCAGATCAGAAGAGTAGCTGTCTTGCAAACACTTCAGGAAGCTTTGTCAGATCCCAAGCCAAGTAATATGCTAGAAGAAGAAGCGCTGGATCTAGTGAATGACCAGCTTGCAAGTCTTGTACAATGAGAATGACATAATGTATATCAGTTCAGGCTAGAGGAACATACATTCTACATTGTAATTGTTTTTGAAATCTGGAAATGTGTTATGTAATCCAGAATTTGTTTAATATTAGTTTACCGTCTTCTGTTTACTTTTTCTTGTAAGTTAGTTGAGTTATCCTCTTAAGGGATTTGCTTGTCGAACTCTAACAATCAAATAGGGGGAGATTGTAAAGCATAATGTAACGTAACGTAACATGTAACCGAGGAAACTAACTCAACACTGATGGTCGGTAACTTATATTAAAATGAAGCACGGAATCGACTGTGAATAGTTTACAAGTTGAATACAAAAGACCAAATCATTAGATAAAGCTTTGAAGACATTGAAGATCACTGAAAGAAGTTCATTAACATGTTCAAGCCTCAGTGAAGAATAAAGATGTAGTGTTTCAGAGGTTCAGAAGATGTCAGAGGTTTTACAACAGAGAAGTCAAGGGATTCCAGTGAGATTACAGAAGCACTTCTTAACAACTAGAGAAACAGGGCCAATTGAATAGTCAAGAAGATGTGAAGATCAAGTTCGTGTTAGTCGTTTGTGAACCAGACCAGTTGCACTAAATGTCAGCACAAAAGGAATTGAGAACCGCATCTATGTTAGAAAAGAATTGGTTGTATAACCGTTGTGTGCTATAGCTCGGAGAAAATCAAGTTCAAGTAGTAAAGGTAAATTTATTAACTTGGTTGCAGTGAAAGAAAATATTGCAGAGCTTTGAATCGTTGGAAAAATGGGTAAGGTGAACTACCGTTTAGCTGTTTGACTGTTTTGTCTTATTCACCGACGGTTGGGTCTCCTGTTTGGCTATTTCGTCTTATTTACCGACGGTTAGCAAATCACTCGACGGTTAGCATTTTTGGATATATTATTAATTCCATTTCACTCGACGGTTATGGTTTTAATAATTCTTTTGAGTCGATAGTTATAACTGATATTTGGTTTGACTGTTTCGTCTTATTTCACTCGACGGTTACAGCATCTCGATAGTTAAGGGACTCAGATAAATATCCAGATTATTTATTCCATCGACGGTTAAGTCACTCGATAGTTATGGCACTTCGATAGTTGAGGGTTTAAGATTGTTTAATCTACAGCCAGCCACAGCATGCCACATATCTTTGATATCCTTGAGCAGAATTGTTTTAAGTGATTTATTTCACTCGACGGTTATCAACAGACTCACCGATGGTTATAAATTAAATGTCTCGACGGTTGTTAATTCAAGAAGTGAGAAGCAATCTATTTACATGGTTCTCAGAAGGCCACGTAGTAGATTGAAAAAGCCTACACAATAAAGCAGCAAAGCCAAGCCTTTGTGATTCATTCACGAACACACAAATTCATTCAGTTACAGAGCGAAAATATACAGAGCAAAGAAGAGAGACACAGAGAAGCCATTAACGTCGTTTGAGCTAGTGTCATAATATTTGTTCGTATTGATTGTTGTTGTTATATTGTAACTGTACTAGTGAATCAGTTGAAGCTAATCTACGGATTAGAGTTGTGTAGCACCTTCGTGGTTTATATTAATAAAACGATATATTCCCCGAACGAACTGTGTTTATCTTAACTGTCTGCATACCTTGTGTTTGATTATATAACTGTTCGAACTGTATAAAGTCCATAAAGAACCATTCCGCGAATATTTTATAAATTGGACAATATCGTATTCAACCCCCCTTCTACGATATTTGGGACTAACAATTGGTATCAGAGCTTACTGATTGAGTTTACAAATCAGGATCTATTGTTCGGACTTCAGTATTAAGCTTCTAGAATTTTTTCGCGAATTTTTTAATTTTCAAAATATTTCACTCAGAAATTTTTTGACTCATACAACATTGTCCTAGCTGCTTCAACCAGTGTCCTGTTCTTCCTTTCTACCACCCCGTTCTGCTGCGGTGTTCTCGGTGCTGAATACTGTCGTCTGATCCCTTTAGATATGCAGAAATCCATTAACACTGAGTTCTTGAATTCTGTCCCATTGTCGGATCGGATAGTTTTCACAGTCAGACTTGCTACATTTTTAATTTCCAGTACATGCCTAATGATCTCATGTGGCACTTCCTCTTTCGATGTCACAAACTTCACCCATGTGTATTTGGAAAAGTCATCGACGATTACCAGCGCATATCTTTTCCTTGACATTGACATAACATTAACGGGTCCAAACAAATCCATGTGAAGAAGTTGTAGGGGCTCGGTAATGCTATTCACTTGTTTATCCTTATGCAAGGCTCTTTTTGATTTTCCCACTTCACATGCTTCGCAGAGTCCATCTGGGGTGAACTCCATCTGCGGCAGCCCTCTCACCAATTCTCTTCTTACGAGATTATTCATTGCTTTAAAGTTCAGGTGAGATAATCTTTTATGCCATAGCCAACTTTCATCAGCAGAAGCCTTGCTGTAGAAACACGTGACTTCAGACTGATCAGCAGAATTCATGTCAGCTATGAACAAATTTGACTTCCTTACTCCTTTGAGAGCAAGGCTTCCATCCTTTTTGCTTCGAATCGAACAATCATGCTTCCCAAAGTTGACGTCAAAACCCATGTCGGTGAACTGACTAACGCTGAGAAGATTATGTCGCAATCCTTCCACAAAAGACACGTCCTCAATGATAACATTTCCACAAACGATCTTGCCATATCCCCTGGTGTAACCTTTGCTGTTATCTCCAAAAGTAACCACGGAGCCGGCTCTCAACACCAAATCTGTTAGCAGGGACTTATTGCCGGTCATATGCCTCGATGCTCCACTGTCCAGCACCCATATGACTTTACTCTTTTCCTGTTCACTGCCCTGCAAATCCAGAAAGGTTAGGTGTTCTTCGGAACCCAATGATGTTTGGGCCCGGCATCAATAATTTCCTTTTTCTTTTCAGATACAGAAGGCTTTGCCTTGTTGCCATCAGGGGCATCCATCTTGACTTTGTCTTTTCCCTTGTCAACCTTGACTGATTTGTCAGGTTTGGGAGCAGACTGGTCACTCCTAACTTTAGGAGGACTTGAAGTCTTAGCCTTTGACCCCGCATGCTTTTTCTTACTACTACTAGTTGTATGTTCAACAGATGCGCTATCAGTATTCATTAAATTAAAATAAGCATGCATGATGTTTACATCACATGGCATGCAATTTGGATTATTGCATTTGGCATGATTTGCATGCATGTTAGGCAAAGCAGTAGTTGCAGGCATGGTATTACAACCAACAGATTTTTCTTCCTCTACATAGAACGGGCAATAGTAAGACAAATGATCAGTTTGATTACAGATATAGCATGCCTTTCTAGCTCGTGTAGATGTAGATATAGATGCAGGTTCAGTTTTAACTGCCTTTACAGGTGCTTTCATTTGGTCTGACCCTGCTACCCATTGTTTATATGACACCGTCTTAGCCTCCTTGGTTCCTACACCTCTCTTAGCATAAGCAATCTTACTAGCTCTCTTAGAAGTTGTAGGTTCTACCACTTTTTCTTCTGAATCTCTTTCAATTTTAATCTCATGTTCAATTTTAGTAGCAACAGGATCTATGGTCCTAGGCTCAAAATGCTTAAAGATAGGTTTTCTAACATCCATTAAAACCTCAGGCACATTTTCTTTGACTAACACTGGCTCTAACAACTCAGCAACCCTATTTTTCTTTTTCTGTGTGTAGTCAAGTCCTATGTTTACTTTTTCATTTTTACTCTTGCCTGCCAGTTTCATGTACATGTCCCTTTCTACGAAAACTTTATTAGCGGCTTCTTCAAAAGATTGACATGTTATTTTAAGCTCAGCTAATTCATTTTTAAGTTTTTCGTTAAGGTCTTCCCTAATCTTAAGCTTGTGTTCTAAAACGTCTACCTGATTCATTAACTGCCTTTCTTTACTTTCTCCTGATTCTAATTCCTCTACCCTGGCCTCGAGAAGTCTATTCTTAAGGGAGAGTTTAGCATTTTCCTCATTAACAACAATTAGATTTAGTTAGAGATTGTACATATCTTTAGTCATGGCAGCTAATTCATTTTGGTACTCAGGAATAGACATTTCATTTACGGTTAGAATTGGTACCTCTGATTGTTCTGAAGATTTTGCCATTAAAGCGAAGTTGCATAGCTCCTGATCTTCATCTTCATCAGACTCGTCCCAACCCTTCCCTTCAGTCACAACATACGCCCGGCTTCCCTTCTGTTGCTTGCTAACCAAGGCATCATATTTCTTTTTCAGATCAGCATAGGATTCCTTGGGATGAACGTACTTGGGCTTCTTGCACTCTGTTGTGAAGTGCCCCAATTCATTGCAGTTGTAGCATCTGAACTTGTTCTTGTCTACCAGGTTAGGTCTGTAGCCACTACCGGATGTGCTACCTCGGCCACTGTAACTTCCCCGACCACATACACTACTGCCTCTGCCGCTACTGCTGCCTCTTCGGCTGAAAGAACTACCAAATCATCCTTTACCACTTCTTTGCTTCCTGAAGCTGATATGAGCAAATTCTCGAGCAATACAAGCATATGACTTGTCTTCTAATTTGTCCAGCTCTTAAAGGGTATAGTATTTGTTAGGTCCAAATGATTGTAGAAGGGGGGGTTGAATACAATCTTTAATAAATATTAAAATCTGTTTCGGATAATTTTTGATTAAACAATTTAAATTATTATCACGAAATAATAATCAAAGAAACACAGTTCAAGTAAAATACTTATATTAAACTTGAGGTGGGTTACAAGATTAAATCAGAAAATATTCACTAATTTAGCTCTTAAAATTCTAGAGAGATTTTGACATTAACTGCTCTTGAATTTTGATTTTAGCTGAATAGAAAGTGATTGAATTGTTTGTATCTACTGATCTAATCTGGTATTTATAGGCAAATTCAGGTGCTGGAGACTTTTCTGGCTCGGGGAGACTTTTTCTCCTCGGGGAGACTTTCTGATCTCGGGGAGACTTTTTCTGGGCTTGAAGAGACTTCTGGAATTAAATGAAAAATCATTTAATTTGTTGGGGAAGACTTTCGCAGCTCGGGAAGACTTTCCACCACTTGGGAGACTTTTAAATCCTTGGGAGACATTTAATAAACTCGGGGAGACTTTTGAATAATTCTCGGAGAGACTTTTCAAAAGTCTTCCCGAGACATAAATCTGCTGACCTGACTGTACAAATGAAATGTGTATGTGTGTACATCTTCTGTCTCCTCCTTTTCATTGTTTTGATTATTTATTTTAATTTAAATTCTATTTGATTTATTATATATCTTATACATTAAATTAATTCTTTTTGAATTAATCTAATTAAGTAGGATACATAATAAATTATCTTTTTGATAATAGAATTAAATTAAAGTCTTCTTCATTCTAAAATAATTCTAAATTAATTAATTTCTTAATTAATTTAAGGAATAAATTAATTCTGATTGAATTAATTTACCAATTAAATTAACTAAATAATTTAATCAATTAATAGAGAATTAAATTAAAGTCTTCTTCATTCTAAAATAATTCTAAATTAATTAATTTCTTAATTAATTTAAGGAATAAATTAATTCTGATTGAATTAATTTACCAATTAAATTAACTAAATAATTTAATCAATTAATAGAGAATTAAATTAAAGTCTTGACTCCACGTATTCCGTCTTCACACCAATTGTCTCTAGCTGACCACTTCTTCTGTAATAAAGAACCTTATCTGTATTTTGCCAACACTCCGTGTACTGTCTGGTTCACGAGTCATTCACAACAAATAAAATTCTTCACTTGACTTTTATAATGTGGTTCACTTCTGCTCCTTCTGACTTGACTATTTTTGTTGTCACACAAATTGAAATCTTCTGACACTGTAGCTTCTTCAAACTTAAATACTCCACTGACGCATGATCAATTAAATTGAGCTTCTTTCAATGCAGTACTACTTCAAGTCTGTAGATTGACTTTGATCTTCTTTTTCTTGTCAGATAATACCTACTGAAGATTCCTGTGACAGATAATATATTTACTTACAAATTATCTATGTTTGTGTTGAGTTGTCATCTCACTAAACAAATAGGCTTCTAAACATATACCTTTCAATCTCCCCCTATTTGTTTGTTAAACAATAACAAGCAAATCACTAGAGGATAACTCAACTAACAAACAAGAAAAAGATATAACAATAAAACTTGTAAATAAATAAACTTAGTTCTGGTTTATATTAAACATTACCAGATTCAAACATTAATGATAAATACAAGATAGTTGTTCCTCTAGACTGAACAAATAGAACAAAGTTTTATCTTGACTTACCTATCATTACCAGCTTCAGAAGTATCAACTTCACCTCCTTATAGAATTTAACTTTTGTGACTAGGTGTCATTGGTACATCTTCAGTGGCTGGTTTCTCTGGATTAGATTGTACATTTCCAGATTTCTTGAGTAACTGAAATGAAAGATATTCGTTCCTTTAGCATTGAACATATTATACAAGTAGTATTATCTTCATTTCTCAGACTCATCACTACTCCCCCTTAGGATGGCAGGGATGAAGTCTTGTTCTCTTCTTATTACCACTTCTCCTCTGTTTCTCCAACTCCTATCTTCACTTCTCATCCAAGGTGAATTCATTCTCTCATTTCTTGAATTATCCAACCATTTTAATAGAGGTAACAACAGACATGGCATACATACAACATTAAACCATCGCAGATATAAAAAAATGCAAACTATGACATGTTATGCATTTTAGAAAATCCGGTTAATCCTATATACAAGAATCTTCCAAAATCAAATGGAATAGAAGAACTAATAAATAATCATTAGTTCTATCCAATCCAAGCATGTTGTTATATACCCCCTTTTCTTGTTCAACAATGGAGTAATCCTCTTCTAGTAAAAAGACTTTATTCAACAATTCTCCACTTTGGATCTTGTTCAACACTTCTTTCTTTTTGGATATTGTTCAAACTTCTCCCCCTTAGTTGAGTAATCCTCTTCAGAATCCTTAATATCAGAAGAAATTTATTTCCCCTTAGTTGAGTAACATTAGAAATCTGTAACAGGGAATTGGGAATGTGATTTGGTAATTGTGCTAGTGTGTGATTTTACTGTGTGTTTCTCACAAGTGTTTCGCTCATATACTCTCTAAGTGTTTCACTCATAGAATATATATTTTCACTCTTTCTCACTTGTGTTTCACTCTTTTCTCACAACACTGTTTCTCTCTTAGTACGGATGACATAGTCTTTTGTACCTGCAAGAAAGATCACCATAGCCCCTTCAAGAGAGGTCACTGGTGGTGCAATGGGGTTTCGTAAATCCCCGTCCTCAATTGAATCCATTAAAATATTTGACTTTGAAAACTGAATTGCTTCAGGAATAGATTCAATGAGTTGCTGATCATCTAAGATGATCTATTCCATTAGGAATCCAGATATGTTCCATCTGGGGAGGGATACAAGGATCTATAACGTAGCAAATGATCCAAGTTTCCTCTTGACACCTGTGAAGGCATGTTGATTCAGTCAGAATCATCAATCATTCTTCCTTCCTTGATATGGAAGTTTAGAATAATTGCTTCCGTCAATTCATCCTTAGTGTGTGACAATCCTTACAGTGTATTTGAATATTACATATATGGTTTGCAGTGTTTGAGAGTGTCCAGATGAAGTTGACTCTTTACAAATGGCCTTGGCTGACAGGCCGAATTCAATAGACTCATCATGTTAAGATGACGAACCTAGTAACAGTTTTGCCATTTGCAAATCTATACCCTTTTGGGAGGATATAAATTAGTTAGCAGTTGCCTTGGTTTCAATTTCATATTCTAACTAGAGGCAGAGCTGCTGGAACACTCATAGATACTTCTCTTTTCTAGTGCACTAGAGGCACTTACTCTCTTACCCTCTTTAGTTGATAAAACTTTTCTTTTCAGGGGTTTAGTAGATGAAGTTGTATCTGTTTGAGTGTTTATGGTACTATGATCTGTGTTAGAGAATGTATGTTTTCAATCCCTTGATCTCGTCCTATAGCCACTGAGGGCTCAATATATCAATTGTATATATATATATATATTTTTATACTAATTGATTAGAGAATATATCAAGATCGAGATTACCTTCTTTTACCTTGAGTCGATTGCTCTTGTTTGGCAGAACACAGATATGCTTCTATTATTAGTGATTTTCAAATAAACAATATATATATTATCACTAACAACAAAAATCATAATTAATTGCAATGAAACAATAACAAACTATCAATCATGATAATTAATAATAATTTCAAAAAGCAAGTAATTATGCTCCTAATATCTCATCGTATTAAAATTCTGAAACTAATAAACATTTAATTGTTTCAATTCATAATTTTAATAAGATAAAATATCATCGCTAAATACTAAATAATCATAGGAATGAAAATTAGCACTTAACTACATACATTATATCTAATAATTGTTACTCAAACATATGACAATTATACTCATAACAATTATCAGTGATATATGTAAACTCGAGAAAATAAATGTAAAGAAATTCACAAGTTCTTTAAATATTGACATTTAATACTTATGATTCTTAGAATAATTTCTCGTAGACAAAAATAAAAATAACCTGAAATAAAAATAACTGTAAAATAAAACTAAGAATAAAAATAAACTTACACACATATATATAGAAATAATGATACAAAAGGTTTAAAAATAAAAAAATATGTACCAATTGTTGGAAAACAAAAATAATAAAGATATATATACAGTAAAGTTGCCAATTAAATAAAACTGTACAAAGTTCTATTAACCTATTAGTTAAACTTAACATAAATATATACAAATATATAATAACTATACTTCAATATTAAATTATTTTCAAATAAAAATAACTTTTACCAAAATTCTAACTTGTAAAATTTTGATTAAATTATTTTTAAAGATAATAATCTAAAATTAAAATATAGTAGAATACAATCAAAATAGATAAAATAAAATATTATAATAATTTACACTAAACACACATTCGAGAACTAGAATTTAGTAAAATAAATTCACAAGTGTTATGACAAATATTTACATAACAAACACTTGAAATTTTATTTAAAAACATAATGCAGATGTGAACTGGGATTTAAGATGAAGAACTATTCAACATCCCAAGTTCACCAACTAACCTGGTGAATGTGGATTCATCAAGTGGCTTAGTAAAAATATCTGCAGTCTGTTCTTCTGTGGGTACAAAGTGTAACTCCACAGTACCATTCATAACATGTTCTCGAATAAAATGATACCTGATATCTATGTGCTTTGTCCTCGTGTGCTGTACAGGGTTGTTGGAGATTGCAATGGCACTTGTGTTATCACATAAAATAGGAATTTTATTTATCACAAAGCCATAATCTCTGAGTTGATTCCTTATCCATAAGATCTGAGCGCAACAGCTTCCCGCAGCAATGTACTCAGCCTCTACTGTAGAATTGGAAACTGTTTGCTGTTTCTTGCTGTACCAGGAAATCAATCTTCTCCCTAGGAATTGACAGCTCCCTGAGGTGCTCTTCCTATCAACAACACTACCTGCATAATCAGAATCTGTATATCCTATTAGGTTAAAACCAGATTCTTTAGGGTACCAAATACCAAGATTAGGTGTACCCTTAAGATATCTTAAGATTCTTTTCACAGCAACAAGATGAATATCTCTAGGATCCGCTTGGAACCTTGCACATATACAAGTGGCATACATAATATCTGGTCGGCTTGCAGTTAGGTAAAGTAGAGATCCAATCATACCTCTGTAGCTTGTGATGTCTACCTTTATTGAGTTTTCACATAATCCAAGCTTGACAGCTGTAGATGAGGGAGTTCTTGCAGATGCTGAATCTTCCATGTGATACTTCTTTAGAAGTTCTTTAAGGTACTTGGACTGACAAATGAATATTCCATCTATTCTTTGACTCACTTGAAGTCCAAGGAAGAATTTCAGCTCTCCCATTAAGCTCATCTCATACCTACTCTGCATTAACTTAGCAAACCTCTTGCACAAGTTATCATTAGTAGACCCAAATATTATGTCATCAACATATACTTGTACCATTATCAGATCATTATTGTGTTTCTTATAAAATAAAGTTTTATCTATGACCCCTCTAACAAAAGCATTTTCAAGAAGAAATTCAGAAAGAGTGTCATACCATGTTCTGGGTGCTTGTTTGAGACCATAGATAGCCTTGAAAAGAAAATATACAAAGTCCATGTGATCTGGATCTTCAAAGCCTGGGGGCTGTTGTACATATACCTCTTCAGCTAACTTTCCGTTCAGGAATGCACTCTTCACGTCCATTTGATAAACTTTAAAATTGGAGTGAGCTGCGAATGCCAGAAACATCCTGATAGCCTCAAGTCTTGCAACTGGAGCGTAGGTTTCATCATAATCAATTCCTTCAGCTTGGGAATAACCTTTTGCAACCAGTCTGTCTTTGTTTCTTATTACAATGCCATCTTCATCCAACTTGTTTCTGAATACCCATCGTGTGCCAATTACAGTCTTGTCCTTCGGTCTGGGTACCAGTTTCCAAACATCTTGAGATTCAAATTGATTGAGTTCATCTTGCATAGCAATCACCCAATCAGGATCAGACAGTGCTTCTTCTACTTTCTTAGGTTCCATTTCAGATAGAAACCCAGAATAATTGCATTGATTCTGTGTAGCACCTCTTGTTCTAACACCAACATCTGGATCACCAATGATCAGCTCAAAAGGATGAGCTCTACTCCAAATTCTCTGACTTGGCAGATTAGATCTTGATGATTCGCCTTGAATTTCATTGTGATGTTGTGTTTGATTTGCTGATCCTTCATCTCCTCCCCCTGAATTGTTGCTAGGATCTGTTGATGAATCTCCTTGTGTGTTAGTGGTATCTGCAGAGTTTCCATTATTTCCACCACTACCACTTAGATCATCAGCATTATTATCATTGTTGTTTCCTGTTGCAGCCTCAGGTTCGTTTTCATCATCTGAGTGTGAGTATGACATATTGTTGAACTTAAGAGTTTCAGATGGATCATCATTTTGGATGTTAGGGAATTTTGTGTCATCAAAAGTTACATTGACACTTTCTTTGACATAGTGTTGATCAATAATATACACCCGATAAGATCTTCTAAAATAACCAACAAAAATAGCTTCTAGAGCTTTAGCCTCGAACTTTCCAATACGTTCTTCTCCATCTTTAAGTACAAAGCATTTAGCACCAAATACATGAAAGTACTTGAGCGTTGGTTTCTTGTTAGCCATTATTTCGTAGGGTGTCTTCATTAAGTCCTTGTTGATCAGAGTTCGATTCTGGGTATAACATGCAGTATTTACAGCTTCAGCCCAAAAGTACATTGGAAGCCTTGATTCATTCAACATAGTTCTTGCAGCTTCAATTAATGTACGATTCTTCCTTTCTACAACTCCATTCTGTTGCGGAGTTCTAGGTGCTGAGAATTGTCTTGTTATTCCCTTTTCAACACAAAAGTCATTCAGAACTGCATTCTTGAATTCAGTTCCATTGTCTGACCTTATAGCTCTAACTGGAAGCTTCGAATCCAACTCAATCATCTTGATATGATCAATCACCATTTGAGGAGTTTCATCCTTTGAGTGCAGGAATAAAACCCATGTATACTTTGAATAGTCATCAACAATCACCAAGGCATATCTTTTATGTGACATTGACATAACATTGACTGGACCAAATAAATCCATGTGAATTAATTGCAGTGGTTCAGTAATACTAGATGTGTCAGTGCTTGGATGTGATGCTTTCTTTGCTTTCCCTTTCTGACATGCCTCACAAAGTCATTCTTGTGTGAATTCCAATTGAGGCAGTCCTCTCACTAATTCTCTTTTGACTAGAGAATTAATAGATTTGAAATTAAGGTGTGAGAGTTTCTTGTGCCATAGCCAACTTTCATCTGACGAAGCTTTAGCATAAAAACAATTGACTTCATCTCTGCAACCTGAGTTCAGATCGGCTACGAACAAGTTTCCTTTCCTTACTCCCTGAAGAGCAAGTTTTTCATCCTTCTTGTGAGAAATCAAACATCTCTCCTTCACAAAGTTCACTGTGTATCCCTTGTCACAAAACTGACTGATACTCAGAAGATTGTGTTTGAGACCTTCCACGAAAGATACATTATCAATGACGACATTGCCAGCTTCTAAACAGCCATATCCCTTAGTCATACCCTTGCTGTCATCTCCAAAGGTAACTACTGGGCCAGCTCTCTCAACAACATTTGATAGCAGGGCTCTATCTCCGGTCATGTGTCGTGAGGATCCACTGTCGAGAATCCAAATGACCCGGTTCACCTGTTTTACACCCTGCAATCATCAAATGAGTTAGGACTTCTTCGGAACCCAACATTGATTGGGCCCGGCATATTTGAAAAATTGTCCTTTGTCAGGTTTAACAACAGAACCCAACTTGACAAACTCATCTACTACTTTGACTGAACACTTCTCCTTGTAAACAACCTTAACATTTTTGTATGTTGGCCTAGGAGAGAATGTTTCCTTCTGTGAAACAGGAGGACTGGCAGTCTTTGATCTAGCATGCCTGTGATTTATATGCTGTCTAGGTGTAGTATTGACATTCATAGCATGCATGCTTTTAAAATATGCAGACATAACATTGAAAGCACATAGCATACAGTTATCTACACCACAAGGTTTATGGCATGCATCAATAGTAGGCATTTTATTCACAATAGCAGGAGTCTTAACAGTTTCTACCTTAACTTTATTAACATTTTTAAAGTTCTCAGTAGCATGGAATCTGTCGTTACTATTCATGCTATTAACAAACTTATTAGGTCTGTTATGATTTTTCTTAAGCTCTTTAGCACCTAAACCAGGAGTGGATGAACCAGCAGTGTTCACATTTTGTATTGGTTTTTTAGGTACATATTTAGCTTCCTGGACATTTATTCCTTTTATGTCCCTAACAGGTTTTTCCTGTACTTTCTCTTCCTCTTTAATATCTTCAAGTTTAATTTCATAATCCACTATTACACAACTATCAAGAACTGGTTCTGCAATAGGAGTTATGAAAAGAGGTTTCTTAGTGTCTTTAATAACATGTGGAATACCCCTCTCTATAGCAGTCTCTTTAAAAGGGGTAATGTTACTAGCCTTTCCTACAGATTGGTTATATTCAAAACCTATCCCAACTTTGCGTTTAATCTCTTGTTGGTCAACTAGGTCTTTCATAACAAATGAAGCAGTTCTATAGGCTTGACACCTGACTTTCTCTTTTTCAATTTTATCCTTCAAAAAAGCTTCAATTTCAACATAGCAGTTGACTCTATTAACTTGAAATGCAACATCTTCAGTTAATTTCTCATTTATAAGTTTCAGCTTTTTCAATTCATAATTCTCTTCTGATAAAACTTTGTTTTCGAGAATTAAGACTTTTATTCGATCTCTAGCATTAGTTAAATCCTCACCTAGCAATTTAAACATTTTAGGACAGCTAGGGTTTACCTCAATTCCTTTTCCAGGTGGAGATTGTGATCCTTCAGAAGAAGAGGCCATTAGAGCAAGATTTCCCATATCTTCTTCTTCATCGTTGTCAGAATCATCCCAGCTTTTTCCTGCTGCTAAGTATGATCTTCCCTGATGCTTCTTCAATAGAGCTTCATATTTCTGGTTTAGCTCGTCATATGAATCCTTCTTTCTTTCCTGCTTGGGCTTTCTACAATTTGTAGCAAAGTATCCTATTTCATTGCAGTTGAAGCAACGAATCTTGCTTCTGTCAACCATCCCTGTCTTGTATCCACCTCTTGTATTGGATGAGCTAGAAGAACCACCTCTCTGAAATCTGTTTCCCATAGGCTTGAATTTGAAATTAGGGTTCCTCCTGAATCTTGTATTTCCAAATTTTCTAGCAATCAGTGCCAGAGATTCATCCTCAAGTTGATCAAGTTCTTCCATTGAGTAGAATTCACTTTCAGATGAATTCATTTGAGTTGCACCAACTTCTGCAACAATACCATGATCAATGACTTTGACTGAAGAATATTCAGTCATAGATTCTTTGTATTCTGGTACTTCTACTACAAGAGCTGTAGACTTGCTGACCACCTTGCCTGTACCATATATTTCTTTCTGTTGAATCTGCTCTAGCTCATAGGTCTTTAGTACGCCATAAAGTCTTTCCAATGAAATTTCATTCATGTCCCTTGACTCCCTGATGGCAGTAATCCTATGCTCTAAGTGAATTGGCATTGTCAGCAAAAACTTCCTATTAATCTCCTTCTTCGTATAGTGTTTGCCATTGAGATTTAGATCATTTATCAGTTTGTTATATCTCTCAAAAACATCAGAGATACCTTCTCCAGGATTTGATCTAAAATGCTCATATTGAGACGTTAAGATTTCCAATCTGTTCTCCCTCACTTCTTCTGTTCCTTCATTCAGTATCTCTATCGTTTCCCAGATGTGTTTAGCATTTTTGCAATTAACAACATGATTGTACATTCCGGGATCAAGAGATTCTACCAAAATTAACTGCAGGCTGGTGTCCAAAGAATCCAGTTCCTTTTCAGTATCAGTGTACTCAGAAATTTCTTTATCAAATTGTCTGTGCGGAATAAGTACACCATCTATCATATGCTCAGGAATGATTGTTATTGGAGCAACAACACCGGTCTTTAAAATATCTTTGTACTTAGGGTTTGCAGTTCGAAGAAATAGTGTCATCTTCCTTTTCCAAAGATTATAATTATCTTTATCAAATGGAGGAATTTTAATGCTACTCACTCTTTGAGTACTCATATTAAAATATTGGAAGATTAAAAAGATTTGAGATTTTTAGGAATTAAAAATTTTCGAATTTCTAATAAATTAAAAATTTCGAATTTTTTTTTTAAAGAATTAAAAATTTCGAATTTTTAATGAATTAAAAGTTTTGAAATTTTTAGGAGCTAAAGAGATTTCAAATTTTTAAGAAATTAAAAATTTTAGAAATTTTAATAAATTAAAATTTTTGAAATTTTAATAAATTAAAATTTCAATTTTTAATAAATTAAAAGTTTCGAATTTTTAATAAATTAAAAGTTTCAAATTTTTAATAAATTAAAAGTTTCGAATTTTTAATAATTAAAATATTAGGATCTTGATTTTTATGTCAATCAGATGGCTCTGATACCAATTGTTAGGTCCAAATGATTGTAGAAGGGGGGGTTGAATACAATCTTTAATAAATATTAAAATCTGTTTCGGATAATTTTTGATTAAACAATTTAAATTATTATCACGAAATAATAATCAAAGAAACACAGTTCAAGTAAAATACTTATATTAAACTTGAGGTGGGTTACAAGATTAAATCAGAAAATATTCACTAATTTAGCTCTTAAAATTCTAGAGAGATTTTGACATTAACTGCTCTTCAATTTTGATTTTAGCTGAATAGAAAGTGATTGAATTGTTTGTATCTACTGATCTAATCTGGTATTTATAGGCAAATTCAGGTGCTGGAGACTTTTCTGGCTCGGGGAGACTTTTTCTCCTCGGGGAGACTTTCTGATCTCGGGGAGACTTTTTCTGGGCTTGAAGAGACTTCTGGAATTAAATGAAAAATCATTTAATTTGTTGGGGAAGACTTTCGCAGCTCGGGAAGACTTTCCACCACTTGGGAGACTTTTAAATCCTTGGGAGACATTTAATAAACTCGGGGAGACTTTTGAATAATTCTCGGAGAGACTTTTCAAAAGTCTTCCCGAGACATAAATCTGCCGACCTGACTGTACAAATGAAATGTGTATGTGTGTACATCTTCTGTCTCCTCCTTTTCATTGTTTTGATTATTTATTTTAATTTAAATTCTATTTGATTTATTATATATCTTATACATTAAATTAATTCTTTTTGAATTAATCTAATTAAGTAGGATACATAATAAATTATCTTTTTGATAATAGAATTAAATTAAAGTCTTCTTCATTCTAAAATAATTCTAAATTAATTAATTTCTTAATTAATTTAAGGAATAAATTAATTCTGATTGAATTAATTTACCAATTAAATTAACTAAATAATTTAATCAATTAATAGAGAATTAAATTAAAGTCTTCTTCATTCTAAAATAATTCTAAATTAATTAATTTCTTAATTAATTTAAGGAATAAATTAATTCTGATTGAATTAATTTACCAATTAAATTAACTAAATAATTTAAACAATTAATAGAGAATTAAATTAAAGTCTTGACTCCACGTATTCCGTCTTCACACCAATTGTCTCTAGCTGACCACTTCTTCTGTAATAAAGAACCTTATCTGTATTTTGCCAACACTCCGTGTACTGTCTGGTTCACGAGTCATTCACAACAAATAAAATTCTTCACTTGACTTTTATAATGTGGTTCACTTCTGCTCCTTCTGACTTGACTATTTTTGTTGTCACACAAATTGAAATCTTCTGACACTGTAGCTTCTTCAAACTTAAATACTCCACTGACGCATGATCAATTAAATTGAGCTTCTTTCAATGCAGTACTACTTCAAGTCTGTAGATTGACTTTGATCTTCTTTTTCTTGTCAGATAATACCTACTGAAGATTCCTGTGACAGATAATATATTTACTTACAAATTATCTATGTTTGTGTTGAGTTGTCATCTCACTAAACAAATAGGCTTCTAAACATATACCTTTCAGTATTCATCCTCACTTTCTTCGGATGGATCTTCAATGTCTAATACCACCCTTTCAGGATTAGTAGTTTTCAATGAGACAGCTGCAAGTGCCTTTACAGCAGACTCTTCAGCTACAAGTCCAGACTCACTTACCGCTTTGTTTTCTCCACTATTGTAGGATCTTCTTCTGTCATTTTGTTCCTGCTCCAGCTCATAGGTCTTCAAAACACCATACAGCTTTTCGAGAGAAGTATTTTTCAAGTCTCTTGACTCTCGAATGGCAGTGATCCTGTGTTCCAGATGTTTAGGCAAATTCAATAGAAACTTGATATTTGAATCTGCTAGTGGATAGACTTTATCTCTTATACTCAGCTCGATAAGCAATTTACTGTAACGTTTGTAAACATCCGCTACGCTTTCTCCTCGTTCGCATCTGAACGATTCATATTCATATATCAGAATGCGTTTGTGATTATCTCTAACTTCCTCGGTCCCCTCCATCACCACAGCCAGTTTATCCCACATGGCTTTAGCTATTTTTAATCCCTTTATCTGAACATAGTACTCTGAGTTTAGGGATTCAATTATGACGTTGCGTAACGACGCATCCATACCGACCAATTCTTTATCTGCGTCTGAAAACTCCATTTCCTCTTTAGGAACAGACCGGGATGGTATTAGTATCCCTCCTTCCATTCGCTCTGGCTCAATTTTCATGGGTATGTATGGACCGTTTTCCAATATTCTCAAGTATACCTTGTTTATTGATTCAAGGTAAGCTCTCATCCTTCCGGTCCATTCGTCATAATGTTGTGCATCAAACGGATGTATCTTAAATCTGTGTGCGGCGGCCATTTTAATAAAATTTAAAATTAAGATAATACACTTTTCAAATTACAATAAATTGTATTTACTTGAAAAATTAATTATCTCACTTTAAATATCCAACACTCAATATCCAACGGATTTTGCACTTAAGATTCAAGCAAGTTAGTTTTAATCACAGGAACAGTAGCAGGGTCCACAATTTTTCAAGTCCAAACAAAAAGGTGTCCACTTTCTAGTTGACAGAAGTTCGAAATTGTCCTTTTTGTTTAGTCAATCAGTTGATTCCAGTTTTGACCACAGAAAAATCCACAAAGCTCTAAAGTACAGTATTTTGGAATTTTGTACAAATATTCCTTACACCATGACTCAGAACTTTTTAGATCTACGACTTTTTCAAGAAGAAACAAATAAAAACTTTCGGCACAAACTTCAAGAAAAAATTAGATCTGGGATTTTCAAGAACCAACTCAACCAACACAATAGGATCTCTGTTAGATGTGTTTAACAGGTGCTTTGATACCAATTGTTAGGTCCAAAGTGTTGTAGAGGGGGGGGGGGGTGAATACAACTGTTTAAAATTTATGAGAGAATAAACAATATGCAGGTAATAAATGATGACACAGAATTTCAAGAATATATCATTATATTCATTGATGGATTTGCTACAACATTCATAACAGCATCATGATCAGTTGAACAATAAATACAGCAATTAAAGCTAGATTCAACTGATCATCTCTCTCACTTTTTGTTTTACAGTAAATGCTCTCTCTTAAAAATTATCATTGAAAAATACAGAGATACAAGTTACTTTTTTTTAAAATAAAAACAAAGTGCTGCTTTTATAATGTCATGTAGTCTTGATCTTGTCCTTTTTGTGTACGTGGCCCAATCAGGATTTTGACAACAAAAAGTACTTTAACAACAACTCTGGATCAACCGTTCACAATAAGCCACTTGTCCCTTGAACATTAAATGTTACATTTCTACCCGCATCTCGATCTTCGCCTGGACCCATCTCGATCTCGATCTGTGAAAATCTCGATCTCGATCTGGGAGAATCTCGATCTCGATCTATGAAGATCTCGATCTCGATCTGGGAGAATCTTGATCTCGATCTATGAAGATCTCGATCTCGATCTGGTTCATAAGTGACTAGTCTTGTAGGGGTTCTTGCTTCTGAATGTCAGTTCTCATTTGTTGATTAACCTTTACATTATCCAGATGTTGATATACATTACATGAAATCACTTTGGTCTTCTTGATACTTCTTTGACATTAATTTGATTCTCCATTAGATAAGTTAGGGCATGAGCAATACTGAGATTGAACTTCTTCTAACTCAGGCATCCTTGATTAACCAAATTAATTACTTGTAGTTACCAAGTATCATTACCATTTCTTCAATTGATTGATTCCATGTGCTTCTTCAGTTTCTCTTGTTTTGCTGTTGTTTTATCTTTTACTTAGTTGAGTTACATAGTAATTAAGTGTTACAAGTTAGTACACCTATGCCTTTCATTCCGTCAATTCATCCTTAGTGTGTGACAATCCTTACAGTGCATTTGAATATATACATTTATGGTCTGCAGTGTTTGAATGTGTCCAGATGAAGTTGACTCTTTACAAATGGCCTTGGCTGACAGGCCGAATTCAATAGACTCACTCTGTTGAGAGAATGAACCTAATAACAGTTTTGCCATTTGCAAATCTATACCCTTTTGGGAGGATATAAATTAGTTAGCAGTTGCCTTGGTTTCAATTTCATATTCTAACTAGAGGCAGAGCTGCTGGAACACTCATAGATACTTCTCTTTTCTAGTGCACTAGAGGCACTTACTCTCTCACCCTCTTCAATTGATAAAGCTTTTCTTTTCAGGGGTTTAGTAGATGAAGTTGTATCTGTTTGAGTGTTTGTGTCTATGATCTGTGTTAGAGATTGTAGGTTTTCAATCCCTTGATCTTGTCCTATAGCCACTGAGGGCTCAATATATCAGTTGTATATATTTTTTTATATCAATTGATTAGAGAATATATCAAGATCGAGATTACCTGCTTTTACCTCGAGTCGATTGCTCTTGTTTGGCAGGACACAAATGCTTTTATTATTAGTGATTTTCAGATAAACAATATATATATATATTATCACTAATAACAAAAATCATAATTAATTGCAATGAAACAATAACAAACTATCAAAATATGATAATTAATAATAATTTCAAAAAGCAAGTAATTATGCTCCTAATATCTCATCGTATTAAAACTATGAAACTAATAAACGATGAATTGCTTCAATTCATAATTTTAATAAGATAAAATACTCTTGCTAAATACTAAATAATCATAGGAATGAAAATTAGCATTTAACTTCATACATTATATCTAATAATTGTTATTCAAGCATATGACAATTATACTCATAACAATTATCAGTGATGTATGTAAGTTCGAGAAAGTAGATGTAAAGAAATTCACAAGTCCTTTAAATATTGACATTTAATACTTATGATTCTTAGAACAATTTCTCGTAGACAAAAATAAAATTTCAAAATAAAATGAAATAAAAATAACTATAAAGTAAAAATATGCCAATAAAAATAAATAAATAAATATGCCAATTAAAAAAAATATACAAAACTAAAAATGTTGCATGTACCTCTCACTGTGCACGCCTTGCAATATGTTCCTAGAATTTATCTATTTAGGCTTACTATCAGCGTCAGTGCCAGTGGTGTGCTTGACTCATTACAAAGTGCTCTAGCTGACGAGCGAATTTCAATGGATTCATCCTGTAAAGAGAATGATTCCAGAGACAGTTTTATTGCCTTTTCAGCTCTGCATCCTTTTGAGAAGATGCAGATGAGCTTACAGTTACCTCAGTTATATAATCATTTTCTTCTCTGGAGGTAGAGCTGTGGGTGCACTTCCGACATCATCCTTATTTGCTGCATCAAGTGCAGTTTCTCCCTTATCAACCTCTAACTTACATGAGTTCCTTATATCTCCAGGGGTTAATATATGGAAGTGGATGAATTGGTGTTTGGTACTATGGCCTGGGTAAGAGATTGATGGGTTTTCAACCTCTTGGCCAGTTTCTAAAGCCACTAGGGGCTAACTGGAAAGAACCAATCGAGATAAAAAGATAATCACCTTAACATTCCAAAACATATTTTTCATCCCAAGGAGAAGGAAAAATATAATAAGGAATGGTAATAGATTGCATTAAAGCACTTTCAATAAAAGAGTTTTGTCAGAATTAAAGATTTATCATTTAAAAGCATTAT
Organism: Oenanthe sinensis; assembly: GCA_028671895.1. Classification (NCBI taxonomy): domain Eukaryota; kingdom Viridiplantae; phylum Streptophyta; class Magnoliopsida; order Apiales; family Apiaceae; genus Oenanthe; species Oenanthe sinensis. The sequence continues at coordinate 16,907,065 of CM053804.1, read as the reverse complement.
ATAAAATTTTCTTTAACATACATATCCCATAATAAAACGCGGGAAAGTTGTATCATAGAAGAAAGTTTTTATCCTTTATGAATTTCCTATAAGGCAAACTTCCCATTATAAAACGCGAGAATTTATACCAAAGAAGAAATTCAACTCTCTTACCAAATTATATCTCGTTAGAATGACTCTTTTCCTTTATACCTTAATACTATATGATTTGAAAACAGTTTTGCAAACCATCCTTATCATATAGAGGACTATGATTTTCCGACTCATAATGCAATTATGATATTCATCATTTTCGTCCACCTGATATTATCCCTAACTTAAAATAGAAGATTTCATTACAATAGGGGTGGATGTATTCTTAGCAATACAGTATAAGGCCTTCAAAGCAACAACCACTGTTTAGGTACTTTGAATCAATGTGCAACAAACATTGAAACAAATGTTTGAAAACAAATCATTTTACAAATGGTTGATACCTCGAAGTAAAAAAAATTTTGAAAATATTTCTAAGTATATAAAATATTGAGAATTTTATATACGCATAATGTTGGTGTAGGTGCCCTAGAGGCAATACAATGTTTATTTTGATAAACCTTTATGTCAATTGATTATTCAATAAACATATTTATTATGACTTTAATTACTGCGATATATTTGTTAGCATAATAAATGTCCTTAGAATCATGATACACATTGTATAGTTTAGTACATGACTTAAAACTTGAGATTATATAATATATCATATTCTTAAATGTCCCTAGTCGAGTATTATTATTATAGGACAATAATAATACACAAATAGACTAGTATGTTGTTTGACTGATAACCACATCTCATTGGTTATAAGTATGGGGATACTAAAGTCAATACATAGGTACATGTAGGAGTACATGATACTGGACAGACCCACAGTGAGATTCTTCATGTTTAATAAAGTCATAAGAAAGACTCACAGTGATAATGGTGTAATGATCCTTTGACTTGAGATCATTATATTTCTATACGAGGATTAATATACTTTGACTACATTAAAAGTTACATTTGACCGGGTGATGATAAAAGTGGACATCGGGTATATCATGAGTCGTATGAGAAATATGAATGATAGATAAAGGATTTAACCCTCCTATAATTAGGAGAGATATTATTGGCCTCTTGATTGAGTGAGACTATAAAATGCATGGCCGTGCTCAAATAATGATTTGTTTTCATAGTCTACTCATGGATCAAGTAAACCCGGATTAAATGTTGAAGAGGATGACTAAATACATGCCTCGAGTTTAATCTATAATATATATGGTTAAAGGGATTATATTACACTGAAACATTAATCACGAAAGGTTTTATCGAATCACGATTTAATTATTATTTAATTAGGTAGCAATGATGTATTACTAGATACCGCTCATTGTTTATAATTTTATTGGAGAATAAAATTATTGCTAATTAAATAATAGCCTATAGGGTCACACACATAGAGTACTTAAAGGAATAATTAATTTAAATTATAGATTTAAATTAATTGATGATTATTTGAATTTTATTATATTAATTAAGTGAGACTTAATTAATTGAAATAATATAAATTCGAATTTGAATTCTGCCATTAATAATTAAGTGTGACTTAGTTATTAATTAAATAATAAAATTCGGTTTTATTATTTAATCCTAAACCTACATGGGTTAGGCTTTGCTGTTATGGGTTGCTATTATGGGCCTATTAACCAACCATTATAAATAGATAATGTAGGGTTAATAGGTATTAAGTTTTTTAAGAAAAACGAACCCTAGCAGCAGAAAAGGTAGAGGCAGATTTCGAAATCATCTAGAGGAGGCTAGTACATCCGTTCCATAATCAAGATCGTGAGACGTTCTTGAAGGTGCTCGTGTGGATACCATAGAGGTGTTTTCAAGAGGAAGACACAAGTCGTGAAAGCTAGGATCTCCGTTGAGTTCGTAGTAGTCAAGACCAAATAAAGGTATGATTCCGTTTCACAATAATCAGTCCATGATTATACATGATCCTGCGTTAGGGTTCCAAAAATTTTCGTTATATTTACGGTTAATCCGCTGCGTTTTATGCCTCGGAACCCAACAATGGCATCAGAGCTACGTGTATAAGGGACTGATTTGGTTACGTGTTTTATGTATTTGATGCATACATGCCTGTTTTGGTGACTGCCATGCCATGCTACTGCTTTGTCATAATCTGTTATGCCACTGCCATGCTTCTGTTATGAGACTGCCATGCCTGTTATGAGACTGCTATGCTTCTGCCAATATGTAACTGTCAGAGAATGTATATTCTGTGTCTGATCAGAGTTTAGCAGTAAACTCTGATGGTCAGGTCAGAGTATAGAGCATGGTCAGAGTTTAACAAACTCCGATGGTCTCTGATCAGAGTTTAGCAGTAAACTCTGATGGACTGTGCTGATCAGAGTTTAGCAGTAAACTCTGATGGACTGTGCTGATCAGAGTTTAGTAGTAAACTCTGATGGATTGTATAAATTGCAGTGGGGAAAAAGGCCAACAGATATGATATGTAGTTCAGAAATTAATGATTTCTGAATAGGTCTGGTCTTCGAAAATAAAAAAATTCCAAGCTGACCTGGCAGCTCGACCCCAGCTGGGGGCTGCCACCCCCAGACCCCGCCCGGGGGCTGCCGCCCCGAACCCCTGCCCAGGGGCTGCCGCCCCCGGACCCCCGTAATATTTTATTTTGTGTACTTGAGCATGGTGCTGGTTATGGCCCTTAGACCCCTAGATTAATGGTTTTGGTTTTATAAATACGACTTGCATGTCGTTTTCTTCATTCTTGTAATTGTTTAACCTCAAATGTAACTCGAGTTTACTTATGTAAGTACATTAGTATAGGTTGTATTCAATTATTCCATGTAATGTACTTGAAGATTGAAGGATGATCCAAGAAGAGGAGCAAGAACCCATGGATACAAGAAGAATGGAGACATGTAATTGTATTTATATTTCACCACCATAGATTGACTTTGATCCTTTCATTAGCTCGAAAGGATCACATAGGAAAGGGGCCATAACCAAGCACGTTTACATACTGCACTTTACATATTGATGTATGAATGTATGTGTAGAGTAGAAGATGCATGCTTTAATTAGATTAATGATGTATGCATGTATTAGATACGTTACCCATGCCATGCTTGCCATGCTGAACAAGATAAAATCTGTAACGATTTAAGATTTTAAAATTAACAAACGATCATGAGATTCTTGTGTTTATGAAATATGGATTTTTAAAACACGGAATTGAATATGGATTTTGATGTCTATAATTGGGATTTTCTGACAAAAACGGATATGCGTATTCGTAAGGCTGATGGGTTTTAAGTGTGACCACTGGTATCCTCCATCTACCTGGGAAATGAACAATTTAAGATGTCAATTTGAAATATTTAGTTCAAGGAAAAATTGAGGATCTCTTCATGATGTGATCATGATCGTCGTAAATTTTCTAAACCCCTTAACAAAATATTAAGTTTTAATCGGATGCTTTCCAATGAATAAACACTCATCGAATCCTAGATCGATTAGGGGAAAGACTGTCAGTGGCAGGGGACTCCTATCTATCGTGGTGAGATGCGACGAATATAAACGGTTATATTCGGCCGTTGTATCATTGGGTCAAACTTAACTGAGTCGTCATAATAAGGTGAAAGTAAACGGTTATATTCAACCATTATGAACTTAGAAGCATAGAGTTTGGTTAAAAATCTATTAGATAGATAAGATCAATCGTTGCTCACCAAACTATCCAAGAATTATATATGATATAATTGACAAATGTTGTCTACCTAAATAATCATTCTTAAGGACTTCCAGTGGTTGACTTAAGACATGACGAAATATGGATCTTGGCTCACTAGAAAGAATTATGGGATATACTTTCCAAATTAATAGTAAGGGCTATTGATTTGATAAAAATAGTGGGAGATATATTATGAATGTATCATAATCATTTGAACATAATAAATAACTCAGACAATCTAATGTTTATTTTGTGCTATTATCATTGTAGATACCAAGTAATGACAAACAACACAAACACACTATCCGTACGATCTGTCCTTGAGAAGGATAAGCTGACAGGAGGAAACAACTTCCTAGACTGGCAGAGGAATTTGAGGATTGTCCTCAGGCAGGAGCGCAAGCTTCATGTCATTGATATTCCTCCGGCAGGTCCCCTTCCTGAGGGCGCTACTGTTGAGGAACGAGCGGCCCACACAAAGGATGAGAATGATGCAACTGATGTTGCATGTCTTATGTTGGCAACTATGAGTGCTGAGCTTCAAAGACAGCATGTGCATATGGATGCATATATTATCTATGAGCACTTGCAAAGCATGTTTGCAAGCCAAACTCGTCAAGATAGGTTCAACACGAGCAAGTCACTTTTTCATTGCAAACAAGGGGCAAGTGAACCAGTTGGCCCACATGTTCTGAAGATGATTGGTTACATTGAGTATCTTGATACTTTGGGTTTCCCGATTATTCAGGAAATTGGTATTGACCTAATCATGAATTCTTTGAACAACAAATTCACCCAGTTTATCATAAACTACAACATGAATGAATTTGACAAAACACCTACTGAATTGTTGGCTATGTTGAGAATGTATGAGACCAACATGAAGACGGCTGAACCTGCTCCCATACTGATGGTGGGCAATAAAGGTAAGGCCAAAGGGAAAGGCAAGTGGAAGGGTAAGAAGAAGACAGGTTCTGATTCTACACCCAAGCCAAAGTCAGGTCCCAAACAGGCTTTAAAGCCTAAAGGTGGGGTCGCTAAGGGTGAATGTTGTTAGTAATTGTGCTCTAGAGACAATATTTTTTATATTTTAAGGAAAATATTTATTATTAATGATTATGTTTTATTGATTATTTATTTATTATGTTTTGTTTACTGCGTAATAAATTGAAAGCATAGTAAATGTCCTTGAAATTTTGATACGTATTATATATCTTTAAGTATGTGACTTAAAAATGAGATTATATGAATAGTATCTTATTCCTAAAATTCCCTAGTCGAGTATTATTATTTAAGGACAATAATAATGCACAAAGACTAGTATGTTTCTTGACAGATGACCACATCTCATTGGTCATAGGTATGGGGATACTAAAGTCAAGAACATAAGTGCATGTCTCAATGCATGGCACTGGAATGACCCGCTGTGAGATTCTACATGTTAAGTAAGTGTCATAAGTAATTCTCACTGTGATAATGGTGTAATGATCCTTAGACCTGAAATCATTATATTTCTATACGAGAATTAATATACTTTGATTACATTAAAAGTTACCTTTGACCGGGTGATGATAAAAGTGGACATTGGGTATATTATGAATCGTATGAGAAATATGAATGATCTAGATGGGATTTAATCCTCCTAATTTTAGGAGTGATATTATTGGCCTCTTGTTTGAGTGAGACTATGAAATGCACGGCCGTGCTCAAATGTTGATTTGATTTTAATAGTCTACTCATCGATCAAGAAAATAAAGATTAAATTATGAAGAGGATGACACGAGACATGCCTTGAGTTTAATCTATAATATCAAGATTAAAGGGATTATATTACATGGAACATTATTCACGAAAGGCTTAATCAAATCACCGATTTATTATTATTACTTGGGTAGCAATGATGTATTACTAGATGCCGCTCATTGTTTACAATTTTAATTAGATATTAAAATTATTGCCAACGTAATAATAACCTACAGGGTCACACACAAAGAACGCTTGAAGGAGAAATAATTTAAATTATGAATTTAAATTAAATAAGTAATTTATTTTATTTATGATATTAATTAAGTATGACTTAATTAATTATATAAATAGAATAAATGAATTACTTAAACTAATTCCAAAATTAATAATTAATTAATTAAGTGAGACTTAATTAAATAATTTAGAATTTTGGATTAGTATTAATTATAATTGGATTATAATTAGAAAACTTATTCCTCTCTCTATATAATCTCTTTATGGGCTGATTTAATAAAATAAGAGATTTTACAAAACCCTAGCCGCTCTGAGAGAGGAGGAAGATAGAGAGAGAAGAAGTTTTCGGGTGCTAGTACACATCAATCCTTCATGAAAAGTGTTCGTGTGGATACCTTAGAGCGTAGATCGCGAGAGCGGGATACGTGGTGATTAAACAAGCTTTGGACCTCCATTAATCTTCCATTAATGAACTGTTAAAGCTTCTAAAGGTATTTATTCTTTATCTCCGAATTAAATCTTTTGTTTTCGCATGGATCCTGCGGAGGGTTTCGCTATTTTGATTTATTTTTTGCGTTTATTCCGCTGCGTTTGTGTCACGAAACCCTTCAATGGCATCAGAGCTACTTGCGAAACGTTTTAATTCGGTTATGTGCTTAACAGTTTTTGATATATAAGCATGTATGCGATCTATCATGATTTTATATTGATATAATATGTATATGTTTATATATATTATGAATATATGATATTAATATGATGTATAATCATGTGATGATTATGTGTGTTGATGTATGTATATGATACATGTTTGTTCTTATTATGGGAATCGTATTCGATACGAATTCTGAAACGGCTACCGTTGATTTTCTGAAATCTGTGTCCGTTGTCCGATTTTCGCAAACGATATGTGTTTTCTGACTGTAATCTGGTCACTGAGCAATACTGACATAGTCAGCTCTGCGTCTGTAAGCCATTAGATGTCGTTACAGCCTCCAAAACCGTGATTTATGATTTTCTGAAAATTATTTGATTTTCTAAAATTTTGAGTATATGTATGTATATTTTATGAATATATGATATTCATGTAATTTATAATCATATGATGATTGTATGTATCTCTGTGTATGTATATATGATATATGCTTATTCTTGTTATGAGAATTGTATATGATACGATTTCTGAAACACCGTCAGATTTGGAAAAATCTGACCGCTGTATCCGATTTTTGTAAACGATATGTGTTTTCTGACTGGAATCGGGCCAATGAACAAAACTGATAGCATAGCTATCACCGACGGGTCTGTAAGGCGTTTGACGTCGTTAAGGGCCTCGAAATAGCGATTTATTGTCTTCAGAAATCTGTTTTTAATTTTCTGAAATTTCGAAATTTGTTATATATGATTATATGATATGATTATATAATATGAGATATATTATATGTGTTATATGATAGCATGGTGGATGGTTATGGCCTAAAGACCCATAGGATAGTGGTTTTGATTTATGGTTTTGGTTTCTAAATACGACTTGCATGTCGTTTATTCATTGTAATTTAATTATCTCGAATGTAACTTGAGTTCTTCTTGTAATTTCATTAGAATAGTTTTATTTTTATTATTCAATGTAATTATCAATGAAGACTTGCAAGTAAGGAGGCGATCCAAAAGGGGATGATGGAGCAATGAAGAAAGAAGACATGTAATAGATAGTATTTTTAAAACCACCATAGACTGACCTTGATATTTCCATTAGCTTGGAAATATCATATAGGATGGGGCCATAACCAAACACGTTTAATTTACCTACATTACATATATGTATATGATTGCATGTATTGGTATGTATGCGTAGATATAATTGAGATGCATGCTTAATATTGATTAATCATGTATGTATTAGATACGACACCCATGCCATGTTTGCTTAAACAAGATAAAATCTGTAACGATTCAAGATTTTAAAATTAACAAACGATCATGAGATTCTTGTGTTTATGAAATATGGATTTTTAAAACACGGAATTAAATATGGATTTTTGATATCTATAATTGGGATTTTCTGACAAAAGCGGATATGCGTATTCGTAAGGCTGATGGGTTTTAAGTGTGACCAGTGGTATCCTCCATCTACCTGGGAAATGAACAATTTAAGATGTCGATTTGAAATATTTGGTTCAAGGAAAAATTGAGGATCTCTTTATGATGTGATCATGATCGTTATAAATTTTCTAAAACCCCTTAACAAAATATTAAGTTTTACTCGGATGCTTTCCAATGAATGAACACTCATCGAATCCTAGATCGATAAGGGGAAGGACTGTCAGTGGCAGGGGACTCCTATCTATCGTGGTGAGATGTGACGAATATAAGCGGTTATATTCGGCTGTTGTATCATTGGGTCTAACTTAACTGAGTCGTCATAATAAGTGAAAATAAACGGTTATATTCAACTATTATGAACTTAGAAGCATAGAGTTTGGTTAAAAGTCTATTAGATAGATAAGATCAATCGTTGTTCACCAAACTATCCAAGAATTATATATGATATAATTGACAACTGTTGTCTACCTAAATAATCATTTTCTAAGGACTTCCAGTGGTTGACTTAGGACATGACGAAATATGGATCTTGGCTCACTAGAAAGAATTATGGGATATACTTTCCAAATTAATAGTAAGGGCTATTAGTTTGATAAAAATAGTGGGAGGTATATGATGATATACCATAATCACTTAAACATAATTAATATTAAATTTGCAACCTAGTTTATTTTATGCACTTTAATATTGTAGATATCAAATGATAAACACAAACAACTTCTCTATGCGATCAGTTCTTGAGAAGGACAAGTTGACGAGAATATATTTCCTTGACTGGCATAGGAGCTTGAGGATCGTCCTCGGGCATCACGATATTAGTCAAATCTCTTCCCCTACTCTTAAAGTTGAGAATGTAACATGTGCAAATCATAGTGCTTATTGGAAGCAAATTGATGTTGCGACTGATGTTTCATGTCTCATGCTCGCAAATATATGTGCTGAGCTTAAGAAGCAATACGAGCATATAGATGCTTATGAGACGATTGAGCACAAGATATATTTGAAAGGGCACTATACACGTACAAGTAGGGAGAGTGAGACCCGGTTACACCACATGTTCTAAAGATTATAGGGTATAATGAGTACCTTTGATATTTTGGGTTTCTAGATTGGTCTAGAGACAGTTAGATTTGATCTTACAATCTTTGGACAAATCTTATTTTGTTATGAACAATAAAGTGAATAAGATTGGTAAAACACCCATTGAGTTGCTAAGCATGTTGAGAACTGCTGAAAGCAATATGATAAATGCATGAACTACTACTATATTGATGGTAAACATAGGGAATGCAAAAGAGAAAGGAAAATGGAAAGGCAAGGAGAAGATTTGATCTAGTTCCGTTGTCAAACCAAAGTCCAATCCCTAAAGCAGACTCTAAAGTCTGAATGAGGTGTTGATAAAGAGGACGATTATCGCTTCTGTGGAAAATTGGGAGGCTGGAAACTAAACTGTCATGCTTAATTGGAAGATCGGAAGATGATGATCAATAAGGGTCAAGCTTAAGGTATCGGGTTGGAATTGGAGTAAAGATAGTTGCTCTGGTTCGAGGAACTCGTTACTTAATTTTTGGCCTATAAGGAAAATTTAGAACTTAATAATTGTTATAGCGTGCTTGCAATTGGCAGAGACATTATTTCAGTTTCTTGTTTGGACAAGAAAGGCTTTTTCATTTTATAACAATAGTTGTTTATTCTATTTTGATGATGAGCCTTATAATGTTGCACATCTAATTAACAATTTATATGTTCTAAAGTGACTCAAATCAAATATTACCTTTGGCACTGTTGTTGAGGCCGTATTAATAAGAAACGCATTTTCAGAATACATAAGGATGCATTCATGGATAAGTTTGATTATGAATCATACAAAAGGATGCGAATCTTGGTTTATTTGGTAAAATGACTAAAGCTCCTTTTACCGGACATGGTGAAGGGATCATTGAATGGGTATGACTTATACATAGTGATGTATGTGGTCATATGTGTACGATGACAAAAGGTAGATTTTATTAACTTCATAAAATTTACTAATTATTTTAGTAGATACGGATATATGTATCTTTTGAAGAACTAATCCGAATCATTTGAAAAGTTCAAAGACTATAAAGATGAAGTAGAAAATATCAAAGAAAAGTTTTTTGATAGGAGAGATCACACCTTGTTGGACATGGTGCGATCAATGTTGTGTCAATGAATCTTCCAATTAGTTTCTGGGGTTGCACCCTGGAAACGGCTCCACATACACTTAACTGTGTTCCTACTAAATTGGTTCAAAAGACTCCTTATGAGATATGGACTGAGCAACGTCACAACATGTCATTTATAAAATTTTAGGGATGTGAAGCGTTTGTGAAACGTCTAATCTCTGACAAGCTAGGACCAAAATCAGATAAATGTAATTTTGTGGAATACCCAACTGAAACAAGGGGTTATTCTTTCTATAATCCTTCCGAGAACAAAGTGTTTGTTGCTCGAACTGCTGAGAGACAGTGGGAGGATAATAGATCTCAATGAAGTTTGAGACCCACATGATAACGTTGAACCAGTGGAGGAACCTGAGTAGAATGTACAAGAAATATAATACTGCTCAAGAAACACAGGTGTTCATAGGTTTAGTAGGATTCGCCATGAGCCCGAGAGATAATATGGATTTCTCTTGACTCAAGATGGTGATGTGATGCTTGTGGATGAAGATGAGCCTCTCACCTACCTAGATACTATAAACACTCCAGATTCTAAGAGATGGTTGGATGCTATTAAATCTGAGATGGAATCCATGTATACTAATCAAGTATGGACTTTGGTTGATCCACCTGAAGGGGTAAAACCTATAGGGTGCAAGTGGGTTTTCAAGAAGAAGACCGACATGGATGCTAATGTACAGACCTATAAGGCACGATTGGTGGCAAAAGGTTTCAAGAAAATTCATGGTATTGACTATGATGAGACCTTTTCACCAGTTGTTATGGTCATGTCCATCAGGATTTTGCTTGCTATAGCTGCTTACTATGACTATGAAATCTGGCAAATGGATGACAAAACCGCTTTCTTAAATGAGAGTCTTGAAGAAGATATGGATGTGTACATGACACACCCTAAGGGTTTTGTTGATCTAAAGGATGCTGGAAATGTATGTAAGTTGCGTCGATCCATTTATGGATTAAAGTAGGCCTCGAGGAGATGGAACATTTGTTTTCATGAAACAGTCAAAAAGAGTTTGACTTTATTCAGAATGAAGATGAAACTTGTGTTTACAAGAAGTTTAGTGGGAGCCATGTGGCATTCCTAGTATTATATGTTGATGATATATTACTAATAGGGAATGACATTCCTTCTCTACAGACTGTGAAGACTTGGTTGAGAAATAATTTCTCAATGAAAGACTTAGGCAATGTGACATATATATTAGGGATCGAGATCTATAGAGATAGATCAAGGTGATTGATCGGCCTAATTTAGAGTACATACATTGACAAAGTTTTGCATCGATTTCAAATGCAAAGAGACTAAAATGGATATGTCCCAATGTCTCATGGGATAGTGATCTCAAAATAAAATTTGTCCTAAATCATTGGATGATAGGGACTGCATGAGTAAAATTCCATATGCGTCAGCAATTGGTTTTATAATGTATGCAATGATATGTACTTGTCCTGATGTCTCGTATGCTTTAACCATGATGAGTAGATACCGATCTAATCCAGGTGAAGGTCACTGGACGACAGTCAAGAATATTCTTAAGTACTTAAAGAGGACTAAAGATTCATTCTTGTTATATGGAGGAGATGTGAAGCTAGTTGTAAGAGGTTTCAGTGATACTGGTTTCTAGACAGATAACGATAATTTAATGTTTCTGTCTGGCTTTGTGTTTTATTGAGATGTTATATGCTGGAATGGTTCACAGCAAAGACAATTGTTGATTTTACAATAGAACCTGAGTATATTGATGCTTGTGAAGCAGCCAAGGAGGCTGTTTGGGCATGTACTTAGGAGATATCACCTAATTAATGAGATTAATGATCAAGGAGATATACATATATGTAAAGTGCATACTAATAATAATATTGCAGACCCACTGACTAAGGCTTTGTCGCAGCAGAAGCATGAAAGTCACACTAGTTTCATGAGTATTGGATACTTGGGTAATTGGCTCTAGTGCAAGTGGGAGATTGTTAGTAATTGTGCTCTAGAGACAATATTTTTTATATTTTAAGGAAAATATTTATTATTAATGATTATGTTTTATTGATTATTTATTTATTATGTTTTGTTTACTGCGTAATAAATTGAAAGCATAGTAAATGTCCTTGAAATTTTGATACGTATTATATATCTTTAAGTATGTGACTTAAAAATGAGATTATATGAATAGTATCTTATTCCTAAAATTCCCTAGTCGAGTATTATTATTTAAGGACAATAATAATGCACAAAGACTAGTATGTTTCTTGACAGATGACCACATCTCATTGGTCATAGGTATGGGGATACTAAAGTCAAGAACATAAGTGCATGTCTCAATGCATGGCACTGGAATGACCCGCTGTGAGATTCTACATGTTAAGTAAGTGTCATAAGTAATTCTCACTGTGATAATGGTGTAATGATCCTTAGACCTGAAATCATTATATTTCTATACGAGAATTAATATACTTTGATTACATTAAAAGTTACCTTTGACCGGGTGATGATAAAAGTGGACATTGGGTATATTATGAATCGTATGAGAAATATGAATGATCTAGATGGGATTTAATCCTCCTAATTTTAGGAGTGATATTATTGGCCTCTTGTTTGAGTGAGACTATGAAATGCACGGCCGTGCTCAAATGTTGATTTGATTTTAATAGTCTACTCATCGATCAAGAAAATAAAGATTAAATTATGAAGAGGATGACACGAGACATGCCTTGAGTTTAATCTATAATATCAAGATTAAAGGGATTATATTACATGGAACATTATTCACGAAAGGCTTAATCAAATCACCGATTTATTATTATTACTTGGGTAGCAATGATGTATTACTAGATGCCGCTCATTGTTTACAATTTTAATTAGATATTAAAATTATTGCCAACGTAATAATAACCTACAGGGTCACACACAAAGAACGCTTGAAGGAGAAATAATTTAAATTATGAATTTAAATTAAATAAGTAATTTATTTTATTTATGATATTAATTAAGTATGACTTAATTAATTATATAAATAGAATAAATGAATTACTTAAACTAATTCCAAAATTAATAATTAATTAATTAAGTGAGACTTAATTAAATAATTTAGAATTTTGGATTAGTATTAATTATAATTGGATTATAATTAGAAAACTTATTCCTCTCTCTATATAATCTCTTTATGGGCTGATTTAATAAAATAAGAGATTTTACAAAACCCTAGCCGCTCTGAGAGAGGAGGAAGATAGAGAGAGAAGAAGTTTTCGGGTGCTAGTACACATCAATCCTTCATGAAAAGTGTTCGTGTGGATACCTTAGAGCGTAGATCGCGAGAGCGGGATACGTGGTGATTAAAAAAGCTTTGGACCTCCATTAATCTTCCATTAATGAACTGTTAAAGCTTCTAAAGGTATTTATTCTTTATCTCCGAATTAAATCTTTTGTTTTCGCATGGATCCTGCGGAGGGTTTCGCTATTTTGATTTATTTTTTGCGTTTATTCCGCTGCGTTTGTGTCACGAAACCCTTCAAATGTCACTACTGTAAGAAAACTAGTCACTGGAAGAGAAACTGTTCAGTTTACTTGGAGGATCTGAAGAAGAAGAGGGCTGAGCAAGCTTCTACTTCAGGTATATATGTTATAGAAGTCAATCTGTCTATTTCTACATCTTGGGTATTGGATACTGGATGTGCTTCTCACATTTGTATAAATGTGCAGGAAATGCAGAGAAGTAGGACATTGGCTAAAGGAGAAATGGACCTACGAGTTGCCAATGGAGCAAGAGTTGCTGCTTTAGCTGTAGGAACATATTATTTATCTTTGCCCTCTGGGCTAGTTTTAGAACTGGATAATTGTTATTATGTGCCTGCGATTCGCAGAAACATTATTTTTGTTTCTTGTTTGGACAAGAAAGGTTTTTCGTTTACAATAAAGGACAACAGTTGCTCTTTTACTTTGAATGATTTAACCTATGGTGTTGCGCGTTTGTTTAATGGTTTATATGTTCTTGACTTAGATAATCCTGTCTGTAATATAGAAAACAAACGACTTAAAGTTAATGACTCAAATCAAACATACCTCTGGCATTGTCGTCTAGGCCATATAAATGAGAAACGCATATCCAAATTACATAAGGATGGATACTTGGATAAGTTTGATTTTGAATCATACCAAGAATGCGAATCTTGTTTGCTTGGTAAAATGACTAAAGTCCCTTTCACTGGTAAGGGTCAAAGGGCCACTGAACGTCTGGAGCTAATACATAGAGATGTATGTGGCCCAATGCGTGTGATGGCTAGAGGAGGCTACTACTACTTCATAACATTTACTGATGATTTCAGTAGATATGGGTATGTATATCTTATGAAGAATAAATACGATTCTTTTGAAAAGTTCAAAGAATACAAGGCTGAAGTAGAAAAGTAAATTGGCGGAGGTGCAAGTATTAAAATCTTACGATCTGATCGTGGAGGAGAATACTTGAGCACTGAATTTAAAGATTATTTAAAGGAGTGTGGTATTGTATCACAACTCACTCCGCCAGGTACACCTCAATGGAATGGAGTTTCAGAGAGGAGAAATCGCACCTTGTTGGACATGGTACGATCGATGATGAGTCATGCAGATCTTCCAATTAGTTTCTGGGGTTATGCTCTAGAAACAGCGGCTTTCACACTTAACCGTGTTCCTACTAAGAAGGTTCAAAAGACTCCATATGAGATATGGGAGAAGAAACGGTCAGGCATGAGCTTTATGAAAGTTTGGGGATGCAAGGCGTTTGTGAAACGTCAGGTATCTGACAAGCTTGGACCTAAATCTGAAGAGTGCAATTTTGTGGGATACCCTAAAGAAACAAAGGCGTATTATTTTTATAGTCCTTCTGAGCAGAAAGTGTTTATTGCTCGAGATGCTGTTCTCATGGAAAGAGATTTTGTTTCCAAAAGAAACAGTGGGAGAACTATAGACCTCGATGAAGATCGAGAACCACAAAATAGCATTGAACCTGAAGTGGAACATGAGCAGGATAATGATAATGCTCAACAAACACAGGTTGTTCGTAGAACTGGTAGAATTCGCCATGAGCCAGAGAGATATGGATTTCTTTTGACTCAATGTGGTGATTTGATGCTCATAGATGAAGATGAGCCTCTCACATACCAAGATGCTATGAACAGTCCAGAATCTAAGAGATGGCTAGAAGCCATGATATCCGAGATGGATTCCATGTACGAAAACCGAGTATGGACTTTGGTTGATCCACCTGAAGGGGTAAAACCCATAGGGTGCAAATGGGTTTTTAAGAAGAAAACTGACATGGATGGAAATGTTCAGACCTATAAAGCAAGGCTGGTTGCAAAAGGTTTCAAACAAATTCATGGTATTGACTATGATGAAACTTTCTCACCAGTGGCTATGGTCAAGTCCATAAGGATTTTGCTTGCTATTGCAGCATTCCATGATTATGAAATCTGGCAAATGGATGTCAAAACAGTCTTCCTTAACGGAATCCTTGAAGAGGATGTGGATGTGTACATGACACAACCTGAAGGTTTTGTCGATCCAAGGAATGTTAGCAAGGTATGTAAATTACGTCGATCCATTTATGGATTGAAGCAAGCCTCTAGGAGATGGAATATCCGTTTTGATGAAACAGTCAAAGAGTATGGCTTTGTTCAAAACGAAGATGAACCTTGTGTTTACAAGAAGGTTAGTGGGAGCCATGTGGCATTCATAGTACTATATGTTGATGACATACTACTAATGGGGAATGACATACCTTCTCTCAAGGCTGTTAAGATTTGGTTAGGGAGCAACTTCTCTATGAAAGACTTAAGAGAAGCATCCTACATTCTAGGAATGAGGATCTATAGGGATAGATCTAGAAGGATGATCGGTCTAAGTCAGAGTACATACATCGATAAGGTTTTGCATCGTTTTGGTATGCAAAATGCAAAAAGGGGATATGTCCCCGTGTCTCAAGGGATAACGATCTCTAAAGATCAGTGTCCGAAATCATTGGATGACAAGGACCGCATGAGTAAGGTTCCATATACCTCAGCAATTGGATCCATCATGTATGCGATGGTATGTACTCGCCCAGATGTTTCGTATGCTTTAAGCATGACGAGCAGATACCAATCTAATCCAGGTGAAGGTCACTGGACGGCTGTCAAGAATATTCTAAAGTACTTGAAAAGGACTAAAGATTCATTCTTGCTGTATGGAGGAGAGGAAAAACTGGTTGTAAAAGGTTACACCGATGCAAGTTTTCAAACAGACAGGGATGATACTGTATCACAGTCTGGTTTTGTGTTTTATCTAAACGGAGGTGCTGTAAGTTGGAAGAGTTCAAAACAAGAAACAGTAGCTGATTCTACAATGGAGGCTGAGTACATTGCAGCTTGTGAAGCGGCTAAGGAAGCTGTTTGGATTCGAAAATTCATTACTGATTTGGGAGTGGTTCCATCGATCGCAGATCCCATTGATCTATACTGCGATAATAATGGAGCCATTGCACAGGCTAAAGAACCTAGAGCTCACTCCCGAACCAAACACATACTCAGGAGATATCACCTCATTCGAGAGATTAATGAAAGGGGTGACATACACATATGTAAAGTGCACACAAATGATAACATTGCAGACCCACTGACCAAAGGCTTGTCGTAGAAGAAGCACGACGGTCACACTAGTTCTATGGGTATTAGATACATGGGTGATTGGCTCTAGTGCAAGTGGGAGATTGTTGGTGTAGGTGCCCTAGAGGCAATACAATGTTTATTTTGATAAACCTTTATGTCAATTGATTATTTAATAAACATATTTATTATGACTTTAATTACTGCGATATATTTGTTAGCATAATAAATGTCCTTAGAATCATGATACACATTGTATAGTTTAGTACATGACTTAAAACTTGAGATTATATAATATATCATATTCTTAAATGTCCCTAGTCGAGTATTATTATTATAGGACAATAATAATACACAAATAGACTAGTATGTTGTTTGACTGATAACCACATCTCATTGGTTATAAGTATGGGGATACTAAAGTCAATACATAGGTACATGTAGGAGTACATGATACTGGACAGACCCACAGTGAGATTCTTCATGTTTAATAAAGTCATAAGAAAGACTCACAGTGATAATGGTGTAATGATCCTTTGACTTGAGATCATTATATTTCTATACGAGGATTAATATACTTTGACTACATTAAAAGTTACCTTTGACCGGGTGATGATAAAAGTGGACATCGGGTATATCATGAGTCGTATGAGAAATATGAATGATAGATAAAGGATTTAACCCTCCTATAATTAGGAGAGATATTATTGGCCTCTTGATTGAGTGAGACTATAAAATGCATGGCCGTGCTCAAATAATGATTTGTTTTCATAGTCTACTCATGGATCAAGTAAACCCGGATTAAATGTTGAAGAGGATGACTAAATACATGCCTCGAGTTTAATCTATAATATATATGGTTAAAGGGATTATATTACACTGAAACATTAATCACGAAAGGTTTTATCGAATCACGATTTAATTATTATTTAATTGGGTAGCAATGATGTATTACTAGATACCGCTCATTGTTTATAATTTTATTGGAGAATAAAATTATTGCTAATTAAATAATAGCCTATAGGGTCACACACATAGAGTACTTAAAGGAATAATTAATTTAAATTATAGATTTAAATTAATTGATGATTATTTGAATTTTATTATATTAATTAAGTGAGACTTAATTAATTGAAATAATATAAATTCGAATTTGAATTCTGCCATTAATAATTAAGTGTGACTTAGTTATTAATTAAATAATAAAATTCGATTTTATTATTTAATCCTAAACCTACATGGGTTAGGCTTTGCTGTTATGGGTTGCTATTATGGGCCTATTAACCAACCATTATAAATAGATAATGTAGGGTTAATAGGTATTAAGTTTTTTAAGAAAAACGAACCCTAGCAGCAGAAAAGGTAGAGGCAGATTTCGAAATCATCTAGAGGAGGCTAGTACATCCGTTCCATAATCAAGATTTCGAAATCATCTAGAGGTGTTTTCAAGAGGAAGACACAAGTCGTGAAAGCTAGGATCTCCGTTGAGTTCGTAGTAGTCAAGACCAAATAAAGGTATGATTCCGTTTCACAATAATCAGTCCATGATTATACATGATCCTGCGTTAGGGTTCCAAAAATTTTCGTTATATTTACGTTTAATCCGCTGCGTTTTATGCCTCGGAACCCAACACATAACTTAGAAAATACTTCCGTTTTTCAATATTAGTGTTTTTGAAATATGCATTGATTATTTAGATCAGTAATTCTAAATAATGTCACTAATATTAAAAGTGTCACAATTATTTGTAACAAAATATTTAAAAACATCAGAGAAAAATATCAAAACAATTAAGCAAGATATCATTAACTGATACTCATAAAATATTTATCATACAAACAATTATGCTGCATATTATTTTAATTCATTTAAATTATGAGACTGATATGACATCGAATTGTCTGACATCATAATTTAAGTCAATTAAGATAATATACAAACTTATGCTAAAACACCTAATTACCACATATGCATTTAACATTGTAAATATGATAATTAAAGTAGTAGCAATAAGCATGAGGTTCTGGATTTCAGATAAATTCACAAGTCCTATAAATATGGAAAATTTAATACTTGTGAACTCATTTAAGAATTCCTTACAGATGAGATTTCTAACAAATATGCACATACATAATATCCCAACTTCACTAACCAACTTAGACAAAATAAATTCATCAAGCTGTTTAGCAAATATCTGCAAGTTATTCTACTAAGGACTACTCCCAATATAAATGATACCTGGTGTCCATGCGCTTGTTCCGTGAGTGGTGAAGAGATTATCCAGCAGAGTTGATGGAGTTTGACAGCTTCTGGTAATTACCTCTCTGTCTTTCTTATAACCTGCATTATCTATATCTATATAGCCAATTAGGTTAAACCTAGTATCTTTAGGGTACCTGATTCTTAGAATTGGTAATCCCTTAAGATATCTAACAATTCATATCTTAGCTATAAGATTAGATTCTCTAGTATCCACGTGGAAACTTACACATAGGCATATTGAGAATAAAATATATGGTCTTTATGCACAGTAGACCCACATATAATATAATCATGGTATACTTGCACTAAACATTATGTGTGTGTGCCTTGTATTCTAGAGAGATATGTGTATAACGACTCTAATATAAAATCATATTCAAGTAATTAGCAGTTAGAGTGTCATACCGTGTCCTTGACGATTGCTTGATCTCTTACCTCCGTCATAGAGAGCTTTGTGAAGAGAATGATATACAAATTCTAGTGGATATGAAACTTCAAAGTCCAGGAGTTGTTGTACATCAACTTGTTCAGCCCTAATAGTATCAAGTCTCGTCTCTGGTGCTTTAGTTAGATCTTGAAAGTCCCGAAGATTCTGTTTCCATCATCGTCGATACCTTCTGTAGCAACCAGTTTGGCTTTGTCCCTCATAACAATGCCAAATTTCATCCAGTCTCTGAAAACCCTTACAGTACCACTTACAACTTTGTCTTGTGGCCTGGGTTCCAGATTCAGTAGATTCTGCCTTCGAACTGATTGAGATCATCTTGCATTGCAATCACTCAATCTGGATCAATCAGTGCTTCTTCAATCTTCTTTAGGATTCCAACTGTTTAACAATTGTTCTTTCCCGAAGAGTAACCATTTACTTTGCATAGCACTTCTAGTCTTTACTCTAGTATCCGGATCACTAAGAACTAGACTCCAGGAATGAATTTGACTCCAAACCCTTTGTCTCGGCAGATATGTTCTTAATGTATTCCTTTGATCTTCATTGTGTTGAGTATGACTAGTAGATCCTTCTTTTATTTGCTCCCCCTGAGTTGCTGCTAGGATGTGTTGAAGATCCTTCACCTTGTTGAGTGGATTCTGTTAAAGTCCACGAGTTGTGTAGATTCACTACCATTTCCACTACTAGGATCTGAATCATCATCATTAACATTGATTCCTTCTGCAAACTCAGTTTCATCATCAATATCTGAATATGACTCTGACTTGATGTCAAGCTTCACAGATTCAGAATAGACTTTTATTTTAATGCTCGGGAGCTCCTTGAATAGTGTAACACAACCCTGATCTTGCCTTACTACTTTTAGCCTCATATGTTTCTTCAGTTGTGACCTCTAACGATTCTTAAATCCGTTTTGTATAAGTAAAAAAACTAGAATGATCATTAGAGTCAGAAAAAAAATCTTCAGAGTTCCCCACTAATAAATCTATCCTATCTTTACATTTGAGCAGTTTGTGGGACTATAACATGAACAGCCGTAACATCCACAATAACATTCAAATGCTCCGGAATAAACCTACTAATACGAAATGACCACTTTCCTCGAAACCGGGTCATATGCTCTGCAAATTAATTCTGAGCCAAAACGAAGAATTTTCCAAGTACAAACCCTTTTGGAAAAAAGGACCAAGTTTTAATATCTTTAGATTATAAATTAAATCTATATAAATTTAACTAATAAATTTACTTAAATTAAATTTATAAAATAAATTCATTTAAATTAAGTTTATAAAATAAACCTTTTTCAAGTTTAAATAATAAACTCATTTAAATTAAATTCAAAAAATAAATTTATTTTAAATAATATTTATAAAATAAATTTATCTAAATTTAAATTTATAAAATAAAATTATCTAAATATATTTAAATTATAAAAGGAAATCTATTTAAATTTAAAGAATAAATTTATTTAAATTAAAATTTATAAAGTAAACTTATTTAAATTAAGTTTATAAAAGAAACTTTTTCAAGTTTCAATAATAAACTCATTTAAATTAAATTCACAAAATAAATTTATTTTAAATAATATTTATAAAATAAATTTATCTAAATTTAAATTATAAAAGTAAGTCTATTTAAATTTAAAGAATAAATTTATTTAAATTAAAATTTATAAATAAACTTATTTAAATTAAGTTTATAAAAGAAACTTTTTCAAGTTTAAATAATAAACTCATTTAAATTAAATTCACAAAATAAATTTATTTTAAATAAAATTTATAAATAAATTTATCTAAATTTAAATTTATAAAATAAAATTATCTAAACAAATTTAAATTATAAAAGGAAATCTATTTAAATTTAAAGAATAAATTTATTTAAATTAAAATTTATAAAGTAAACTTATTTAAATTAAGTTTACAAAAGAAATTTTTTCAAGTTTAAATAATAAACTCATTTAAATTAAATTCACAAAATAAATTTATTTTAAATAACATTTATAAAATAAATTTATCTAAATTTAAATTTATAAACTAAATTTATTTAACAAGGCCTCTAGACATTCAGAGTTCAAAACAGCTTCGGTACCCTGAGCTTCACTGGACTGCGGATCTTGATTTGTATATCAATCAGCTTGCTCTGATACCAATTGTTGGGTCCCGGAAGTATCGTAGAAGGGGGGTTGAATGCGATACTGACAACAATTTAAAATTCTTTTCAGAATTTGCGGAATTAAATTATTGCTTAAGCTGAGGGTTCGAGTCTTTGTAGTTTTGGGAGGCAGACTTACTAGCTTTCTATTTTTATGATATAACAATTAAGATATAGAAATTAGCAAGTAAGTAAACAAGATTCAAGTTAAATACGTATATTAAACTTGAAAGGGTATTACAACATTCGGTAGAATAAACTTTAATTCCTAGAACAAATTTGACATGAATTGTTCTACTTAAGGAATTAAAACCAAACTAGCACAGAAAGTCTGTGAATATAACTTTGCAGACAAATTGCTGAATTTGTAAGTTTTTCTACTTGAATTATGAAGCATATGCCTCATATTTATAGAGGAAATTCTAAGCTTGTAGACCTTTTTGACTATGACTTAATTTCAAGAAAATAACCCTTGTATGACTTAATAAATCGCTGGGCATGACATATTCTGGTCGGTATGACTCTTCAGAATTCGGTATGACTCATTAAACATTCGGTATGACTTGCCTTTAATAAGCTCGGTATGACTTATTAAAAAGGAAGGTTGGCAGAAGCTCGGTATGACTCCTTGTAAGTCATATTCGAATTTTCTTTAATTAAAATAAATCAGAATGACTTATTTTAAAGGAAAGAAACTCGGTATGACTCATCTAAGAATTCTTCGGTATGACTCTTTGAATTCACTCGGTATGACTCTTCTACTAACTGCCTTGTTCATTTCTTTTCCACTTTGTTTTCAAGTCAGTACCGTATCTCTTTGAGCTTCCAACTTTTGTCTTCTGTCATTCTAAAATAATTCTAAATTAATTAATCCTTTAATTAATTTAAAAACTAAATTAATTCTGAGTGAATTAATTTACTAATTAAATTAACTAATTAATTTAATTAATTAATAGAGAATTAAATTAAAGGCTTGACTATTGTTGATGTAGATAAGACTCTTCTGTTCTTCAACAATAACCTTTTTAACCACTTGAACTTTTTGATGACGAATCTTCACTGACATTGTTGACACCCTGTGCACTGGTCTGGTTCACGGATGACTAACTACAATGTTGATTCTCATTTCTGCTGTAGTGGTCTTTGTGTCTTCTCTTGTCCTGTCATGGCTTCTTTTGTTCTTCCTCTATATTCAATATTTATTATTTACTTCGCTTTCTTATCTGAGTTGAGTTGTCATCTACTTATTACAAATAGGACTAGTAATATGACTTTCATAGAGACAATACTTTTAATGTTTTATTGAAAACAATTAAGGAATTTGTTTTATGTGATTATTTAATTATTATTTATTATGTCTTTATTTACTACGTTATAAATTGAAAGGATAATAAATGTCTTTGGAATATTAATATGTAATATATATCTTTAAGTATGTGATTTAAAAATGAGATTATATGAATAGTATTTTATTCCTAAAATTCCCTAGTCAAGTATTATTATTTAAGGACAATAATAATGCAATAAGACTAGTTGTTTGTTGACGGATGACCACATCTCATTGGTCATAGGTATGGTGATACTAAAGTCAAGAACATAAGTGTATGTATCAATACATGACACTGGAAAGACCCGCCGTGAGATTCTACATGTTAATAAGTGTCATAAGAAATCTCACTGTGATAATGATGTAATGATCCTCTGACTTGAAATCATTATATTTCTATACGAGAATTAATATACTTTGATTACACTCAAAGTTACCTTTAACCGGGTAATGATAAAGGTGTACATTGGGTATGCTATGAATCGTATGAGGAATATGAATGATAGATATAGGATTTAACCCTCCAATTCTAGGAGTGATATTATTGGCCTCTTGATTGAGTGAGACTATGAAATGCATGGCCATGCTGAAATATTGATTTGTTTAAATAGTCTACTCATTGATCAAGGAAACCGAGATTAAACGTTGAAGAGGATGACACTATACATGCCTCGAGTTTGATCTATAATATAAGGTTAAAGGGATTATATTACATGGAACATTATTCACGAAAGGTTTAATTGAATCACCAATTATTATTATTACTTGGGTAGCAATGATGTATTACTAGATGCCGCTCATTGTTTATAATTTTATTATTAGATAATAAAATTATTGCCAACGTAATAATAACCTAAAGGCTCACACACAAAGAACGTCAAAACGGAGATTTATTTAAATTACGAATTTAAATATATTATTGTTTATTCGAATTTAATTATTGAATTAATTAAGTGGGACTTGATTATTTATATTAGAATTCGGACTTAATAAGTATTATTATTATTCGAATTTAATTATTGAATTAATTAAGTGGGACTTGATTAGTTATATTAGAATTCAGATTTAATAATATTATAACCCAAAGTCATAATGGGTTTTGGAAATCACATGGATTAGGGTTAGGCCCAAAATCTCTCTCTCCCCTATATATACATAATGATGTATAGTATTAGGGTTTAAAATCATCAAATTTCGTTTCAGAGAAAAACCCTAGCTGCTCAACATCAAGAGAGGCTAGAGAAAGAGAGAGAGAGAGACAAACAATTCGGCTAGTACCGACTCCGGTGATCGTAGGACGATCGGGTGTTCGTGTGGACTTCTTTAGAGAGCAAATCTTTGCAACAAAGGACTGCTGTGATTCATCTTTCTGGACCTCCATTAAACAGCATATGAAAGCTTTGTTAAGGTACAGACTTCTTCACCATAATCATCCAACGTTATACATGGATCCTGCGATTGGGTTTCGATTTTTTTATTGTTTTTACGTTAATTCCGCTGCGTTTTCATGCCCGAAACCCTTCAATGGCATCAGAGCTATGTGTATAATGGGATGATTTGGTTATGTGTTTAACAGTTTTTCGATGTATGTAAACATATATATGATATGCCATGACTATATATTGATATATATATTTTATATGATTTTGAATATATGATATTCATGTGTTGTATAATCATGGGATGATTGTGTGTATTGCTGTATGTATATGATACATGTTTGTTCTTGTTATGGAAATCGTATTCGATACGAATTCTGAAACGGCTTCGGTAGATTTTCTGAAATCTGTGTCCAGTGTCCGATTTTCGTAAACGATATGTGTTTTCTGACTGGAATCATGTCACTGAGCAATACCGACATAGTCTGCTTCGCGTCTGTAAGACGTTTGACGACGTTACATACCCCGAAACGGCGATTTATTATTTTCTGAAATTTATTTGATTTTCTGAAATTTTGAAATTTATTATATATGATGATATGATATGTTTATATAATCTGAGATATATTACATGTGTTATGTGATAACATGGTGGATGGTTATGGCCTAAAGACCCATAGGATAGTGGTTTTGTTTTAAGGTTTTGGTTTCTAAATACGACTTGCATGTCGTTTATTCATTGTAATTGTTAATCTCGAATGTAACTCGAGTTCTTCTTGTAATTTCATTAGAATAGATTTATTTATTATTCAATGTAATTGTTCAATGGAGACTTGGAAGCAAGGAAGCTAGGAGGCAATCCAGATGATGGAGCAATGAAGAAGATAAAGACATGTAATAGTGTAGTATTTGAAACAACCATAGATTGACCTTGATAATTTCATTAGCTTGGAAATATCACATAGGATGGGGTCATAACCAAACACGTTTAATTTATGCACAATACATATATGTATATGAATGCATGTGTATATATGTATGTGTTTGAATGATGTATGTATTAGATACGACACCCATGCCATGTCTGCTTAAGAAAGATAAAATCTGTAACGATTCAAGATTTTAAAATTAACAAACGATCATGAGATTCTTGTGTTTATGAAATATGGATTTTTAAAACACGGAATTAAATATTGATTTTTGATATCTATAACTGGGATTTTCTGACAAAAACGGATATGCGTATTCGTAAGGCTGATGGGTTTTAAGTGTGACCACTGGTATCCTCCATCTACCTGGGAAATGAACAATTTAAGATGTCAATTTGAAATATTTGGTTCAAGGAAAAATTGAGGATCTCTTTATGATGTGATCATGATCTTTATAAATTTTCTAAACCCCTTAACAAAATATTAAGTTTTACTCGGATGCTTTCCAATGAATGAACACTCATCGAATCCTAGATCGATTAGGGGAAGGACTGTCAGTGACAGGGGACTCCTATCTATCGTGGTGAGATGCGACGAATATAAACGGTTATATTCGGCCGTTGTATCATTGGGTCTAACTTAACTGAGTCGTCATAATAAGATGAAAATAAACGGTTATATTCAACCATTATGAACTTAGAAGCATAGAGTTTGGTTAAAAGTCTATTAGTTAGATAAGATCAATCGTTGTTCACCAAACTATCCAAGAATTATATATGATATAATTGACAACTGTTGTCTACCTAAATAATCATTTTTAAGGACTTCCAGTGGTTGACTTAGGACATGATGAAATATGGATCTTGGCTCACTAGAAAGAATTATGGGATATACTTTCCAAATTAATAGTAAGGGCTATTAATTTGATAAAAATAGTGGGAGATATATTATGAATATATCATAATCATTTGAACATAATAAATAACTCAGACAATCTAATGTTTATTTTATGCATTTTAAACATTGTAGATATTTAAATGGCAAACAATACAAATACTTTCTCCGTACGAGCAACCCTTGAGAAGGACAAGCTGATAGGAACTAACTTCCTGGATTGGTATAGGAATTTGAGGATTGTCCTTAGGCAAGAGCGTAAGCTCCATGTCATTGAAATTCCTTCACCTGCTCCTCCTGCTGAGAATGCAACTCGCGTTCAGCAAAATGCTTATCAGAAGCATATTGATGATGTGAATGATATTGCATGTCTCATGCTGGCAACCATGAGTGTTGAGCTTCAAAAACAACATTAGCATATGGATGCTTATGAGATGATTGAACACCTTCAAAGAATGTTTGAGGGACAAGCTCGTCAAGAAAGGTTCGACACGAGCAAAGCACTGTATGCTTGTAAACAGGGAGAGCGTGAACCTGTTGAACCACATGTTCTGAAGATGATAGGTTATATTGAGTATCTTGATACTTTGGGTTTCCCGATTGGTTTGGAAGCTCAGATTGACTTAATCTTGCAATCTTTGAACCGCAACTATACTCATTTTGTTATGAACTACAATATGAATGAGATAGACAAAACACCCACTGAATTGTTGGCCATGTTACGAACTACTGAAACGAACATGAAAAGGCTGAACCTGCTGCCATGTTGATGGTAGATAACAAAGGTAAGGCTAATAGGAAAGGCAAATGGAAGGGAAAGAAGAAGATTGGATCTGCTTCTGGTCCCAAGCCAAAGGCTAATCCCAAACAGGCTTTAAAGCCTAAGGGTGTTGTTGCAAAGGGTGATTGTTAGGAATGATGAGTTTTGATGATAACAAATTACTTAGAATTTCAATAGGGGCTCAAAATTATTTTGTAACTGATCAATGGATATGACTTATAAATATCCATTGACTAGGAAACCAGTTATCAGTTGAAACTTGTTTGTCAACTGATAAACTGGATTGTAGCATTGATTTATGTTTCACTATCAATTGATTGTATTACCTCGATGGATGCAATGATGTAGTCAACTGATGTTATTGACTTCAAATTCTAGCTTCTCAACAGATGTGAAGAATGGCTGATCAATTGTAAATAATCTAAGTCAGAATTCTCACAAGTGAAGTGATCAACTGATGTTGAAGTCGATGGATGAAGACACTACTCAACGGATGAAAGTTATAAACTGATACAAGTCATCAATGGATAATTACAGTCAATGGATAAAGAACCATCAATGGATAAGGAGTCGATGGATAACTCAATTATCCATCGACACATCAACTGATCAACAGATATCCTATCCATCGATGGATAAGCAAAGGTGAATCAACTGATAAGCTTAACAATATTTATCAGTTGATTAAAGTTTCCCTATTTAGCTAAAAGCCAGATATTACGGGAACAGTGCAGAAACTGAATCATTGGAAGACAGTCCTGTCAGGACTGTGAAGACTTTCTAGGCAACACAGCATCCAAGGAATATCTTAAGACAAAAGACACTTCCAGAGCTAGTTAGTTCTACAAGGAAAGCTGTGAAAAGGAGCTAGTTTCTATTTTATGTAAACAGTATAAATTGTAATATTATATTGTTATCAGTCGATAGAGAACTAGAGAAGTAGTTTTTGTTTATATAAAAAGCAAAAACACAGTAGCAAAGTAAGCAGTTTTTAAGAAGAACTCAAGAAAAGCAAAGTAGAAAATCAGGCAGAACTTGTAATGCTTTTCTAAGTTCTACATTCAACTTTGTACGCAGCTTAGTATTTTTACTAAGATCAATTGAAAGCAAAAACTCACTAGTGGAAAAACAATCCACTAGTAATTTTTAATCTTGTTGTTTCTGTTTTCAACACTTTAGTTATCCAGTTCTTAGTTACATCAATCTTAATTAAACACTCTCTTTGTACAAACTTATTTCCGTAAGAAGTTGAATCAATTCTTAAGTTTGTATTCAACCCCCCCCCCCCTTCTCCAAACTTAGTGTACTTAAGGGCGAATAACAATTGGTATCAGAGCAAACTTTCAACAAACAGAAAGTCAAGATCTAAAAGTACATCAAGAATGGGTCAAAGAGAAACAGGAGTTAAGATTCCAGTTCTAGAGAAAGATGAATATTTTCCCTGGAAAGTAAAAATGCACTTGCATCTGCTATCTATTGATCCTTCCTATGTTCATTGCATAGAGAAAGGTCCACATGTGCCTATGAAAATAGTTACAAGTGTAAATGCAGACGGTACTCAAGCACCAGACAAACTCATTCCTAAATCTGTGAGTGAGTATACAGATGAAGATGAAAAGGAAGTACATAAGGACAAAAAGGCCATGAATATCTTGTTTAATGGTCTTGACAAGGACATGTTTGACAATGTCATCAGTTGTACAACCTCCAAAGAAGTCTGGGACACTCTTCAAACCCTCTGTGAAGGTACTGAGCAAGTAAGAAAGAACAAGATGCAACTCTTGATTCAAAAGTATGAGGCCTTTCACTTCAAGGGTGGTGAAACAATAAATGATACATATAGTAGGTTTCAAAAGCTGTTGAATGAGATTAAACTATATGGAAGAGTTTATGCTGTTGAGGACACCAACCTCAAATTCTTGAGGTCCCTACCCAAAGAATGGAAACCAATGACTGTCTCTATAAGGCAATCTCCTGACTTTAAAGATTATACCTTGGACAAGCTGTATGGCATCTTGAAAACCTATGAGTTGGAGCTACAGCAAGATGAGGAAATTGAGAAAAGTCAGAAGAGAGAAAAGTCCATTGCTTTGGTGGTCAAGGAAAAGCAAGTTGCAGAAATAGATGAAGATGCTGATTTCAAAGAAGGGAAGAAAGAAGGTCATGGCAATGGTGCAAATTGTTTTAGATATGATGAATCTTCTACTGGTAAAGGAAAAGAACTTTGTGACAGTGATGAGTCACTCATCAAAGATGAAATGGATGAAATAGATGAGCATTTAGCTTTTCTATCAAGAAAATTTTCTAAACTCAAGTTCAAAAGGAATCCAATGTAAAGGCCTGGATCACAGTTCAGGATAGACACTCAACAAGGCAAAAATCTTGTTGACAGAACTCAATTCAGATGCTTTAACTGTGGATTGGCTGGTCACTTTTCAAGTGAATGCAGAAAGCCCAAAGTTGAAAAGAGGTCAAAGTCTAGTGATGGTATTGACTATAAGAAGAAGTACTTTGACTTGCTCAAACAAAGAGAGAAGGCTTTTGTGACAGAAGAAAAGGACTGGGCTGCTGAGGAGGATTCTGAAGAAGAAGAAGAACACATCAATCTTGCACTAATGGCCAATCAAGATGACCAGGAAGCTAGTTCATCTAGCAATCAGGGAAAAAGAAGAAATCTTTGGTATTTGGACAGTGGGTGTTCAAGACACATGACTGGAGATAAATCCCTGCTCACAAAGTTTGAGGAGAAAGCTGGCCCTGGAGTAACTTTTGGAGATGACAGCAAAGGGCACACCATGGGATATGGCTTGATTTCGAAAGAGAATGTCATCATTGAACCTGTTGCATTAGTTGATGGCTTAAGACATAACTTGTTAAGCATAAGTCAACTATGTGACAATGGAAATAAAGTCTGTTTCACAACAGAAGCATGCATAATTTCCAACAAGGTAGATGGAAGCCTGGTCATGACTGGGAATAGAAAAGGGAATGTGTACATAGCTGACTTCAACTCAACAAATGCAGAATCAATGACTTGTCTTCTCTCTAAGGCAAGTACAAATGAAAGTTGGCTGTGGCATAAGAAATTAGCTCACTTGAATTTCAAAGCCATGAATCTCTTGGTTAAGAAAAATCAAGTGAGAGGCTTACCACAAATGGAATTTGTCAAGGATGGACTTTGTGATGCTTGTCAGAAAGGAAAACAGAGGAAGGCATCATTTAAGTCGAAATTGGAATCTTCAATTGAAAAGCCACTTGAGTTATTACATATGGATTTGTTTGGTCCTGTAAATATCATGTCTATTGCAAAGAAGAAGTATGCTCTAGTCATTGTGGATGATTTTTCAAGATTCTCATGGACTTATTTTCTACATTCAAAGGATGAAGCTAGTCATCTCATCATCAAGCACATAAGAGAAAATGAAAAAAATCTTGAATTGGATGTAAAGAAGATAAGGAGTGACAATGGAACAGAATTCAAAAATTCCACAATAAAAGAGTTCTGTGAATCAAAAGGAATCATACACACATTCTCTGCACCCAGAACACCTCAACAAAATGGGGTAGTTGAAAGGAAAAATAGGACATTGATTGAAGCTGCTAGAACCATGTTGGAAGATGCCAAACTTCTAACATACTTCTGGGCTGAGGCCATAAACACAGCATGTTTTACTCAAAACATCTCCCTAGTAAATAAAGCTCAAGGGAAGACTCCTTATCAATTGATCAAGAAAGACAAAAAGCCAAAGGTGGGATTTCTTCATGTCTTTGGCTGCAAGTGCTATGTACTAAGAAATCAAGGTGAAAATCTAGGAAAATTTGAAGCCAAGGCTGATGAAGCTATATTTGTTGGGTATGCACTATCAGGCGTAGCCTATAGAATCTACAATCTCAGACTACACATTATTATGGAATCTGTACATGTAGTATTTGATGATAAAAAGATTCAAGGCTTGTTTGATGAAGGAAATCATGACACACTGCATTTTGAGAATGAATCAAATGATGTAAATGATGATGAAGAGGCAGAAATTATAAAACCTCAAGTGTTCAGAAACCCAATATCAGTTGATGTTATTGCATCAATGGATAATTTATCAGTTGACAGACATCCATCAACTGATAATGCATCAACTGATAACTCCTCAACGGATAATCAACAATCTACATCTAGGGTATCCACTTCAGGGGGAGGGTTTCAGAATCAATCTACAAATTCAGATCACTTTGAGTTCAATACAAATGATAATGAAGCTTCATCATCAAGGCAAAATTTGTATCCTCAAAGAAAATGGACAAGAAGCCATCCATTTGAACTAATTATTGGAAATGCAGAAGATGGTGTCAAGACAAGAAGTGCTACTCAAAATGAGTGTCTGTATAGCAGTTTTCTGTCTCAAGAAGAACCCAAAAGAATTGAAGAGGCTCTCATGGATCCTGATTGGGTTTTGGCTATGCAAGAAGAACTGAATCAGTTTGAAAGAAATAAGGTATGGAAGCTGGTGCCCAGACCAAAAGATAGATCAGTAATTGGTACAAAATGGGTATTCAGAAACAAAATGGATGAAACTGGTATTGTGACTAGGAACAAAGCAAGGCTTGTAGTAAAGGGTTATTCACAAGAAGAAGGAATTGATTTTGATGAAACTTTTGCACCAGTTTCAAGGTTAGAAGCAATTAGAATCTTTCTGGCCTATGCTGCACATGCTAATTTCAAAGTCTACCAGATGGATGTGAAAAGTGCATTTTTGAATGGAGTACTAGAAGAGGAAGTCTATGTGGAACAACCTCCTGGCTTTGAAGATCCAAAATTTCCTAACTTTGTCTACTTTTTACTCAAAGCACTTTATGGCTTGAAGCAAGCACCAAGAGCCTGGTATGACACTTTATCTCAGTTTCTCATTGAGAATCATTTCACAAGAGGTACTGTTGATAAAACTCTATTCAGTAGAAATGTTAATGGCTCTATCATTCTTGTACAAATTTATGTGGATGACATTATATTTGGATCAACAAATGAGAAACTTTGCAAGAAGTTTGCCAAACTAATGCAGAGTAAATATGAAATGAGCATGATGGGAGAGCTTACCTACTTTCTTGGGTTACAAGTCAAACAGGTTAAGGATGGTATTTTTATAAATCAAACAAAGTACATTCATGATTTGTTAAAGAAATTTGAGTTAAGTGAATGTTCTTCTGCAAAAACTCCCATGGCCACTGCCACTAAACTTGAATTAAATACCAAAGAAGCTAAGGTGGATATTTCAAGTTATAGAGGCATGGTAGGCTCACTTTTATATTTAACTGCTAGTAGGCCAGATATAATGTTCTCTACATGCTTATGTGCTAGATTTCAGGCTGATCCTAGAGAATCTCATTTAGTAGCTATTAAAAGAATTTTCAGATATCTTAAGGGTACATCAAATTTAGGTATTTGGTATCCTAGAGATTCTGGTTTTAATCTAATAGGCTACTCAGATGCAGATTATGCAGGTTGCAAAATAGACAGGAAAAGTACTACAGGCACCTGTCAATTTCTGGGAAACAAACTTGTGTCATGGTTTAGCAAAAAGCAACACTCAGTATC
This sequence comes from Oenanthe sinensis, assembly GCA_028671895.1. Taxonomy (NCBI): domain Eukaryota; kingdom Viridiplantae; phylum Streptophyta; class Magnoliopsida; order Apiales; family Apiaceae; genus Oenanthe; species Oenanthe sinensis. The sequence continues at coordinate 16,874,623 of CM053804.1, read as the reverse complement.
AACTTCAACTGCAGAAGCTGAGTACATTGCTGCTGGAAGTTGCTGTGCACAAATTTTATGGATGAGGAATCAACAATTTGACTATGGGTTCAACTTGAACAAAATTCCCATCTTCTGTGACAATACAAGTGCCATTGCAATAACAGAAAATCCTGTGCAACATTCCAGAACCAAACACATTGACATAAGGTATCATTTCATTAGGGAACATGTAATGAATGGTACAGTTAAATTACATTTTGTCCCTAGTGAACAACAACTTGCAGACATATTTACCAAACCTCTAGATGAATCTACTTTTAATAGATTAGTCTGTGAGTTAGGTATGCTTAATTATGCTCATGCTTAAAATGTCTGTCAAGTTTTGTAGCCATTGTTCACAATTATCAATGGATATTTATCTATCGACAGATAATTACCTAAGTAATTGTTTATCGACGGATAAATCCCTTCTTATTTGATCAACAGATAAATGTTATTCCTATCGATGGATATTTATCTATCGACAGTTAATTATCTTGGTAGTTAGTGATCGATCGATAAATGATTAATTCTCTATTTTTATCCGTCGATAGTAATAGAATTTCTACAGTTTTATTCATCCGTTGATCAGATTATAGCCGTTGGAGAATTACCATCAAGGGTAATAAATTACAGTCTTTTATACATCAACGGTTATCTGCCTAATTAAAAAGTCCTTTCAAGTCTTTTTAATACTAGAAAATATAAATAGCAGTTACAATTAAAAATTCATTCTTACCTGCTATTTTTTTTCTAAACTATTCATCTCTGTCTCTCTCTCTCAAGCTAATTTTATCTAATTCTCACAAGCTCTCACAAATTCTTTCAAGTTCACTTTAATTTCTTGAATATCAACTGAAAGAATGGCACCACAAAAGAAGATCGTCTCTTCCACTGGGTTCACCTATGAACAGAACAACTTCACGGCATGTCTAACGGTGAATGATGCTCCTGTGGACTTTCATCCATTGATGCGATTCCTAGGAGATTGCAAAGTTTCCAAAGCTCTCAGCGAAGCACCAACAATCGTGTGTTCCTTTGTTGAAGAACTATGGACCTCTGCAGAGATTTCACCAGATGGGAAGGTAATTTCTTATTCTTGCAAAGGTAATACCTATACAATTACTAGTACTTCATTATCTGAATGTTTAGGGTTGCCTGCAAATAATTGTGACAAGCCCCCAACTGAAGAAGAAATTAGGGACATGTTAGAATCCGTTAATTATGCAAATGCTGAAACTGGATTAGGAGAAGTTGTTAGGAAGAATCTTAGGAAAGAATGGAGTTATTTCTTTGATGCCATAATTAAAGTATTTTCTGGAAAAATAAGTAATTTTGATGCAATTACAATCAGTATGCAAGAAATTGCTTATTCTGTCCTATTTGATAAATATTTTGATTTTGGCACATTACTCCTAAATGAATTAACTTTCAAGTTAGGACTCAAGTCATCTAGGAAACATAATATCTACTTTGCAAGATTTTTCATGATGATTATTAATACCTCTGTTGGAGAGTATGAAATAAGTGCAGATATGGAGTCCTTGGAGCCATGGATGCAAACCAAGAGGGTCTTCAAGGATCTTGTGAGAATCAACTTACACCCTAAGTTGTGCCTCATTTATCCTCCTCTTGTGCAGGTATATCTTCAAAATCTCAATCTTTTACATTCTTCTTCAAAATCTCAAATTTCTTTGCCTTCTACAACAATGGAGGGAGATGGAAATGCCCTCATTCCTCTTACCCAAGTTGCACAACCTTCAAAACACAAGTCTAATCAAACCACCTCAGTAGTTTCTCAAAAGACTACTGTTGTAAGATCTAAGAAAAGAAAAACCACTGAGGGGAGAGTGAAGGTGGTTGATAAGGGTGAGGGAACTGGCCAACATCAAGAAAGCCAGAAGGATAAGGTGAGTGAGATTGAGAGGAACCAGCCTGCCACCAGTCCAATCTCCCAACAGATTGAGGCTGTAGTAAAGGACTTGAACACATCCCTAGTTGCATCTTCTCAAAAAGATGTAACTATTGAAAAGAGGTCTCAACCAGGACCATCAGATGGGGGTAAGGGTCACCGAATAATACAACCATACAAAAGAAGAAAGAAGGTTACAAATACTGCACAGGGCATACACACACTTGCAAAGCCAAATGAAAATTTGGTGGAGCCTTCAGTTTCTTCTTTTGATGTGTCTCAGAATCTTCCTGAGGCACAGCCCCATTCTTTATCTGAATCTTCTCCTCAATCTCCCTCAAAAACTATTTCTTCAGAAACAGTGTTGATTGACAACTTCATTGTTTCAAATTCACCCTCTTTGCAACTCAGGGTGGAGCCAACACTCTCACCTGCATCACCAAATAAGGTTAACACCTTGGTTGATCAGGCAAATACTGTTATTTCTCTCCAGTCAATGGATATTATGCAATCAACTGATAACTTCCAACATCCATTGACTAGTTCACCTTCATCGATGGATATCCTTACATCCATCGACGCGCTCCCATCAACGGATATTCATCCATCGATGGATACTTCTTATCCATCGATTGATCCCTTAATGACAATTCATGAATCATCCATTGAAACACTTCAGGTGGCCAATACTCTATTAGGATTGAGTGGAGTGGGTGAGGTGTGTGAGAGGCAAGGTTTGCATACCTTGGCAAAAGGAGAGTGTGTGAATGAGGGGCCCTCAAATTCTTCTGAGGTGGCAAAAGGAGAGGGTGTGAGAAAAGAGAGTCCCACCTTAGCAGGTGATGAAAAAGGAGAGGAAAGTAAGGGAGAGGTGAGAATCCAGGATGAGATCCTGATGCAAGAAAATAGAGAAGAGAGTGAGAGAGAAAAGAATAGAGAGAAACCAATTTCACCATCTCATGAAGCATCAACTTCTAAAACTGAGCAGTTTGAAGCAGGACTCACCCAGGAGTTGGGGCTGGAGTCAGGGGGAGCTGTAGACTATGAAGTCCCTGCAGGAGGTTGAGAAGTCAACATGGAGGTGGAGGATGAAATTGATGTAAATCTTGATGCTTCAACATTTCAACATGAAGATCCTCATTATCAAGAACTAGCAGCATCATCTAATCAAATAGCTGAGCAAATGCTGGGTTTAGTGCAGACAGAAGAGCAATTCAGGAGTGGGAAAGAGTTTTTGGCCAGTCAACCTGATGATATATCCCACATGAATCCTGAAGATTTTGATGATAATTCTGATGATGAACTTCTAGATCCACAAGTGGCTAGTGATGAAACTAATTTGGCTGAAACAGAAAGGGCCATCATTTCTCTTTACAGAAAGTCCATGGCTGAAGTAGATGTAGTGGATCCCCTGCACAGGAGAATTCTGCACTTTTACAGGGATAATTTGAAGATCCAGAAAATGCATGTCACAAGCTCCAAGTATGAATTGAAGAAAATAAGAGAAGACATTGACAGCTCAAGGATGCATTTTGACACCACCATTGACTCCAGACTCAGCCTCACAATGCTGACTAGAATCAAGCAAAGGTTGGACACTGAGTTTTCAGCAAAGGACAAGGTAATGGAATTGGAGAAAAGAGTAACCTCCATGGAACTTAACATGCAGCAAATTTTGAAGAATCAAGTCACTCAAATCAATCTTCTGGGTAAACTCTTAGAGACTCCCTTACTCTCTCAGTCAGTAGCACAAGTGCCAGTTGCTGATAACAAAAAGGGGGAGAAGCAAGAAGCTGATGCATTGGAGAAAGCAAGTGGTACTGAAGCTGTGGTAAAGACTACAGATCCCAAGAAGGAGTTGGCTCAAGACATAGTAAGGAAATTTGATGCAATTGCTGCAAGTGCTAGCAAATTCAAGGAAACAAGTTCCAGTAGCTCACAACCTGGTGACAGGAAAGGAAAGGGAAAACTAATTGAAGATGATAAAAAGAAAGCTGTCACAGGTGGAGGGGAAAGTGAAAAATTGTTGAGCAAAGCCATAGTAGTTGGCATAAGAGAAAAGAAGCAACAAGAAAGAAGACAAGAAGAATTAGCCATTCAATTGCAAAGGGAATATGATGAAGAGGATATGCTAATAAGAGAAGCCAGAAGAAAAGAAGGTGAAAGGAGGCCAAGGATGAAGCAAAGAGCAAACAAGCCCAAAGATGCACCAAAATCATCTGGAGATAAAAGACCATTAGCTGATGAAGACAAAAAAGACAAGGAGAAGAAGCCAAAACAAGTCAAGACTGAAGGTCAAGCTTCTGGGAGTAATCAAGCCAAAGAAATAGAGGTGTTCAAACACAAATCTGAAAACTTTGTGCCAATTAAAGCTGAGGGAATGATTGCAGCAAAAGGGCAAAGGAAGAAAGATGTTGATCTTCTTCAGATTGAGTATGAAGATGGATCACACTTAACCTTCACATTCAACCAAGTATTGGATCAAGGATATGGCATCTTGAGGAAAATCTACACTATGCTCAACAGGAAGTATTATCTAACTGAAGAGCTAGGAAAGGCCATCCTTGAAAGAATGAAGAAGATAAGGGAGGCACCTGTTCAAGAAGAAAGGGATGATAGAATAAAGATCTGGAATCCTGAAGGAAGAAAAGTGCTTCATGAGCCCTTCTACTTGATGATATATAAGGACAGGGAAGGCAGAGAAAAATGCATTGATATTTGTCAAGAAATAGACAAACTGCCAAATCTGGAATTAAATCATCTGGCAAGTCAATTGGACTACAGGATTGAAGATGAGAAGATATTGAAGGGAACCCTCTACAGAAAGATGAAGGAGAATGAAGACAAGATGAATGAGTCAAGGGGAAGAAGGAGAAGATAGGAGATTCAACCTAAATCATCAAAATTATCAAAATTCATCCTTGTCTGGTATCTGATTACTCTGTCTCAAACTTTACTTATTAATATTGTAATTCTTGCTAAGAATGAAAATGTTCAGGAGTTTTGTTATCATCAACAGAAAATTTATGCATATTTTAAATATTCATAAATAGGGGGAGATTGTTATGAATTATGAGTTTTGATGATAACAAATTACTTAGAATTTCAATAGGGGCTCAAAATTATTTTGTAACTGATCAATGGATATGACTTATAAATATCCATTGACTAGGAAACCAGTTATCAGTTGAAACTTGTTTGTCAACTGATAAACTGGATTGTAGCATTGATTTATGTTTCACTATCAATTGATTGTATTACCTCGATGGATGCAATGATGTAGTCAACTGATGTTATTGACTTCAAATTCTAGCTTCTCAACAGATGTGAAGAATGGCTGATCAATTGTAAATATTCTAAGTCAGAATTCTCACAAGTGAAGTGATCAACTGATGTTGAAGTCGATGGATGAAGACAATACTCAACGGATGAAAGCTATCAACTGATACAAGTCATCAATGGATAATTACAGTCAACGGATAAAGAACCATCAATGGATAAGGAGTCGATGGATAACTCAATTATCCATCGACACATCAACTGATCAACAGATATCCTATCCATCGATGGATAAGCAAAGGTGAATCAACTGATAAGCTTAACAGCATTTATCAGTTGATTAAAGTTTCCCTATTCAGCTAAAAGCCAGATATTACGGGAACAGTGCAGAAACTGAATCATTGGAAGACAGTCCTGTCAGGACTGTGAAGACTTTCTAGGCAACACAGCATCCAAGGAATATCTTAAGACAAAAGACACTTCCAGAGCTAGTTAGTTCTACAAGGAAAGCTGTGAAAAGGAGCTAGTTTCTATTTTTATGTAAACAGTATAAATTGTAATATTATATTGTTATCAGTCGATAGAGAACTAGAGAAGTAGTTTTTGTTTATATAAAAAGCAAAAACACAGTAGCAAAGTAAGCAGTTTTTAAGAAGAACTCAAGAAAAGCAAAGTAGAAAATCAGGCAGAACTTGTAATGCTTTTCTAAGTTCTACATTCAACTTTGTACGCAGCTTAGTATTTTTACTAAGATCAATTGAAAGCAAAAACTCACTAGTGGAAAAACAATCCACTAGTAATTTTTAATCTTGTTGTTTCTGTTTTTAACACTTTAGTTATCCAGTTCTTAGTTACATCAATCTTAATTAAACACTCTCTTTGTACAAACTTATTTCCGCAAGAAGTTGAATCAATTCTTAAGTTTGTATTCAACCCCCCCTTCTCCAAACTTAGTGTACTTAAGGGCGAATAACAGTGATTGTCACTACTATGGTAAACCAGGTCATTGGAAGAGAAACTGTTATGCTTATTTGGAGGATCTGAAGAAGAAGAAGGCTGGTCAAGCTTCTGATTTAGGTATTTATGTTATAGAGGTCAATTTGTCAACTTCTACATCATGGGTATTGGATACTGGATGTGGTTCTCACACTTGTATAAATGTACATGAACTACAAAGGAGTAGGACTTTGGCTAAAGGAGAGGTCGACCTACGAGTTGGCAATGGAGCAAAGGTTGCTGTTTTAGCTGTAGGGACTTATTATTTATCATTGCCCACTGGGCTTATTTTAGAACTTGAGAACTGTTTTTACGTGCCTGCAATTTGCAGAAACATTATTTCGGTTTCTTGTTTAGACAAGAAAGGTTTTGCATTTTAATTCAGAACAATAGTTGTTCCTTTTCTTTGAATAATGTTACCTATGAGGTTGCACGTTTATTTAACAGTTTATATGTTCTTGATTTAGACACTCCTATCTATAATGTGAATAACAAACGTCTTAAAATAAATGACTCAAATTAAACATACCTCTGGCACTGTCGTTTAGGCCATATAAATGTTAAGCGCATTTCCAAGTTACATAAGGATGGATACTTGGATAAGTTTGACTTTGAATCATACGAAGCATGCGAACCTTGTCTCATTGGAAAAATGACTAAATCTCCTTTTACTGGACAAGGTGAAAGGGCCACTGAACGATTAGAACTTATACATAGTGATGTATGTGGTCCTATACGTACTATGACAAGAGGTGGCTTTTACTACTTTATCACGTTTACTGATAATTTCAGTAGATATGTGTATCTTATGAAGAACAAATCCGATTCTTTTGAAAAGTTCAAAGAAACAAAGCTGAAGTAGAAAAGCAAACTGGCGGAAGTATTAAGACTCTACGATCGTGGAGGTGAATACTTAAGCCATGAATTTAAGAGTTTATTAAAAGAGTGTGGTATTGTATCACAACTCACTCCTCCTGGAACACCACAATGGAATGGAGTTTCTGAAAGGAGGAATCGTACTTTGTTGGACATGGTACGATCGATGATGAGTCATACAGATCTTCCAATTAGTTTATGGGGCTACGCCCTGGAGACGGCTTCTTATACACTTAACCGAGTTCCTACTAAAACGGTTCAGAAGACTCCATATGAGATATGGACTAAGAAACATCATAGCATGTCATTTATGAAAATATGGGGATGTGAAGCGTTTGTGAAACGTTTAACTTCTGACAAGCTAGGACCTAAATCAGACAAATATAATTTTGTGGGATACCCAATTGAAACAAAGGGTTATTCATTCTATAATCCTTCCGAGAACAAAGTGTTTGTTGCTCGAACTACAGTTTTTCTTGAAAGAGAAATGCTTTCGAAGAAAAACAGTGGGAGGATAATAGATCTCGATGAAGTTCGAGGCCCATAAGATAACATTGAACCAATGGAGGAACTTTAACAGGATGTACATGACCACAACACTGCTCAAGAAACACAGGTTATTCGTAGGTCTAGTAGGATTCGCCATGAGCCTGAGAGATATTATGGATTTCTCTTAACTCAAGATGGTGATGTGATGCTTATCGACGAAGGTGAGCCTCTCATCTACTAAGATGCTATGAACACTCCAGAATCCAAGAGATGGCTGGATGCCATGAAATCTGAGATGGAATCCATGTATACTAATCAAGTATGGACTTTGGTTAATCCACCTAAAGGGGTAAAACCTATAGGGTGCAAGTGGGTTTTCAAGAAGAAGACTGACATGGATGGTAATGTACAGACCTATAAGGCACGATTGGTGGTAAAAGGTTTCAAGCAAATTCATGGTATTGACTATGATGAGACTTTTTCACCAGCTGTTATGGTCAAGTCAATCAGGATTTTGCTTGCTATAGCTGCTTAATATGTTTATGAAATCTGGCAGATGGATGTCAAAACCGCTTTCTTAAATGGGAGCCTTGAAGAAGATATGGATGTGTATATGACACAGCCTGAAGGTTTTGTTGATCCAAAGAATGCTGTAAAGGTATGTAAGCTGCGTTGATCCATTTATGGATTGAAACAAGCCTCAAGGAGATGGAACATTCGTTTTGATGAAACTGTCAAAGAGTTTGGGTTTATTCAAAATGAAGATGAACCATGTGTTTACAAGAAGGTAAGTGGGAGCAATGTGGCATTCCTATAATTATATGTTGATGATATATTAATAATAGGGAATGACATTCCTTCTTTACAGGCTTTTAAGACTTGGTTGAGTAAGAATTTCTCAATGAAAGACTTAGGCGAACCGACCTATATTTTAGGTATCAAGATCTATAGAGATAGATCAAGAAGAATGATCGGCCTAAGTCAGAGTAGATACTAGTCTAATCCAGGTGAAGGTCACTGGACAGCAGTCAAGAATATTCTTAAGTACTTGAAGAGGACTAAAGATTAATTCTTGGTATATGGAGGAGAAGATAAGCTGGTAGTAAAAGGTTACACCGACGCTAGTTTCTAGACAGACAAGGATGATTCGATTTCTCAGTCTGGATTTGTGTTTTGTCTAAATGGAGATGTTGTATGCTGGAATGGTTCACAGCTGAGACAGTTGTTGGTTCTACAATAGAGCCTGAGTATATTGATGCTTGCGAAGCAGCCAAGGAGGCTGTTTGGGGATGTACTTAGGAGATATCACCTAATTAATAAGATTAATAATCGAGGGGATATACATATATGTAAAGTGCATACAAATGATAACATTGCAGATCCACTGACTAAGGCTTTGTCGCAGCAGAAGCACGAAGGTCATACTAGTTCCATGGGTATTAGATACATGAGAGATTGGCTCTGGTGCAAGTGGGAGATTGTTAGTATTGGTGTCCTAGAGACAATACTTTTAATGTTTTATTGAAAACAATTAAGGATTATGTTTTATGTGATTATTTAATTATTATTTATTATGTCTTTATTTACTGCGTTATAAATTGAAAGGATAATAAATGTCCTTGGAATATTAATATGTAATATATATCTTTAAGTATGTGACTTAAAAATGAGATTATATGAATAGTATTTTATTCCTAAAATTCCCTAGTCAAGTATTATTATTTAAGGACAATAATAATGCAATAAGACTAGTTGTTTGTTGACGGATGACCACATCTCATTGGTCATAGGTATGGTGATACTAAAGTCAAGAACATAAGTGTATGTATCAATACATGACACTGGAAAGACCCGCCGTGAGATTCTACATGTTAATAAGTGTCATAAGAAATCTCACTGTGATAATGATGTGATGATCCTCTGACTTGAAATTATTATATTTCTATACGAGAATTAATATACTTTGATTACACTCAAAGTTACCTTTAACCGGATAATGATAAAGGTGTACATTGGGTATGCTATGAATCGTATGAGGAATATGAATGATAGATATATGATTTAACCCTCCAATTCTAGGAGTGATATTATTGGCCTCTTGATTGAGTGAGACTATGAAATGCATGGCCATGCTGAAATATTGATTTGTTTAAATAGTCTACTCATTGATCAAGGAAACCGAGATTAAACGTTGAAGAGGATGACACTATACATGCCTCGAGTTTGATCTATAATATAAGGTTAAAGGGATTATATTACATGGAACATTATTCACGAAAGGTTTTATTGAATCACCAATTATTATTATTACTTGGGTAGCAATGATGCATTACTAGATGCCGCTCATTGTTTATAATTTTATTATTAGATAATAAAATTATTACCGTAATAATAACCTAAAGGGTCACACACAAAGAACGTCAAAACGGAGATTTATTTAAATTACGAATTTAAATATATTATTGTTTATTCGAATTTAATTATTGAATTAATTAAGTGGGACTTGATTAATTATATTAGAATTCGGATTTAATAAGTATTATTATTATTCGAATTTAATTATTGAATTAATTAAGTGGGACTTGATTAATTATATTAGAATTCAGATTTAATAATAATAATAACCCAAAGTCATAATGGGTTTTGGAAACCACATGGATTAGGGTTAGGTCCAAAATCTCTCTCTCCCATATATATACATAATGATGTATAGTATTAGGGTTTAAAATCATCAAATTTCGTTTTAGATAAAAACCCTAGCTGCTCAACATCAAGAGAGGCTAGAGAAAGAGAGAGAGAGAGACAAACAATTCGGCTAGTACCGACTCCGGTGATCGTAGGACGATCGGGCGTTCGTGTGGACTTTTTTAGAGAGAAAATCTTTGCAACAAAGGACTGCTGTGATTCATCTTTCTGGACCTCCATTAAACAGCATATGAAAGCTTTGTTAAGGTACAGACTTCTTCACCATAATCATCCAACGTTATACATGGATCCTGCGATTGGGTTTCAATTTTTTTATTGTTTTTACGTTAATTCCGCTGCGTTTTCATGCTCGAAACCCTTCATAAAGGACTTGTGAATTTCTATTCAACTATTTTCTCGAGCTTACGTATATCATTTATAATTGTTCTGAGTATAATTGCAATATGCTTGAGTGACAATTATTATATATAGCATAGGAAGTTAGATGATAATATTCAATCTTATGAATATTTTAGTATTTAGCGAAATTATTTTATATTATTAAAATTATGGATTGAAGCAATTCAATGTTTATGAGTTTCATAATTTTGATTTGATAAAATATTAGAAGCATAATTTCTTGCATTTTGAAATTATTGATAAATATCAAGTAATGATATTTTGTTAATATTTTCGTGCAATTAATTATGATATTTTTAATATTAGTGATAATACAATTTGTTTATCTGAAATCACTAATAATAAAAATATGTCTTATTGCTTATTGTTCTACTGAATGATTGCCATGCCTATTTGATTTATATATATGCATGTTATTGGTAATTATTTAGTTCAATATAAGTATTTAATTTATTTTGATTTATTTAAATTATGATGATATAAAACAATTCAGTGATATATTGGTTTCGTGATTTAAGTAAATTAAAATAAATTTGCAGCATAATTATTCGTAGTATAAATATTCTCTTTTATTACTTTGTGATAATTGATTAATATTTTATTATAAAATAATTGTGATATATTGATACTAATGGATTTGCTTAGTCTTTATTCTAAGTAAAAATTGGTTTTTGAAGAAGTCGTTAATATTAGTGTATTTAGTTTTCTCTTTTTGATTGAATTTTAAACTTGAATGTATTAAAAAGAATTTCTTGTCTTATTCTTTTTCAAAACATTTTATTCAAAGATACATTCATTTCTCTATCAGTTTTAAAGAAGAAAACATTAAAACTTCTCTTTTGAAAATCTTTTGATTTACAGCCCTACTTTGATTTCTAAATCCTAGGGTGTGAATCAAACTTTTCTTGAGGATAATCTTTCTCTAAATCTCTAAATCTTTGATCCTCTCTCAAAAGCTGTTTTTAAAAGTTTTATCTTTAAAACCTTTTTCTATCCTAAGTTTTCCTTTTATAGTGGCAGAAACTTTGTGACTGCTATTTTTGTTTTCTCAGTTACATAAGTAGAAGGGGGGTTGAATACTTGTGTGTCTTTTCTGCCTGATTTAAAACCAACTCGATATGAATTAAGAACAAAGATCAAACACAAAGATATGAATAAGTACTGTTTGTATTATTAATGATTAAATACTAAACTCTCCTAGGATGTACACAAACCCTAACAGCTTCTCTGTGTTTATCACAGCAACTCTCTCTATTTCTATGCATTCACAAAATTTCACTCAGACAAATTTTGCTTCGATTTTTCCACTCTTTTACAATTAGGTTACATAAACTTTATATAGAGAGCTACCTATCAACTAATAATAGAAAGATAAATTACAATAGGAATATAATTCCTAATTATTAGTTGACAGTTTCCTTCTAGAATTCTCTTTCTTTCCCATAGCATATCTGCAATATATTTATCTTGATCTTCGAAGACTTTCCATTCATGTGATCTTTTTCCAAATTTAACTTTAACTGTATAGACTCTGAAACCTTCAGACTCTGATGATCTTCAGACTCTGATCATATGTAGACTCTAATAGATCATAGACTCTGATAGTCTATAGACTCTGATCACCTTCCAGACTCTGATCTTCATGCAGACTCTAGTTTCACTTTTACAGAAATTCTTCTAAGTACAAGTGACATGAATGTTGACTATCTAGACTCTGATTATACATTTCAGAGACTAGAAAGACTTATTACAAATAAACTAATCTAGACCGTGTTCTAGTATTTTGTACATCATCAAATGAATATATTCCTAACAATCTCCCCTATTTATGCTTTATAAAATGTAAACATAAATTCAGGTTTGATGATGTCAAAACTAAAGAATAAAACTATCAATCTAGAACAGTATAAAAGAATTTTAAAGGAAAAATAATTATTTCTCATTTAATCTTCTCAAAGGCTGGATTGTTCTTCAAAAATGAATTCAGCATATTTTCCTCCACAATTGCCAGAGCTTCACCAACAAATTTCTTCAACTTCTTCATTTCTTCACTTGAGCATTTGATTTGACAGTAAGCTGTTGTCAGATCATTTGCACTGCTTTCTTGATCTTTTAAGTCCTTCAACATTAGAACACTAACTTTCCCACTCATAGGCTGAAACCCAAAGTAATGACCTACACCTTCTTGAAATTTAATCTGTTTTTCTTCCAATGGAATGACTTGATCATTTCCCTCAGTATCAATATATTTTAAAGAGAATTTGCCCATTTATCGATTTGTCTGTCTGTGCAAAGTCATCTTTCTGTCAATCTCTTTGAACCATTTGTGAGTGATAGCCTCTTTACTCTTATTTACTTCATATGCAATCTGTAAGAGAAATCTAATGTACTGTAATTCCTCAGCCTGTTTGAAAAAGATAAAATTTGATTGGCTAATCCATCTTACACTTCCACCTTCTAAGAAATATACCAGCATCTCATTCTTCACTTTTTCTATGCCTCTCTGTCCTTCTTGCATCTTTCTTTCATAGACATTATAAACAATTTGAGCAGACATCACCTTGTTTAAATGCTTCTGTGTGATCTTCTCAAACTGCCTATCTATCAAGGATTGAGGATCCCTGGTTAGAGTAGATGTTCTGTCAATGTCAGATTCTTCAAAACCTCCAAGTCCTATATTCTTTTTAGCTCTAAGTTGCAGATTTGATTGACTGTATTTCCAGTATGAAGGTTCTTGAGTTTGATCAGAGTTTGACTTCTTTCTTTGCTTATCAGAGTCTGACTTAGACTCTGATTTCCCATGTCTAGTTCGTGACTGATGTGTTTGACTTTTTGCTACTCCAGATTGCTTTTGTTGCACATCATCAAGACCCCTAGGACCATGAGAACTATCACCAGTTTCATCATCATCACCATCTCTCCTCCTTTTAACTCCTTTGATTTATCTTTGCAACCATCATCCTTATTTCTTCTAGAGGATTCACCTTTCTTCTCCCCCTTTTCGACATCATCATTACTGGTGACAGCCAAAAGAATCTGTTCAAGAACTGTGGAGATATTGGCATGTGCTGCAATGACCGAATCAACCTTGGTGGTTAAATTAGAGACTATGGATTGGAGAGAAGCTTGAGTAGAAGTGATATCAGCTAGAGCATCCTTGAAGGCGACCTATTTGGATAATTAAAGGGAGTGAATTCTGTCAAATTTGGTACTGAGCAGAGAAGTAGTATTATCAACACCAGTGAGTTTGGTGGTAATATGAGAAATGTCTTTGACCACATTAGACAACTGCTTAGCAACAGTCTTTGGCTCAGCTTTAACATCCCCATCCAGAGCTTGATCCTCTTCACTAGGGCAGTGACCATGTTCCTGGAGATAAGATTTTTTCTGAAAAGCTTTCAGTCTCTCAGACTGATGAATAGCCAGAACACATGCAAAAGAATCTTTATCAGTGAAGCCTCTTTTCTGTGCAGACTCCCAAGACTGAGGAAACACCTGATCAAAATAGACAAAAGAAGGGTGAACTTCATCATTATCTTCAGAAGTGCACTCCTCAGCAACAGGCTCAAGCTTTGTAGTTGGAGGTGTAGACTCTGGTGATGTAGTATGAAACTGCAAACGGAACTATAGACCCTGACTCCTCCTGAGAGTGATCAGAGACTGTAGACTCTGGAAGTCTAGCCCTTATAGGCATGATCAAAAGTGGTTCTTCTGACTTCAATTTTGCAGCCTTAGTTAAAATGATAGGGTTATCCACCAAAGCCTTCATGACTCTATCTGCTCTCCTTGCTAGAGAATCCACAAAATGCTGTTGTGGTCTCTGAGTAAATGACTTCTGAGCAACAAGAGCCTCCTCCTTTTTGCCAATCTGCACAATCAATAAAAGTGAATTTTCATCCATCCCCTACTTCAACTCATTGGACCAACTCTTTGGAAAATCTTGATCCCAATAAGTAAAGCTAGGTCCAGGATACCCTAATCTCTCATTCTCATAGTGGGGTTGGACACCCACTTTCTCAATCTCACTCAGGCTCTCTACAGCCTTTTCTACCTTTCCTTTTGCCTGGACCAGTGTTAGCCTCTCAGAAATTTTTTTCACTCATGTGGAAAGGTGCACTCATGAATCCTACAGAAGAGGGGTTGGGAGATAAAGAATGTGCTGCAACACCTGAACCACCTTGATGGAGGGGAACCCCTTCAAAAGTCTGAAGACTAGGGGTTTCCACCAAGGGGTGAGCAGCAACAGATTCTGAACCCTTACTAGCATATTCTTTCTTTTCAGAGTCTGTTAGCTCCAGTATTCCAGTCTCAGGGTCTACTCTAGACTCTGACTGCTTCAGTAGGACTTCATGAGAAGCCAAAGTCTGAGTGTCACTATCTTGGACTGTTTGTGCATGAGACTCCCCCTCAAGGTGGATAGACTCTAATAGACAAGGATGGAAAAGTACTTCTTGAGCATCCATCAGAGTCTGTCCTCCCATATCACTGGGGTTCTCATCAGCAATTTGTTGACTTGCCAAGGAGGGCCTTACAGCATACTCCCCTGCCCCACTATCACCCAACCTCTGACTAGGTAGTTCTTGTGTGGGTGAGGCAGATTGAGCATCTTTATCACTAGTCACCACTGGTGCACTAGTCCCATCCTCCAACTGCCTGGCATCACCTGCTACCTCCTGTGGTTCTACCATAGTTAATGCATCCAAGTGTCCATTGAGAAGGATCCTGGCATGGAGTGCATAGATGGCCTGGGCAAAAGTCATGTGAAACGAATCCTGCAGTTCTTTTACAAGCTTCTGATAATATGAGCCCTTGAGTTGATCCAATCTACTTTCATAGGTTGGGTAGATGTATTTGTTGGCCACCTTTCCTACATTTTGGACAAAAAAATCAACCACCTTCCTGGAAAGAGGCTGAATAGTAGAAATCCAATCAATAGTTGTCCTGTAGGTAATCCCTTGATCCCAAATTGCTTCATAGTCAAAAACTGGTTGCTTAATCTCAATTTCCAACTCAGCAACAGACTCTGATTCTCTCCTTTTGTAGATCTTAAGCTTTTTAGGCTTCTTTATGATTTGTTGTTCAGAGTCTGGCACACCCAGTGCTTTGAGAACTTCAGTTGTCCTGCCTTCTATGAGCCCAGCTGCTTTTTCTTGGAATGAAGAGTTGAATAGGTAGCTGTATAGAGATTTGACCACATCCCGTGCAGACATTTGTAGCTCCTGTTCCATTCTCTTCCTTAGGGCTTCATAGGTTGAAAGAAAATCCAAGATTTGAGATTTAGTCTGATGTTGCTCTGGATCTTGAACTGATTCCACCAAAGGATATAAGAATAGCAGTGCCTCATCACTTAGAGTAATGATTTCATCAATTAGACTTGAGGCTGCATCCAATGGCATTCCTTCCCAAAATGTGTCATGATCAGAGTCTAAAGGCAGTCTAGACTCTGACTCAACATTAGACTCTAGTTCAGATGTTTTCTTGCTTTCAGAGTCTGGCCCTGCAGGAGCTTTGGGAGCATCTGTTTCCTATAAAACAGGGTTAGTAATAGTAGTAGGCTTGTGTATGTGTGCAGAATAAGACTTCCTTAACCTTCTGTACTTCTTAGCAAAAGATTTCTCAGGAGATTCAATTTGAGAATCCTGAGGTGCATTTCTAAGTTTGTCAGAGTCTGTAGCCTTTGGAGAGTCTACAGACTTGGCTTGAGGGTTAGAATCAAGTGTTTCATTACCTTCTTTTAGCAAAGAAAGACATTCAACAACTTGTTTCTCTAGAGGGTTGAGCTCCTCGTCACTGTGCTCATCTATAAGCCTTGTTTGAATCAACTTTCTCCTCTTTACAACTGGTGCCTGTTGAGAGACACCAGAGGTTGGTTTCTTTTTGGATTTTGGTTTTGAAGATTATTTCTTTGAAGGTGATTGGGTGACTTGGGTAGGTGCAGGGGGACTCTCCATTACTTGCTCTTGCACCATTTCACCACCAAAAAATGAAGCATTGTAGATAGAAGGTTTGTAGGTTGAGAGTTTCACCTTCATTACCTGTGGATAAGTCATGGCAAGTAAACTCTTCTTCTTGTCATCAATTCTCTTAATATCAGAGAATATTCTCCTTTGCTGTTTATATGCCTGCACACAGCAATCATCTGCCAACTTGGTTGACATGTCAGGAATGAAGTGATTGAGGAGAATCATAAGAAATCTATGATAGTAGACCTTCTTCCTCCCCTCATGCACATTGTTTAATTTTGCTCCCATTTGAGTGAGCAACATATCACCAATGTTGATTACTCTATCAAATAAGAGACTGTGACTAATTTGATAAGTAATAGCAGTAATAGCATCAAATCCACTACACTTACCAGTAAAACACTTAGCAATTTGATCAAAGAAAAATAACCATTCTTTTCACAAATAAGGCCTAGTTAACTTACTCATGTTTTCTAAACTACCAGAATAACCTAGTGATTTAAACATTTCTTTAATTTCAGCATCATAAACAGTTTCATCAAAAGGTTGTTTAACAGGTAATTTAAACATAGAATTAATAACATCAGCAGTGACATCAAATGTAAAATCACCAAAGGTAAACATTATTTTACCTGGTTGATCCTGAGAAGGATCAACTACCTTTGCAGAGCTCCAGGCTTGTGACACAACATCCATGTGAATGACTGGTGATGCCTTGAGAATGTAGTGTAGCTCGGATTGCTCCAAGAAGTCCATCACAGGGTAGTAGTCAGCGTCTACCCCTTTCTTTTCTCCAAGAGCGGCAACATGATTTGTGGTCATGAACTCGAAATCCCCAAATGTGAAAGCAATTGCCTTGGGTCCCCTCATGACAGTTGAGATAGCAGCCATTGAAATCGTTGAGATGAAAGTGATGAATTCGCTTGAACAAATTTGCTAGGGTTCGTAAAAAGATCTGTGAATATATGTGCCTTAGAAAATAATTGCAAGAAACAAGTGAGTAAATTGTATGAAAAATTCTATTTTGTTCAAGTTGCATACAATACACATGAGTCTATAGTCTATCTCCAGTCAAAAACAACTGTTACCGCCTATTTCAAGTCATTTGAACGATTTAGACACAATCAGAGTCTGCAGGCGCGAACTTGAACCGTTTCGGAGTCTAGACGATAATTGTTTTTCAGAGTCTACAGACTTTCAGAGTCTACAGACTAGTCAGAGTCTACAGACTCGTCAGAGTCTAAAAACTAGAGTCTGTCAAGATAAAGTACCTCAAGAATTTTGCATTAACAAATTATAGTTTGACAGATCAGGGGCTATAATTAAAGTACCTACCTTGCTTCTTGTAATTTGTAATCACTTACATGTTTAACATACCTAATTCACCTACCAGTCTAAGAAAGGTAGACTCATTAAGTGGTTTTGTCAAAATGTCTGCAATCTGTTTGTCAGTTGGAACATAGGGAAGTGTCACAGTACCATTTTCAACATGTTCTCTAATAAAATGATACCTGACATCAATGTGCTTTGTTCTGGAATGTTGGATTGGATTCTCTGCAATTTTAATAGCACTGGTATTATCACAATACATAGGAATATTTGAGAATGTTAGTCCATAATCAAGTAATTGATTTCTTATCCACAAAATTTGAGCACAACAACTTCCAGCGGCAATGTATTCAGCCTCAGCTGTTGAGGTTGATACAGTCTGTTGTTTCTTGCTAAACCAAGAAAATAATCTGTTGCCAAGAAACTGGTACTGACCTGTTATGCTTTTCCTGTCTACTTTGCATCCTGCATAGTCAGAATCTGAATAACCAATTAATGAAAAATCAGACTCTTTAGGATACCAAAGTCCAAGAGTTTGTGCCCCCTTGAGATATCTAAAAATTCTTTTTACAGCTATTAAATGTGATTCTCTGGGGTCAGCTTGAAATCTAGTACACAGACAAGTTGCAAACATTATATCTGGTCTACTAGCAGTTAAATATAATAATGAGCCAATTATACCTCTGTAGTTAGTATTGTCAACTTTCTTACCCTTTGGGTCAGAGTCTAGCTTAGTGGCTGTTGACATGGGAGTTTTAGCAGTTGCAGAGTCTTGCATATCAAACTTCTTCAGTAGTTCTTTTACATACTTTGTTTGATTGATGAAAATTCCATAATCATTCTGTTTGACTTGAAGTCCCAAAAAGAAGTTTAATTCTCCCATCATGCTCATTTCATAATTTGACTGCATTAGTTTACTCTTATGAATCCATTTTCAAGAAGACATTTTGAAAGAGTCTCATACCATGCTCTAGGTGCTTGCTTGAATCCATAAAGTGCCTTATCTAATCTGTAAACATGATCAGGATATTTAGGATCAACAAATCCTGGTGGTTGCTCCACATAGACTTCTTCTTCTAATTTTCCATTCAAGAAGGCACTTTTTACATCCATTTGATACACCTTGAATTTTGAATGAGCTGCAAAGGCAAGAAACATTCTTATGGCTTCCAATCTTGCTACTGGTGCAAAAGTTTCATCATAATCAATTCCTTCCTCCCGTGAGTATCCTTTTGCAACTAGCCTTGCTTTGTTTCTTATTACAGTTCCACTCTCATCAAGTTTGTTTCTGTACACCCATTTTGCACCAAAAATTGATCTATCTTTAGGCCTTGGTACAAGTTTCTACACTTTGTTTCTCTCAAAATCATTTAATTCCTCTTGCATTGCAATTATCCAATCAGGGTCTTGCAAGGCTTCCACAATTTTCTTGGGTTCATTCTTTGAGAGAAAACAACTATTAAGACATTCATTTTGAGTGGCTGTTCTTGTTTGTACACCACTCTCAGGGTCACCAATTATTAAGTCAGGAGTGTGACCTCTTGTCCATTTTCTAGCTGGTGGAAGATTGATTCTTGAACTAGAAGCTCCCCCCAAGTCATTTGCATCTTCTGTATTTAACTGAAATTCAAATGAAGAGGCTCCCCCTAAATTGCTTGACTCTGTCAAGGGTTCAGAGTTGCTTGATCCAGACCCTGTTGAGTTAGATTTTGAGGAATTTGACTCAGTCTGTCTAGACTCTTTCTGGGTAGACCCTGACCTGTTAGACTCTAAATCATTCAGAGTTGTATTTCCTATCTCCCCCTCAGAATGTGCAGGTTCCTGTGTTGGATTAGGAGTTACTTGAGGGTCTTCATCCTCTTCTTCTTCATTTATCTTAGAACGTTTTAGATTTTCAAATTCCAGTGTAGTAGACATTGACTCATCTTGCAATTCTGTAAACTTTTTATCATCAAATGCAACATGAATAGATTCCATAAAAATTTTGATTCTGAGATTAAACACTCTGAATGCTTTTGTGTTTGATGCATATCCAAGAAAAATTGATTCATCTGCTTTGGCTTCAAATTTGCTCAAATTTTTAGGATGTACTTTTAGTACATAACACTTGCATCCAAATATGTGAAAATGTTTCACACTTGGCATCTTGTCCTTTATCATTTCATAGGGAGTCTTTCCATGCATATTTATCAAAGTACAGTTTTGAGTGAAACATGCTGTATTGACTGCCTCTGCCCAAAAATATACTGGTAGCTTAGACTCTTCCAGCATTGTTATGGCAGCTTCTATGAGGGTTCTATTCTTTCTCTCCACAACTCCATTTTGTTGAGGAGTTCCTGGTGCATAAAATTGTTGAGTAATTCCCTTTGATGCACAGTAGTCCTCCATGATTGAGTTCTTGAATTCAGTACCATTGTCACTCCTTAGAACTCTAACTGTTTTCTTTGATTTTCTTTCCAGAAAAGTGATATGGTCTATTATGTGTTGTGGAGCTTCATCCTTTGAATGTAGAAAGAAAACTCATGCGAATCTTGTAAAATCATCTACAATAACAAGAGCATATTTCTCTTTATTAATAGACATAACATTTACTGGACCAAATAAATCAAGGTGCAATAAATAAAAGGGTTTAGAAATGGTGTTAATTGTCTTGTTCTTGAAGGATGATTTCCTTTGCTTTCCAAGTTGACATGCTTCACAAAGTCCATCTTGCACAAAATCAACCTGTGGTAATCCTCTTACAAGATTTTGTTTGACCAACTTGGTGAGTGTTTTGAAGTTGATGTGTGACAGTTTCTTGTGCCATTTCCAGCTTTTTTCAGTTGAGGCCTTGCTATATAGACATGTGACTTTACTGTATTTGCAATCCTCTAAGCTGGCTGCATAAATGTTACCATGTCTGTGTCCTTTAAAAACCAGAATACCTGTTTCTTTGTGAGTCACAAGACACTCTTTGTTGTCAAAGCCAATATGGTAACCTTTATCTCCTAGTTGACTTATGCTTATCAAATTGTGTCTTAAGCCATCAACTAGAGCTACTTGTTCAATGATGACATTCCCAAGTACAATATTGCCATATCTTAGTGTTTGTCCTTTGTTGACATCTCTAAAGGATACTTCTGGGCCCGCCATTTCTACAAAGTCTGTAAGCAGTGATTTCTTTTCAGTCATGTGTCCTGAGCATCCACTGTGCAGGATTAGGGTTACATTCTTTACCCTTGTTCCCTGCATACATAAAGCAACTAGTTAGTTGTTTTGGGGATCCAAACAGTTTTGGATCCTTTTCCTCTAACTTTAGGTGAAACAGGTTTAGAAATCTTCACCTTTGATTTACCTGTCTCCTTTGCTTTTGACTCTGGTGGAGTCTTAACAGTGTCATACTAGCTTTTGTCAATAGATGATTTTAGCTCATAAAAATTGAAATACAATTCATGATAGTCTCTACATATATAAATAGAGTGAAATATGCTACCACAGTGATAACAGGGTTTTTGTGGAATGTAGTGACTTTTCAGAGTCTGTGGAAGACTAAACTCTGATTCTTTTTCAATTTTTGCTTTACAATCTATAGCTAAATGGTTGTGGTTGCCACATTTAAAATACTTCTTTCTAGGAGCATTATGATCCTTTTGATAATTATTTGCTTTATTAATGCCTTCTTTACCATTCCTATTTCTCCTAGTTCTGGTAGACTCTGATAAGTTCTCTAGCCTTTCTTTT
Source organism: Oenanthe sinensis (assembly GCA_028671895.1). Taxonomy (NCBI): domain Eukaryota; kingdom Viridiplantae; phylum Streptophyta; class Magnoliopsida; order Apiales; family Apiaceae; genus Oenanthe; species Oenanthe sinensis. Next base: position 16,852,933 of record CM053804.1, on the reverse strand, counting down.
AACTTAGACTTAGACAAGTACCCTATGTTAATATTTTTCTTAGAATTATTTGTTCCAGTTTCATCTGTCTTTTTGTCAACAACAAGGGGACTATTGACAGATGAGTTTGTGGTTTCAGTCTTTTCTTTAGGAGTCACAAACTTAACATGAATAAATGTGTTTTTGTCTTTAGTCTTATTAGCTTGGCTAGCTTCTCCATTGTTATCATTCTCAACAATATGTCTTTTGCCTTGATTATTTTCATAGCCTAGACCAGCAGTTTGACAAACATTTTGGTTATTGAGAATTTCCTGAACTTTTCTGCTAGAGTCTGTCCAGACTTTAAACTTAAGTCTTTCTTCTTCTAGTTCATTTTTAACATAGTCATAGGCTTTCAAAATTTCAGTGTAATTATGACTATTTTTCTTAGAATCCTTTTTGTATTGTTCCATTAATATTAACTCAGACTCTAAATGATCATTCCTTTTAGTTAAGGTTAAATTTTCTTCTCTCAACCTTTCACTTTCACTAGTGAGAGACTTACATGTTTTCATTATTTTATTAACCTCACTTTGCACAATTTCTATGCCATTAGAGTCTAAGTTAATTAAGGATTCAGGAGTAAAGATTGATACCTGAGTTTTAGGAGATGCGGGTTCTTTGGGAGATTGTGATTTTCTTGAGGAGGATGCCATAAATGCTAGATTTTCATAATCAATTTCATCCTCTGAGCTTGAATCTGCCCAATCTTTTCCTGTTGATAAAAGTGCTTTTCCTTTTCCTTGACTTTTTGACTTTATGCATTCACTAGCAAAGTGCCCCAATATTCCACAGTTGAAATATTTGACATTTGCTTTGTCAAGTTTGATTATAGTACTCTTGCTCTTTTCATTCTTCTCATCTTTCTTCTTGAATGATGACCTTTTGCTAAATTTGCCAGTTCTTTTGTTAAATTTCATTCTTTTGAAAGTTTTGGCAAACATAGCCATCATTTGACTTGGATCAATCTCTTCGTCAGAATCAGAGTCTGTGTCAGTAGACTCTGACTCCACAACAATTTTACCCTTCTTTCTTGAATCCTTGATTCTTGGTTCAATGGGTTGTTCCTGTTGTTCTTTTTCAGATTCCATTAAGAGTGCTATAGATTTTGTCTTCACATACTTCTTATTCTTCCTCTGTTGCATCTCTAAATCATATGTCTTGAGCCTGCCATACAATTCTTATAGAGTTAGTTCATCCAAATCTCTAGCTTACCTTATGGCTGTAGTCTTATTGTCCCACTCTTCAGGAAGTGCTCTTAGAAACTTGGTGTTGGTATCTTCAGAATCATAAACCTTACCAAGCATAGCCATCTCATTCAAGAGTTTAGTAAACCTATCATACATCTCAGTAATAGATTCTCCAGATTTTACTTCAAAGTACTCATACTCTTGAATTAGCAAAGACCTTGCATTTTTCTTGACATCTTTAGTTCCTTGACAGTGTACTTCAAGTTTTGTCCACATCTCCTTAGCAGTTTGACATGATATAACACAGTTTGTAAGAACAGAATCCAAACTGTTAAAGAGTATGTTTTTAACCTTTGCCTCCATAAGAACATTCTCCTTGTCCTCTTTTGTCCATTCAGCCTTTGGTTTTTCAATGAAGTGTTCTTCAGTTACTTTTCCTTCTTCATTGATTTGAGGTACTAGCTTTAAGGGCATATAGGGTCTTTCATGAATTCTTTCAAGATAGTCAGGGTCTGTTGCTTCAAGATGGTGCAGCATCTTAACCTTCTAGTGGGTAAATTCGTTTCTTTTAAGCATAGGAATCTAAGAATTGCCATCTTTGTTTCCAGACATCTTTGATCGATTTTAAACGTTAGGCTCTGATACCAATTGTTTTCCCAGTTACACAAGTAGAAGGGAGGTTGAATACTTGTGTGTCTTTTCTGCCTGATTTAAAACCAACTTGATATGAATTAAGAACAAAGATCAAACACAAAGATATGAATAAGTACTGTTTGTATTATTGATGATTAAATACAAAACTCTCCTAGGATGTACACAAACCCTAGCAGCTTATCTGTGTTTATCACATCAACTCTCTCTATTTCTATGCACTCACAAAATTTCACTCAGACAAATTTTGCTTCGATTTTTCTACTCTTTTACAATTAGGTTACATAGAGTTTATATAGAGAGCTACCTATCAACTAATAACAGAAAGATAAATTACAATAGGAATATAATTTCTAATTATTAGTTGACAGTTTCCTTCTAGAATTCTCTTTCTTTCCCATAGCATATCTGCAATATATTTATCTTGATCTTCGAAGACTTTCCATTCCTGTGATCTTCTTCCAAATTTAACTTTAACTGTATAGACTCTGAAACCTTCAGACTCTGATGATCTTCAGACTCTGATCATATGTAGACTCTGATAGATCATAGACTCTGATAGTCTATAGACTCTGATCACCTTCCAGACTCTGATCTTCATGCAGACTCTGGTTTCACTTTCTACAGAAATTTTTCTAAGTACAAGTAACATGAATGTTGACTATCTAGACTCTGATTATACATTTCAGAGACTAGAAAGACTTATTACAAATAAACTAATCTAGACTCTGTTCTAGTATTTTGTACATCATCAAATGAATATATTCCTAACAATTTTATTCGGAGAAATTATTTTAACTTTGAGGTACCAATCACTTGTAAAATGATTTGTTTTCAAATACTTATTTCAATGTATGTTTTACATTGATTCATAGTACCAAAATAGTGGTTATTGCTTTGAAGGTCTTGTACTGTATTGTTAAGCATACATTCACCTCAATTGTCATATTTTTATTTTAAGTCGGGGATACTATCAGGTGTACGAAAATGATGTAAATCATAATTCCATTATGAGTCGAAAAATCATAGTCCTCTATCTGATAAGGATGTTTTGCAAAACTGTTTTCAAAACTTAAAGTGCAAAGGTTTTAAAGGAAAAAAGTCATTTTATTAAGATATAATTTGGTAGAAGAGTTGGATTTCTTCTTTGGAATAAATTCCCGCGTTTTATTATGGGAAGTTTTCCTTATAAGAAATTCATAAGGGATAGAATTTTTCTCTGATAGCATTTTATTATGGGATAAGTATCTTAAAGAAAATTTCTATTGGTATCATGTTCTTAAATGATAAATCTTTAGAACCGACAAAACTCTTTTACTAAAAGTGCTTTAATGCAATCATTTACCATTCCTTCATATATTTTTCCTTCTCTTTAGGATGAAAAATATATTTTGGAATGTTAAGGTGATTATCTTTTAATCTTGATTAATTCTTTCCGATTAGCCCCTAGTGGCTTCAGAAGCTGGTGAAGAGGTTGAAAACCCATCAATCTCTTACCCAGGCCATAATACCTAACACTAATTCATCTACTTCCATATATTAACCCTTGGAGATATAAGGAAACTTTGTAAGTTAAAGGTTGATAAGGGAGAAACTGCACTTGATGCAGTAAATAAGGATGAAGTCGGAAGTGCACTGTTCGCACTTTATTCACGCAAGAGAACGTGGTCACAAGTAATACAGTAATAAGTAGGATTCGTTCCCACAGATACTCGACTTGCTTACTTTTAGTTCACTTATACACCAGAGTATGATTAAGTTTCACTGCTAAGAAAATAACAATTGGAATTTTGATTACACTACTAATTAAAACTTAACGAATTACTTATATAAAATAAACATGGGATTTTAACTTCATTAACTATCTCATATAGAATCTTATGCCTTTTCAACCTAGCATGTGAAAGTGACGATAACTGATCAGACCCTCTAAACTGATAAACGCCAACTTTCGTTGCACGCATACAATCCTAATGAACATCCACAAAAGATAGAAGTCAAATAGTCAACCACTATACTTAGTCCCTATATGTCTATAGAGATTGAAAACATAATGGCTTAAGCACAAGGATCCATAAAATCACATAGTCGGTGCAAGACTGTTAGAATTACACCACAAATTAATACCTGCTCTTAACACGCAAAAACCTATGCTAGCATGGCATGTTCTAAACCCTAGATCCACTTTCGCATTCACGAGGATTTAACAAACAATCATAAATGTTCGCGACGCATTTACAACGAATAAGCTTAACCATACTAGGATATCCATAACAATCACATACTTGGCATAAAGACAATCAATATCTAGAATCGATAGAGAAATCCATTAAAATCCCATGACAACGATTAGCCCATAATTGGACTAGCCGCCATCATGGGTTCATATGAAAACATAGTAGATAAACAATTAAACATAAAAGACTGATATTAAATTGCAATAGTAAAAGAAACAACCGATAATCCACGTGATGAAAATTACAAAAGAAAAATAGCTTGACGGCTCACAAAGTACTCTGTCTTCTTGTACGATAATAAAAACCCTACTTGCTTAATTAAGTTTCTAGATTATGACAATAATAATAATCCTTATGTTTTTATACTAGGTTACATAAAAACAATGATTCATGGGCTTGCTGCTTTCTGGGCTACGAAACGGACCAAACTGCAAAAATCAGCAACTGGAGCTCGGATGTGGCGCGGGGGCGCTTGACAGGGCGCGGGCGCGCCTGCTTAAAGGAGCGCGGGCGCGCTTGTTGAAGGGAGAGCGCGCCTGCTGCTTCTGCCCTGCAGTTGAATTCCTTGAAACTTTGCTCCTTTAGCGACTCGTCTTGCCTTCTTTCGACCTCAACTCAAGCCTTGATCTTCCTCCTTTTAATTCCTAGCTCATGTACCACCAATTTATGCAAATATTCATCAATTCTCCTTCGCTTGGGAATCTGCACACCAAAAACATAAAACACATCAAAAGACACTACATACTTGGGCACAAGCGATCAATTTAAGTCAAATTGGAACGTATATAGTGGACCAAAAAGTCCACTAACACACCCCCAAACTTAAACCGATGCTTGTCCCCAAGCATAAACAGACTCTAAACAATCTAGTGCAATGCAATGCATGAATGAAACTACTATGAAATGCAAGGACCCCCTCGAACTCACCAAAACCATTTGACAACCCAAAGTCTCAAAGAGATGTGATACATCCGAACAGAGCTCGACCAAGCCCCCTTATACCGATACTACATGAACAGAAACGTGTGTGTGTGCGATGCTCATCAAATATACTCTGACACTAGATCAAAATCATACCTATTTTTCGCCAAGACAATCACCTGCTTATAAACAGAATGAGTGGTAAACACTCCATAACATACAAACACCGTCGTCATTCATTTGAGTTAGACAGGGAATCACACCTTATTGCTAAACCACCACTACGACACATAACACAATACATAGGCTTATTTAACCGTGCAATGGATGAGACCCCTAAAGGCTTATACAATAATACCCATGTAGCGAGCGTTAGGTTAGTGGATCCCAGACTATAAAAAGCCTTAGGTCACTAGGCACAAAGTCCCCTCGAACTTAATTGCCCGAGTATTAAAGAGCTCATCCTAGTTAATTTTGCTTCGAATTATTCACATGACTCCTATTTTTTTTATTTTATTTTTAAACAGAATCTGGAATGAGAATTCTCAATTCCAACCCAAGACTACTCATAAAAATATGAGCCGGCTACTAGCCATTTGACACCTAGCCATACTTGACAATCATTAACAACTAGCATGCATCCCTGGTTTTCCCCAAACTTAAACTTTAGTATCTTTACATTATCAAGGGAATAACAAACATTCTAGATATAAACAGGTGATTAAATCTAAAACAACTAAACAGGCATGACTCAAACTAGCCCAGAAGCAACCGATGAGACTGTGTAAAGAAAGTGCTTTTGAAACATGCAATTCCATTTCATAGGGACTGTAATCAACCCTCTGCTCATCAATACCACACTCAATTCGGCATCGTCCTAACAATCAGAATTAGCTCGTCCTAGGGGATCATGAAATATGCATGCTATAAAATGTATCTAAAATGGACTCACATGGTAAACAGAACAAGAATTGCAAACAAAATGCTCTATATGGCAATTAAAACCAAATGCATGAAAAATACTACCACTACATGCCCTATATGCATCTAACTACAATCTCCATTTCCCACCCCCAAACTAAAAATATTCAATGTCCCCATTGAAGGCAAGAAACAAAGAAAGTGTGCAGATATACCTCAATCGTCAGCAGAGTCACCCTCCTCGGGTGAATCCGGTGGTGGATACACGGTGCCAGCTCCATAAACAGGCCAATCGACCTGTACACCTGTAGCCAGAAAAGCTGCACCAAGAGCCTGAGTCAGGTCAGCAGCAAAACGGCTCTGTCTATCATCAACTGCGTCCATCCGCCGAGCCAACCTCCGAAAATGAGCCTCACCCATACCAGCACTAGCCACAGCTGGCGGTGCCCTAGAAGATCCAGCCCTAGCCGCCCTCTGCTGTCTAGGAGGCACGTCACCATCCACAATATACCCTAAGCCTCTGGGATGCGGTACACCACCGTCCCATTCAGGTAGTCGAGCTATCGCCGCCGTGTCAATGGCACTCGCAGGAAGCTGCAACTGTTCCTCCGCCGGCCAGTGAATACCCACATCAACACACAGACGAACAACCACTGAGCCATACGGAATCGCTCCAGTGGTACTGCCCTACAAAAATCGGATCATGTGCCTGTGGATAAGGGAGCCTAGGTCGATGTATCGCCCGCTGAGAATACCCCACAACAAAATAGCCCGATCCACTGTCACCTCATGAGTGTGCGACGATGGCACAATGTTAGCACACAGAAACAGGTTCCAGGCCTTAGCATATGGGTTCAAAGCCATGGCGGAGAAGGTGACCGGCTCAGTAGAGCCTGCCCTGCGCTTCCAAGTAGTGCCTGGAACTGTCATATCCCGCAGAATGGCCTCAAGATCAACCTCACCACGGGTCTTCAACCCAAAATCTTCCACCCCCTCCTGCGGTGCAGGCAAATTCAAAACCCTAGTGATAGCGGCAGGAGTATAATCCACTACATACCCTCGGACTGCAGAATACCCATTCTTCTCTTGCTTGGCATTGGCATAGAACTCCCTAACGATACTCAATGGTATCGCCTCCGCAGCCTCACACACGGTCTCCCAACCGCGTTCACTAACCATCGCGATTAGAGACCCATCAAGAACACCCGGAATGAATCCCCTTTCCTTGACCACAGATTTGGTCATCAAGCGTGCAAACTCAATTTGGGCCTCCGGTGAATTGAATTGGGGCACAACTCCCCCACTCGAAGAAGAACTTGATGTCCCTGAGCGCCTAGATCTCTTGGGTGCCATTGATTGAGTGTAGATTTGTGAAGAGAGGAGATGAGGTGCGTGTATAGTTGTGTGTATATGTGCGAATGCAAGAAGTGAAGTAAGTAAGTTGCTAGGGTTAGGGTATGCAAAGCCTTTATAAACAAGTGAGATTGGGCTGGGTAGGGCCAAAAACTAATAAAAAGGTAAAAAAAAGATTCTTAATTTTTCGATTTTCTGATTTTTTAAACTAAATTTTTTTTTTCTGGAACCGCGCCCAGGCGCGCCCGCGCCTCTAGGAGCGCGCCCGCCCCGGGTGCTTCTGTCCATTTTCTGATTTTTCAATTTTTTTTGTTTTTTTTGTTTTTTTTGTTTTTTTGTTTTTTGTTTTTGTTTGTTTTTTACGAGAATAAAAATTACCATTCAAGCCGTAGGTTGCCTCCCACGAGCGCTGTCGTTAACGTCATTTAGCCGGACGTTGCTTCAGGTCCTCAATCCGAGGTTGACAGAATCGCGACTTCAGCTTCGCGATTTACTTGTTCTCCCAAATACAGCTTCAATCTCTGACCATTGACTTTAAACGCTTGATCTGGGGTCTTTTCATAAATCTCCACAGCTCCGTGTGGAGACACAGTCTTCACAACAAAGGGTCCTGACCACCTTGACTTGAGTTTTCCTGGAAACAATCGCAGACGAGAGTTAAATAATAAAACTAATTGACCAGGAACCAATACTTTTGTTGTCAACCGCCGATCATGCCATCTTTTCACTTTTTCCTTGTAGAGCTTGTTATTCTCATAAGCTTGTAGACGAAATTCATCCATTTCATTGATTTGCACCATCCGCTTTTCCCCTGCGGCTTGATAATCAAAATTCAGTTTCTGCAATGCCCAATAAGCCTTGTGTTCCAGTTCTGCTGGTAGATGACAAGCTTTTCCATAGACAAGTTGATATGGTGACATCCCCAAAGGTGTTTTGAACGCAGTTCGGTAGGCCCACACAGCTTCATCCAGTTTTAAAGACCAATCCTTACGCGAAGGACTTACCACTTTTTCCAGAATGCGTTTGATCTCACGGTTTGATACTTCAGCTTGGCCATTGGTTTGAGGGTGGTATGCTGTCGCCACCCGATGGTTGATGTTGAATCTTGCCATCAGATTAGTGAACTTTCGATTGCAAAAATGAGAACCCTCATCGCTGATAATGACCCTTGGAGTCCCAAATCTGGTGAAAATGTTCTTGTGAAGGAAGTTGAGCACTACATTGGCATCATTAGTTGGAAGTGCCTTGACCTCAACCCATTTGGAGACGTAATCCACAGCTAGCAAGATGTATTGGTTATTGCAAGATGAAATGAATGGGCCCATGAAGTCGATCCCCCACACATCAAAAATTTCTACCTCTAGCATTACATTAAGGGGCATCTCATCCCTTCTCGAAATGTTGCCTACTCGCTGACAACGATCACATCTGGTTACAAACTGATGAGCATCCTTGAATAGTGATGGCCAATAAAATCCTGCCTGCAGAATACGAGTAGCTGTCTTTTCACCTCCATAATGGCCTCCATAAGCTGTGGCATGATAATCCCTCAGAATAGCTTCAGTCTCACTATATGGTACACACCTTCTGATAATCTGATCAGCCCCTTGTTTAAACAGATATGGCTCATCCCAACGAAACCACTTTACATCATGCATGAATTTCTTCCTTTGGGCTGACGACAATTCGGGTGGAACAATATGACTCACAAGATAATTCACAATATCCGCATACCATGGTTCTTCTTCTTGTACTCCAAACAGTTGTTCATCCGGAAATGAGTCATTGATGAGAGTACTGTCTCGTGATTTACCAGGATCTTCCAATCGTGAGAGGTGATCAACTACCTGATTCTCGGTCCCTTTTCTATCTTTGATCTCCATGTCGAATTCTTGAAGTAGGAGAATCCATCGAATCAGGCGGGGTTTAGAATCCTTCTTGGAGAGCAGATACCTAATAGCTGCGTGGTCAGTATACACCGTCACTTTCGTACCAAGCAAGTATGATCTGAATTTTTCAAAGCCATATACAATGGCTAACAGCTCCTTCTCTGTGGTTGTGTAATTCACTTGCGCATCATTGAGTGTCTTGCTTGCATAGTAGATAACATGAAAAATCTTGTCTTTCTTTTGACCAAGAACAGCCCCTAATGTAAAATCGCTAGCATCACACATCATAGCAAAAGGTTCATTCCAATCTGGGGCGATGATCACAGGTGCCGAAATCAACTTCCTCTTCAATGTCTCAAAAGCTGTCATACAATCATCATCGAATTTGAAGGGAATATCCTTCTCCAATAGCTTACACAAAGGTTTAGAAATTTTGGAGAAATCCTTGATGAATCTTCTGTAGAAACCTGCATGACCGAGGAAACTACGAATTCCTCTCACTGAATTGGGCGGTGGAAGATTTTCAATTGTCTCTATTTTTGCTTTATCCACTTCCAGGCCACGACGTGACACCTTGTGTCCAAGAATAGTTCCCTCTTGTACCATGAAATGGCATTTCTCCCAGTTGAGAACCAGATTAGTCTCCACGCATCTTTTCAGAACCATGCTAAGATTGTGTAGACATTCGTCAAAAGAATACCCAAATACTGAAAAATCATCCATGAAGACTTCCACTGTCTTACCAATCATGTCTGAAAAAATTGCCATCATGCACCTCTGAAAAGTGCCAGGTGCACCACATAACCCAAAAGAAACCCTTCGAAAAGCGAAGGTACCGAACGGACAAGTAAATGTTGTCTTCTCCTGATCCTCTGGAGCAATGCAGATCTGATTGTAACCCGAATATCCATCCAGCAGGCAATAGTACTCATGGCCGGCCAGTCGGTCTAGCATTTGATCGATGAAAGGAAGAGGGAAGTGATCCTTCCGAGTAGCCTTGTTCAGCTTCCTGTAATCCATGCAGATTCTCCAACCAGTGACTGTCCGCGTAGGAATGAGCTCGTTCTTTTCGTTAGTTACCACCGTCATGCCTCCTTTCTTTGGCACACATTGAACTGGACTCACCCAAGCACTGTCGGAAATAGGATAGATAATCCCTGCATCCAACCACTTGATAATTTCCTTCTTTACTACTTCCTTCATGAGTGGATTAAGCCTTCTCTGATGTTCCACTGTTGGCTTACTACCTTCTTCCAGCGGAATCTTATGCTGACAATAGGCAGGACTGATTCCTTTAATGTCTGCAATAGTCCAACCAATGGCTGATTTGAATTCCCTGAGAACCCTTAACAGCTTTTCTTCTTCAGGACCTGTAAGGTTAGCAGCAATAATTACAGGTAAAGTAGATGATTCCCCAAGAGAAGCATACCTTAAGTGATCAGGCAATGGTTTGAGCTCTAGCTTTGGTGCTTCCTCGATAGATGGTTTCAACCGCTGATGTGATTCTCTCAATTCAGATAAACCCAACGATTCTGGTTTCCCAAACTTTTGTTGCCAAGGAGAAGCATTCAGAGACTGTACCTGTTCTTCAACCTCATCCTCTTCAATTGTAAAGTCCCCACTTAAAGCCTTTTCCAGTGTATCATTCATAAGCATGTGTTCAATCTTTACTTGCACAGCAGATTCCACTACATCTACTTTAAAGCATTAATCTTCTTCTGTTGGAAATTGCATTGCTTTGAACACATTGAATGTGACATTCTGATCGTGCACTCTCATGGTGAGTTCTCCCTTCTGTACGTCAATCAATGTCTTTCCCGTTGCCAAGAATGGTCTACCAAGAATGATAGGGATTTTCTTGTCTTCTTCAAAATCAAGGATGACAAAATCTGTTGGAAAGATTATTTTGTCGACTTTCACCAAAACATCTTCGACAATTCCTCGCGGATAAGTGATTGAACGATCTGCCAACTGCAGTGACATGTTAGTCGGCTTTGGCTCAGGAAGACCAAGTTGTAAGAATATAGAGTATGGCATGAGGTTGATGCTCGCTCCCAAATCGCACAAACATTTGTCGAACGACAAATTCCCAATTATGCATGGTATAGTGAAACTACCAGGATCCTTCAACTTTGGTGGTAACTTCTGCTGCAATACTGCACTACACTCTTCCGTCAAGGCCACAGTGTTTAACACTTCTAGCTTCAGTTTCCTAGATAGAATGCCTTTCATGAATTTGGCGTAGCTTGGCATTTGCTCAAGCGCTTCAGCAAAAGGTAAGTTGATGTGTAGTTTCTTAAAAACTTCCAAGAATTTAGCAAATTGTTTATCCGATTTCTGCTTCTGAAGCCTTTTAGGGAATGGTGGAGGAGGAAAGACTTCCTTATGATCACTGTCTTTCTCTGAACTACTTTTCTCCTCTGAATTATTCATTTTTTTTAATCGGCTCCTCCTGCGTATCTTTTTCTGCAGAAAATCCCCCTCCAGCAGTAAGGTGAGGCGCGCCCGCGCCTGAGGAAGCGCGCCCGCCCTGCACCTCCTGCCCAGAATACTGACGTTCTTCGTTTTGTGGAATTTCGACCTCCTGATTGTTCGTAACCCTTCCAGAACGCAATGTAATAGCGTGTATTTGTTCCTTGTTTTCTTTCTTGCCTGGGTTAGCCTCTGTGTCACTTGGTAATTGTCCTTGAGGTCTGTTTAGAAGAGCACTTGCTAGTTGACCAATTTGATTTTCCAATATTTTCAGTGTCACAGCTTGACTTTTATACATCATTCTCAGTTCCTCCATTTCTGACTTTTCATTTGAGTGCCCTTGTCCTCCTTGAGGTTGTTGATGGAAACCAGGAGGGTTGTATGATTGTCTTGGTGCATAAGATTGTTGAGGAACAGAATTGTTGAAAGGCCTTGTTCCAAATTGCTGACCCTGCGATGGTTATGGCATGGCATTCTGATTGTTGCTCCAACTGAAGTTAGGATGATTCCTGTTGTTGGGGTGATATGTATTAGGTGCCGGATGTGTAGGCTTCTGAAAGTTGCTGACAAAATACGCTGAATCGCTAGAAATAGCACACTGAGTTGTATCATGAGCACCTGCACATAGATCACAAACCATAGTGACTTGCTGAATTCCTGCCTTGGATAATGCGTCCACCTTTATAGATAACGCCTGTAGTTGAGCTGTTATAGCCGTGGCAGCGTCCACTTCAAAAACACCTGCAGTTTTACTCTGCGGCAATCGCTGAGTAGGATTCTGATACTCGTTGGCAGCCATCATTTCAATCAAGTCATAAGCTTCTTCATAGCTCTTGGCCCAAAGAGCTCCTCCAGATGCTGCATCAAGCATAGGTCGTGAATGATTCAATCCATTATAGAAACCGTTAATGACCATCCAATCGGGCATCCCATGATGGGGACACTTTCGAAGCATCTCTTTATACCTTTCCCAAGCTTCACACAACGTTTCTCCAGAATGTTGATTGAACTGTGTAAGAGCATTCCTCATGGCTGCCGTCTTAGCCATAGGGAAGAATTTAGTCAGAAACTTTTGTGCGAGATCCTCCCAAGTAGTTATAGAACCTGCTGGCAGCGAATGCAACCAGCTCTTTGCCTTGTCTCGTAGAGAGAATGGAAACAGCCTCAGTTTTATAGCATCTTCAGAAACCCCGTTGGTTTTAAAGGTATCACAGATCTCGATGAAGTCTCTGATATGCATATTAGGGTCCTCAGCAGGTGAACCCCCAAACTGCACAGAATTCTGTACCATTTGAATTGTGCCCGGCTTGATTTCGAAATTATTAGCTGCAATAGCCGGCCTAACAATGCTTGACTGAATGTCATTGATCTTCGGTTGAGAGTAATCCTTAAGAGCTTTCACTGGATCCCCCATTACTATTTCTGGTTCAATTTCTGGAACTGCAATTCCCTCTTCTTCGTCTAAGTGTTCTTCCAGTTTTTCCTTACTCGATTGAGAACGAGTACGCATACACGATCAATTACCTGAATTCACGTAACAAACAAGAACGATTAGTAACAAATCTCAGTCAGTGATATCTAACGACCACTGATGATAAGCACATTAACTAAATATAACAATGAACCGAGTCCCCGGCAGCGGCGCCAAAAACTTGTTCGCACTTTATTCACGCAAGAGAACGTGGTCACAAGTAATACAGTAATAAGTAGGATTCGTTCCCACAGAGACTCGACTTGCTTACTTTTAGTTCACTTATACACCAGAGTATGATTAAGTTTCACTGCTAAGAAAATAACAATTAGAATTTTGATTACACTACTAATTAAAACTTAACGAATTACTTATATAAAATAAACATGGGATTTTAACTTCATTAACTATCTCATCTAGAATCTTATGCCTTTTCAACCTAGCATGTGAAAGTGACGATAACTGATCAGACCCTCTAAACTGATAAATGCCAACTTTCGTTGCACGCATACCATCCTAATGAACATCCACAAAAGATAGAAGTCAAATAGTCAACCACTATACTTAGTCCCTATATGTCTATAGAGATTGAAAACATAATGGCTTAAGCACAAGGATCCATAAAATCACATAGTCAGTGCAAGACTGTTAGAATTACACCACAAATTAATACCTGCTCTTAACACGCAAAAACCTATGCTAGCATGGCATGTTCTAAACCCTAGATCCACTTTCGCATTCACGAGGATTTAACAAACAATCATAAATGTTCGCGACGCATTTATAATGAATAAGCTTAACCATACTAGGATATCCATAACAATCACATACTTGGCATAAAGACAATCAATATCTAGAATCGATAGAGAAATCCATTAAAATCCCATGACAACGATTAGCCCATAATTGGACTAGCCGCCATCATGGGTTCATATGAAAACATAGTAGATAAACAATTAAACATAAAAGACTGATATTAAATTGCAATAGTAAAAGAAACAACCGATAATCCACGTGATGAAAATTACAAAAGAAAAATAGCTTGACGGCTCACAAAGTACTTTGTCTTCTTGTACGATAATAAAAACCCTACTTGCTTAATTAAGTTTCTAGATTATGACAATAATAATAATCCTTATGTTTTTATACTAGGTTACATAAAAACAATGATTCATGGGCTTGCTGCTTTCTGGGCTTCGAAACGGACCAAACTGCAAAAATCAGCAACTGGAGCTCGGATGTGGCGCGGGGGCGCTTGACAGGGCGCGGGCGCGCCTGCTTAAAGGAGCGCGGGCGCGCTTGTTGAAGGGAGAGCGCGCCTGCTGCTTCTGCCCTGCAGTTGAATTCCTTGAAACTTTGCTCCTTTAGCGACTCGTCTTGCCTTCTTTCGACCTCAACTCAAGCCTTCCTCCTTTTAATTCCTAGCTCATGTACCACCAATTTATGCAAATATTCATCAATTCTCCTTCGCTTGGGAATCTGCACACCAAAAATATAAAAAACATCAAAAGACACTACATACTTGGGCACAAGCGATCAATTTAAGTCAAATTGGAACGTATATAGTGGACCAAAAAGTCCACTAACATGCACCCACAGCTCTACCTCCAGCGAAGAAAAGTAATATATAAAATGAGGTAACTGTAAGCTCATCTGCATCTTCTCAAAAGGATGCAGAGCTGAAAAGGCAATAAAGCTGTCTCTGGAATCATTCTCTCAACATGGTGAGTCCATTGATATTCGCTCATCAGCCAGAGCACCTTGTAATGTGTCAAGCACACCACTGGCACCCACGCTGATGGTAAGCCTAAACAAATAAATTCTAGTAATACATTGCAAGGCGTGCACTGTGAGAGGTATAAGAATTCAGAGGAGATACAGACTTTAAGTTGCCAAACATTACATTGTCCAGGTATCTACCTCAAACAGAAGTTAATCTTCTGCATCCCGAAAGGGAGATCTCTTGTTCAGATTTATCTGGGCTTGAGAGGCAACTGCTTGACAAGAATTCTTCGGATGAGTCAAGTAGGGTATTTATACAAAATTCCCGTCACCGGGTTTTGAGGGAAATGTAGGCTCTAATTTTCCATTCATTACATTGCCTACTACGTCGCCCCTCCTAGAAGGAACATTTCCAGATCTTGAAAATGAATGTCCACCTCCCGTTTACGGAGAAGGTGTGAGGCAACTCCTTGATAGAACAAGGCAGGATTCCCTAAAAGATTTAAATCTTGGGATAACCCATCTCAAAGAGGTGAGGCTCCACTAGACTGTGATTTAGCAAAAGCTATTGAGTCTGGTGCTGAGACAGTGCTTATTCATGATATATCAAGAACACCTCAACGAGGCAATTCTCCACTTGATAGTGATTCAGTTTATTTAGATGAATCATGTGTTGGAAATATATAAATTGACGGATTTCACTTGCAGGTACAAAATGCTATATTTAAAAGGCAGAGTGAAAGTGAGAGAGAGAAACACTTGAGTGAAAGTGAGGGTGACATACACTTGAGTGAGAGATAGGGAGAGAAAGAGTGAAACACTTCAAAGTGCTCGACACTTTAGTTTAAACATCAATAGAACGTACTAGAAGTTAGGAAACCATAGCCCAAACACTTACTCTTATTACTTGCTACTTCTGAAAGAAAAGCTACTATATTTTCCCAATCAATGACAGACGAGAACCTTCTTTGGAAGACAAACCATTCAAAAGATGGGCCATTGGAGGATTCCTCAACTAAGGGGGAGAATTTATAAGAAGAAAAAGAAGAAGTTAATAAAGTCTTATCTTCGTATCCTTAGGAGAACTTAATATCCTTAGAGGAAGAATTTAGACAGAAAGAAAAAGAGAATCTTATCTTCCGATCCTTGTGAGAAATAACAGAATATGGAAGAATCAAGGAACTGTATCCTATACTTGAAAGGAATTGTCAATAGAGGATTCCTCATCCAAGTGGAAAGTACAGAAAAAAATTGACATTTCCATTGTTTATCTAAAGGGAGAAGAAGAAAAAGAAGAAGAATCACATTCTTAGGGGGATAACATTATTTGAGCTATGTTCTATGTTCTATGTTCTATTGAAGACATTCCCAAGAATCTAATTCTTATGAAGCTCTGTTTATGATAAGTTCTTTAAATTCAACTATGAAGGATTTTGAAGCAGAGAAAACTCAAACACATATAGAAATGAAGGTGATACTACTTGAATATTAGTTCAGTGCTAGAGGAACAAACTTCTTTCATTTCAGTTATACAAGAATTCTGGAAATGCAGTATCTGATCCAGAAAAACCAGTAGCATTATTTACAAGTCCCGGGCGATTACTTTTTTTAGTTGTTAGTTGAGTTATCCTCTCTATGAGATTTGTTTGCTAAGTTTAACAATCAAATAAGGGAGATTATTGGTGAGATTACGAAGCCGTATGAATAGTAATCGTGATAACTCAACACTAGAATAGGACAAGTAAATAATACTACGTCTACACAGAAATCAGGTAGAAATGAAGACAAGGCAAATACAGTGAATCAAGACATTAGAAGGAGTTTTGAAGTCTACTACAGGTCATTGAGAGAAGTACATTAATATGTTCATGCCTCAGTAAAGAATAATGGTTGAAGACTTTTAGGGTTTCAGATGTGTTGAAGATTCAGTATAGAAGTATCACTAGAAGATTTTAGTGTAAAGGCATTGATTGAAAATAGACAGTGTTCGAAGCATAGGAATCTAGAAGGGTAAATACAAAGGTTAAAGAAGAGAGCTGTAGTTTTGAAGCTATACTCACTGAAAGAAGTTCAGTTATATGTTCAAGCGTCAATGCAGAACAGAGAATGAAGTATTCAAGGTTGTGGTAGGATTGGAGATGTTGTCTAAATACCAGAAAAGATTCCAGTTAAAGTACTACATTTATTGACAGTCAGTGTTCGAAGCAATTAAGTTGTTGCAAACTTAACAATGTACGTAAGGCTATAATACGAAGACCTGGATCAAAGTTAGTCGTCTGTGAACCAGACCAGTTACACAAGGCGTCAGCAGTTTGTGAAAGGAATCTGAGTATTAACTATAGAAGAATTGTTAAGTTGAAGAACGTACTTGGAAAGAACTGTTAGTTATTAAGGTACGAAACGTGATTTGTAGAGGCTACAACCAAATAGCTAAACAACTAACAGCTAACAGCTAAACAGCTCAAAGGGTGCAGGGTGCAAAGTAACACAACCTTGTTACGAAAAGTGAAAGTTTTTGAACTACAGTCGAAGAATGGAAATAGCTCAGGGTACAGGATGTAATGTGACAAGACTTTGGTACAAGAAATGGAAGTTGGTAAACTTCAGTCAAAGAATAAATAGAGGGTCAAAGTTCAGTGACCAAACTATACTTTGACCATGGAAATGAAATACAGGCGCAACATGTCATGTAGCAATTGAATATGTTAAGGGGTTCATTGCGCCACTACAACACATCTCCAGTAGTAGGCGCAACAAAACCTTAACAGGCGCAACAAAATTATTTATGGGCGTAACAAACAATTCAAAATAGCTTAAGGCAGTTTGTGGCGCCACTACAAGGCCAACACAGTACCAGGCGCAACATACTTCTTTGGCGTAACAAAAGTCCAAGGGCGCAACAAAAATGTATGAGCGCAACAAAATATCTTTTGGCCCCACTTAGCCCTTAGCCAATCAAATTACAGCAGCTACTTTATTTGATTTAAAGACTACAGACTCATTCGAGGAGTCGTCTTCTTCAACAAAAATAAAATGTAGAGAGCTTCTGCCAAGGTCGGGGCAAGAAGAGATAATTTATACACACCCATACCTTGCTCCCGGTCAGATATTAGGACCCGGTTCTTTAATGAAAAATGCTCAGGGAACCTAGATATCACTCCCTACGGACTCAGTTTTTTCCTGTACTAATTTAGATATATTTGTATAGGAACTAAGCCTAATATTTTTTGTATTAGTAGCAAAGAACTAATTTGTTCATTGGAAACCAGTTATATTTTTAACTGGGTGTAGCACCCCTCTGGGTTTATATATGAAGGATATATTCCCAGAAACTTGTCTCCATAATTTACTTGCTAATTTTTTTGAACCTAATTGATTTATCCGGACACACAGAAAATTAGTAGGCAGCTTACCTAAACACTACAAATGGCCAAATCCACTCTGAAGTAATAATTTATTTATCCGCAAATTACGAAAAAAATTTAAATGATTGTGAGTATCGTATTCAACCCCCCTTCTACGATACTTCGGGACCCAACAAAGAGGTCTCCATTCATGGAGTAGCTGCATCAACAGCATCACCACTTAAAATGGAAGTGCCTTCACAGGCGTTGCGGGGCACCACAAGCTCTCATTTGTCAATCATTACATTGCCTGAGGTAGTGACCCCCTTGGAGATTCCAAATCCAGCTCCTACAAAGGAGGTCATCCCCACATTTTCAGGTCATGCGGAGGGACAACACACCCATAGAAGGGATGTGGACTCTATGCTTAGAGTATATGCTGCTTCGGTAGCAGAACCTGTTCAGGGCGTCTCTGAGCAGGTAAGGCTTTCAATAGCTTCAGCTGGCTTCATGGATTCTTCAACTCTGCCAATCATTACAGAATCCATAGTGCTGACCACACTGGGTCTCAACCCGCTAGTTGCTAAAAAAGGAGTTCTCCCCATCCATAGTGGTCCGACGGAGAGGTAACCTAGCCATAGAAGGGATAGGGATTTTTCTTACAGTACAGAAGATCAGGATGCTATAATTGAACTGAGTGAAACACTTAACCTGAGTGATCTTCAATTTCCTGACCCTGATCAGCCGAGTGTGAGTGTTGAGGGATGTGATCAAATAGTAACAGTGATAGGTGAGACACCTACTAGCCAAGCAAACACCCCACACAATGCACACATAGCACACAACCAAAGGATTATAAATCTGGAGGCCAAGTCACATAAATTCATTATTCTATAAGGAAAATCTTGGAAGTGCAAGAGCAGTAGTGCAATAAAATGAAAGAAATTAAAGAGTTAGTCCAAAAACTGCTGGCTCCGAAAGTTCCTGCTATTACTCAATCAACTTGAACAGCTCAGATTACTTCGGTCGGAAGGGAGGATAATCCAACTGAGGGGGAGAGAAGAGAACAAGAAAAAATTGGAGCTGAAATGATAATGGAATATATCGCCTAGGGGGAGTCAGATATCTTTTATAGGCCTGGAGCGAAGCAACTGGAGGAAGGAGAAATTGAAAGGCATATGACTAGGCCTATTTGTAATAGTTAGATGAAAACTCAACTCAATCTAGAAATAGTGGTAAATAATAAATATCAAACAGGAATCAAGACGAAGACAGTCAACTAGTCACAAAGAAATCAACTGAATCAGAAGCACTCAGTTGATCCTACTACTCAACAGTGAAGAAGTTCATTAATATGTTCAAGCGTCAGTGGATAATAATCAAGTAGTAATTTCAAAAGAATTCAGAAGATTTAGAAGATTTTAAGTGATTACTACACGAAGATTCCAGAAGAAAAAGAACAGAAAAAGAAGACGGGAAAGCTAAGCAAAGACAGAAGGCCACTAGTGTAAAGTTAAAAGAAATGGAAAATATTTATTAGAGTATGACACAAATGAACCAGACAGTACATTTGTGTGTCAACTTTAATTAATAAATATTTAACATTGAGCTGAAAGTGGTTCCATGACAGAAGA
Organism: Oenanthe sinensis; assembly: GCA_028671895.1. NCBI lineage: Eukaryota > Viridiplantae > Streptophyta > Magnoliopsida > Apiales > Apiaceae > Oenanthe > Oenanthe sinensis. The sequence continues at coordinate 16,833,110 of CM053804.1, read as the reverse complement.
CGGAGAATGACAAAAGACTGCAACAGACTACAGAGTTAAACAAGTCCTAATAGTATTTTAATTCTCAAATTAAAATTAAGTTAATTATTTAATTTATTTAATTAAATTAATTCAAGTCTGAATTAAATTAATTCATAAATTATTTAATTAAATTAAAGAAGAATTAATTTACTAAAAAGATTTGATTCAAAAATGACTTATAAATTAAGTCATACCGAGCAAAAGAATGCAAGTCATGCTGAGTTAATTGGTTAAGTCATACCGAATTAATTGTTTATCAAATGACTTATAAAATAAGTCATACCGAGCTCTTGAGTATGAGTCATACCGAGCTCCTGTGATATAAGTCATACCGAATTTTCTTTGATTTAATATAAGTCATTATGATTTATTTTAATTAAAGAAAATTCAAATATGACTTAAAAATGAGTCATACCGAATTTCTATGAGTCATACCGACCATTATAAGTCATGCCCAGCCTTTTTATGAGTCATACAAGTGTTAATTCAATTAGTTAAAAGGTCATAATGGGATAAGTCATATTGGCTTTTCACCTCTATAAATATGAGGTGATTGTCTTCATTTTTCGAGAGTAATTCAAACATTCAAATTCAGAAATTTGTATGCATTGTAATATTCACAGATTTCTGTGCTTAGTTTGGAATATAATTGTTAAACTCGAACAATTCATGTCAAAATCATTCTAAGCTTTTAAAGAGTTATATAAACTTTCTACTAATTAATTTTGTAATACTTTTCAAGTTAAAATTATATCTTCTACTTGAACAGTATTTCATTTCAATTAATATTTTGTGTGAATTTAAAATAATATTTTTAAATCCAATAATCCGCGTTAATTAATTGATATTGTATTCAACCCCCCCTTCTACAATATCAGGGACCAACAATTGGCATCAGAGCTGGTTGATATATTAAATATCAGATCCGAACCAAATATTCCGCGACTCATACAGATCTCAAAAATTATTTTTAATTCGAAATAATTTTTTATTCAAAATAATTTTTTTTAAAAATTATTTTTGATCAAAAATTATTTTCAGTCAAAAATTAAAATATTTTTTGAAACACTTAACTTTTAATCTTATTTAAGATGAGTACACAAAAGGTAACGAGCATCAAAATTCCATCATTCGATAAAGGTCATTATAACCTGTGGAAGCACAAGATGCAGTTATTTATTGGGATCGCCAATCCCAAATATGCCTTGATCTTAGAAAAGGCATTGAACCTCCAATAACAGTTGTTCTCGAACACGAGGTAGATGGGGTCGTAATTCCTCATAGACAGATTCCAAAAAGTCCGGCAGACTACAACGATGAAGAAAAGGAAGCTGTATCCCTGGACAATAACCTCAAGCTTATTCTGATAGAATCCCTAGACTATGTCATGTATAATCATGTGGTCAACTACAAGACCTCCAAGCAAATCTGGGATACTATAGAGGTTATAAATGAAGGGACTGAAGAAGTCAAAGAGAATAGACTGGAGATATTGACCTCCCAGTACGAGCAGTTTAGATCCAATCCTAGTGAGGGTATCTCTGAAGTGTTTCAGAGATTGAACAAACTTATAAACGAGCTCAACCTCAACGGGAAATATTACTTAAACCAGGAGGTCAACAAGAAGTTTCTATTAACCTTGCCAGAGCATCTGGAGCACAGGATCGCGGCCATCCGAGAGTCTAGGGACATGAAGGAGATAACCCTAGAAAGACTCTAAGGAGTTCTGAAGACATATGAATTGGAGCAGATTCAGACAAGAGAGATGTATGGCAGAGGCAAAGTTTCGAGTTCTTCTAAAGCACTGTTAGTAGAAGCACCAGAGAAAGAGGAAGTGAAGGCTGTTGTACCTTCAAAAAGTTCAGAGGAGTATGTTGTTCCAGAATATGGTCATACTCCAGAAAAACAGGAAAATGGTGAATTCTATTCTCTAGAAGAATTGGATCAGCTGGAAGATAAATCTCTAGCTATGTTTGCCAGGAAGTTTGGAAACATGAGATTCAGAAGAAACTCCTCATTTAAATCTAAACCTACCTTTGGAAGGTTTCAAAAAGGAAGTTCTTCAACAGCTGTATCAAGAAGCGGCTACAAGACAGGCTTGGTTGACAGAAGCAAGATCCGTTGCTTCAACTGCAATGAGCTTGGTCATTTTGCAACTGAATGCAAGAAGCCGAAGCAAGGACAGAAGAGAGACTCTTATCAAGAGTTGAAAGAGAAATATGATGCTTTAGTGAAAAAGCATCAAGGGAAGTCCTATCTAGCAGAGGGCAAGAGCTGGGATGACTCAGACAATGATGAGGAAGAAGAGCTAAGAAATCTTGCTCTTATGGCTTCATCAGATGGATCAGTATCTCCACCTCGGACAGAAGGAAAAGAGGTAGATCCCTCATGCCCTAAAATGTTTAAACTGTTAGGAAAAGAATTGGACGACACCAGAGATAGGGTTAACAAACTACGTCTCAAAATTAAAGAATTAACTTATGAGAATGATAGTTTAAAATTGTTAAAAACCAGAAATATAAAACTGACTGAGGACCTAGCTTTTGAGGTTAATAGAGTCAGTTGTTATGTCAAGGTTGAGGCCTATCTCAGAAATCAGATTGTAGAGGAACAGAAAAAGTGTTTTGCCTATAAACATTCATCTTATATTGTAAAAGACCTAGTTGACCAACAAGAAATAAAACGTAAAGTTGGAATAGGCTATGAATACAATCAATCTGTAGGAAAGGCGAGCAACATAACCCCTTTCAGAAAAAGTGCTGAAGAAAGGGGTATCCCACATGTTGTTAAGGACACACCTAAACCTCTTTTCATAACCCCTATAGCAGAACCTATCCTGGAAAGCTCTATACTTATTCAATATGAAATGAAGTTAGAGGATCTCGAGGAAGAAAAGAAAAGAGAGGAACTTGCTAAGGACACAAAAGGAGTTAATGTCCAACAAAAAGTGACTGCACCCAAGACATCAGTGAAAGATGTGGGAACCTCTGCTTTCCCCAATCCTGGTATAGGTGTTAAAGACTTGAAGAACAAACCAAACAGACCCAATTCCTTTGTGAATAGTAGGAACAGTAACAACAGATTTCATTCTACTGAAAACTTTAAATTTGCTGAAAAAGTTGAGGTAGAAACTGTAAAGACACAAACTGTTAAGCCACCTACTATACTGAATAACATGCTTACTATTGATGCTCTCCATAAACCTTGTGGTGTTTTAAATTGTATGTTATGTGCTTTTAATGCTATGACTGCTTACTTTAAACGCATGATAACTAAGAAAGATAACATGACACCTAGACAGCACATCAATAGTAAATTTGCTAAATCCAAGACTGCAACTCCTTCACCTGAGAAAAAGGAATCATATATTCCTAAGTCTAAACAGAAAGTTGATAAGACGGTTTATAGGAAGGTAGGAACAGTCAAGGAAGATAATGATGTTATTCGAAAAGGGTCTGTTGTCAAAGCTGACAAAGGTCAATTCTTTAAGTATGCCGGGCCCAATCAATTTTGGGTTCCGAAGACGAATTAATCCGTTTGGTATGTGCAGGGAGTTAAACAGGTAAACCGAGTTGTATGGATCCTGGACAGCGGATCTTCAAGGCATATGACCCGAGATAGAGCCCTGCTATCAAACGTGGGTGAAAGAGCTGGCCCAATCGTCACCTTTGGAGATAATAGCAAAGGAATGACTACGGGATATGGCAAGTTAAATACTGGAAATGTTATCATTGAAAATGTCTCTTTAGTGGAAGGACTTAAGCACAATCTACTCAGCGTCAGTCAATTTTGTGATAAAGGGTACAAAGTAAACTTTATCAAGGAGAAATGCTTAATAGCTCATTCTAAAGATGACAAACTAGCCTTGCATGGAGTAAGGAAAGGAAACTTGTACGTAGCCGATCTCAACTCAGGAAGTGAAGATGAAGCAAACTGTTTCTATTCAAATGCTTCATCAGAAGAAAGCTGGCTATGGCACAAGAAACTCTCACATCTAAACTTCAAAACAATGAACTCTTTAGTCAAGAGGGATTTAGTGAGAGGACTGCCTCCGATGGAATTTACACAAGAAGGCTTGTGTGAGGCATGTCAGAAAGGGAAGTCAAAGAAAGCAAATCACAAAGGAACAGACACTACAAATATCACTGAACCACTGCAACTGCTACATATGGATTTATTTGGTCCGGTCAATATTTTGTCTATGTCCAGAAAAAGATACGCCTTAGTGATTGTAGATGACTTCACAAAATATACATGGGTTTTATTCTTGAACTCTAAGGATGAAACTCCACATTTGGTGATTGATCATATAAAACTGATTGAGTTAGATTCAAAGTTACCTGTCCGGGAAATCAGATCAGATAATGGAATAAAATTCAAAAATGAAGTTCTGAATAACTTCTGCTCAGACAAGGGGATAACAAGGCAATATTCAGCACCAAGGACTCCGCAACAAAATGGAGTTGTAGAAAGGAAAAATAGAACCCTGATTGAAGCTGCAAGAACAATGCTAAGTGAATCAAGGCTACCTATCTACTTCTGGGCTGAAGCAGTGAATACAGCTTGTTACACTCAGAATCGAACTCTGATCAACAAAGATCATATGAAAACTCCCTATGAATTAATGGCTGGCAAGAAACCAACTCTCAAGTACTTTCATGTATTTGGAGCTAAATGCTTTGTGTTAAAGGATGGAGATGAACTTCGTGGCAAGTTTGAGGCCAAGGCACATGAAGCTATTTTTGTCGGATATTCAAGAAGAGCATATAGGGTATACATAATTGATCAGCACCAAGTGAAGGAAAGTGTCAATGTAACTTTTGATGACACTAAACTCCCAAGTATCCAAACTGAAGATTCTTCTGAGTCATTAAAATTCGACAATTATCCAGACTCACATTCTGATGACGAAGAAGAACCTGAGGTTGCAAAAGGAAATGATGATGACAATAATAATGATGATCCAGGTAACAGTGGTGGAAACAATGATAACACTGGAGATACTACTAATATCAGTAGTGGATCAACAAGTCATCCTGACAGCAACTCAGGGGGAGATGAAGGATCAACTGGCAGAACACAACATCACAATGAATTTCGAGGCGAATCATCAAGATCATACCTTCCTAGGGAAAGGATATGGAGCAGAGATCATCCTTTTGAATTGATTATAGGTGATCCAGATGTTGGAGTAAGAACCAGGAATGCAACTTCAAATGAATGTTTGTTTTCAGTTTTTCTATCTCAAGAAGAACCAAAGAAAATTGAAGATGCACTAACTGATCCAGATTGGGTTCTTGCCATGCAAGAAGAACTCAATCAATTTGAGAGACAGGAAGTATGGACACTGGTACCCAGGCCTAAAGATAGATCTGTTATTGGCACGAAATGGGTATACAGGAACAAGTTAGACGGTGATGGCATTGTTACGAGGAACAAGGCCAGACTGGTGGCAAAGGTTTACTCCCAAGAAGAGGGAATTGATTATGATGAGACCTACGCACCAGTTCCAAGACTTGAAGCCATCAGGATATTTCTAGTATTCGCAGCACATTCCAATTTTAAAGTTTATCAAATGGATGTAAAGAGTGCTTTTCTGAATGGAGAGTTAGAAGAAGAAGTATATGTGGAACAGCCCCCTGGCTTTGAAAATCCAGAGTTTGCTGGTTTTGTATATTTTCTATTCAAAGCTCTCTATGGGCTCAAGCAAGCACCAAGGACATGGTATGACACTCTCTCTGTGTTTTTACTTGAAAATGGTTTTATTAGAGGTGTTATAGATAAAACTCTCTTTTATAAATTGCATGAAAAAGATATGTTATTTGTCCAAGTTTATGTTGACGATATCATATTTGGTTCTACTAATGAAAACTTGTGCAAGAGATTTGCTAAGTTAATGCAGAGTAGGTATGAAATGAGCATGATGGGTGAACTGTCATTCTTCCTTGGATTTCAAGTAAAGCAAAAGGAAGATAGGATTTTTATTTGCCAATCAAAGTACGTAAGGGATCTTTTGAGAAAATACAGTCTAGAAGACTCTTCACCGGTAAAAACCCCAATGCCAACAGCCACAAAGCTTGATAAGGATGAAACTGGTAAGAAAGTTGACATCACAAGCTATAGAGGTATGATAGGCTCATTATTGTACTTAACTGCTAGTAGACTTGATATTATGTTTGCAACATGCTTATGTGCTAGATTTCAATCAGATCCAAGAGAATCTCATCTTATAGCTGTGAAAAGAATTTTTAGATATCTTAAGGGCACACCAAATCTTGGAATTTGGTACCCTAAAGATACAGGTTTTGACCTAATTGGCTATACAGATTCGGATTATGCAGGTTGTAGGATGGATAGGAAAAGTACTTCTAGAAGCTGTCAGTTTCTAGGACGTCGACTGATTTCCTGGTATAACAAGAAACAACACTCAGTATCTACCTCGACAGCCGAAGCAGAATACATTGCGGCAGGCAGCTGTTGTGCACAGATCTTGTGGATAAGGAATCAGCTGAATGAATATGGGCTTGCGTTGAATAAAATTCCAATATTCTGCGACAACACAAGTGCAATAACAATTTCCAACAATCCTGTACAACACTCAAGAACTAAGCACATTGACATAAGGTATCACTTTATCCGAGAGCATGTCATGAATGGAACTGTGGTGTTACATTTTGTACCCACAGAAGAACAACTAGCCGACATCTTCATGAAACCACTTGATGAATCCACTTTCTCAAAGCTGGTTAGTGAACTAGGGATGTTAAATTATGGCTAAATTTTGGTTGCTAGGAATTAAATTAAGCTCATAAATATTATCTGTTAATATTTAAAGAATTTATGAGACTTGAATTAATAAAGTCCTAGAGCTTATGAATTTTTTGGAAAATTATCTGAAGAATAAATTAATATTCTTAATAGATAATTATTTCAATTTTAGCATAAGTATTTTTAATTTAAATTAAGCATGTATGTAATTCAATGTATAAGTTTGCTAATTATTATTGTACATTAATATAAATAACCGTGTTATTAATTAATTAATTAATTTACTCATTAAATTAATTCCATTGAGTTAATTTAATTTTTAAATCAATTAAAATAGTTAATAAAATAATTATGTATTATATGTCCTTAATAATTTATCTGTGTATAAATTATATTACTAATTTTATGAGTAATCAGTTATTATTAATTAAATCTAAATTTCGAATAAAATTTCCTTTATTTTATTTCGAATTTATGAGCAATTAATAATACTATATATATATATATATATATATATATATATATATATATATATATATATATATTGTTGTTTGTGTATAAAATATTAATTGTATGACTTATTTGTTAATAAGTTAAAACAAAATCTTGGTATGACTCATGACAAGTCATACCGACCAGTTTTTTTTTCCCTAAGTCATACAAGCTGTTTTTATTTTTTTTTTTAAAAAAACAAAAAAAAAACTCGGTATGACTTAATAAGTCATACCGACTGCATCTCAGTTATTTAAAACAAAAAAAAAACTCGGTATGACTCATAAGTCATACCGACCTGTGTTATATTGATTTATTATCAAGTCATATTCAGTTTGAATATCACACACACACGCGATATACACACACACGAACAGTCATACATATCTGCAAAACCCTTTGATTTTCAATCTTTTTCAACTGATACAGTTGCTTGTTTGATTTTCTCAAGTGTTTCACTTGCTTATTACTGATTTAATCAACCAAAACAAGGAGAAACACTGCCCAATTTTTGTAAATTCTAACTGAGTTGGACCGAGTTGACTGGGTTGTAGAATCGATTTTGCTGTAATAAGTGAAGATTGAGGATTGGGCTTGTTAAATTTGTGGATTAAATCAAACCGGGTGTTAGTGCATTTAGGGTTTGATTTTTTTTCGAATTTAAGTGCTTAAGAGGTGTTTGGGTTAATTGTTAATTATTAATTAATTAAGTTGTTTAATTAATATGGCTGGTTTTTGCGAGATTGTCAAGACTAATTTTGTTGGATTTTTTAATCCGGAGAATTGCACAGTAGCTAAGTTTAGGCCCTGGATTATCTTTTTGAACGAACACTCTTTGATCAGGACTGCCATTACTCTAGACACACCTTTACAGACTCTAGCATTAAGGGAATTATACAGCACTGCTAGAAATAGATCAACTGGTGACACAGTGCAATTCTCATTCACCATTGGGGTACGTGAATATATGGTGACTGAAGATGATGTGAACAGAATTCTTCAATTCCCTTTAAACAATTTTGTTGACCCACCGTCAGTTCCAGAAATTCTTGAGTTCTTTAATGCTATACAGTACCAGGGTGAAATCAACTTGGTAAGACTGACTAAGTCAAGGCTGGTACATGAGTGGGATTATTTCTTCGACACACTGGCTAAGGTGTTTGCACCCACAACAAAGAGCAACTTCAACAATATTTCTTCTTTGCTTCAAATCATAGGATTTTCAGTGGCTCACAATAGAAGAATAAATTTTGGAAAATTGGTGCTGAAAGAAATAATCAGGAAAATGGGTAAGCCAGAAAGCAGGGAACAGAACGTGCAAGTCTACTATCCAAGGTTCCTAATGCTGTTCATGAATGACTTATTGCTGGATGAAGATAAAGCCTTATTTCAGAACAGTCCAGTTCAAGCATCTCCATCTACTCAGAATGCTCTGTTCGCAAGGCTCAACAACAATCCTAGATTTGAGAATGTGCCAGTGGTGAGACCAAATTTCATGGGACAAATCCTGGATCTTATTACAAATCCAGATCAAGCTCAGCAAGTTCTAGAACAAGAAGTGGAGCAAGTGCCAATGGAAACTGATTCAGTGCAGTTACTACTTGAAGCTGCACAACATGCTGAACAGGAAGCTGAAGAACAACAGGTAATATCTCAAACCTTAGCTTCTAATTTCCTTCCTATAAATATATCTACTGCTCTTTTAGATTTATCTGTGGCGGACCATGATTATGGTTTTACACTTCAGGACATTGGCCATGAACCTGAAAACACACAGGTTCAAACCCAGGCTGAGTTAGAGCCCCAAACAGTTTCTCCTTCACCATCCTCAATCAGTCATATTCGTAAAAGGAAGAAACCTGTTAGAAAAGTTAGGGGGAGAATTGTAAGTGCAAGTGAACCCGCAGCTCTGTCTCCACCTACTAAAAGATCAAGATCAGAACCTGAGGCAACTGCAGATTCATCCATTTCCTCACAGTGGGATATGGATTTTGAAACAGCTATCCAAAACTCTCTAAATTCACTCGATGAAATAGGTGATTCAGATTCAGATCCTAACACACTGCTAGCTCTCACACTAGCAGGACCTCCACTTGCAGAAACAGAATCACATGAGGGAACTTCTCTTGAAGAAAATGTTTTTGATAAAAACTCGTCGGATGCCACCTATGTTGTGGACCATGACATTTTCGATGCAGTGCGGCATCAGTTACCCTCAGAGGAACTAAGGGGCACCACAGACTCTAATGAGCCACTCACTACATTGTCTAAGGTGGTGACCCCCCTGGATTTCTTACATCCAGTTCTTTTAAAAGAAGGTCTCGAATCCACTGGTGGATTTGAGAGGCAACCACTCCATAGAGGGAGATGGGACTCCATTCACGGAGTAGCTACGTCAGTAGCGGAGCCAATGCAAGTTCATCTTGTTGAGGACGCGCCTTCACAGGCATCAGAAGAGCATTTCGACTCTTCAAAAGCTATTATTATATATACAGGTAGAGCATCAGGATCTGGAGGAGATAAGGAGCTAAACACGAGTGATGTGAGGCAAACACTAAGCGATACACATGCACGTAGTGATAGTCCAAACAGGAGTGCAAGCGAGGTGAGTGCACACACACACAGTGAACTCATGTTAAAAATGGAAGCTCTCCAAAAACAGATGCAGATTGTTCAGTCTGAAATAAATAAAGGGAAGGAACAAGCAGAAATCAAGTCTGCCTCTGTAACTGCACAGCTGTCAATCATAAGAAAGGATGTTGATAATGTCAAGTCAAATGTAATATTCAAAACTCAAAACATCCAGGATGTTCAGAAGTTGATTGCTGATGACATGAAAGAGATTTCCAATTTAAATGAAAGAATTGACGATGTGGAAAGAAATTTAAACGAAAGAATTCGTTTAAATGAAGAAATCTCATCAGCAAGATTCAACAAGTTAGATGATGGAATGGAACATCTTAATGAAGGTATGAAGCAGGTCTACTTGGCAATTACAAATCTCAGTAAATCATTGGATGCTTCAAAACCTGTAGAGAATCCCTCAACTAAGGGGGAGAAAGAAGTAGCGGAGAAAGAAGTAGCTGAAGAAGAAAAGGCTACTAGAAAAGGAAAAGAAAAACTGTACTCTGAGGAAGATCAATTTCTATCGAATTTTCCAGAGGAACAGTACTATCAACAAGAGCAATTCATTGAGGATGTAAGTGCTGAAAATCAAGGTTTCAATCCTGACTACTGCAGAGCTGAAGATGAAGCTGTCTTTGAAGATGATTTTCTATTTCCAAAAGAAAAGGAACTTGATCCTGCCTATGAAGAGGCAATGAGGAAGCTGAAGGAAGACATCAAGGCAAGCCATGCCAAAACTTTAAATTTAAAAGCTTTAGTCAAGGAAAGAACCCAAGCTGAAAGAGAGGCAAGCTTAGAAAAACAGAAGCTTTGGGCCTTAGCAGTAAAGAAGAAGAAGGAAGATATAGAGATGAAGATAGGGGACAGATGGGATGCAGCAAGGAAAGTTCTAGAGAAAATTCAACAAGGTCCCTTTAAAGACAGACAAATGCTTTCAGTTATCAAGGGTCTTGAAGATTCAAATAAAAATCTGGATAACTTCATGAAGGCATTGAAGGAAGAAGTTGACTATATCACTGTCTTAGTGGATCACATTCTTGAAGACTGGCAAATACTGGTCTACAGTCACAGGAATGGAACAATCAGAGTATCTCTAGAATTCTTCCGAAAGAGATCATTATCAATAATCTGGGTTCTGCTAAACAAAGTTAAGAGAAGCTCAGAAGAAAATGAACTTCTCAGGGACAGACTTAGAGACATAGCAACAACAGCTAGTCCTCAGATCTTATATGATCCTCATGAAGTGAGGTTTTTCTCAAACAAGTTGTATCAAATCATGAAGCTAGATGAGGAGTCATTGAAAGGCTATACAGTGAGGTATATGATTCAAGTTGAAAGGATGTTAAGATCAAAAGGTTTCAGAACCCAAGCCAAATTAGATGCTGCACAGAAAATCAGGAACTACTGTTTATCCAGGAACATCAAATCATACATCAGGCAAATGCCAAAGATAGATTCCTCACAGCCATATGATGTACAAAAAGAAACAGTAGATCATATTGAAGAAGAAGTCATGTTTCAGCTAGCAAAGGCTCAACAGAGAAGATTGTATGGAGAGTCAACCGCAACTCCGACTGAAACTGAAGAGGTACCCAGAACACCTGTGCACAAGAGTTCTAATCTAGAAGAAGGTAAATTGGATACCACTGAAGACTAAAGTCTTAGATAGGCCAAGATAGAAACTATGTTATATTTGTTCAATACTAGAGGAACAACTATCTTGTACTTATCTTTTATGTATGAATCTGGAAAATTGTTAAATATAAAACCAGAACTTTTATTTATTATTTACAAGCGCTTACATGTCGTACTTACTTTTTTAGTTGTTAGTTGAGTTATCATCTAGGAATTTGTGTGTTAAATGTTTAACAAACAAATAGGGGGAGATTGAAAGGCATATGACTAAGCCTATTTGTAATAGTTAGATGACAACTCAACTCAATCTAGAAACAGTGGTAAATAATAAATATCAAACAGGAATCAAGACGAAGACAGTCAACTAGTCACAAAAAAATCAACTGAATCAGAAGCACTCAGTTGATCCTACTACTCAACACTGAAGAAGTTCATTAATATGTTCAAGCGTCAGTGGATAATAATCAAGTAGTAATTTCAAAAGAATTCAGAAGATTTAGAAGATTTTAAGTGATTACTACACGAAGATTCCAGAAGAAAAAGAACAGAAAAAGAAGACGGGAAAGCTAAGCAAAGACAGAAGGCCACTAGTGTAAAGTTAAAAGAAATGGAAAATATTTATTAGAGTATGACACAAATGAACCAGACAGTACATTTGTGTGTCAACTTTAATTAATAAATATTTAACATTGAGCTGAAAGTGGTTCCATGACAGAAGACGGAGAATGACAAAAGACTGCAACAGACTACAGAGTTAAACAAGTCCTAATAGTATTTTAATTCTCAAATTAAAATTAAGTTAATTATTTAATTTATTTAATTAAATTAATTCAAGTCTGAATTAAATTAATTCATAAATTATTTAATTAAATTAAAGAAGAATTAATTTACTAAAAAGATTTGATTCAAAAATGACTTATAAATTAAGTCATACCGAGCAAAAGAATGCAAGTCATGCTGAGTTAATTGGTTAAGTCATACCGAATTAATTGTTTATCAAATGACTTATAAAATAAGTCATACCGAGCTCTTGAGTATGAGTCATACCGAGCTCCTGTGATATAAGTCATACCGAATTTTCTTTGATTTAATATAAGTCATTATGATTTATTTTAATTAAAGAAAATTCAAATATGACATAAAAATGAGTCATACCGAATTTCTATGAGTCATACCGACCATTATAAGTCATGCCCAGCCTTTTTATGAGTCATACAAGTGTTAATTCAATTAGTTAAAAGGTCATAATGGGACAAGTCATACTGGCTTTTCACCTCTATAAATATGAGGTGATTGTCTTCATTTTTCGAGAGTAATTCAAACATTCAAATTCAGAAATTTGTATGCATTGTAATATTCACATATTTCTGTGTTTAGTTTGGAATATAATTGTTAAACTCGAACAATTCATGTCAAAATCGTTCTAAGCTTTTAAACAGTTATATAAACTTTCTACTAATTAATTTTGTAATACTTTTCAAGTTAAAATTATATCTTCTACTTGAACAATATTTCACTTCAATTAATATTTTGTGTGAATTTAAAATAATATTTTTAAATCCAATATTCCGCGTTAATTAATAGATATTGTATTCAACCCCCCCTTCTACAATATCAGGGACCAACAGAAATCTTTGAACCCTATATGCCAATGGATATTCTAACTGAGATTGAAATAGAGGAAACAACAAAGGCTGTAGGTATAGATGTCGAGGATGAATTTGCTGAAGAATATGCTTTTGATAATGACTGTTTTCTAGTTGGTGTAGATGAAGTTGTTACTCAAGACATAGTTCAAGCTGAAGAATTGATGAAAAGAAAGTGGAGAAGAGTTCAACACGTAATGGAAAAAAGAAATATAATTAAGTACATCGAAGCTAAAGTTGGCCCTGAATGGGATGAAGCAAAGAGTCTGTTAAAGAAGAAGGAATTAACTCTAAGTCATAAGAAAGACAGAGTAGTCCTTGACCTTTTCAGAACTATAAGGGAAAATTTTGACGATGTTCATGAGTTCTATGCTGTGCTATCAGATGAAATAACAAGAATGTTAGGCAGCGCTTTCAAATTCGGTTGGAAGATGTACATCAATTAAAATACACTGGGATCGAGAATATTGTCGACAAAGAGCTTTGAGAAAATGAATATAGTGGGGTTGTATGTGCTGAAGAGGAAAGTCATCTTTGGAGGACATAAGACAAATGAGATACTGAGAGATCTAATTGAAAAGAAAATTATTGAGATTGGTGTCGAAGCATTTGATAAGCCTCCGGTGGTCAAATACTACAAAGCAACAACTCTTCACAATCTAACTTTGTCAGATGAAGGTCTGGAGTCATGCCAAGTAATTTTCATGCTGTATGTAGAAGGGAGACTCAGAAGCAAGAAGAACAGAATTGAAGAAGATCCAATGGCTGCTGAGTTAATCTATGCATTCAGGTTGAATAGAGCTATAAGAACATCAGGAAGATATCTTATGGAGATAACCAGATACTAAAAGGATCCAGTGTATGTGAGAAAAGAGGATGGCACTGAGGAACTTGAAACCATTAAAGATTCTGAACCTTGCATTCAAACAGAGCCAAATGGAACAAAGTACTTCTTGTTCAAGAAAAATAGAGTGGAGAAGAAAAAGGAACTGTCAAGGCTGAAAAGGAATAACTATGAAATAATCAGAAAAGTCTTTTCTAGGGTTAAGAGATCTACTGTCCAATCAGACAAGAAGGTTTTGAGGATGATTCAAGATATTTTGATGGAGAAATTGGCAGAAGAGTCTATGCATGACACTGATAGAGTGAGAGGCTTTCCAAAGAGAATAACGGTGTTCGTGTTTTCAAAAAGACAATCACTGGCCTTCGAGTCAATCTCAAAGACAAATTCAACTGCATTTCTCACAGAAGTTTTGAAGAAACTAGAAGATTTTCCTCCTGTCAACACTCTTGAAGTTGAAGCTAGGGATCTGGTCAAAACAAGGTTAGAAGAAAGGAAGAAGAGATAAGGAAACACTACTCTGAGATATAATCCAAGAAGAGGCATAATGTAAGTATCAGTTGAGTTATCCTCTCACAGAATTTGCTTGTCGAACTCTAACAACCAAATAGGGGAAGATTGTAAAGCATAATGTAATGTAATATGTAATAGTGATAACGATAACTCAACTAAGAAACAAAGACAGTCAAATAATACTAATATGCAACACAGGAATCCAGAAGAACATGTAAACATGAATCATACAAACATCATTGCAGAGCATTCAAGATGAAAGGGTTACTGAACGTCAGCGAGAGAAGTTCATTAATATGTTCAGGCCTCAGTGACAAATAAGAGATCAGAAGATTTCATACTAAAGACAGTGTAATGATTTAAGTAAATGTCAAAGGGTTTCAGTGATAAAAAACAATGCAACAATCCAAGGTTAATCAGCTGAAACAAAACAGAAGTCAAGGGAATTCAATTCAGTGTTAGTCGTTTATGAACTAGAATAGTGCACTAAGTGTCAGTACAACAAGAAAAAAATTGTCTTGTTTAATCAGAAGAAACTCAGTTGATCAAGTCAGAAAAGTGAAAACCAAGTGGTAAATACATCGAGTATTTTAAGAATATTGTTAAGGCAAGTATTACTATATTTGGTGGTTCCTACACTCTTAAAACAATGGAGAATTGCAACAAACCTTGAAGGTTTCTAAGTACTATGTGGCGCCTACATAGTGCAACAAGAGTGTAGGTGCAACAAACTCCCTTGGCGCAACAAAGCACAGTGCAACAAACTTTTATAATCACAACAAAGGATTTAGTAGTGCTTACACACTGCAGTCACTCTACAAGGAGCAACAAAGGACTTGCATTGTTGGAAAATCAATTCACTTGATTTCCAAAAGTCTACACAAATATATATGGGTTTAATTCGAAGACATCAGTGTGCATCTTCTTCATTAAACACAACAAACTAACGAGAGCTCCATTAAAGCTAAGCATTAAACACAAACCTGTATTGATTGTTGTAATATTGATTGAACCCATAGACGCTAATCTCTTGATTAGAAGTGTAGCACCTCAGGGATTTAATAATATATCTTTATTTCCCTGAATCGTTGTGTTTCATTTACTATCATTTAAATATCTCAAGAACACAAATATTTAATCCACAATTAAATAAAAAATCTACCATCATCATATTCAACCCCCCCTTCTATGATGATTTTAGACCTAACAAATGAGTAGACGATTAAACAAATCAATATTTGAGTATGGCCATGCAATTCATAGTGTTAGGTCCCAAAGTATCGTAGAAGGGGGGTTGAATACGATACTCACAATAATTTAAATTCTTTTAGGAATTTGCGGATGAATAAATTATTGCTTCAGAGTGGGTTTGGCTATTTGTAATGTTTAGGTGAGCTGCCTACTAATTTTCTGTGTGACCGGATAAATCAATTAAGTTCAAGAAAATTAGCAAGTAATTAAATGAGATAAGTTTCCGGGAATATATCTTTCATATATAAACCCAGAGGGGTGCTACACCCAGTTAAAAATATAACTGGCTTCCAAAGAACAAATTAGTTCTTTGCTACTAACACAAAAATATAAGGCTCAGTTCCTATACAAATATATCTAAATTAGTACAAGTAAAAACTGAGTCCGTAGGGAGTGATATCTAGGAGCCCTGAGCATTTTTCATTAAAGAACTGGGTCCTAATATCTGACCGGGAGCAAGGTATGGATGTGTATAAATTATATCTCTTGCTCCGGCCATGGCTGCTCTCTACATATTTTGTATTGAAGAAGACGACCCCTTTTTAAAAATGAGTGGCTCACATCTTTTTATTTGTGTAGTCTTTAAATCAATAAAGTAGGCTGCTGTGATTTAATTGGCTGAGGGGCTGAGTGTCGAATTGTGTTGCCCTGTGTAACCTTTGTGTCAAATTAAATCCCCTTGTACATGCCTTAGAATAATTCTTTGTTTCAAATTCCTTAGTCACATAAATGTGGGTGTCGATTTTACTCCCCTGTATGACTAAGTGTCGAATGGCTTCACCTTGTATTTGCCTTAGAATTATTTAGCATGTTGAAAAGTTAGGTGTCAATTTTTCACGTGTCAAATTTAATTTGACTTGGTCAAATTACCATTTGATCACCAACCTTTTATACTTCTTGCACTTGGTCACTTGCGGTTTGGTCACTTGCGGTTTGGCTGTTGAGCTGTTTCTGTTCTTCGACTGTAGTTCAAAAACTTTAACTTTTCATACCAAAGTTGTGACGCTTTACACCCTGCACCCTTTGAGCTGTTTGGTTGTTTGGCTATTAACTGTTTAGCTGTTTGGGTATAGCCTCTACAAATCACTTTTCGTACCTTAATAAATAACTGTTCTTTCCAAGTACGTTCTTCAACTTAACAATTATTCTATAGGTAATACTTAGATTCCTTTCACAAACTGTTGACGCCTAGTGCAACTGGTCTGGTTCACAGACGACTAACTTTGATCCAGGTCTTCGTATTATTGCCTTATGTACATTGTTAAGTTTACAGCAACTTCATTGCTTCAAACACTGACTGTCAATAAACACTATAACTTCACTGGAATCTTTTCTGGTACTTAGACACTTGTATTTACCATGTCTTCAATTCTTCTAGATTCCTATGCTTAGAACACTGTCTATCTTCAATCAATGCTGGTACACTGAAATCTTCTAGTAGCACTTCTATACTGAATCTTCAACACTTCTGAAACCCTGAAAGTCTTCAACCATTATTCTTCACTGAGGCTTGAACATATTAATGAACTTCTCTCAATGACCTGTAGTAGACTTCAAAACTTCTTCTAATGTCTTAATTCACTATATCTGCCTTGTCTTCATTTCTTCCTGATTTCTGTGTAGGCGTAGTATTATTTATCTGTCCTATTCTAGTGTTGAGTCATCATGATTACTATTTATACAACTTCGTAATCTCACCAACACATAGTCTCATTCAATCAAGAGGCCAATAATATCACTCCTAAAATCGGAGGGTTAAATCCAATATCTATCATTCATATTTCTCATATGATTCATAACATACCCAATGTCCACCTTTATTATTACCCGGTTAAAGGTAACTTTGAGTGTAATCAAAGTATATTAATTCTCATATAGAAATATAATGATTTCAAGTCAGAGGATCATTACATCATTATCATGTAGAATCTCATGGCGAGTCTTTCCAGTGTCATGCATTGAGACATGCACTTATGTTCTTGACTTTAGTATCACCATACCTATGACCAATGAGATATGGTCATCCGTCAATAAACATACTAGTCTTATTGCATTATTATTGTCTTTAAATAAAAATACTCGACTAGGGAATTTTAGGAATAAAATACTATTAATATAATCTCATTTTTAAATCACATACTTAAAGCCATATAATGCGTATTAATATTCTAAGGACATATATTATGCTTTCAATTTATAACGCAATAAATAAAGATATAATAAATTAAATTAAATAATCAAATAAAACATAATCCTCAATTGTTTTCAAAAAAACATAAAAGTATTGTCTCTAGGACACCAATACTAACATAATAGAGGGGGAGAAAAATGCTAAAGGAGAAGAAAAAGTGGTAGTGGATCAGATGATGCTAGAATATACAACTCTAGGGGAGTCAGATTTCTTCTTTTGACCTGAAGGAAGATGTGACGCCCCCAAATCCGGGGTCAGGGATTTGAGTCGCCACGTCATCATCCAATCATTTACAACCTGCAATAACTCAATAATCCAATGAAATCACATCGTAGACCCCTCTCTCTCACATACACATAAGTTAGAGTCTTAGAAACAGTATACAATAAGTATCATTAATTATTACAAACCAAATGTACTTATCCAGGATCCCATACGATCAATGCTAACCTCTTCACGAAGTAACATTAATAACTGGCTCAATACTGAAACTTATCCAACTTACTTTCGTAGAATATAGTTGAACTGAACCATCTCAAAGGTGAATCTTTTACTTTCCTCTCTCTAGGCATGAAGCCAATCAAACATGTTATCACTTTCTCTGAAAAATATAATATAAGCAAGAATGAGCGAAAGAATGCTCAGCAAGTTATTCACCCAATTAGCTATGTGACTCTCATTCGAGAATATGATAATCACTACTATATCAATAGTATAATCATATGGTTTAACAGTATATGGTAAGCATAATAAAGTATCTTTCAACGATACACATGATCAGAGTTTTTCTACTAAAACATTTGTACTAAACATAAAGTTTAGAAAATATCATACGAATAATTTGGTTCGGTATATAACATAAGACACTATTAAATATAGTGGTACCACGCTTTCATATTTCCTCTAAAGCTTTTTAAGATAAAACTCAATGAACTTATTACGTTCATAGTTTTGAAATAATCTTTCCATAACTTAGCAAAATAGCTTCAACTATAGTTTTGCTAAACTCCCCTAATATACGGGGTACACCATTCAAGATACAACAATCATAGTTGCTTATCTTTGAGAAAATTAACTCACTTTGAACCATACCATTTATAAGGTTTAAAGACCCATAAAATATCTTTAAAGATCCTGTTGTGTTGTGATATATAAAGAAAACAAGAGTGAGCAATATAGCCCCACTATAATCATAACTTCTATAAATATACTTTCTGATAAACATTTCAAAAGTTTTTAGGCTTTTCAATCATCAGTTACCTTTTAAAGTTTTCATATAACTATTCTTTAAATCATACGAATAACAATATGACATTTCAAATTGTTCAAAACTTTTTCTCATCAGATCCCATCTGAAGTTTTCCTTTGTTTTCCTCAAAACATTTTAACATTTCATTTGCAATCAACACCATCGGTAACTCAGCTCAGAGGCTTTCATTACGGTGTGAAGCACAATTCCAATTGGAAGAAGGGACTGTAACTGGAGCATCAACACGCCCGCTACCACACATCCACGATGATCAGTCGTAGCACGTGGCAGCCTTCATCAGCAACCTATGAAAGCCTTTTGTTTCTCTACATGTAGAAGGGGGAGCCCCGGTACTAGCTACCGTTAATGGGTAATCACCCTAGACCGCATACGGGTCAAAGTGCTGGACCGTGCGTCACTCGGCCTCTTACGCTATCTCCAAGTTCGCTGAATCAATCTATAAGTCTGGAACTGGAACATTAATCCAAGCTCTTCAAGTATATAATACTTGTTAATAGATTTGTCTATCTAACCTGGAACCGGAAGTATTCCTTGTTCCCTAAGTATATCGTACTTGTTGATAGACCCTCATAGCTATGAGTAGTTACTGATTAGATTAGTCGGGCTGTCCTCTCACCACACAGGTAAGTGACCTTCACCCACAAATCTCTTTCATCAAGGAATGATAACTTTTATAAAACCATGACCAGGGAGTTAACTGAAAACTTTTCTTTATTTTGATTAGTAAAGCTCTGCTTTTGATAAGTTGAGAAGATCTTGTTACTGTGGAAACTGGTTCCAAAACTTGACTGCTTTCGAGAAGTAAATAAGTATTCACTTCCTATACCGAGTTCCCTATTTTTGATAAGTCTGAACGTATTTTATTCTTATTAAAAGAATAAAATAAAATAATTAAATTAAATATTATGGAGCTCTCACTATTTTTAAATCATTTTCTGAAGGTCGGAAAGTATTTAAAATAATTATCGAAAGCTTCGAATAATTATTAAAGACCTAAAATAATTTGTAAATGAATTTTAAATAATTAATAAATAATCCTCAATAAATGAATATTCAAAATAATATTCATTAATTAAATAAATATTAAAATAATATTTATTATCCTCATTTAATTCTTTTATCAAAAGAATATCAAAATATAAATATCGAAATATTTATATCGTCATTTCAAAATAATCTGTCTCCGGCTTCTTCCAGATTACGACAGTACTTAACATAACCTTCCGACTCCCGGTCTACGTTCGAAAATACATAACTCGCTATACACTTAGAGCCTTTTACCTTTATCGGCTTATATCTATATTTCTTATAGCATATAACCGAAACATTTACGAAAACTTTAATAATACATAAAACAATTCGTACTTTTCAATATACAGTTTATATCACAACAACAACAGTCTTTCGACAAAACAGTAGTACATTAAGTACAGGTGTTTAAAAACGTGCATACGTAGCAATGCATATATTTTGATATGTAAAAACGTGGGTTAGAAAACTTGCCTGGAGTCCAAGATACGTTCTCAGAGTCCCACTCGTTCCGGATTTTCTATCAATAGATATCATAATCCTGATTAGTACTCTTAATCCCATCAACTACTCATATTACAAATAAGTATAATCATATATTGATTCCAATTATGACAACCTCGAATTTTACTTAGTCATTTTACTAACGTTTGTCTTACCCGGTATTCTCCTCCTTGGGTCTATCTTGACCGTTCATAAACCATCTCGTCAACGACTTTTAATCTAATCTTTTTACTCCAATACATAGTCATGTTATTCCTCAACATCTTTCGTGTTTTAACCGACTCGAAATTATCCTTTTATCTTAGCCAAAACGGCTCGTCAAAACCGTGTCTCTGTAGTTGACTTTCCTGCGAATTACTATTACGCGACTCGCACTCTAACATTTTTAGTAAATCAGAAAATTCATAATTAAATATGAAACCACCTCAAAGAGCTTCTTAAGTATTTGTAATATTTATAAAAAATATTTTGATTTGGAACATATGAGTTTAACTTGGTGAAATACATTTTAAAAGTTGAGTCAACTACGAGGTTTTACTGTTTACACTGCTTTCAATAAAACGCTCATAACTCATTAACCGTTAACTGAAATGATGCACCGTTTTCGCGTGCACGATCTAGAGAATGTCTAGAATACAATCCATCTTTTTTCCAGGACAGAGGGACCATTTTCCTGAATTTCCAGAACAAGGCAGTAGCTTCCTGAATGAATAGTGCTTCGCACAACTTTGGTTCCGACATTTTTATAAAATCGAAAAATTAACATATGCCCTTGAAATTTTTGATAGGCCTTAATAGCTGACCATATTACTTAACCTCCGAATTTCCAAATTTTTGAAAATGTCTAAGTGGTTCGTTTAAGTTTCCAAAGTGAGTTAAATCCATTAACCAACAACCCAATCATCAAACCTATGTCTTTAACAACCAAATCAGTTTATAAACTTTATGAATACACCACTAACATCAATTCTTAACAAACAACCATCAAGATCCAAACATTTGACATCCAAACTCCATGAACTAACATATACTTGAACATAACTCAAACTCAAGCTTATAACTCAAAGTAAATCAAAGGGTGGTGGAGTTTATACCTTTCTTGGACACTTAAACATACTAACAAGAGCTTGTAAGCCTTAAGGGATCCTTGATCTATGCTTATCATCCTCAAACTTGCAAGAGAACATCAAGAACAAGTCAGATATTTTCGGAGTTACTATTCAGCCTCAACTTCTAAAATTTATTTACCCAATCAAAACACCTCCAAAAATTATAAAATTACATACGTACCTTCTACATATAGTGAAGAATCTATGGCTAAAATTTGGTAATTTGTGGATTAGTAGAACTGGAGTTATAAAATTTTCTTTCCCTGCCTCTCTTGAAACTCCGAACTGAAGAGGAAGAAATGCGAGAGAGCTTTCTCTTGCTTCCTTGATTTGTGTTGGCTGATTTTTGTGTTTGTATAACTTGTATGTATTATTACTCACATCTTCTAAGTCTAGTTGCTAGCTTGAGTATACCTTTATCATGAATTTAGGGAACTTGTTTCCTTTTTTTCCACCATTTATGGAACCATGTTTCTAACCAATACTTGGTTACTTGGTTCGATTTCAATTCCTAGTTAGGCATGCATGACACTTGCATGGGACTTCTCATTAGTCACTTATCATGCAATACTTAACCATTAATCCTCCACGTAAGTTCGATTAATTTCCGAAAGCGTTTCGTCGCAGAAATTCCGTATCATAAATCCTTAATATTCGCAAATACTCTAATTCGATTTTAACCATTAACTTTCTAAATTATAATCCTCCCGTTCATAACATAATTCTCTTATTCCTCGATATCTCGTAAATTATGAAACAATTTGTAAAAGTGAAACTCTTCGAATTCTGATGACTTTTACATTTACTCATTTTCTTCATACAATAATATCACATCTTCGGTTTTTCAATGTTCCAACAGTTACTTAGTGTGGGCTAAAAAGTTTTTCATAATCCGTAGAATCACTATTCATCAGGATCGTTTATAAATAAAAATAAAAAAATGCATCCAAAAATCCGGGTTATTACAGTCTACCCTCCTTAAAATGATTCCGTCCTCGGAATCTAAACAAAAGTAACTAAGGGTTGTCTCTTCACCCTTTTTGATTCGCCCATACACCCTTTCTGGTGCTATGGTTTTACTTCTCCACACTTTCTCTTTTCGGTCATTGATCTTTACCAGTCGTAAAACACATTTGGTTCTCATCTCTATAATTTCTTATTCTAACACGTGTCTAGCATACACATTATTCTCTCACAATATAGACGTAGGACACGCGAGGTTTTTATATTATAAATATTACAAAATAATACCAATGTATAAGCATTAACCTGTCATACTTCAGAACCTGCCAACTTTAATACCCTCGAGCTTAATTGCTCTCTTTTACCAAATCTCGTTACCACTTTACATGATAATGTTTCTAGAAATATGAAGTCTCTCACTCCATGCTTTCTGTCTTCTCTAATTTGATTAGCATACTTGCGGGTTCCTTCTTGATACCCAAACATTTCCTTGTTCTTTGACTTAGTCCTAATGTGAGGAAGATTGACATTTTTCTTCTGTGAAAAACTTCGTAATGTGGCATGACTACTCTCTGAATGAGAACTATTTTCGTATGAAAACTATATCCATGGTACATTATTTTCTCAACTCCTTTCGATATCCAAGGCATAAACCTTTTATAAAGAGCTAACTTTGCATGAGATTTTAATCAGAGGTCCTTTTATCGAACATCATTGTAACAAAATGATCAGAGTGATTCAAAGATGAATAAACTCACTTCCAAATGTATATGAGAAGGGGAAAATTTTGATATGAATGATAACAACCATTTATGTACTTGTGATAGAGAGTCTTTAGTATGATTTGGCTTTTCAACACATAATTGGGCGGTGTCCCACCAGACTTTTGTCACACAGACAAGAAGTAACACCATATGTATTGTCAATCCCAATCAGATGACGAATTGTCAAATATAAGAAGAAGGAGAAAAATGATGTTGAAAAGATGTGATGAGTTTTCCTTCCTCAATGTGTTATGGAACTTTAACATAAAACAAGTCCATATTTATTTAGGAATCCATTTTACAAGGTCTCAAACTCACCATCCCAACTCTAGACTGCCGGCTTGAATATCTCAATGACACTCATGTTCCTCATAATTCTTAAACTCTCATCTGCACAATATAATGCTTTTATATCTCATGTACGGATACTATAGCTATCGGCTGCGATCATGAGTCAGATACCAGAACAATTATTTTATAAAAATCTGTAGTCCACAAGTTCTCACCTCCTTTAGTACATTAGGTCTTACTCAATTCTCAACAATTTCAATACGTCAACACATTTCTTTTGCTACTCATTAATCTCCCAAAATTTAACTTTACTCGACCAAATCTCACACTTTAGAGAAAATGACATACAATCTCCTTCCTCTTTCTAAGGCTAATTACATTTGCTCTTCATTCTCTCTCTTCATCTTTTGGTAGACCAAAATATCATTTATGCAAACCCTGGCCATCGGTCCAATCATTTCTTAAAATTCTATTGATTAAATCCATAAAAGTTATAGGTTACTCATAATGTTCATAACTCTTGTCGAATGCACATTTTAGCAAATCATCTAGGTTCATCTCTATTTCATGATATCTGATCCTCAAATCTATCCTCGAAGGGTAAATTATGATTCCAAAGGGTCGGATAATCTTTATCCATGGTTATGATATTCATTCCTAATTGTAATCTCAATCTTAATCCATTTTTGGCAATCAACACACTGACTCATGCCGTTATCTTTTTCTTTAACAATCAAACAAGGTGCACCTCATGGTGACACTTTCAATCTCATCATGCCTTTCTCTAATATTCCTTATAATTTAGTAATTAATCCTTTTTATCTTGGAAGATGCAAACTTCTAAATGGCTCTGATGCTAGTCTTAGTCATGTCACTAGATCAATGTTGAATTATATAATTCTATTAGGTAGTACCTCAGAAGGTCGTTGATAATTACATCCTCAACCTATTAATTACTGCCTATTCTTTTTGTTTTCCATGTATTTCCTCTATGGTACCAATCACGGTTGCCCAACAATCTATCCTCCAAAGTGTAATAGACCTTTCACTTCCATCGTAACCAAAATACCTCAATTTATCTCTATGCCCTTTAACACAACTTCATCATTACCGTGTAATCTTAACTTTCACCACTTTATCTCTATCGTTAGTTTGAACATCCTTATGCAAAGATATTTTTCTCTCGACATTACATCTCTTCTCTTTTCTCAAAAGAAATCAAATCTCCATTGAATGGCACTAGTAAATATCCGTTCAATATTATTCTTCATGCCTCAGTTTAACATTCTCAAATAACCACTCCTAATGCTTCCACTTTTGTTTTTATAACAATTTCCTAAATCGTCTCCACTTAATAAGTTATATCCATCACGACAATTTTATTTAGTCACAGCATACGAGACAACCACTCAACATATGTGGTAAACTTTAATTCATAATATTCCATACTTAGGCTCTTTTGTCCTAGTCTTAAATTTCAACTTCATCTAGCTTCCCAATTAATTTAGGGAAGTATTTACAAGATACACAACTTAATACTTGTAACAAACAGATTCACTTAAGAAGTTCATACTTACTCTCGTGAAAGCAACAATTGCTAGTCTTGACCATTCACAATGATCATTCCACCGGCTCTGGTTTAGCCTCATCTCTGGGTTATACCCTTCATGAATTCCCCCCATCTCATGGGACTTTGATGAACTTAACTCCTGGGTGATATATTTTGAGGTTAAAACAATAGCTTTTATTTAAAACTTTTCATAAAGAGAATTTTCTCAAAACATACTTCTTTCCACCACCTTGGTTTACTAACCCCAAAGGGATTCATTCTGTCATTCGTTTCAAGCTCAACGGCTTCATACTTATATGAAAAGATCCTATTCATCCCAATGGGCAGTACTTAGGGGCTAATAAAAATGAATAGTCTATGTGCTAAGGTAAAATAATAGGTAGGTGTCAAA
Source organism: Oenanthe sinensis (assembly GCA_028671895.1). Taxonomy (NCBI): domain Eukaryota; kingdom Viridiplantae; phylum Streptophyta; class Magnoliopsida; order Apiales; family Apiaceae; genus Oenanthe; species Oenanthe sinensis. The sequence continues at coordinate 16,807,236 of CM053804.1, read as the reverse complement.
CTAGGTTGACGCTCATAAAATATATCCTTAACACTGTTCATATCAGTAGGACTGTCATATTACTCAACAAGCTATCACACACAACACGTTTGATGTGCCAGATCAATATTACCTATCAGGTTACTAGCTAAGGGGAGATTCCTCACAACTTGCACCACTTTCATATTCATACACCTATCGTCTGGTCCTTTCGATCGTCATCTTTCGAAAACTCATGGTCTACATGCCATAGGGTATATTATCAAAAGAAAGAGATATACCATCCATTATGTACTCTCAATCAATTTACACCAAAGAATCTATAACTGTATTACGGGACCTCTTTCCTTGGATCATTTACCTCAACTAAACCATTAACTCCTTAATGACTGCTCAGACCCCTTTTTCTAGTCGGAGACCTACTATTAACATAAGGAACTTCGTACCAACACCTATATACTGGGTGATTCATACTTCTCACCTGATAAAATATCCAGAATGTGTGGGCTACTTATATTAAGGGATCACTTCGATCAGAAAATACTTAACATACTTCGAAGATACAACAATTGTGCATCTTAACTCCTCGTTGCAGCTTTACACCGTAACAATACCACACATCCTCTCAACAATTATCCTTGACTTCTTATCCTCAATAGAATCCTCAAAATCTTTATACTTAACATCTTTGTACAAAATATATCATTGCCTCTTCCGAAACGGTCTTGCCAATTTCCGTCTAAAATCTATATCCCAAATGTCATTCAAAAATCTCCTTACTACTAACTCCAAGTAGATGACATTTTCTTAACTCATTCATTGGTACTACATCCAGTAGTCCAATTACGAACTCTACATGAGTTCTCACGTTATCCTCTTATATATGAATATCTCTTAACACTCTCGTATCTAAGTACTATAACTCATGCTTTGATACCATCTCTATGATGCCCCCAAATCCGGGGTCAGGGATTTGAGTCGCCACGTCATCATCCAATCATTTACAACCTGCAATAACTCAATAATCCAATGAAATCACATTGTAGACCCCTCTCTCTCACATACACATAAGTTAGAGTCTTAGAAACGATATACAACAAGTATCATTAGTTATTACAAACCAAATGTACTTATCCAGGATCTCATACTATCAATGCTAACCTCTTCACGAAGTAACATTAATAACTGGTTCAATACTGAAACTTATCCAACTTACTTTCGTAGAATATAGTTGAACTGAACCATCTCAAAGGTGAATCTTCTACTTTCCTCTCTCTAGGCATGAAGCCAATCAAACATGTTATCACTTTCTCTGAAAAATATAATTTAAGTAAGAATGAGCGAAAGAATGCTCAGCAAGTTATTCACCCAATTAGCTATGTGACTCTCATTCAAGAATATGATAATCACTACTATCTCAATAGTATAATCATAAGGTTTAACAGTATATGGTAAGCATAATAAAGTATCTTTCAACGATACACATGATCAGAGTTTTTCTGCTAAAACATTTGTATTAAACATAAAGTTTAGAAAATATCATACGAACAATTTGGTTCGGTATATAACATAAGACACTATCAAATATAGTGTTACCACACTTTCAAATCTCCTCTAAAGCTTTTTAAGATAAAACTCAATGAACTTGTTACGTTCATAGTTTTGAAATAATCTTTCCATAACTTAGCAAAATAGCTTCAACTATAGTTTTGCTAAACTCCCCTAATATACGGGGTACACCATTCAAGATACAACAATCATAGTTGCTTATCTTTGAGAAAATTAACTCACTTTGAACCATACCATTTATAAGGTTTAAAGACCCATAAAATATCTTTAAAGATCCTGTTGTGTTGTGATATATAAAGAAAACAAGAGAGAGCAATATAGTCCCACTATAATCATAACTTCTATAAATATACTTTCTGATAAACATTTCAAAGGTTTTTAGGCTTTTCATACATCAGTTACCTTTTAAAGTTTTCATATAACTATTCGTTAAATCATACGAATAACAAGATGACATTTCAAATTGTTAAAAACTTTTTCTCATCAGATCTCATCTGAAGTTTTCCTTTCCTTTTGTCAAAACATTTCAACATTTCATTTGCAATCAACACCATCGGTAAATCAGTTCATAGGCTTTCATTATAGTGTGAAGCACAATTCCAATTGGAAAAAGGGACTGTAACTGGAGCATCAACACGCCCGCTACCACACATCCACGATGATCAGTCGTAGCACGTGGCAGCCTTCATCAGCAACCTATGGAAGCCTTCCATTTCTCTACATGTAGAAGGGGGAGCCCCTGTACTCGCTACCGTTAATGGGTAATCACCCTAGACCGCATACGGGTCAAAGTGCTGGACCGTGCGTCACTCGGCGTCTTAAGCTATCTCCAAGTCCGCCAAATCAATCTATAAGTCTGGAACTGGAACATTAATCCAAGCTCCCCAAGTATATAATACTTGTTAATAGATTTGTCTATCTAACCTGGAACCGGAAGTAATCCTAGTTCCCCAAGTATATCGTACTTGTTGATAAACCCTCATAGCTATGAGTCGTCACTGATTAGATTAATCGGGTTGTCATCTCACCACATAGGTAAGTGACCTTCACCCACTAATCTCTTTCATCAAGGAATGATAACTTTTATAAAACCATGACCAGGGAGCTAACTGAAATTTTTTCTTTATTTTGATTAGTAAAGCTCTGCTTTTGATAAGTTGAAAAGCTCTTGCTACTGTGGAAACTGGTTCCAAAACTTGACTGCTTTCGAAAAGTAAATATGTATTCACTTCCTATACGGAGTTCCCTATTTTTGATAAGTCTGAACGTATTTTATTCTTATTAAAAGAATAAAATAAAATAATTAAATTAAATATTAGGGAGCTCTCACTATTTTTAAATCATTTTCTGAAGGTCGAAAAGTATTTAAAATAATTATCGAAAGCTTTTAATAATTATTAAAGACCTAAAATAATTTGTAAATGAATTTTAAATAATTAATAAATAATCCTCAATAAATGAATATTCAAAATAATATTCATTAATTAAATAAATATTAAAATAATATTTATTATCTCCTTCAAATGATTATTCAAAATAATATCAATTAATTAAATAAATATTAAAATAATATTTATTATCCTCATTTAAATCTTTTATCAAAAGAATATCAAAATATAAATATCGAAATATTTATATCGTCATTTCAAAATAATCTGTCTTCGGCTTCTTTCAGATTACGACAGTACTTAACATAACCTTCCGACTCCCGGTCTACGTTCGAAAATACATAACTTGCTATATACTTAGAGCCTTTTACTTTCACCGGCTTATATCTATATTTCTTATAGCATATAACCGAAACATTTACGAAAGCTTTAATAATACATAAAACAATTCGTACTTTTCAATATACAGTTTATATCACAACAATAACAGTTTTTCGACAAAACAGTAGTACATTAAGTACATGTGTTTCAAAACGTGCATACGTAGCAATGCATATATTTTTATATATAAAAACGTAGGTTAGAAAAAACTTGCCTGGAATCTAAGATACGTTCTCAGAGTCCCACTCGTTCCGGATTTTCTATCAATAGATATCATAATCATGATTAGTACTCTTAATCCCATCAACTACTCATATTACAAATAAGTATAATTATATATTGATTCCAATTATGACAACCTCGAATTTTACTTAGTTATTTTACTAATGCTTGTCTTACCCGGTATTCACCTCCTTGGGTCTATCTTGACCGTTCATAAACCATCTCGTTAACGACTTTTAATCTAATCTTTTTACTCCAATACATAGTCATGTTATTCCACAACTTCTTTCGTGTTTTAACCGACTCGAAATTATTCTTTTATCTTAGCCAAAACGACTCGTCAAAACTGTGTCTCTGTAGTTGACTTTCCTGCAAATTACTATTACGCGACTCGCACTCTAACATTTTTAGTAAATCAGAAAATTCATAATTAAATATGAAACCACTCAAAGAGCTTCTTAAGTATTTGTAATATTTATCAAAAATATTTTGATTTGAAACATATGAGTTTAACTTGGTGAAATGCGTTTTAAAAGTTGAGTCAACTACGGGGTTTTACTGTTTACACCGCTTTCACTAAAACGCTCATAACTCATTAACCGTTAACTCAAATGATGCACCATTTTCGCGTGCACGGTCTAGAGAATGTCTAAAATACAATCCATGAAAAGTTTGTTCCTGGACAGAGGGACCATTTTCCTGAATTTCCAGAACAAGGCAGTAGCTTCCTGAATGAATAGAGCTTCGCACAACTTTGGTTCTGACATTTTTATAAAATCGAAACATTAACATATGCCCTTCAAATTGTGGATAGGACTTAATAACTGATCATATTACTTAACCTACAAATTTCCAAATATTTGAAAATGTCTATGTGGTTCGTTTAAGTCTCCAAAGTGAGTTGAATGTAGCAGTTTGCTCAATCGAACTACTTTCACTAAATCGGTTGTTTCTCCTAAACCGTAAATCGTATCGACATGATTCAAGTGTCAAAACAAACTATGAAATAGGTTCTACACATCCATGGTCAGTGGTGTCCAGAAATATTGCCTTGACTGTTCGTAAATCTTGTTCAAAACAATCCTTAATCGAACGGGCATTACGACGGCTATAAACTTAACGTTTTCCGAATTTAACTATGTTAAATCCATTAACCAACAACCCAATCATCAAGCCTATGTCTTTAACAATCAAATCAGTTTATAAGCTTTATGAATACACCACAAATAATAATTCTTAACAAACAACCATCAAGATCCAAACATTTGACATCCAAACTCCATGAACTAACATATACTTGAACATAACTCAAACTCAAGCTTATAACTCAAAGTAAATCAAAGGGTGGTTGGAGTTTGTACCTTTTTTGGCCACTTAAACATACTAACAAGAGCTTGTAAGCCTTAAGGGAGCCTTGGATGAGTAGAACTGGAGTTATAAAATTTTCTTTCCCTGCCTTTCTTGAAACTCCGAACTGAAGAAGAAGAAATGGGGGAGAGATTTCTCTTGCTTCCTTGATTTGTGTTGGCTGATTTTTGTGTTTGTATAACTTGTATTTATTATTACTCACATCTTCCAAGTCTAGTTGCTAGCTTGAGTACACCTTTATCATGAATTTAGGGAACTTGTTTCCTTCATTTCCACCATTTATGGAACCATGTTTCTAACCAATACTTGGTTACTTGGTTGGATTTCAATTCCTAGTGAAAGGCATATGTCAATGCCTATTTGTAATTAGTAGATGACAACTCAACTCATGTAAGAAATTAAAGTAAGTAATAAATTCTGAGGATGGAATCAAATCGAAGAATGTCAACTAGACACAAAGAATCAACTTGTCAGAAGAATTATAATGAAGTTGTTACTCTATACCGGAAGAAGTTCATTTATATGTTCAAGCGTCGGAGAAAAATAGAGAAGCAGTTGTTCAGAAGATTCAGAAGATTCTAAGTGGCTACTACAGAAGATTCCAGAAGAAGAATGAAGACAGTGAAGTAGAAGAAGAATAGAAGACCACAGCTTAATGTTAAAGATGAAGAATATTTATTATAGTATGACATAAATGAACCAGACAGTATATTTGTGTGTCAACTAAAATAATAAATATTCATTATCTAGCTCAAGTGGTTTTATGACAAAAGACACAACGAAGACTGAAAGACTTCAAGACTGATAGCACGGTAATACAAGACGAAATAATGTTTTAATTCTACTATCAAATGTTAATTGATTATTTAATTTATCTAATTAAATTAATTCAAGTTGAATTTAATTTAATTTGTAAATTAACTAATTAATTTAAGTAGAATTAATTTATTATAAAAGATATGACTTAATATGACTTTTAATATAATTCAAATGACTAATAAATAAGTCATACCGACTGTTTATTAATAAGTCATACCGAATTATATTAATAAAAGTCATACCGACTGAATAAAGAGAAAGTCATACCGAGCTTTAAAAAGAAAAGTCATACCGGAGCAGCCGACTGATAAGTCATACTGAGCTTTAAAAAGAAAAGTCATACCGAGCTTCAGGCAGAAAGGTCATACAGGAGATAAGTCATACCGAATTTCTGTTGATCAAAAGGTCATACCGAGTGATTTTTTATTATATTAAAAAGTCATACCGACTTTTTAATTAATAAAATAAGTCATACCGACCATTCAGAAGTCATACCCAGTATTTTTATAGTCATACAAGTGTTAAATAAGTCATATATGACTTATTTTCAGCAAATTAAGTCATGCTGATAAAGGTCATTCAAGCCTTTATCTTCCTCTATAAATATGAGGAGATCACCTTCATTTTTCAGTACTTCTCAGAGAAGAAAATCAGATCAAATTCAGTAATTTATCTGCATTGTAATATTCACAGATTTCTGTGCTGAGTTTGGATATAATTGTTAAATACGAACAATTCATGTCAAATTTATTCTAGAACTTTTAATCAATTATATAACTGTTTTCTTAATATTAATTTTGTAATACTAATCAAGTTAAAATTATATCTTTCACTTGAACAGTATTTCATTCCAATTAATATTTCGCGAGTAATTAAAATAATATTTTTAATCCAAATTATTCTGCGATTAATTTTCAAATATTGTATTCAACCCCCCTTCTACAATATCAGGGACCAACAATTGGCATCAGAGCTGGTTGATATTTTTAATATCAGATCCAAATCAAATTCCGCGAAATAATACAGATCTCAAAAATTATTTTAAATACGAAATAATTTTTTATTCGATATAATTTTTTTTTTCCGAAAAATTATTTTTGATCAAAAATTATTTTAATTCAAAAATTAAAATATTTTTTTGAAACACTTAATTTTTAATCTTATTTAAAGATGAGTACTCAAAGAGTCAGTAGCATTAAAATTCCACAATTTGATAAAGACAATTATAATCTGTGGAAGAGAAAGATGACCTTGTTTCTTCGAGCTGCAAATCCTAAGTACAAGGATATTTTAAAAACTGGTGTTGCTGTTCCAATAAATATCTTTCCTGAGCATATGGAAGATGGTGTACTCATTCCGCACAGACAATTTGAAAAAGATATTTCTGAGTACACTGAGACAGAAAAGGAACTGGATACTTTGGACACCAGCCTGCAGTTAATTTTAGTGGAATCTCTTGATCCCGGAATGTACAATCATATTGTTAATTGTAAAAATGCTAAACACATCTGGGAAACGATAGAGATACTAAATGAAGGAACAGAAGAAGTAAGGGAGAACAGATTGGAAATCTTAACGTCTCAATATGAGCATTTTAGATCAAATCCTGGAGAAGGTATCTCTGAAGTTTTTGAGAGATACAACAAGCTGATAAATGATCTAAATCTCAATGGTAAACAATATACGAAGAAGGAGATCAGTAGGAAGTTTTTGCTGACAATGCCAGTACACCTAGAGCATAGGATAACAGCCATCAGAGAGTCAAGGGACATGAATGAAATTTCACTGGAAAGACTTTATGGCATACTGAAGACCTATGAGCTAGAGCAGATTCAACAGAACGAAATATATGGTACATGCAAGGTGGTCAGCAAGTCTACAGCTCTTGTAGCAGAAGAACCAGAGTACAGAAAAGCTAAGACTGAATCTTCTTCAGTCAACCTCATTGATCAGGGTATTGTTGCAGAAGTTGGTGCAACTCTAGTGAATTCAACTGATAGTGAATTCTACTCAATGGAAGAACTCGATCAACTTGAGGATGAATCTCTGGCTCTGATTGCTAGAAAATTTGGAAATACAAGATTCAGGAGGAACCCTAGTTTCAAATTCAAGCCTATGGCAAACAGATTTCAGACAGGTGGTTCTTCTAGCTCATCCAACACAAAAGGTGGATACAAGACAGGGATGGTAGACAGAAGCAAGATCCGTTGCTTCAACTGCAATGAAATGGGACACTTTGCTACTGATTGTAGAAAGCCCAAGCAGGAAAGAAAGAAGGATTCATATGACGAGCTCAAACAGAAATATGACGCTCTACTGAAGAAGCATCAGGGAAAATCATACTTAGCAGCAGGAAAAAGCTGGGATAATTCCAACAATGATGAAGAAGATCAAATGGGAAATCTTGCTCTAATGGCCTCTTCTTCTGAAGGATCACAATCTCCACCTAGACAAGGAATTGAGGTAAACCCTAGTTGTCCTAAAATGTTTAAATTGCTAGGTGAGAATTTAACTGATGCTAGAGATCGAATAAAAGTTTTAATTCTCGAAAACAAAGTTTTATCAGAAGAGAATTATGAATTAAAAAAGCTGAAACTTATTAATGTTAAATTAACTGAAGATGTTGCATTTCAAGTTAATAGAGTCAACTGCTATGTTGAGATTGAAGCTTTTTTAAAGAATAAAATTGAAGAAGAAAAGAAAAGGTGTCTAGCTTATAAAAATTTCTCTTATATTGTAAAGAACCTAGTTGACCAACAGGAAATAAACCAAAAAGTTGGAATAGGTTTCGAGTACAATAAATCTGTAGGAAAGCCAAGCAACATTACCCCGTTCAAGCAAAGCGCTGAAGAAAGGGGTATTCCTCATGTTGTTAAAAACACACCCAAACCTCTTTTCATAACACCTATTGCTGAACCTATCCTTGAGAGCTCTATACTGATAGCTTATGAGATGCAGTTAGAGGATCTCGAGGAAGAGAAGAAAAGAGAAGAACAGACTAGGGACATAAAAGGAGTAAATGTCCAGAAAGTGAAATATGTACCTAAAAGACCAATAGAAAATGTGAACTCTGCTAGTTCATCCACTCCTGGTTTAGGTGCTAAAAACTTAAAGAACGATTTGAACAGACCTAACAATAAGTTTGTTAGAAGTAGGGATAGTAACAACAGATGCCATTCTACTGAAAACTTTAAATCTGCTGAAAAAGTTAAAGTAGAAATTGTTAAAACTCCTACTGCTGTGAATAACATGCCTGCTATTGATGTATGCCATAAACCTTGTGGTATGTTAAATTGTATGTTATGTGCTTTTAATGCTATGACTGCTTATTTCAAACGCATGACTGCTAATAAAAAGAACATGACACCTAGACAATACATCAATAATAAATTTGCTAAATCCAAGACTGCTATTCCTTCACCTGTCAAGAAGGAAAAATATATTCCTAAGTCAAAACAAAAAGTTGTTAAGACTGTTTATAGGAAAGTAAGTACAGTCAAGGAGGATGCGGCTGTTGTTCGAAAAGGATCTGTTGTCAAAGCTGACAAAGGTCAATTCTTTAAGTATGCCGGGCCCAATCAATTTTGGGCTCCGAAGACGAATTAATCTGTTTGATATGTGCAGGGAGTTAAACAGGAAAACCGGGTTGTATGGATCCTAGACAGCGGATCGTCAAGGCATATGACCGGAGATAGAGCCCTGCTATCAGACGTGGTTGAAAGAGCTGGCCCAATCGTCACCTTTGGAGATAACAGCAAAGGAATGACTACGGGATATGGAAAGTTAAATACTGGGAATGTTATCATTGAAAACGTCTCTTTAGTGGAAGGCCTTAAGCACAATCTACTCAGCGTCAGTCAATTCTGTGATAGAGGTTACAAAGTAAACTTTATCAAGGAGAAGTGCTTAATAGCTCATTCTAAAGAAGACAGACTAGCCTTGCGTGGAGTAAGGAAAGGAAACTTATACGTAGCTGATTTCAACTCGGGAACTGAAGCTGAAGCAAACTGTTTTTATTCAAAAGCTTCAACAGAAAAAAGTTGGCTATGGCACAAGAAGCTCTCACACCTGAATTTCAAAACAATGAACTCTCTAGTCAAGAGGGATTTGGTGAGAGGACTGCCTCTGATGGAATTTACACAAGAAGGATTGTGTGAGGCATGTCAGAAAGGGAAGACAAAAAGAGCAACTCACAAAGGCACGGACACTACAAATATTACTGAACCACTGCAGCTGCTTCATATGGATTTATTTGGTCCAGTCAATATCATGTCTATGTCAAGGAAGAAATATGCCTTAGTGATTGTAGATGACTTCACAAAGTACACGTGGGTTTTATTCTTGAACTCTAAGGATGAAACTCCACAGTTGGTGATTGATCATGTAAAATTGATTGAGTTAGATTCAAAGCTACCTGTCCGGGCAATCAGATCAGATAATGGAACAGAATTCAAGAATGAAATTCTGAATAGCTTCTGCTCAGACAAAGGGATAACAAGACAATTCTCAGTGCCAAGAACTCCGCAACAGAATGGAGTAGTAGAAAGGAAGAATCGAACCTTGATTGAAGCTGCAAGAACAATGTTAAGTGAATCAAGGTTGCCTATCTACTTCTAGGCTGAAGCAGTAAACACAGCTTGTTATACCCAGAATAGAACTTTAATCAACAAGGATCATATGAAGACACCCTACGAATTAATGGCTGGCAAGAAACCAACACTCAAATACTTTCATGTATTTGGAGCCAAATGTTTTGTGCTAAAAGATGGAGATGAACATCGTGGTAAATTTGAGGCCAAGGCACATGAAGCAATTTTTATCGGCTACTCAAAAAGAGCATATAGGGTGTACATAATTGATCAGCACCAAGTAAAAGAAAGTGTCAACGTATCATTTGACGACACTAAACTCCCAAGCATCCAAAATGAAGATCCTTCTGAGTCATTAAAATTTGACAATCATCCAGACTCAGATTCGGATAATGAAGAAGAACCTGAGGTTGCAGCAGAAAATGATGATGACAATAATGATGGTAATGATCCAGGTAATAGTGGTGGAAACAATAGAAACACTGGAGATACTACTAATACCAGTGGTGGATCAACAAGTCATCCAGGCAGCAACTCAGGGGGAGATAAATGATCAACTGGCACAACACAACATCACAATGAATATAGAGGCGAATCATCAAGATCAAACCTACCAAGGGAAAGGAAATGGAGCAAAGATCATCCCTTTGAATTGATCATAGGTGATCCAGATGTTGGTGTTAGAACCAGAAGTGCAACTTCAAATGAATGTTTATTTTCGGTTTTTCTATCTCAAGAAGAACCAAAGAAAATTGAAGATGCTCTAACTGATCCAGATTGGGTTCTTGCCATGCAAGAAGTACTCAATCAGTTCGAAAGGCAAGAAGTATGGACACTGGTACCCAGGCCTAAAGATAGATCTGTTATTGGCACGAAATGGGTATACAGGAACAAGTTAGACGGTGATGGCATTGTTACAAGGAACAAGGCCAGACTGGTTGCAAAGGGTTACTCACAGGAAGAGGGAATTGATTATGATGAGACCTACGCACCAATTGCAAGACTTGAAGCCATCAGGATATTTCTGGCATTCGCAGCACATTTCAATTTTAAAGTCTATCAAATGGATGTGAAGAGTGCGTTTCTGAATGGAAAGCTAGAAGAGGAAGTATATGTGGAGCAGCCCCCTGGCTTTGAAAATCCAGAGTTTGCTGATTTTGTGTATTTTCTATTCAAAGCTCTCTATGGACTCAAGCAAGCACTGAGGACATGGTATGACACTCTCTCTCAGTTTTTACTTGAAAACGGTTTTACTAGAGATGTCATAGATAAAACTCTCTTTTACAAATTACATGATAAAGATATGATATTTGTCCAAGTTTATGTTGACGATATTATATTTGGTTCTACTAATGAAAACTTGTGCAAGAGATTTGCTAAGTTAATGCAGAGTAGGTATGAAATGAGCATGATGGGTGAGCTTTCATTCTTCCTTGGATTGCAAGTGAAGCAAAAGGAAGATGGGATTTTTATTTGCCAATCAAAGTACGTAAGGGATCTTCTAAGGAAATACAATCTAGAAGATTCTACACCGGCAAAAACCCCTATGCCAACAGCCACCAAGCTTGACAAAGATGAAACTGGTAAGAAAGTTGACATCACAAGCTATAGAGGTATGATAGGTTCATTATTATATCTAACTGCTAGTAGACCCGATATAATGTTTGCAACATGCTTATGTGCAAGGTTTCAATCTGATCCTAGAGAATCTCATCTTATAGCTGTTAAAAGAATTTTTAGATATCTGAAGGGTACACCGAATCTTGGAATTTGGTACCCTAAAGGTACAGGTTTTGAACTAATAGGCTATACAGATTCATATTATGCAGGATGCAGGATGGACAGGAAAAGTACATCTGGAAGTTGTCAGTTTCTAGGACAACGGTTGATTTCCTGGTACAGCAAAAAACAACACTCAGTATCTACCTCGACAGCCGAAGCAGAATATATTGCGGCAGGTAGTTGTTGTGCACAAATCTTGTGGATAAGGAATCAGCTGAATGATTATGGACTTGCGCTATCTAAAATTCCAATACTTTGCGACAACACAAGTGCCATAGCTATTTCCAATATTCCTGTACAACATTCAAGAACCAAGCACATAGACATAAGGTATCATTTCATCCGAGAGCATGTCATGAACGGAACTGTGGTATTACATTTTGTACCCACAGAAGATCAAATTGCCGACATCTTCACGAAACCACTTGATGAATCCGCTTTCTCTAAGTTGGTTAGTGAGTTAGGGATGTTAAACATGAACTAATTATTGCATGTTGTTTTAAATTGCATATTTATTTTCAAGCACTGTAAATACACTGTATATATTCCTTAAAATATTTCAAAAACAAACAAATAAATTGAAAAAGAAAACTCAAAAAAAGATTTTCCTTATTTTTGTACAGTTGTTATTTCATTGGCATCTATACTGTAAATATATTTTATATTATGTTTGTTTTCCAACAATTAGTATATATTGTTTATTATTTCTAACAATTGCTCTCAACAATTGGTATATTTAAGTATGTATAGTTTTATTTGTTTTACAACTTGGCATCTTTATTTTTATTATTTTTATGTTTATTTCTATATAAATATGTGCTGATTATTCTCAAGTCTCTTTTGAGAAGTAGGAAAGATCTATGAGCATTGATAATCCAATCGATTCTAAAAGTGAGATCCTAATCATTGGCATCAATCTCTAACCAAGATCTTAGAACCAAACACATAAACACTATCACATCCGTCTCTCTAACCATTAAACAGAATACCTAATTGTTAAGAATGAGGGAGTCAATGCCTTGATTGCATTTGATAAGGTTGGTATTGTGAGTGAACCAACAGCTCTGTCTCCAGAAAGGTGATTCAAATATACAAAAGCTGAGACAACTGTTAGCTCATCTGTGTTTTCTCAAAAAGATACAGACTTGGAAAAGGCAAAACTATTACTAGGTTCATTCTCTCAACAGAGTGTGTCTATTGAATTCAGCCTGTCAGCCAAGGCTATCAGGAAAGAGTTAATTTCATCTGACATTTTTCAAGAAACCACATATTTTGTCTTATGTTTTAGGGACCAAAAATGTAAGGACTTACTTGGGACCAAAAAGGGACCAAGAGGGAGCATTTGAAATGTCACAGGAAGGATGATTTGATGGTAGCAATTATTCTAAACTTCCATATCACGGAAGGAAGAATGATTGATGATTCTGACTGAATCAACATGCCTTCACAGGCGTCAGGAGGAAACTTGGATCATTTGCTACATTATTGATCCTTGTCTCCCTCCCCAGATGGAACATATCTGGATTCCTAACGGAATAGATCATCTTAGATGATCAGCAACTCACTGAATCTATTCCTGAAGCAATTCAGTTTATAAAAATCAAAGATTTTAATAGATTCAATGTAGGACGGGGATTTACGAAACCCCATTGCACCACCAGTGACCTCTCTTGAAGGGGCTATGGTGATCTTTCTTGCAGGTACAAAAGACTGAGTCATCCGTACTGAGAGAGATATAGTGATGTGAGAAAAGAGTGAAACACAAGTAAGGAAGAGTGAAAATATATATTCTATGAGTGAAACACTTAGAGAGTATATGAGCGAAACACTTGTGAGGAACACAAAGTAAAATTACACATTAGCACAATTACCGAATCCCTTTCCCCATTCCCTGTTACAGATTTCAAATGTTACTTAACCAAGGTGGAAATTTCTTCAAAAAAGGACCAACAATTGTTACCTATCTACAATTGGGGGAGAATTATTAAGAGGATTACTCAACTAAGGGGGAAAATTATTAAAAGGATTACTCCAAAATGTTAAAGTATTCAACAAAGGGGGAGAAGTAAACAAAGGCTTTTTCCAGAAGAGGATTACTCAATTGTTAAACAAGAAAAAGGGGTATATAACAACATGCTTGGATTCTATTCCATTTGATTTTAGAAAATTCTTGTAAATATGATTAACCGGATTTTCTAAAATGCATAACATGTCATAGTTTGCATTTTTTATATCTGCGATGGCTTAATGCTGTATGTATGCCATGTCTGTTGTTACCTCTATTAAATTGGTTGGATAATTCACGTAAGGGGAGAATGAATTCACCTTGGGAGAGAAGAGAAGACAGGAGTTGGAGAAACAGAGGAAAAGTGGTAAGAAGAGAACAGACATCATCTCTGTCATCCTAAGGGGGAGTAGTGATGAGTCTGAGAAATGAAGATAATACTACTTGTATATTATGTTCAGTGCTAGAGGAACAAACATCTTTCATTTCAGTTACTCAAGAAATCTGGAAATGTATTATATGATCCAGAGAACAATTTATTTACTTACAGTTCTTAAATGTCATATTAGTTTCTTAGTTGTTAGTTGAGTTATCCTCTAGGAATTTGTGTGTTAAATGTTTAACAACAAATAGGGGGAGATTGAAAGGCATATGTCAATGCCTATTTGTAATTAGTAGATGACAACTCAACTCATGTAAGAAATTAAAGTAAGTAATAAATTCTGAGGATGGAATCAAATCGAAGAATGTCAACTAGACACAAAGAATCAACTTGTCAGAAGAATTATAATGAAGTTGCTACTCTACACCGGAAGAAGTTCATTTATATGTTCAAGCGTCGGAGAAAAATAGAGAAGCAGTTGTTCAGAAGATTCAGAAGATTCTAAGTGGCTACTACAGAAGATTCCAGAAGAAGAATGAAGACAGTGAAGTAGAAGAAGAACAGAAAACCACAGCTTAATGTTAAAGATGAAGAATATTTATTATAGTATGACATAAATGAACCAGACAGTATATTTGTGTGTCAACTAAAATAATAAATATTCATCATCTAGCTCAAGTGGTTTTATGACAAAAGACACAACGAAGACTGAAAAACTTCAAGGCTGATAGCACGGTAATACAAGACGAAATAGTATTTTAATTCTACTATCAAATGTTAATTAATTATTTAATTTATCTAATTAAATTAATTCAAGTTGAATTTAATTTAATTTGTAAATTAACTAATTAATTTAAGTAGAATTAATTTATTATAAAAGATATGACTTAATATGACTTTTAATATAATTCAAATGACTAATAAATAAGTCATACCGACTGTTTATTAATAAGTCATACCGAATTATATTAATAAAAGTCATACCGACTGAATAAAGAGAAAGTCATACCGAGCTTTAAAAAGAAAAGTCATACCGAGCTTCAGGCAGAAAGGTCATACAGGAGATAAGTCATACCGAATTTCTGTTGATCAAAAGGTCATACCGAGTGATTTTTTATTATATTAAAAAGTCATACCGACTTTTTAATTAATAAAATAAGTCATACCGACCATTCAGAAGTCATACCCAGTGTTTTTATAGTCATACAAGTGTTAAATAAGTCATATATGACTTATTTTCAGCAAATTAAGTCATGCTGATAAAGGTCATACAAGCCTTTTTCTTCCTCTATAAATATGAGGAGATCACCTTCATTTTTCAGTACTTCTCAGAGAAGAAAATCAGATCAAATTCAGTAATTTATCTGCATTGTAATATTCACAGATTTCTGTGCTGAGTTTGGATATAATTGTTAAATACGAACAATTCATGTCAAATTTATTCTAGAACTTTTAATCAATTATATAACTGTTTTCTTAATATTAATTTTGTAATACTAATCAAGTTAAAATTATATCTTTCACTTGAACAGTATTTCATTCCAATTAATATTTCGTGAGTAATTAAAATAATATTTTTAATCCAAATTATTCCGCGATTAATTTTCTGATATTGTATTCAACCCCCCTTCTACAATATCAGGGACCAACACCTAGTTAGGCATGCATGACACTTGCATGGGACTTCTCATTAGTCACTTATCATCCAATACTTAACCATTAATCCTCCACGTAAGTTCGATTACTTTCCGAAAGCGTTTCATCGTAGAAATTCCTTATCGTAAATCCTTAATATTCCCAAATACTCTAATTCGATTATAACCATTAACTTTCTAAATTATAATCCTCCCGTTCATAACATAATTCTCTTATTCCTCGATATCTCTTAAATTATGAAACAATTTGTAAAAGTAAAACTCTTCGAATTCTGACGACTTTTACATTCACTCATTTTCTTCATACAACAATATCAAATCTTTGGTTTTTCAATGTTCCAACACTTACTTAGTGTGGGCTAAAAAGTTTTTCATAATCCGTAGAATCACTATTCATCAAGATCGTTTATAAATAAAAATAAAAAAATGTGTCTAAAAATCCGGGTTATTACAGAAGAGTACTTAAAGAAGGATAAATAAACGAACCTTATATTCCAACAGACAAAGAATTTGAAGCTGAAGCTGAAGGTATTGATGAAGAAGAATTTAACAAAGAATTTGCTTTTGATAAGGACTCTCTACTAAATGGTTTTGATGAAGTAATCGCTCGAGATGTGAAAGAAGCTCATGAATTAGTTAACAGGAGATGGAGAAGAATAAAGAAAGTAAAAGAAAGAAGAGAGATGATGAAAGATGTTCAAGAAAAGGTAGGCTCTGAATGGGATGTATCAAGAGATCTACTTAATAGAAGGGAACTTTCTTTAGAAAAGAATTGAGACAGAGAAGTCCTAGACAAAATCAGAGAAATCAGAATTCAGCTCCCCAACATTCATGACTTTTATGATAAGCTAAGTAATGAAGTGACAGATGTCTCAGTAAGCGCTCATAAAACTGGATGGACGATGTATGTCAACTCCACTACTTTGGGATCAAAAGTTCTATCTACTAGAAGTTTCAAGAAGTTTAACATTGTAGAGTTGTACGTGTTGTAGAGAAAGGTAATTTTTGGGGGTCATAAGGTGAATGAGATAATGAGAGACAAGATTGAAGAAAAGATAAATGAAATTGGCGTTGAAGCATTTCCACAACCTCTAGTGGTCAAGTACTACAAAGCCTCAACTCTCCACAACTTAACTCTATTGGATGAATGCTTGGATAAGAGTCACTTAGAATACATGAAGTATGTAGAGGGAAAGTTCAGGTGCAAGGAAAATAGAACTAATCAAGATTTGATAGCAGCTGAGTTTATCTATGCATTTAGATTGAATAGAGTAATGGAAACATCAGGAACCTATCTTAGGGAAACATCTAGATTCTATCATAATCTAGTAAACATAAGAGGAGAGGATGGCACTGAAAGGCCTGAAGAAATTAAAGACTCAAAGCCTGGCATACTTACTTAGAAGGATGGTAAAAGGTATTTCTTATTCATAAATGGTAAAATTGAGCTTAGACGAGAACTCAACAAGTTTAAGACATGTAATTCTAACATAATCAGGAAAGTGCTTTCAAAGGTCAAGACATCCACACACAAACCTGACAAGGTTGCTTTGAAGCTAGTCCAATAAATGCTGAAAGATAAGACCATAGAAGAAAAAAATCACGACACTGATAGAGTGAAAGGGTTCCCAAAAAGAACTATGTAAAGCATAATGTAACGTAGTATGTAATATGGTATTGATAACTCAACTAAGAGTCAAAGACAGTCAAATAATACTAATATGCGGCACATGAATCCAGAAGGACATGTGAATAAGAATCATACATATATCATTATAGAGCATTCAAGATGAAAATCTTACTGAACGTCAACGAGAGAAATTCATTAATTTGTTCAGGCCTCAACAATAAATAAGAGTTCAGAAGATTTGAAATTAAAGATAGTGTAATGATTTAAGTATATGTGTTAGAGGATTTCAGTGATCAGAAGCAATTCAGAAATCAAGGTTAATCAGCTGAAACAGAATAGAAGTCAAGAGAATTTAATTCAGTGTTAGTCATTTGTAAACCAGACCAGTGAACTAAGTGTTAGCACAACAAGAAGAGAATTACCTTGATGTATCAGAAGAAAATCAGTTGATCAAGCTAGAAGAGTGAAAATAAGATAATATTTACTTCAAGCATCTCAAGAATATGGTTAAGACAAGTTAGATCACTTTTGGTGTTCCTATACACTTGACACCATGTATGAGGTGCAACATATCATCCAAGGTGCAATTAAATAGCTTGTCATAGAATCTAAGTTATTTGTGGCGCCTGCACTAGGAACTCAGTATGCAGGCGCAACAAAACAATGTCAAATGATTCTAAGGCTCTTCATGGCGCTTACACAAGGTATCCCCTAGTGCAGGCATAACAAAAGATGGCAACAAGCATATTCTAAGTACTTGAGGCACAACAAATAACATGGTGTATTTTGGTGGCGCCTATACAAGGCAATGAGAGTGCAGGCGTAAGGAAACATTTCTTTAAGATTCTAAGTGGTTTGTGGCACCTATGCAAGGCCATAAGAGTATAGGCGGAACAAAACCCCTCCTTAGCGCAACAAAAATAGTGGGGCGCAACAAAGCTTTGTGTGGCACCTATACACCACTCACACTCTTCTAGGCGCAACAAATGACTTGGTGGAAATTGAAAAATCAACTACGTTTGATTTTCAAAGTCTAATAATATATATGGGTAAAATCAATATAGATATTAATTGATTCATCTTCAACATTCAACACGAACAGACGGGAAGCTCCATTAAAGACATACATTAATCATACCCAAATGTATTCTTGTTGTAATATTGTTTGAACCCATTGAAGCTAATCTCTTGATTAGAAGTGTAGCACCTGAGGGATTTAATAATATTTCTTTATTTCCTCGAATCGTTGTATTTCAATAACTGCCATTTTTATATCTCAAGAACACACACACTTAATCCGTTAAACGAAAATCTACCTACATCATATTCAACCACCCTTCTATGGTGATTAAGGACCTAACAATTGGTAATAAAGCATGTTGATTGAATTTACAAATCAAGATCCAAAAATAGTTTTTCAAAAAAGTGTATTTTTAGATCTAGAAAAAATAATATTAAAATTTCTTTATTTTTAAAGAAAATTCAATTTCTAATTTTTTTTAAAGATGTTAAATCCACTAATTTTTCAAATAAAGCTATCAATTATCAAGAATTCGAATTAAAGTTTTATTTCTCGAAATTTAATTTTTATTCGAATTGATTTTAATTTTTAAGAAATTAATTATTTCTTGAGATTTAAAATTCTTCGTAACCATGAGTACCCAAAAACTTAGTTGGCATCAAAATCCCAGCATTTGACAAAAATGAATACATTTTATAGAATGAGAAAATGTCCACTTTCATTAAATTAGCTAATTCTCAATACATGGGGATTTTGGAAAATGGACCATATTTCCTCAAAAGCTTACACCAGAAATAGTCTCAGATAACGGAGAACGAATTTCTCAAGGATTTACCCAAAAGTAGCCTTCGGAGTACACTAACACTGATAAAGAAATAGTAGCATGGGATAATCATCTTCAATGTATCCTAATGGATTCTCTGGACACTACAATGATGAATCAAGTGATAAATTGCACTAGTGCCAAGCAAATGTGGGATACGATTGATCTGCTAATAGAAGGTACTGCAGAAGTGAAGGAGAACATACCAGATATTCTTACATCCCAGAATGAAGTTATCAACTCACTGCCTGGAGAAAGTATCACTCAAGTCTTTGAGAGATACAATAAATTATTGAATGACTTGTCACTGCACGGAAAGGCCTACTCACGTAGGGAGATCAACAGAAAATTTATGTTGACACTGCCAGCGCATCTTGAACACAAAATCTCTGCTATCAGAGAGAGAAGTGACATAAATGACATGTCTATCAAAATTTTATATGGGAAGTTCAAGACTCATAAAATGGAGCAAGATCAAAGACAAATCGTTTATGGTTCATGAACAATGGACAGTAAAAATACAACTCTATTAAAGACTACAACACTTGTAGCTAAAGATTTTGCTAGTATAGAGACCAACACGAAAAAACCTGTAACTGAGAAAGAAGAGATTCTAGAAGCTGAATTTACAAAAAATGCTCAAGTAGGTGATGAAGACGACTTCTACTCAATGGAAGAACTTGAACAGTTAGAAAATAAGACAATGGCCTATATAGTAGGAAAGTTCAAGAACCTCAAGTTTAGAAGAAACCCTGAGTACAAATTCAAGAGTAACACCAGTTACAGTGGTTCTAGCTTTAGAAACAACAACCGAGGTGGTTCATCTTTAGGGTCTCTCAGCAAAGGAGGTTACAAGACTGGAATGGTAGACCACGGCAAGTTTAAGTGCTACAACTGTAATGAACCCGAATATTTTGCTACAGAATGTCAAAAGCCTAAGCAAGGAAAAGAAAGAAATGAGTCATATGATGAATTGAAACAGAATTATGATGCTCTGGTAAAGAAGCATCATGGCAGAACTTATATAGCCGAGGGAAAGAGCTGAGATGATCCAGACAATGATGAAGAAGAGACATATGGAAATGTTGCTCTAATGACAGACTCTTCGGAGGCATTACCTCAGTCATCGAAGGTATCACTTCTTTCCACAGTTTACATGTCTAATTCTAATTATAAGAAAATTGTAGAAGATCTTAGTGTAGAAATTTTTAATATACACACAAGCATGTTAGCTTTAGAAGAAGAAAATGTTAAACTAGTTCTAAAGAATAAAATGCTAGAAGCTAGAAATGAAGAACTAGAACTTGCATGTGTTAATTTAGAAGATCTTAAACAGAAGATAAAATATCAACAGAATAGAGACAAATGCAACCAAGAAGTAGAAACTGCTTTTAGGAATAAAATTTCTGAGTTAGAGTTAAAACTTCAGGCTTATAAGAAATCTGCTAATCTTGTTAAAGAGACAATAGATAAACATGTCATAGGTCAAAAAACTGAAATAGGATTTGACTATGATAAGAAGGCATGAAAGAAATATGAGGAATCAATTGCTGAGGGAAGTCCTGTGAAGCAAGATATTCCACATGTGTTAAAAAATGTCTCTATGCCCCTATACAAAAAGTTTGTCATACATCCCTTAGATGAAGAACAGAGCTTAATGAAAGAAGAAATATTTACTG
The DNA here is from genome assembly GCA_028671895.1 of Oenanthe sinensis. NCBI lineage: Eukaryota > Viridiplantae > Streptophyta > Magnoliopsida > Apiales > Apiaceae > Oenanthe > Oenanthe sinensis. The sequence continues at coordinate 16,785,944 of CM053804.1, read as the reverse complement.
AGGATAAAAAGAAAGAGGAAGAAGATAAACAAAAATTGCCTAAGAAATCTGTAATAATTGAAAAACCTAAGAAACAGATTAAAACTGAAATAGGCAACTAGAATGAAAAGAGGGAAGCTAACAGAAATGGCAAGATAGGTGTTAATAGGAAAAATGATTATGCCTATTCTCTCATCGCTACTAGGAAAGTTTGTAACAATTGTAATTCTACTGGACATCTTATGCATACATGCAAAAAGATTAAAGTAGTAAAAACTGAAATTCCTAGTATGCCTGCCATGTCTATCCCTCATCAACCATGCGGTAAAGTAGGATATATGCCATGTGCTTTCAACATCATGTCTGCATACATAAACTTGATGAATGCATCATCTACTACTTGCATTAATACAGATGTAAACATGAATATAAAGCATGTTAGTGCAAAGACTGCTAGTCCTCCTAAGTCTAGGAAGGAAGCCCCTGTCCCTAAGCCTAAACACTCATGTCAAGGCTAAACTAAAGGGCAAGGGCACAGTCAATGAGAAAGACAATGACAAGGAAATTCCTGCAACTAAAGTTGTTAACATATCTAATCCTCTTGGACCCAATCAAATTTAGGTGCCAAAGAAGATGTAATCAATCTGTGGTTTCAGGGCATAGCAAAGAACAAGCGTGTCATGTGGATTCTCGGCAATGGATGTTCTAAGCATATGACTGGTGATAAAGACTTGCTATAAGATGTGATTGAGAAAATTGGCCTGATAGTAACCTTTGGAGATAACAACAAGGGATTCATAACGGGATATGGAAATTTAGAAATTGGGAATGTTATCATTGAAAATATCTCTTTTGTGGATGGATTAAAGCATAACCTTCTAAGTATCAGTCAGTTCACTGACAAGGGCTACAAAGTTACGTTCGAAAAGGAAAGGTGTGCAATCCAAAATAGGAAAGATGCGAAGCTTGCTCTTCAGGGAGTGAGAAAGGGGAATCTCTATGTGGCTGACTTATTCTCTGCAAGAAAAGGTGAAGTTCAATGTTTTTATTACAAAGCTTCAATAGAGGATAGTTGGTTATGGCATAAGAAACTTTCACACCTGAACTTTAAGGCAATGAACTCTTTAGTTAAGAGGGAATTGGTTAGTGGTTTGCCTGAGATGGAATTCAGTCAAGAAGTCCTGTGTGAAGCATGTGAAAAAGGGAAGTCAAAGAAATCATCTCACCGAAGCAAAGACTCATCAGAAATTACTGAACCACTGCAACTTCTGCATATGGATTTATTTGGCCCAGTTAATGTCATGTCTATGTCAAGGAAAAGATATGAACTAGTAATTGTTGATGACTACTCTAAGTACACATGGGTATTGTTTCTAGCCTCGAAAGATGAAGCCCCTCAAACAATTATTGATCACATAAAGAAGATGGAGTTAGAAGCTGATTTGCCTGTCAGGAAAATAAGGTCTGACAATGGAACATAATTCAGGAATGTAACCCTGAATGATTTCTGTATTGAGAAAGGGATATCAAGACAATATTTAGCACCCAGAACTCGAAAACAAAATGGAGTAGAAGAAATGAAAAACAAAACTCTAGTTGAAGCAGCAAGAACAATGCTGAATGAAGCTAAGTTACCTCTATACTTTTGGGCTGAAGCAAACACAACTTGCTACACTCAAAATCGTACCCTGGTTAATAAAGATTATGACAAGACTCTATACGAGTTGATGGCAAACAAGAAACCAACACTGAAATACTTTCATGTGTTTGGAGCAAAGTGATTTATACTGAAAGATGATGAGCATCTAGAAAAGTTTGAATCCAAGGCTCATGAAGGCATATTTCTTGGCTACTCTCTGGAATCTAAAGCATACATGGTTTATGTGATTGAACACAAAAAGGTCATTAAAAGCATGAATGTAACTTTTGATGATCTCAAGCTCCCAAGTCTGCAAATAACAGATAAAACTGAAACTCTGCGGTTTGATAATATGAACTCAGATGAAGGTGAAGTAGAACCTGAAGCTGCAATAAATCATCAAGCACCAAGTGAGAATAACAACAATGATGATTTTGATCTTAGTAGTGGAAACAGTGGAAGATTCACATAAACTACTAGTAGTGGTAGAGAATCTCATTCTCAACCAAGCTGCAGCTCAGGGGGAGAATCACTATGTTGATCAACCAGCATAGTGATATAATCGACTTCTTCTTTCAAGGCCTTCATGAAATTATCAATGCTATCATTTAAACTTTCCAAGTGATTGATAATTGACTTTAATAGCTTATCTTGAAATGGACCCTTATGTTCCTTGTCTATGATTTCTCTGGCAGTATCCCATCTAGCACATATCTTCAGCTGAACAACTCTTTTCTTTTCCTTAACAACAATTCTCCACAACTTCTATTTTTCTAGGCTCACTTTCCTTTTAGCCTTTACTTTTTCTTTGACTAAAGTCTACAGTTGTTCAAACTTAGCATCACTTGCTTTCTGTTTTCTTTCATCTTCCTCATAGCCTCTTCATAGGCATGATCAAACTTTTTTCTCTGGGAAATAAAAATTCTTCATCAAAGGTTGTTTCTTCTTCAGCTCTGCAGTAGTCTGGATTATAAGTGTCATCATTACCACTATCCTCAACAAAGTGATCTTCAGGATATCACCAACGTATAATACTAGGAATGCCACATGGCTCCCACTAACCTTCTTGTAAACATGTGGTTCATCTTCATTTTGAATAAACCCAAACTATTTGACAATTTTATCAAAATGAATGTTACATCTCCTCGAGGCTTTTCTTAATCCATAACTGGATCGACACAACTTATATACCTTTCCAGCATCCTTTGGATCTACAAAACCCTCAGGCTGTGTCATATACACATCCACATCTTCTTCAAGTCTCCTATTTAAGAAAGCGGTTTTGACATCTATTTACCAGATTTCATAGTCATAGTAAGTAGCTATAGCAAGCAAAATCCTGATGGACTTGACCATAGCCACTGGTGAAAAGGTCTCATCATAATCAATACCATGAATTTGCTTGATACCTTTTGCCACCAATCATGCCTTATAGGTCTGTACGTTACCATCCATGTCGGCCTTCTTCTTTAAAACCCACTTGCACCCTATAGGTTTTAGGTTTTACCCCTTCAGGTGGATCAACGAAATTCCATACTTGATTAGTATATATGGATTCCATCTCAGATTTCATGCATGCTGCCATCTCTTAAAATCTAGAGTGTTCATAGCGTCTTGGTAGGTAAGAGGCTCATCTTCATCCACAAGCATCACATCATCATCTTGAGTCAAGAGAAATCCATAATATCTCTAGGCTCATGGCGAATCCTACAAGACCTACAAACAACCTGTGTTTCTTGAGTAGTATTGTTTTCTTGTACATTCTGCTCAGGTTCCTCTATTAGTTCAATGTTATCATGCGGGTCTCGAACTTCATCGAGATCTATTATCCTCCCACTGTCTTTCGTAGAAAGCATTTCTCTTATAAGGAACACTGTAGTTCAAGCAACAAACACTTTATTCTCGGAAGGATTATAGAAATAATAACCATTTGTTTTAATTGGGTATCCCACAAAGTTGCATTTGTCTGATTTACGTCCTAGCTTGTCAGAAGTTAGACGTTTCATAAACGCCTCACGTCCCCAAATTTTCATAAATGACATGCTATGACGTTTCTCAGTCCATATCTCATACAGAGTCTTCTGAACCGTTTTAGTAGGAACTCAGTTAAATGTATAAGCAGCTGTCTCCAGGGCATAGCCCCTGAAACTAATTGAAAGATTCCTCGACTCAATAATGATAGCACCATGTCCAACAATGTGTGATCCCTCCTATCAAAAAACCTTTTCTTTGATATTTTCTACTTCATCTTTATAGTCTTTGAACTTTTCAAATGATTCGGATTTGTTCTTCAAAAGATATATATATCCGTATCTACTAAAATAATTAGTAAATTTTATGAAGTCAATAAAAACTTTCTTTTGTCATCGTACGCATATGACAACATACATCACTATGTATAAGTCATACTCGTTCAGTGACCCTTTCACCATGTCCGGTAAAAGGAGTTTTAGTCATTTTGCCAAATAAACCAAGATTTGCATCCTTTTGTATAATTCATAATCAAACTTATCCAAGAATGCATCCTTATGTATTATGGAAATGCGTTTCTCATTAATATGACCTCAACAACAGTGCCAAAGGTAGTGTTTGATTTGAGTCACTTTAGAAAATATAAATTCTTAACTAGTTGTGCAACATTATAAGCCTCGTCATCGAAATAGAATAAACAACTCTTGTTATTTAATTAAAATGAAAAAGCCTTTCTTGTCCAAACAAGAAACTAATATAATGTCTCTGCTAATTGCAAGCACGTTATAACAATTATCAAGTTCTAAATTTTCTTTGTAGGCCAAAAATTAAGTAACGAGTTCCTTCAACCAGAGAAACTACCTTTACTCTAATTCCAACCTGATACTCAAAGCTTGACCCTTACTTGATCAACTTCTTCCGATCTTCCAAATAAGCATGACATTTTAATTTCCAGTTTTTTGATTTTTCATAGAAGCGACAATCGTGTTCTTTGTCAACACCTCATTCAGACTTTAGAGCCTATTTTGGGATTGAACTTTGGTTTGATAAGGAAACTAGATCAAATCTTCTCATTTCCTTTCCATTTTACTTTCCCTTTTGTATTCCCTATGTTTACCATCATTATAGTAATAGTTCATGCATTTATCACGTTGCTTTCAGCAGTTCTCAACATGCTTAGCAACTCAATAGGTGTTTCACCAATCTTATTCATTTTGTTGTTCATAACAAACTAAGAATATTTGTTGTCCAAAGATTGTAAGATCAAATCTAGGTGAGCCTCCAAACCAATCTGGAAACCCAAAATGTCAAGGTATTGATTATACTCTATAGTCTTTAGAACATGTGGTGTAATCGGATCTCACTCTCCTTACTTATAAGTGTATAGTACCCTTTAATCATCAAATATATCTTGAAGAGTCTGTCCTTCAAATATCCTTTAAGGCTGATTAATCGTCTCACAAGCATCTATATGCTCGTGTTGCTTCTTAAGCTCACTCATAGTTGCAAGTATGAGACATGAAACATCAGTCACAACATCAATTTACTTCCAATAAGCACTATAATTTGCACATGTTACATTCTCAGCTTTAATAACAGGGGAAGAGATTTGACTAACATCGTGATGCTCGAGGACGATCCTCAAGCTTCTTTATTAGTTGAGGAAATTTGTTCTCGTCAATTTGTCATTCTCAAGAACTGATCGTATAGAGAAGTTGTTTGTGTTTATCATTTGATATCTACAATATTAATGTGTATAAAATAAACTAGATTGCAGATTTAATATTAATTATGTTTATGTGATTATGGTATATCACCATATACCTCCCACTATTTTTATCAAACTAATAGCCCTAACTATTAATTCGAAAATCATTTCTTTAAATATTTCTAGTGAGCCAAGATCCATATTTCATCCATGTTTTAAGATAGTGTTGGCTAATACATCCAAAACACAACTATTTAGGTAGATAACATTTGTCGATTATATCAAATATAACTCTTGGAAAGTTTGGTGGAATAACCTTTTGTACACATTTATCCAATAAATCTCACTCATGTTCCCATGAAGCTAGTCACAGGTGTAAACCCTGATGGAACTCCTGCACTTGACAAACATGTTCCAAAACTCATCAGTGAGTTCACAGAAGAGGATGAAAAAGAAGTGCTTAAAGATAAGAAGGCCATGAACATTCTGTTTAATGGTCTAGATAAAGATATGTTTTACAATGTGATAAATTGTACTTCATCAAAGGAAGTATGGGATATTCTTCAAACTCTATGTGAAGGAACCGAACAAGTAAGAAAAAATAAGATGCAACTCTTGATTCAAAAATATGAATCATTTCATTTCAAGAGTGGAGAATCTATCAATGATACATATAGTAGATTTTAGAAGTTGTTAAATGGATTGAAGCTATATGGTAGGGTTTATGCAACTGAGGATACAAATCTAAAATTTCTTAGATCTCTTCCAAAGGAATGGAAACCAATGACTGTTTCTATTAGACAATCTCAAGACTTCAATGATTATACTCTTGAGAAACTTTATGGCATTCTCAAGACATATGAGCTGAAAATCGAACAAGACGAGGAGATTGAGAAGAATCAAAGAAAAGAGAAAACTATGGCTTTGATGGTCAAGGGAAATGAATAGAAGAAGAAAACTGGTTGTGTAGAAGGTTCTGTCATGGTGGCTGATGATGCTGTTGAAGAATCATTCAAAGGAAAAGGAAAGGGAAAGTGTAAAGAAATTAAAACATACTCATAGGATGATTTGGATGAGATTGATGAGTACCTTGCATTTCTGTCGAGGAAATTTTCAAAGTTAAAATTCAAGAGGAATCCAAATGCTCAAAGGCCTGGATCCCAGTTTAGAAGTAACAATCAAACCAAAAATTGGTTGATAGATCAAAATTCAAATGCTTTATCTGTGGATTGGCTGGTCATTTCTCAAATGAGTGCAGAAAGTCAAAAAAAGAAAAGGTGAAGTCATATGATGGTATTGATTACAAAAAGAAATACTTTGACCTTCTTAAACAAAAAGAAAACGCTTTTGTTATTGAAGAGAAAGACTAGGCCGCTGAGCATAGTGATTCTGAAGAGTTTATCAATCTAGCTCTAATGGCCAACCATGAAGATGAAGAAGCTAGTTCATCATCAAATCATGTCTAGCTACTAACTTTTATGAGCTTACAAAAGATGAATGCAATAGTACTATTAATGAAATGTCTAATGAACTGTACTATTTGAATGTCACTCTAAAATTTCTAAAAAAAGAAAACCTCAAGTTGAAAAACACTATTGATGCCTTAACTGAGAGGAATGTTTTTCTTGAAAATGAACTTGTTTGTTTAGATAAATTCAAGCAGGAAAGTAAGGATGCTAGAGATGAACTAGTGAATAGTTTGAGAAGAGAAGAATTGTTAAAAGAACAATTGGCTGGAGAAATTTAAACCATTAACAAATGGAATGGTTCTACTAAAACTTCCAAACAAATCATTGATGTTCAGGGTTTAGGTACTCTAGGAGAATCCCCTAAATGAATAGACAAGCCATTGGTTGATACTTCAATGGATAAAGATCAATGTTAGTATTGGTGTCCTAGAGATAATACTTTTAATGTTTTATTAAAAATAATTAAGAATTATGTTATGTGATTATTTAATTAATATTTATCATGTCTTTATTTACTGCTTCATAAATTGAAAGAATAATAAATGTCATTGGACTATTAATACGTAATATATATCTTTAAGTATGTGACTTAAAAATGAGATTATATGAATAGTATTTTATTCCTAAAATTCCCTAGTCAAGTATTATTATTTAAGGACAATAATAATACAATAAGACTAGTATGTTGGTTGACAGATGACCACATCTCATTGGTCATAGGTATGGTGATACTAAAGTCAAGAACATAAGGGTATGTATCAATACATGACACTGGAAAGACCCGTCGTGAGATTCTACATGTTAATAAGTGTCATAAGAAATCTCACAGTGATAATGATATAATGATCCTCTGACTTGAAATCATTATATTAATGTCCACCTTTATCATTACCTCAAGTCAAAGGATCACTATATCATTATCACTATGAGATTTCTTATGACACTTATTAACATGTAGAATCTCACGACGAGTCTTTCCAGTGTCATGTATTGATACATACACTTATGTTCTTGACTTTAGTATCACCATACCTATAACCAATGAGGTGTGGTCATCTATCAACAAACATACTAGTCCTATTGCATTATTATTGTCCTTAAATAATAATACTTGACTAGGGAATTTTAGGAATAAAATACTATTCATATATTCTCATTTTTAAGTCACATACTTAAAGATATATATTACGTATTAATATTCCAAGGAAATTTATTATTCTTTCAATTTATGACGCAGTAAATAAAGACATAATAAATATTAATTAAATAATCACATAACATAATTCTTAATTGTTTTCAGTAAAACATTAAAAGTATTGTCTCTAGGACACCAATACTAAAAATCTCCCACTTGTACTAGAGCCAATCTCTCATGTATCTAATACCCATGGAACTAGTATGACCTTCGTGCTTTTGTTGCGACAAAACCTTGGTTAGTGGATCTGCAATGTTATTATTTGTATGCACTTTACATATATGTATATCCCATCAATTATTAATCTCTCGAAGAAGATAATATCGTCTGAGTATATGCTTTGTTCGGGAATGAGACCTTGGTGCCTTAACCTGTGAAATGGATTCATTATTATCGCAGTATAAATCTATCGGATCATTGACTGAAGGAACCATACCAAGACCTGCAATAATTTTCCGAATCCAAACAGTCTCGTTGGCTTCTTCACAGGTAGCAATATACTCAGCCTCCATTCTAGAATCGACAATAGTCTCTTGCTTTGAACTTTTCCAGCTTACAACACCTCAATTTAGACAAAACACAAACCCAGACTGAGAAATCAAATCATCCTTGTCTGTCTAGAAACTATCGTCGGTGTAAACTTTTACAACCAGCTTATCTTCTCCTCCATATACCAAGAATTGATCTTTAGTCCTCTTCAAGTACTTAAAAATATTCTTGACTGATGTCCAGTGACATTCACCTGGATTAGACTAGTATCTACTAGTCATGCTCAAAGCATACGAGACATCAGGACGAATACATATCATTGCATACATTATGGAACCAATTGCTGAAGCATATGGAACTTTACTCATACGGTCCTTATCATCCAATGATTTAGGACTGTTATCTTTTGAGATCGATATCCCATGAGACATAGGGAAAAATCCCCTTTTAGCATTTTGCATCCCAAATCGATGCAAAACTTTATCAATGTATGTACTTTGACTTAGGCCGATCATTCTTCTTGATCTATCTCTATAGATCTTTATTCCTAAAATATACGTTGCTTCGCCTAAGTCTTTCATTGAGAAATTCTTACTCAACCAAGTCTTAACAACCTGTAAAGAAGGAATATCATTCCCTATTATTAATATATCGTCAACATATAATACTAGGAATGCCACATTGTTCCCACTTACCTTCTTGTAAACATATGGTTCATCTTCATTTTGAATAAATCCAAACTCTTTGACAGTTTCATCAAAATGAATGTTCCATCTCCTTGAGGCTTATTTCATTCCATAAATGGATCGCCGCAACTTACATACCTTTCTAGCATTCTTTGGATCAACAAAACCTTCAGGTTGTGTCATATACACATCCACATCTTCTTTAAGGCTCCCATTTAAGAAAGCGGTTTTGACATCCATTTGCCAGATTTCATAGTCATGGTAAGCAGCTATAGCAAGCAAAATCCTGATGGACTTGACCATAGCCACTGGTGAAAAGGTGTCATCATAGTCAATACCATGAATTTGCTTGAAACCTTTTGCCATCAATCGTGCTTTATAGGTCTGTACATTACCATCCATGTCGGTCTTCTTTTGAAAACCCACTTGCACCCTATAGGTTTTACCCCTTCAGGTGGATCAACCAAAGTCCATACTTGATTAGTATACATGGATTCCATCACAGATTTCATGGCATCCTTCCATCTCTCAGATTCTGGAGTGTTCACAGCGTCATGGTATGTGAGAGGATCATCTTCATCCACAAGCATCACATCACCATCTTGAGTCAAGAGAAATCCATAATATCTCTCGGGCTCATGGCGAATCCTACCAGACCTACAAACAACCTGTGTTTCCTGAGCAGTATTGTTTTCTTGTACATTCTGCTCAGGTTCCTCCGTTGGTTAAATGTTATCATATGGGTCTCGAATTTTATCGAAATCTATTATCTTCCCACTGTCTTTCTTAGACAACATTTCTCTTTCAAGGCACACTGCAGTTTGAGCAACAAACACTTTGTTCTCTGAAGGATTATAGAAAAAATAACCCTTTGTTTCAATTGGTTATCCCATAAAATTACATTTTTCTGATTTAGGTCCTAGCTTGTCCGCAGTTAGACATTTCACAAATGTCGCCCATCCCCGAATTTTCATAAATGACATGCTATGACGTTTCCCAGTCCATATCTCATATGGAGTCTTCTGAATCATTTTAGTAGGAACTCAGTTAAGTGTATAAGCAGCCGTCTCCAGGGCATAACCCATGAAATATTTGGAAGATCTTCATGACTCATCATCGATCGTACCATGTCTAACAAAGTACGATTCCTTCTTTCTGAAACTCCATTCTATTGTGGTGTTCCAGGAGGAATGAGTTGTTATACAATACCACATTCTTTTAATAAACTCTTAAATTCATGGCTTAATTATTCACCTCCATGATCAGATCGTAGAGTCTTAATACTTTCGCCAATTTGCTTTTCTACTTTAACTTTGTATTCTTTGAACTTTTCAAAAGAATCGGATTTGTTCTTTATAAGATACACATATCCATATCTATTGAAATCATCAGTAAACGTGATATAATAGTAAAAGCCACATCTTGCCATAGTACGCATAGGTTCACATACATCACTATGTATAAGTTCTAGTCGTTAAGTGGCCCTTTCACATTGTCCAGTAAAAGGAGCTTTAGTCATTTTTCCAATGAGACAAGGTTCGCATGCTTCATATGATTCAAAGTCAAACTTATCCAAGTATCCATCCTTATGTAACTTGGAAATGCGCTTATCATTTATATGGCCTAAACGACAATGCTAGAGGTATGTTTGATTTGAGTCATTAGATTTAAGACGTTTGTTATTCACATTATTGATAGGAGTGTCTAAATCAAGAACATATAAACCATTAAATAAACGTGCAACCCCATAGGTAACATTATTCAAAGAAAAGGAACAACTATTGTTCTGAATTGAAAATGCAAAACCTTTCTTGTCCAAACAAGAAACTGAAATAATGTTTCTGCAAATTGCAGGCACGTAAAACCAGTTCTCAAGTTCTAAAATAAGCTCAGTGGGCAACGATAAATAATAAGTCCCTACAGCTAAGGCAACAACCTTTGCTCAATTGCCAACACGTAGGTCGACCTCTCTATTTGCCAAAGTCCTACTCCTTTGCAGTTCCTGCACATTAATACAAATGTGAGAACCATATTCAGTATCCAATACCCATGATGTAGAGTAGACAAATTGACCTCTATAACATAAATACCTGAATCAGAAGCTTGACCAACCTTCTTCTTCTTCAGATCCTCCAAATAAACATGATAGTTTCTCTTCCAATGACTTGGTTTACCACAGTAGTGACAATCACCCTTTGCAACAGCACCCTTGGGCTTTAAAGCCTGTTTGGGATTAGCCTTTGGCTTGGGACCAGAAGCAGATCCAATCTTCTTCTTTCCCTTCCATTTGCCTTTTCTTTTAGTCTTACCTTTGTTGTCTACCATCAGCATAGCAGCAGGTTCAGCCTTTTTCATGTTGGTTTCAGCAGTTTGTAACATGGCCAACAATTCAACGGGTGTTTTGTCTATCTCGTTCATATTGTAGTTCATAATAAAATGAGTATAGTTGTTGTTCAAAGATTGCAAGATCAAGTCAATCTGAGCTTCTGGACCAATTGGGAAACCCAAAGTATCAAGATTTTCAATATAACCTATCATCTTTAGAACATATGGTTAAACAGGTTCACGTTCTCCCTGTTTACAAGCATACAATACTTTGCTCATGTCGAACCTTTCTTGATGAGCCTGTCCCTCAAACATTCTTTGAAGGTGTTCAATCATCTCATAAGCATCCATATGCTCATGTTGTTTTTGAAGCTCAGCACTCATGGTTGCAAGCATGAGATACGCAACATCATTCGCATCATTAATATGCTTCTGATAAGTATTTTGCTGAACATGAGTTGCATTCTCAGCAGGAGGAGCAGGTGAAGGAATTTCAATGACGTGAAGATTTGGCTCCTGCCTCAGGACAATCCTCAAATTCCTATACCAATCAAGGAAATTAGTTCCTGTCAGCTTGTCCTTCTCAAGGGTTGCTCTCACAGAGAAGTTATTTGCATTGTTTTCCATTAAATATCTACAATGTTTAAAATGCATATTAGTTAGTTGTAGAAGTTTAATTATGTTCAAGTGATTATCATATACATTCATAATATATATCTCCCACTATTTTTATCAAATCAATAGCCCAAACTATTAATTCAGAAAACATTTCATTAAATCTTTCTATTGAGCCAAGATCCATATTTCATCCATGTTTTAAGATAGCATTGGCTAATACACCCAAAACACGACTATTTAGGTAGACAACATTAGTCGATTATATCAAATATAACTCTTGGATAGTTTGGTGGAATAACACTTTGTACACATTTATCCAATAAATCTCACCAAACTCTATGTCTCTAAATCCACAATCCTATTGTGATGATTTAGTTAAGTTAGACCCAATGTTTCAACAAACTAAGTCACTTACATATCATGTCTTCCCATGATTGATAAAAGCACCTTGTTTTGGCAAACCCACTCCTTCTCAATCTAGATCTTGATGAGTATTAAATATTGGAAGGCATCCGATTAACTTAATATGTATTTAGTTATTTTAATGTTTATATAAATGATCATGATCCCATCATAAAGAGATTCTCAATTTTTTCTTAATCAAATAATCCATTTCAATATTTGTCATTGTTCGATTTCCAGATCGTCGGAGAAGTCACGAGGGGTCTCACTTAAAACCCAACTTTCTTACGAATAATAATTCACTTTTGACAAAATCTCCCCATATCAGAAAAAGAAAATTCATATTCAATACCGTGTTTCATAAACACAAGAATCTCATGATCATTTATTTATTTTTAAAATATTGAATCATTACAGATTTTATTTTCTTAAGCAGGCATGGCATCGCTTGGGTGTCGTATCTAATACATACATTGTTAGGTCCCGAAAGTATCGTAGAAGGGGGGTTGAATACGATACTCACTAAATTAAAAAATTCTTTCGAATCTTTTGCGGATAAATAATTTAGAGTTCGGTTAGTGGTTCGAGTCTTTGTAGTGTTTAGGAGGCTGGCTTACTATTTTTTTTAATGAATTAACAGTATAGATCTAGAAAATTAACAAGTAATTTAATGAGACAGGTTTCAGGGAATATTACTTTCATATTAATCCCTGAGGTTGCTACACCTAGTTAAATGAATAACTGGCTTCCAAAGAACATATTAGTTTTTTGCTTCTACAAAGAGATATGACTGATTCCTATTACCAAAGTATAGATCTATGAATGAACAATAGGAATTCAATCTAATAGAGAGTGCTTTATAAAAGCCCTATAGATTTACAACAAAATGAACTGGGTAGTTTATAAAACTCCGGTGAAGAAGGTATGTGCATAGCTTTGTATCTCTTCTTCTCCAGCTTCTGTCTCTCTCTGTATCTCTTTACTTCTGTGTGTATATTTTCTCACACACTTACTCATCCCAAATTAATTAAAACTACAGTTGTGAGTGTCGAATTCTTCTCTCCCTATATGTTGACTTGAGTTGACTTTGAGAAACCCGTGGATATATTCTAGGTGTCGAATATTGTTTCCATGTACTTTACCTTAGAAAATATTCCTGTGTCGAATTCCTTAGTCACATGTAATTGCCTTGAACATAAATCAGTGGGTGTCGAATTCTTAGACCATGTACAGCTAGGTGTCGAGTTTTACTCCATAGAACATGCCTTGGTAGATTTTAAGTCTATGTGTCAAATTCTATACCTTGTATGAACTAGGTGTCGAATTCTCTCCTTGATCATGCCTTGGACACTTCAATAACCCTATGTGTCGAATTTACTGCATTGTATGCCTTGGTGTCGAGTTTTGCTTTGTTGAACTTGCCTTAGTAATTTCTCAGCTAGGTGTCGAATTCTATGCATAATTTTCCTATGTGTCGAATTCTGCACACATGATTAACACTTGAAAGCACATAACTACTAGGTGTCGATTTCTTCACCATGAGGCTTAGTGTTAATTTCTTCACCATGTAATGCTTGGTGTCGATTTCTTCACTAAGTGTGCCTTGGTGTCGAATTCTTCACCATGTACATCTTGGTGTCGAATTCTTCACCATGTATAATGACTTGGTAAATTCAATTGTTGTAAAATCTTTGCTCACTTGCTTCTGTCAATTCTTCTTATACAATGAACATGTTAATCAAATCCTTTATGTTGACACTTAGTGCACTAGTTTGGTTCACAAGTGACTAACACTGTATTGATATTCATATTCTCAATTAAATCAATTGACATGAATGTTGTTGTTCTTTATTGCTTCGAACATTTATTGTTAATAAACACTATCTATCTACAATCAATGTTTTTACACTGAAATCTTCTAGTGGTACTTCTATACTGAATCTTTAACACTTCTGAAACCCTGAAAGTCTTCAACCATTATTCTTCACTGAGGCATGAACATATTAATGAACTTCTTTCAATGACCTGTAGTAGACTTCAAAACTTCTTCTAATGTCTTGATTCACTGTATTTACCTTGTCTTAATTTCTTGCTGATTTCTATGTAGGCGTAGTATTATTTACTTGTCCTATTCTAGTGTTGAGTTATCACGATTACTATTCATACAACTTCGTAATCTCACCAACAATCTCCCCATATTTGATTGTTAAACTTAGCAAACAAATCTTATAGAGAGGATAACTCAACTAACAACTAGAAAAAGTAATGGTCCGAGACTTGTAAATAATGCTACTGGTTTTTCTGGATCAAATACTGCATTTCCTGAATTCTTGAGTAACTGAAATGAATGATGTATGTTACTCTAGCACTGAACTGATATCCATGTAGTATCATCTTCATTTCTATCTGTTTGAGCTCTCTCTGCTTCAAAATCCTTCATAGTTTGAACTTAAAAACTTATCATGAACATAGCTTCATAAGAATTAAAATTCCTGGGAACGTCTTCAATAGAACATAAAACATAGCTCAAATAATGTTCTCCCCCTAAGAATGTGATTCTTCTTCTTTTTCTTCTTCTCCATTTAGATAATCAATGGATGTGTCAATTCCTTTCTGTACATCCCACTTGGATGAGGAATCCTCTACTGACAACTCATTTCAAGTATATGATACTGTTTCTTGATTCTCCCATATTCTGTTGTTTCCCTTAAGGATTAGAAGATAAAATTTTCTTCTTTTTCTTGTCTAAAATCTCCCCCTAAGGATGTTAACTTCTCCCAAGTACGAAGATAAGACTTTATTAACTTCTCCTTTTTCTTCTTATAAATTATCCCCCTTAGTTGAGGAATCCTCCAATGGCCCATTTTTTGAATGGTTTGTCTTCCAAATAAGGTTCTCCTCTATCATTGATTGGGAAAACATAGTAGCTTTTCTTTCAGAAGTAGCAAGTAGCAAGGGTAAGTATTTGGTCTATGGTTTCCTCACTTCTACTACATTCTGTTTGTGTTTACACTCAAGTGTCGAGCACTTAGAAGTGTTTCACTCTTTCTCTCCCTATCTCTCACTCAAGTGTATCTCTCCATCACTTTCACTTAAGTGTTTCTCTCTCTCACTTTCACTCTGCATTTCAAATAAAGTCTTCTGTACCTGCAAGTGAAATCCGTCAATTCATTCATATTCTCATCACCTGATTCATCAAAATGAACTGAATCACTATCAAGTGGAGAATTGCCTCGTAGAAGTGTTCTTGATCTATCATGCATAAGCACTGTCTCAGCACCAAATTTATAGCGTTTGCTAAATCACTGTCTAGTGGAGCCTCACCTCTTTGAGATGGGTTATCCCAAGATTTTCAAATCTTTTTGGGAATCCTGCCTTGTTCTATCAAGGAGTTGCTTCACACCTTCTCCGTAAACGGGAGGTGGACATTTCTTTTCAGGATCTGGAAATGTTCCTTCCAGGAGGGGCGACGTAGTAGACAATGTAATGAATGGCAAATTAGAGTCTACGTTTCCCTCGTAACCTTGTGATGGGAATTTGTGTAAAATACCCTACTTGACTCATTCGAAGAATTCTTGTCAAGCAGTTGCCTCTCAAGCCCAGATGAATCTGAACAAGAGATCTCCCTTTCGGGATGCAGAAGATTAACTTCTGTTTGATACTTGGACAATGTAGTATATGGCTAGAGTTCGTATCTCCTCTGAATGCCTATACCTCACACTGTACACGTCTTACAATGTGTTCTTAGAATTTATCTGTTTAGGATTACCATCAGCGTGAGTGCCAGTGGTGTGCTTGACTCATTACAAGATGCTCTGGCTGATGAGCGAATTTCAATGGACTCACCCAGTTGAGAGAATGATTTCAGAGACAGTTTTATTGCCTTTTCAGCTCTGCATCCTTTTGAGAAGATGCAGATGAGCTTATAGATACCTCAGTTATATACTTCTTTACTTCTCTAGAGGTAGAGCTGTTGGTGCACTTCCGACTTCATCCTAAATTGCTGCATCAAGTGCAGTTTCTCCCTTATCAACCTCTAACTAACATAAGTTCCTTATATCTCCAAGGGTTAATATATAGAAGTGGATGAATGAGTGTTTGGTATTATGGCTTGGGTAAGAGATTGATGGGTTTTCAACCTCTTGGCCAGCTTCTGTAGCCTCTGTGGGCTAAAAGGATAAAATCATTTAAATAAGATAAAAACTAATAATCACTTTAACATTCCAAAACATATTTTTCATCTCAAGGAGAAAGAAAAATATAAGAAGGAATGGTAATGGATTGCATTAAAGCACTTTTAGTAAAAGATTTTGTCAGTTCTAAAGATTTATCATTTAAGAGCTTGATACCAATAGAAATTTTCTTTAAGATACATATCCCATAATAAAATGCGGGAGTATTAGAGAAAAAAAATTCTATCCCTTATGAATTTCTTATAAGGCAAATTTCCCATAATAAAATGCGGGAATTTACACCAAAGAAGAAATTCAACTCTCTTACCAAATTTTATCTCAATAAAATGACTCTTTTCCATTAAACCTAAGCACCTGTATGTTTTGAAAACAGTTTTGCAAAACATCATTATCAGATAGAGGACTATGATTTTCCGACTCATAATGCACTTATGATTTACATTATTTTCGTCCACCTGATAGTTGGCCTGTTTGGCTGGGCTTAAAAATAAGTCCTTTTGGACTTATTTTCGGGTAAAAATTTCATATTTTGATAAATGTTTTTTATACAAGTATTTAATGTATATTTGAAATTCTATAAGTTGCAAAAAAAAGTTAACTTATTTCAGAAAAAAGTTAGGAATCCTAACTTTGTCTTAAAATAAGTTGACTTATTCTGGAAAAAAAGTTCCCCCAAACACCCCCAGTATCCCCGACTTAAAATAAAAACATGATAATTTAGGTGAATGAATGCTTAACAATACAATTCCAGGCCTTCAAAGTAACCATCACATTTTTAGTACTTTGAATCAATGTGAAACATACATTGAAACAAGTTTTTAAAAACAAATCATTTTACAAGTGATTGGTACCTCGAAGTTAAAATAATTTTTCCAAATAAAATAGCAGTCACAAAGTTTGTACTACTTTAAAACGAAAAATTTAGAGCGAAAAACGATTTTGAAAATATAGCAATTAAAACCAGTTTTTGAGAAAGAGAGGATAAACTATTTTGAGATTGGAGAAAAATTATCCTCAAGAAAAATTTAATTCACACCCTAGGATTGGGAAAATAAAGTAGGGCTGTAAATCAAAAGTTTTTCAAAAGAGAAGTTTTGAAAAAGAATTCTGAATTTTTCTTATTTAAAATCGATAGAAAATGAATGTATCTTTGAATAAGACATTTTGAAAAAGAAATAGACAAAAATTTCTTTTAAATACATTTAGGAATCAGTCAAAGAAAGAAAACTAAATATATTAATACTAACGACTTTTTCAAAAACCAATATTTACTCAGAACAAAGACTAAGCAAATCCATTAGTATCAATATATCACAATTATTTTGTAATAAAATATTATTCAATTATCACAGAGTAATAAAAGATAATAATTATACTACAAATAATTATGCTTCTTATTTATTTTAATTTACTTAAATCATGGAACCAATATATCACTGAATTGTTTTATATCATCATGAGTTAAATACTTATGATGTACTAAGAAATTGCCAATCACATGCATATATATCAACTAAACATGACAATCATTCAGTAGAACAATAAACATTGTAATATATTTTTATTATTAGTGATTTCAAATAAACATTATGTTGTATTATCACTAATATTAAAAATATCACAATTAATTGCACGGAAATATTAACAAAATATCATTTTGATATTTATCAATAATTTTGAAATGCAAGAAAATATGCTTATAATATTTTATCAAATTAAAGTTATGAAACTAATAAACATTGAATTGCTTCAATCCATAATTTTAATAAGATAAAATAAACTCGCTAAATACTAAAATATTCATTAAATTGAATATTAGCATCTAACTTCCTACGCTATATCTAATAATTGTCACTCAAGTACATTGTAAGCATGCTCATAACAATTATTAATGATATATGTAAGCTCGAGGAAATAGTTGAAAAGAAATCTACAAGTCCTTTAAATATAGACATTTAATACTTGTGATCCTAATTGCAACTCCTCGCAAACAAACTTAATCTTAGAAATATTTTCTAAGTATATAAAACATTGAGAATTTTATACAAATAACTTAGAAAATACTTCATCTTCCAATATTAGTGAGTTTTGAAATATGCATTAATTATTTAGAATAGAAATTCTAAATATCGTCACTAATATTAAAAGTATCACAATTATTTGTAATAAAATATTTAAAAATATCAAAACAAAATATCAGAGCAATTAAGCAAGACATCATTGACTAATACTCATCAAATATTAAACACACAAATAATTATGCTTCTTACTTATGCTAAATAATTTAATTACCACTTATGCATAATACATTGTAACCATGATAATTAAACTAATAATAAAAAGTATGAGGATCTGTATTTCAAATAAATTCACAAGTCCTTTAAATATTAAAAATTTAATACTTGTGAGCTCATTTGAGAATTTCTTGCAGATAGGATTTTCAATAATTATGCATATATAAATAATATCCCAAGTTTATTAACCAACTTAGATAAAATAAATTCATCAAGTTATTTAACAAAAATCTGCAAGTTATTCGACTAAGGACAATCTTGAAAAAAATGATACCTGATGTCCATGAGCTTGTTCCTTAAGTGGTGTGAAGAGATCAACAGAGTTGCTGGAAATTGACAGCTTGTAGGAATGACTTCCCTGTCTTTCGTACAACCTGCAATATCTATATCTAGATAGCCAATTAGGTTAAACCTATTATCTTCAGGGTACCTGATTCTAAGAATTGGTGAGCCCCTAAGATATCTAGCAATTCATATCTAGGCTAAGATAAGATTCTCTAGTATCAACTTGGAAACTTGCACATAGGCATTTCGAGAATAAAATATATGCTCTTTATGTACTTGAATAAGTAATGAGCTGATCATACCTCTATAACTTGTCACTTCAGTTCATATACCTGATTTTCCCTGATCAAGCTTAATTGTCCGTTGAAAAGAAGTCTTGGCAGGTCTAGAATCTTCTAAATTGTGCATCTTCAAAAGATCCTTGACTTACTTTAATTGCCATCATTCTTTCAAATTAATTATAATCAAGAAAGAATTGCAACTCCTCCAACATGCTCATCTTGTACCTACCCTGCATTAACTCAGCAAAAATCTTTTGCCAAATTTTCATTAGTAGACCCACATATAATATACTCAAGGTATACTAGCACATATATATGACATTGTGTGTGCCTTACATTCTAGAGAGATATATGTGTATAACTACTCTAATGTAAAATCATTTTTAAGTAATTAACAGTTAGAGTGTCATACCATGTCCTTGACATTTTACTTGAATCCTTACTTCCGTCATAGAAAAGTTTGGGAAGAGAATGATATACAAATTCCAATGGATCTGCAACTTCAAAGTCTAGAATATTTTGTACATCAACTTCAACTTTTAGCTCACCATTCAGGAGTGCACTTGTTCACATTCATCTGATAGATATTCATGCTTGAATGCTCATCATGTGCTAGGGATATCCTATTGTTAGGTCATCAACTTGTTCAGCCCTAATAAGATCAAATCTCGTCACTGGTGCTTACTGTTTGATCTTAAAAGTCCCGAAGATTTTGTTTCCATCATCGTCAATACCTTCTACTTAATAGTAACCTGTAGCAACTAGTTTGGCTTTGTCCCTCATAACAATGCCAATAGTCATCCAGTTTCTGTGAGCCCTTACTGTACCAATTTCAGCATCGACTTTAGTGTTCTGGGTTCCAGCTTCAATGGTTTCTGCCTTCGAATTGATTGAGATCATTTTGCATTGCAATCACCCAATCTGGATCAATAAGTGCATCTTCAGTATTCTTTGGGATTCCAGATGTTGGGCCCCGAAAAATATATGTTCATCTTGATTAACACTTCTAGCCTTTACACAAGAGTCCGGATCACTAAGAACTAGACTCCAGGATTGAATTTGACTTCAAACCTTTTGTCTTGGCAGAAATGTTCTTGATGTAATCATTTGATCTTCATTGTTGAGTATGACTAGTAGATGCTTCTTCTATTTGCTCCCCTGAGTTGCTGCGAAACATTGATTCCTTCTGCAACCACAGCTTCTACATCAGTATCTGAATTTGACTCTGACGAGATGTCAAACTTCAAAGATTCAGAATAGTCATTCATTTAAATGCTTGGGATCTTGGTGTAGTTGAACAATACATTCAGACTTTTAATCACCTTTGAGTAGCCGAGGAGAATTGTTCAATGAGCCTTAACTTCTTGCCAAGATACTCAAATAGATCTTCAATAAATAGCAATTTCCTCCAAACACATGAAAGATCTTCAGTGGTTGCTTCTGGTTGGCCATTAACTCATATGATGTCTTTTCACGATCTTGTTGATTAAAGCAGCATACTGTGTTAATTGCTTCAGCTTCAAAGTACCTTTTTCAGTACAGACTTCATTTAGAACTTCATTCGCGAAACTAAGTTCCAATATCTGACTTCAAATTTCTCATAACTTACTTTGCTTCCAACTTGATCTTCCTTATTTGATCAATCACCATTTGTGACATTTTATCTGTTGAATGCACGAACATCACCAACTTGTAATTAGGGTTGTCAATTTCAATCACCACTAAACATATTTTTCCATGACATAATTTCCTTCAGTATGATGTTTTCATTGACTTCCCTATATGACATACTTCAAAATGTCCTTCTAAATAGAATTTCATGTGAAGCAATACTCTCACCAATTTCATCTTTATCAGAGAATCCATTGTCTTGATCAACAAGTGTGAGAGCTTCTTTTTCCATAGCTAACTCTTTACTAATGAAGCTTTACTGAAAAGTTCACTTCACCTTTGCATCCAAGTTCCATGTCAGCTACGAACAAACTTCTTCACTCTCAGTTGAGTGAGCTTCCAACCTTCTTATTTGAGAACAAACTTTTTTCCAGAAAACCCTTGACAAAGAATTCCCTAGTGCCCTTTAGATAGTGCTTAAGTCCTTTAACAAGAAAGATGCTTCCACTGATGACAATTCTAAAATCATGATAGCCAAATCCCTTGTACATCCTTTGTTGTCATCTCTAAAGGTTGCCGTTTGGTAGGCTTTCTCAACCAACTGTGATGTCAGAGATTTAATCTTAATCATATGCCTCGAACAATAAATGTCACGAAGTCACATAACTTTTGCCTTTTGTTACATACTCTGCAATCACAAATGATTAAGCTTCTTGGTACTCAACTTCAATTGAGTCCAGATGGGTTAGAGATATTATTAGTGGTAATAACAACTTCAATATGCATAAAACACATGGATAGAAGAACTAATAAATTAATTACTAATTCTGTCTAATCCATTTCTGTTGTTGTCTAACATTTTTAACTATCTCTAATTACCTAAGTCAGTTTTAGATTAATCATCGAATCATAAAATGTTACTAACTATTTAGATAATTCTACCATCTTTTAATCTTATTCCTAACAAGCAATACATGATCTAATATAGCATTTTATACAACTATGTGAGTAGAAGCAAATCACATGAAAATAAGCACATAAACAATTCAAGAATATGCAGAATATTTGAATAAAATATTATGAGCAATATCAAATTCCACATACACTTAACAAGTCATTTATCATAATAAAAACAAATATAAAATATCTGATCTATGACCTGTTAGTCTATTTAGCAATTTTCACAACATTAGCAGAGGTATTAAATCACAGAAGATTTAACTCAAGTTCCAGCAAATATTTTAGGGATATACCTAACCGTCTAGAACATCCTATCTAATTATTCGGATATTCATTTTACTGCATATAAAATCAAGTATGAAATGTACTTATTTAAACTCATGAATCCTAGCATGCAATCTTATTCTTAGCAATCAACTAAGCATTTAAGCATTTAAGTCCTAAGATGCTAACATGCTGTCATGAATATAATACATTTCAATACCTAATCATTATATAGTTCTGAATTAGATAAACGTATACAGTTAGAATGTGTACCTGTGAAGTGCATAGTGATTCGTCTCCAGTGTTGGTCATTGATGCCAGATATCCATTTGGTTCATCACTATCACTAATGGTATCAACCTTACATTTAACTTCATCAACAAATGTTTTCCCTTGCTGCATCCTCACTAATGCCTGAGATTCCTGCTTTAACCCAACATAGCGTCTATCATCTTTTGCTTGTACAGGCTTCTTCAAATTGTATATCAAACCCTGATCTTATCTTTTAAATATCAACCATCACTGTCTTGCAACCGCCTCTTGAACTGATCTTGAAAATCTCCTTTACGGAATCTATAGGTAATGACCATAGATTTAGAACTGGGATTCCGTCTGAATCTGATGTCACTGAACTTCCTGTTGCCCTGCAGGCTTGACTTGCAGTCCAGTTCTCAGGTTATTCCAAAGTGTAAGATTCATTTATAACACCTTGACCACTACCTCGAGCCAACATCTTCAATTCAGCTTCTAGGATCAATTCGTTTCTGTTCAGAGGTTCTCAACCTTGACTTCAATCAAATTTGGTTCCTGCATCACAAATACAGTGGATATGCTAACAACCTGCTTTACCAGATATTATCTTCTTCAGCTCTTGTTCTAGTTCATAGGCCTTCAGCATATAAATAGTTCATCTAAAGATAATATGGTTATATCCTTAGATTCCCAATGCATGTAATCCTATGTTTCAGATGATCTGCAGTGTTAGCACGAACTTCCTGTAATCTCCCTGTATAATAATCTTTAAAGCTTGTACTGAGATGCCAGGTAGTCCAGTCTGTTCTCATTCACTACTTTAACCCCTAAGATTTTTCATCCAAAAATACAACCCAAATCAACCAAAAACTGTACCCAAATAATCTCTTCTTTTGCAGTTTCCAAAATATTAGTGGGATCCTATGGAGTAAACCTTTGAAGAAATTAATACCACTATTTCTTCAACCTGTTCCAGAATTAACTTCATTGGATAATCTTCAATCAATCTCAGTTGTCTTCAATACCCAGAAAAATCTTCAACTACAAACCCCTTGAGCACCCTCGAATTAATATTTAAGAAAAAATTAAATTTACAAAATTTTTAATTTTCTTATAAAATAAATTAAACAAAAATAAAAATTTACAACAAATTAATTTTCAAGAATTTTAAATTTTCTTAAAAATTAAAATATCATAAATTAATACTTAAGAAAAATTTTAGTTTTCAAGAATTTTAAATTTTCTGTAAAAATAAATAAATCTATCATAAAAATTAAAGAGTACAAATTTTGGGGTACCAAACTGCATTTTGATACTGGGTGTCGAATTTTGAGAAAACTGCCTTAGAAAATTCAACACAACCATAGGTGTCAATTTTTCCCTCCATGGAGCCTGTGTCGATTTTTCCTGCCCTGTATAGCCATGTGTCAACTTTTCTGCCCTGTAGTATGCCTTAGAATATTTTCCTCCATTCAAAGAACCTAGGTGTCGAATTCTACTCCCTCTATATAGGTAGGTGTCGAATTTTCTTCCCTGTAACATTGACTTAGATTCTTTTTGGCATGCTTGCAGGCTGTGTGTCGAATTTGTTGCCCTGTTGATCTATGTGTCGAATTTCTTCACCTAGTATAACTAAGTGTCAAATTTCTTGGCCTCCTGGAAATGACTTGACAGCATTAGAAATTTGTTCAATAAATTTAAAATTTAAAATTTATTAAATTTATAAAATAAACTAAATAACATTTGTAATATAAACAAATAAAATTTTATGAAATTAATTTTATAAAAATTTACAACATAAATTTTATTCAAACTTTATAAAATAAACTAATTAAAATTTATAACATAAACTAATAAAAGTTTATAAAATAAATTTTAATAAAAGTTTATAAAATAAATTTTAATAAAAGTTTATAAAATAAATTTGATATAAAATTTATAAAGTAAATTGATTAAAATTTATAACATAGACTAATAAAAGTTTATAAAATAAATTTTATAGAGTTTATAGAATAAACTTATTAAAACTTTAAAAATAAATATATTAAACAAAGTCTTCTCTTTTTAAATCTAGAAAGCTTCTTCACCCTGAGCTTCACTGAGTTACGAATCTTGATTTGTATATCAATCGGTCTGCTCTGATACTAATTGTTAGGTCCTGAAAGTATCGTAGAAGGGGGGTTGAATACGATACTCACTAAATTAAAAATTTCTTTCGAATCTTTTGCGGATAAATAATTTAGAGTTCAGTTAGTGATTCGAGTCCTTGTAGTGTTTAGGAGGCTGGCTTACTAATTTTCTCTTTTTATGAATTAACAGTATAGATTTAGAAAATTAGTAAGTAATTTAATGAGACAGGTTTTGGGGAATATTACTTTCGTATTAGTCCCTGAGGTTGCTACACCCAGTTAAATGAATAACTGGCTTCCAAAGAACAGATTAGTTCTTTGCTTCTACAAAGACATATGATTGATTCCTATTACAAAGTATAGATCTATGAATGAACAATAGGAATTCAATCTAACAGAGAGTGCTTTATAATAGCCCTATAGATTTATAACAAAATGAACTGGCTAGATTATAAAACTCCGGTGAAGAAGGTATGTGTATAGTTTTGTATCTCTTCTTCTCCAGCTTCTGTCTCTCTTTGTATCTCTTTGCTTCTGTGTGTATATTTTCACACACACTTACTCATCCCAAATGAATTAGAATAATTTATTTATATAGTGTAGACTTTTCAATAATTGAACTACAGTTGTGAGTATCGAATTCTTCTCCCTATACATGTTGACTTGAGTTGACTTTGAGAAACCCGTGGATATATTCTAGGTGTCGAATATTGTTTCCATATACTTTACCTTAGAAAATATTCCTGTGTCGAATTCCTTAGTCACATGTAATTGCCTTGAACATAAATCAGTGGGTGCCGAATTCTTAGACCTTGTACATCTAGTGTCGAGTTTTACTCCATAGAACATGCCTTGATAGATTTTAAGTCTATGTGTCGAATTTTATACCTTGTATGAACTAGGTGTCGAATTCTCTCCTTGATCATGCCTTGGACACTTCAATAACCCTATGTGTCGAATTAACTGCATTGTATGCCTTGGTGTCGAGTTTTGCTTTGTTGAACCCGCCTTGGTAATTTCTCAGCTAGGTGTCGAATTCTATGCATAGTTTTCCTATGTGTCGAATTCTACACACATGAGTAATACTTGAAAGCACAGAACTACTAGGTGTCAATTTCTTCACCATGAGGCTTAGTGTCGATTTCTTCACTAAGTGTGCCTTGGTGTCGAATTCTTCACCATGTACATCTTGGTGTCGAATTCTTCACCATGTATAATGACTTGGTAAATTCAATTGTTATAAAATCTTTGCTCACTTGCTTCTGTCAATTCTTCTTATACAATGAACATGTTAATCAAATCCTTTATGTTGACACTTAGTGCACTGGTCTGGTTCACAAGTGACTAACACTGTATTGATCTTCATATTCTCAATTAAATCAATTGACATGAATGTTGCAATTCTTTATTGCTTCGAACATTGACTGTTAATAAACACTGTCTATCTTCAATTAATGCTTTTACACTGAAATCTTCTTGTGGCACTTCTATACTGAATATTCAACACTTCTGAAACCCTGAAAGTCTTCAACCATTATTCTTCACTAAGGCATGAACATATTAATGAACTTCTTTCAGTGATCTGTAGTAGACTTCAAAACTTCTTCTAATATCTTGATTCTCTGTATTTACCTTGTCTTTATTTTTTGCTCATTTCTATGTAGGCGTAGTATTATTTACTTGTCCTGTTCTTGTGTTGAGTTATCACGATTACTATTCATACAGCTTCATAATCTCTCCAACATACATCATTCCAACACATACGTATCTACACATGCATTCATATACATATATGTATTGTGTGTAAATTAAACGTGTTTGGATATGGCCCCATCCTATGTGATATTTCCAAGCTAATGGAATTATCAAGGTCAATCTATGGTGGCTTCAAATACTACACTATTATATGTCTCCTAGCTTCCTTGCTTCCAAGTCTCCATTGAACAATTACATTGAATAATAAATAAATCTATTCTAATGAAATTACAAGAAGAATTCGAGTTA
Organism: Oenanthe sinensis; assembly: GCA_028671895.1. NCBI lineage: Eukaryota > Viridiplantae > Streptophyta > Magnoliopsida > Apiales > Apiaceae > Oenanthe > Oenanthe sinensis. Next base: position 16,759,190 of record CM053804.1, on the reverse strand, counting down.
AATTCGAGATTAACAATTACAATGAATAAATGCATGCAAGTCTGAAAGGCATATGACTAGGCCTATTTGTAATAATTAGATGGCAGCTCAACTCTAACTAATAAAGAGAAGTAAATACTAAATACTAAACAGGAATCAAGACAAAGACAGTCAACTAATCACAGAGGATCCAAGTATCAGAAGTATTTTGTGGGATTGCTACTCAACACTGGAAGAAGTTCATTTATATGTTTAAGCGTCAGTGAAAATAATATTGTGGTAGTAATTCTATAGAAGACAGAAAATATGGAAGATTTCAAGTGGTTACTACAAGTAGATTCCAGAAGAAGAATGAAAAAAAGTGAAGAAGAAAATATGACAGAAGGCCTCTATTCAAAAGTTAATTAAATGGAGAATATTTATTAGTATGACACAAATGAACCAGACAGTACATTTGTGTGTCAACTAAAATAATATTTATTCTTCATTTAAATCAAGAGGTTTCAAGATCTGAAGACAAAGAGAAATCAAGAAGACTGCAGTTTAATCGGATCTCTATAATATTTTAATTCTACAATCCAAGTAAATTAATTATTTAATTTATATTAATTAAATTAATTCAAGATTGATTTAATTTAATTCATAAATTATTTAATTAATTTAAGTAGAATTAATTTATTAGAAAAGAAATGAATCAATATGACTTTTATATATATATTTCGAATATGACTTAAATAAGTCATACCGAGTATGACTTAAATAAGTCATACCGAATATGACTTAAATAAGTCATACCGAGCTATGTATGTATATATATATATATATATATATATATTAATAAGTCATACCGAGTCTGCTTTATTAAAGGTCATACCGGACAATTCTTTTATTATAAAGAAAAAGGTCATACCGAGATTTCTTTTGAAAAAGGTCATACCGAATGATTTATTTAATTAAATAAAATCCGGATATGACTTTCAAAAGGTCATACCGAGCTTTTGATAAGTCATACCGAGTTTTAATAAGTCATACCGAGCTCAGGAAGTCATGCCCAGTAATTTCAGAAGTCATACAAGGGTTAATTTCTTGAAATTAAGTCATACTCATAAAGGTCATAGCAGCCATTTCAAATCTCTATAAATATGAGAATCAGCCTTCACTTTTTCAGTTGTTCAATTGTTAAGAAGTTAGAAAATCAGATCAAATTCAGTAATTTATCTGCATTGTAATATTCACAGATTTCTGTGCTGAGTTTGGAATATAATTGTTAAACGCGAACAGTTCATGTCAAAATCGTTCTAAGCTTTTTAACAGTTATATAATCTTTCTACTTATTAATTGTGTAATACTAATCAAGTTAAAATTATATCTTTCACTTGAACAGTATTTCATTATAATTAATATTTCGCGAGTAATTAAAATAATATTTTTAATCCAATTATTCCGCGATTAATTTTCAGATATTGTATTCAACCCCCCCTTCTACAATATCAGGGACCAACAATTGGCATCAGAGCAGGTTGATATAGTTAATATCATATCCAAATCAAATTCCGCGAACTCATACAGATCACAAAAATTATTTTAAATTCGAAATAATTTTTTATTCGAAATAATTTTTTTTTCCCCTGAAAAATTATTTTTGATCAAAAATTATTTTAAGCCAAAAATTAAAATATTTTTTGAAACACTTAATTTTTAATCTTATTAAAGATGAGTACCCAGAAAGTGACTAGTATTAAAATTCCACAGTTCGACAGAGAACACTACAACTTGTGGAAACACAAAATGCTACTGTTTATCGGGATTGCAAATCCCAAGTATGCATTAGTCATGGCCAAAGGTGTTGAACCCCCTATATCAGTTATTCTCGAACACACGGTTGATGGGGTTGTAATTCCCCATAAACAGTTTCCAAAAAGTCCGGTAGACTATACAGATGAGGAAACAGAAGCTGTGTCCCTTGATAATAACCTGAAGCTCATATTAATTGAATCCCTAGACTACATCATGTACAACCAAGTAGTAAATTGCAAGAATGCAAAACAGATCTGGGAAACAATTGAAATTATCAATGAGGGAACTGAAGAAGTTAAGGAGAATAGACTGGAGATCCTGACCACCCAATATGAGCAGTTTAGATCCAACCCTGGTGAGGGTATCTCTGAGGTGTTTCAGAGACTAAACAAATTGATAAACGAGCTCAACATGAATGGAAAGTTTTATCAGAACCAAGAGGTGAACAGGAAGTTTTTGCTGACCTTACCAGAGCATCTGGAGCACAGGATTACAGCCATCCGGGAATCTAGGGATATGAAAGAGGTAACCCTAGAAAGACTCTACGGAGTTTTAAAAACTTATGAGCTGGAACAGATCCAAACCAGAGAGATGTACGGAAGAGGTAAGGTACTGAGTTCCTCCAAGGCATTAATGGTAGAAGCACCAGAGAAAGAAGAAGTGAAGGCTGTTGCACCTTCTAACAGTTCAACAGAGTATGTGGTTCCAGAACTTGGACATACTTCTGACAAACAAGAAGACGGTGATTTCTACTCACTGGAAGAACTAGATCAGCTAGAAGATAAATCTCTAGCTATGGTTGCCAGGAAGTTTGGCAACATGAGATTCCGAAGAAACTCCTCATTCAGAAGTAAGCCTAATTTTGGAAGATTCCAAAGAGGAGGTTCTTCGACAGCAGTATCAAAAAGCGGCTACAAGACCGGCTTAGTTGTTCGTTGCTTCAACTGTAATGAGCTAGGCCACTTTGCAACTGAGTGCAAGAAGCCTAAGCAAGGGAAAAAGAGAGAGTCTTACGAAGAGCTCAAAGAGAAGTATGATGCGCTCGTGAAAAAGCATCAAGGAAAGTCCTATCTAGCAGCAGGCAAAAGCTGGGATGATTCAGATAACGATGATGAGGAAGAGCTAGGAAATCTTGCTCTAATGACTTCATCAGAGGAATCACTGTCTCCCACCCGTGACAGAGGAATAGAGGTAAATCCTTCTTGTCCTAAGATGTTTGTTTTGCTAGGTAAAGAACTAGATGGTGAAAGAGATAAGGTTAAGAAACTCAGACTCAAAGTCAAAGAGTTAGTTGATGAGACTGAAGTTTTTAAACAGTTAAAAAGAAATCATGACAAGTTGACTGTTAAGTTGACTGAAGACTTAGTTGTTCAAGTCAGTAAAGTCAGTTGTCATGTTGTAACAGAAGCCAATCTCAGAAACCAGATAGAAGAAGAAAAGAAGAAGTGTCTTGCATATAAGAATTCCTCATATATTGTAAAGAACCTAGTTGACCAACAAGAAATAAGTCGTAAAGTTGGGATAGGCTTCGAGTACAATAAATCTGTAGGAAAGCCAAGCAACATAACCCCCTTTAGAAAAAGTGCTGTAGAAAGGGGTATCCCACATGTTGTTAAAGACACACCAAAACCTCTCTTCATAACACCGATAGCTGAACCTATCCTTGAGAGCTCCGTACTGATTGCATATGAAATGCAGTTGGAAGATCTTGAGGAAGAGAAGAAGAGAGGATAACAGGTTAAGGACATAAAAGGAGTTAATGTCCAGAAAGAGAGGTGTACACCAAAGACACCAGTGAAAGATGTGGGAACTTCTGATTCCCCCAGACCTGGTGTAGGTGCAAAAGACTTAAAGAATAAAATGAACAGACCCAACACATTTGTGAACAGTAGGAATAGTAACAATAAATTTCATTCTAGTGAAAACTTCAAAGATACTGAGAAAATTGAAGTAGAATCTGTTAAGCCTCCTACTGTATTGAATAACATGCCTACTATTGATGCTTTCCATAGACCATGTGGTATAATGAATTGCATGTTATGTGCTTTTAATGCTATGACTGCTTACTTTAAACGCATGATAGCTAAGAAAGATAACATGACACCTAGACAGCACATCAATAGTAAATTTGCTAAATCCAAGACTGCGACTCCTTCACCTGAGAAGAAGGAATCATATATTCCTAAGTCTAAACAGAAAGTTGTTAAGACTGTTTTTAGGAAGGTAGGAACAGTCAAGGAAGAAAATGATGTTATTCGAAAAGGATCTGTTGTTAAAGCAGACAAAGGTCAATTCTTTAAGTATGCCGGGCCCAATCAATTTTGGGCTCCGAAGACGAATTAATCCGTTTGATATGTGCAGGGAGTTAAACAGGAAAACCGAGTTATATGGATCCTGGACAGTGGATCTTCAAGGCATATGACCGGAGATAGAGCCCTGCTATCAAACGTGGTTGAGAAAGCTGGCCCAGTCGTCACCTTTGGAGATAACAGCAAAGGAATGACTACGGGATATGGCAAGTTAAATACAGGAAATGTTATCATTGAAAATGTCTCCTTGGTGGAAGGACTTAAGCACAATCTACTCAGCGTCAGTCAATTTTGTGATAAAGGATACAAGGTAAACTTTATCAAGGAGAAATGCTTAATAGCTCATTCTAAAGAAGACAGACTAGCCTTGCGTGGAGTAAGGAAAGGAAACTTGTACGTAGCTGATTTCAACACGGGAACTGAAGATGAAGAAAACTGTTTCTACTCAAAGGCTTCATCAGAAGAAAGCTGGCTATGGCACAAGAAGCTCTCACACCTGAATTTCAAAACAATGAACTCTCTAGTCAAAAGGGATTTGGTGAGAGGGCTGCCTCCGATGGAATTTACACAAGAAGGATTGTGTGAGGCATGTCAGAAAGGGAAGTCAAAGAAAGCAACTCACAGAGGCACAGACACTACAAACATCACTGAACCACTTCAACTCCTTCATATGGATTTATTTGGTCCAGTAAATATTCTGTCTATGTCAAGGAAGAAATACGCCTTAGTGATTGTGGATGACTTCACAAAATATACATGGGTTTTATTCTTGAATTCTAAGGATGAAACTCCACATTTGGTGATTGATCATATAAAGCTGATTGAGTTAGATTCAAAGTTACCTGTCCGGGCAATCAGATCAGATAATGGAACAGAATTCAAAAATGAAATTCTGAATAACTTCTGCTCAGACAAGGGAATAACAAGGCAATACTCAGCACCAAGAACTCCGCAACAAAATGGAGTTGTAGAAAGGAAAAATCGAACCCTGATTGAAGCTGCAAGGACTATGCTAAGTGAATCAAGGTTACCTATCTACTTCTGGGCTGAAGCAGTTAATACAGCTTGTTATACTCAGAATCGAACTCTGATCAACAAAGATCATATGAAAACTCCCTATGAATTAATGGCTGGCAAGAAACCTACTCTCAAGTACTTTCATGTATTTGGAGCCAAATGCTTTGTGCTAAAGGATGGAGATGAACATCGTGGCAAATTTGAGGCCAAGGCACATGAAGCTATTTTTGTCGGTTACTCAAGAAGAGCATATAGGGTATACATAATTGATCAGCACCAAGTGAAGGAAAGTGTCAATGTAACTTTTGATGACACAAAACTCCCAAGTATCCAAACTGAAGATTCTTTTTAGTCATTAAAATTTGATAATTATCCAGACTCACATTCTGATGACGAAGAAGAACCTGAGGTTGCAGCAGGAAATGGTGACAACAATGATGATAATGATCCAGGTAATAGTGGTAGAAACAATGGCAACACTGGAGATACTGCTAATACCAGTGGTGGATCAACAAGTCAACCTGGCAGCAACTCAGGGGGAGATGAAGGATCAACTGGCACAACACAACATCACAATGAATTTCAAGGCGAATCATCAAGATCAAATCTTCCAAGGGAAAGGATATGGAGCAAAAATCATCCCTTTGAATTGATCATAGGTGATCCAGATGTTGGAGTAAGAACCAGAAGTGCAACTTCAAATGAATGTTTATTTTCAGTTTTTCTATCTCAAGAAGAACCAAAGAAGATTGAAGAGGCACTAATTGATCCAGATTGGGTTCTTGCCATGCAAGAAGAACTCAATCAGTTTGAAAGACAAGAAGTCTGGACACTGGTACCCAGGCCTAAAGATAGATCTGTTATTGGCACAAAATGGGTATACAGGAACAAGTTAGACGGTGATGGCATTGTTACAAGGAACAAAGCCAGACTGGTTGCAAAGGGTTACTCCCAGGAAGAGGGAATTGATTATGACGAGACCTACGCACCAGTTGCAAGACTTGAAGCCATCAGGATATTTCTGGCATTCGCAGCACATTCCAATTTTAAAGTCTATCAAATGGATGTGAAGAGTGCATTTCTGAACGGAAAGCTAGAAGAGGAAGTATATGTGGAACAGCCCCCTGGCTTTGAAAATCCAGAGTTTGCTGATTTTGTGTACTTTCTTTTCAAAGCTCTCTATGGACTCAAGCAAGCACCGAGGACATTGTTGGGTTCCGAGGCATAAAACGCAGCGGATAAACGTAAATATAACGAAAATTTTCAGAACCCAAACGCAGGATCATGTATAAGACTTGACTGATTATGGTAAACAGAATCATACCTATTCTTGTCTTGACTTTCACGAACTCAACGGAGATCCTTGCTATCACGATTTTGTGTCTTCCTCTCGAAAGCACCTCTATGGTATCCACACGAGCACCTTCAAGAACGTCTCACGATCTTGATCACGGGATGGATGTACTAGCCTCCTTTGATGAATTCGAATGACTGCCTTTGCTGCCTCCTTGCTCTGCCTCTAGGGTTTTATCATATAAAACGTACCATTCATTTAACCTATCATTATCTATTTATAATGATTGGTTAATGGGCCTTTTCAGCAAAACCTAACCCATGTAGGCATAGGATTAAATAATAAAACATGCTTTTATTATTTAATTAATAACTAAGTCACACTTAATTATTATTGGCAGAAATACAATTATTCAAATTCGAATTTATATTATTTTAATTAATTAAGTCTCACTTAATTAATATAATAAAATTCAAATAATCATCAATTAATTTAAATCTATAATTTAAATTAACTATTCCACTAGGTGCTCTATGTGTGTGACCCTATAGGCTATTATTTAATTAGCAATAATTTTATTCTCCAATAAAATTATAAACAATGAGCGGTATCTAGTAATACATCATTGCTATCCAATTAAACAATAATTAAATCGTGATTTGATAAAACCTTTCATGATTAATGTTTCCGTGTAATATAATCCCTTTAACCATATATATTATAGATTAAACTCGAGGCATGTATTTAGTCATCCTCTTCAACATTTAATCCGGGTTTACTTGATCCATGAGTAGACTATGGAAAAACAAATCATTATTTGAGCACGGCCATGCATTTTATAGTCTCACTCAATCAAGAGGCCAATAATATCTCTCCTAATTATAGGAGGGTTAAATCCTTTATCTATCATTCATATTTCTCATACGACTCATGATATACCCGATGTCCACTTTTATCATCACCCGGTCAAAGGTAACTTTTAATGTAGTCAGAGTATATTAATCCTCGTATAGAAATATAATGATCTCAAGTCAGAGGATCATTACACCATTATCACTGTGAGTCTTTCTTATGACTTTATTAAACATGAAGAATCTCACTGTGGGTCTGTCCAGTACCATGTACTCCTACATGTACCTATGCATTGACTTTAGTATCCCCATACTTATAACCAATGAGATATGGTTATCTGTCAAACAACATACTAGTCTATTTATGTATTATTATTGTCCTATAATAATAATACTCGACTAGGGACATTTAAGAATATGATATATTATATAATCTCAAGTTCAAGTCATGTACTTAAACTATATAACGTGTATCATGATTCTAAGGACATTTATTATGCTAACAAATATATCGCAGTAATTAAAGTCATAATAAATACGTTTATTGAATAATCAAATGACATAAATGTTTATTAAAAGGAAAAATTGTATTGCCTCTAGGGCACCTACACTAACAATCTCCCACTTGCACTAGAGCCAATCACCCATGTATCTAATACCCATGGAACTAGTGTGACCGTCGTGCTTCTGCTGCGACAAGCCTTTGGTCAGTGGGTCTGCAATGTTATCATTTGTGTGCACTTTACATATGTGTATGTCACCCCTCTCATTAATCTCTCGAATGAGGTGATATCTCCTGAGTATATGTTTGGTTCGGGAGTGAGCTCTAGGTTCTTTAGCTTGTGCAATGGCTCCATTATTATCGCAGTATAGATCAATGGGATCTGCGATTGATGGAACCACTCCCAATTCAGTAATGAATTTTCGAATCCAAACTGTTTCCTTAGCCGCTTCACAAGCTGCAATGTACTCAGCCTCCATTGTAGAATCAGCTACTGTTTCTTGTTTTGAACTCTTCCAACTTACAGCACCTCCGTTTAGACAAAACACAAAACCAGACTGTGATACAGTATCATCCCTGTCTGTTTGGAAACTTGCATCGGTGTAACCTTTTACTACTAGTTTCTCCTCTCCTCCATACACCAAGAATGAATCTTTAGTCCTTTTCAAGTACTTTAGAATATTCTTGACAGCCGTCCAGTGACCTTCACCTGGATTAGATTGGTATCTGCTCGTCATGCTTAAAGCATACGAAACATCTGGGCGAGTACATACCATCGCATACATGATGGATCCAATTGCTGAGGCATATGGAACCTTACTCATGCGGTCCTTGTCATCCAATGATTTCGGACACTGATCTTTAGAGATCGTTATCCCTTGAGATACGGGGACATATCCCCTTTTTGCATTTTGCATACCAAAACGGTGCAAAACCTTATCGATGTATGTACTCTGACTTAGACCGATCATCCTTCTAGATCTATCCCTATAGATCCTCATTCCTAGAATGTAGGATGCATCTCCTAAGTCTTTCATAGAGAAATTACTCCCTAACCAAATCTTAACAGCCTTGAGAGAAGGTATGTCATTCCCCATTAGTAGTATGTCATCAACATATAGTACTATGAATGCCACATGGCTCCCACTAACCTTCTTGTAAACACAAGGTTCATCCTCGTTTTGAACAAATCCATACTCTTTGATAGTTTCATCAAAACGGATGTTCCATCTCCTAGAGGCTTGCTTTAATCCATAAATGGATCGACGTAATTTACATATCTTGCTAACATTCCCTAGACTGACAAAACCTTCAGGTTGTGTCATGTACACATCCACATCTTCTTCAAGGCTTCCATTAAGGAAGGCTGTTTTGACATCCATTTGCCAGATTTCATAATCATGGAATGCTGCAATAGCAAGCAAAATCCTTATGGATTTGACCATAGCCACTGGTGAGAAGGTTTCATCATAGTCAATACCATGAATTTGCTTGAAACCTTTTGCAACTAGCCTTGCTTTATAGGTCTGAACATTTCCATCCATGTCAGTTTTCTTCTTGAAAACCCATTTGCACCCTATGGGTTTTACCCCTTCAGGTGGATCAACCAAAGTCCATACTTGGTTTTCATACATGGATTCCATCTCGGATTTCATGGCTTCTAGCCATCTCTTAGATTCTGGACTGCTCATAGCATCTTGGTATGTGAGAGGCTCATCTTCATCTATGAGCATCAAATCACCACATTGAGTCAAAAGAAATCCATATCTCTCTGGCTCATGGCGAATTCTACCAGTTCTACGAACAACCTGTGTTTGTTGAGCGTTATTATTGTCCTGCTCTTGTTCCACTTCAGGTTCAATGCTATTTTGTGGTTCTCGATCTTCATCGAGGTCTATAGTTCTCCCACTGTTTCTTTTGGAAACAAAATCCCTTTCCATGAAGACAGCATCTCGAGCAATAAACACTTTTTGCTCAGAAGGACTATAGAAATAATACGCCTTTGTTTCTTTAGGGTATCCCACAAAATTGCACTCTTCAGATTTAGGTCCAAGCTTTTCAGATACTTGACGCTTCACAAACGCCTTGCATCCCCAAACTTTCATAAAGCTCATGCCTGACCGTTTCTTCTCCCATATCTCATATGGAGTCTTTTGAACCTTCTTAGTAGGAACACGGTTAAGTGTGAAAGCCGCTGTTTCTAGAGCATAACCCCAGAAACTAATTGGAAGATCTGCATGACTCATCATCGATCGCACCATGTCCAACAAGGTGCGATTTCTCCTCTCTGAAACTCCATTCCATTGAGGTGTACCTGGCGGAGTGAGTTGTGATACAATACCACACTCCTTTAAATAATCTTTAAATTCAGTGCTCAAGTATTCTCCTCCACGATCAGATCGTAAGATTTTAATACTTGCACCTCCGCCAATTTGCTTCTCTACTTCAGCCTTGTATTCTTTGAACTTTTCAAAAGAATCGGATTTATTCTTCATAAGATATACATATCCATATCTACTGAAATCATCAGTAAATGTTATGAAGTAGTAGTAGCCTCCTCTAGCCATCACACGCATTGGGCCACATACATCACTATGTACTAGCTCCAAACGTTTAGTGGCCCTTTGACCCTTACCAGTGAAAGGGGCTTTAGTCATTTTACCAAGCAAACAAGATTCGCATTCTTGGTATGATTCAAAATCAAACTTATCCAAATATCCATCCTTATGTAATTTGGATATGCGTTTCTCATTTATATGGCCTAGACGACAATGCCAGAGGTATGTTTGATTTGAGTCATTAACTTTAAGTCGTTTGTTTTCTATATTACAGACAGGATTATCTAAGTCAAGAACATATAAACCATTAAACAAACGCGCAACACCATAGGTTAAATCATTCAAAGCAAAAGAGCAACTGTTGTCCTTTATTGTAAACGAAAAACCTTTCTTGTCCAAACAAGAAACAGAAATAATGTTTCTGCGAATCGCAGGCACGTAATAACAATTATCCAGTTCTAAAACTAGCCCAGAGGGCAAAGATAAATAATATGTTCCTACAGCTAAAGCAGCAACTCTTGCTCCGTTGCCAACTCGTAGGTCCATTTCTCCTTTAGCCAATGTCCTACTTCTCTGCATTTCCTGCACATTTATACAAATGTGAGAAGCACATCCGGTATCCAATACCCAAGATGTAGAAATAGACAGATTGACTTCTATAACATATATACCTGAATTAGAAGCTTGCTCAGCCCTCTTCTTCTTCAGATCCTCCAAGTAAACTGAACAGTTTCTCTTCCAGTGACCAGTTTTCTTACAGTAGTGACATTCACCCTTAGCGACCCCACCTTTAGGCTTTAAAGCCTGTTTAGGACCTGACTTTGGCTTGGGTGTAGAATCAGAACCTGTCTTCTTCTTACCCTTCCACTTGCCTTTCCCTTTGGCCTTACCTTTATTGCCCACCATCAGTATGGGAGCAGGTTCAGCCGTCTTCATGTTGGTCTCATATGTTCTCAACATAGCCAACAATTCAGTAGGTGTTTTGTCAAACTCATTCATATTGTAGTTCATAACAAACTGAGTGAATTTGTTGTTCAAAGAATTCAAGATTAGGTCAATACCAGTTTCCGGACCAATCGGGAAACCCAAAGTATCAAGATACTCAATGTAACCAATCATCTTCAGAACATGTGGGCCAACTGGTTCATTTGCCCCTTGTTTGCAGTTAAAGAGTGACTTGCTCGTGTTGAACCTTTCTTGACGAGTTTGGCTTGCAAACATGCTTTGCAAGTGCTCATTGATAGTATATGCATCCATATGCACATGCTGTCTTTGAAGCTCAGCACTCATAGTTGCTAACATAAGACACACAACATCAGTTGCATCATTCTCATCCTTTGTGTGGGCCGCTCGTTCCTCAACAGTAGCGCCCTCAGGAAGGGGACCTGCCGGAGGAATATCAATGACATGAAGCTTGCGCTCCTGCCTGAGGACAATCCTTAAATTCCTCTGCCAGTCTAGGAAGTTGTTTCCTCCTGTCAGCTTATCCTTCTCAAGGACAGATCGTACGGATAGTGTGTTTGTGTTGTTTGTCATTACTTGGTATCTACAATGATAAAAGCACAAAATTAAACATTAGATTGTCTGAGTTATTTATTATGTTCAAATGATTATGATACATTCATAATATATCTCCCACTATTTTTATCAAATCAATAGCCCTTACTATTAATTTGGAAAGTATATCCCATAATCCTTTCTAGTGAGCCAAGATCCATATTTTGTCATGTCTCAAGTCAACCACTGGAAGTCCTTAAGAATGATTATTTAGGTAGACAACATTTGTCAATTATATCATATATAATTCTTGGATAGTTTGGTGAGCAACGATTGATCTTATCTATCTAATAGATTTTTAACCAAACTCTATGCTTCTAAGTTCATAATGGTTGAATATAACCGTTTACTTTCACCTTATTATGACGACTCAGTTAAGTTTGACCCAATGATACAACGGCCGAATATAACCGTTTATATTCGTCGCATCTCACCACGATAGACAGGAGTCCCCTGCCACTGACAGTCTTTCCCCTAATCGATCTAGGATTCGATGAGTGTTCATTCATTGGAAAGCATCTGATTAAAACTTAATATTTTGTTAAGGGGTTTAGAAAATTTTACGACGATCATGATCACATCATGAAGAGATCCTCAATTTTTCCTTGAACTAAATATTTCAAATTGACATCTTAAATTGTTCATTTCCCAGGTAGATGGAGGATACCAGTGGTCACACTTAAAACCCATCAGCCTTACGAATACGCATATCCGTTTTTGTCAGAAAATCCCAATTATAGATATCAAAATCCATATTCAATTCCGTGTTTTAAAAATCCATATTTCATAAACACAAGAATCTCATGATCGTTTGTTGATTTTAAAATCTTGAATCGTTACAGATTTTATCTTGAGTCGTTACAGATTTTATCTTGTTTAAACAAGCATGGCATGGGTGTCGTATCTAATACATACATACATACATACATGATTAATCTAATTAAAGCATGCATCATTCATACATCAATATGTAAAGTGCAGTATGTAAACGTGCTTGGTTATGGCCCCTTTCCTATGTGATCCTTTCGAGCTAATGAAAGGATCAAAGTCAATCTATGGTGGTAAAATATAAATACAATTACATGTCTTCATTCTTCTTGTATCCACTAGTGCCTGCTCCTCTTCTTGGATCATCTTTCAGTCTTCAAGTACATTACATGGAATAATTGAATACAACCTAAGCTAATGTACTTACATAAGAAAACTCGAGTTACATTCGAGGTTAAACAATTACAAGAATGAAGAAAACGACATGCAAGTCGTATTTATAAAACCAAAACCAAAAACCATTAATCTAGGGGTCTAAGGGCCATAACCAGCACCATGCTCAAGTACTCAACCAAAATAATGCGGGGGTCCGGGGGCGGCAGCCCCTGGGCGGGGTCCGGGGCGGCAGCCCCGGGCGGGGTCCGGGGGCGGCAGCCCCGGGCTGGGGTCGAGCTGCCAGGTCAGCTCGAAATCAGAAATTTTTTTTTATTTTCGAAGACCAGTCCTATTCAGAAATCATCAATTTCTGAACTACAGATCATATCTGTTGGCCCTTTTTTTCCCACTGCATCTTATACAGTTTCAGAAGCATGTATCATATACATACTTATCATATCCCAGTTAACAGATCATGTCCAACATAATCTGTCCACCAGTTTATATCACTATACAAACTGACCCTCATGCATAATATACAAATCGCAATATGGCATATAAATCAGTCATGACAAATCATTAACATGCTAGTATCATCACCACATATTACAATTCGAATATACATGAAGAACATAGCATGGCAGAAGCATGGCAGTAACAAAGCAGTAGCATGGCAGTGGCATGGCAGTCACCAAAAGAGGCATATTTGCATCAAATACAGTTAACACGTAACCAAATCAGTCCCTTATACACGTAGCTCTGATGCCATTGTTGGGTTCCGAGGCATAAAACGCAGCGGATAAACGTAAATATAACGAAAATTTTCAGAACCCAAACGCAGGATCATGTATAAGACTTGACTGATTATGGTAAACAGAATCATACCTATTCTTGTCTTGACTTTCACGAACTCAACGGAGATCCTTGCTATCACGATTTTGTGTCTTCCTCTCGAAAGCACCTCTATGGTATCCACACGAGCACCTTCAAGAACGTCTCACGATCTTGATCACGGGATGGATGTACTAGCCTCCTTTGATGAATTCGAATGACTGCCTTTGCTGCCTCCTTGCTCTGCCTCTAGGGTTTTATCATATAAAACGTACCATTCATTTAACCTATCATTATCTATTTATAATGATTGGTTAATGGGCCTTTTCAGCAAAACCTAACCCATGTAGGCATAGGATTAAATAATAAAACATGCTTTTATTATTTAATTAATAACTAAGTCACACTTAATTATTATTGGCAGAAATACAATTATTCAAATTCGAATTTATATTATTTTAATTAATTAAGTCTCACTTAATTAATATAATAAAATTCAAATAATCATCAATTAATTTAAATCTATAATTTAAATTAACTATTCCACTAGGTGCTCTATGTGTGTGACCCTATAGGCTATTATTTAATTAGCAATAATTTTATTCTCCAATAAAATTATAAACAATGAGCGGTATCTAGTAATACATCATTGCTATCCAATTAAACAATAATTAAATCGTGATTTGATAAAACCTTTCATGATTAATGTTTCCGTGTAATATAATCCCTTTAACCATATATATTATAGATTAAACTCGAGGCATGTATTTAGTCATCCTCTTCAACATTTAATCCGGGTTTACTTGATCCATGAGTAGACTATGGAAAAACAAATCATTATTTGAGCACGGCCATGCATTTTATAGTCTCACTCAATCAAGAGGCCAATAATATCTCTCCTAATTATAGGAGGGTTAAATCCTTTATCTATCATTCATATTTCTCATACGACTCATGATATACCCGATGTCCACTTTTATCATCACCCGGTCAAAGGTAACTTTTAATGTAGTCAGAGTATATTAATCCTCGTATAGAAATATAATGATCTCAAGTCAGAGGATCATTACACCATTATCACTGTGAGTCTTTCTTATGACTTTATTAAACATGAAGAATCTCACTGTGGGTCTGTCCAGTACCATGTACTCCTACATGTACCTATGCATTGACTTTAGTATCCCCATACTTATAACCAATGAGATATGGTTATCTGTCAAACAACATACTAGTCTATTTATGTATTATTATTGTCCTATAATAATAATACTCGACTAGGGACATTTAAGAATATGATATATTATATAATCTCAAGTTCAAGTCATGTACTTAAACTATATAACGTGTATCATGATTCTAAGGACATTTATTATGCTAACAAATATATCGCAGTAATTAAAGTCATAATAAATACGTTTATTGAATAATCAAATGACATAAATGTTTATTAAAAGGAAAAATTGTATTGCCTCTAGGGCACCTACACTAACAGACATGGTATGACACTCTCTCTGAGTTTTTACTTGAAAATGGTTTCACTAGAGGTGTAATAGATAAAACTCTCTTTTACAAATTACATAGTAAAGATATGATATTTGTCCAAGTTTATGTTGACGATATTATATTTGGTTCTACTAACGAAAACTTGTGCAAGAGATTTGCTAAGTTAATGCAGAGTAGATATGAGATGAGCATGATGGGTGAGCTGTCATTCTTCCTTGGATTGCAAGTAAAGCAAAAGGAAGATGGGATTTTTATTTTCCAATCAAAGTACGTAAGAGATCTTCTCAGAAAATACAGTCTAGAAGATTCTTCACCGGCAAAAACCCCAATGCCAACAGCCACGAAGCTTGACAAAGATGAAACTGGTAAGAAAGTTGACATCACAAGTTATAGAGGTATGATAGGTTCATTATTATATCTAACTGCTAGTAGACCCGACATAATGTTTGCAACATGCTTATGTGCAAGGTTTCAATCTGACCTAAAAGAATCTCATCTAATAGCTGTTAAACGAATTTTTAGATATCTAAAGGGTACACCAGATCTTGGAATTTGGTACCCTAAGGATACAGGTTTTGACCTAATTGGCTATACAGATTCAGACTATGCAGGGTGCAGGATGGACAGGAAAAGTACTTCTGGAAGCTGTCAGTTTCTAGGACGACGGTTGATCTCCTGGTACAGCAAGAAACAGCATTCAGTATCTACCTCGACAGCCGAAGCAGAATACATTGCGGCAGGTAGCTGTTGTGCACAGATCTTGTGGATTAGGAATCAGCTAAATGACTATGGACTTGAGTTGAACAAAATTCCAATTTTCTGCGACAACACGAGTGCTATAGCTATTTCCAACAATCCTGTTCAACATTCGCGAACCAAGCACATTGACATAAGGTATCACTTTATCAGAGAGCATGTCATGAACGGAACTGTGGTGCTACATTTTGTACCCACAGAAGATCAGATAGCCGACATCTTCACAAAACCACTTGATGAATCCACTTTCTCAAAGTTGGTTAGTGAATTAGGGATGTTAAACTATGGCTAAATTTTTGGTTGCTAGGAATTAATTTAAGCTCATAAATATTAAATGTTAATATTTAAAGAGTTTATGAGACTTGAATTAATAAATTCCTAGGGCTTATGAATTTTTGGAAAATTATCTTAAGATTAAATCAATATTCTTACAAGATAATTATTTCAATTAAAGCATAAGTACTTTTGTTTAAATTAAGCATTTATGTAAATTAGTAGTATTTTTTTTTATTATTATTAAAATAGTTTCTTAATTTTAATGATCTAGTATGACTTTATTAAAATAAATCTCGGCATGACTTATTTAATAAAACTCGGCATGACTTTTTATGTTTATTAAAAAGTCATACCGAGAGATAATAAAAATAAGTCATACCGAGATATTCAAGTGCCTTGTTTTTATTAAGTCATACCGAGCACATTAGTTCATTTCAGTTAAATAAGTCATACTCAGCGATATATACATATACACACACTGCTTCATATATAAACACGATCAGTCTTTTATTTTTTAACAAAAATCGATCGATTATCACCCATTTCAACTGATTCCAGTTGCTATTCTGTGATTACAAGTATCTTTACTTGCTTGTGTGTTAAAATCATGTATATCTAAAGAAACTCTGCCCGATTTTCATTAAAAAAATCCAGTGAATTGTTCGTATTCTTGATATTAATCGAAGCTTTTGATTGTGTGTGTGACTAAAGACTGTTTGTGTAGTGATTTGCTGCGTATAGTTGTTTTGGGATTCTTAGAAATTAGGGTTTCTATTTAAAGTGTAATTTTCGATTTATTAACTTGTAATTGTTAATTTTGATTTGTAATCGCACATTGTAATTTTATTATTTGTAATAGCTTAAATCTACAACAAAAATGGCTGGTTTTTGCGAATTAGTAAAAACTAATTTTGTATGATTTTTCAATCCGATGAATTGTTCAGTCGAGAGGTTTCGACCGTGGATCGTATTTATGAATGAACATTCACTTGTAAGAACTGCAATTACTCTGGACGCCCCGTTGCAAGTGTTAGCACTTAGGGCTTTGTATTCCACTGCTAGGAATAGGAGTACTGCAGGCAGAGTTCAGTTCTCATTCAAGATAGAAGACCATGAATACATAGTGACTGAAGAGGACGTGAACAGGATTTTAGGCTTTCCAACTGACAACTTCATGGATCCACCCTCTATACCAGAAATTCTAGAGTTTTTCTATTCCATTAGATATCAGGGTGAGATCAATTTGGTAAGATTGACGAAGTCCAGATTGGTAAGCGAATGGGACTACTTCTTTGGGACGTTAGCCAAAGTTTTTGCACCCACTACAAAGAACAACTTCAACAATATATCTTCACTACTGCAAATAATAGGGTTTTCTGTGGCCCACAACAGGAGGATAAATTTTGGGAAGTTGATTCTAAAAGAAATAATAAGGAAAATGGGGAAACCAGAAAGCAGGGAACAGGACATTCAAGTCTACTATCCGAGGTTCCTGATGCTGTTCATGAATGATTTGTTGATGGATGAAGACAAAGTCTTATTTCAGAATAGTCCTGTAGAAGAATCTCCTACTTCTCAGAATAACTTATTTGCAAGGCTCCACAACAACCCCAAGTTCGAAGATGTGCCAGTGGTAAGGACAGATTACATGGCTGAGATATTAGATCACATTGCTAATCCTGTGCAGGAACAAGAGTCAGAGCAAGTGCCAATGCAAATGGATCATCCTGTGCACCTTCTACTTGAAGCTGCTCAGCATGTCGATCAAGTGGCACAAGATCAACAGGTAATATCTCACTCACAATCTTCTAGTTCAATACCTATAGATATATCCACTGCTCTGTTAGATTTATCTGTGGCGGACTATAATTATGGTCTTACACTTCAGGATATCAGCTATGAACCTGAAAACACACAGGTTCCGTCCCCAGCTGAATTAGAGCCTCAAACAGTTTCTCCTTCATCCTCCTCTTCATTAAAAGTCAGAAAAAGGAAGAAACCTGTCAGAATAGTTAGAGGTCTTGGTGCTGATGTGAGTGAACCCGCAGCTCTGTCTCCTCCTTCAAAAATTTCTAGAGTTGACCCTGAGACAACTACAGCCTCTACCTATTCCAGTCAATGGGATATGGATTTTAACATGGCCATCCAAGATTCTCTAGATACACTTGCTCAACCAGGTGATCTAATTCGTTGCTCGGCCACAGCATCAAATAGTGAGGAAAACACACTGCTAGCAATCACTCTAGCAGAACCTTCACTTGAAGAAATACCAACACATGAGGGCACATTTGTTGAAGAAAATGTTTTTAATGAAAACTCGTCGGATGCCACCTATGTTGTGGACCATGACATTTTCGATGCAGTGTAGCATCAGATACCCTCTGAGGTACTAAGGAGCACCACAGACTCTCAAGAGCCTGTCATTACATTGTCTAAGGTGGTGACTCCCCTGGATTTCTTTCATCCAGTTCTCTTTCGAGAAGGTCTCGAATCCACTGGTGGATTTGAGAGGCAACCACTCCATAGAGGGAGATGGGACTCCATTCACGGAGTAGCTATGTCAGTAGCGGAGCCACTTCAAGTTAATCTTGTTGAGGATGCGCCTTCACAGGCATCAGAAGAGCATTTTGACTCTTCAAAAGCTATTATTATACATGCAGGTACAGCTTCAGGATCTGGAAAGGAGCTAAACACGAGTGATGTGAGGCAAACACAGAGTGAAACACATGCACAGAGTGATAGTGAGATAAACAGGAGTGCAAGTGAGATGAGTGCACACACACACAATGAACTATTATCTAAAATGGAAGCTCTCTAGAAAGAAATGCAAATTGTTCAGGCTGAGTTGGTAAAAGTAAAAGCACAAGCAGAAGAAAAATCTACATCTACCTCTGTAACACAGCAGTTGACAATAGTACGAAAAGATGTTGATGATGTCAAAACCTCCATTCTTCTAAAAACTCAAGACATCCAGAGTGTACAGAATCTTATTGCTGAAGACATGAAAGAAGTCAGCAAATTACATGAAAAGATTGACGAGGTTGAGAAAAGCTTGACATTAACAATCATTGAAAATGAAAAGATCTCTACACAAAGATTCAGCAAACTGGATGATGGAATGACACATTTGAATGAAGGAATGAAGCAAGTCTATCTGACTATGCAGAAAATGTTGACATCTTTTGAAGCTTCTAAAATCCAAGAGGATCCCTCAACTAAGGGGGAGAAATCAAAAGAGAAAGTAGCTGGAGATGAAGGGGCTTCTACTCAAGGCAAAGGGAAAGATAAACTGTATTCTGAAGATCAATTTCAATCGTATGATCCAGAACCAGAAAAACAGTTTTATGATCAAGAGAAATTCATTGATGACAGTGCTCATGATGAATCAAACTTTCCTGACTACTGCAGAGCTGAGGAAGAGATTGCATTTGATGAAGATTTTTTGTTTCCAGAAGAAAAAGAAGTTGATCCAGCCTATGAAGAGGCAATGAAGAAACTAAACGAAGACATCAAGGCAAGTCATGCAAAAACTGAAAATCTGAAAGCTCTAGTCATGGAAAGAACAAAGGCTGAAAAAGAAGAAAGCCAAGAAAAGCAAAATCTCTGGGCCATAGCAGTCAGAGAAAAGAAGAGAGATGTACAGTTCAAGATTGGAAAGAAATGGGATACTGCAAGAGAAATAATGGACAAACAGCAAAAGGGTCCATTTGAAGACAAGCATCTGAAATCAATAATTGAGCGTCTAGAAAAGTCAAATGACAACATTGACAACTTCATGAAAGCTCTGAAAGAGGAAGTGGACTACATCACTATCCTAGTGGATCACATTCTTGAAGACTGGCAGATACTAGTCTACACACACAGGAATGGAACATTCAGAATTTCCTTAGAGTTTTTCAGGCAAAGAAGTTTATCAGTAATATGGACGTTTTTGAACAGAATAAAGAGGAGCTCAGAAGAAAATGAACTTCTCAGGGATAGACTTAGAGTCTTTGCCACAGCTGTTAGTCCTCAGATCTTATTTGATCCTCACGAGGTAAGATTTTTCTCAAACAAGTTGTATCAAATCATGCAGTTAAATGAGGAATCTTTTAAGGGCTACACAGTTAAGTACATGATTCAAGTTGAAAAGATGCTAAGGTCAAAAGGTTTCAAATCCCAAGCTAAAATGGATGCTGCAGAGAAGATAAGAAACTACTGTCTGTCGAAAAGAATTCATTCATACATCAAGCAAATACCAAAGATAGATTCAACACAACCATCTGATGTAGAAAAAGAGATAGTAGATCCTGTTGAACAGGAAGTGATGTGGCAGTTAGCAAGAACTGAACAAAGAAAGTTGTATGGGGAATCCACTACAATAGAACAATCAGTATCTGAAGAAGTACCGAGGACACCAATTCATAAAAGTTCAATCCTAGAAGAAGGTGAAATTGATACAACAGAAGACTGAAGACTTAGATAGAACAAGATAGAAACTTTGTAATAATTGTTCAGTGCTAGAGGAACATCTATCTTGTATTTATCTTTTATGTATGAATCTGGAAAATTGTTAAATATAAAACCAGAACTTTTGTTTATTATTTACAGTCATTAAATGTCGTACTACTTTCTTAGTTGTTAGTTGAGTTATCCTTTAGGAATTTGTGTGTTAAAATGTTTAACAACAAATAGGGGGAGATTGAAAGGCATATGACTAGGCCTATTTGTAATAATTAGATGGCAACTCAACTCTAACTAATAAAGAGAAGTAAATACTAAACACTAAACAGGAATCAAGACAAAGACAGTCAACTAATCACAGAGGATCCAAGTATCAGAAGTATTTTATGGGATTGCTACTCAACACTGGAAGAAGTTCATTTATATGTTCAAGCGTCAGTGAAAATAATATTGTGGTAGTACTTCTATAGAAGACAGAAAATATGGAAGATTTCAAGTGGTTACTATAAGTAGATTCCAGAAGAAGAATGAAAAAAAGTGAAGAAGAAAATATGACAGAAGGCCTCTATTCAAAAGTTAATTAAATGGAGAATATTTATTAGTATGACACAAATGAACCAGACAGTACATTTGTGTGTCAACTAAAATAATATTTATTCTTCATTTAAATCAAGAGGTTTCAAGATCTGAAGACAAAGAGAAATCAAGAAGACTGCAGTTTAATCGGATCTCTATAATATTTTAATTCTACAATCCAAGTAAATTAATTATTTAATTTATATTAATTAAATTAATTCAAGATTGAATTTAATTTAATTCATAAATTATTTAATTAATTTAAGTAGAATTAATTTATTAGAAAAGAAATGAATCAATATGACTTATATATATATATTTCGAATATGACTTAAATAAGTCATACCGAGTATGACTTAAATAAGTCATACCGAATATGACTTAAATAAGTCATACCGAGCTATGTATGTATATATATATATATATTAATAAGTCATACCGAGTCTGCTTTATTAAAGGTCATACCGGACAATTCTTTTATTATAAAGAAAAAGGTCATACCGAATGATTTATTTAATTAAATAAAATCCGGATATGACTTTCAAAAGGTCATACCGAGCTTTTGATAAGTCATATCGAGTTTTAATAAGTCATACCGAGCTCAGGAAGTCATGCCCAGTAATTTCAGAAGTCATACAAGGGTTAATTTCTTGAAATTAAGTCATACTCATAAAGGTCATAGCAGCCATTTCAAATCTCTATAAATATGAGAATCAGCCTTCACTTTTTCAGTTGTTCAATTGTTAAGAAGTTAGAAAATCAGATCAAATTCAGTAATTTATCTGCATTGTAATATTCACAGATTTCTGTGCTGAGTTTGGAATATAATTGTTAAACGCGAACAGTTCATGTCAAAATCGTTCTAAGCTTTTTAACAGTTATATAATCTTTCTACTTATTAATTGTGTAATACCAATCAAGTTAAAATTATATTTCTCACTTGAACAGTATTTCATTATAATTAATATTTTGCGAGTAATTAAAATAATATTTTTAATCCAATTATTCCGCGATTAATTTTTAGATATTGTATTCAACCCCCCCTTCTACAATATCAGGGACCAACAAAGTCGTATTTAGAAATCAAAACCGCTATCCTATGGGTCTTTAGGTCACAACCATCGACCATGTTATCACATAACACATGTAATATATGTCAGATTATATAAACATATTATATAATCATATATAATAAATTTTGAAATTTAAGAAAATCAAATATATTTCAGAAAATAATAAATCACCGTTTTAGAGCCTGTAACATCGTCAAAAGGCTTACACACGCGAATCTGACAATGTCACTATTTCTCAGTGACATGATTTCCAGTCAGAAAACACATATCGTTGGTGAAAATCAGACACTGGATACAGATTTCAGAAAATCTACCGAAGCCGTTTCAGAATTCGTATCGAATACGATTCTCATAACAAGAACAAACATGTATCGTATACATACAGCAATACACACAATCATCCCATAATTATACAACACATGAATATCATATTCTATACGAGAATTAATATACTTTGATTACACTTAAAGTTACCTTTAACCGGGTAATGATAACGGTGGACATTGGTTACAAGATTAAATCAGAAAATATTCACTAATTTAGCTCTTAAAATTCTGGAGAGATTTAGATATGAAGTGCTCTTAGAAATTAATTTTTAGCTAGAATAGAAAGTGATTGAATTGAATTGTATCTACCGACTTAATCTGCTATATATAGGCAAATTCAGCTTTGAGAGACTTTTTCTGCTCGGGGAGACTTTTTCATGGCTGGAAGACTTCTTGAATTAAATGAAAAATCATTTAAATTGATGGGGAAGACTTTGATAGCTCGGGGAGACTATTATAGCTCGACGAGACTTTTTAAATAAAATTCGGGGAGACTTTTGAAAAGTCTCCGAGAGACTTTTCAAAAGTCTTCCCGAGAAATGATCTGCCGAGTTGAATTATTAATAACATATGTATATTCACTGACTTCTGCCTTCCTTTTGTTCTTTCCCCTTTTTTTTATTTCTTTTTAATTAAATTCTATTTATTTTATTATATATCTTATACATTAAATTAATTCTTTTTGAATTAATCTAAGTAAATAGGATACATAATAAATTATCTTTTTGATAATAGAATTAAATTAAAGTCTTCTTCATTCTAAAATAATTCTAAATTAATTAATTTCTTAATCAATTTAAGAAATAAATTAATTTTGATTGAATTAATTTACAATTAAATTAACTAAATAATTTAATCAATTAATAGAGAATTAAATTAAAGTCTTGACTCCACAACTGGTGATGATATAATTTTAAATCTTCTGTCTTCACACCAATGTCTGTAGTTAACCATTTCTTCTGTAGTAAAGAACCTTCTTTGTAATTTGTCAACACTCTGTGTACTGTCTGGTTCACGAGTAATTCACAACAAATAATATTCTTCACTTGACTATTATAATGGTCCACTTCTGCTCCTTCTGACTTGACTATATTTGTTGTCACACAATATTGAAATCTTCTGACACTGTAGCTTCTTCAAACTTAAATACTCCACTGAGGCATGATCAATTAAATTGAGCTTCTTTCAATGTAGTACTACTTCAAGTCTGTAGATTGACTTTGATCTTCTTTTTCTTGTCAAATAATACCTGCTGAAGATTCCTGTGACCGATAATATATTTACTTACAAATTATCTATGTTTGTGTTGAGTTGTCATCTCACTAAACAAATAGGCTTCTAAACATATGCCTTTCAATCTCCCCCTATTTGTTTGTTAAACAATAATAAGCAAATCAGTAGAGGATAACTCAACTAACAAACAAGAAAAAGATATAACAATAAAACTTGTAAATAAACAAACTTAGTTCTGGTTTATATTAAACATTGCCAGATTCAAACATTAATGTTAAATACAAGATAGTTGTTCCTCTAGACTGAACAAATAGAACAAAGTTCTATCTTGACTTACCTATCATTACCAGCTTCAGAAGTATCAACTTCACCTTCTTCTAGAGTTTAACTTTTGTGACCATGTGTCATTGATACATCTTCAGTGGCTGGTTTCTCTGGATCAGATTGTACATTTCCAGATTTCTTGAGTAACTGAAATGAAAGATGTTCGTTCCTCTAGCATTGAACATATTATACAAGTAGTATTATTATCTTCATTTCTCAGACTCATCACTACTCCCCCTTAGGATGGTAGGGATGAAACAATTACTGCATACATTCAACCCTTTGTTATCCCTTTAATAGTTATAGTGAATCATCCAACCAATTTAATAGAGGTAACAACAGACATGGCATACATTCAGCATTAAACCATCGCAGATATAAAAAATGCAAACTATGACATGTTATGCATTTTAGAAAATCCAGTTAATCCTATATATAAGAATCTTCTAAAATCAAATGGAATAGAAGAACTAATAAATAATCATTAGTTCTATCCAATCCAAGCATGTTGTTATATACCCCCTTTTATTGTTCAACAACGGAGTAATCCTCTTCTAGTAAAAAGACTTTGTTCAACAATTCTCCTTTTTGGATCTTGTTCAACACTTCTTCCTTTTTGGATCTTGTTCAAACTTTCCTCCTATTTGGATCTTGTTTAAACTTCTCCCCCTTAGTTGAGTAATCCTCTTCAGAATCTTTAATATCAGAAGAAATTTATTTCCCCTTAGTTGAGTAACATTAGAAATCTGTAATAGGGAATTGGGAATGTGATTTGGTAATTGTGCTAGTGTGTGATTTTACTTTGTGTTTCTCACAAGTGTTTCGCTCATATACTCTCTAAGTGTTTCACTCATAGAATATATATTTTCACTCTTTCTCACTTCTGTTTCACTCTTTTCTCACAACACTGTTTCTCTCTCAATACAGATGACATAGTCTTTTGTACCTGCAAGAAAGATCATCATAGCCCCTTCAAGAGAGATCACTGGTGGTGCAATGGGGTTTCGTAAATCCCTGTCCTCAATTGAATCCATTAAAATATTTGACTTTGAAAACTGAATTGCTTCAGGAATAGATTCAATGAGTTGCTGATCATCTAAGATGATCTATTCTGTTAGGAATCCAGATATATTCCATCTGGGGAGGGAGACAAGGATCTATAATGTAGCAAATGATCCAAGTTTCCTCCTGACACCTGTGAAGACATGTTGATTCAGTCAGAATCATCAATCATTCTCTCTTCCTTGATATGGAAGTTTAGAATAATTGCTTCCGTCAATTCATACTTAGTGTGTGACAATCCTTACAGTGCATTTGAATATTACATATATGGTTTGCAGTGTTTGAGAGTGTCCAGATGAAGTTGACTCTTTACAAATGGCCTTGGCTGACAGGCCGAATTCAATAGACTCATCATGTTAAGATGACGAACCTAGTAACAATTTTTCCATTTGTAAATCTATGCCCTTTTGGGAGGATATAAATTAGTTAGCAGTTGCCTTGGTTTCAATTTCATATTCTAACTAAAGGCAGAGCTGCTGGAACACTCATAGATACTTCTCTTTTCTAGTTCTCGAGCTTACATATATCACTAATAATTGTTATGAGTATAATTGTCATATGCTTGAGTAACAATTATTAGATATAATGTATGAAGTTAAGTGCTAATTTTTATTCCTATGATTATTTAGTATTTAGCGATGATATTTTATCTTATTAAAAATATGAATTGAAACAATTAAATGTTTATTAGTTTCAGAATTTTAATACGATGAGATATTATGAGCATAATTACTTGCTTTTTGAAATTATTATTAATTATCATGTATTGATAATTTGTTATTATTTCATTGCAATTAATTGTGATTTTTGTTGTTAGTGATAATATATAAAATATATATATATTGTTTATCTGAAAATCACTAATAATAAAAGCATATCTGTGTTCTGCCAAACACGAGCAATCGACTCAAGGTAAAAGCAGGTAATCTCGATCTTGATATATTCTATAATCAATTGATATAAAAATATATATACAATTGATATATTGAGCCCTCAGTGGCTATAGGACGAGATCAAGGGATTGAAAACATACATTCTCTAACATAGATCATAGAACCACAAACACTCAAACAGATACAACTTCATCTTCTAAATCCCTGAAAAGAAAAGTTTGATCAACTAAAGAGGGTGAGAGAGTAAGTGTCGTAAAGAAATTCACAAGTCCTTTAAATATTGACATTTAATACTTATGATTCTTAGAACAATTTCTCGTAAAAATAAAAATAAAAAAAATTTACACACACATATATATATAAATAATGATACTAATAGTTTGAAAATAAAAAAAATATGTACCAATTGTTGGAAAACCAAAATAATAAAGATATATATACAGTATAGATGCCAATTAAATAAAACTGTACAAAGTTCTATTAACCTATTAGTTAAACTTAATATATATACAATAATAGCTATACTTCAATATTAAATTATTTTCAAATAAAAATAACTTTTACCAAAATTCTAACTTGTAAAATTTTGAATAAATTATTTTTAAAGATAATAATCTAATAATTAAAATATAGTAGAATACAATCAAAATAGATAAAATATAAAATATTATAATAATTTACACTAAACACACATTCGAGAACTAGAATTTAGTAAAATAAATTCACAAGTGTTATGACAAATATTTACATAACAAACACTTGAAATTTTATTTAAGAACATAATGCAGATGTGAACTGGGATTTAAGATGAAGAACTATTCAACATCCCAAGTTCACCAACCAACCTGGTGAATGTGGATTCATCAAGTGGTTTAGTAAAAATATCTGCAGTCTGTTCTTCAGTGGGTACAAAGTGTAACTCCACAGTACCATTCATTACGTGTTCTCGAATAAAATGATACTTGATATCTATGTGCTTTGTTCTTGTGTGCTGTACGGGGTTGTTGGAGATCACAATGACACTTGTGTTATCACACAAAATAGGAATTTTATTTAACACAAAGTCATAATCTCTGAGTTGATTCCTTATCCATAAGATCTGAGTGCAACAGCTTCCAGCAGCAATGTACTCAGCCTCTGCTGTAGAATTGGAAACAGTTTACTGTTTCTTGCTGTACCAGGAAATCAATCTTCTCCCTAGAAATTGACAGCTCCCTGAGGTGCTCTTCCTATCAACAACACTACCTGCATAATCAGAATCTGTATATCCTATTAGATTAAAACCATATTTTTTAGGGTACCAGATACCAAGATTAGGTGTACCTTTAAGATATCTTAAGATTCTTTTCACAGCAACAAGATGAATATCTCTAGGATCCGCTTGGAACCTTGCACATATACAAGTGGCATACATAATATCTGGTCGGCTTGCAGTTAGGTAAAGTAGAGATCCAATTATACCTCTGTAGCTTGTGATGTCTACCTTTATTGAGTTTTCACATACTCCAAGCTTGACAGCTGTAGATGAGGGAGTTCTTGCAGATGCTGAATCTTCCATGTGATACTTCTTTAGAAGTTCTTTAAGGTACTTGGACTGACAAATGAATATTCCATCTATTCTTTGACTCACTTGAAGTCCAAGGAAGAATTTCAACTCTCTCATTAAGCTCATCCCGTACCTACTCTGCATTAACTTAGCAAACCTCTTGCACAAGTTATCATTAGTAGACCCAAATATTATGTCATCAACATATACTTGTACCATTATCATATCATTATTGAGTTTCTTATAAAATAAAGTTTTGTCTATGACTCCTCTAACGAAACCATTTTCAAGAAGAAATTCTGAAAGAGTGTCATACCATGTTCTGGGTGCTTGTTTGAGACCATAGATAGCCTTGAAAAGAAAATATACAAAGTCCATATGATCTGGATCTTCAAAACCTGGGGGCTGTTGTACATATACCTCTTCAACTAACTTTCCGTTCAGGAATGCACTCTTCACGTCCATTTGATAAACTTTAAAATTGGAGTGAGCTGCGAATGCCAGAAACATCCTGATAGCCTCAAGTCTTGCAACTGGAGCATAGGTTTCATCATAATCAATTCCTTCAGCTTGGGAATAACCTTTTGCAACCAGTCTGTCCTTGTTCCTTATCACAATGCCATCTTCATCCAACTTGTTTCTGAATACCCACCGTGTGCCAATTACAGTCTTGTCCTTTGGTCTGGGTACCAGTTTCCAAACATCTTGAGATTCAAATTGATTGAGTTCATCTTGCATAGCAATTACCCAATCAAGATCAGACAGTGCTTCTTCTACTTTCTTAGGTTCCATTTTAGATAGAAACCCAGAATAATTGCATTGATTCTGTGTAGCACCTCTTGTTCTAACACCAACATCTGGATTACCAATGATCAGCTCAAAAGGATGAGCTTTACTCCAAATTCTCTGACTTGGCAGATTAGATCTTGATAATTCGCCTTGATTTTCATTGTGATGTTGTGTGTGATTTGCTGATCCTTCATCTCCTCCCCCTGGGCTGCTGCTAGGATCCCTTGATGAATCTCCCCCTGTGTTAGTGGTATCTCCAGAGTTTCCACTGTTTCCACCACTAGCACTTGGATCATCAACATTATTATCATTGTTATTTCCTGTTACAGCCTCAGGTTCGTTTTCATCATCTGAATGTGAGTCTGACATGTTGTTGAACTTAAGAGTTTCAGATGGATCATCATTTTGGATGTTAGGGAATTTTGTGTCATCAAAAGTTACATTGACACTTTCTTTGACATGATGTTGATCAATAATATACACCCGATAAGATCTTCTTGAATAACCAACAAAAATAGCTTCTTGAGCTTTAGCTTCAAACTTCCCAATACGTTCTTCTCCATCTTTAAGTACAAAGCATTTAACACCAAATACATGAAAGTACTTGAGCGTTGGTTTCTTGTTAGCCATTATTTCGTAGGGTGTCTTCATTAAGTCCTTGTTGATTAGAGTCCGATTCTGGGTATAACTTGCAGTATTTACAGCTTCAGCCCAAAAGTACATTGGAAGCCTTGATTCATTCAACATAGTCCTTGCAGCTTCAATTAATGTACAATTCTTCCTTTCTACTACTCCATTCTGTTGCGGAGTTCTAGGTGCTGAGAATTGTCTTGTTATTCCCTTTTCAACACAAAAGTTATTCAGAACTGCATTCTTGAACTCAGTTCCATTGTTTGACCTTATAGCTCTAACTGGAAGCTTCGAATCCAACTCAATCATCTTGATATGATCAATCACCATTTGAGGAGTTTCATCCTTTGAGTGCAGGAATAAAACCCATGTATACTTTGAATAGTCATCAACAATCACCAAGGTATATCTTTTATGTGACATTGAGATAACATTGACGGGACCAAATAAATCCATGTGAATTAATTGCAGTGGTTCAGTAATACTAGATGTGTCAGTGCTTGGATGTGATGCTGTCTTTGCTTTCCCTTTCTGACATGCCTCACAAAGTCCTTCTTATGTGAATTCCAATTGAGGCAGTCCTCTCACTAATTCTCTTTTGACTAGAGAATTCATAGATTTGAAATTAAGGTGTGAGAGCTTCTTGTGCCATAACCAACTTTCATCTGACGAAGCTTTAACATAAAAACAATTGACTTCATCTCTGCAACCTGAGTTCAGATTGGCTACGAACAAGTTTCCTTTCCTTACTCCCTGAAGAGCAAGCTTTTCATCTTTCTTGTGAGAAATCAAACACTTTACCTTTACAAAGGTCACTGTGTATCCCTTGTCACAAAATTGACTGATACTCAGAAGATTGTGTTTGAGACCTTCCACGAAAGATACATTATCAATGATGACATTGTCAGCTTCTAAACAGCCATATCCCTTAGTCATACCCTTGCTGTCATCTCCAAAGGTAACTACTGGGCCAGCTCTCTCAACAACATTTGATAGCAGGGCTCTATCTCCAGTCATGTGTCGTGAGGATCCACTATCGAGAATCCAAGTAACCCGGTTCACCTGTTTCACACCCTGCAATTATCAAATGAGTTAGGCCTTCTTCGGAACCCAACATTGATTGGGCCCGGCATATTTGAAAAATTGTCCTTTATCAAGTTTAAAAACAGAACCCAACTTGACAAACTCATCTACTACTTTGACTGAACACTTCTCCTTGTAAACAACCTTAACATTTTTGTATGTTGGCCTAGGAGAGAATGTTTCCTTCTGTGAAACAGGAGGATTGGCAGTCTTTGATCTAGCATGCCTGTGATTTATATGCTGTCTAGGTGTAGTATTGACATTCATAGCATGCATGCTTTTAAAATATGCAGACATAACATTGAAAGCACATAGCATACAGTTATCTACACCACAGGGTTTATGGCATGCATCAATAGTAGGCATTTTATTCACAATAGCAGGAGTCTTAACAGTTTCTACCTTAACTTTATTAACATTTTTAAAGTTCTCAATAGCATGGAATCTGTCGTTACTATTCCTACTATTAACAAACTTATTAGGTCTGTTATGATTTTTCTTAAGCTCATTAGCACCTAAACCAGGAGTGGATGAATTAGCAATGTTCACATTTTCTATTGGTCTTTTAGGTACATATTTAGCTTTCTGGACATTTATTCCTTTTATGTCCCTGACATATTTTTCATGTACTTTCTCTTCCTCTTCAAGGACTTCAAGTTTAATTTCGTAATCCACTATTACACAACTATCAAGAACTGGTTCTGCAATAGGAGTTATGAAAAGAGGTTTCTTAGTGTCTTTAATAACATGTGGAATACCCCTCTCTATAGCACTCTCTTTAAAAGGGGTGATGTTGCTAGCATTTCCTACGGATTCGTTATATTCAAAACCTATCCTAACTTTCCGATTAATCTCTTGTTAGTCAACTAGGTCTTTCATAACAAATGAAGCAGTTCTATAGGCTTGACACCTGACTTTCTCTTTTTCAATTTTATCCTTCAAATAAGCTTCAATTTCAACATAGCAGCTGACTCTATTAACTTGAAATGCAACATCTTCAGTTAATTTCTCATTTATAACTTTCAGCTTTTTCAATTCAAAATTCTCTTATGATAAAACTTTGTTTTTGAGATTTAAAACTTTTATTTGATCTCTAGCATCAGTTAAATTCTGACCTATCAATTTAAACATTTTAGGACAGCTAGGGTTTACCTCAATTCCTTGACGAGGTGGGGATTGTGATCCTTCAGGAGAAGATGCCATTAGAGCAAGATTTCCCATATCATCTTCTTCATCGTTGTCAGAATCATCCCAGCTTTTTCCTTCTGCTAAGTATGATCTTCCCTGATGCTTCTTTAGTAGAGCTTCATATTTCTATTTAAGCGCGTCATATGAATCCTTCTTTCTTTCCTGCTTGGGCTTTCTACAATCTGTAGCAAAATGTCCCATTTCATTGCAGTTGAAGCAACGGATCTTGCTTCTGTCAACCATCTCTGTCTTGTATCCACCTCTTGTATTGGATGAGCTAGAAGAACCACCTTTCTGAAATCTGTTTGCCATAAGCTTGAATTTGAAACTAGGGTTCCTCCTGAATATTGTATTTCCAAATTTTCTAGCAATCAATGCCAGAGATTCATCCTCAAGTTGATCAAGTTCTTCCATTGAGTAGAATTCACTTTCTGATGAATTCATTTGAGTTGTACCAACTTCTGCAACAATACCCTGATCAATGGCTTTGACTGAAGATGATTCAGTCATAGCTTTTCTGTATTCTGGTGCTTCTGCTACAAGAGCTGTAGACTTGCTGACCACCTTGCCTGTTCCATATATTTCTTTCTGTTGAATCTGCTCTAGCTCATAGGTCTTCAGTATGCCATAAAGTCTTTCCAATGAAATTTCATTCATGTCCCTTGACTCCCTAATGGCAGTAATCCTATGCTCTAAGTGAACTGGCATTGTCAGCAAAAAAATCCTATTGATCTCCTTCTTTGTATAGTGTTTACCATTGAGATTTAGATCATTTATCAGTTTGTTGTATCTCTCAAAAACATCAGAGATACCTTCTCCAGGATATGATCTAAAATGCTCATATTGAGACGTTAAGATTTCCAATCTGTTCTCCCTCACTTCTTCTGTTCCTTCATTTAATTTTTCTATCGTTTCCCAGATGTGTTTAACATCTTTGCAATTAACAACATGATTGTACGTTCTGGGATCAAGAGATTCCACCAAAATTAACTGCAGACTGGTGTCCAAAGAATCCAGTTCCTTTTCTATATCAGTGTACTCAGAAATATCTTTTTCAAATTGTCTGTGCGGAATAAGTACACCATCTTTCATATGTTCAGGAATGATTGTTATTGGAACAGCAACACCAGTCTTCAAAATATCCTTGTACTTAGTGTTTGCATTTCGAAGAAACAAGGTCATATTCCTCTTCCAAAGATTATAATTATCTTTATCAAATGGAGGAATTTTAATGATACTTACTCTTTGAGTACACATCTTAAAATAATAGAAGATTAAAAAGATTTGAGATTTTTAGGAATTAAAGAGATTTCGAATTTCTAAGAAATTAAAAATTTCAAATTTTTTAAATAATTAAAAATTTCGAATTTTTAATGAATTAAAAGTTTTGAAAATTTTATGATTCAAAGAGATTTTGAATTTTTAAGAAATTAAAATTTTTTGAATTTTTAATAAATTAAAAGTTTCAAATTTTTAATGAATTAAAAGTTTTGAAATTTTTAGGAGCTAAAGAGATTTCAAATTTTTAAGAAATTAAAAATTTTCAAATTTTTAATAAATTAAAAGTTTCGAATTTTTAATAAATTAAAAGTTTCAAATTTTTAATAAATTAAAAGTTTTGAATTTTTAATAAATTAAAAGTTTCGAATTTTTAATAAATTAAAAAATATTAGGATCTTGATTTTTATGTCAATCAGATGGCTCGGATACCAATTGTTACCAAATGATTGTAAAAGGGAGGATTGAATACAATCTTTAATAAATATTAAAATCTGTTTCGGATAATTTTTTATTAAACAATTTAAATTTTTATCACGAAATAATAATCAAAGAAACGCAGTTCAAGTAAAATACTTATATTAAACTTGAGGTTGGTTACAAGATTAAATCAGAAAATATTCACTAATTTAGCTCTTAAAATTCTAGAGAGATTTAGACATGAAGTGCTCTTAGAATTTAATTTTTAGCTAGAATGGAAAGTTATTGAATTGAATTGTATCTACTGACTTAATCTGCTATATATAGGCAAATTCAGCTTTGAGAGACTTTTTCTGCTTGGGGAGACTTTTTCTGCTCGGGAAGACTTTTTCTTGGCTGGAAGACTTCTTGAATTAAATGAAAAATCATTTAAATTGATGGGGAAGACTTTGATAGCTCGGGGAGACTATTATAACTCGGGGAGACTTTTTAAATAAAATTCGAGGAGACTTTTGAAAAGTCTCCGGGAGACTTTTCAAAAGTCTTCCCGAGAAATGATCTGTCGACTTGAATTGTTAATAACATATGTATATTCACTGACTTCTGCCTTCCTTTTATTCTTTCCCTTTTTTTTATTTCTTTCTAATTAAATTCTATTTGTTTTATTATATATCTTATACATTATATTAATTCTTTTTTAATTAATCTAAGTAAATAGGATACATAATAACTTATCTTTTTGATAATATAATTAAATTAAAGTCTTCTTCATTCTAAAATAATTCTTCTGTCTTCACACCAATGTCTGTAGCTGACCATTTCTTCTGTAGTAAAGAACCTTCTTTGTAATTTACCAACACTCTGTGTACTGTCTGGTTCACGAGTGATTCACAACAAATAATATTCTTCACTTCACTATTATAATGGTTCACTTCTGCTCCTTCTGACTTGACTATATTTGTTGTCACACAATATTTAAATCTTCTGACACTGTAGCTTCTTCAAAATTAAATACTCCACTGAGGCATGATCAATTAAATTGAGCTTCTTTCAATGTAGTACTACTTCAAGTCTGTAGATTGACTTTGATCTTCTTTTTCTTGTCAAATAATACCTGCTGAAGACTCCTGTGACCGATAATATATTTACTTACAAATTATCTATGTTTGTGTTGAGTTGTCATCTCACTAAACAAATAGGCTTCTAAACATATGCCTTTCAGGTATGCTATGAATCGTATGAGGAATATGTTGGGTTCCGAGGCATAAAACGCAGCGGATTAAACGTAAATATAACGAAAAATTTCGGAACCTTAACGCAGGATCATGTATAAGTTCGGACTGATTTGTGTGAAACAGAATCATACCTTTTCTTGGTCTTGACTTCTACGAACTCAACGGAGATCCTAGCTTTCACGACTTGTGTCTTCTTCTCGAAAACACCTCTATGGTATCCACACGAGCACCTTCAAGAACGTCTCACGATCTTGATTACGGAATGGATGTACTAGCTCCTTTGATGATTTCGAAACTGCCTTACTCTACCTTGCTGTGTAGCTGCTGCCTCTAGGGTTATTTTTTTTCTCAAAACGTTAACCCTTATTAACCCTACATTATCTATTTATAATGGTTGGTTAATAGGCCCATAATAGCAACCCATAACAGCAAAGCCTAACCCATGTAGGTTTAGGATTAAATAATAAAACCGAATTTTATTATTTAATTAATAACTAAGTCATACTTAATTATTAAGGGCTGAATTCAAATTCGAATTATATTATTTCAATTAATTAAGTCTCACTTAATTAATATAATAAAATTCAAATAATCATCAATTAATTTAAATCTATAATTTAAATTAACTATTCCTTGAAGTGCTCTATGTGTGTGACCCTATAGGCTATTATTTAATTAGCAATAATTTTATTCTCTAATAAAATTATAAACAATGAGCGGTATCTAGTAATACATCATTGCTACCCAATTAAATAATAATTAAATCGTGATTCGATAAAACCTTTCGTGATTAATGTTTCCGTGTAATATAATCCCTTTAACCATATATATTATAGATTAAACTCGAGGCATGTATTTAGTCATCCTCTTCAACATTTAATTCGGGTTTACTTGATCCATGAGTAGACTATGAAAACAAATCATTATTTGAGCACGGCCATGCATTTTATAGTCTCACTCAATCAAGAGGCCAATAATATCTCTCCTAATTATAGGAGGGTTAAATCATTTATCTATCATTCATATTTCTCATACGACTCATGATATACCCGATGTCCACTTTTATCATTACCCGGTCAAAGGTAACTTTTAATGTAGTCAAAGTATATTAATCTTCGTATAGAAATATAATGATCTCAAGTCAGAGGATCATTACACCATTATCACTGTGAGTCTTTCTTATGACTTTATTAAACATGAAGAATCTCACTATGGGTCTGTTCAGTACCATGTACTCCTGCATGTACCTATGTGTTGACTTTAGTATCCCCGTACTTATAACCAAAGAGATGTCGTTATCAGTCAAACAACATACTAGTCTATTTATGTATTATTATTGTCCTATAATAATAATACTCGACTAGGGACATTTAAGAATATGATCTATTATATAATCTCAAGTTCAAGTCATGTACTAAACTATACAATGTGTATCATGATTCTAAGGACATTTATTATGCTAACAAATATATCGTAGTATTTAAAGTCATAATAAATACGTTTATTGAATAATCAAATGACATAAAGGTCTATTAAAAGAAACATTGTATTGCCTCTAGGGCACCTACACTAACAGAATATGAATGATAGATATAGGATTTAACCCTCCAATTCTAGGAGTGATATTATTGGCCTCTTGATTGAGTGAGACTATGAAATGCATGTCATGCTCAAATATTGATTTATTTAAATAGTCTATTTATTGATCAAGGAAACCAAGATTGAATGTTGACGAGGATGCCACTATACATGCCTCGAGTTTGATTTATAATATAAGGTTAAATGGATTATATTACATGGAACATTATTCATGAAAGGTTTAATTGAACAACCAATTATTATTGTTACTTGGGTAGCAATGATGTATTACTAGATACCACTCATTGTTTATAATTTTATTATTGAATATTAATCATCCAAAGTTATACATGGATCCTGCGATAGGGTTTCATTTTTCTTATTATTATTTTACGTTATATTCGCTACGTTTTCATGCCCGAAACCCTTCAATCAATCGATTGCTAATCCCTCATCAACTGATATGGATTATCAATCGATTGATGCTGAATCAATTGATAAGCATCCATCGACAAGTAAATCATCAATGGCTAATAAGAAGAACAACTTTAGCACCGCTATCCAGTTTCTTAAAGAAACCAAAAATCAAGTTAATGCTAAGGTTGAGAAGATCAACATATGTAGCTTAACCAAGAAACAATTGAAAGCAAAATTAGAAGAGATAGCACCTGTGGAAATTATCCAACCTAAGTCTGAGAAAAAGAAAAAGAATAGGAATGAAAAAGTGGGCATAAATAAGCACAACAATTATACTCCTGATATGTATGCACCTAGAATGGTGTGTGCTAAATGTGGTTGTGTAAATCATTTGTCTATGCAATGCAAGAAAGAAAAGAATTCTATATCTTTAAATGATTTAAATGCACATGTCATGTCTGCAAATGCCATGTCTTCTAATTTAGTTACACCTAATGTCCATATGCCTTATGCACAAGCTCCATACATGTATAATCCTTTCTTTGTATATGCAAATATGAACATGCATGGAATGCCATGGAACATGCCTAATGAAGATAATTGAAAGGCAGAGTGACTAAACTTGTAACACTATAACTTATGTAACTCAACTAAAAGAAAAGATACTTAACCAGAAGACAATCAAGAACTTGAAGCCACAAAGAAATCAATGCTAAATGAAGACAGTGTAATTGATACAATTCAACATGTTAACTATGATCAAATAAAGAAGAAATCATTGAAAGAAGTTCAAGTCAGAGTTGTTCATGCCTCAGTGATTTGTAACCTAAAGATTCAAGATCATAGCAATCAGTATCAATAAGACTAATTGATTTCAAGTGAACAAGAAGGAAAGTAATATTTGGAAAGCCACATTACTAATCGAATATGGTAATCTATTCAAGAAGCAGAAACACTATCAAGACTAGTCACTTATGAATCAGACCATTGCATCAAGTGTCAGGACATTGATAGCATGTTTATGTCAGTAATAGAGATCCAAGTTCAAGAGCTTGTTGAAGAATATGGAAGACATAAAGAAATCACAAGTTCAAGATGTTGCATTGAAGTTTCAAGTTGAAGCCCAGAATTTCTCTAAGTGCAAAATGTTCTAGATAGCCAAGTAGAACATTCCTATGTAGAAATTCTACTTAGATGTTCGAGATAGCCAAGTAGAACATTCCCATGTAGAAATTCTACTTAGATGTTCGAGATAGCCAAGTAGAACATTCCTATGTAGAAATTCTACTTAGATATTCGAGATGGCCAAGTAGAAATTCTCAAATAGATATTCTACATGGAGGGCAGTTTCAACATGACACATGGCATCATCTAATTGGCAGATTTCCAAGCTTTCAAGATAAGATAAGATTTATGTGGACAACATTGGGCCACGTACATCTTAGTCTTTGAAGTCTACAGGACATAGATTACAAGTAGTATAAATAGAAGTACTTGTGTTTTATTTAGTAGGAGAGCAATATTTTCGAGAAAAACACTTGTAAAAGAGAGAGAGTATATTCACCGAGCTTAGTATCATTTACTACCCTCTTTACTTCTGATGTACTTTGTAATGAATGTTGTAGCAACCTTTTCAAGATATATATATAAAACATATATTCCTTGAATCAGTATGTTCATTTATTACATTGCATTTATTGCTTCTTAAATTTATAAAGTTGTATTCACCCCCCCTCTACAACACATTTGGACCTAACAATTGGTATCAGAGCTTCATGTTTAATATACAAAACATAGATCCTTGTGTTTGGTAGAAGAATTGTGAGTTTTCATCTTCCAGAACTAATTTTCAATTTGTCTCGAAAAGTGGGCCTTAATTTGTTTCTAGTGAAAACTCATCCGAAAAATTATTTAAATACTCCAGGTGTGAT
The DNA here is from genome assembly GCA_028671895.1 of Oenanthe sinensis. Lineage (NCBI taxonomy): Eukaryota > Viridiplantae > Streptophyta > Magnoliopsida > Apiales > Apiaceae > Oenanthe > Oenanthe sinensis. The sequence goes on along the minus strand of CM053804.1, from coordinate 16,720,792 downwards.
TAATTAGCTTGGATGGATCTTAGATAATTTTTGTGAATTAATCTGGGTACTTTGATATTTGGTGTTCTTGAGTGTTCATCATTATTCTTGTTAAAGAAGACAAACCCAGCAACTTTTTGATTTCCTTTTCAAAAAGACAAAAAGGTGTTATTGGCTTTTGATTTGACATATATCTCATAGCAAAAAGTATTACAGAAGATATTCAGTACCTTGCACGTGTGTTAGGTGAGTTGGGTGAGAAAAACCACAAAAGTCAAAAAGTGTGATAAGTGACCTGCAGTAAATTTTATCCAAGGCAAAAGTTCTACATAGAATATTCTACTTGAATATTCTACTTGAATATTCTACTTGAATATTCTACTTGAATATTCTACTTGAATATTCGACTTAAGATATTCTACTTGGACAAAAGTTCGACTTGGAGAATTTCGACTTAGGCAGAAGTTCTACATAGATATTCTACTTAGCCTTGTCCTGGTACTTAGAAATTTTTTTTGGTGATCAAAATTTGAAGTTTGATTTATTTTGAGATAATTTAATTTTCTTTTAATTACTACTCAAGTAATAAGAAAAGTTTATTATCTTTACTTTAAATCCACAATTAGATGGCACCTAAAAACAATTTCAAGATTCCAATGTTCGACCGAGATCATTATGAAGAATGGGTGTTGAGAATGAAACTTTACCTTGAGTCCGTCAATCCTGAATATCTGGAAGTTCTCGATAAAGGTAAATTTGTACCAATAGTTGTTGTTCCTGAGCATATGGAAGGAGATGTGATTGTACCACAACGGTCTGAGCCGAAGAAGGCAGTAGACTTTTCAGATGCTGATAAGGAGCAGATATCTTTCGACACATCCGTTCGACAAACACTGATGGAATCCCTAGATCATGAGATGTTTAACGTAGTTAAAGGACTAACTACAGCAAAGAAGATTTGGGACAAGCTAGAGGTCGTCATGGAAGGTACCTCTGAGGTCAGAAGCAACAAAACACTTATACTCAAGATGGAGTATGACACTTTCAGGATAAGAAAAGGAGAAAGTATAACCGATGTCTATCTAAGATTCAGTCAGTTGGTTTTGGATTTGAATCTGAGAGGTGTAACTCTCCCCGTGGTTGAAGTCAATACGAGATATCTGAGGAACCAGCCAAAAAGTATTGAACATAGAGTCTATGCTGTTAGAGAAACCAGAGATTTGCACACAACAACTCTGGAAGAATACTATGGAATTCTAAAGACCTATGAGCTGGAAACACTTCAAGATCAAGCATGGGATAATGATTCAAGAGGAAAAGAAGCTGCATCAGGGTTAGTTGCTGATGAGGTAGAGTCTAAAAAGGCAATGGTTGCAGAAAAGCCTAGGTCATCACCTGCATCACCTCAAATTGAAAATGATGATGAGTGCACATCAAATAGTGATGACGACTACTTCACCCAAGAAGAGAGCTGGACAATATGGATGACAGTGTCGTGGCATACATGGCAAGGAAGTTCAGCAATATAAGATTCAGAAAGAGTAACCGACCACAGAGTAAATCTTCATCTTACTATCGGGTTACTAGGGGTGGTGGTAGTTCTCAAGGTTACAAAGGCAAAGGCAAGAGTACCAGCTACAAATCTCCTTTGGATTTCAAAATGAAGTTCAAATGTTATAACTGTGGTGAAGCTGGACACTTTGCTACAGATTGCAAGAAGCCTAAACAGACATATCCAAAAGAAACTTATGAAGCCCTCAAAAGCAAGTATGAGGCCCTGGTGAAGGAAAGACATGGAAAAAGAGCTTTAGTTGTCACAGAAGGAAGAGCGTGGGATGATTCAGATGAGGAAGAAGTTACTCATACAGCAAACTTTTCCCTCATGGCTGAAACGTCAGATGAACCAGAGGTACCAGTTCTAACCCTTAAGGAAGAAATGTCTCTAGATGATTATAAGGTGCAGAACGGGGCTCTTAGCGAAGAGATCTATATGCTGTGCAAAAGCCTAAATACTTCTCAAAAAGAACAGAAAACAATTGTTGCCAAATGCAGAATGCTTGAGGCAAAAGTGGAAGAATTAGAGGCCGTTTGCACTATAGATACTTCCCTAAGAGACTCTATTAAAACTTTGGAACACAAGCTCAACCTTAAGGAAGAAATAGAAGCATGTCTAAGGAATAAACTAGTTGAGTTAGAAACTAAATGCGAAGCTTATAAACTAGCAGCTAGTAAAGTGAATGTTGATAGTGGAACATTTAAGAAGATAACTGGAGTAGGTGTAGGACTTGACTATTCTAACTTATCGAAGAAGGATGGAAAAAGACCTATAGATACTAGTTCAAGTAAGATTAAAAATGAAATACCTAGCATTCTTAAATCTACTGTCAAACCTATCTTTAAACACTTCGTTCCTCAAGAAGAAGAAGAGACTGAATTATTAATTAGATATGAGTTAGAAATGGAAGATCGCCAGAGAGAACCACCGATAACTCCTATTAAGCAAGTTAAAATCAAATCCCCTAGAGAAGAATCTAGACCAGGATTAGGAGCTAAGGCCGTTAAGAATCAGGGTAAAAAGGAAAAGGGCATAAAGGAGGTTAAGGCAGAACGTGTAAAGAAAGCATGTTATCACTGTAAATCTACTGAACATCTTTCTTATGCATGTAAATCTAACGTGAATATTCCTGTTTCACATGCCATGCCTGTACCACATACAATGAATAACATGCATCAGAATCATGCACAATGTGGTCAACCTAATTGTATGCCATGCACTTTTAACGTCATGCAAACTTTTGTAAATTTGATGAATGCAACTAGTCAAACATGTCTAAATACTGCTACTAGTTCTAATGTCAAGAAGAAGCATATGAGAGCTAAGACTGCCAGTCCTCCTAAAGTTAGGAGTGACAAGTCTTCTCCTAAGACTGACAAATCTGTCAAGTCTGAAAAAGGGAAAGACAAAGTCGAAAGCTCTAGTAATGTTAAAAAGAGTGCATCTCCTGTTATTATACCTGATAACTATCGATCTTATAGAAAAGCCGGGCCCAATCAAAGTTGGGTTCCGAAGAACGCCTAACCAATCTGTCATTGCAGGGCATTAAGCAGAAAAGAAATAAAGTCTTATGGGTGCTAGATAGTGGAGCATCAAGGCATATGACAGGAAACAAGTCCCTGCTTACAGAGTTGGTTATGAAAGCTGGCCCTTATGTTACCTTTGGAGATGACAGCAAAGGTGTGACGAAGGGATATGGCAAACTGAAGACTGACAATGTCATCATTGAAGATATCTCTTATGTTGAGGGATTGAAGCACAATCTGTTGAGTATCAGTCAGTTCTGTGACAAAGGATATGAAATTGTCTTCAATAAGAAAGGCGTGTCAATCACTCACATTAAGGAAGGTTCATTGGCTTTAAGAGGAGTTCGTAAGGCAGATCTTTTTGTTGCAGACATGGATTCGGCAAATCAGAATGAAGTCACCTGTTTCTACAGCAAAGCTTCAGCTGATGAAAGCTGGTTATGGCACAAAAAGCTATCTCACTTAAACTTCAAAACGATGAATGCTCTCGCGAGGCGAGAATTAGTGAGAGATCTACCGCAGATGGAGTTTGCTCCTAAAGGACTCTGTGAAGCTTGTGAAATGGGAAAGTCAAAGCGAGCATCACATAAAAGTAAAGAAATTTCTAGTATCACTGAGCCTTTACAACTTCTTCATATGGATTTGTTTGGCCCAGTGAATGTCCTATCCTTATCTAGGAAAAGATATGCTTTGGTAATCGTGGATGACTTCTCCAAGTATACATGGGTATTGTTCGCAATGACGAAAGACGAAGTACCTTTCCTAATCATTAATCACATCACTCAAATTGAGAATGTTTCAACACTTACTGTAAAGACGATTAGAACAGACAACGGTACTGAATTTAAGAATGCAGTGCTGAATGACTTCTGTGTATCTAAGGGAATACGTCGTCAGTACTCAGCCCCGAGAACTCCACAGCAAAATGGAGTAGTTGAAAGGAAGAACAGAACTTTGGTTGAAGCAGCAAGAACATTGTTGTATGATTCAAAACTTCCTCTTTACTTTTGGGCCGAAGCAGTGAGTACAGTGTGTTACACTCAGAATAGAACCCTGATCATAAAAGATAAAGAAAAGACACCATGTGAACTAATGAATAACAGAAGACCTACAATCAAATACTTTCATGTCTTTGGAGCTAAATGCTATGTGCTTATAGATAATGAAAATCTAGGAAAATTTGCAGCAAAAGCTCGAGAAGGAATCTTTGTTGGTTATTCTACAGATGTGGTGGCAGCTTATCGGGTATTCTTAGTGAATGATCGAAAAGTGACTGAAAGCTACAACGTCAGATTCGACGATACCAAACTCCCATCAATATCTAAAGATTCTAGTGAACCAGAGTCCCTTAAATTTCAGAATCTGGACTTAGATGAACTTGAAGATGAACCTGAGTTGGTTATCATTTCAAATGTTTCAAGTGTTCGTGAAGAAACATCTGAGCTTAATGAACAATCGAATCCTACAAGATCAGAAGAAACTTCTTCCGCACGATCCTGCAACAACTCAGGGGGAGTAAATAGCAGCTCAAGGACAAGCGTTCAAGGCTCAAGACGAGATGACACTAGTTCTGTAGGAGCTGGCACTAACTCAGGGGGAGTTAGTGGAAATACAACAAGTAGTCAACACAACAACTCAGAAAGTCAAGCTGAATCATCAAGACAATTTCCAAGAGAACGAGTATGGAGTAGAGACCATCCGTTTGAATTAATAATTGGTGATCCAGATGCTGGTGTGACTACTAGAAGAACTGCAAGAGCTGACATGGATAATATTTGCTTATATTCTGGGTTCTTATCCAAGCTTGAACCTAAAGAAATAGAAGAAGCTCTTGGTGATGCTGATTGGGTAATTGCAATGCAAGAAGAGCTCAATCAGTTTGAAAGGCAGAAAGTTTGGAAGCTGGTACCCCGACCGAAGAACAAATCAGTAATTGGAACTAAGTGGGTATTCAGAAATAAACTGGATGAAGACGGACTTGTAACGCGAAACAAGGCTCGTTTAGTAGCGAAGGGTTATTCTCAAAAAGAAGGTATTGATTATGATGAGACCTATGCTCCAGTTGCAAGACTTGAGGCAGTCAGGATGTTCTTGGCCTTTGCAGCACACAAGAACTTCAAGGTTTTTCAGATGGATGTGAAAAGTGCCTTCCTGAATGGAGAGCTAGAAGAAGAAGTATATCTGGAACAGCCACCTGGCTTTGTTGATCCAGAACTTGTAGATTTTGTGTATCTTCTCTTCAAAGCTGTCTATGGCCTCAAACAATCCCCAAGACGATGGTATGAAACCCTATCCTTGTTCTTAATTGCAAGTGGTTTTACTAGGGGAGTAATTGATAAAACATTGTTCTATAAAAATGTAAAAAGTGATTTAATACTTGTTCAAGTCTATGTGGACGATATTATTTTTGGGTCATCTAATGAGCGCTTGTGCGAGAAATTTGCCAAGTTAATGCAGGATAAGTATGAGATGAGCATGATGGGAGAGCTGTCCTTCTTCCTTGGATTACAGATCAGTCAAAGAAAAGATGGAATCCTTATCTGTCAGTCCAAGTACATCAAAGATTTACTCAAGAAGTATAATCTAGAAGATGCATCAACAGCTAAGACTCCCATGGCAACAGCCACGAAGCTTGATGAAGACAAATCAGGTAAACCAGTTGACATCACAAGCTATCGAGGTATGATTGGCTCACTCCTCTATTTAACTGCAAGTAGACCCGATATTATGTTCGCAACTTGTTTGTGTGCAAGGTTCCAAGTGGATCCTAGAGAATCACATCTCATAGCCGTCAAACGAATCTTTAGGTATCTCAAGGGAACATCAAATCTAGGGATTTGGTACCCAAGAGATACAGGTTTTAATCTAATTGGCTATTCGGATTCAGACTATGCAGGTTGCAGGATTGATAGAAAAAGCACATCTGGTGCATGTCAATTTCTTGGCAGAAGATTGGTGTCCTGGCAAAGCAAAAAGCAACACACAGTATCTACTTCTACTGCTGAAGCTGAGTATATTGCTGCTGGAAGCTGTGTAGCTCAAATACTGTGGATGAGGAACCAATTGAAAGATTATGGCATGGAGCACAAAAAGATTCCAATCATGTGTGACAACACAAGTGCCATTGCCATGACCAACAATCCTGTAGACCACTCAAGAACCAAGCATATAGATATCAGGTATCATTTCATTAGAGAACATGTCGAGGAGGGGACTGTGGAGCTACATTTTGTGCCCACAATGCAACAAATTGCAGATATATTCACTAAACCTCTTGATGAAGTAACATTCAATAGGTTGGTTGGTGAATTGGGAATGCTTAACACAAGTTAGTGATTTCTGCTATCTGCAAAATTTCAGTTTTTAATCATGAACATATGTTTTTAGTCTTGTCATTTGCCTATTTTATTGATACAAAGTTGAAAACATATGTAAATAATCTCTACAATTGCTCAAAATATCACTTCTGCATGCTAATTAATCATTATGGACTTAGACTTTAAAATGATTAAGTAATGAGTATTTTAGGGTGCATGTTGTGTTATTTTACATAAATTCATTGTGTTTTATGTGTAATTATTAGTTAAATCTTTGAATTTATGCTGGTATGATTGCATGATCATAGGGAGAGTTAAATTCATATTATTCTAAATTTTTTATGATTTTTAGATGAATTTACCTGTGTTTTTCATGTAATGTTGTTTAATTTAAGAGGCCTTAGAATTGTCAAGGAATGTTTTTATTATTTGCTTTGATAAAAATCCTTGAATTGATGTTTATCTTAATTTGGCAAAATTTTAATTGTTGTTTTTATTGCAAAAATTGCCAAATTATTATGACTATCTTCAAAATTAAAAATTTTGAAAATTCTTAGTCTGGGAAGAATATTCGAAATTTTTTTTTTCAAGTCTGGGAAATTGTTCGAGTTAATCTCTATCTCGAACATTATCTCGAATATTCGACTTGATGTTCGACTTGAGTCCCATCTCGAACATTATCTCGAATATTCGACTTGATGTTCGACTTGAGTCCCATCTCGAACATTATCTCGAATATTCGACTTGATGTTTGACTTGAGTCCCATCTCGAACATTATCTCGAATATTCGACTTGATGTTCGACTTGAGTCCCATCTCGAACATTATCTCGAATATTCGACTTGATGTTCGACTTGAGTCCCATCTCGAACATTATCTCGAATATTCGACTTGATGTTCGAGATAGTATTCCCAGGTTTGTACTTGAAATTTTACTCATTTTCTTTGGAATTTTGTCTTAATATTCGAGATAGGATTCCCTGGTGGGTTTATTCAGCTGTATTAATTGATCAAGTGATAATTTGTTCGAGTTAGTGTCCTCTCGAACTTTATCTCGAATATTCGACTTGATGTTCGAGATAGCTCCTATCTCTAAACTCATCTCGAATTTCGACTTAGATGTTCGAGATAGTGTTCGACTTGATGTTCCCCTGTATGTACTTAACGTTTTTTTTCCTTTTTCACAGGGATATTCTCGTCTTTGCACATATATGCCTATATATACAACATTAACCCGTCTTTCTTTTCACTTTTACCTAATTGTTTTAACCCTAAATTTTTACAGCCCCCACCCTCCCTCCCTGCGATTTCAAACAGTCATTGCTCTGTTCATTCGAGTTGTGTTAAAACTCTTACATATCTCGAACTGCTGCCCGTTTTATATTTACTATTCTCTGTTTGCCCTGTTATTGTGTATTTGGACCCGTCTGTTCATCTGTTCAGTTTGTCATATACACACATATACACACAACTATCACGGTTATTTACAAACACAGTTTAGTTTTTATATCACTGCTTTGGGGTTGCATTATTTACTGGACTGGATTTTGGTTGTTTTGATTTTGATTATAATTAATTCCGTAGTTTAGTTCAAATCGGCTGTTCATCTTCTCGATTCTCTAAAAGGAATTAATTAGATTAAATTTTTTTCCTTACGTATTTACGTTACTTGTTTCTTTTCAAAATATCACATTAACTCAAGGAAAATTATTTTACAAATGGCTCACCAATTTATTCTTGCGAAAAATAATTTTTATAACATTAGTACGGAAATTGGTGATCATCTCCCGCGCTTCAAGTTTTGGATACGATTTCTTAATTTGTACTCCAAGGCTAGTGTTGCTTTTACTGCTAAACCAACACTAGTCCATGATGCTTTACAGCAATTATGGACTAGTGCGGTTACTTTTGGGAGCAAAAATACCCCCTATGGTTTCAGGTTTACCTTGGCGGGTCAGGAATATGAAGTAACGGAGGAAGTGTTCAACAGCGTTCTGGGATTTCCAGTTAAAGATGTTTATGACCCTGAACCTTCAACGACAGATCGTCTCAAATTCTTTGAGGAGATTGGATGTTATCCTCCTTCTGGATGGATCTTAGCTGGCGCCATCCAGAAACAATACTTCCAGGTGGAATGGAATTACTTCTTCGAGGCCATCACGAGATGTTTTCGGCCGCGCGAAAAAGATTATCATCAGATTCCAATTCCCATACAGATCTTTGCAGTTTCCCTAGCCCGTGAACTGGACATTAATTATGGAAGAATCGTTCTTTCCGAAATAGTGGCTACAATGGGATCATCTGAAAACAGAAACCTTGCAACTACTAATGTTGTATGCTGGTATCCTCGTTTCTTACAAATGCTCATTAATTATTTAGTACCAACTAATGCTTTAGCTGTAAGACAGGCATTTGCATCGAGTAAAACATCTGCATCACTTGGCATGGGCACCAAGTCTCTCACAACAATTGCGAACCAGGATAAACATCACACTAAAGCACTGATTATTCCTGCTAATATTCAAGTGTGGCTTCAGTATGATGCAGGTATTACTACTATGGCGGGAACCTCGCACGTATCTTCACATGCTCAGAATCCATCTGCACATGCTGACGCATTTCAAGGGATTCCTGAAGAGCCTCAAAGTGATGAAGATGATGATGGCCACTCTCACGGTCAAAGGGAAAGACAAACTACTCCTCATGCTGATCCTGATCCCTTTGCTGACCAAGGTAATGAAGGAGGTAATTTCTATGAATAAGAGCAACTCTCTGTTCACACTACTGCTACTTCTTCATCTAAATCTGATTCCATTGCCCAAGATTCTGCTAGCCCGCAGGATCTATCCCAGGGTGCGAGCTATATTTCTGACTCTGAGTCTGAAACTCTTGATTCTCCTATTTCACCCTTGCTGACGGGAGTTAAAAGGCTGGCATCTGTAGATTTAGGTGAGAGCTCGGAGAGTGACCCCGAAGTGCAGCCAGTTATTCGGAAGAAAGCCAAATTTTCACATGCTGCAACTTCTTCAGCCCAGTCCAAACCTAGAATGTCATTCACACCCACTCCACCTCACGAGAGTGGTTCTACCTTTGCACATTCTACACCTAAGAATCTTGGTGAGGATCTGGAGCCTTCTGAAGAGCCTGTTGCTTCAGACAGGCCTGAAGCTTTCATTGCTTCTGAAGTACCTTCACCGGTACATACTGATGCTGCAGAGAGGATCGGTTCTGATGTTGTACTAGAACAATCTGCAGCCTCTCAACCTGAGATTCCACCTCAGGATATGACAGAAACAGATCCCATAACTGCTACTCACTTTACTTATCCAGTTTCTGCAGGTACTGCTTTCACTTTCAGGAATATTATTGAAGACATACACGAGCGTGAGACAGGGAATGTGTGTGAGCGTTTAGGGAGTGAGGGACCTTCATTTTCAAGGCCCGAAACCGAGCGACAAACAGTAACAGAACGATTTTTAGAGCGAGGACACCCAAGCCAAACACCGTCCCTTAATCTTGAAAATCTTCACACTCGTATGACAACAATGGAAACTGAAATAAAGCAGTTTGGACAGTCAATGGGGCAGTTAGGGATCCATGTTGGTGACAACAAGCGCGCTCTAGATGACTACGCAGCACGAATGGCAAGTCAAGCAACAGCATTCGATGTTTTGACAAACAAGGTAAATGACTTGGGCCATGCTGGTGGTGTCTTGGGCAGCACTCTTTATGATAGGATGGGAGCAGTGGAAAGCATAATGCATACAATGGCAACGGAGATAAGCAGAATGTTGTATGCAGTTAGGAGCTTTGTTCCCCCAGAGTGCTTTGACGATCAAACTACTCAGGCTCCCCCTGATACTGATGATGCTGGTGGTGCTGGTGGTGCTGGCGGTGCCAGTGGAGCTAGACCCTCGGGTTCTGGTTTTGGTGGTTCCTATGCTACTGGTGGATCTGGAGAGAAGGGTGATGGTCAGGATAACTCACCTAAGGGGGAGAGTGGAAAAGAGACGAGACAGCAGTCGCTAATTATTGAAGAAATTGAAGAACAGACTGATCTTGTCAAAGAAAATGAGCCAGTAATTGATGAGGAGGCTCAAAGAAAGAGGAAGGGTAAGGCAGTGGTGGCTGAACAAGAAGAGCCATTCATTGACTTGAGTCGTCATCAGGAAAAGGCACATGCAGTACTTGATTCAGATTCTGATATGGAGGATGTTCCGTTAGCACATGCTATTAGAAGATCTTTGAAGGAACAAGGTGGAGGTGCTGGAATGTCTTCCGGACAGCCTGAAGAATTACCTGTTGATAAGGAAACTCTAGAAGCCCAACAGCTGGCCTTGGAACAAGCTCAATTCTATAAAATGAAGATGATGCAGGATGAGGCTGTTTTTCTTGAAAAGAAAGCGGAGCTTAAGGAGAAACAGTATGATCATGAGCTTGCAAGGTTAGCTGATCCTCAAGTGGATCTGGACAAGAAAAGGATAGGACAGAAATGGGATGATGCAAGGAAGATTCTATCGGGAGTTTGTACAAAAGGAACTCATAACAAAGAGGCGGAAGACTTGTTCTACAACTTGAACTTGCAGAATCCACTGATTGTTGACTACATAAATGTTTTGAAAAGGTTGATCTCAAAAGTCAGAGTTGGATATAATGCAATGGTTAAGGAATGGCAGGTCATCTTGTCTTTAGTCGAAGGAGTCCCGACATCTTTCTTGTATGTGGATGATCAATTCATCTCGAGAAGATCTGCGTCAGAGTTGTTCTTGCTAGCAACAAAAATTCAATATTCTCAAGCTGAGGAGCTTAGCATTCTGTATAGAGATCAGTTAATGCAGCTAGCAGAGGACAAGGGACCAGAATTCTCAGCAAATCCTGATGTTGTCCGGATGGTAGTTGATGGAAAGATGAAGAGGGTTAGTTTAGAAGAAAATGATCTAATGGCTCTACCGGTAGAATCCCTAAAAGCTGTCTGTAGGCAAATGATGAGTAAGGGATTCACTTCTGACATCAAGGAGAAGTCAGTGGAGTTCATTGAGAGGGTCATATTCAAGATGAGCAATGAAATCTGGAAGTGTGACATTATTGCTCCAAACCCTCTAGACAATGTAAAGATTGAGCCGGAGCTAATTGAAAGAAAGTGGAATATTCTACAAGCTGTTAAGAATGTAGATGAAGCTCTGACTCTTCCTTCTGGATCTCTGGAACAAGGAGAAATAAGGGAGGCAGTTGGTGTTCCAGGGAGAGATAGTGTATACTGGATACACTCATATGATGATGACACAGCTGATGCTTTAGCATTCATAGACGCAGACCAAAATCAAACATTGTTGCATATGAGTAGGAAATGGCTGCTGCAGACTCAAGATGCTGCTTTTCTGGAAAAAGTTATAGAAGTATTCAAATGGGGCGAAGTGGAGAATGAGAATGTAGATGAGAAGCAGAGACTCCTGAAGTACTTATCTGAAGTAGTAGTGGAAAAGAAGAGAATGGAGCGAGATGCGGCTAGTGTCCACAATACTAACCGTGTTAAGGGCTACCCTAAAATGATCTACTGTCAGTTTAAGGCTGATAAGTCTCATTGGAAGTCACAGCTCATAATGAAAAATTTTGAGGATATTCCAAAGATCAGAACTACTCAGGAGGTGGACAAACTCAGAAGGCTTTTTAGGCATCCTTATCCAGAGCCCAGGAATCCTTTAGAAATGGAAGCGGTAAGTCTGTTGAATGCAAGGTGGAAGCAGCTTCATGATCCAGTTTACAAGAAAGAACAACAACAGAAGGAAAGGCGCAAAAGGTTGAAGGAAGAGAAGCGCCAAGCTGAAGAAGTTAGGAAGAAGAGACGGAATTAGAATTAACGGTCAGAGTGGTGTGAACTTGAAGTTGGAAAAACTTCATATCTTTTTGGTTGCTTTAACTCACTTGAGGAAAATTCACCTGATCACGGTATGCGAGATAGGCTAACGTACCATACTGTAACCGTGAATCAGAGTGGATCCAGTAAGGTGATATAAGTTTGACTGAAAGGTTTGAAATAATCCAGGTGATAGGAATCACTCAAATGATCTTTAATTCGAAGTTCGAATTTTCTGTCTAGCTTAAGTCTTATTTATTCTAGGTCTTTGAATTGTTTTCAAGTTTATTTCAGTTGTAATTCAAACAAGATAGTAATGTTATTTATCTTTTTCTCGTCTCATTGTTTAGTTGAGTTATCCCTTTGTTAATTTGAATGTCATTGTTAGACTATCAAATAGGGGGAGATTGAAAGGCAGAGTGTCTAAACTTGTAACACTATAACTTATGTAACTCAACTAAAAGAAAAGATACTTAACCAGAAGACAATCAAGAACTTGAAGCCACAAAGAAATCAATGCTAAATGAAGATAGTGTAATTGATACAATTCAACATGTTAACTATGATCAAATAAAAAAGAAATCATTGAAAGAAGTTCAAGTCAGAGTTGTTCATGCCTCAGTGATTTGTAACCTAAAGATTCAAGATCATAGCAATCAGTATCAATAAGACTAATTGATTTCAAGTGAACAAGAAGGAAAGCAATATTTGGAAAGCCACATTACTAATCGAATATGGTAATCTATTCAAGAAGCAGAAACACTATCAAGACTAGTCACTTATGAATCAGACCATTGCATCAAGTGTCAGGACATTGATAGCATGTTTATGTCAGTAATAGAGATCCAAGTTCAAGAGCTTGTTGAAGAATATGGAAGACATAAAGAAATCACAAGTTAAAGATGTTGCATTGAAGTTTCAAGTTGAAACCCAGAATTTCTCTAAGTGCAAAATGTTCTAGATAGCCAAGTAGAACATTCCTATGTAGAAATTCTACTTAGATGTTCGAGATAGCCAAGTAGAACATTCCTATGTAGAAATTCTACTTAGATGTTCGAGATAGCCAAGTAGAACATTCCTATGTAGAAATTCTACTTAGATATTCGAGATGGCCAAGTAAAAATTCTCAAATAGATATTCTACATGGAGGGCAGTTTCAACATGACACATGGCATCATCTAATTGGCAGATTTCCAAGCTTTCAAGATAAGATAAGATTTATGTGGACAACATTGGGCCACGTACATCTTAGTCTTTGAAGTCTACAGGACATAGATTATAAGTAGTATAAATAGAAGTACTTGTGTTTTATTTAGTAGGAGAGCAATATTTTCGAGAAAAACACTTGTAAAAGAGAGAGAGTATATTCACCGAGCTTAGTATCATTTACTACCCTCTTTACTTCTGATGTACTTTGTAATGAATGTTGTAGCAACCTTTTCAAGATATATATATATAAAACATATATTCCTTGAATCAGTATGTTCATTTATTACATTGCATTTATTGCTTCTTAAATTTGTAAAGTTGTATTCACCCCCCCTCTACAACACATTTGGACCTAACAATAATGAAATGCATGGAAATTCTGCCATGAGTTCCAAGGTGTCTAAGCCCCAAAAGCAAACTCCCAAAGTTAAAGTGGATTTAAATTCACCAAAACAAAAGGAACTAAAGTTGGTAACCAAGGATCAGGCAGCAACTAAGAAAAGAGGACCCAAGGCAACTTGGGTACCAAAAGTAACTTGATTGTTTTGAATGTGTGCAGAGAAACAGGAAGAGAAATCTCTGGTATCTGGATAGTGGATGTTCTAGGCACATGACTTGAGATTTGTCCCTGCTCATAAAGTTTGTGGAAAAGGCTGATCCAGGAGTTACTTTTGGAGATAACAACAAAGGTTTTACTCTAGGATATGGCTAAATTGCAAAAGAAAATGTTATCATTGAACCTGTAGCACTGGTTGATGGATTGAAGCACAATTTGCTCAGTATTAGTCAATTGTGTGATAATGGAAATGGTGTGTGGTTTTCAACTGGATCATGCATCATAGCCAACAAAAAATTTGGAGAAATTCTCTTAACTGGTGAAAGAAAAGGAAATGTCTATGTGGCTGATTTAAACTCTGTAAAGGCAAATTCAATGACATGCCTACTTAGCAAAGCCAATACAGATGTAAGTTGGATTTGGCATAAGAAACTAGCCCATTTGAATTTCAAAGCCATAAAACAATTGGTTAGAAAAAATCTAGTTAAAGGCATTCCACAGATGGAATTCGCCAAGGATGGGCTTTGTGATGCCTGTCAAAAGGGAAAATAAAGGAAAGCATCATTCAAGTCAAAGTCTGAATCATCAATTGACAAGTCTTTGGAATTAATGCACATGGACTTATTTGGTCCAAGCAGCATCATGTCAATTGCCAAAAAGAATTATGGATGACTTCACAAGATATACATGGGTATATTTCTTACACTCTAAGGATGAGGCAAGCAAATTCATTATCAATCATGTGAAGAATGTTGACAATGACACTGAATGGAAGGTCAAGAAAATTAGAAGTGATAATGGTACTAAATTCAAGAATGCAATAATGAAAGAATTCTGTGAAGAAAAAGGCATCACTCATCATTTCTCTGCACCAAGGACTCCACAGCAAAATGGAGTAGTTGAAAGGGAAAATAGGACCTTGATTGAAGCTGCTAGAACTATGTTAGAAGAAGCAAAACTTTCTACATATTTCTGGGCAGAAGCAATTAATACTGATTATTACATTCAAAATATTTCTATGGTCAATCAACTTCAACGCAAAACACCATATCAGTTGATGAAGAAAGATAAGAAGCCAACAGTTAATTTCCTTCATGTCTTTGGCTGCAAATGCTTTGTACAGAGGAATCAAGGTGAAAATCTAGGAAAATTTGAAGCCAAGGCTGATGAAGCTATATTTGTTGGATAGGGAATAACAACTAAAGCTTACAGAGTCTACAATCTTAGATTACACATTGTTATGGAATCTATGCATGTACTCTTTGATGACAAGAAGATTCAAGGGTTGTTTGATGAAGGATTTCATGAACTATTGCATTTTGAAAATGAATCTGCAAGCAAATGTGAAGATAATGATGATGATGTAGACATTTCAAGAAATCAAGTACCTAGAATCTCACCATCAATTGATGTCAATGCATCAACAGATAACTTAGCATTTGAGAATCATCAATCGACTAATAATACATCAATTGATAATCATTCGATGGATAACAGCTCTACACAATAGTCTTCAAGAAGAGTGTCCATATCAGGAGGAGGGTTCTCAAATGATCAATCACATCACAATGATCATAACAATTCCAATGATCATGAAGCATCATCATCAAGGATAAATTTACCATCACAAAGGAAATTGATAAAAAGTTATCACTTTGAATTGATTATTGGAGATGCAAATGATGGTGTCAAAACTAGAAGTGTAACTCAAAATGAATATTTGTATAGTACCTTCTTGTCGCAGGAAGAACCAAAAAGGATTGAAGAAGCCTTGAATGATTCTGATTGGATAATTGCTATGCAAGAAGAGTTGAATTAATTTAAAAGAAACAAGGTATGGAAGATGGTGCCTAAACCAAAGAACAAGTCTGTTATTGGTACAAAATGGGTGTTCTGAAACAAAATGGATGAATCTGGTACAGTGACAAGGAATAAAGAAAGATTAGTGGCAAAGGGCTACTCACAGGAAGAAGGCATAGATTTTGATAAAAAATTTGCACCTGTTGCAAGGTTGGAAGCAATCAGAATCTTTCTAGCATATGTTGTTCATGCTAATTTCAAGGTGTATCAGATGGATGTGAAAAGTGCTTTTTTCAATGGAGAACTAGAAGAAGAAGTATATGTAGAACAACCTCTTAGTTTTATTAATCATGTTCATCCTAGATTTGTATACTATCTTCTCAAGGTACTTTATGGATTGAAACAAGCACCTAGAGCCTGGTATGACACATTATATAAATTCTTGATTGAGAATCACTTTATAAGAGGTACTGTTGATAAAACTCTCTTTCATAGAAATGTTAGTGGCTCTATGATTCTTGTTCAAATCTATGTAGATGACATTATTTTTGGCTAAACTAATGAGAAACTTTGTCAAAAGTTTGCTAAGTTGATGCAGAGTAAATATGAAATGAGCATGATAGGAGAAATTACCTATTTTTTGGTTTGCAAGTCAAACAAGTCAAAGATGGTATTTTCATAAATCAAACCAAATATATTTCTGATTTATTAAAGATATTTGATTTAAAAGAATTTCTTCTGCAAAAAATCCCATGGCCACTGCAACTAAACTTGAATTGAATACTAAGGAAGCTAAAGTCGACATTTCAAGTTATAGAGGCATGGTTGGCTCATTACTTTATTTAACTGCAAGTAGGACAGACATAATGTTTGGTACATGTCTTTGTGCTAGGTTTCAGTATGATCCTAGAGAATCTCATTTGATTGCAATAAAAAGAATATATAGATATCTCAAAGGAACTCCAAATCTTGAAATTTGGTACCCTAGAGATTCTAGATTTGATCTAATTGGTTATTCAGATGCAGATTATGCAGGTTGCAGAATTGACAGAAAAAGTACTATAGGCACCTGTCAATTTCTAGGAAATAAGCTTGCATCATGGTTTAGCAAGAAACAAAATTCATTGTCTACATCCACTGCAGATGATGAATATATTGCAACTGAAAGTTGCTATGCACAAATATTATAGATGAGGAATCAACTATTTAACTATGGGTTCAACATGAACAAAATTCCTATTTTCTGTGACACCACAAGTGCCATTGCAATAACAGAAAATCTTGTGCAACATTCCAGAACCAAGCACATTGACATAAGGTATCACTTCATTAGAGAACATGTAATGAATGGTAAAGTTGAATTACATTTTGTCCTTAGCGAAAGACAACTTGCAGACATTTTTATCAAACCATTAGATGAATCTACTTTCAATAGATTGGTCTGTGATTTAGGTATGCTTAACTATGTTTAATCTATTAAATGTCTGGCAAGTTATGTATTTATATTAATTGTAGCCATTGACTATGTTAATCTATTGATTCTTCCATAATCAATTGATAAACATTTTATTTATCGATAGATATTTGCAGCTATCGACAGATAAATATATCAATTGATGATATATTTATTTATCGATAGATATTTGCATCTATCGAAAGATAAATATATCAATTTATGATATATTTATTTATCGATGGATATTTGCAGCTATCACCAGATAAATGTATCAATTGATGATATATTTATTTATCGATGGATATTTGCAGCTATCGACAGATAAATATATCAATTAATGATGTATTTATTTATTTATGGATAAGAGTACCTGTCGATGGATAAATTAATTATCAATTGATGACCTGGAATTTAAAAGGGGTCCATGTCATCAATCGACCTATACAAAATCTAGCCGTTGATTACTTATTCTATCAATTGATTAATACATATATTCCTGTACGTATAACAGTCGATTGCCAAAAATGGTAATTTTTACTTTTCATTTTTCTTCCAACGGTCGATTAAGTTCTATTTTGAGTAAGAAATTGATTGGGAACTCAGTAAATATAAATAGTGATATTAAAACATCTTTTAATTCTTACTTGCAATTTTACTAATGATTTCTCTAGCTCTTTCTCTTCTCAATCTTCGAACTCATTCTTTATATATCTCTTGCTAAGAACCCTAATCTACTTACTGTTTTATTATTGTTTTTGCTTCAACACTAAAAAGTTTGCCAGTCAATTCATATCTATATCTTTAAACACCATTATGGCATCGTCAAAGAAAGTCTCACAATCAGGATTCTACTATGAGCTCAACAACTTCATTGCTTGCACTATAGTGGAGGAAGCCCCAACATAATTTCATCCTCTAATAGAATTCCTAAGGAGTTCAAGGATCTCAAAGACCCTCACGGAAGCACAAAAAATAGTGTGCAATCTAGTTGAAGAATTCTGGACAACTGCAAAGGTAGTAGATGATTTTTCTTCAATCTCCTTTGATTGTAAAGGACAAAGGTATATTCTAACCACTGTGGTCTTGGGTGAGTGTTTAAACATTCCTGTTAATAATACAGAAAATGCACCCATTGACACAGAAATAAGATGCATGCTTAGGGAAATCAATTACACTGCTCATGATGCTAGTTTAAGTAGTATTGTTAGAAAGAATCTAAGAAAAGAATGGTCATATTTTTTTGATGCTATAATAAAGTATTTTTCTGGTAAAGTTAGTAATTTTGATGCAATAACACCAAGTATGCAACAAGTAGGTTGTAGCATTTTATATGATAGATATAACAATTTAGGAAGCCTATTACTCAATGAAATATCTGTTAAATTAGGAAACAAGATTAATAGATCTAATCATATTTATTATGCTAGATTTATTATGATTATTATTAACCATTTTGTCAAGGATATTGAGATTGACAGGAGTACAGAAACCTTGAATTGCTGGGTTCAAAATAAAAGGGTCTTCAAAGACTTGGTAAGAATCAATCTTCACAGTAATGTGAAATTGATTTATCCACCTTTTGTTCAGGTATTTATCTCTACCATAACTTCTTCCAATCCCTAATCTTATTTGCCTTATGTGGCTATGGAAGGTGTTAGCAATGACCCCAACCCTCCTACCCAAGCCACACATCCAATTTCTAAACCCAAATCTATCAAGCCAACCTCAACAGGTTCCCAAAAACCTGGTTTTGTAAAATCAAAGAAAAGAAAAGCACTTGTCATGGTAGATAGATTAGAGGAGGATGTAGGTGGTGTGGGAACCGGGGAACATCAAAGAACCTAGAAGAATAAGGAGAGTGGGGGTGTGCAACCTAAGCCAAGCCACTCCATAGTCTCTCAAAAGACTGTGGATGTTAATATAGACAATACCATATCTCTATTGGTATCCTCTCAAAAGGATGAAAATATTGAAAATAACCCATAACCAGGGGCACAAAACCAAGATGGGGACACACCAATCAAATCACTAAAAATATATGAAAGGAGAAGAATCACGTTTGCACATGGGGAAGTACACATTGCAAAATCACAGGAAACTGTGATGAAGCCTTCTCAAAGTCAGTTTGATGCATATCATGTAAATGATGAAATGCAGTCCCATTCTCTCTCAATTCCAATCCCTTCTATTCTTCTTTTCCCAACTCATCAAATTTCTTTTAAAAATGTTCTGATAGATAATAAAATATTTTGAAATTCTCCTTCTTTATTAATCAAGGAGAAACCAACACTCTCTCTTTAATTTTCTTCTAAGAAAATTCAGGATTCCCTCTCACATGTTATTTCAAATATAACTTCTCAAATCACAACCTCAAATGTTTTTACGCCATCAATTGATTCATTAATTGATATTCAACCATCGACTGATAAGTCATCGATCGATACTTAAGATCAATCGATGTGTATGCATTAATCGATGGATATCCCAAACACTTCGACTGATAATTTATATACATCAATTGATGCTCAATCAATTGATGTTGCACAAACACTCTTAGGAATGAGTGAGTTGAGTGAGAGGCAGGATTATCACCTGGCAAAAGGAGAGGAAGTGAGTATGGACATTTCTATTTCTTCGAGGAATGAGAGTGAAATACATGAGGGCCCCACCTTAGAAGGTGCACATGATATGAGTGAGGAAGAGGTGAGATTCCAGGATGAGATCCTGATGCAAAATAGAGAGATGAGTGAGAGAGATAAAATAATTCTGTTATTTTCATATGAGTTGGAAAATGAAATAATGTTAGAGGAGGAAGGAGTTAAGGGGAGTATCTAATGCAGAAGCAAGTGGGAGTGGAGTTAATAAGGAAACTGATGATGTAGATGTTGATGCTCGTGACTTGGATCCATAAAATTTTGTTCACCCTGATCCACAATATCAAGGGTTGGCTGATTCAAGTAATAGGGATGCAGAACAATTGTTGGGAATTGAGCATATAGAACAAAGGACCATGAATCTGAAGGAGAGCATTGCCAATACAACAAATACATGTTATATGGCACCTGAAGAGTTAGAAGATGATTCTGATGAAGAGCCATGGATGAGCACTATTGATTATTCCTTAGAAGCTGCTGAAACTGAGATTCTTTCTCAATATATGAGGGCAATGGTGGAAGGAGAAATTGCATATCCTAATCAAAGAAGAATTTCTCACTATATGAGGGAATCATTAAAAATTCAGAAGATCACAGTGCATGAGTAAAGAGAGAATTTGAGATTATCAAGGATTATATCAGTTCTAACAAGGATTCATTGAAGAGAAGGTTGGATGAGAAGCTACCTATTAATACTATGGGTCAAAGCAAGGACAAGTTGTTCAAGGAATCTAAGAACTTTGCAGACATGGAAATAAGAGTGGAGTCTCTAGAAAAGAAGATAGATGACATCATTAAAGGCTAGAGTCTATATGCTTCCATTCTTCAAAAGTTTCTTGACAAAATGCCACCACCTCCTCCAATTGATGACAACAAAAAGGGGGAGAATGCTAAAAAGAAGGATGGTGATAGTGATGGCAAAGGAAGTGGTGATGTTGGTGGTTCTGGTATGGATAAATCAAGTGGCATTGGTGGTTCTGCAATAAAAAAGACTACTAACAATGGAAGCAGCAGGGATAAACAATCTTCAAAGACATCTAAGTCATCTAAGTCACCCAAAGATGACTTAAAAAAGAAAAAGAAATAATTCAAGAAGTTTGAAGATGAACTAGAAGCTAGAAGAATTTCTAGAGAAAGATAAACTCAATCAATGATTGGGAGGGAAAGGAAAAGAATTGAAGATCTAAGGAAGAGCACTGAGTTGGTGATAGAGGAAGCAGAAAGAGGGAACTTGGATGAGTTCATTGCTCAGACAAAAAGAGTAAATAAAAATTCAAAGAAGGCTGCCAAAGAAAGCAATTCAAATGCAGAAAACTTTCTATCAATTGATCTTGAAGCCGTTGAAGAGAAGAAAAAGGGTAAAGCCATAATGATTGAAGAAGAAAAGAAAAGGAAGGAGCCAGTTGGCCAGAAGCTTCTTCAAAGAGCCATTTTCTCAGGATTTTCAGATACTACAAGAAGATAAAAGGAGAATGAAGAAATTGCAAGGAAAATGGAAATGGAATGGAATATATGGAAGATTAATTAGTAAAACAACAACTAAGGAAAAAGAGAAAAATAGCCATGGCTAAGAAAAAGACAAGTTCTACTCAAGAAAATGTGGTTCAGGAAAACCATCAGGTTGGTTAGGTCCTAAATCATCAAAGAAGGGGGGGTTGAATATGACGTTGGTAGATTTTTATTTAATTGCGGATTAAGTGTTTGTGTTCTTGAGATATTTAAATGATAGTAAATGAAACACAATGATTTAGAGAAATAAAGATATATTATTAAATCCCTGAGATGCTATACTTCTAATCAAGAGATTAGCTTTTATGGGTTCAATCAATAGTACAACAGAAATACAAGTGAGTGTTTAATGCTTGGCTTTAATGGAGCTCCCATAAGTTTGTTAAGTTTACTGAAGAAGATGCACACTAATGTCTTCCAATTAAACCCATATATATTTGTGTAGACTTTTGGAAATAAAATGAATTGATTTTCCAATAATGCAAGTCCTTTGTTGTGCCTTGTAGAGTGACTGCAGTGTGTAGGCGCCACTAAATCCTTTGTTGCGCCTATAGAAGTTGGTTGCACCAAGACATCTCTTGTTGTTACGTCTCTACTCTTATTGCACTATATAGGTGCCACTAAGTGACTTAGAATATTCAACAAGTTTCCTTGCACCTTGAAGCATGTATGTTGCGCCTATCACCGTCTACACTATGTAGGCGCCACCAAAACCTCCATAGTGTTTTGTTGCGCCTTGAATTGATTTTATTGCACCTAGATGGTTTTGTTGCGCATGAACTGTTGTTGCAGATGGGAGGCGCCACAAAACCTTTGGTTTACATGGAAATTATTTCCTTGCACCTTGTCAAGGTTTTTTGCGCTTCTCCATTGTTTCAAGAGTGTAGAAACCACCAATTATAGTAATACTTGCCTTAATAATATTCTTGAAATACTTGATGTATTTACCACTTAGTTTTCACTCTTCTAGCATGATCAACTGAGTTTCTTCTGATTAAACAAGACAATTCTTTTCTTGTTGTGCTGAAGCTTAGTGCATTGGTTTGGTTCACAAACGACTAACACTGAATTGAATTCCCTTAACTTATGTTCTGTTTCAGCTGATAAACCTTGGACTGTTGCATTGCTTCTGATCACTGAAACCCTTTGACATTTATACTTAAATCATTACACAGTCTTTAGTATGAAATCTTCTGAACTCTTATTTGGTGATGAGGCCTGAACATATTAATGAACTTCTCTCATTGACGTTCAGTAGCCCTTTCATCTTGAATGCCCTATAATGATGTATGTATGATTCCTGTTTACATATCCTTAAGGATTGATGTGCTGTATATTAGTATTATTTGTATGTCTTTGTTTCTTAGTTGAGTTATCGTTATCACTATTACATATTACGTTACATTATGCTTTACAATCTCCCCTTATTTGGTTGTTAGAGTTCGACAAGCAAATTCTGTGAGAGGATAACTCAACTGATACTTACAAGAAAAGGTAAAGTGTAGAAAGACAGGAAATAATATTAATTACATTCTGGATTGGATTTTACATTTCTAGATTTTTTTACAAGTACAAGAAAAGTTTGTTCTTCTAGCCTGAACAAATATTTCTATGATCTTCTTCTTGTTTGTACTGTGTCTTGATTCTTCTTGGATCTTGTCTCGGAGTAGTGTTTACTTAGCTCTTCTTCCTTTTCTTCTAACCTTGCTTTGACCAGATCCCTAGCTTCAACTTCAAGAGTGTTGACAGGAGGAGGATCTTATAGTTTCTTCAAAACTTCTATGAGCAATGCAGTTGAATTTGTCTTTGAGATTGACTCGAATGCCAGTGATTGTCTTTTTGAAAACACGAACACCGTTATTCTTTTTGGAAAGCCTTTTGCTCTGTCAGTGTCATGCATAAACTCTTCTGCCAATTTCTCCATCAGAATATCTTGAATCATCCTCAAAGCCTTCTTGTCTGATTTGACAATGGATCTTTTAACCCTTCAAAAGACTTTTCTGATTATTTCAGAATTGTTCCTTTTCATCTTTGACAGTTCCTTTCTCTTCTCCACTCGATTTTTCTTAAACAAGAAGTACTTTGTTCCATTTGGCTCATTTTGAATGCAAGGTTCAGAATCTTTGATGGTTTCAAGTTCTTCAGTGCCATCCTCTTTTCTCATATACACTGGATCCTGGTAGTATCTGGTTGTCTCTATAAGATATCTTCCTAACGTTTTTATAGTTGTGTTCAGCCTGAATGCATAGATTATTTCAGCAGCCTTTAGATCTTCTTCAGTTCTGTTCTTCATGCATCTGAGTCTTCCTTCTACATACTTCATGAACATCAATTGGCTTGACTCTAGACCTTCATCTAACAAAGTTAGATTGTGAAGAGATATTGCTTTATAGTACTTGACCACCGGAGGTTTCTCAAATGCTTCGATACCTATCTCAATAATCTTCTTTTCAATTAGATCTCTCAGTATCTCATTTATCTTGTTTCCCCCAAAGATGACTTTCATCTTCAGCACATACAACTACACTATATTCATTTTCTCAAAACTCTTTGTCGATAATGTTCTTGATCTCAGTGTTGTTGAATTGATATACATCATCCAACCGGATTTGAATGCACTGACTTGAAAGTGTTTGACCTAAAACCAATCATGTATGATGAGTTAGGAAAAACTTTCTGCTACTCTTATTTAATTTAATTTGATAATAATAAAGTTTTTATTTGTTATGTTATGGGCTTAATATATTTGAAGTGTATTAAATAAGATGTTCCATAGTTTAGAGCAAAGCTTCTAGAATTATAATGAGATTGTAATAATGAGATCTAGAAGATAATAGCTTTAGACTTAAACAGTTACTGATCATAGGATAACTAATTGGAAATTGGTAAATCCGTAAAGATCAGTACATACTATGCTAGCTCTCTTAGGAGGATATCTGTTCTCATAGACATTTGTGTGGTGACACTATATCTAGTATGTAGGTGCTTATTAAGGAATAAGTTCACTGAATATGACTCGATAAGTAGAAAAACTAATGGAGTTTACTCACGTGTCGATAGTTGTTTATTAAGTAAATAGTTGTACAAGTATCCTTAGACTTGAGATCGTTAGAGTAATCTCGTACACAATGATTTATGCTTTGGTTTAGTCCTTAGTCTTTATGACATTCATTAGGTCCATTCTAGGCATAGTGATTTGTGTATGGAGATAGTTAACGGATCAATAAAGGATCTGCCCCTTCTAGTAAAGGAAGTGAATATCCTATATTATTCTTAGATATGCAAGTTCAGGAATCTCTGGCCAGAGTGAATGAAATTAGAAAGAGTTTCTAATTTGTATTAAAAGGAACTTTGCATTATGAATAAGAAATCATATGATTAAATTAGATAGGCTTGACACGAGTTCCATGCCTTGTATTTAATCGGGATATTGAAGGGTAGAAGGAATTAATTGTACGGTAACTAATTACTGACTGGTTCTAAGTATTCTAAGCAATGATTTCGTATTATCTGGATAGTCGCGATATGTTGAGAAGCATCACTCACGATGTAGAATAAATATAATTAATCAGATTAATTATATTTAATGAATTAATAGAATTCATATAAATAATAAATAAAATGTTTATTATTATTTATTTCTACTACCGGCTTAATATTGAACCTAAAGAGTCACACCATAAAAGAGATTAAATTATAGATGAAGGAATAATTAATAATAGCTAGTCATTATTTATTTATGAAATAAATAATTACTTAGCAAATTTTATAAATTAATTAAATGAGATTTAATTGATTATAAATTATTTAAGATAAGATCTTAATATTATTAATTAAATATTTAATTAAATTAATTAAATATGAAGAGAGAATAATTTTCTAAAAGAGTTTAGAAAAAGGAATTAATGATTAAAATAGTTTTAATCATTAACTAATTAATTATTAAGATTAATTAATTAAAAAGGGAATTAATAATAAGATATTTATAGAAAATATCTCAGCTGAGATATTTGCCTATAAATATAGGATTATAAACCCTAATATTTGTAGAAAATATTTTAAAAGGGAGGCAACCCTAATTTCCTCTCTAGCCTCCTCCTTCATCTTTTAGTTTGATTCTTGGTGGATATCTTTAGAGCACTCCACACTTGAGGGGTGATTGCAAGGATTGAAGAACAAGATCTTCTCTAGCTGTTGCCGGAAAGCAATCGAGGTATTCTTCAATTTATAAAATAGTTTTTGTATCTATATGTATGTATACATAGGAATATATGCAAATAAATGTTATTCAATGCTTCCGCTGGTGCATAAATTCCTTCAATGGTATCAGAGCATAGGTTGTATGCATTTAGATTCGTGGTCAAGTTTCAGAATTTTATGAGCATGTATGTATTTATTATGATTTATACAAGCAATATCATGTTTTAATTATGATTAATATGATACTGTTCGTCAAAATTGTTTTGATAATTTTTCTGGGTTCTATAAGTGTGATCGTCCAGTTAATTTTTCATAATTTTCTGATGTGTAGAATATTTATTATGAATTTTGAAAGCAATAATAATGATTTAATTATGATTAATTCATTACTGTTCCTCAAAATTTATTTTATATTTTTCATGTGTTCTAGAGGTGTTGTAGATCGTCCACGTATTTTTAGAATATTTTTCTGAGCAATAGCTTATTTATTATGGATTTTTAAGTTTGTTTTTAATTAATTCGTAATTGAATAATAATATCTATAAAAAAAAAAGATGTAACGCATTCTGCGCATACGTTATAAGCTAAAAAAGGTTTTTTGACTTGTAACGCATACCCGAGATGCGTCACAGGGTGTCTTACACGCGACTGACGCGCGTGAGCGCATGAGGATGCGTCAGAAACTTCTTAGGGCGCGTGCGGGCACGTGGGAGCCCAGAATGGGGCATGTAATATACCGTTGGATTCGTTTTTCCGAGACGGTTCTAATGGTATATTACAATAATTTTTCTGAAATTTTTTTGACTGTTTAGAGCTTCCGAAAGTGTTTTAAAGCAAGTTTTAACTGTTTTAAGTTGCTTTTAAATACACCATGTGATACACAGAGATGTATAATGCTTATATGTTGTAATATATGATTTAACATGCCTACCTTATATTTATTCGTGATTATATATATGTGATATATGCTTGAATTATCATAAGATGATAGATTTAGGTGAACTTAATTAACATAAGGCGTATGTTAGACAATCTAGAATAGTGAAATTGTTTCGTGATCTTATTTACATATTATGAATACAAACATGAGATTTTTGTGTTTATGAAACACGTGATTGAATATGAATTTTCAACTTAAGTGAAATGATGATTCTGTCAAACAACAGATGTTTTATCTGTAAGAAAGGGGGTTATTAAGAGACGCCTCTTGACAATGCTCCACCCCTGACCTGGAATGACTCCAAGTATCAATAGTTGATTTGAAATATTTAATCCAATATAAAAGAATCTCTTTATAATATGATTATGATTGTAACATAATATAATCCCCTAAAATATAAAGAATATCAAGTAGTAATTGGCCATAAAACACAAAGGGATTGTGTTGGTCATAGCCTTCCAACATAATAGAAAGTATTTCTTGTTTTTGAAACTCTGTCGTTTCGTGCTACAGCCGAGGGCGTTGTTTCCAAAAGAAGAGATACTTGTCTATAACATGAGATGTGTATGATGAATTGGAATCTTATGGTCGTTACGTGCTACAGCCGTGGGCTATTTGAAACTAGTTTAATTATACGAGATGTTGGGATTGACTTGACTTAGAATATTGAGTTTGTCGTGCCACAGTCGTGACTCAAGTATTCAAGAGGCTAAAGTAAGATTAGGGACTAACATGAGATGTACCTGACAGGAGTTGTCTGCCTATTAAACGTTACATGGCGTTTCGTGCTACAGCCGAGGTTCTGTGATGGAATGTAGGATCCCTATCCCACTATCATTATGAATGCTTAATTTCAATAAGGGATATAGAAATTAGACAGAATAGTGGGAGGCACTTATGAATAAAGACCCGATTCATATGGTGTTTTAGATAATGAAATAGAGTATTTGCTAAATGTTGTTATGTGTTTATTATTAGCAGGTTTACTATATACATAATGTCTTCTACACTATCACTCCGTTGCATGCACGATGCACACAAATTAACTGGTCCCAACTATGCTGATTGACTTCGAAACCTGAGAATTGTTCTCAGGATTGAGAAGAAGGAATATGTACTAGACTCACCTAAACCTGCTGAACCTGCTCAGGATGCACATAATGATGAACATATTGTGTATCATAATTGGATAGATGATGCAAGAGTTGCACAGTGTGTTATGCTGGGATCCATGAATGATGAGCTCCAAAAGCAACACGAGCATATGGATGCTCACTCTATCCTTATGCATCTACAAGATTTGTATGATGTGGCAGGAAGGACAGCTCGATATGAGATATCGAAGGAGCTGTTCCGTTGTAGGATGACTGAGGGTGAAAGTGTTTGACCTAAAACCAATCATGTATGATGAGTTAGGAAAAACTTTCTGCTACTCTTATTTGATTTCATTTGATAATAATAATGTATTTATGTTACGGGCTTAATCTATTTGAAGTGTATTAAATAAGATGTTCCATAATTTAGAGCAAAGCTTCTAGAATTATAATGAGATTGTGATAATGAGATCTAGAAGATAATAGTTTTAGACTTAAACAGTTCCTGGTCATAGGATAACTAATTGGAAATTCGTAAATCCGAAAAGATCAGTAAATACTATGCTAGCTCTCTTAGGAGGATGTTTGTTCTCATAGACATTTGTGTGGTGACACTATATCTAGTATGTAGGTGCTTATTAAGGAATAAGTTCACTGAACATGACTCGATAAGTAAAACAACTAATGGAGTTTACTCACGTCTCGATAGTTGTTTATTAAGTAAATAGTTGTACAAGTATCCTTAGACTTGAGATCGTTAGAGTAATCTAGTAACAATGATTTATGCTTTGGTTTAGTCCTTAGTCTCTAGGACATTCATTAGGTCCATTCTGGGCATAGTGATTTGTGTATGGAGATAGTTAACGGATCAATAAAGGAGCTGCCCCTTCCAGTAAAAGAAGTGAATATCCTATGTTATTCTTAGATATGCAGGTTCAGGAATCTCTGGCCAGAGTGAATGAAATTAGAAAGAGTTTCTAATTTGCATTAAAAGGAACTTTGCATTATGAATAAGATATCATATGATTAAATTAGATAGGCTTGACACGAGTTCCATGCCTTGTATTTAATCGGGATATTGAAGGGTAGAAGGAATTAATTGTACGATAACTAATTACTGACAAGTTCTAAGTATTCTAAGCAATGATTTCGTATTATCTGGATAGTCGCGATATGTTGAGAAGCATCACTCACGATGTAGAATAAATATAATTAATCAGATTAATTATATTTAATGAATTAATAGAATTCATATAAATAATAAATAAAATGTTTATTATTATTTATTTCTACTACCGGCTTAATATTGAACCTCAAGAGTCACACCATAAAAGAGATTAAATTATAGATGAATGAATAATTAATAATAGCTAGTCATTATTTATTTATGAAATAAATAATTATATAGCAAATTTTATAAATTAATTAAATGAGATTTAATTGATTATAAATTATTTAAGATAAGATCTTAATATTATTAATTAAATATTTAATTAAAATAATTAAATATGAAGAGAGAATAATTTTCTAAAAGAGTTTAGAAAAAGAAATTAATGATTAAAATAGTTTTAATCATTACCTAATTAATTATTAAGATTAATTAATTAAAAATGGAATTAATAATAAGATATTTATAGAAAATATCTCAGCTGAGATATTTGCCTATAAATATAGGATTATAAACCCTAATACTTGAACCCTAAAATTTGTGAGAAATATTTTAAAAGGGAGGCAACCCTAATTTCCTCTCTAGCCTCCTCCTTCATCTTTTAGTTTGATTCTTGGTGGATATCTTTAGAGCACTCCACACTTGAGGGGTGATTACAAGGATTGAAGAACAAGATCTTCTCTAGCTGTTGCCGGAAAGCAATCGAGGTATTTTTCAATTTATAAAATAGTTTTTGTATCTATATGTATGTATACATAGGAATATATGCAAATAAATGTTATTCAATGCTTCCGCTGGTGCATAAATTCCTTCAATGGTATCAGAGCGTAGGTTGTATGCATATAGATTCGTGGTCAAGTTTCAGAATTTTATGAGCATGTATGTATTTATTATGATTTATACAAGCAATATCATGTTTTAATTATGATTAATATGATAATGTTCGTCAAAATTGTTTTGATAATTTTCCTGGGTTCTATAAGTGTTGTAGATCGTCCAGTTAATTTTTCATAATTTTCTGAGGCGTAGAATAT
Source organism: Oenanthe sinensis (assembly GCA_028671895.1). Lineage (NCBI taxonomy): Eukaryota > Viridiplantae > Streptophyta > Magnoliopsida > Apiales > Apiaceae > Oenanthe > Oenanthe sinensis. Next base: position 16,690,941 of record CM053804.1, on the reverse strand, counting down.
TTATTATGAATTTTGAAAGTAATAATAATGATTTAATTGTGATTAATTCATTACTGTACCTCAAAATTTATTTTATATTTTTCATGTGTTCTACAAGTATTGTAGATCGTCCAGGTATTTTTAGAATATTTTTCTGAGTAATAGATTATTTATTATGGATTTTTAAATTTGTTTTTAATTAATTCGTAATTGAATAATAATATCTATAAAAAAAAGGTGTAATGCATTCTGCGCATACGTTACAAACTAAAAAAGGGTTTTGGCTTGTAACGCATATCCAAGATGCGTGACAGGGTGTCTTGCACGCGCCTGACGCGCGTGCGCGCATGGGGATGCGTCATAAACTTCTCGGGGCGCGTGCGGGCATGTGGCAGCACAGAATGGGGCGTGTAATATACCGTTGGATTCGTTTTTCCGAGACGGTTCTAATGGTATATTACAATAATTTTTTTTGAAATTGTTTCGGACTGTTTAGAGCTTCCAAAAGTGTTTTAAAGCAAGGTTTAACTGTTTTAAGTTACTTTTAAATACACCATGTGATACATAGAGATGTATAATGCTTATATGTTGTAATATATGATTTAACATGCCTACCTTATGTTTATTCGTGATTATATATATGTGATATATGCTTGAATTATCATGATATGATAGATTTAGGTGAACTTAATTAACATAAGGCGTATGTTAGACAATCTAGAATAGTGAAATTGTTTCGTGACCTTTATTTATATATTATGAATACAATCATGAGATTTTGTGTTTATGAAACACGTGATTGAATATGAATTTTCAACTTAAGTGAAAGGATGATTCTGTCAAACAACATATGTTCTATCTGTAAGAAAGGGGGTTATTAAGAGACGCCTCTTGACAATGCTCCACCCCTGGCCTGGGATGACTCCAAGTATCAATAGTTGATTTGAAATATTTAATCCAATCTGAAATAATCTCTTTATAATATGATTATGATTGTAACATAATATAATCCCCTAAAATATAAAGAATATCAAGTAGTAATATGCCATAAAATACAAAGGGCTTGTGTTGGTCAAAGCCTTCCAACATAATAGAAAGTATTTCTTGTTTTTGAAACTCTGTCGTTTCGTGCTACAGCCGAGGGTGTTGTTTCCCAAAGAAGAGATACTTGTCTATAACATGAGATGTGTATGATGAATTGGAATCTTATGGTCGTTACGTGCTACAGCCGTGGGCTATTTAAAACTAGTTTAATTATACGAGATGTTGGGATTGACTTGACTTAGAATATTGAGTTTGTCGTGCCACAGCCGTGACTCAAGTATTCAAGAGGCTAAAATAAGATTAGGGAATAACATGAGATGTAGCTGACAAGAGTTGTCTGCCTATTGAACGTTACATGGCGTTTTGTGCTACAATCGAGGTTGTGTGATGGAATGTAGGATCTCTATCCCACTATCATTATGAATGCTTAATTTTAATAAGGGATATAGAAATTAGATAGAATAGTGGGAGGCACTTATGAATAAAGACATGATTCATATGGTGTTTTAGATAATGAAATAGAGTATTTGCTAAATGTTGTTATGTGTTTATTATTTACAGATTTACTATATACATAATGTCTTCTGCACTATCACTCCGTTGCATGCTCGATGCACACAAATTAACTGGTCCTAACTATGCTGATTGGCTTCGAAACCTGAGAATTGTTCTCAGGATTGAGAAGAAGGAATATGTACTAGACTCACCTAAACCTGCTGAACCTGCTCAGGATGCACATAATGATGAACATATTGTGTATCGTAATTGGATAGATGATGCAAGAGTTGCACAGTGTGTTATGCTGGGATCCATGAATGATGAGCTCCAAAAGCAACACGAACATATGGATGCTCACTCTATCCTTATGCATCTACAAGATTTGTATGATGTGGCAGGAAGGACAGCTCGATATGAGATATCGAAGGAGCTGTTCCGTTGTAGGATGACTGAGGGATCATCTGTGAATGTTCATGTGCTCAAGATGATCAATTTGATTGAGCGTCTTGGATAACTTGGATTTGTCATGGATGGGGAGCTGAATCAAGATCTGGTCTTGCAATCACTTCCAGATTCATTCTCGCAGTTCGTTGTGAACTTTCACATGAATAAGTTGGATGTCAGCTTGCCTGAACTCCATAACATGCTGAAAACTGCTGAGTCAAATTTTCCCACAAAGAAGAGTTCTGTTCTTCTAATTGGTGAAGGCTCTAACCCTAAGAAGAGGAAGATGAGCCCTCCTAAGAAGAAGAAGAAGGTAGGTGAGAAAAGGCCAGTTCCTCCAAAAGCTGAAGATCCCAAAAGCAAAGCTGTTTGCTTTCACTGCAACAAAGTGGGGCACTGGAAGAGAAACTGTAAGGCTTACCTTGCAGAATTGAAGAAGAAGAAGGGTGGTGAGACTACCGCTTATGCTTCAGGTATGTTCATGATCAAACTAAATATGTCACTTAATCAAACTTCTACTTGGGTATTAGATACCGCCTGTGGTTCTCACATTTGCAATTCGTTGCAGGGACTAAGGAGAAGTAAGACTCTTGAAGAAGAGGAGGTTATCCTACGTATGGGCAATGGAGCAAGAGTTGCTGTTGTAGCTGTAGGATCGTTTGATTTACTTATGCCTACGGGCAAGACTATTATTTTGGATAATTGTTATTTTGTTCCCTCACATGTGAGGAATATTATTTTTATTCCCATGTTAGACTTGAATGGTTTTTCGTTTGTTATTGAGAATAATAAATGTTCAATTTTTAGAAATAATGTTCTTTATGGTGTTGGTATTTTAAATAATGGTTTGTATGTATGTGACGTAGAACATAGTTTACTTCAAATTGAACATAGTAATAAAAGAAAAAGAGATGATGAAAATCCCACCTACTTGTGGCACTGCAGACTTGGTCATATTAGTGAAAATAGACTTAAGAAATTGCATAAGGAAGGGTTACTAGAACCTTTTGATTTTGAATCATATCCTACATGCGAGTCTTGTCTGTTAGGCAAAATGACCAAATCTCCATTTAGTGGACATGGAGAAAGAGCTGCGGAGTTGCTTGGATTGGTACATACAGATGTGTGTAGGCCGATGTCCACGCAAGCCATGGGTGGATTTTCATACTTCATTACTTTTACAGATGATCGATCTAGATTTGGATATGTGTATTTGATGAAATACAAATCCAAAGCCTTTGAAAAGTTCAAAGAATATAAGTATGAAGTAGAGAAACAAACCAAGTATAATATTAAAACCCTTCGATCAGATCGAGGAGGTGAATACTTAAGTGGCGAGTTTCTAAATTATCTCAAAGAAAATGGTATAGTCTCTCAATGGACTCCTCCGGCCACTCCCTAGTTGAATGGAGTATCTGAAAGAAGAAATCGAACTTTGTTGGACATGGTTCGATCCATGATGAGCTATACAGATCTTCCAGTATCACTTTAGGGTTATGCATTAAAAACATTAGCATATATATTGAACAAGGTGCCTTCCAAATCTGTTCCTCAAACTCCGTATGAGATATGGAAAGAAAGGAAACCGAGTCTTAAGCACGTTAAGATTTGGGGATGTTCGGCTTATGTCAAGAAAGTTGACCCCGATAAGCTAGAATCTCGATCCGTGAAATGTAGGTTTGTAGGATATCCTAAAAAGACTTTAGGGTATTACATTTACACCGAACAAAGGGTGTTTGTCTCCCGACATGCTACCTTCCTGGAAAAACAGTTTATCCTTGAAGGGAATAGTGGGAGCAAGATTGAACTTGATGAAGTTCATGAAGAACAAACTACTACGGTTTAAGAGGAAACACCTGTTCATATTGAACAACCTTCCGTAGAATAGCCCATCCGTATATCACAAAGGGTGTCTCGCCAACCTGAGAGGTATTATGGCCTTGTCATTGAGAATGACAATGAATTGGCAGTCATTGATGGAGACGACCCTATGACCTTCAACGAGGTTGTGAGTAGTGTTGACTCAGAGAAATGGCAGAGTGCCATGAAATCCGAAATGGACTCCATGTATGCCAACCAAGTATGGACTTTGGTAGAGGCACCCAAGGATATGAAGCCTATAGGGTGCAAGTGGGTATACAAGAGAAAGATTGGAGCAAATGGCCAGGTAGAGACCTACAAGGCCAGGCTCGTGGAAAAAGGATTCAAACAAAGACAAGGGATTGACTTTGATGAAAAATTTTCGCCTGTAGCCTTGCTCAAATCAATTCGGATTTTGCTTGCTATTGCAGCTTACTATGACTATGAGATCTGGCAAATGGACGTAAAGACGGCCTTCCTCAATGGGGAACTTGAAGAAGAAGTGTATATGACACAGCCAGAGGGTTTTATTTCCAAAGGAAATGAACATCTAGTATGTAAGCTACTACGAACCATACATGGGTTAAGGCAAGCTTCTCGAAGATGGAACATCCGTTTTGATGAGACAATCAAAGAGTTTGATTTTATCAAAAACATAGATGAACCATGTGTCTACAAGAAGTTTAGTGGGAGTGCAGTAAAATTTCTTATTTTGTATGTAGATGACATATTTTTAACAGGAAATGACATACTAATGCTGCAATCAATAAAAATGTGGCTATCAAAGAACTTCACCATGAAGGACTTGGGAGAAGCATCCTACATTCTTGGTATGAAGATCTATAGAGATAGATCAAGAAGAATGATAGGTCTAACCCAAGGTACGCACATCGATAAGGTGTTTAAAAGGTTTAGCATGGAAAACTCCAAGAGAGGTCTCATACCGATGAGCCATGGAGTCTCCCTTTCTGACAAGATGTCTCCTAAGACACCTGAAGAAAGAGAGCGTATGAGTAGGATTCCTTATGCGTCAGTAATAGGATCTATCATGTACGCGATGTTATGTACTAGACCTGATGTTGCTCATTCAATTAATGTGACTAGCAGATATCAGTCAAATCCAGGTGAAGACCACTGGAAAGCAGTGAAGAACATCCTTAAGTACTTGAGAAGGACTAAGGATATTTTTCTTGTTTTTGGTGGGTCTGAGTTGAAAATAGAGGGTTACACTGACTCTAGTTTTCAGTCAGAGTGTGATGATAGTACATCCATGTCAGGGTATGTGTTTACTCTAAATGGTGGGGCGATTAGTTGAAGAAGTCGTAAGCAATCTACGACGGCTGACTCCACAGCAGAAGCAGAGTATATAGCTGCAAGTGAGGCTGCAAAGGAAGCTGTTTGGATGAAAAAATTTGTTTCTGAGTTGGGAGTAGTTCCTGGCATAGAGGGGCCTATTGTGTTATATTGTGACAATAACGCTGCAATAGCTCAAGCCAAGGAACCGAGTCTCACAAGAATACCAAACATATATTGCGACGGTTTCATTTGATTAGAGAGATCATTGAAAGATGAGATGTCAAGATCGAAAGAGTTGACACACATAACAACATAGCAGACCCTTTCACGAAGCCGCTGTCTCAGTTAAATTTTGATCGTCATAAGGAGCGGATGGGTATCAGATACTAGAGTGATTGGCTTTAGGCCAAGTGGGAGATTGAAAGTGTTTGACCTAAAACCAATCATGTATGATGAGTTAGGAAAAACTTTCTGCTACTCTTATTTGATTTCATTTGATAATAATAAAGTATTTATGTTACGGGCTTAATCTATTTGAAGTGTATTAAATAAGATGTTCCATAATTTAGAGCAAAGCTTCTAGAATTATAATGAGATTGTAATAATGAGATCTAGAAGATAATAGCTTTAGACTTAAACAGTTCCTGATCATAGGATAACTAATTGGAAATTGGTAAATTCGTAAAGATCAGTACATTCTATGCTAGCTCTCTTAGGAGGATGTCTGTTCTCATAGACATTTGTGCGGTGACACTATATCTAGTATGTAGGTGCTTATTAAGGAATAAGTTCACTGAACATGACTCGATAAGTAGAAAAACTAATGGAGTTTACTCACGTGTCGATAGTTGTTTATTAAGTAAATAGTTGTACAAGTATCCTTAGACTTGAGATCGTTAGAGTAATCTCGTACACAATGATTTATGCTTTGGTTTAGTCCTTAGTCTCTAGGACATTCATTAGGTCCATTCTGGGCATAGTGATTTGTGTATGGAGATAGTTAACGGATCAATAAAGGATCTGCCCCTTCCAGTAAAGGAAGTGAATATCCTATGTTATTATTAGATATGCAAGTTCAGGAATCTCTGGCCAGAGTGAATGAAATTAGAAAGAGTTTCTAATTTGCATTAAAAGGAACTTTGCATTATGAATAAGAAATCATATGATTAAATTAGATAGGCTTGACACGAGTTCCATGCCTTGTATTTAATCGGGATATTGAAGGGTAGAAGGAATTAATTGTACGGTAACTAATGACTGACAGGTTCTAAGTATTCTAAGCAATGATTTCGTATTATCTGGATAGTCACGATATGTTGAGAAGCATCACTCACGATGTAGAATAAATATAATTAATCAGATTAATTATATTTAATGAATTAATAGAATTCATATAAATAATAAATAAAATATTTATTATTATTTATTTCTACTACCGGTTTAATATTGAACCTGAAGAGTCACACCATAAAAGAGATTAAATTATAGATGAAGGAATAATTAATAATGGCTATTCATTATTTATTTATGAAATAAATAATTACTTAGCAAATTTTATAAATTAATTAAATGAGATTTAGTTGATTATAAATTATTTAAGATAAGATCTTAATATTATTAATTAAATATTTAATTAAAGTAATTAAATATGAAGAGAGAATAATTTTCTAAAAGAATTTAGAAAAAGGAATTAATGATTAAAATAGTTTTAATCATTACCTAATTAATTAATAAGATTAATTAATTAAAAAGGGAATTAATAATAAGATATTTATAGAAAATATCTCAGCTGAGATATTTGCCTATAAATATAGGATTATAAACCCTAATATTTGTGAGAAATATTTTAAAAGGGAGGCAAGCCTAATTTTCTCTCTAGCCTCCTCCTTCATCTTTTAGTTTGATTCTTGGTGGATATCTTTAGAGCACTCCACACTTGAGGGGTGATTGCAAGGATTGAAGAACAAGATCTTCTCTAGCTGTTGCCGGAAAGCAATCGAGGTATTCTTCAATTTATAAAATAGTTTTTGTATCTATATGTATGTATACATAGGAATATATGCAAATAAATGTTATTCAATGCTTCCGCTGGTGCATAAATTCCTTCATGACTGACACGCTTGTTATTTCACCTGATAGCACAACATAGAACTCATGAACATCTTCAAAATTTTCCCTTATGGTTCTGAAAAGGTCAAGGAATTCTCTGTCTTTCTTCTAACTTTGAGTTAATTCCCTCTTCTTCAACAAACTCCTTGTTTCATCCTATTCAGGACCAACTTTAGCTTCGATGTCCTTAATTCTATTTCTTCTTCCTATTACGTGTTGAACACTTCTTTACTTTCTTTTCATCAACTCTTGAGCTTGAACTATATCTTGAGTAATAACTGTTAGTGTAGGTGCCCTTGAGGCAATACAATGTTACTTTTAATAGACCTTTATGTCATTTGATTATTCAATAAACGTATTTATTATGACTTAAATTACTACGATATATTTGTTAGCATAATAAATGTCCTTAGAATCATGATACACATTGTATAGTTTAAGTACATGACTTGAACTTGAGATTATATAATATATCATATTCTTAAAAGGTCCTTAGTCGAGTATTATTATTATAGGACAATAATAATACATAAATAGACTAGTATGTTGTTTGACTGATAACCACATCTCATTGGTTATAAGTATGGGGATACTAAAGTCAATACATAGGTATATGTAGGAGTACATGATACTGGACAGACCCACAGTGAGATTCTTCATGTTTAATAAAGTCATAAGAAAGACTCAGAGTGATAATGGTGTAATGATCCTTTGACTTGAGATCATTATATTTCTATACGAGGATTAATATACTTTGACTAAATTAAAAGTTACCTTTGACCGGGTGATGATAAAAGTGGACATCGGGTATATCATGAGTCGTATGAGAAATATGAATGATAGATAAAGGATTTAACCCTCCTATAATTAGGAGAGATATTATAAGGCCTCTTGATTGAGTGAGACTATAAAATGCATGGGCGTGCTCAAATAATGATTTGTTTTCATAGTCAACTCATGGATCAAGTAAACCCGGATTAAATGTAGTAGAGGATGACTAAATACATGCCTCGAGTTTAATCTATAATATATATGGTTAAAGGGATTATATTACACGGAAACATTAATCACGAAAGGTTTTATCGAATCACGATTTAATTATTGTTTAATTGGGTAACAATGATGTATTACTAGATACCGCTCATTGTTTATAATTTTATTGGAGAATAAAATTATTGCTAATTAAATAATAGCCTATAGGGTCACACAAATAGAGCACTTAGAGGAATAGTTAATTTGAATTATAGATTTAAATTAATTGATGATTATTTGAATTTTATTATATTAATTAAGTGAGACTTAATTAATTGAAATAATATAAATTCGAATTTGAAGAGGATTTCTACCCATAATAATAGAAAATTGTTTTATTATTTAATCCTATACCTACATGGGTTAGGTTTTACTGATTGGGCCTCTTAACCAGCATTATAAATAGATAATGATAGGGTTAAGAGGGATTACGTTTTTGGGAAAACCCTAGAGGCAACAGCAAAGGCAGAGCAAGGCATAACAAATTCGAAATCATCAAAGGAGCTAGTACATCCATTCCGTAATCAAGATCGTGAGACGTTCTTGAAGGTGCTCGTGTGGATACCATGGAGGTGTTATTCGAGAGGAAGACACAAATCGTGAAATCTAGGATCTCCGTTGAGTTCGTGAAAGTCAAGACCAGAAAAGGTAGAATTCTGTTTCACCATAATCTGTCAATCTTATACATGATCCTGCGTTAGGGTTCCGAAAATTTTGTTATATTTACGTTAATCCGCTGCGTTTTATGCCTCGGAACCCAACAATAACTTCATCTACACCAACTAAAAGATAGTAATTATCAAAAACATATTCTTTAGTAAACTCCTCCTTGACATCTATACCTGCAGTCTTTGTTATTTCCGCTATTTTAATCTCAGTTGGAATATCCATTGGCACATAGGGTTCAAAGATTTCTCCTTCCTCCAGTTGCCTCGCTCCAGGCCTGTAAAAGATATCTGACTCCCCTTGAGCTGTATATTCCATTATCATTTCAACACCAACTTTTTCTTGTTCTCTTCTCTCCCCCTCAGTTGGGTTATCCTCCCTTCCGACTGGAGAAATATGTGTTATTGAAGTTGATTGAGTAGTAGCAGGAACTTTATGAGCCAGCAGTTGTTAGACTAACTCTTTAATTTCTTTCATTTCATTGCGCTGTGGCTCTTGCACTTCCAAGATTTTCCTTAGAGAGTAATGAATTTCTGTGACTTGGGCCTCCATATTTAGAATCCCTTGGTTGTATGCTGTGTGTACATTGTGTGGGGTGTTTGTTTGCTCAGTGGGTGTCTCACTACTCACTGTTACTATTTTTGTACGGTGATCAACACTCACACTCCGTTGTTCAGGGTCAGGGAATTGAAGATCACTCAGGTTAAGTATTTCACTCATTTAATTTATATCATCCTGATCTTCTGTACCTGCAAGAAAATCCATATCTCTTCTATGGGTAGGTTGCCTCTCCGCCGGACCACTATGGGTGGGGAGAACTCCTTTTTTAGGAACTGGGGGGTTTAGACCCAGTGTGGTCACCACTATGGATTCTGTAATGATTGGTAGAGTTGGAGAATCTGTTATGCCAGCTAAAGCTATTGAAAGCTTGACTTTATCAGAGACACCCTGAACAGGTTCTATTACCGAAGTAGCAGATACTCTAAGTATTGAGTCCACATCCCTTCTATGAGTGTGTTGTCCCTCCGCCTGACCTAAAAAGGTGGGGAGGACCTCCTTTGTAGGAGATGGATTTGTAATCTCCAGGGGTCACCACCCCAAGCAATGTAATAAGTGATAGTTGAGAGCCTGTGGTTCCCCGCAAAACCTGTGAAGGCAATACCACTTGAAATGGTGATGCTACTGACACAGCTACTCCATGAATGGAGACCTCTTCCCTTCTAAAGGAGAGTTACCTTTCCTCTTCACCCACATGGGGAGGAAATCCATCCTTACTAGGATCTGGAGATTTTAAGTACAAGGGGGTAACCACATTTGACAATGTAATGAGTGGCTCGTAAGAGTCAGTGATGCCCCCTTCTGTCTGTGAAGACAGGTTCTGAATTGGATTATCCAAAACAGTACTGGCTACTGAAGTAGCTGATTATGTTTCCATCTATGTTTCTATTCCCGTACCTTTCAGGATTTTGTTAATATCAGAATTTAGATCACGAAGAAACAAAAAGGTTTCAGAGATTGGAGAATTAGGTTACTGGATAACAGTTGCCTTATGTTTAAAATTCATTTTTCATCATTTTTGAGAAGGTAGAGCTGTAGTGGATATTTCAAAAATTTCCTGATTCGGTAGGGACTCCCTCCTATCATCTATATCAAGGGTTCTTTTTCTGGTTTGAGGATATATAGGGAGTTTTTGTTGATCTCTAGTAGTGGTTAGAACTGGTTGGTCACCAAGTTCATTGCCAGCTTCAAAGGCCACTGAGGGCTCGAGTGTGTGCATTGCCGTTTGAGGCACAAAAGTAGATATTGTGACAAATTCAACTTGTAGAAAAGTAGAAAATTCAAAATCAAGAAGTGTACCTTCTTCCATTTGTTCATCGGATAGATTAGGGATGTACACATCTGTAGTCTGAGTCTCTTCCACTACAGCCTCAATAGCTACCTCCTCTATTGGATTTTAAGGGCTTTGCCTTTGATGTTCTTCTTCAGGAATTGGATCTTGTTCATTCTCATAAGTAACTTCATCCATGTTCTCATCTTCTTTTTTAGCTTCATGTTCTTCTTCTTGAGTTGCTCCTTTGCTTCCTAAGTCATTGGATGTTTCAGCTTCAGTTTCCTTTTGAGAGGTTCCTTCTCCTTCTTCTTCACTTGCAGCTTCTTCTACAACTTGTCTAAGAAAAACAAAGTAATCTCGAATAGAAGTAGTCATTGGAGCAGGAGTAAACCTGTTTGGGTAGTCAGCCTCATTCTGTAGAATCAAGATTGTTTTGAACTGTAGAGAGGGTGACTCTTCCAAAAGACTATTCTGAAACGATTGGAGTGATCAGCGTTCAGTACTTGATTTAACACCAACTGTAAAAATCTTGGATACAGACAAAAGTTCTGCATTTTTGCTTGGTTCTTGGGATCTCCATCATGATCAACCTTCCAAAATTAATTATGATCTCAGAAGCCACTGCATAAGCAATCACCTTGTTGAATTCAGTTATCCTGTGGAAACCACCTGTCTTTGGTGCAAAGCCATGAGACAAGATGTTGAAAAATAGATTCCACTCCTTGGGTAGATGATACTTGTATATTTTCTTCAAGAGATTGTTGTTTTCCCTTGTGCAGTGCATAAATATAAAGAAATTGTTTAAGTCTGTCTAAGATGGTGTTAGGACCAAAATCATCATAGAAGGGGGGGGTTGAATATGATGTGGTAGATTTTTCGTTTAATTGCGGATTAAGTGTTTGTGTTTTTAAGATATGAAAATGGCAGTTAATGAAATACAAAGATTTAGGGAAATAACAATGTATTATTAAATCCCTGAGGTGCTACACTTCTATTCAAATGATTAGCTTCAATGGGTTCAATCAAGGTTACAATAGAAATACAGTTTAGTAATATAAATGACTGTCTATAATGGAGCTCCCGTCTGTATCTCTTTTGTTGAAGATGAATGAATACCCCCTCTGTCCATATTGATTTAACCCATATATATTATGTAGATTTTTGGAAATTGATTTCCACAATTGTATAAGTCCTTTGTTGTGCCTGTAAGAGTGGTAGTGGTGTATAGGCGCCACTTGGATGTTTGTTGCGCCTAAATACGTTTGTTGCGCCTCTAGAGCTTTTTGTTGTGCCTTGTATACGTTTAGTTGCGCCTGTACACCATTCAATTAGTGTAGGGGCCACAAAACTACTTAGAAACATTTCCAGCAGTTATGTTGCGCCTAGCTTGAGCCTTTGTTGCGCCTGCACACTGGATGAAGTATGTAGGCACCACAAACGTTCCTCTTAACTTCAAGTGGCGCTACATCAAGTTTTGTTGCACCTGAACACCCATTCCCTTGTGCCGGCGCCACAAATCATCTTCTGAACTTGCCTTAGCTTTTGACTTGTTTTGTTGCTCCTTTACAAGGTTGGTGGCGCCTCTAGAGTACTTCAAGAGTGTAAGAGCCACCAAATGCAATATTACTTGCTTTAACATATTTATTGAAGTGCTTGAAGTAATTGCTTATTTGATTTTTACTCTTCTGGCTTGATCAACTGATTTTTTTCTGATTAAACAAGACAATTCTTTTCTTGTTGTTCTGACGCTTAGTGCACTGGTCTGGTTCACAAATGACTAACACTGAATTGAATTCCCTTGATATTGTTCTGATTCAGTTGATTAATTTGGACTGATTCATTTCTTCTGATCACTGAAACTCATTGACATCTATACTTCAATCATTGCACTGTCTTTAGTCTGAAATTTACTAAACACTTATTTATTGCTGAGGCCTGAAAATATAAATGAACTTCTCTCGCTGTTGTTTTGTAAACTTTACATCTTGAATGTTCTACAGTGATGTATGTATGATTTCTGTTTGCATGTCCTTCTAGATTCCTGTGATGCATATTAGTATTATTTATATGTCTTTGTTTCTTAGTTGAGTTATCATTGTCACTATTACATACTACGTTACATTATGCTCTACAATCTCCCCTTATTTATTTGTTAGAGTTCGACAAACAAATCCTGTGAGAGGATAACTCAACTAATACTTATAAGAAAAAGAAAAGTGTAGAACGACAGTAAATGATATTAATTACATTCTGGATTAGATTTTACATTTCCAGATATCTTGTGTACAACAGAAGTTTGTTCCTCTAGCCTGAATAGATAATTCTATGATCTTCTGCTTCTTTGTACGGAGTCTTGCTTGTGTTTAGATCTTGTTTCGGAGTAATGCTTTCTTAGCTCTTCCTCCTTCTGCTCCAACCTTGCCTTCACTATATCTCTAGCTTCTACTTCAAGAGTATTGAATGGAGGTGGTTCTTCTAACTTCTTCAAAACTTCAGTGAGATAAGCGGTTTAGTTTGTCTTGGAGATTGACTCGAAGGCCGGAGATTGTCTCTTTGAAAACATGAACACTGTTATCCTGCCAGCTTCTCTACTAGAACATCTTCAATCATCCTCAAAGCCTTTAGTTTGTTTTGGAAAACCTTTGACTCTGTCAGTGTCATGCATCGACTCTTCTGCCAGCTTCTCTACTAGAACATCTTCAATCATCCTCAAAGCCTTTTTGTCTGACTTGACAATGGATCTCTTTACTCTTGAAAGGACTTTTCGGATAATTTCAGAATTATTTCTCCTCAGTTTTGATAGCTATTTTTTTTATCCACTCTGTTCTTCTTGAAAAGGAAGTATTTTGTTCCATTCGGCTAAGTCTGAATGCAAGGTTCAGAATCTCTTATAGCTTCAAGTACTTCAGTGCCATCCTCTCTTCTTACATACACTGGATCTTGGTAATATCTTATTGTCTCCATTAGATATCTTCCAGAAATTTTAATTGCTTTATTTAGCCTGAATGCGTAGATCAACTCAGAAGCTCTTAGATCTTCATCTGTTCTATTCTTCTTGCTTCTGAGTCTCCCTTCTACATACTGCATGAACATTGCATGACTTGAGTCCAGACATTCATCAGACAAAGTTAGGTTATGAAGTGTTGTTGCTTTATAGTACTTGACCACCGGAGGCTTCTCAAATGCTTCGACACCGATCTTTATAATTTTCTTCTCAATTATATCTCTCAGTATCTCATTTATTTTATGCCCACCAAAGATGACTTTCCTCTTCAGCACATACAGCTCCACGATATTCATCTTTTCAAAACTCTTTGTCGACAAAACCTTTGACCCTAGTGTTGTAGAATTTATGAACATTTTCCACCCATACTTGGATGCACTTACTGACACGCTTGTAATCTCTTCTGATAGCATAGCATAGAATTCATGAACTTCTTCAAATCTTTACCTCATGGTTCTGAAGTGATCAAGGACTTCTCTGTCTTTCTTCTTAGTAACAGTTAACTCTTTCTTCTTCAGTAGACTCCTTGCTTCATCCCAATCAGGACCAACCTTTGCTTCAATGTCCTTGATTCTATTTCTTCTTTCTATTGCTTGTTGTACTCTCTTACATTTTCTCTTCATCAGTTCTTGAGCTTGATCTGTACCTTGAGTAACAACTTCATCTACACCAACTAGAAGACAATCATTATCAAAAGCATATTCTTCTGCAAACTCCTCCTCAACATCTATTCTAGCAGCTTTTGCAGTTTCCTCTATTTCAATCTCTATTGGAATCTCCAGTGGGACATAGGGATCAAATATTTCTCCTTCTTCAAGTTGCCTAGCTCCAGGTCTATAGAAAATATCTGACTCCCCCTGAGCTGTATACTCCAATATCATTTCAGCTCCAACTTTTTCTTGTACTGTCATCTCCACCTCAGTTGGGTTATCCTCCCTTCTGACCGGAGTAATCTAAGTTCTTGAAGTTGATTGAGTAGAAATAGGAACTTTCTGAGCCAGCAGTTGTTTAACCAAATCTTTGATTTCTTTCATTTCCACTCACTATTACTCCTGCACCTCCAAGATCTTTCTTATTGAGTAGTGAATTTCAGTTACTTGGGCCTCCAGATTTAGAATCCTTTGGCTATGTGCAGTGTGTGCAACGTGTGGGGTGTTTATTTAGTTAATGGGTGGCTCACTCCTCACTCTTTCTGTTTGTTCATGACCCTCAACACTCACACTCGGAAAATCAGGGTCATGGAACACAATATCATCAAGATTAAGTGGTTCACTCATTTCCATAATAGCACTGAGATCTTCTATACCTGCATTAAAATCCATATCCCTTCTATGGGTAGGTTGCCTCTCCGTCGGACCACTTTGGGTGGGGAGAACTCCTTTTTCAGGAACTGGGGTGTTGAGACCCAATGTGGTCACCACTATGGATTCTGTAATGATTGGAAAAGTTGAAGAATCCATGATGCCAGCTGAAGCCAATGAATGCATTACTTTCTCAGAGACACCCTTAACAAGTTCTACTACCGGAGTAGCAGATACTCTATGAATAGAGTCCACATCCCTTCTATGGGTTTGTTGTCCCTCCGCATGACCTATTAAGGCGGGGAGGAACTCCATTGTAGGAGCCGAAATTTGAATATCCAGGGGGGTCACCACCTCAGGCAATGTAGTGATTGACAAATGAGAGCTTGTGGTGCCCCACGACGCCTGTGAAGGCACTTCCACTTGAAGTGGTGATGTTGTTGACACAGCTACTCCTTAAATGGAGACCTCTTCCCTTCTATGGGAGAGTTGCCTTTCCATGTCACCCATTTGGGGAGGGAAAATATTCTGAATAGGATCTGGAGATGTCAAGTCCAAGGGGGTCACCACATTTGACAATGTAATGAACGGTTCGTTAGAGTCAGTGATGCCCCCAACTATCTGTGAAGACAGATTCTGAATTGGATCAACCAAAATAGTAATAGCTACTGAAGTAGCGGATTTTGTTACAACCTCTGGTTCTGTCCCTATACCTTTCAGGATTTTGTCAATTTCAGAATTGAGGTTACGAAGAAAGAAAATGTCATCAGAGATTGGAGAATCAGGTTCCTGGCTCACAGTTGCCTTAGGTTTAAAATTCATTTTACGTCATTCTAGAGAGGGCAGAGTTGTAGGGGATATTTCAATAATTTCCTGATTCGGTAGGGACTCCCTATCATCTAAATCAATGGTTCATTTTCTTGTTTTGGGAGATGAAGGGAGTGTTTGTTGTTTTATGGCAGTGGTTAGAACTGGTTGGATTTGACCAAGTTCATTGCCAGTTTCGATGGCCACTGAGGGCTCTTGTGTGTGTATTGCTGTTTGAGGCATAGTAGTAGATATGGTGACAAATTAATCAGTTAAAAAAGTAGAGAAGTCAAAATCCAGAAGTGTACCTTCTTCCATGTGTTCATCAGAAAGGTTAGGTATGTACACATCTTTGTTTTGAATCTCCTCTATAGTGTCCTCAACAACTACATCCATTTTTAGATTTTTAGGGCTATTTCTTTCTTCTTCTTCAGGTATTGGTTCTTGCTCAATTATCAGAGCTAGCTTCTTCCATAACTTCATCTTCCTTTTCATTACCTAGTTCTTCTTCTTCTGAGGTAGTGTCAGACTCACTAGAGGTTTCAACTTCATTTCCTTCTTCAGAGGTTGCTGCTTCTTCTTCTTCTGCTTCTGCTTCTTCTTCTTCTGCTTCTGCTTCTTCTTCTTCTGCTTCTGCTTCTTCTTCTTCTTCTTCTTCTTCTTCTACTTCTTCTTCTTCATTAACCTGTCTAAGAAGATCAAAGAAATCTCTTTTAGGGTCAGTCATCGGAGCAGGATTATACCTGTTGGGATAGTCAGTCTCATTCTGTAGCAACAGAATTATCTTGAACTAAAGTGAGGGTGACTCTTCCAGTGGACCGTTCTGAAACCCTTGTAGTTGATCAGCAGTCAGCACTTGATTCAACACCAGCTGTAAGAATCTAGGATACAAACAGAAGTTCTCCATCTTGGCCTGGTTATATAGGATCTCCTTCATGATCATCTTTCCAAAATTGATTCTTGATCCAGAAGCCACTACATATCCAATCAACTTATTGAAGTTTGTAATTCCATGGAAGCCACCTGTCTTTGGTGCAAAGCCATGAGACAAGATGTTGAAAAATAGGTTTCACTCCTTAGATAGGTGATTCTTGTAAATCTTCTTCGGAAGATTATTGTTTACTCTGGTGCAGTGCAGGAACATGAAGAAATTGTTCAGATCTGCCTGTGATGGTTCATCTTCAAAATCTTTAGTTGGGAATTGAAGTGCTAGATCTATTGATGTCATTCTCAGTTATTCGCACCTTCTTTTTCTGAATCTTGCAAGTAAAGGCTGAGATTCCATTGGCAGATGTGTCCTGAGCAGACCTATAAACCTGTCTTAATAAATTTCTATTCAAAGGAAAAGAAGTAGTTAGTGCGACCGGACTATAGACTGTTCATTTAAAAATTGAGCCCAGTTCCCTAACTCTCTTGCTTCAGTCCAGTCACTTACTAAAATAGATAAATAATTAGTCTTTTTAATTTCAAAATTACCTGCCATTTTAATAAATTGAGATATAATTTTTACGAATTAAAATTACTAATTAATATCGAATAATTTTAAAAAATTACGAACCAACCCTAATATTTAAAAATTACTTGGATATTTGTGAAATAATTGTATGTTGATCCCCTAGTAATTTTAAGCACACTTTTAATTTTATTTCTATTTTTAATCGATTTTAAAATTACCAAACCCTAACCAATCAGTTCGATATTTGCAAAATTGAAAATTTTAGATCCTTAACCAAAATTAATGGGACCACTTGCAAATTAACAGTAAGATTATGGGTTCCACAAAACTGATTTTAGATTAAAATTTGGACAAGAATTGGCTTAGATTTGTTCGATTAAAAAAGTAGATCTATGGAGTTTTCTTGCGCCTTCCTAGTTGTATGCACTGTGTATGTATAACTTAAAGCGCAGCAAAACAACAACACTATTTATAGGCGCCACAAAACTGAAAAAAAAAAGATGCTAAGTACTTTAGTTGCGCCTCTACAGTGCTTACACTGTATTGGCGCCACTAAATTACTTGGTGCAACAAAAGTTTAACTTTGATTTATGTTGCGCCTTCACAGTGGTAACACTGTGTAGGCGCCACATAACATACCTAGCGCCACAAAACCTATTAGTAACACATAAATTTTCTAAGTATGTTACTAGATTTATGTTGCGCCTACACAGTGGTTGCACTGTGTAGGCGCCACAAAACCTTTTAAGCGCCACAAAGTAGAATAAAATCTCAAGTGCTCTTGATTTTGTTACTAATTATTTCACAAAATATTTATTGATAACAACAGTAACATGAATTGTTAAAATTACTATCATAAATAAATTATGCTTCTTATTATTTTATTTTTATTTTAAATATAAGAATAAATATAAATATTCATCCTTTTTATTTAAAATAATTTCAAATAATATTTAAATATATTAAGTGCCAAGAATTTATCATTTAAATACAAGCACATAAAATATTTTTTAAGATCAAAATTAAATAAATACCAGATTAATAATATTAGTAGGCATGCACAAGTTATTTATCTAATATTTAATCTAAATTACTGGAAAATAATTTGGTATATAAATTCACAAGTCCTAAAAATGTTGAAATTAATCAACAAGTGAATTTATCAGCTTCAAATTGCAGTTTTTGATTACTAGCTTATTAGTTAGTAGAATTTAACATCCCAAGTTCACAAACCAGTCTAGTGAAAGTGATTTCATCCAGTGGTTTAGTGAAGATATCTGCAATTTGTTGCTCTGTAGGTACAAAGTGTAACTCTACAGTACCATTCATGACATGCTCTCTAATGAAATGATACCTGATATTAATGTGCTTGGTCCATGAATGTTGAACATGATTGTTTGTGATGGATATGGAACTTGTGTTGTCACAGAATATTGGAATTTTGTTCAACAACAGTCCATAGTCTTGAAGTTGGTTCCTTATCCACAGAATTTGTGCACAGCAACTTCCAGCAGCAACATATTCAGCTTCTGCTGTTGACATTACAACTGAGTGTTGCTTCTTGCTATACTAGGACACCAATCCTCTACCAAGGAATTGACAACTCCCTGTTATACTTTTTTTTATCAATCCTACACCCTACATAATCAGAATCTGTATAGCCAACGAGGTCAAAACCTGTATCTTTAGGGTACCAAATTCCAAGATTCAGACTTCCCTTAATATACCTAAAAATCAGTTTAATAGCTATAAGATGTGATTCTTTAGGGTTAGACTGGAACCTAGCACACAAGCATGTAGAAAATATAATATATGGCCTACTTACAGTTAGGTAAATAATGAGACGATCATACCTCTGTAGCTTGTGATATCTACCTTTTACCAGGTTCATCTTGATCAAGCTTAGTGGCAGTTGCCATTGGATTTTTAGCTGTTGATACATCTTCAAGACCATACTTCTTAAAAAGATCTTTGATGTACTCGGTCTGGCAAATGAAGATTCTATCTTTCCTTTGGCTTACTTGGAGTCCAAGGAAGTAATTCAGTTCTCACATCATGCTCATTTCATACCTACTCTGCATTAGCTTAGTAAATCTACTACACAACTGATCATTAATAGAACCAAATATAATGTCATCTACATATACTTGTACTAATATCATGTCATTTTTATGCATTTTATGAAACAGAGTCTTATCTATGACACCTCTAGTGAAACCATTTTCAAGTAGGAATATAGATAGAGTGTCATACCATGTCCGAGGTGCTTGCTTTAGGCCATAGAGTGCCTTAAAGAAGAAGTATATAAAATCTGCAAATTCTGGATCTTCAAACCCTGGGGGTTGTTCCACATACACTTCTTCTTCAAGCTCTCCATTCAGGAATGCACTCTTCACATCTATTTGATAAACTTTAAAGTTGGAATGTGCTGCGAAAGTCAGAAACATCATGATAGCTTCAAGCCTTGCCACTGGTGCATATGTTTCATCGTAATCTATTCCTTCTTCTTGAGAATAACCTTTAGCAACCAGTCTGGCTTTGTTCCTCGTAACAATGCCATCTTCATCCAGTTTATTTCTGAATACCCACTTTGTGCCAATTATAGACTTATTCTTTGGCTTGGGTAACAGCTTCTAAACTTTTTGTCTCTGAAACTGATTGAGTTCTTCTTGCATAGCTATTACTCAATCTGGGTCTTCCAGTGCTTCTTCCACTTTCTTTGGCTCTATTTCAGAGATAAAACCAGAGAATAAACATTCATTCTGAGAAGCACGCCTAGTTTGAACTCCAACATCTGGATTTCCTAAAATCAACTCAAAGGGGTGATCTCTACTCCACACCCTCTGTCTCAGCAGAATTGTCCTAGAAGATTCAGCTTGATTATCATTGAAGTGATGAGTCCTTCTAGTAGATCCTTCAGTTGTTTCCCCTGAGCAGCTCCTTGGTTGAGAATGAGATTCTCTCCCACTACTAGTAGTTTCTGTGAATCTTCCACTATTTCCACTACTAGGGTCAGAATCATCATTGTTGATATTTTCATTTGGTGCTTGTATTTTTGTTGCAGATTCAGGTTCCATTTCACCTTCATCTGAGTTCATATTTTCAAACTGCAAAGTTTCAGTGTCATTTGTTCTTTGTAGACTAGGGAGCTTGAGATCATCAAAAGTTACATTCATGCTTCCAATGACCTTCTTGTGTTCAATCACATAAACCCTGTATGCCTTAGATTCCAGAGAGTAGCCAAGAAATATGCTTTCATGAGCCTTGGATTCGAACTTTCCTAGATGCTCATCATCTTTCAATACAAAGCACTTTGCTCCAAACACATGAAAGTATTTCAGTGTTGGTTTCTTGTTTGCCATTATCTCGTACGGAGTCTTATCATGATCTTTATTAATCAGGGTACAATTCTGAGTGTAGCAAGCTGTGTTGACTGCTTCAGCCCAAAAGTATAGAGGTAACTTAGCCTCATTCAGCATTGTTCTTGCTACTTCAACTAAAGTTCTGTTCTTCCTTTCTACTACTCCATTTTTTTGTGGAGTTCTGGGCGCTGAGTATTGTCTTGAAATCCCTTTTTCAACACAGAATTCATTCAGGGTTACATTTCTGAATTATGTTCCATTGTCAAACCTTATTTTTCTGACAGGCAAGCTAGCTTCTACTTCTATCTTCTTTATGTGATCAATGATTGTTTGAGGGGGCTTAATCCTTTGAGGCTAGAAATAACACCCACGTGTACTTGGAGTAGTCATCTACAATTACTAGTGTATATCTCTTCCTTGACATAGACATGACATTTACAGGGCCAAATAAATCCATATGCAAAAGTTGCAGTGGTTCAGTAATGTCTGAAAAATCTTTGCTTCGGTGAAATACTTTCTTTGACTTCCCTTTTCCACATGCTTCACACAAACCTTCTTGACAGAATTCCATATCAGGTAAGCCTCTAACCAATATCCTCTTGACTAAAGAGTTCATTGCATTAAAGTTTAGGTGTGAAAGTTTCTTGTGCCATAACAAACTGTCCTCTGTTGAAGCTTTGTTGTAGAAACATTGAGCTTCGCCTTTGCTTAAAGAGAATAAGTCAGCTACAAAAAGATTCCGTTTTCTCACTCCTTGAAGAGCAAGCTTTACATCTTTCCTGTTTTGGATTTCACATTTTTCTTTTTCAAATATTACTTTGAAGCCCTTGTCAGTGAACTGAATGATACTTAGAAGGTTGTGCTTTAATCCATCCACAAGAGTGATATTTTCTATGATAACATTTCCAATTTCCAGATTGCCATATCCCATTGTGAATCCCTTGTTGTTATCTCCAAAGGTCACTATCGGGCCAGCTTTCTCAATCACATCTGATAGCAGGGTCCTATCACCAGTCATATGCCTTGAACAACCGCTGTTAAGAATCCACATGACACGCTTGTTCTTTGCTATGCCCTGCAACCACAGATTGATTACTTCTTCTTTGGCACCCAAATTTTATTGGGTCCAAGAGGCTTAGATAAGTAAACAGATTTAGTTGCAGAAATTTTTTGGTCCTTTTCTTTCTCATCGACTGTGCCCTTGCCCTTTGGTGCCTTGACAGGAATGCCTTTAGGCTTAGAGACATGGGCTTCCTTCCTAGACTTAGGAGGACTAGCAGTCTTTGCCCTAACATGATTTCTATTCATGTTCACATCTGTATTCATGCAAGTACTAGATGATGAATTCATTAAGTTTATGTATGCATACATGATGTTGAAAGCACATGGCATGCATCCTACTTTACCACATGGTTGATGAGGGATAGACATGGAAGGCATGGCAGGCACATTAGGAGTTTCTTCTTTTACTACTTTTATCTTTTTGCATGCATGCATAAGATTACCAGTAGAATTACAATTATTACAAACTTTCCTAATTGCTTTGGGAGAATAGGCATAATCATTTTTCTTGTTAACACCTATCTTGCCATTTCTGTTAGCTTTCTTCTTTTTATCCTTGTTGCCTAAATTACTTTTAATCTTATCCTTAGGTTCTACAATTTTTACAGATTTCTTCGGCAACCCCTCTTTACTTACTTCCTCTTTCTTTTGATCATCAGCAAGAATTTCTTCTTTTATTAAAATTTGTTCTTCATCTAGGGGTTCGAAGACAAATTTCTTGTATAGGGGCTTAACCACATTTTTTAACACATGTAGAATATCTTGCTTCACAGGACTTTCCTCAGCAATTGATTCCACATGTCTTTTTCCTTCCTTTTTATCATAGTCGAATCTTATTCCTGTTTTCTGACCTATGACTTGTTTATCTATTATCTCCTTAACAAGATTAGCAGATTTCTTATAAGCCTAAAGTTTTAACTCTAACTCAGAAATTTTATTCCTAAGTGCAGTTTCTACTTCCTGGTTGCATTTGTCTCTATTTTGTAGATATTATATCTTCTGTTTCAGATCTTCTAGGTTAACACATGCAAGCTCTAGTTCTTCATTTCTAGCTTCTAACATTTTATTCTTTAGAACTAGTTTAGCATTTTCTTCTTCAGATGCTAGCATGCTTGTGTGAATGTTAAACATTTCTACACTAAGATCTTCTACAATTTTCTTATAATCAGAATTAGACATATCAACTGTGAAAAGAAATGATACCTTCTATGACTGAGGTGATGCCTCTGAAGAGTCTGCCATTAGTGTAACATTTTCATATGTCTCCTCTTCATCATTGTCTGAGTCATCACAGCTCTTTCCCTCGGCTATATAAGCTCTGCCCTGATACTTCTTTACCAGTGCATCATACTTTTGCTTAAGTTCGTCATACGACTCCTTTCTTTCTTTTCCTTGCATAGGCTTCCGGCATTCTGTAGCAAAATTCCCGGGTTCATCACAGTTATAGCACTTGAACTTACTGCGGTCTACCATCCCCGTCTTATAACCTCCTTTGATGTAAAACCCTGAAGACAAACCACCTCGGTTGCTGTTTCTGAAATTGAAACCACTGTTCCATGAACTACTCTTGAATTTGTACTTAGGGTTCCTCCTAAACTTGAGGTTCTTGAACTTTCTTTCCATATAGGCCATTGTCTTATTTTCCAAGTGTTCAAGTTCTTCCATTGATTAGAAGTCATCTTCATCACCTGCTTGAGCATTCTCTGAAATTTCAGCTTCTAGAATCTCTTTTGTCTCAATAACAGGCTTTACTGAGCTGGCCTCTGTCACATCAAAATCCTTGGTTACAAGTGCTATAGTCATTAACAGTGCTGTATTCTTACTGTCCACTGTACCTGGCCCATAAATGATTTGTCTCTGCTCTTGATCCATTTTATGAGTCTTGAGCTTCTCCTTCTTCTTCACTTGCAGCTTCTTCTTCAACCTGCCTAAGAAGAGCAAAGTTATCTCAAATAGAAGTAGTCATTGGAGCAGGAGTAAACCTGTTTGGGTAGTCAGCCTCATTCTGTAGAATCAAGATTGTTTTGAACTGTAGAGAGGGTGACTCTTCCAAAGGACTATTCTGAAATGATTGGAGTGATCAGCATTCAGTACTTGATTTAACACCAACTGTAAAAATCTTGGATACAGACAAAAGTTCTGCATTTTTGCTTGGTTTTTTGGGATCTTCATCATGATCAACCTTCCAAAATTAATTCTGATCTCAGAAGCCGCTGCATAAGAAATCACATTGTAGAATTGAGTTATCCCAGGCAAACCACCTATCTTTGGTGCAAAGCCATGATACAAGATGTTGAAAAATAGATTCCACTCCTTGGGTAGATGATACTTGTATATTTTCTTCGGGAGATTGTTGTTTTCCCTTGTGCAGTGCAGAAATATAAAGAAATTGTTTAAGTCTGTCTAAGATGATGTTAGGACTAAAATCATCATAGAAGGCAGGGTTGAATATGATGTGGTAGATTTTTCGTTTAATTGCGGATTAAGAGTTTGTGTTTTTAAGATATGAAAATGGTAGTTAATGAAATACAAAGATTCGGGTAAATAACAATGTATTATTAAATCCCTGAGGTGCTACACTTCTAATCAAATGATTAGCTTCAATGGGTTCAATCAAGGTTACAATAGAAACACAATTGAGTGATATAAATGACTGTCTTTAATGGAGCTCCCGTCTGTATCTCTTTTGTTGAAGATGAATGAATACCCCCTCTGTCCATATTGATTTAACCCATATATATTCTGTGGACTTTTGGAAATTGATTTCCACAATTGTATAAGTCCTTTGTTGTGCCTGTAAGAGTGCTAGTGGTGTATAGGCGCCACTTGGATGTTTGTTGCATCTAAATACGTTTGTTGTGCCTCTAAAGCTTTTTGTTGCGCCTTGTATACGTTTAGTTGCGCCTGTACACCATTCAATTAGTGCAGGCGCCACTAAACTACTTAGAAACATTTCCAGCAGTTATGTTGTGCCTAACTTGAGCCTTTGTTGCGCCTACACACTGGATGAAGTGTGTAGGCACCACAAACATTCCTCTTAACTTTAAGTGGCGCCACATCAAGTTTTGTTGCGCCTGCACACCCATTCCCTTGTGCAGGTGTTACAAACCATCTTCTGAACATGCCTTAGCTTTTGGCTTGGTTTGTTGCTCTTTTACAAGGTTGGTGGCGCCTCTAGAGTACTTCAAGAGTGTATGAGCCATCAAATGCAATATTACTTGCTTTAACATATTTATTGAAGTGCTTGAAGTAATTGCTACTTTGATTTTCACTCTTCTAGCTTGATCAACTGATATTCTTATGATTAAATAAGATAATTCTTTTCTTGTTGTGCTGACGCTTAGTGCACTGGTCTGGTTCACAAACGACTAACACTGAATTGAATTCCCTTGACTTCTGTTATGATTCAGTTGATTAATTTTGACTGATTCATTGCTTCTGATCACTGAAACCCTTTGACATCTATACTTCAATCATTGCACTGTCTTTAGTCTGAAATCTACTAAACACTTATTTTTTGCTGAGGCCTGAACATATAAATGAACTTCTCTCGTTGTCGTTCAGTAAACTTTACATCTTGAATATTCTGCTGTGATACATGTATGATTTCTGTTTGCATGTCCTTCTGGATTCCTGTGCTGCATATTAGTATTATTTATCTGTCTTTGTTTCTTAGTTGAGTTATCATTATCACTATTACATGTTACGTTACATTATGCTCTACAGATGGTTCATCTTTAAAATTTTTAGTCGGCAAATGAAGTGCTCAATTGATGTCATTTTCTATTATTCGTACTTTTTGTCACTGAGTTTCGTAAGCTGATATCCCATCTGTAGATGTGTTTTGAGCAGACCTGTATACCTGTCTAAGAAGATTTCTATTCAAAGGCACAACAATGGTTAGGGCATATCAGACTATTGAACTTTCATTTAAAAATCGTGCCCATTTGCCTAACTCACCTGCTTCAGTCCAGTCATCTACTAAAATTGATAAATAATTAGACTTCTTAATCTCAAAATTACCTTCCATTTAATTAAAGTGAAAGGTAATTTTTACGAATTAAAATTACTAATTAATGTCGAATTATTTTAATAAATTACGAACCAAATCCTAATTTTAAACTTACTTGGATTGACGTTAAATTAAAATATGATGAACTCCTAGTAATTTTAAGTACATAATTAATTTATTTTAATTTTTAATCGATTAATACTATGAGAAACTAGCCAGTCAGTTCGAGGTTTGAAAAAATGATTATTTTAAAACCTTAACAAAAAATGAAGGGACCACTTGCAAATGAAGGGTATGAAAGTGGGTCTCACAAATCTGGTTTTAGACTACAAATAGGACAAGAATTGGCTTAGTTTTGTTCGATTAAAAATAATAGATCTAAGTTGCGCCACTTATGTAAGAACTGTGTAAAAGTTTGTATGTATCGCCACAAAACAAAATGAAAAAAAAATACACACAGTTATTTATAGGCACCACAAACCAGTAATAAAATTACTAAGATAGTTCGTTGCGCCTACACAGTGTTTACACTATGTTGGCACCACAAACCTCATTGGCGCAACATAAATATCATAAGGCATTTTGTTACTCCTACACAGTGTATAAACTGTGTTGGCGCCACAAAATGGCTTAGCATACCAAAAATGATCTAAGTCATTTCGTTGCGTTTACACAGTGTGCACACTGTGTTGGTGCCACAAAATGGCTTAGCGCAACAAAATTTTTGTTCGAGTGTTTTGTTACGCCTATACAGTGTAACCACTGTAAGGGCACAACAAAACTCCTGGCGCATCAAAATCACTTAGTGAATTTTGTTGTTCCACAAAATTTTGTTACAAAAACATATTTATATATATATGTGTGTGTGAATAATTCGTACAAGATTAGCAATACATAAATTATCCCCTAATATAAATATATCATAAATTATTAATAATAATAACAATAAATTGCCATAATTATAAATATTTATAATTTATGCTACATTTTTAATATTAAGAATTATAGCCTTTAAAATATTAACAATAATAAGGTCCATAATTATTAAAGCTCACAAAATATTTATTATTATTAATAATAATAACATTAGTTGTTAAAATTAATAAAATAAATAAAGTATGCTTCTTATTATTTTACTTTTATTTTAAATATTAGAATAAATATAAATATTCATTCTTTCTATTTTAAATTATCTCAAATAATATTTACATATATAAGTGACAAGAGTTTATCAATTAAATACAAGCACTTAAATATTTTCTAAGATCAAAATCAAATAAATACCAGATTAATAAAATTAGCAGGGATGCACAAGGTATTTGTATAATACTTAATCTTAATAACTGGAAAATAATTTGGTAAATTAATTCACAAGTCCTAAAAATATTGAAATTAATTAACCAGTGAATCTATCAGCTTCAAATTGCGGTTATAGATTACTAACTAATTAGTTAGTAGAATTTAACATCCCAAGTTCACAAACCAGTCTAGTGAAAGTGATTTCATCCAGTGGTTTATTGAAGATGTATGCAATTTGCTGCTCTGTAGGTACAAAATGTAACTCTACAGTACCATTCATGACATGCTCTCTTATGAAATGATACCTGATATCAATGTTTTTGGTCCTTGACTGTTGAACAGGATTATTTGTGATTGTTATGGCACTTGTGTTGTCACAGAATATGGGAATTTTGCTCAGCAACAGTCCATAGTCTTCAAGTTGGTTCCTTATCCATAATATTTGTGCACAGCAACTTCCAGCAGCAACATATTCAGCTTCAGCTATTGACATTGCAACTGAGTGCCGCTTCTTACTATACCAGGATACCAATCTTCTACCAAGGAATTGACAACACCCTGATGTACTCTTTTGATCAATCCTACAACCTGCATAATCAGAATCTGTACAGCCAACAAGGTCAAAACCTGTATCTTTAGGGTACCAAATTCCAAGATTCAGATTTCCCTTAAGATACCTAAAAATGTGTTTAATAGCTATAAGATGTGATTCTTTAGGGTCAGACTGAAACCTAGCACACAAGCATGTAACAAACATAATATATGGCCTACTTGTAGTTAAGTAAAGTAATGAGCCGATCATACCTCTATAGCTTGTGATGTCTACCCTCTTACTAGGTTCATCTTTACCAAGCTTAGTGGCAGTTGCCATAGGGGTTTTAGCTTATGATGCATCTTCAAGAGCATAATTCTTCAATAGATCTCTGACGTACTTGGTCTTGCAAATGAAGATTCCATCTTTCCTTTGGCTTACTTGGAGTCCAAAGAAGTAATTCAGCTCTCCCATCATGCTCATTTCATACCTATTTTGCATTAGCTTAGCAAATCTACTACACAACTGATCGTTAGTAGAACCCAATATAATGTCATCCACATGTACTTGTACTAATATCATGTCATTTTTATGCATTTTATGAAATATAGTCTTATCTATGACACCTCTAGTGAAACCATTTTCAAATAAGAATATAGATAGAGTGTCATACCATGTCTGAGGTGCTTTCTTTAAGCCATAGAGTGCCTTGAAGAGAAAGTATACAAAATCTATAAATTATGGATCTTCAAACCCTGGGGGTTGTTCCATCTACACTTCTTCTTCAAGCTCTCCATTCATGAATGCACTCTTCACATCCATTTGATAAACTTTAAAGTTGGAATGTTCTACGAATACTAGAAACATCCTAATAGCTCCAAGCCTTACCACTGGTGCATATGTTTCATCATAATCTATTCCTTCTTCTTAGGAATAACCTTTAGCAACCAGTCCGACTTTGTTCCTCGTAACAATGTCATCTTCATACAGTTTATTTCATAATACCCAATTTGTGCCAATAATAGACTTGTTCTTTGGCCTTGGTACCAGCTTCTAGACTTTTTGTCTTTCAAATTTATTGAGTTCTTCTTGCATGGCAATAACCCAATTTGGATCTTCTAGAACTTCTTCTACTTTCTTTGGCTCTATCTCAGAGATAAAACCAGAGAATAAACATTCATTCTGTGAAGCACATCTAGTTTGGACTCCAGCATCTGGATGTCCTAGAATCAACTCAAAGGGGTGATCTCTACTCCACACCCTATGCCTACGCAGATTTTCCCTAGAAGATTCATCATAATTATCATTTAAGTGTTGAGTCCTGTTAGTAAATCCTTCAGTTGCTCCCCCTGAGCTGTTGCTTGGATGAGAATGAGATGCTCTGCCACTATTAGTAGTTTCTATGAATCTTACACTATTTCCACTACTAGGTTCAGAATCATCATTGTTGTTATTCTCATTTGGTGCTTGATTTTCTATTGCAGCTTCAGGTTCTATTTCACCTTCATCTGAGTTCATATTTTCAAACTGCAGAGTTTCAGTGTTATTTGTTCTTTACAGACTTGGGAGCTTGAGATCATCGAAAGTTACATTCATGCTTTCAATTACCTTTTTTTGTTCAACCACATAAACCCTGTATGCCTTAGATTCCAGAGAGTAGCAAAGAAATATGCCTTCATGAGCGTTGGATTCAAACTTTCCTACATGCTCATCATCTTTCAATACAAAGCACTTAGCTCCAAACACATGAAAGTATTTCAATGTTGGTTTCTTGTTTGCCATCAACTCATATGGAGTCTTCTCATGATCTTTATTTACCAGGATACGGTTCTGAGTATATCAAGCCGTGCTGACTACTTCAACCCAAAAGTATAGAGGTAACTAAGCTTCATTCAGCATTGTTCTTACAGCTTCAACTAAAGTTCTGTTCTTCCTTTCTACTTCTCCA
This sequence comes from Oenanthe sinensis, assembly GCA_028671895.1. NCBI lineage: Eukaryota > Viridiplantae > Streptophyta > Magnoliopsida > Apiales > Apiaceae > Oenanthe > Oenanthe sinensis. Next base: position 16,661,399 of record CM053804.1, on the reverse strand, counting down.
TTTTGTTGTGGAGTTATGGGCGCTGAATATTGTCTTGAAATCCCTTTTTCAATACAAAAATCATTCTGGGTTACATTCCTGAATTTTGTTCCATTGTCAGACCTTATTTTCCTGACAGGCAAATCAGCTTCTAACTCTATCTTCCTTATGTGATAAATAATTGTTTGAGGGGCTTTATCCTTTGAGGCTAGAAATAATACCCACGTGTACTTAGAGTAGTCGTCTACAATTACTAGTCATATCTCTTCCTTGACATAGACATGATGTTGACTGGACCAAATAAATCCATATGCAGAAGTTACAGTGGTTCAGTAATGTCTGATTAATCTTTGCTTCAGTGATATGCTTTGTTTGACTTCCCCTTTTCACATGCTTCACATAAACTTTCTTGACAGAATTCCATCTCAGGTAAACCTCTAACCAATTCTCTCTTAACTAAAGAGTTCATTGTCATAATCAATTGTCCTCTATTGAAGCTTTGTTGTAAAAACATTGAACTTCACCTTTGTTTATAGAGAATAAGTCATCCACAAAGAGATTCCCATTTTTCACTCTTTGAAGAGCAAACTTCGCATCTTTCCTGTTTTGGAGCACATCTTTCTTTTTTAAAAGTTACTTTGTAGCCCTTGTGAGTGAACTGAATGATACTTAGAAGGTTATTCTTTAATCCGTTAACAAGAGAGATATTTTCTATAATAACATTTCCAATTTCCAGATTACCATATCCCGCTGTGAATCCCTTGATATTATCTCCAAAGGTAACTATCGGGCCAGCTTTCTCAATCACATCTGATAGTAGGGCTTTATCACCAGTCATATGCCTTGAGCAACCAATGTCGAGAATCCACATGACACGCATGTTCTTTGTTATGCCCTGCAACCACAGATTGATTACTTCTTTTTTGGCACCCAAATTTGATTGTTTCCAAGAAGCTTAGATAAGTAAACAGATTTAGCTACATAAATTTTCTGGTCCTTGTTTTTCTCATCGACTGTGCCCTTGCCCTGTGGTTTAGCCTTGACAGAGGTGTCTTTAGTCTTAGGGACAGGGGCTTCCTTCCTAGACTTAGGAGGACTAGCAGTCTTTGCCCTAACATGCTTTCTATTCATGTTCACATCTGTATTAATGCAAGTACTAGATGATGCATTCATCAAGTTTATGTATGCAGACATGATGTTGAAAGCACATGGCATGCATCTTACTTTACCACATGGTTGATGAGGGATAGACATGGCAGGCATGGCATGCATATTAGAAGTTTCTATTTTTACTACTTTTATCTTTTTGCATGCATGCGTAAGATGACCAGTAGAATTACAATTGTTACAAACTTTTTTAATAGCTTTGGGAGAATAGGCATAATCATTTTTCTTATTAACACCTATCTTGCCATTTCTGTTAGCTTTCTTCTTTTCATCTTTGTTGCCTATTTCATTTTTAATATGTTTATTAGGTTCTTCAATTTTTACAGATTTCTTAAGCAACTTCTATTTATTTTCTTCCTCTTTCTTTTTGTTGGGTCCCGAAGTATCGTAGAAGGGTGTTAAATATGATACTCACTAAATTAAAAAATTATTTCGAATCTTTTGTGGATAAATAATTTAGATTTCGGTTAGTGGGTTCGAGTTCATGAGGTGAATAGTATTTAGGAGGCTGGCTTACTACTTTTCTGTATTTATGAATAATCATTAATGTTCTAGAAAATTCGCAAGTAATTTAATGAGCCAAGTTTCAGGGAATATATCTTTCGTATATAAAACCTGAGGTTGCTACACCCAGTTAAAAATATAACTGGTTTCCAAATAACAGATTAGTTCTTTTCTTCTACAAAGAGATATAGTTTAATCCCTATACAATATTTGACTATGTGTTGTACTAACTGAATTAAGCTAACAGAGAGTGTTTTATAATAGCCCTATGTATTTGTAACATAATGAACCGGCTAGAATATAATACTCCGGTGAAAAAGGTATATGTATGACATGGTGACTTCTTCTTCTCTGGCTTTCATTTTCTCTCTGTATCTCTCTGGTTGGTTGTGTGTCTCCATAAATCCATGAATCAAAATGAACCAGTCATTTTTTTTATATGGTGTAGACTTTTCAAATCAATTAAAATTGATTTTCTTCACAATGCTAAGTCCTTTGTTGCGCTTGTACAGGGTGAGTGGTGTGTAGGCGCCACAAGTAGGTTTGTTACGCCTTGACATTTGTTGCGCCATGCTTTGTTGCGCCACTAAGTTATGTTACGCCTCTATATTAATGTTAGTTACGCCTATACACTGGCTACCTTTTCTAGGCGCCACTAAAGACTTGGAAACCATCACAAAAGCTATGTTACGCCTGTATGACCTTTTGTTGCGCCTGTACACTAGTTGCAGTGTGTAGGCACCACAAAATCTTCCAATTTGCTAGATGTTTTTCCTTGCGCCTAGCCTCATTTTCTTGCGCTTGTACTCTACAACCCCTGTGTAGGCGCCACCAAATTCTCCCTTAAACTTTGTTGCACCCTGGACAAGTTTAGTTGCGCCTTCGACAAGTTTAGTTGCGCCTCATACAAGGTTTCAAGTGAGTAGGAACCACCAAATATTGTAATACTTGCCTTAGTCATATTCTTGAAATGCTTGAAGTATTTACCACTTGGTTTTCACTCTTCTGGCTTGATCAACTGAATTTCTTATGATGAATCAAAGTAATTCTCTCCTTGTTGTGCTCACGCTTAGTGCACTGGTCTGGTTCACAAATGACTAACACTGAATTGAATTCCCTGACTTATGTTCTATTTTAGCTGATTAATCTTGGACTGTTGCATTGCTTCAAACACTGACTGTTGATAAACATAGTACTTTTACTATAATCTTTTCTAGTGCTTCGACAACGTCTCCATTATAACTACAATCTTGAATACTTCATTCTTTGTTCTTCAATGATGTTTGAACATATAAATGAACTTCTTTCATTGAGTATAACTTCAAGACTACAGCTGTCTTCTTTAACCTTTGTCTTTACCCTTCTAGATGTTAGTGTAGGTGCCCTAGAGGCAATACAATTTTTTCTTTTAATAAACATTTATGTCATTTGATTATTCAATAAACGTATTTATTATGACTTTAATTACTGCGATATATTTGTTAGCATAATAAATGTCCTTAGAATCATGATACTCGTTATATAGTTTAAGTACATGACTTGAACTTGAGATTATATAATATATCATATTCTTAAAGGTTCCCTAGTCGAGTATTATTATGATAGGACAATAATAATACATAAATAGACTAGTATGTTGTTTGACAGATAACCACATCTCATTGGTTATAAGTATGGGGATACTAAAGTCAATACATAGGTACATGTAGGGGTACATGGTACTGGACAGACCCACAGTGAGATTCTTCATGTTTAATTAAGTCATAAGAAAGACTCACAGTGATAATGGTGTAATGATCCTCTGACTTGAGATCATTATATTTCTATACGAGGATTGATATACTTTGACTACATTAAAAGTTACCTTTGACCGGGTGATGATAAAAGTGGACATCGGGTATATCATGAGTCGTATGAGAAATATGAATGATAGATAAAGGATTTAACCCTCCTATAATTAGGAGAGATATTATTGGCCTCTTGATTGAGTGAGACTATAAAATGCATGGCCGTGCTCAAATAATGATTTGTTTTTCATAGTCTACTCATGGATCAAGTAAACCCGGATTAAATGTTGAAGAGGATGACTAAATACATGCCTCGAGTTTAATCTATAATATATATGGTTAAAGGGATTATATTACACGGAAACATTAATCACGAAAGGTTTTATCGAATCACGATTTAATTATTGTTTAATTAGGTAGCAATGATGTATTACTAGATACCGCTCATTGTTTATAATTTTATTGGAGAATAAAATTATTGCTAATTAAATAATAGCCTATAGGGTCACACACATAGAGCACCTAGAGGAATAGTTAATTTAAATTATAGATTTAAATTAATTGATGATTAATTCGAATTTATTATATTAATTAAGTGAGACTTAATTAATTGAAATAAATTCGAATTTGAAGAATTATATTTCTGCCAATAATAATTAAGTGTGACTTAATTATTAATTAAATAATAGAAGCATGTTTTATTATTTAATCCTATGCCTACATGGGTTAGGTTTTTGCTAAAAAGGCCCATTAACCAATCATTATAAATAGATAATGATAGGTTAAATGGCTTGCACGTTTTTGTGTAAACCCTAGCAGAAGAGGCAGCATAGGAAGAGGCAGAGAGAATTCGAAACCTATCAAAGGAGGCTAGTACTTCCGTTCCGTGTTCAAGATCGTGAGACGTTCTTGAAGGTGCTCGTGTGGATACCATAGAGGTGCTTTTGAGAGGAAGACACAAATCGTGATAGCAAGGATCTCCGTTGAGTTCGTGGCATTCAAAATCTTAATAGGTATGATTCGATTATCACCATAATCCGTCAATTCTTATACATGATCCTGCGTTTGGGTTCCGATATTTTCGTTATATTTACGTTTATCCGCTGCGTTTTATGCCTCGGAACCCAACACTAGATTCCTATGTTTCGAACACTGTCTATCTTCAATCAATGCCTTTACACTGAAATCTTCTAGTGTCACTTTATACTGAATCTTCAACACTTTTGAAACCCTGAAAGTCTTTACACATTATTCTTCATTGACGCATAAACATATTAATGAACTTCTCTCAATGACCTGTAGTAGACTTCAAAACTTCTTCTAATGTTTTGATTCACTGTATTTGCTTTGTCTTCATTTCTTCCTGATTTCTGTAGAGGCGTAATATTATTTACTTGTCATGTTCTAGTGTTGACTTGCGTTACTATTCATACAGCTTCGTAATCTCACAAAAAATCTCCCTTATTTGATTTGTAAACTTAACAAACAAATCTCATAGAGTGGATAACTCAACGAACAACTAGAAAAAGCAATCGCCCAAGACTTGTAAATAATGCTACTAGTTTTTATGGATCAGATTATGCATTTCCAGGATTCTTGTGTAACTGAAATGAAAGATGTTTGTTCCTCTAGCACTGAACTGATCATCTATATTTCTGTATGTGTTTGAGCTTTCACTGCTTCAAAATCGTTCATAGTTGAACTTAAGGAACTTATCATAAACAGAGATTCATAAGAATTAAAATTCCTGGGAACGTCTTCAATAGAACATAGAACATACCTCAAGTAATGTTCTCCTCTTGAGAATGTGATTCTTCTTCTCTTTCTTCTTCTCCTCTTTAGATGATCTATGGAAGTGACAATTCTTTTCTGTACATCTCACTTGGATGAAGAATCCTCTACTGACAACTCCTTTTAAGTATAGGATACAGTTTCTTAATTCTCCCATAAGGATCAGAAGATAATATTTTCTTCTTTTTCTTGACTAAATTCTCCCCCTAAGGATATTAACTTCTCCCAAGGATACGAAGATAAGACTTTATTAACTTCTCCTTTTTCTCCCTATAAATTCTCCCCCATAGTTGATGAATCCTCTAATGGCCCATCTTTTGAATGGTTTGTCTTCTAAAGAAACTTCTCATCTATCATTGATTAGGAAAACTTAGTGGCTTTTCTTTCAGAAGTAGCAAGTAGCAAGGGTAAGTGTTTGGTATTTGGTTTCCTCACTTCTACTATGTTTTGTTGGTGTTTACACTCAAGTGTCGAGCACTTTGAAGTGTTTCACTCTTTCTATCCCTATCTCTCACTCAAGTGTATCTCTCCCTCACTTTCACTTAAGTGTTTCTCTTTCTTACTTTCACTCTGCATTCCAAATAAAGCCTTCTGTACCTGCAAGTGAAATCCATCAATTCAATTATATTCTCATCACCTGATTCATCAAAATGAACTGAATCACTATCAAGTGGAGAATTTCCTCGTAGAGGTGTTCTTGATCTATCATGCATAAGCAATGTCTCAGCACCAGACTCAATAGCTTTTGCTAAATCACTGTCTAGTGGTGCCTCATCTCTTTGAGATGGGTTATCCCAAGATTTTAAAATCTATTAGGGAATCCTACCTTGTTCTATCAAGGAGTTTCCTCACACCTTCTCCGTAAATGGGAGGTGGACATTCCTTTTCAGGATCTGGAAATGTTCCTTCCAAGAGGGGCGACGTAGTAGGCAATATAATGAATAGAAATTGAGAGCCTACGTTTCTCTCGTAACCCTATGACGGGAATTTTGTGTAAAATACCCTACTTGACTCATCCAAAGAATTCTTGTCAAGCAGTTGCCTCTCAAGCCCAGATAAATCTGAACAAGAGATCTCACTTTCGGGATGCAGAAGATTAACTTCTGTTTGAGGTAGATACTTGAACAATACAATGTATGGCTAACTAGAGTCTGTATCTCCTCTGAATTCCTATACCTCACACTGTGCACGCCTTGCAATGTGTTCCTAGAATTTACCTGTTTAGGCTTACCATCAGCGTGAATGCCGGTGGTGTGCTTGACTCATTACAAGATAATCTGGCTGACGAGTGAATTTCAATGGACTCACCTTGTTGAGAGAATGATTCTAGAGAGAGTTTAATTACCTTTTCAGCTCTGGATCCTTTTGAGATGATGCATATGAGGTTACAGTTACCTCAGTTATATACTATTTTTCTTCTCTGGAGGTAGAGTTGTGGGTGCACTTTCGACTTCATCCTTATTTGTTGCATCAAGTGCAGTTTCTCCCTTATCAACCTCTAACTTACATGAGTTCCTTATATCTCCAAGGGTTAATATATGGAAGTGGATGAATCAGTATTTGGTACTAAGGCCCGGGTAAGAGATTGATGGGTTTTCAACCTCTTGACCAACTTCTAAAGCCACTGGGGGCTAAACGGATAGAATCAAAAAATAAGATAATGAAATAATCACCTTAACATTCCAAAACATATTTTTCATCTTAAAGAGAATGAAAAATATAAGAAAGAATAGTAATGGATTGCATTAAAGCACTTTTAGTAAAGATTTTTGTTGGATCTAAAAATTTATCATTTAAGAGCATGATACGAAATTTTCTTTAAGATAATTATCCCCTAATAAAACGCGAGAAAGTGTACCAGAGAAAAATTCTATCTCTTATGAATTTCGTATAAGGCAAACTTCCCATAATAAAACTCAGGAATTTATACCAAAGAAGAAATTCAACTCTCTTACCAAATTATATCTTAATAAAATGACTATTTTCCTTTAAAATATTTGCACTGTAAGCTTTGAAAATAGTTTTGTAAAACATCTTTATCAGATAAAGGACTATGATTTTCTGACTCATAATGCAATTATGATTTACATCATTTTCGTCCACCTGATAGTATCCCCAACTTAAAATAAAAACATGACAATTGGGGTGAATATATACTTAACAATATAGTACAAGGTCTTCAAAGCAACAACCACTGTTTTGGTACTATGAATCAATATGAAACATACATTGAAACAAGTGTTTGAAAATAAATCATTTTACAAGTGATTGGTACCTCGAAGTTAAAATCAATTTTTCCGAATAAAATAGCAATCATAATGTTTCTACCACTCTTAAAAGGAAAAACTAAGAGAGAAAATTTTTATAAGATAAAACTTTTAAAACTAGCTTTTGGGAGAAGATAAAAGATTTTGAGATTGGAGAAAAATTATCCTCAAGAAAAGTTTGATTCACACCTTAGGATTTGGAAATCAAAATAGGGCTGTAAATCAAAAGATTTTCAAAAGAGAAGTTTTGAAATAGAATTTTGATGTTTTCTTCTTTAAAACTGATAGAAAAATGAATGTATCTTTGAATAAAACGTTTTGAAAAATAATCAGACAAGAAATTCTTTTTAATACATTCAAGTTTAAAATTCAGTTAAATAAAGAAAACTAATTGTAATACTTATGTAATACTAAATAGTTACCACATACATGCATATATAAATCAAATAACATGTGGCAATTATTTAGTAGAACAATAAGCATTTAGACATATTTTTATTATTAATGATTTTTGATAAACAACATGTATTATCATTAATATTAAAAATATCACAATTAATTGCAAAGAAACATTAACAAAATATAATTATTTGATATTAATTATCAATAATTTAAAAATGCAAGAAATTATGCTTCTAATATTTTATCAAATCAAAATTATGAAACTAATAAACATTGAATTGCTTCAATCCATAATTTTAATAAGATAAAATAATTTCGCTAAATACTAAATATTAATAGGATTGAATACTAGCATCTAACTTCATACGCTATATCTAATAATTGTCACTCTAGCATATTACAATTATACTCATAATAATTATTAATGATATATGTAACTCGAAAAAATAGTTGAATAGAAATTCGCAAGTCCTATAAATATTGACATTTAATACTTGTGATCCTAATTACAACTCCTCGCAAACAAAATCAAATTTAGAAATATTTTCCAAGCATATAAAATATTGAGAATTTTATACACACATACTTAGAAAATTCTCTGTCCTCCAATATTAGTGAGTTTTGAAATATGCATTAATTACTTAGAACAAAAATTCTAAATAATGTCACTAATACCAAAAATCACATAATTATTTGTAATAAAATATTTAAAAATATCAAAGCAAAATATCATAGCAATTAAGCAAGATATCATTGACTAATACTCATTAAATATTTAACAAATAAATAATTATGCTGCTAACTTATGCTAGAAAATTTAACTACCACATATGTATATAACATTGTAAGCATGATAATTAAACTAATAGCAAAAAGTATGAGGTACTGGATTTAAAAATAAATTCACAAGTCCTTTAAATGTGGACGATTTAATACTTGTGAACTCATTTAAGAATTCCTTGCGAATGGGATTTCCAACATATATGCAAATAAATAATATCCCAAGTTCACTAACCAACTTAGACAAAATAAATTCATCAAGTTATTTAGCAAAGATCTGCAAGTTATTCTACTAAGGACAACTCTTAAAAGAAATGATACCTGGTGTCCATGAGCTTGTTCCTTAAAAGGTATAGATAGTGTTCAACAGAGTTGTTGGAGTTGAAGAAGTTTGCTTGTTCAAAAGATCAGAGCATCATATTCACTAGCTGCTTTAATTTTAGCCTATGATGCAGCTATGTGTGTTGAATGCTTGCTCTCATTTCAATAAGAATCCAACTTCTTCCACGAAATTGACAACTTCTAGGAATGACTTCCATGTCTTTCTTACAACCTGCATCATCTATATCTATATAGCCAATTAGGTTAAACATGGTATCTTTAGGGTACCTGATTCTGAGAATTGGTGATTCCTTAAGATATCTAAAAATTCATACCTTAGCTATAAGATAAGATTCTTTAGTATCCACTTGGAAACTTGCACATAGGCATATCGAGAATAAAATATATGGTCTTTATGCACTTGAATAAGTAATGAGCTGATCATACCTCTATAGCTTGTCACTTCAGTTCATAAACCTGATTTTCCCTGATCAAGCTTAGTGGTTTGTTGGCAAGAAGTCTTGGCAGGTATAGAATCTTCCAAATTGAGTATCTTCAAAGGATCCTTGACTTACTCTAATTGCCATCATTCTTTCAAATTACTTATAATCCAAAAAAAATTGCAACTCTTCCAACATACTCATCTTATACCTACTCTGCATTTACTTAGCAAAAATCTCTTGCCAAATTTTCATTAGTAGACCCACATATAATATAATCATTGTATTCGAGCACATATATGACATTGTGTGTGCCATGTATTCTAGAGAGATATATGTGTATAACTACTCTAATAAAATCATTTTCAAGTAACTAGTAGTTAGAGTGTCATACCATGTCCTTGACGATTTGCTTGAATCCTTAACTCCATTCATAGAAAGCTTGGGAAGAGAATGATATACAAATTCCAATGATCTGCAACTTCAAAGTCCAGGATATGTTGTACATCAACTTCAACTTCTAACTCACCATTCAGGTGTGCACTTGTTCACATTCATCTGATAGATATTCATACTTGAATGCTCAATAGGTGCTAGGGATGTCCTATTATTAGGTCATCAACTTGTTCAGCACTAATAGGATCAAGTCTCGTCTCTGTTGCTTATTGTTTGATCTTGAAAGTCTCGAAGATTCTGTTTCCATCATCGTCGATACCTTCTACTTGATAGAACCTGTAGCAACCAGTTTGGCTTTGCCCCTCATAACATTGCCAATAATCATCCAGTTTCTGAAAACCCTTATTGTACCAATTACATCATTGTCTTGTGGTCTGGGTTCCAGCTTCAATACTTTATGCCTTTCAAACTGATTGAGATCATCTTGCATTGCAATCACCCAATCTGGATCGATCAGTGCTTCTTCAGTATTATTTGGGATTCCATATGTTATGTCCCAAAAAATATACGTGCATTTTGATTAGCACTTCTAGCCTTACTCAATAATCCGGTTTACTAAGAACTAGACTCCAGGATTGACTTTGACTTCAAACCTTTTGTCTTGGCAGATATGTTCTTGATGTATTCCTTTGATCTTCATTGTGTTGAGTACGACTAGTAGATCCTACTTTTATTTGCTCCCCCTGAGTTGCTGCTAGAATGTGTTGAAGATCCTTCACCTTTTTCAGTGGATTCTGTTGAAGTTCATGAGTTGTGTAGTTTCACTACCATTTCCACTAATAGGATCTGAATCATCATCATTATCATTGATTCCTTCTGCAACTTCAGTTTCAACATCAGTATCTGAATTTGACTCTGACGGGATGTCAAACTTCAAAGATTTAGAATAGTCTTTTATTTTAATGCTCGGGAGCTTGGTTTAGTTGGTCGACACATTCAGACTTTCAATCACTTCTTGTTTTCAATAACGTATGTCTTGAAAGCTTTCGACTTCAATGAGTAGCCGAGGAAAATTGTTCCATGAGCCTTAACTTCAAACTTGCCAAGATACTCATATAAATCTTTAATAAATATCAATTTCCTCCAAACACACGAAAGAGCTTCAGTGTTTCCTTCTGGTTGGCCATTAACTCATATGATGTCTTTTCAAGATCTTGTTGATAAAAGCAGCATGCTGTGTTAATTGTTTCAGCTTCAAAGTACCTTTATAAGTGCAGAATTCATATAGAACTTCATTCACGAAATTCAGTTCCAATATCTGACTTCAAAGTTCTCACAGCTTACTTTGCCTCCAACTTGATCTTCCTGATGTGATCAATCACCATCTATGACAATTTGTCTGTTGAATGAACGAACATCACCAACTTGTAACTAGGGTTGTCATCAACCACCACTAAGCATATTTCTTCCATGACATAATTTGCTTCATGTGATGTTTACATTGACTTCCCTATGTGACGTACTTCAAAATGTCCTTCTGGATTGAATTCCATATGAAGCAGTCCTCTCACCAATTTCTTCTTTATCAAAGAATCCATTGTCTTGTTCACCAAGTGTGAGAGCTTCTTTTGCCATAACTACTCTTTACTGATGAAGCTTTACTAAAAATTTCTCTTAACCTTTTCATACAAACTCCATGTCAGCTACGAACAAACTTCCTCACTCTCAGATTGAGTGAGCTTTCAACCTTCTTGTTTGAGATCAAACACTTTTTCTTTTCAATGCTTTTCCAGAAAACCCTTGACAAAGAATTCCCTAGTTCCCTGTAGATAGTGCTTAAGTCCTTCCACAAGAAAGATGTTTCCACTGATGACAATTCCAAAATCATGATAACAAAATCCCTTGTACATCCTTTACTGTCATATCCAAAGGTTACCGTTGGGTAGGCTTTCTCAACCAACTATGATGTCAGAGCTTTAATCTTAATCATATGCCTCGAACAATAAATGTCATGAAGTCACATAACTTTTATCTTTTATTATATACTCTGCAATAACAAATGATTAAGGTTCTTGGTACTCAACTTTAATTGAGTCCAGATGGGTTAGAGATATTGCTTTCAATAGTGGTAACAACAACTTCAATATACATATTAGAAAATTCACTATTCTCTACTTTAATCATTCTACACAAGTGTAACAGATGTAAAGTAGATTTACAGATATTCAATAATTTTCTAAAAGCACATGGATAGAAGAATTAAAAATTAGATTACTAATTCTTTCTAACCCATTTCTGTCATTGTCTAATATTTTAATTATCTCTAATTACCTAAGTCAGTTTTAGATTAAGCCTCAAATCTATAAATTTTACTGACTGCTTAGATAATTATACCATCTTTTAGCATTCTAATCCCTAACAAGCAATACATGAACTGATATGACATTTAAGTGCAACTATATAAGTGGGAGCAAATCATATGAAAATAAGCACATAAATAATTTTAAGAATATACAGAATATTTGTATAAAACATTATGAGCAATATCAAATTCCACATACACTTAACAAGTCATTCATAAGAACAAATATGAAATATATGATCTATGACCTGTTACTCTATTAACAATTTTTACAACATTAGCAGAGGTATTAAATCACAAAAGATTTAAATCAAGTTTCAGCAAATGTTTAGGGATACGCCTAACCGTCTAAAACACCTTATCTAATTCTAGATATTCATTTTACTGCATGGAAAAGCAAGTATGAAATATACTAATTAAACTCATGAATCCTAGCACGCAAATCTCATTCTTAGCAATCAATTAAGCATTTAAGTCCTAAGATGCTAACATGCTGACATGAATATAATACATTTCAAAACTTAATAATCATACAGTTCTAAATTAGATAAACGTATACTAGTTAGAATGTGTACCTGTGAAGTGCATAGTGATTCATCTCCAGTGTTGGTCATTGATGTCAGATATCCATTTGGTTCATCACTGTCACTGATAGAATCAGCCTTGCATTTAACTTATCAACAAATACTTTCCCTTGTTGCATCCTCACTAATACTTGAGATTCCTGCTACAACCCAACACAGTGTCTATCATCTTTTGCTTGTACAAGCTTCTTCAAACTATGTAGAAAACCCTGATCTTGTCTTTGATTTCCAACCATCCTTGTCTTGCAACCGCCTCTTGAACTGGTCTTGAAAATCTCTTTTACGGAATCTATAGGTAACGATCTAAGATTTAGAATTAGGATTCCGTCTGAATCTGATGTCACTGAACTTCTTGTTGCCCTGCAGGCTTGACTTGTAGTCCAGCTCTCAAGATATTCCAAAGTGTCAAACTCACATACAACACCTTGACCACTACCTCGAGCTACTACATCTTCAATTCAGTTTCTAGGATCATTTCATTTCTTTTCAGAGGTTCTCAACCTTAACTACAATCAAATTTGGTTCCTAGGCCACAAATACAGTGGATATGCTAACAACCTGCTTTACCAAATATTATTTTTTTCAGCTCTTTTTCTAGTTCATAGGCCTTCAGCACATACAGGTCTTCTATAGACAATGTGGTTGTATCCTTAGATCCCTGTTGGCTGTAATCCTACGTTCTAGATGATCTGCAGTGTTAGCACGAATTTTTTGTAATCTCCCTGTTTAATAATCTTTAAGGCTTTAACTGAGATACCAGATAGTGCAGTCTTTTCTCCTTCACTTTAAGATTTTTCATCCATAAATACAACTCCAATCAACCAAAAACTGTACCCAAATTAATCTCTTCTTTTCCAACATCCGAATAAACAGTGGGATCCTATCGAGTAGACCTCTGAGGAAATTAGTACCACATATTCTTTAACTTGTTCCAGAATTAATTTCATTGGATAATCTTCAGTCAATTTTAGTTGTCTTCAATACACGGAAAAATCTCCATCTACTACTTCTTGAGCATACCAATCAGCTTCTAGGTTCTGCTGCTTTTATGGCTTTTATTATAATAAATTTAAATTTTAAACTTTATTAGATTTATAAAATAAACTAATTAAAATTTATAACATAAACTAATAAAAGTTTATAAAATAAATTTTATAAAAGTTTATAAAATAAATTTAATATAAAATTTATAAAATAAACTAATTAAATTTTATAACATAAACTAATGAAAGTTTACAAAACAAATTTTATAAAAGTTTATAAAATAAATTTAACATATAAAATTTATAAAATAAACTAATAAAAATTTATAACAAAAACTAATAGAAGTTTATAAAACAAATTTTATAAAATTTTGTTATATAAATTTAATATAAAATTTATAAAATAAACTAATTAAAATTTATAACATAAACTAAATTAAAAAATTCTTTTGAATCTTTTGCGGATAAATAATTTAGATTTCGGTTAGTGGGTTCGAGTTCATGAGGTGAATAGTGTTTAGGAGGCTAGCTTACTAATTTTCTGTATTTATGAATAATCATTAATGTTATAGAAAATTAGCAAGTAATTTAATGAGACAAGTTTCGGGGAATATATCTTTCGTATATAAAACCTGAGGTTGCTACATCTAGTTAAAAATATAATTGGTTTCCAAATAACAGATTAGTTTTTTGCTTCTACAAAGAGATATAGCTTAATCCCTATACAGTATTTGACTATGTGTTGTACTAACGAAATCAAGCTAACAGAGAGTGTTTTACAATAGCCCTATGTATTTGCAACATAATGAACCGGCTAGAATATAAAACTCCGGTGAAGAAGGTATATGTATGAATTGGTGACTTCTTCTTCTCTGGCTTCCATTTTCTCTCTGTATCTCTCTATTTGGTTATTTCTCCACAAATCCACAAATCCATGAATCAAAATGAACCAGTCATTTTGTTTTTATATGGTGTAGACTTTTCAAATCAATTAAAATTGATTTGCTTCACAATGCTAAGTCCTTTGTTGCGCTAGTACAGGGTGAGTGGTGTGTAGGTGCCACAAGTAGGTTTGTTGCGCCTTGACATTTGTTGCGCCATGCTTTATTGTGCCACTAAATTATATTGCGCCTCTATATCAATATTAGTTGCGCCTATACACTGGCTGCCTTGTATAGGCGCCACTAAAGACTTGGAAACCATCACAAAAGCTATGTTGCGTCTGTATGACCTTTTGTTGCGCCTGCACACTAGTTGTAGTGTATAGGCACCACAAAATCTTCTAACCATCTTTTGTTGCGCTTGTACTCCTGTGGCCTTCGGGAGGCACCACAAAACACTTGGTGAATTTGCTAGATGTTTTTCCTTGTGCCTAGCCTCATTTTCTTAAACTTGGCCTTGGGGATGCGCCTGTACTCTACAACCCCTGTGTAGGCGCCACCAAATTCTCCCTTAAACTTTGTTGTGCCTTGGACAAGTTTAGTTGCTCCTCATACAAGGTTTCAAGTGAGTAGGAACCACCAAATGTTGTAATGCTATCCTTGGTCATATTCTTGAAATGCTTGAAGTATTTACCACTTGGTTTTCACTCTTCTGGCTTGATAAACTAAATTTCTTCTGATAAATCAAATTAATTCTCTCCTTGTTGTGTTGATGCTTAGTGCACTGGTCTTGTTCACAAACGACTAACACTAAATTGAATTCTCTTGACTTCTGTTTTATTCCAGCTGATTAACCTTGGAATGTTGCATTGCTTCAAACACTGACTGTTGATAAACATAATACTTTCACTAGAATCATTTTTGGTGCTTTGACAACGTCTCCATTATTACCACAATCTTGAATACTTCATTCTCTATTCTTCACTGACGTTTGAACATATAAATGAACTTCTTTCAGTGAGTATAACTTCAAGACTGCATCTATCTTCTTTAATCTTTGTCTTCACCCTTCTAGATTCCTATGCTTCGAACACTGTTTATCTTCAATCAATGCCTTTACACTGAAATCTTCTAGCGGTACTTTATACTGAATCTTAAACACTTCTGAAACCCTGAAAGTCTTTACACATTATTCTTTACTGAGGCATGAACATATTAATGAACTTCTCTCAATGACCTGTAGTAGACTTCAAAACTTCTTCTAATGTCTTGATTCACTTTATTTGCCTTGTCTTCATTTCTTCCAGATTTTTGTGTAGGCGTAGTATTATTTACTTGTCATGTTCTAGTGTTGAGTTATCACGATTACTATTCATACAGCTTCGTAATCTCACCAACACTTTTGATCCTCAACAAGAATTTCTTCTTTCATTAAGATCTATTATTCATTTAAGGATTCGATAACAAACTTCTTATAGGGGCTTAGGGACATTTTTTAATACATGTGAATTATCTTGCTTCACAGTACTATCCTCAACCATTGATTCTTTATGTCTCTTTCTTGCCTTTTTATCATAGTCAAATCATATTCCTATTTTTTGACCTATGACCTGTTTATCTATTGTCTCCTTAACAAGATTAGCAGATTTCTTATAAGCCTGAAGTTTTAACTCTAACTCAGAAATTTTATTCCTAAGTGTAGTTTCTACTTCCTGGTTGCATTTGTCTCTATTCTGCAGATATTTTATCTTCTATTTCAGATCTTTTAAGTTAACACATGGAAGCTCTAGTTCTTCATTTCTAGTTTCTAGCATTTTATTCTTTAGAACTACTTTAGCATTTTCTTCTTCAGATGCTAGCGTGCTTGTGTGAATGTTAAACATTTCTACGCATAGATCTTCTACAGTTTTCTTATTATCAGAATTAGATATGTCAAATGTGGAAAGAAATGATACCTTTGATGACTGAGGTGATGCCTCTGAAGAGTCTGCCATTTGTGCAATATTTCCATATGTCTCTTCTTCATCATTATCTAAGTCATCCAAGCTCTTTCCCTCGGCTATATAAGCTCTGCCCTGATGCTTCTTCACCAGTGTATCATATTTTTGCTTGAGTTTGTCATATGACTCCTTTCTTTCCTTTCCTTTCTTAGGCTTCCGGCATTCTGTAGCAAAATGTCCGGGTTCATCACAGTTGTAGCACTTGAACTTATTGCGGTCTTCCATTCCTGTCTTATAACCTCCTTTGTTATAAGACCCTGAAGACGAACCACCTCGGTTGTTATTTCTGAAGCTGGAACCACTGTAACTGGTGTTACTCTTGAATTTGTACTTAGGGTTACTTCTAAACCTGAGGTTCTTGAATTTTCCTATCATGTAGGCCATTGTCTTATTTTCTAACTGTTCAAGTTCTTCCATTGAGTAGAAGTCATCTTCATCACCTGGTTGAGTATTTTCTGTAAATTCAGCTTCCAGAATTTCTTCTTTCTCAACTACAGGCTTCACTGTGCTGGTCTCTGTGACAGCAAAATCTTTGGCTAAAATTGTTGTAGTGTTCAACAGTGCTGTATTCTTACTGTCCACTGTTCCTGAACCATAAATGATATGTCTTTGCTCTTGCTCCATTTCATGAGTTTTGAGCTTTCCATATAGAATTTCAATGGAAATTTCATTTATGTCACCTCTTTCTCTGATGGTAGAGATTTTGTGCTCAAGATGCGCTGATAGTGTCAACATAAATTTTCTGTTGATCTCCCTACGTGAGTAGACCTTTTCACTTGATTCAGCATTGTAATGTCCAGTGAATCCATTAAGATATATTGAAGATGATTATCCCATGCTACTCTATCTTTATCAGTGTACTCTGAAGGCTCTTTTGGGGTAAATCCTTGATGAATCCGTTCGCCGTCATCTGAAACTGTTTCTGGTGTTAGCTTCTGAGGTACATTGGGTCCATTTTCCAAAATTCCCATGTATTAAGAATTAGCTGATTTGATGAAAGTGGACATCTTTTTTTTTCCATAAAAATGTATTCATTTTTATCAA
Organism: Oenanthe sinensis; assembly: GCA_028671895.1. Classification (NCBI taxonomy): domain Eukaryota; kingdom Viridiplantae; phylum Streptophyta; class Magnoliopsida; order Apiales; family Apiaceae; genus Oenanthe; species Oenanthe sinensis. The sequence continues at coordinate 16,643,711 of CM053804.1, read as the reverse complement.
ATGCTGGGATTTTGATGCTGCTAAGTTTTTAGGTACTTATGGTTGTGAAGAATTTTAAATCTCAAGAAATAATTAATTTCTTAAAAATTAAAATTAATTCGAATAAAAATTAAATTTCATGAAATAAAATTTTTGTTCGAATTCTTTATGATTGATAGCTTTTTAAAATTAGTGTATTTAAAATCTTTAAAAAATTTGAAATTGAATTTTCTTTAAAAATAAAGAAATTTCAATATAAATTTTTCTAGATCTAAAAATGTACTTTTTCGTAAAACTATTTTTGGATCTTGATTTGTAACTGCAATCAACAAGCTCTGATACCAATTGTTAGGTCCTAAATCTTCATAGAAGGGGAGTTGAATATGATATTGGTAGATTTTTGTTTAATTGCGGATTAAGTGTTTGTATTCTTGAGATATTTAAATGATAGTAAATGAAACACAACGATTCAGGGAAATAAAGATATATTATTAAATCCCTGAGGGGCTACACTTCTAATCATGAGATTAACTTCTATGGGTTCAATCAATATTACAACAGAAATACAGGTGAGTGTTTAATGCTTGGCTTTAATAGAGCTCCCGTAAGTTTGTTGAGTTTACTGAAGAAGATGCACATTGATGCCTTTGAATTAAACCCATATATATTTGTGTAGACTTTTAGAAATCAAATGAATTAATTTTCCAACAATGCAAGTCCTTTGTTGTACCTTGTAGAGTGACTGCAGTGTGTAGGCACCACTAAATCCTTTGTTGCGCCTATAGAAGTTGGTTGCGCCAAGACATCTCTTGTTGTTGCGCCTCTAGTCTTATTTCACTGTATAGGCGCCACTAAGTGACTTAGAATATTCAACAAATTTCCTTGCACCTTGAAGCATGTATGTTGCGCCTGTACACCGTCTACACTGTGTAGGCGCCACCAAAACCTCCACATTGTTTTGTTGCGCCTTGAATTGATTTTGTTGTGCCTAGATGGTTTTGTTGCGCCTGCACTATTGTTGCAGAGGGGATGAGCCACAAAACCCTTGGTTTACTTCGAAATTTTTTCCTTGAACCTTGTCAAGGTTTGTTGCGATTCTTCATTGTTTCAAGAGTATAGGAACCATCAAATATAGTAATACTTGCCTTAACAATATTCTTGAAATACTTGATGTATTTACCACTTAGCTTTCACTCTTCTGGCTTGATCAACTGAGTTTCTTCTGTTTAAAACAAGACAATTCTTTTCTTGTTGTGCTGACGCTTAGTGCACTGGTCTGGTTCACAAACGACTAACACTGAATTGAATTCCCTTGACTTCTGTTCTGTTTCAACTTATAAACCTTGGACTGTTGCATTGTTTTTTATCACTGAAACCCTTTGACATTTATACTTAAATCATTACAATGTCTTTAGTATGAAATCTTCTGAACTCTTATTTGTTGCTGAGGCCTGAACATATTAATGAACTTCTCTCAATGACCTGTAGTAGACTTCAAAACTTCTTCTAATGTCTTGATTCACTTTATGAATAATCATTAATGTTATAGAAAATTAGCAAGTAATTTAATGAGACAAGTTTCGGGGAATATATCTTTCGTATATAAAACCTGAGGTTGCTACATCTAGTTAAAAATATAATTGGTTTCCAAATAACAGATTAGTTTTTTGCTTCTACAAAGAGATATAGCTTAATCCCTATACAGTATTTGACTATGTGTTGTACTAACGAAATCAAGCTAACAGAGAGTGTTTTACAATAGCCCTATGTATTTGCAACATAATGAACCGGCTAGAATATAAAACTCCGGTGAAGAAGGTATATGTATGAATTGGTGACTTCTTCTTCTCTGGCTTCCATTTTCTCTCTGTATCTCTCTATTTGGTTATTTCTCCACAAATCCACAAATCCATGAATCAAAATGAACCAGTCATTTTGTTTTTATATGGTGTAGACTTTTCAAATCAATTAAAATTGATTTGCTTCACAATGCTAAGTCCTTTGTTGCGCTAGTACAGGGTGAGTGGTGTGTAGGTGCCACAAGTAGGTTTGTTGCGCCTTGACATTTGTTGCGCCATGCTTTATTGTGCCACTAAATTATATTGCGCCTCTATATCAATATTAGTTGCGCCTATACACTGGCTGCCTTGTATAGGCGCCACTAAAGACTTGGAAACCATCACAAAAGCTATGTTGCGTCTGTATGACCTTTTGTTGCGCCTGCACACTAGTTGTAGTGTATAGGCACCACAAAATCTTCTAACCATCTTTTGTTGCGCTTGTACTCCTGTGGCCTTCGGGAGGCACCACAAAACACTTGGTGAATTTGCTAGATGTTTTTCCTTGTGCCTAGCCTCATTTTCTTAAACTTGGCCTTGGGGATGCGCCTGTACTCTACAACCCCTGTGTAGGCGCCACCAAATTCTCCCTTAAACTTTGTTGTGCCTTGGACAAGTTTAGTTGCTCCTCATACAAGGTTTCAAGTGAGTAGGAACCACCAAATGTTGTAATGCTATCCTTGGTCATATTCTTGAAATGCTTGAAGTATTTACCACTTGGTTTTCACTCTTCTGGCTTGATAAACTAAATTTCTTCTGATAAATCAAATTAATTCTCTCCTTGTTGTGTTGATGCTTAGTGCACTGGTCTTGTTCACAAACGACTAACACTAAATTGAATTCTCTTGACTTCTGTTTTATTCCAGCTGATTAACCTTGGAATGTTGCATTGCTTCAAACACTGACTGTTGATAAACATAATACTTTCACTAGAATCATTTTTGGTGCTTTGACAACGTCTCCATTATTACCACAATCTTGAATACTTCATTCTCTATTCTTCACTGACGTTTGAACATATAAATGAACTTCTTTCAGTGAGTATAACTTCAAGACTGCATCTATCTTCTTTAATCTTTGTCTTCACCCTTCTAGATTCCTATGCTTCGAACACTGTTTATCTTCAATCAATGCCTTTACACTGAAATCTTCTAGCGGTACTTTATACTGAATCTTAAACACTTCTGAAACCCTGAAAGTCTTTACACATTATTCTTTACTGAGGCATGAACATATTAATGAACTTCTCTCAATGACCTGTAGTAGACTTCAAAACTTCTTCTAATGTCTTGATTCACTTTATTTGCCTTGTCTTCATTTCTTCCAGATTTTTGTGTAGGCGTAGTATTATTTACTTGTCATGTTCTAGTGTTGAGTTATCACGATTACTATTCATACAGCTTCGTAATCTCACCAACACTTTTGATCCTCAACAAGAATTTCTTCTTTCATTAAGATCTATTATTCATTTAAGGATTCGATAACAAACTTCTTATAGGGGCTTAGGGACATTTTTTAATACATGTGAATTATCTTGCTTCACAGTACTATCCTCAACCATTGATTCTTTATGTCTCTTTCTTGCCTTTTTATCATAGTCAAATCATATTCCTATTTTTTGACCTATGACCTGTTTATCTATTGTCTCCTTAACAAGATTAGCAGATTTCTTATAAGCCTGAAGTTTTAACTCTAACTCAGAAATTTTATTCCTAAGTGTAGTTTCTACTTCCTGGTTGCATTTGTCTCTATTCTGCAGATATTTTATCTTCTATTTCAGATCTTTTAAGTTAACACATGGAAGCTCTAGTTCTTCATTTCTAGTTTCTAGCATTTTATTCTTTAGAACTACTTTAGCATTTTCTTCTTCAGATGCTAGCGTGCTTGTGTGAATGTTAAACATTTCTACGCATAGATCTTCTACAGTTTTCTTATTATCAGAATTAGATATGTCAAATGTGGAAAGAAATGATACCTTTGATGACTGAGGTGATGCCTCTGAAGAGTCTGCCATTTGTGCAATATTTCCATATGTCTCTTCTTCATCATTATCTAAGTCATCCAAGCTCTTTCCCTCGGCTATATAAGCTCTGCCCTGATGCTTCTTCACCAGTGTATCATATTTTTGCTTGAGTTTGTCATATGACTCCTTTCTTTCCTTTCCTTTCTTAGGCTTCCGGCATTCTGTAGCAAAATGTCCGGGTTCATCACAGTTGTAGCACTTGAACTTATTGCGGTCTTCCATTCCTGTCTTATAACCTCCTTTGTTATAAGACCCTGAAGACGAACCACCTCGGTTGTTATTTCTGAAGCTGGAACCACTGTAACTGGTGTTACTCTTGAATTTGTACTTAGGGTTACTTCTAAACCTGAGGTTCTTGAATTTTCCTATCATGTAGGCCATTGTCTTATTTTCTAACTGTTCAAGTTCTTCCATTGAGTAGAAGTCATCTTCATCACCTGGTTGAGTATTTTCTGTAAATTCAGCTTCCAGAATTTCTTCTTTCTCAACTACAGGCTTCACTGTGCTGGTCTCTGTGACAGCAAAATCTTTGGCTAAAATTGTTGTAGTGTTCAACAGTGCTGTATTCTTACTGTCCACTGTTCCTGAACCATAAATGATATGTCTTTGCTCTTGCTCCATTTCATGAGTTTTGAGCTTTCCATATAGAATTTCAATGGAAATTTCATTTATGTCACCTCTTTCTCTGATGGTAGAGATTTTGTGCTCAAGATGCGCTGATAGTGTCAACATAAATTTTCTGTTGATCTCCCTACGTGAGTAGACCTTTTCACTTGATTCAGCATTGTAATGTCCAGTGAATCCATTAAGATATATTGAAGATGATTATCCCATGCTACTCTATCTTTATCAGTGTACTCTGAAGGCTCTTTTGGGGTAAATCCTTGATGAATCCGTTCGCCGTCATCTGAAACTGTTTCTGGTGTTAGCTTCTGAGGTACATTGGGTCCATTTTCCAAAATTCCCATGTATTAAGAATTAGCTGATTTGATGAAAGTGGACATCTTTTTTTTCCATAAAAATGTATTCATTTTTATCAAATGCTGGGATTTTGATGCTGCTAAGTTTTTAGGTACTTATGGTTGTGAAGAATTTTAAATCTCAAGAAATAATTAATTTCTTAAAAATTAAAATTAATTCGAATAAAAATTAAATTTCATGAAATAAAATTTTTGTTCGAATTCTTTATGATTGATAGCTTTTTAAAATTAGTGTATTTAAAATCTTTAAAAAATTTGAAATTGAATTTTCTTTAAAAATAAAGAAATTTCAATATAAATTTTTCTAGATCTAAAAATGTACTTTTTCGTAAAACTATTTTTGGATCTTGATTTGTAACTGCAATCAACAAGCTCTGATACCAATTGTTAGGTCCTAAATCTTCATAGAAGGGGGGTTGAATATGATATTGGTAGATTTTTGTTTAATTGCGGATTAAGTGTTTGTATTCTTGAGATATTTAAATGATAGTAAATGAAACACAACGATTCAGGGAAATAAAGATATATTATTAAATCCCTGAGGGGCTACACTTCTAATCATGAGATTAACTTCTATGGGTTCAATCAATATTACAACAGAAATACAGGTGAGTGTTTAATGCTTGGCTTTAATAGAGCTCCCGTAAGTTTGTTGAGTTTACTGAAGAAGATGCACATTGATGCCTTTGAATTAAACCCATATATATTTGTGTAGACTTTTAGAAATCAAATGAATTAATTTTCCAACAATGCAAGTCCTTTGTTGTACCTTGTAGAGTGACTGCAGTGTGTAGGCACCACTAAATCCTTTGTTGCGCCTATAGAAGTTGGTTGCGCCAAGACATCTCTTGTTGTTGCGCCTCTAGTCTTATTTCACTGTATAGGCGCCACTAAGTGACTTAGAATATTCAACAAATTTCCTTGCACCTTGAAGCATGTATGTTGCGCCTGTACACCGTCTACACTGTGTAGGCGCCACCAAAACCTCCACATTATTTTGTTGCGCCTTGAATTGATTTTGTTGTGCCTAGATGGTTTTGTTGCGCCTGCACTATTGTTGCAGAGGGGATGAGCCACAAAACCCTTGGTTTACTTCGAAATTTTTTCCTTGCACCTTGTCAAGGTTTGTTGCGATTCTTCATTGTTTCAAGAGTGTAGGAACCATCAAATATAGTAATACTTGCCTTAACAATATTTTTGAAATACTTGATGTATTTACCACTTAGCTTTCACTCTTCTGGCTTGATTAACTGAGTTTCTTCTGTTTAAAACAAGACAATTCTTTTCTTGTTGTGCTGACGCTTAGTGCACTGGTCTGGTTCACAAACGACTAACACTGAATTGAATTCCCTTGACTTCTGTTCTGTTTCAACTTATAAACCTTGGACTGTTGCATTGTTTTTTATCACTGAAACCCTTTGACATTTATACTTAAATCATTACAATGTCTTTAGTATGAAATCTTCTGAACTCTTATTTGTTGCTGAGGCCTGAACATATTAATGAACTTCTCTCGCTGACGTTCAGTAGCCCTTTCATCTTGAATGTCCTGCAATGATGTATGTATAATTCCTATTCACATGTCCTTCAGGATTCCTGTGCTGCATATTAGTATTATTTGTATGTCTTTGTTTCTTAGTTGAGTTATCATTATCACTATTACACATTAGGTTACATTATACTTTACAAGGTTAAACAAGAAGAAATCAAGGAGGAGGTAACAATTGAAGGCTATGATATAAAAGGGATACCAATGATAAGTGAAAAAGGGTTTATAGGTGTAAGAACTCACCCTGCAACCTCTAACCAGGAAGAATCAATGAGGTTGGAGTATGAAAATGGAGTAATAATCACTTATTTAGTAAAGGTGATAATGAAGCAATGCTACAATGTTCTGAAGACCATTCTTCCTCTACTCAACAGAAAGTACAAACTCAATACAATAATTGCTCAGAAAATTCAACATCAAATCTCAAAGCTAAGGAGATCAAAGGCAGAAGCTGAACCTGATTCACCCCTTAAGCTATGAAAGTCTCAAGTCAAAAAGGTGGTGTTGGAGCCAAAATATGCAATGATTTTTACAGATGTGGAAGGCAACACAAAGTTCTTTGATATCTGCAAATATTTGGACAAAATCAAAGATGAAGCAATTCACTACCTTATGAGGCAACTTGGAGAGACTGACAGAGATGAAGTAATTTTAAGGAGTTCATTCATGAGACAATTAAAGGAAAATGCTGAGAAGTGAAAGAAGAAAAACTAATTGGATTATGAAGACATTGGAGCAGCTTGCAGAAGTTATTCATCAAACTGGTACTTCCAAAATTCAAAGTGCTATTTAAATTTCTTGATTCTATCTGAATGAAAATAATTAAGGGTTTTGTTATCATCAAGTAGATTTATGCATGTTCATGTCACAGACACAAATAGAGGGAGATTGTTAGGAATCTATATGTAATTTGATGACAACTTTAATCTTAGAATCATAGAAATTTTAATTGATGTAATCGATAAATTGATATAAAAGTTATAAATATCAGTTGATCAGAAAACCATTTATCAGTTGAAGTGTTTATGTGAATCAACTGATAATTTGGATTGTAGCATAGGTGTACTTAGTCTATTTCAATCGATAAGGTGTAAGTCAATTGATATTATTCCCATCAATTGATGTTACAGTCGATTGATATAGATCATCAACTGATGTGTAACTTAGACTGTCAAATTGTAATTATTTGAAGACATGAAATTATACAAGTAAAGGATGATTAGTTGATATTGAAGCATCGATGGATAAAAGATTAATCGAAGAAACCAAGTCAAGTATTGAAGACCATCAACTGATGTGAAGACCCATCGATTGATATATTGATTAATAACATCTATCAATCTATAAGTCACTATTTATCAGTCGATGGCTATAAAGATCAATCAAGAAGAACATCAGTTGATGCATAAAAGGAAGGATGAATTCATATGCTTAACAGTAAATTATTAATTGATCAAGACAACACATAAAGGCTATCTGTTGAAGATCCAAAGGACAAAAGCACACCAATGGAAGACAGTCTATGATGACTGTGAAGACTCAATCTGAAGCTGTCTTTCAAACCTTTTTTAAAATGGAAAAAGGGAAAAAGGAATATAGGTAGAAATAATCCTAGAATAGGAATTGTAAAAACACACTTGTAGTATATAAACAAGTGTGGTAGCATTGTTAGAGAATGTACAAGTTAGACAATATTTCTTGAAACATCTGTTCAGCCTTAGAGCACTTTGTAAGAACAATTGATTTATTTTATAATCTTGTAAAAATGAAGCTAGGTTTTTATAACCTAGGAAGATTGAGAAAAAATATACATTGATGGAAAAATCAATCCATCAGTAATTTTAAAATCTCTTTGTTGAATTTATTTTCAGTTTTACTTTGTTTAAACATATTCTCTCGAACTCTCAAACATCAAGAACAAATATCAAAATAAACAAAAAGTTTTAATATTTGTATTCAACCCCCCCTCTACAAATATTGACATTGTTCTGGGAAATAACACAAACAAAAATCTAATATACACTAGATTGAAAGTTTACATTATGTGTTGTGTAATTGTTTTTCTAATTTCGCATTTCTTTATTACCAACACATTGTATAAACAAACTATATTTGTAAATCACTCAAATAAGAATTTGAAGTAATCATTCACCCCCCCCCCCCTCTGATTAACTTTTTGTAAAACTCATACCTAACAAATGGTATTAGAGCCAAGCTATTAACATACAAACAGTTCAAAGATCAAAAATGCGCTTTTAGAAGTTAAACAGCATCAAGATTCCTCCATTTGATAGAGAACACTATTCTTTATGGAAGAAGATGATGTTCACCTTCATCAAAACTGCACATCACATGTATCCAGAGATTTTGCAGAATGGTCCATTTATGCCTATTATCTTGGTTCCTAAAACCACCAGTGGCTCTGAAGTTATTCCAGCTACATAGGTGCCTAAAGACCCTTCACAGTACATAGATACTAAGAGAGAGAAAATGTCCCTTGACAACAGTCTCATGTTGATACTGACAGATTCATTGGACATGTCCATGTATAACAATGTTGTCAAGTGTACAACTGGAAAACAATTATAGGAAACCATTGAAACACTGTGTGAAGGTACTGAGGAAGTCAAAGATAATCAAAGACAGTTTTTGGTGTCATAATATAAAACTTTTATGTCAAAGCACAATGAAAGCATCACTGAGGTTTTTGAAAGATTTAACAAGTTAATCAATGACCTTCAAATGCATGGCAAACTTTATGAGACAAAAGAGAAAAACTTAAAGTTTTTGCTAACTCTCCCAGATCATTTGGAAAGTAAGATTTCAGCTATAAGAGAAGGGGGAGATTTGTCAGAACTCCTATTGGAAACTCTATATGAAATATTGAAAACTTATGAGTTAGAGTTCTTCCAAAAAAAGTTTATTCTTACAAACAGAGGCAAAATGGCAAATGTCTCAAATGCCTTGATTGTGAAAGAGCCAGTAAAGGTGGAAAGAACAAGTGTAGGTCAAAAGAAGAAAGATGAAGAAACTGAAGATCAAGATGTTGTTGAGGAGTCATCTGTGAAAAATGATTCTGATAAAGATGAGTTCTACACTATAGAAGAACTAGAAAGTATGGACAACAAATCCTTGGCCTTCATGGCTAAGAAATTTGGAATTTTAAGGTTAAAAAAGAATAGGAGTTTCAAGCCTAGATCCAAACCAAATTTTAGTTCCTTTAGCAAAGGAAAAAGTTCAAAAAGTTTTTCACAAGGAGGTTACAAAACAGGGATAGTTGATAAATCTAAAATCAGGTGTTTTAACTGTGATGAACTTGGACACTTTGCAACAGAGTGTAGAAAGCCAAAAGTAATTAAGAAGGACAAAGACTATTTGGAGATAGAAGCCAAGTATGAAGCTCTTCTCAAGAAGCAGTCAGGAAAGGCATACATAGCTGATGGAATGTGTTGGGATGACACTGATGAGGATGAGGATGAGGAATTTATGAATCTAGCCCTTATGGCCAAGTCCGGTGATGAGGGATCCACCTCAACAAGTCAGGTACCCACTCTAACCTCCATTGACATGTCTAATTCTCAATATAAGAACACTGTAGAAGAGCTAAGTACTGAGATGTTTAATATACATACTAGCATGACTGCAGCCTATGAGGAAATTAACAGATTGCTAAAAGTAAATGATCAATTATCTTAGAAAAATGATCATTTAGAACTAAGTCTTGTGAGCATGAAATCTCTGAAATGGGAGAATGAATATCTAAAAAACAAAATTACATGTCTTGAACAGATTGAAAAGTTTTTAAGGGAACAAATTTCTGAAATTGGGCTAAAAATCAAATCTTACCAAAACTCTTCAATCCTAATTCAGGAATTTCATGAGAAACATCAGGAAAATTCCAAAGTTGGAATTGGTTTTGATTATGAGTCCTTGAATAAGAAAAGGCATGTCTCCATAAAGGGAAAGAAAACTGAAGTACTAGGAAATCCTTATGTTTTAAAGAATGTCAAAAATCCTGTTTTTAAAAAGGCAACTGTTGTATTTGTTGAAGAAAGTTTCATCATCAAGAAATAACTAAAAGATGAGGATGACCTTGAAACAGAAAAAGAGGAAATCAAAATGGCTCATGTAACTCCTCAAACTGAGAAGAAACATGTGGTAAAAGAAAATCAATCCATGCATGCTAAGAAAAAGAAACCTAACAGGAATGGAAAAGTAGGCATCAACAAACACAACAATTATGTTCCACTGTACAATGCACCTAGAAACGTTTGCAAGAAATATGGATCCACTAATCATTTGACTCATGCGTGCAAGAATCATATTGTTGAAAATGATAATTTTTCATGTGGTTTTGTTAAGCCCTTGATGCATGATAATCAAATATTTTGTGATAAATTTGACTGCATGCCATGTAATATGAATATCATGAACATTTGTTTTAGGCTCAGAAAACAGTTTGTTGATGGATGCACAAGTCAAAACTTGAATATCAACACCTCTAGACCTAAAACTGCTAGTCCTGTTAGACAAGGAAAACATTCACTGTCACCAAGAAATGCATCTAGTTCAGGAAGTACAAATTTGACTTAAAATCAAAATAAGAAAACTATAAAGATGCATGACAAAGGGATTGGGACAGTAAAGAAAGCAAATAACATGTATGCAGCTAAATTGAAAAGACCCAACATGGTTTGGGTACCAAAGAAAACTTGATTTGTTTGTAGTTGTAGGGCATAGGTAAAATAAAGAAACCCATATGGATCTTGGACAGTGGATGCTCAAGACATATGACTGGTGACAAAGCCCGGATGTCACATTTCAAGGAGGAAGCTGGCCCAATGGTAACTTTTGGAGACAACATCATTGGTTTCACCATGGGATATGGAAAATTAGTTCATGGAAATGTTGTCATTGAAGATATAGCTTTGGTTTATGGTTTGAAGCATAATCTACTCAACATCACTCAATTCTGCAACAAAGATTTGAAGGTGGAGTTTGACAAAGAATTGTGCCTCATATCACACAGAAAGACCAAAGAGGTTGCTCTACAAGGTGTAAGGAAGGAAAGCCTGTTTGTAGCAGATTTGGACTCTGCAAACAAGGAAAGAATTTGTTGTTTCTATACCAAGGCCTCAGAAAATGAAAGTTGGCTTTGGAATAAGAGTCTGTCTCATTTAAATTTCAAAAATATTAATTCTCTAGTCAAAAGAGAATTAGTGAAGAACCTGCCCTCACTTGAATTTTGCATAGAAGGATTGTGTGAGGCATGTCAAAAAGGGGAAATGAAGAGATCAAGTCACAGGAGTAAGGAATTTATATCAATAACTAAACCACTACAATTGATTTATATGGATATCTTTAGACCAGTAAATGTCATGTCCATGTCTAAGAAAAGATATGCACTTGTCATGGTTGATGACTTCTCCAAATATACTTGGGTGGAATTCTTGCACTCAAAAGATGAAGCTCCTGATTTAATTATTAAAAGTCTGAGAAGATTGGACAAGGGCCCTACACCTGTTGTAGCCAAAAGAAGTGACAATGGAACAGAATTCAAAAATACTACATTAAGTAAATTCTGCAAGAAAAATGGGATCACTCATCAATACTCAGCTCCAAGGACTCCACAATAAAATGGAGTTGTTGAAAGAAAGAATAGGACTCACATTGAAGCTGTAAGAACCATGTTAGTAGAAGCAAATCTTCCAACCAGTTTTTGGGCTGAAGCTGTTAGGACTTCATGTTATACTCAAAATATAATACTCATCACAAAACCAGTTGGAAAGACACCCTATCACATCATGACAAAAAGAAGACCCTATGTCAAGTACATGCATGTGTTTGGAACAAAATGCTTTGTTATCAAGGATGATGCTGACAATCTTGGAAAGTTTGAAGCCAAGGCAGATGAAGGAATCTTTGTGGGATACTCCTTGGACAAAATTGTCTATAGAGTATATGTGATTGATCACCAAAAAGTAATGAAAAGCACAAATATGACATTTGATGACTTCAAGTTTCCTGCTATGAACCTTGAAGGAGAAAACTGTGACACTTTGAGATTTGAAAATGAAATAGAATTGGAAGCTTCTGAAATGGAAAGAGATGAAATTGCACATGAATGTTCAAATGTAAAAATCTCACATGGAGTAAATGAAGAGACAAATACTGAGGACTTCAGTCATATTCAACTTGAGAATTCTCCTCACAACCCTAGCATTCACTCAGGGGGAGCTTCTCAAGGATCTATAATAAATGCTAATCACTTAAATCAGGAAGAAACCATTTTTGGAGAAAGAGGTGTGGGTCACTCAATTAAGTGGAACAGGGCTCACAAAGCTGATCAAATCATTGGTAGTCCTGAAGGAGTAAGGACAATAAGAGCAACAATGAATAAATGTTTTTTTGCATGTTTTCTGTCCAAGGCAAAACCAAAATTAGTTTAAGAAGCATTATTGGATCATGACTGGATCACTGCTATGTAGGAGGAGCTAATTCAATTTGAGAGAAAAAAAGTTTGGGAGTTGGTGCCACCACCTAGTGATAGATCAATAATTGGCACTAAGTGGGTATACAGAAATAAAATTGATGAATTTGGCACTGTTGTAAGGAACAAAGCAAGGCTGGTTGCAAAAGGCTATTCACAGGAAGAAGGCATTGACTATGATGAGACCTTTGTTCCAGTTGCAAAACTTAAAGTTATAAGAATATTTCTAGCATTTGCAGCTCACTCAAATTTCAAAGTCTATCAAATGAATGTCAAGAGTGCTTTTCTGAATGGTGAATTGGAAGAAGAAGTGTATGCGCAACAACTTCCTAGCTTTGAAGACTCAAAATTCCCTGATTTTGTATGCAGGCTACTCAAGGCACTGTATGGACTCAAACAGGCTCCAAGAGCATGGTATTTCCCTATTAAAGTTTCTTCTAGAGAATCAATTCACTAAAGGAACTATTGAAAAAACTCTTTTCTATAAGAAGCATGTTGATGATATTATCCTAGTTCAAATCTATGTGGATGACATCATATTTGGCTCTACTAATGAAAATCTACGTCAAAGGTTTTCTAAGCTCATGCAAAGTGAATATGAAATGAGCATGATGGGAGAGCTCAATTATTTTCTTTGGCTTCAAATATGTCAAAGAACAAATGGAATCTTCATAAGTCAAACAAAATATATAAATGATCTGTTGAAAAGATTTGACATGCAAGATTGCTCACCTGTTAAGACTCCTATGTCTACAGCCATAAAACTTGATGAAGACAAGAAGGGAAAAAGTGTTGATATGAAGACCTACAGAGGCATGATTGGTTCTCTACTTTATTTGACTATAAGTAGGCCTAACATCATGTTATCTACATGCTTATGTGCAAGGTTTCAAGCAAATCCAAAGGAGTCTCATCTCATTGTTGTCAAGAGAATTCTCAGATATCTAAAGGGAACAATTACTTCATAGACATGATTTTTGAAATGAATTATCTATGTGAAGCAAAACTGGTGTATACTTATAAATACACTAGTCATATTGTTGTACATTATTTTTGAAAAACAAAATTAGTAGCTTGGAATTATTTCAGTCTTATTCCAAGGAACAACCTGCATAGAGTTAATATTATTGTGCATCATTAAATAGCAAGAGTATTTTTTTCACACAGGGATAATTTATCAAAAAATAATTTTTGGTTAGATTAATTTTGATTAAATTAATCTGAGAATTATTTTGAGAAAATTTCCTTATTTTATTTTCCAAGTGAAAATGAAATAATCTCATGAAACTTGAGTTCTTGAATAAGTTACCATCCTTTTCTTTCAGACTTATCTACTATTACAAATTTCCAGAGTTCTCGAATAAATTTGACTCAATTGAGTTCTCTGCAATTAATTTCAAAGTTCTCGAATAGTTCACTTTGAGTCATCTTGAATTAATTTCTTTCAGAGTTCTCGAATAGTTTCCTTTTCAGACATCTCGAATCACTTGCTAACGAGTTCTCGAATCCTTTTAACTCAGTGTTCTTAAATAGGCACTTTTGGAGCTCTCGAATCAATTTAAACAGTTTTTTTTAAAGTACTTTATATATTTCAGATTTCTCGACCAGTTCAAATCGAGTACCCAAAGTCATACCGAGACAGTTGTATATATATATATATATATATATATATATATATATATATATATATATATATATATATATATATATATATATATATATATATATATAATAAGTCATACCGAGATTTATATATATATATATAAAAGAAAAGTCATACCAAATTTTCTTTAATCAAAAGGTCATGCTGGAGTGATTTTTTATTTAATTAAAAAGTCATACCGATTTTTTAATTAATATAATAAGTCATACCGGGAGAAATAAGCCTTGCCCAGTTTTTTAAATGTCATACAAGAGTTAAAAAAGGTCATACATACTTAATTTTAATAAATTAAGTCATACTGATAAAGGTCATACAAGCCTTTTTCATTCTCTATAAATATGAGAAGAGTGCTTCACATTTTCAGTGTTAGAAAATTAGATCAAATTCAGAAATTTGTCTGCATTGTAATATTCACAGATTTCTGTGCAAGTTTGAATATAATTGATTAAACTCGAACAGTTCATGTCAAATTTGTTCTAGATCTTTTTATCAATTATATAACAGTTTTCTAAATATTAATTTTGTAATAGTAATCAAGTTAATCTTTCACTTGAACAGTATTTCATTCTAATTAATATTTCGCAAGTAATTAAAATAATATTTTAAATCCAATTATTCCGCGATTAATTTTAGATATTGTATTCAACCCCCCTTCTACAATATCAGGGACCAACAATTGGCATCAAAGATGGTTGATATTTATAATATCAGATCCGAACCAAATATTTCCCGACTCATACAGATCTCAAAAATTATTTTTAATTCGAAATAATTTTTTCACCAAAAATTATTTCTGATCGAAAATTGTTTTCAGTCAAAAATTAAAATATTTTTTGAAACACTTAATTTTTAATCTTATTAAAGATGAGTACCCAGAAAGTGACTAGTATTAAAATTCCACAGTTCGACAGAGAACACTACAACTTGTGGAAACATAAAATGCTACTGTTTATCGGGATTGTAAATCCCAAGTATGCATTAGTCATGGCCAAAGGTGTTGAGTCCCCTATCTCAGTTATTCTCGAACATAGAGTAGATGGGGTCGTAATCCCTCACAGACAGTTTCTGAAGAGTCCAGCAGACTATACAGAAGAGGAAACAGAAGCTGTGTCCCTTGATAATAACTGAAGCTCATATTAATTGAATCCCAAGACTACGTCATGTACAACCAAGTAGTCAATTGCAAGAATGCAAAACAGATCTGGGAAACAATTGAAATTATCAATGAGGGAACTGAAGAAGTCAAGGAGAATAGACTGGAGATCCTGACCTCCCAATATGAGCAGTTTAAATCCAACCCTGGTGAGGGTATCTCTGAGGTATTTCAGAGACTAAACAAACTGATGAATGAGCTCAATATAAATGGAAAGTTTTATCAGAACCAGGAGGTGAACAGGAAGTTTTTGTTGACCTTACCCGAGCATTTGGAACACAGGATTGCAGATATCCGGGAATCTAGGGACATGAAGGAAGTAACCCTAGAAAGACTCTACGGAGTTTTAAAGTCTTATGAGCTGGAACAGATCCAAACCAGAGAGATGTACGGGAGAGGTAAGGTACTGAGTTTCTCCAAGGCATTAATGGTAGAAACACCAGAGAAAGTAGAAGTGAAGGCTGTTGAACCTTCTAACAGTTCAACAGAGTATGTGGTTCCAGAATTTGGACATACTTCTGACAAACAAGAAGATGGTGAGTTCTACACACTGGAAGAACTAGATTAGCTGGAAGATGAATCTCTAGCTATGGTTGCCAGGAGGTTTGGAAACATGAGATTCCGAAGAAACTCCTCATTCAGAGTTAAGCCCAATTTTGGAAGATTCCAAAAAGGAGGTTCTTCGACAGCAGTATCAAAAAACGGCTACAAGACCAGCTTAGTTGATAGAAGCAAGTTTCGTTGCTTCAACTGTAATGAGCTAGGCCACTTCGCAACTGAGTGCAAGAAGCCTAAGCAAGGGAAGAAGAGAGAGTCTTACGAAGAGCTCAAGGAGAAGTATGATGCGCTCGTGAAAAAGCATCAAGGAAAGTCCTATCTAGCAGCAGGCAAAAGATGGGATGACTCAGACAATGATGATGAGGAAGAGCTGGGAAATCTTGCTCTTATGGCTTCATCCGAGGAATCACTGTCTCCCACCCGTGACAGAGGAATAGAGGTAAATCCTTCTTGTCCTAAAATGTTTGCTTTGCTAGGTAAAGAACTAGATGATGAAAGAAATAAAGTTAAGAAACTCAGACTCAAAGTCAAAGAGTTAGTTGATGAGACTGAAGTTTTTAAACAGTTAAAAAGAAATCATGACAAGTTGATTGTTAAGTTGACTGAAGACTTAGTTGTTCAAGTCAGTAAAGTCAGTTGTCATGTTGTAATAGAAGCTAATCTCAGAAACCAGATAGAAGAAGAAAAGAAGAAGTGTCTTGCAAATAAGAATTCCTCATATATTGTAAAGAACCTAGTTGACCTACAAGAAATAAGTCGTAAAGTTGGAATAGGCTTCGAGTACAATAAATCTGTAGGAAAGCCAAGCAACATAACCCCCTTTAGAAAAAGTGCTGTAGAAAGGGGTATCCCACATGTTGTTAAAGACACACCGAAACCTCTCTTCATAACACCGATAGCTGAACCTATCCTTGAGAGCTCTGTACTGATTGCATATGAAATGCAGTTGGAAGATCTCGAGGAAGAGAAGAAGAGAGGAAAACAGGTTAAGGACATAAAAGGAGTTAATGTCCAGAAAGAGAAAAGTGCACCAAAAACACCAGTGAAAGATGAGGGAACTTCTAAGTCTCCCTATCCTGGTATAGGCACAAAAGACTTAAAGAATAAAATGAACAGACCAAATACTTTTGTAAACAGTAAGGATAGTAATAACAAATTTCATTCTACTGAAAACTTCAAATCTGCTGATAAAATTGAAGTAGAATCTGTTAAGCCCCCTACTGTATTGAATAACATGCCTACTATTGATGTTTTCCACAGACCTTGTGGTATAATGAATTGTATGTTATGTGTTTTTAATGCTATGACTACTTACTTTAAACGCTTGATAGCTAAGAAAGATAACATGACACCATCAATAGTAAATTTGTTAAATCCAAGACTGCTACTCCTTCACCTGAGAAGAAGGAATCATATATTCCTAAGTCTAAACAGAAAGTTGTTAAGACTGTTTTTAGGAAGGTAGGAACAGTCAAGGAAGAAAATGATGTTATTCGAAAAGGATCTGTTGTTAAAGCAGACAAAGGTCAATTCTTTAAGTATGCCGGGCCCAATCAATTTTGGGCTCCGAAGACGAATTAATCCGTTTGGTATGTGCAGGGAGTTAAACAGGTAAACCGAGTTATATGGATCCTGGACAGCGGATCGTCAAGGCATATGACCGGAGATAGAGCCCTGCTATCAGACGTGGTTGAGAGAGCTGGCCCAGTCATCACCTTTGGAGATAACAGCAAAGGAATGACTACGGGATATGGCAAGTTAAATACTGGAAATGTTATCATTGAAAATGTCTCTTTAGTGGAAGGACTTAAGCACAATCTACTCAGCGTCAGTCAATTTTATGATAAAGGGTACAAGGTAAACTTTATCAAGGAGAAATGCTTAATAGCTCATTCTAAAGATGACAAACTAGCCTTGCATGGAGTAAGGAAAGGAAACTTGTACGTAGCCGATCTCAACTCAGGAACTGAAGATGAAGCAAACTGTTTCTACTCAAAGGCCTCATCAAAAGAAAGCTGGCTATGGCACAAGAAACTCTCACATCTAAACTTCAGAACAATGAACTCTTTAGCTAAGAGAGATTTGGTGAGAGGACTGGCTCCAATGGAATTTACACAAGAAGTCTTATGTGAGGCATGTCAGAAAGAGAAGTCAAAGAAAGCTAGTCACAGAGGCACAGACACTACAAAAATCACTGAACCACTTCGACTCCTGCACATGGATTTATTTGGTCCAGTAAATATTATGTCTATGTCAAGGAAGAAATACTCCTTAGTGATTGTAGATGACTTCACAAAGTATACGTGGATTTTATTCTTAAACTCTAAAGATGAAACTCCACACTTGGTAATTGATCATATAAAGCTAATTGAGTTAGATTCAAAGTTAACTGTCCGAGCAATCAGATCAGATAATGGAACAGAATTCAGAAATGGAGTTCTGAATAACTTCTGCTCAGACAAGGGGATAACAAGGCAATACTCAGCTCTAAGAACTCCGCAACAGAATGGAGTTGTAGAAAGGAAGAATCGAACCTTGATTGAAGCTGCAAGAACTATGTTAAGTGAATCAGGTTTACCTATCTACTTTTGGGCTGAAGCAGTTAACACAACATGTTATACCCAGAATCGAACTTTGATCAACAAAGATCATATGAAAACTCCCTATAAATTAATGGCTGGCAAGAAACCTACTCTAAAGTACTTTCATGTATTTGGAGCTAAATGTTATGTGCTAAAGGATGAAGATGAACATCGTGGCAAGTTCGAGGCCAAGGCACATAAAGCTATTTTTGTCGGATATTCAAGAAGAGCATATAGGGTGTACATAATTGATCAGCACCAAGTAAAAGAAAGTGTCAATGTTACTTTTGATGACACTAAACTCCCAAGTATCCAAAATGAAGATTCTTCTGAGTTATTAAAATTTGACAATTTTCTAGACTCACATTCTGATGATGAAGAAGAACCTGAGGTTGCAACAGGAAATGATGATGACAATAATAATGATGATCCAGGTAATAGTGGTGAAAACAATGATAACACTAGAAATTCTACTAATACCAGTGGTGGATCAACAAGTCATCCTGGCAGCAACTCAGGGGGAGATGAAGGATCAACTGGTAGAACACAACATCACAATGAATTTAGAGGCGAATCATCAAGATCAAACCAACCCAGGGAAAGGATATGGAGCAGAGATCATCCTTTTAAATTGATCATAGGTGATCCAGATGTTGGAGTTAGAACCAGAAGTGCAACTTCAAATGAATGTTCATTTTCAGTTTTTCTATCTCAAGAAGAACCAAAGAAAATTGAAGATGCATTGATTGATCCAGATTGGGTTCTTGCCATGCAAGAAGAGCTCAATCAGTTCGATAGACAAGAAGTCTGGACACTGGTACCCAGGCCTAAGGATAGATCTGTTATTGGCACGAAATGGGTATACAGGAACAAGTTAGACGGTGATGACATTGTTATAAGGAACAAAGCCAGACTGGTTGCAAAGGGTTACTCTCAGGAAGAGGGAATTGATTATGACGAAACCTACGCACCAGTTGCAAGACTTGAAGCCATCAGAATATTTCTCGCATTCGCAGCACATTCCAAGTTTAAAGTCTATCAAATGGATGTGAAGAGTGCATTTCTGAATGGAGAGTTAGAAGAGGAAGTATATGTGGAACAACTCCCTGGCTTTGAAAATCCAGAGTTTGCTGATTTTGTGTATTTTCTATTCAAAGCTCTTTATGGGCTCAAGCAAGCACCAAGGACATGGTATGACACTCTCTCTGTGTTTTTACTTAAAAATGGTTTCATTAGAGGTGTCATAGATAAAACTCTCTTTTATAAATTGCATGAAAAAGATATGATATTTGTCCAAGTTTATGTTGACGATATTATATTTGGTTCTACTAACGAAAACTTGTGCAAAAGATTTGCTAAGTTAATGCAGAGCAGGTATGAAATGAGCATGATGGGTGAGCTGTCTTTCTTCCTTGGACTGCAAGTAAAGAAAAAGGAGGATGGGATTTTTATTTGCCAATCAAAGTATGTAAGAGATCTTCTAAGAAAATACAGTCTAGAAGATTCTTCACCGGCAAAAACCCCAATGCCAACAGCCACCAAGCTTGACAAAGATGAAACTGGTAAGAAAGTTGACATCACAAGCTACAGAGGTATGATAGGCTCATTGTTATATCTAACTGCTAGTAGACCCGATATAATGTTTGCAACATGCTTATGTGCAAGGTTTCAATCTGACCCAAGAGAATCTCATCTTATAGCCGTAAAACGGATTTTTAGATATCTGAAGGGTACACCAAATCTTGGAATTTGGTACCCTAAAGATACAGGTTTTGAACTAATAGGCTATACAGATTCAGATTATTCAGGGTGCATGATGGACAGGAAAAGTACGTCTGGAAGCTGTTAGTTTCTAGGAAGTCGGTTGATCTCCAAGTATAGCAAGAAACAACACTCAGTGTCTACCTCGACAGCCGAAGCAGAATACATTGCGGCAGGTAGCTGTTGTGCACAGATCTTGTGGATAAGGAATCAACTAAATGACTATGGACTTGCGTTGAACAAAATTCCTATTTTTTGTGACAACACAAGTGCTATAGCTATTTCCAACAATCCTATACAACATTCACGAACCAAGCACATTGACATCAGGTATCATTTTATCCGAGAGCATGTCATGAATGGAACTGTGGTGCTACATTTTGTACCCACAGAAGATCAACTAGCCGACATCTTCACAAAACCACTTGATGAATCCACTTTCTCAAAGCTGGTTAGTGAATTAGGGATGTTAAATAATGGCTAATTTTTGGTTGCTAGGAATTAATTTAAGCTCATAAATATTAAATGTTAATATTTAAAGAATTTATAAGACTTGAATTAATAAAATCCTAGGGCTTATGAATTTTTGAAAAATTATCTTAAGATTAAATTAATATTCTTAAAAGATAATTATTTCAATTATAGCATAAGTACTTTTGTCTAAATTAAGCATTTATGGAAATTAATGTTTATTTTTACAAATTGTTATTGTACATTAATATAAATGATTATGTTATTAATTATTCAATTAATTTACTTATTTAATTAATTCAAACATGAGTTAATTTAATTCATAAATTAATTAAAATAATTAATAATGTAAATATTTATTTTATAATTTATTAGTATGTAAATTATTGATATTTTTTTTAGGTTTCTATAATAATAATTGCTTTTCAATAATTATTTATCATTATTAATTTTTCTAAAATTCGGATTAGAATTTTATTATTTAATTTCGAATTTAGAAATAATTAATAATATAAGTATATTTTATATGTATTATCTCAGCATGACTTGTATAACAAAACACTCGGCATGACTTATATAATAAAACTCGGCATGACTTTTATGTTTATTAAAAAGTCATACCGAGAGTTAATTAAAATAAGTCCTACCGACCTATTCAACTTAGTTTTATGTAAATAAAACTCGGTATGACTTTTAATAAGTCATACCGAGAAATGCTGATATGTGTTTTTAACAAGTTATACCGAAAATTATAGTTTTTATTACTTTAAATAAGTCATTCTCAGAAAAGTCATATACACATACACACGCTATTATACATACAATCACCGAACTGTTTTTTTCTCAAAAATCAATCGATTTCTACTCTTTTCAACTGATTTCAGTTGCTAATTCCTGATTACAAGCATCTTTGCTTGCTAAGTTTGTGAAAATCGTTTAAATCAAGAAAAACTCTGCCCATTTTTTTTTATAAAAAAAACGCAGTGATTTGTTCTTGATAAAAATTGAAGCATTTGGTTTTGATTATGACTAAGGACTGTTGTGTAGTGTTTTGTTGATAAAAGACAATTTGGGCATTATTAGAAATTAGGGTTTTCAATTTTTAAGTGTAATTTTCGAATTTTGACTTGTAATTGTTATTTTTAATTTGTAATCGCACTTTGTAATTTGTTTAATTGTAATAGTTTTAAAGAAAATGGCTGGTTTTTGCGAATTAGTAAAAACTAATTTTGTAGGATTTTTTAATCCGGTGAATTGTTCAGTCGAGAGGTTTCGATCATGGATCGTGTTTATGAATGAACATTCACTAGTCAGAATTGCAATAACTCTGGACGCCCCGTTGCAAGTGTTAGCACTTAGGGCTCTGTATTCCACTGCAAGGAACAGGAATACTGCAGATAGAGTTCAATTCTCATTCACCATAGGAGAACGTGAATACATGGTGACTGAAGACGATGTGAACAAGATTTTGGGCTTTCCAACTGACAATTTTGTGGATCCACCCACTGTACCAGAAATTCTAGAATTTTTCTATACTATTCTATATCAGGGTGAGATCAATTTAGTAAGATTGTCTAAAGCCAAGTTAGTAAGCGAGTGGGACTACTTCTTTCACACTCTAGCACAAGTGTTTGCACCTACAACTAAGAGCAACTTCAATAACATTTCCTCACTACTTCAAATTATTGGGTATTCTATGGCCCATAACCGGAGGATAAATTTTGGAAAGTTGATTCTAAAAGAAATAATCAAGAAAATGGGGAAGCCAGAAAGCAGGGAACAGAACGTACAAGTCTACTATCCGAGGTTCCTGATGCTATTCATGAATGACTTGTTGCTGGATGAAGACAAAGCATTATTTCAGAATAGTCCTGTAGAAGAATCTCCAACTTCTCAGAACAACTTGTTTGCAAGGCTCCACAACAACCCCAAGTTTCAAAATGTGCCAGTGGTAAGGACAGATTATATGGCTGGGATACTAGATCATATATTTAATCCTGTGCAGGATCAAGTACCAGAACAAGTGCCAATGCAAATAGATCATCCTGTCCAACTTCTACTTGAAGCTGCTCAGCATGTTGAACAAGAGGCACTGGATCAACAGGTAATATCTCAATCACTGACTTCTAGTTTCCTACTTATAAATATATCTACTACACTTCTAGATTTATCTGTGGCGGACTATAATTGTGGTCTTACACTTCAGGAAATCGGCTATGAACCTAACAACACACAGGTTCAAACCCAAGCTGTCATAGAACCTCAAACAGTTTCTCCTTCTCCAACTTCTTTAATTCACCTCAGAAAAAGGAAGAAAACTGTTAGGAAAGTTAGAGGTAGAAGTGATTCTGGAAGTGAACCCGCAGCTCTGTCTCCACCATCTAAAAAATTGAGATCTGAACCTGAGACAACTGCAGACCCGGTCTTATCCTCTCAATGGGATATGGATTTTGAAACGGCTATCCAAGAGTCTCTAGAACACTCGATCAAACGGGTGATTCTATTCGCCGTACAGCCACGGCATCCGCTTCAGATTCAGATTCTCGCACACTGCTAGCTCTCACACTAGCAGGTCCTCCACTTGAAGAATCTCAAACACAAGAGAGCACAATGATTATTGAACAAAATGTTTTTGAAGAAAACTCGTCGGTTGCCACATTCATAGTGGATCAAGACATTTTGGATGCAGTGCGGCATCAGTTACCCTTAGAGGTACTAAGGGGCACCACAGATTCTCAAGAGCCATTCAATACATTATCTAAGGTGGTGACCCCCCTGGATTTCTTACATCCAGTTCTCATTAGAGAAGGTCTCGAATCCACTGGTGGATTTGAGAGGCAACCACTTCATAGAGGGAGATGAGACTCCATTCACGGAGTAGCTACGTCTGTAGCGGAGCCACTTCAAGTTAAACTTGTTGAGGACGCGCCTTCACAGGAATCAGAAGAGCATTTCGACTCTTCAAAAGTTATTGTTTTGTACACAGGTACAGCATCTGGAACTGGAAAGGAGCTAAACACTAGTGTGGTGAGGCAAACACAGAGTGAAACACATGCACAGAGTGATAGTGAGTTAAACAGGAGTGCAAGTGAGATGAATGCACACACACACAGTGAACTATTATCCATAATGGAAGCTCTCCAGAAGGAAATGCAGATTGTCCAAGCTGAGCTGGTAAAAGTTAAAGCACAAGTAGAAGAGAAGTCTACATCTGCCTCTGTAACACAACAGCTGACAATGGTGCGTAAAGATGTTGAAGATGTCAAATCCTCCATTCTTCTAAAAATTCAAGATATCCAGAATGTTCAGAGTCTAATTGCTGAAGATATGAAAGAAGTGAGCAAACTACATGAAAGAATTGATGACGTTGAGAAAAGTTTAACCCTCACAATCATTGAAAATGAAAAGATTTCTACTCAACGCTTCAGCAAACTGGATGGTGGCATGACGCATCTTAATGAAGGAATGAAGAAAGTCTATTTGACAATGCAGAAACTGATGACATCTATTGAAGCCTCAAAAACTCAAGAGGATCCCTCAATTAAGGGGGAGAAATCAAAGGAGAAAGTAGCTAGAGATGAAGGGGCTACTACTCAAGACAAAGGGAAAGCTAAGCTGTATTCTGAAGAACAATTTCAATCATTTGATCCAGAACCAGAAGAACAGTATTATGCTCAAGAGCAATTCATTGATGAAAGTGCTCATGATGAATCAAACATTCCTGACTACTGCAGAGCTGAGGAAGAAACTGCATTTGATGAAAAATTTTTGTTTCAAAAAGAAAAAGAAGTTGATTCAGCCTATGAAGAGGCAATAAAGAAACTGAAAGAAGACATCAAGGCAAGTCAGGCAAAGACTGAAAATCTGAAAGCTCTAGTCATGGAAAGATCTCAGGCAGAAAGAGAAGAAAGCTAACAAAAGCAAAATTTGTGGGCTATAGCCGTCAGAAAGAAGAAAGAAGATGTACGTTTAAAAATAGGGAAGAAATGGGATACCGCCAGAGAGATCATGGACAAACTTCAGAAAGGTCCATTTGAAGATTACAAGTTATAATTTATAATTGAACGTCTGCAAGATTCAAATGACTGTCTGGATAACTTCATGAAAGCAATCAAAGAAGAAGTTGACTACATCACTGTGATTGTGGATAACATTATAGATGACTGGCAGATTCTGTTGTACACTCACAAGAATGGCACATTCAGAGTCTCTATGGAATTCTTTCGACAAAGATCTCTATCTGTAATCTGGACGTTAATGAACAAAGTCAAGAGAAGTTCAGAAGAAAATGAACTTTTAAGAGACAGACTTCGAGACATAGCAAGAGCTGTTAGTCCACAAATCTTAAACGACCCTCATAAGGTAAGGTTCTACAACAATAAGCTTTATCAGGTTATGAAGCTGGATGATGAGCCACTAAAGGGCTACACAGTTAAATACATGATTGAAGTGTTGGTGTAGGTGCCCTAGAGGCAATACAATGTTTATTTTGATAAACCTTTATGTCAATTGATTATTCAATAAACGTATTTATTATGACTTTAATTACTGCGATATATTTGTTAGCATAATAAATGTCCTTAGAATCATGATACACATTGTATAGTTTAGTACATGACTTGAACTTGAGATTATATAATATATCATATTCTTAAATGTCCCTAGTCGAGTATTATTATTATAGGACAATAATAATACATAAATAGACTAGTATGTTGTTTGACTGATAACCACATCTCATTGGTTATAAGTATGGGGATACTAAAGTCAATACATAGGTACATGTAGGAGTATATGATACTGGACAGACCCACAGTGAGATTCTTTATGTTTAATAAAGTCATAAGAAAGACTCACAGTGATAATGGTGTAATGATCCTTTTACTTGAGATCATTATATTTCTATACGAGGATTAATATACTTTGAGTACATTAAAAGTTACCTTTGACCGGGTGATGATAAAAGTGGACATCGGGTATATCATGAGTCGTATGAGAAATATGAATGATAGATAAAGGATTTAACCCTCCTATAATTAAGAGAGATATTATTGGCCTCTTGATTGAGTGAGACTATAAAATGCATGGTCGTGCTCAAATAATGATTTATTTTCATAGTCTACTCATGGATCAAGTAAACCCGGATTAAATGTTGAAGAGGATGACTAAATACATGCCTCGAGTTTAATCTATAATATATATGGTTAAAGGGATTATATTACACTGAAACATTAATCACGAAAGGTTTTATCGAATCACGATTTAATTATTATTTAATTGGGTAGCAATGATGTATTACTAGATACCGCTCATTGTTTATAATTTTATTGGAGAATAAAATTATTGCTAATTAAATAATAGCCTATAGGGTCACACACATAGAGTACTTAAAGGAATAATTAATTTAAATTATAGATTTAAATTAATTGATGATTATTTGAATTTTATTATATTAATTAAGTGAGACTTAATTAATTGAAATAATATAAATTCGAATTTGAATTCTGCCATTAATAATTAAGTGTGACTTAGTTATTAATTAAATAATAAAATTCGGTTTTATTATTTAATCCTAAACCTACATGGGTTAGGCTTTGCTGTTATGGGTTGTTATTATGGGCCTATTAACCAACCATTATAAATAGATAATGTAGGGTTAATAAGGATTACGTTTTTGAGAAAAACAAAACCCTAGCAGCAGCAAAGGCAGAGAGAAAAGGCAGAATTCGAAATCATCAAAGGAGGCTAGTACATCCATTCCGTAATCAAGATCGTGAGACGTTCTTGAAGGTGCTCGTGTGGATACCATAGAGGTGTTTTCGAGAGGAAGACACAAGTCGTGAAAGCTAGGATCTCCGTTGAGTTCGTGAAAGTCAAGACCAAGTAAAGGTATGATTCCGTTTCACAATAATCAGTCCGCTTATACATGATCCTGCGTTTAGGGTTCCGAAATTTTCGTTATATTTACGTTTAATCCGCTGCGTTTTATGCCTCGGAACCCAACATGAAGTTGAAACTATGTTGAGATCCAAGGGATTCAGGTCCCAGGCTAAGTTGGATGCAGCTCAAAAGATCAGAAACTACTGCCTATCAAAGAAGATTCAATCATACATCAGGCAGATGCATAAAATTGATTCAACACAGCCATATGATATAGAAGAAGAGATAGTAGATCCTGTTGAACAGGAAGTGTTGTGGCAGTTAGCAAGAGCTGACCAAAGAAGGTTGTGTGGAGAATCCACCATAACAGATCAATAAGTATCTGTATAAATGTTTCTGAAACTGTATAAATTGCAGTGGGGAAAAAGGCCAACAGATATGATCTATAGTTCAGAAATTGATGATTTCTGAATAGGACTGGTCTTCGAAAATAAAAAATTTCCAAGCTCGACCCCAGCTGGGGGCTGCCGCCCCCAGACCCCGCCCGGGGG
The DNA here is from genome assembly GCA_028671895.1 of Oenanthe sinensis. Taxonomy (NCBI): domain Eukaryota; kingdom Viridiplantae; phylum Streptophyta; class Magnoliopsida; order Apiales; family Apiaceae; genus Oenanthe; species Oenanthe sinensis. The sequence goes on along the minus strand of CM053804.1, from coordinate 16,616,233 downwards.
CTGCCGCCCCCGGACCCCCGCAATATTTTATTTTGTGTACTTGAGCATGGTGCTAGTTATGGCCCTTATACCCCTAGATTAATGGTTTTGGTTTTGATTTTATAAATACGACTTGCATGTCGTTTTCTTCATTCTTGTAATTGTTTAACCTCGAATGTAACTCGAGTTTTCTTATGTAAGTACATTAGTATAGGTTGTATTCAATTATTCCATGTAATGTACTTGAAGATTGAAGGATGATCCAAGAAGAGGAGCAAGCACCCATGGATACAAGAAGAATGAAGACATGTAATTGTATTTATATTTCACCACCATAGATTGACTTTGATCCTTTCATTAGCTCGAAAGGATCACATAGGAAAGGGGCCATAACCAAGCACGTTTACATACTGCACTTTATATATTGATGTATGAATGTATGTGTAGAGTAGAAGATGCATGCTTTAATTAGATTAATGATGTATGCATGTATTAGATACGTCACCCATGCCATGCTTGCCATGCTAAACAAGATAAAATCTGTAACGATTTAATATTTTAAAATTAACAAACGATCATGAGATTCTTGTGTTTATGAAATATGGATTTTTAAAACACGGAATTGAATATGGATTTTGATGTCTATAATTGGGATTTTCTGACAAAAACGGATATGCGTATTCGTAAGGCTGATGGGTTTTAAGTGTGACCACTGGTATCCTCCATCTACCTGGGAAATGAACAATTTAAGATGTCAATTTGAAATATTTAGTTCAAGGAAATATTGAGGATCTCTTCATGATGTGATCATGATCGTCGTAAATTTTCTAAACCCCTTAACAAAATATTAAGTTTTAATCGGATGCTTTCCAATGAATGAACACTCATCGAATCCTAGATCGATTAGGGGAAAGACTGTCAGTGGCAGGGGACTCCTATCTATCGTGGTGAGATGCGACGAAAATAAACGGTTATATTCGGCCGTTGTATCATTGGGTCAAACTTAACTGAGTCGTCATAATAAGGTGAAAGTAAACGGTTATATTCAACCATTATGAACTTAGAAGCATAGAGTTTGGTTAAAAATCTATTAGATAGATAAGATCAATCGTTGCTCACCAAACTATCCAAGAATTATATATGATATAATTGACAAATGTTGTCTACCTAAATAATCATTCTTAAGGACTTCCAGTGGTTGACTTGAGACATGACGAAATATGGATCTTGGCTCACTAGAAAGAATTATGGGATATACTTTCCAAATTAATAGTAAGGGCTATTGATTTGATAAAAATAGTGGGAGATATATTATGAATGTATCATAATCATTTGAACATAATAAATAACTCAGACAATCTAATGTTTATTTTGCGCTTTTATCATTGTAGATACCAAATAATGACAAACAACACAAACACACTATCCGTACGATCTGTCCTTGAGAAGGATAAACTGACAGGAGGAAACAACTTCCTAGACTGGCAGAGGAATTTGAGGATTGTCCTCAGGCAGGAGCGCAAGCTTCATGTCATTGATATTCCTCCGGCAGGTCCCCTTCCTGAGGGCGCTACTGTTGAGGAACGAGCGGCCCACACAAAGGATGAGAATGATGCAACTGATGTTGCATATCTTATGTTGGTAACTATGAGTGCTGAGCTTCAAAGACAGCATGTGCATATGGATGCATATACTATCTATGAGCACTTGCAAAGCATGTTTGCAAAGCATGTTTCATAGATACTATCTATGAAACATTTATAGACTCTTCAACAATTCTTTTAGATAAGTTATAGACTCTATAAGCATGACTTGTCAAAGAATAACCCAAGAATATTGCCTCATAAGATTTAGCATCGAATTTACCATCTTTATCCATGGTTTTGAGTACATAGCATCTTGATCCAAACATTTTGAAGTAACTAATGTTTGGTTTCTTCTTCTTCAGCAATTCATATGGAGTTTTGTTAAGAATAGGCCTGATAAGCACCCTGTTAAGAACATAGCATGCTGTGTTCACAGCTTCTGCCCAAAAGCTTCTCGGCAGCTTGCTTTCCTGCAATAAAGTCCTTGCTGTTTCTTGCAAAGATCTGTTCTTACATTCCACAACTCCGTTTTGCTGAGGGGTACGTGGTGCTGAGAATTCATGTGAAATGCCTCTTTCTTCACAATAAGAAACAAAATCTTTTTGGAATTCTCCACCATGATCACTTGTTATACCTACAAGTCTTGTATTGAACTTGTTCTCAAGCAACTTTATTAGTATCTCAAATTCACTAAAAGCACAATCTTTAGTACGAAGAAACAATACCCATGTAAATCTTGAATAATCATCAACAATAACAAAAGCATATTGTTTACCTCCAATACTTTTGTATGCTTCAGGACCAAATAAATCCAAATGAAGAAGTTCTAAAGGTTTAGAAGTTGATACCACTTTCTTGTTTTTATGAGAAGTCATTGTCTGCTTTCCCAATTGACAAGCAGAACATATATCCATCTTAGCATACTTTAGCTTTGGCAACCCTCTAACTAGTTGTTTTGCTGACAGCTTGCTGAGAAGCTCCATATGAGCATGTCCAAGCCTTCTATGCCAAATTTCTGGATTATTGTCCACTGCTGCTAAACAATATGATTTATCCTGTTCTTCAAAGTTCAATAAATATATATTTCCTTCCCTTCTAGCAACTAGGGGGACTTTGTTAGTACCAACAAAAATAGTACAATCATGCATACCAAATACAACCTTATGACCATCATCAAATAACTGACTTATACTAAGTAAATTATAAGTGAGACCTTTAACATATTGTACTTTATTGATAAAGATGATATTATTACCAATAGTTCTTTTGCCAAGAATTGGAAGTGTTTTGTTATCACCAATTGTGACCTTGCCACCCTTCTTCATCTTTAGACTAAGAAACTGAGATTTATCTCCACTCATATGTCTAGTGCAACCACTGTCCAAGATCCATTGATTTGGTTTTACATTGGCCACAAGACATACCTACAAAACAAACATCAACAACTCAACGTTTTGGTACCCATATTTGGTTGGGTCCAGCATGGTTAGTTGATAAAACATATAGAACATTTAAATCAGATTTCTTGATCCACATTTGGACCACTTTGTGAGCTCGATCTCTTGTTCTGCCAGTCTTATCAGCTTGCTTCCAGTGAGCTATCTGTCTTTTCCAGCTTGCTGATACTTTGCTTTGAACATTGCAATTTTCAGCTAGATGACATTTCTTCTCACACTTGTGACATGTTGACCAGGGCATAGCATACTTATATGGAATACCATCCTTGCCTTCATATTTCAAAGACTTGTCCTTGGGTAGAGATGTGGATCCAAGACCTTCCTTGCATGATGAGACTTTTGTTTGTTTCATTATGTTTTTAAGAATTTCTTCTCCATGAACAAACTTTCCCATTCCTTTCTGAAGTTGGTTGATTTCAGCTTCCATCTCCTTGATCTTTTCAGCTTGCTGAGATATTTGAAGCATAGTTTTAGTTTTGCTTATCTCAAAAACTTTCAAGCTATTATTTCTTTCTTTGAGATCTGCTCTTAGCGAGCTGAGTTCCTTCAATGAGAGTTTCATTCCTTCTCTGAATTTGATGATTGTTTCCTTCAAGTTGAGAGATTTGTTCTTTGAGAGCATCTATGATTCCATTGTTTGATTTGGAATTCTTTTCGGTTAGAAAATCGGCAATGACCTTCTTGAGATGAACATTTTCTTTTTCTACTCATAGTTCTCATTCTTTAACTCCAAAAGATCAACCATATTGATATTACTCTTTTCCTGCATGGTTAGATCATCTAACAGAGAAATATCATTAGGTAAATCAGAACTTAAAGAATTTACCTCACTACTTGTGTCTGATCCAGAATAGTCAATGTCACTTGAGCCATCAATGCCAACAAGAGCCAAATTCACCATCTCATCACTTGACTCATCATCAGATGCTGAATCTTCATCATCACTCCAGGTAAGAAGTGTCTTAGATTTCTTCCGGTCTTTGAAATCAGTTTGCTGTTTAGACTGCCTTGGCTTGTTTTTCAGCTTGTAGCAATCTCTTTTGAAGTGCCCTTTCTTGCCACATTCGAAGCAGGTGTCATCCTTTGATTTTGATTCTCTCCTTGCACCAAGAGCTTTACCCTTGTCTCTTTTCATTCTATTTTTCTTTTCAATCATCTTTTTGATTTTCCTTGAGAGAAGTGCCATTTCTTCATCAAATTCGGTATCTTTATCAGATTTCAGCTTGTTATTAGTAGAATGCAATGCCAGATTCTTCATTTTCTCTGTAGGAGCCTTGACACCTTTGCCATCTTGTAACTTTGTTTCGAACTGTTCTAGCTCAACAAATATAGCTAGATGATCCATAGTGTCAATAGTTGCAGCTGATTCCAACGCCATGACTTTTGCTTCATAGACAAATGGAACTGCACTAAGCACCTTCATGTTGATCTCATCTTGTGGAATCTTTTTGCCTAGTCTTTGTAGGCTGTTGATAATGACTTGAAACCTTGCTTGACTTTCTCGAATAGTTTCACTTTCCTTGAGCTTGAAATTTCCAAACTCATTCATTAGCTTGCTGAGTTTCACCTTCCGGAGTGTTTTAGACCCTTCATGATAAGTCTCCAAAGCTACCCAAATTTCATTTACAGATTTGAGAGAGGAAACTTTGTCATACTCAGTTTGATCCAAGCCACTAATGAGTATGCTTCTAGCTTTTCCATTGTAACCATACTTTGACAGCTCATCGGTTGTAAGATCATCAACATCTTTTGGTTTGCCATCCATGTCTAGAAATTCGTATGGACCTTTCTGCACAACTCTAAGAACAAGAGGATCTCTGGATAAGAATGTCTCCATTTGTCCTTTCCACCAGTTGTAATTGTTAGTCCCTGTGAGAATTGGTGTCGACATATAACTCTTTCCAAAGAATGGGTCAGCCATTTGATCAATACTATTCCTGTTACAGAAGTGTTAGTATTCCAAAGCTCTGATACCAAATGAAATTACACACCTAGAGGGGGGTGAATAGGTGTTATGGCTAATTATACCCAATTTTTATGAATTACCGAATATGTCAGAAACTGACTAGCAGCTTGTTATTAAGGTAGATTATATATTGTCAGCACGCTGACAGTGATAATGCAAAGCAGAAAATAGATACCAGCAAGTAAAGCACACACAAGAATTTTAGCCAGGTTCGACCCCTATCTCTACTGGTCTACGTCCTGGTCCCTTACCAACCTGGTAAGAGAATATATTATTAATCACTTAAAAATATGACGATTACAAGATCAATAATATATCACCCTCTTTCCCTATCACTGATAGTAGCTTGCTGATAACCCCTGTTCCCTGAAACAAATGCTCTCTAAGACCTGTACTATCCAAGTACACCCTTCTCTAGCAAACTATCTCCCTGAACCCTGTTATCCAAGCTCACTATCCAGTAATAACAATTACACCTTGAACGATACAAGTATGAATAAGTAAATCACAACTCAAACTATGAACTCAAATAGATATATAAGTGTATATAAGATTAGAGCTCAAAATAAAAGATTTGCAATAAAACCCGGTTGTGTTTCTTCTGAAAAACTTGGTGTATGAATCGTATGGATATCTCTGTGAAGCTTCCCTTTTTTTTCTTCTTATTTTTTTTATTCAATACACCGATACCATATATATACAAGTATATAACGTTCAAATAATTCAAACTTCCACAACGTTCTTGAATTCAATTCTCACGTTTGGTTGTTGAAACTATTTGAATGTTAAACACCTATAACTACGGTAGTTTGAAGATATGTAAATGATATATATCTTCAAAAATACGTTTGAAGATCTTAATAATAGGAGTTTGAAATTGTCAAAACGATTTAAAAACTCTTCCTATTAAAAAGATAAAGATTTTGATGAGCTCTAATAATATATCAGTCATATATATAGATTAGAGTTCTCACAAAGTGATCCCTACAAAATCTCCTTGAAATCCGCACTTTGCTTTATCTTCAATAGAATCTGGGCGGATACTGTTAGCTTGCTATTAGAATCAATCTTGTACTTATCAGCTTACTATTAATCTTGACCTGTCAATTGTTAGCTTACTGATAATTCATTATTCTGAATTCTGCAAAACAATGTTAGTACTTCTGCATTATAAACATATAAGCATGCTAACAACGTCAAATATAAGCTATCAGCTTGCTACTAGTGTTATCATCAAAACTATAAGGTTATCAGAATTAACCACCAACTCTTTAGGGTTTTGCAAGTATAAAACTAACGATTTTATTCATCAAATTCTTCTTCATTAAAAGATTACAATATATGGGTATATATAGGCAAGGAATATAACTTTACCTAAAATAATTAGGATTATCAATTAGATTCAAAATCAGCTAGGAATTTGCTAATACTTGAACCCAAATTGGAAACCAATCAAAAGCCCAATCCAAATAGGAATTACATCAAAACCATATTCAACTAGAAAAATAAATCCTAAGTGCTTAAAACAAGAAAAAACCTTTTAAGTGAAAGGTAAAAACTTGCAAGCCAAAATTTACTGAATATAATTATCTAATAATAACTCCAACATAATAAATCAGCCCATGTTGGTAATTAAGCTGATTATTGGCTTCACAATAGATTCCCATGAGATCAAATAGATCAACCATAATGCTCCTGCATCATACTCATCTTCTTCGAAAATAATTATCCTCAATTGTACAATAGATACATATGAATATCTTAATGTCATTTCCGCATCATTCTCCTCTCCTTTGAAAAAAACTCTTCCACGAGTTTCGTAGAATTTAAGAATCAACACACAATGAGATGATTTATCACAAAACTTTAGAACAACAAATTTCAGCCCCATGCAAAATACCTTTGGAAGAAACTTGAAGAGAAAATTTTTTGACGTTTTAGTAGTTCCCAACATGATGTCTATGCCTAGAAAATCAATGTGTGTCTTCTCTTGAACCAAAATAGCCCCAACACCATTAGCATCACACTCAACCTTAAAAGGATTAAAAAAATCTGATAAAGGTAGTATAGGATAAATCAACAAGTTATGATGATCCTCTTGTTCCAACTCCTTCCCAATATGCTTCTCATTCAAAAACAAATTCTTATTAGGTTCTTGAATTGTAGTTAACACTTCAATTTCATAATCATTATCCTGTTCATGTTGTGCTTGCTCCTCTTCTTTATTGATTTCTATATCCTTGGAAGAATAAGTTGCATCAATCTCCTCAATGTCAGGCAAATTCAACATTCGAATATTATTAGAGCAGTCCTCTTGTTCATGTTCATACCCATCGCACTTGTCACAAATCTTCTTATCTTTCATAGTTGAAGGCGTTGAGTGATCAAATTTGGGAGTAATTTCGGCACATAATTCAGCCACGTTTTGTGCAAGAATTGTTTCTTCATCAACCCCAATTGTATACTCATGTGATATTGTATCTTTCTCAAAACCCTTCAAATTCAGGAACATATATTGTTCAAAATTAGTAGGTAAAAAAATGTTTTTTCATTCTCACCTTGAGTGTTTCCCAAGAATCAATACGTGTTTTGCCTTCTTTTCTCCTCTTTGATTTCAGATTTTCATACCACAAATTTGCATAACCTTTAAGTTTCGATCTTGCCACTTTGAATCTCTTATGATCATCATAGTCCTTGTAATCAAAGATTCTTTCAATGCGTCTCAACCATTCAATAAAATTTTCAGGATCTATAGCACCATCAAAATCTGGAATATCCATACGAAAACCCCTTCTTTGATCCAATTTTGCTAAAACCTCCTTCAATTGCTCCTTTAATTCTTTGATTTCCCTATCCCTTCGCATATTATGAGCTTGATCCAACGTTAAACCTCGTGAAACCTTAAATTCTCCCTCATTAGACACACCAGCCATGTTGCCCACATTTTTTTGAAGAAGATCTTCAAAAAAATCGCCAAACCGAGATCTAGATACCAAGATGATGTATATTTTTCTATGTAGATCAAATTCCCATGCGGAAAAGTAACTTTAGATTGCTTCTATAAAGAATTTAATCACCAAGAAATAAAACTAAAGGATCGAGTTGCTTAGATTGCTTAAAGAATCACCCACAAACTAAACAAAATCTGGATAAGAAAGTTTAAAGAAATTAACCACCAACTCTCTAGGATTTTGCAAGTATAAAACTCACGATTTTTTTCATCAAATTCTTCTCCCTTAAAAGATTACAATATATAGGTATATACAGGCAAGGAATATAACTTTAGCCTAAAACAATTAGGATTCTCAATTAGATTCAAAATCAGCTATGAATTTGCTAATACTTGAACCCAAATTAGAAACCAATCAAAAGCCCAATCCAATAGGAATTACATCAAAACCATATTCAACTAGAAAAATAAATCATAAGTGCTTAAAACAAGAAAACCCCTTTCAAGTGAAAGGTAAAAACTTGCAAGCCAAAATTTACTTAATCTAATTATCTAATAATAACCCCAACATAATAAATCAGCCCATGTTGGTAATTAAGCTGATTATTGGTTTCATAATAGATTCTCATGAGATCAAATAGATCAACCATAATGCTCCTACATCATATTGATTATTGAATAAATATTTATTGTGTCTTTATTTACTGCGTAATAAATTGAAAGCATAATAAATGTCCTTGGAATTTTGATACGTATTATATATCTTTAAGTATGTGACTTCAAAATGAGATTATATTAATAGTATCTTATACCTAAAATTCCATAGGCGAGTATGTTAGGTCCTAAATCATCATAGAGGGGGGGGGGGTAAATATGATGTTGGTATTTTTCTCTTTTCTAATTGTGGATTAATATTTGTATTCTTTAATTCTTGAAATATAGAAAATGGTACTCAAACAAACACAAACGATTCGGGAAAATATAGATATATTTATAAATCCCTGAGAGGCTACACTTTACTCAAATGATTAGTTTATGTTGGGTCTTTAATGGAGCTTCTGTGTTTTGTTGAGAGTGTTGAAGACTATGCACACTCTCTTATTCTTCTGTTGTAAAACCCATTTATAGTGTAGTCTTCAAAATCAATTAGAATTGATTTCTTTACAATGGATAAGTGATAAGATGCGCCTAGATGAGTGTTTTCCCTGTGTAATCATAAGTGGCACCAAGATAATCCAAGTTGCACCAAATATACCTTAAGTTGTGCCTGTACTCTGAGTGCCTTGGAGAGACGCAAGATAATTCTTTTGCATTGCTTTCTTGAACTTAAGTTGCACTTGCAAGTTGCGTCACACTCTAGTTTCCTTGTATGGTGCGAGATGTTGAGCTTGATATCAATTACACAAGTTGCACTTTTGTGATTTAAGTTGCGCCTGAACTAGGGATTCTTTATCAAGAGCGAGATATAACTCGTCTGCATTCTTGACTATCAAGTGGCGCCTTGACTATCAAGTGGCTCCTTGACCTTAAGCTGCACCTTTGACCATCAAGTGGCACCAAGACCATTGTTACCTAGTACAAGATTAAGTGGCGCCATGTCCTTTTGTCTTGGACAATTACAAGTTGCGCCAAGTACTAGCCAACCATGTAGTACTGCCTTAGAATATTTCTTGATGCCTTGATTATTTACCACTTTGATTTGATGAACTGGTTTCTTCTAAATTAATAAGATAAATCTTCTCTTGACGTGCTGACACTTAGTGCACTGGTCTGGTTCACAAACGACCAACACTGAATCAAATTCTCTTATCTTCTGTTCCTTTTCAATTGATCACATCTCAGATTTTCCATTGCTTCAGTTCACTGAAACCCTTTGACATATATACTTGAATCACTGTATTTTCTTTATACAAAAAAATTTCTGATCTTTTATTCGTCACTAAGGCTTGAACATATTAATGAACTTCTCTCGTTGACACTTCTGAAGACTTCCAACTTTAATTCACTATAATGGCTCATGTATATATTATGTATGCATGTCTTTTTGGATTCCTGTGTTACATAATAATATTATTTATATGTCTTACTTCTTGTGTTGAGTTATCGTTACCTCTATTACATATTACGTTACATTATGCTTTACAGAGTATTATTATTCAAGGACAATAATAATGCACAAAAGACTAGTATGTTTGTTGATAGATGATCACATCTCATTGGTCATAGGTATGGTAATACTAAAGTCTAGAATATAAGTGCATGTCTTCAAGGCAAGTTCCTTCTTCTTCATTAGATTTCTGGCTTTATCGCATTCAGGGCCTTCCTTTACTTCATCATCCTTTACCCTTTCTCTCCTTAACTTGGCTTGCTGGATTCTTCTCCACCTTCTATTTACCAGCTCTTGACTTTCTTTTACACGTGGTGCAATAACTTCATCTACACCTGTTAGAAGACAATCATTGTCAAATGAATACTCTTTAGTAAACTCTTCTTCCTCATCAATCCCCTCAGCTTCAGCTTCTAATTCTATGGAAGTTGGAATGTATGGTTTATTAATTTCCTCTTCTTCAAGAATTCTTCCTTTAGGTCAAAAGAAAATATCTAACTCCCCATGAGTTGTATACTCCAGAATCATTGCATCAGTTTCAGTTTTTTCTTGATTTAGATTCAGAAATTTCTTCCCCTCAATTGGGTTATCCTCTGAGTAGTAGACTGCTGATTTAGCAACTAATGGATCAAAGCTTTCATGTCCTTGATTTTCTTCTGTTGAGCATCAATGAGTTGTTGTTAATGAAGTTGTACTGCTAACAGGTGATCAATTGTTCCTTGCATGCCATGGACTTGAGCCTCTAGATGTAAAATCTTTTGGCTATGTGCAGGTGTGTACTCAGAGTGTAGGGTGTCTATTTGTTAGGTCCTAAATCATCATAGAAGGGGGGGTTAAATATGATGTTGGTAGATTTTTTATTTAATTATTGATTAAGTGTTTGTGTTCTTGAGATATTCAAAAGATAGTAAATGAAACACAATGATTCGGGGAAATGAAGATATTTTATTAAATCTCTGAGGTGCTACACTTCTAATCAAGAGATTAGCTTATATGAGTTCAATCAATATTATAACAACAATACAGGTGGGTGTTTAATGCTTGGCTTTAATGGATCTCCCATAAGTTTATTGAGTTTACTAAAGAAGATGCACACTGATGCCTTCAAATTAAACCCATATATATTTGTGTAGATTTTTAGAAATCAAATTAATTGATTATCCAACAATAGCTTAAGTCCTTTGTTGTGCCTTGTAGAGTGTGGACAGTGTGTAGGCACCACCAAATGCTTCGCTGCGCCTTTAATCTTTTGTTGTGCCTAGTGATACAATTTTTTGCACCTCTACACCCATCCCCTTGTATAGGCGCCACTACAGCCTTAGTATGATCACCAAGTTTCCTTGTGCCTGGTGACATGTTTGTTGCACCACTACACCATACGCACTGTATAGGCGCCACAAACATGTCCATCTGATTTTGTTACGCCTACACTCTGCATCCCTTGTGTAGGCGCCACAAAAACACTTAGAAACTTAGAATTATGTTTCCTTGCGCCAATATAAATTTATGTTGCGCATTTGCATCTTTGTTGCGCTTACAGAGTGCCTCAAGAGTACAAGAGCCACCAAATGTAGTAATACTTGCCTTAAACAATTTCTTGAACTGATTGAAGCATTTATCACTTGGTTTTCACTCTTATGGCTTGATCAACTGATTTTCTTCTGATTAAACAAGACAAATCTTTTTTTATTATGCTGACGCTTAGTGCATTGGTTTGGTTCATAAACGACTAACACTGAATTGAATTCCCTTGAATTCTTTTCTGTTTCAGCTAATTAACCTTTTACTGTTGCATTGCTTCTAATCACTAAAACCCTTTGACATTTAATTAAATCATTACACTATCTTTAGTATGAAATCTTCTGAACTATTATTTGTCGCTGAGGCTTGAACATATAAATGAACTTCTGCAATGATGTATGTATGATTTCTGTTTACATATCTTTGTGGATTCTTGTGTTGTATATTAGTATTATTTAACTGTCTTTTTTTCTTAGTTGAGTTGTCGTTATCACTATTACATATTACATCACATTATGATTTACAATCTCCCCATATTTGGTTGTTAGAGTTCGACAAGCAAATCCTGTGAGAGGATAACTCAACTGATACTTACAAGAAAAAGTAAAGTGCAGAAATACAGGAAATAATATTAATTACATTCTGGATTGGATTTTACATTTCCAAATTTCTTTACAAATACAAGAGAAGTTTGTTCCTCTAGCCTGAATAAATATTTCTAAGATCTTCTGCTTGTTTGTACTGTGTCTTGCTTTTTATCTCGGAGTAGTGTTTCCTTAGTTCTTCTTCCTTTTCTTCTAACCTTGCTTCGACTAGATCCCTAGCTTCAACTTCAATAGTGTTGACAGGAGGTGGATCTTCTAGTTTCTTCAAAACTTCTGTGAGAAATGCAGTGAATTTATATTTGAGATTGACTCGAAGGCTAGTGATTGTCTCTTTGAAAACACGAACACCGTTATTCTTTTTGGAAAGCCTTTCACTCTATCAGTGTCATGCATAGACTCTTCTGCCAATTTTTCCATCAGAACATCTTGAATCATCTCCAAAGCCTTCTTGTCTGATTTGAAAATGGATCTTTTAACCCTAGAAAAGACTTTTCTAATTATGTCAGAATTGTTCCTTTTCAGCTTTGACAGTTCCTTTCTCCACTCCACTCCATTTTTCTTAAACAAGAAGTACTTTGTTCCATTTGGTTTAGTTTGTATGCAAGGTTCAGAATCCTTGATGGTTTCAAGTTCTTTAGTGTCATCCTCTTTTCTCACATACACTGGATCCTGGTAGTATTTGGTTGTCTCCATAAGATATCTTCTTGATATTTTTATAGCTCTATTCAGCCTGAATGCATAGATTATCTCAGCAGCCTTTAGATCTTCTTTAGTTCTGTTCTTCTTGCTTCTGAGTCTTCCTTCTACATACTACATGAACATTACTTGGTTTGACTCCAGACCTTCATCTGACAAAGTTAGATTGTGAAGAGTTGTTTCTTTATAGTACTTTACCACCGGAGGCTTCTCAAATGCTTCGACACTGATCTCAATAATCTTCTTTTCGATTAGATCTCTCAGTATCTCATTTGTTTTGTGTCCCCCAAAGATGACTTTCCTCTTTAGCACATACAACTCCACTATATTCATTTTCTCAAAGCTCTTTGTCGACAATATTTTTGATCCCAGTGTTGTTGAATTGATATACATCTTCCAACCGGATTTAAATGCACTGATTGACTCGCTTGTTATTTCATCTGATAGCACAGTATAGAACTCATGAACATCTTCAAATTTTTCCCTTATGGTTCTAAAAAGGTCAAGGACTACTCTGTCTTTCTTCTGACTTAGAGTTAATTCCCTCTTCTTCAACTGACTCCTTGCTTCATCCCATTCAGGACCAACTTTAGCTTCGATGTCCTTAATTTTATTTCTTCTTTCCATTGCGTGTTGAACTCTTCTCCACTTTCTTTTCATCGACTCTTGAGCTTGAACTATGTCTTGAGTAACAACTTCATCTACTCTAACTAGAAGACAGTCATTATCAAAAGCATATTCTTTAGCAAATTCCTTCTCGTCATCTATACCTGTAGCCTTTGTTGTTTCCTCTATTTCAATCTCAGTTTGAATATCCATTGGCACATAGGGTTCAAAGATTTCTCCTTCCTCCCTTTGCCTCGCTCCAGGCCTGTAAAAGATATCTGACTCCTCTTGAGCTGTGTATTCCATTATTATTTCAACTCTAACTTTTTTCTTATTCTCTTCTCTCTCCCTCAGTTGGGTTATCCTCCCTTCCGACCGGAGTTATCTAAGCTGTTAAAGTTGATTGAGTAGTAGGATTCTTCTGAGCCAGCAATTGTTAGACTAACTCTTTAATTTCTTTCATTTCATTACATTGCTGCTCTTGCACTTCTAAGATTTTCCTTATAGAGTAATGAATTTCTGTGACTTGGGCCTCCAGATTTAGAATCCTTTAGTTGTGTGTGCATTGTGTGGGGTATTTGTTTGGTCAGTGGGTGCCTCACCGCTCACGATTACTGTTTGATCACGTCCCTCAACACTCACACTCAGCTGATCAGGGTCAGGGAAATGAAGATCACTAAGGTTGAATGTATCACTCATCTCATTCATTGCATCCTGATCTTCTGTACCTACAAGAAAATCATTATCCTTTCTATGGGTAGGTTGCCTCTCCGCGGACCACTATGGATGGGGAGAATTCCTTTTTCAAGAACTGGGGTTTAGATCTAGTGTGGTCACCACTATGGATTCTGTAATGATTGACAGAGTTGAAGAATCTGTGATGCCAGCTGAAGCTATTGAAAGCCTTACCTGCTCAGAGACACCCTGAACAGGTTCTACTACCGAAGTAGCAGATACTCTAAGTATAGAGTCCACATCCCTTCTATGGGTGTGTTGTCCCTCGGCTTGACCTGAAAATGTGGGGAGGACCTCATTTGTATGAGTTGGATTTGTAATCTCCAAGAGGGTCACCACCTCAGGCAATGTAATAAGTGGCAATTGAGAGCCTGTGGTGCTTCGCAATACCTATGAAGGCACTTCCACTTGTAGTGGTGATGCTGCTGACGCAGCTACTCCATGAATGGAGTGCTCTTCCCTTCTTAAGAAGAGTTGCTTTCCACTTCACTCACTTGGGGAGGGAAAACATCCTTACTAGGATCTGGAAATTTTAAGTCCAGGGGGGTCACCACATTTGACAACGTAATGAGTGGCTCGTAAGAGTCAGTGATGCCCCCTTCTATCTGTGAAGACAAGTTCTGAATTGGATTAACCAAAACAGTACTTGCTACTGAAGTAGCTGATTGTGTTTCCATCTCTGTTTCTATTCCCGTACCTTTCAGGATTTTGTCAAATCAGAATTTAGATCACGAAGAAACAAAAATGTTTCAGAGATTGGAGAATCAGGTTCCTGGCTCACAGTTGCCTCAGTTTTAAAATTCATTTTTCGGCATTTTTGAGAAGGCAGAGCTTTAGGGGATATTTCAAAAATTTCCTAATTCGGTAGGGACTCACTCATATCATCTATATCAAGGGTTTCTTTTCTGGTTTGAGGAGATATATGGAGTGTTTATTGATCTCTGGAAGTGGTTAGAACTGGTTGGTCGCCAAGTTCATTGCCAGCTTTGAAGGCCATTGAGGGCTCGAGTGTGTGCATTGTCGTTTGAGGCATAGAGGTAGATAGAGTGACAAATTCATCTTAAAGGAAAGCAGAAAAGTCAATATCCAGAAGTGTACCTTCTTCCATTTGTTCATCGGATAGATTAGGGAAGTACACATCTGTAGTCTGAGTCTCTTCCACTATGTTCTCAATAGCAACTTCCTCTGTTGGATTTTTAGGCCTTTGCCTTTGATGTTTTTCTTCAGGATTTGGTTCTTGTTCATTCTCAGAATAGCTTCATCCATGATCTCATCTTCTTTTTCAGTTTCAGGTTCTTTTTCTTGAATTGCTCTTTTGCTTCCCGAGTCATTGGATGTTTCAACTTCAGTTTCCTCTTGAGAGGTTGCTTCTCCTTCTTCTTCACTTGTAGCTTCTTCTTCTCCTGCATCTTCTTCTTTAACATGTCTAAGAAGAGCAAAGTAATCTCGAATAGAAGTAGTCATTGGAACAGGAGTAAACCTGTTTGGGTAGTCAGCCTCATTCTATAGCAACAAGATTGTTTTGAACTGTAGAGAGGGTGACTCTTCCAAAGGAATATTCTGAAACGATTGGAATTGATCAGCGTCCAGTACTTGATTCAACACCAACTGCAAAAATCTTGGATACAGACAAAAGTTCTCCATTTTTGCTTGGTTATTTAGGATCTCCGCCATGATCAACCTTCCAAAATTAATTCTGATCTCAGAAGCCACCATTTACGCAATCACCTTGTTGAATTGAGTTATCCCATGGAAACCACTCGTCTTTGGTACAAAGCCATGAGACAAGATGTTGAAAAATAGATTCCACTCCTTAGGTAGATGATTCTAGTATATCTTCTTCGGGAAATCGTTGTTTTCCCTTGTGCAGTACAAAAACATAAAGAAATTGTTTAAGTCTGTCTGAGATGGTTCATCTTCAAAATTTTCAGTCGCCAGATGAAGTGCTCGATTGATGTCATTTTCTGTTATTTGCACTTATTGTCGCTGAATTTTGCAAGTAAACGCTGATATCCCATCTGCAGATGTGTTTTGAGCAGACCTGTATACCTGTCTAAGAAGATTTCTATTCAAAGGCACAACACTGGTTAGTACATATCGGACTATTGAATATTCATTTAAAAACCGGGCCTATTTGCCTAACTCACCTGCTTCAGTCCAGTCATCTACTAAAATTGATAAATAATTAGTCTTTTTAATCTCAAAATTACCTGCCATTTAATTAAAGTGAACGGTAATGTTTATGAATTAAAATTACTAATTAATGTCGAATTATTTTAGTAAATTACGAACCAAACCCTAATTTTAAAATTACTTGGATTGTCGTGAAATTAAAATATGATGAACTCCTAGTAATTTTAAGCACACTATTAATTTTATTTTAATTTTTAATCAATTAAAACCTTAACAAACCCTAGCTTGCAGTTCGAGTAATTTGAAATATGAAGTTTCTAATTACTTAACAAAATCAGATAAAGTAATTATCAAATGATAGACAATATTTTGGGTATTACAGAACTGGTCTTGGATTTTAATTTGGACAGAGATTCGTTAAGATATTAGCATTCAAAAAACTAGATCTTGTTGCGCCTCTTAAGGTGTTTGTACTGTGCAAGTATATCTGAATCTCAACAAAAATAAATGAAAATGAAATGAGTACAGACAGATATTTATAGGCGTAACAAAACATAACAAAATTTGTCTAAGGCAGTTTGTTGCACCTACACAGTGTTTACACTGTTTTGGCGCCACAAACATTATTGGCGCAACATAACTATTATATGACATTTTGTTGCGCCTACACAGTATGTACACTATGTTAGCGCCACAAAATGGCTTAGCACACCAAAAATGATTTAAGTCATTTTGTTGCGCACACTGTGTTGGGGCCACAAAATGGCTTAGCGCAACAAAAATTTTTTTTGAGTGATTTGTTGCGCCTATACAGTGTTTACACTGTAAGAGCGCAACAAAACTCCTGACGCAACAAAATCACTTCGTAAATTTTGTTGTTTCACAAAATTTTGTTACAAAAACATATTTATGTATATGTGAATAATTTGTTCAGGATTAGCAATAAAGAAATTATCCACTAATACAAATATATCACAAATTATTAATAATTTATAATAATAATAATAAATTGTCATAATTATAAATATTTATAATTTATGCTACATTTTTAATATTAACAATTATGTCCTTTAAAATATTAACAATAATAAGGTCCATAATTATTAAAACTCACAAAATATTTATTAATAATAATAATAACATTAGTTATTAAAATTATCAAAATAAGTAAATTATGCTTCTTATTATTTTACTTTTATTTTAAATATGAGAACAAATATAAATATTCATCCTTTCTATTTAAAATAATTTCAAATAATATTTAAATATATAAGTGCCAATAATTTATTAATTAAATACAAGCACTTAAATATTTTCTAAGATCAAAATCAAATAAATAACAGATTAATAAAATTAGCAGGCATGCACAAGATATTTATCTAATATTTAATCTTAAAAACTGGAAAATAATTTGGTAAATAAATTCACAAGTCCTAAAAATATTGAGATTAATTAACTAGTGAATTTATCAGCTTCAAATTGTAGTTAAAGATTGCTAACTATTTAGTTATTAGAATTTAACATCCCAAGTTCACAAACCAGTCTAGTGAAAGTGATTTCATCCAGTGGTTTAGTGAAGATATCTGCAATTTGCTGCTCTTTAGGTACAAAACGTAACTCTATAGTACCATTCATGACATGCTCCCTTATGAAATGATACATGATATCAATGTTCTTGGTCCTTGAGTGTTGAACAGGATTGTTTGTGATTGTTATGGCATTTGTGTTGTCACAAAATATTAGAATTTTGCTCAGCAATAGTCCATAGTCTTGAAGTTGGTTCCTTATCCACAATATTTGTGCATAGCAACTTCCAGCAGCAACATATTCAGCTTCAACTGTTGACATTGCAACTGAGTGCTGCTTCTTGCTATACTAGAACACCAATCTTCTACCAAGGAAATGACAACTCCCTGATGTACTCTTTCGATCAATCCTACAACCTGC
The DNA here is from genome assembly GCA_028671895.1 of Oenanthe sinensis. Classification (NCBI taxonomy): domain Eukaryota; kingdom Viridiplantae; phylum Streptophyta; class Magnoliopsida; order Apiales; family Apiaceae; genus Oenanthe; species Oenanthe sinensis. The sequence continues at coordinate 16,597,945 of CM053804.1, read as the reverse complement.
ATAATCAGAATCTGTATAGCCAATATGGTCAAAACCTGTATCTTTAGGGTACCAAATTCTAAGATTCAGACTTCCCTTAAGATACCTTAAAATGTATTTAACAGCTATAAGATGTGATTCTTTAGGGTCAGACTGAAACCTAGCACACAAGTATGTAGAAAACATAATATCTGGCCTACTTGCAGTTAAGTAAAGTAATGAGCCGATCATACCTCTGTAGCTTGTGATGTCTACCCACTTACCAGGTTCATCTTTATCAAGCTTAGTGGCAGTTTCCATAGGGGGTTTGGCTGATGATGCATCTTCAAGACCATACTTCTTTAATAAATCTCTGATGTACTTGGTCTGGAAAATGAAGATTCCATCTTTCCTTTGGCTTACTTGGAGTCCAACGAAGTAATTCAGCTCTTTTATCATGCTCATTTCATACCTACTATGCATTAGCTTAGCAAATCTACTACACAACTGATCGTTAGTAGAACCAAATATAATGTCATTCACATATACTTGTACTAATATCATGTCATTTTTATGCATTTTATGAAACAGAGTCTTATCTATGACACCTCTAGTGAAACCATTTTCAAGTAAGAATATAGATAGAATGTCATACCATGTCCGAGGTGCTTGCTTTAAGCCATAGAGTGCCTTGAAGAAAAAGTATACAAAATCTACAAATTCTGGATCTTCAAACCCTGGGGGTTGTTCCACATACACTTCTTCTTCAAGCTCTCCATTCAGGAATACACTTTTCACATCCATTTGATAAACTTTAAAGTTGGAATGTGCTGTGAATGCCAAAAATATCCTGATAGCTTCAAGCCTTGCCACTGGTGCATATGTTTCATCATAATCTATTCCTTCTTTCAGGGAATAACCTTTAGCAACCAGTCTGTCTTTGATCCTCATAACAATGCCATCGTCATCCAGTTTATTTCTGAATACCCAATTTGTGCCAATAATAAACTTGTTCTTTGGCCTGGGTACCAGCTTTCAGACTCTTTGTCTTTCAAATTGATTGAGTTCTTCTTACATAACAATAACCCAATATGGATTTTCTAGTGCTACTTCTACTTTCTTTGGCTCTACCTTAAAGATAAAATCAGAGAATAAACATTCATTCTGTGAAGCACATCTAGTTTGAACTCCAGTATCTGGATCTCCTAGAATAAACTCAAAAGGGTGATCTCTACTCCACACCCTATGCCTAGGAAGATTAGCCCTAAGTGATTCAGCCTGATTATCATTTAAGTGCTGAGTCCTATTAATAGATCCTTCAGTTGCTCCCCCTGACCTGCTGCTTGGATGAGAATGAGATTCTCTGCCACTATTAGTAGTTTGTGTTAATCTTCCACTATTTCCACTATTAGGGTCAGAATTATCATTGTTGTTATTCTCATTTGGTGCTTAATTTTCTATTGCAGCTTCAGGTTCTATTTTACCTTCATTTGAGTTCATATTTTCAAACTGCAGAGTTTCAGTGTTATCTGTTCTTTGCAGACTTGGGAGCTTGAGATCATCGAAAGTTACATTCATGCTTTCAATGACCTTTGTTCAATGACATAAACTCTGTATGACTTAGATTCCAGATAATAGCCAAGAAATATTCCTACATGAGCCTTGGATTCAAACTTTTCTAGATGCTCATCATCTTTCAGTACAAAGCACTTAGCTTCAAATATATGAAAGTATTTCAGTGTTGGCTTCTTATTTTCCATCAACTCATATGGAGTCGTGTCATGATCTTTATTAACCAGGGTACGGTTCTGAGTATAACAAGCTATGTTGACTGCTTCAGCCCAAAAGTATAGGGGTAACTTAGCTTCATTCAGCATTGTTCTTGCTGCTTCAACTAAAGTTCTGTTCTTCCTTTCTACTACTCCATTTTGATATGGAGTTCTGGGCGTTGAATATTGTCTTGAAATCCCTTTCTCAATACAGAAGTCATTCAAGGTTACATTCTTGAATTCTGTTCCATTGTCGAACCTTATTTTCTTGACAGGCAAATCAGCTTCTAACTCTATCTTCTTTATATGATCAATAATTGTTTGAGGGGCTTCATCCTTTAAGGCTAGAAACAACACCCACGTGTACTTAGAGTAGTCGTATATAATTACTAGTGCATATATCTTCCTTGACATAGACATGACTGGACCAAATAAATCCATATGCAGAAGTTGCAGTGGTTCAGTAATGTTTGATGAATCTTTGCTTCGGTGAGATGCTTTCTTTGACTTCCCTCTTTCACATTCTTCACATAAACCTTATTGATAGAATTCCATCTCAGGTAAACCTCTAACCAATTCCCTCTTAACTAAAGAGTTCATTGCCTTGAAGTTCAAGTGTAAAAGCTTCTTATGCCATAACCAATTGTCCTCTGTTGATGTTTTGCTGTAAAAACATTGAACTTCGCCTTTGCTTGCAGAAAATAAGTCAGCCACAAAGAGATTCCCCTTTCTCACTCCTTGAAGATCAAGCTTCACATCTTTCCTATTTTGGATTGCACATCTTTCATTTTCAAAAGTTACTTTGTAGCCCTTGTTAGTGAACTGACTGATACTTAGAAGGTTGTGCTTTAATCCGTCCACAAGAGTGATATTTTCTATGATAACATTTCCAATTTCCAGATTGCCATATCCCGTTGTAAATCCCTTGCTGTTATCTCCAAAGGTCACTATCGGGCCAGCTTTCTCAATCACATTTGATAGCAGGGCTTTATCACCAGTCATATGCCTTGAATAGCCGTTGTCGAGAATCCACATGACACGCTTGTTCTTTGCTATTCCCTACAACCATAGATTGATTACTTCTTCTTTGGTACCAAAATTTGATTGGGTCCAAGAGGCTTAGATAAGTAAACAGATTTAGCTACAGAAATTTTTCAGTCCTTTTCTTTCTCATCGACCGTGCCCTTGCCCTTTGGTTTAGCCTTGCAGGGGTGTCTTTAGGCTTGGGGACATGGGCTTCCTTCCTAGACTTAGGAGGACTAGCAGTCTTTGCCCTAACATGCTTTCTATTCATGTTCACATCTGTATTAATGCAATTACTAGATGATGCATTCATTAAGTTTATGTATGCAGACATGATGTTGAAAGCACATGGCATGCATCCTACTTTACCACATGGTTGATGAGGGATAGACATGGAAGGCATGATAGGCATACTAAGAATTTCATTTTTTACTATAATCTTTTTGCATGCATGCGTAAGATGTCCAGTAGAATTACAATTTTTTCAAACTTTCCTAGTGCGATGGGAGAATAGGCATAATCATTTTTCAGATCTTTTATTTTGCAGATATTTTATCTTCTATTTCAGATCTTCTAAGTTAACACAAGCAAGCTCTAGTTCTTCATTTCTAGTTTCTAGCATTTTATTCTTTAGAACTAGTTTAACATTTTCTTCTTCAGATACTAGCATGCTTGTGTGAATGTTAAACATTTCTACGCTTAGATCTTCTACAGTTTTCTTGTAATCAGAATTAGACATGTCAACTATGGAAAGAATTGATACCTTTGATGACTGAGGTGATGCCTCTGATGAGTCTGCCATTATTGCAACATTTCAATATATCTCTTCTTCATCATTGTCTGAGTCATCCCAGCTCTTTCCCTCGGCTATATAAGCTCTGCCCTGATGCTTCTTCACCAGTGAATCATACTTTTACTTGAGCTCGTCATACGACTCCTTTCTTTCCTTTCCTTGCTTTGGCTTCTGGCATTCTGTAGCAAAATGTCTGGGTTCATCACAGTTGTAGTACTTAAATTTACTGCAGTCTGCCATTCCTGTCTTATAACCTCCTTTGTTGTAAGACCCTGAAGACGAACCACCTCGGTTGTTGTTTCTAAAGCTGGAACCACTATAACTGGTGTTACTCTTGAATTTGTACTTAGGGTTCCTTCTAAACCTGAGGTTCTTGAACTTCCCTGCAATATAGGGCATTGTCTTATTTTCTAACTGTTCAAGTTCTTCCATTGAGTAGAAGTCATCTTCATCACCTAGTTGAGTATTTTCTGTAAATTCAACTTCCAGAATTTCTTCTTTCTCAACTACAGGCTTCACTGTGCTGGTCTCTATGACAGCAAAATCTTTGGTTACAAGTGCTGTAGTTTTTAACAGTGTTGTATTCTTACTGTCCACTGTTCCTGAACCATAAATGATGTGTCTTTTCTCTTGCTCCATTTTATTAGTTTTGAGCTTTTCATATAGAATTTTAATGGACGTTTCATTTATGTGACTTCTTTCTCTAATGACAGAGATTTTATGCGCAAGATGTGCTGGCAGTGTCAACATAAATTTTCTATTGATCTCCTACGTGAGTAGGCCTTTCCGTGCAGTGACAAGTCATTCAAAAATTTATTGTATCTCTCAAACACTTGAGTGATACTTTCTACAGGTAGTGACTTGAAAGCTTCGTACTGGGAGGTAAGAATTAAAAGTATTTGACCTAAAACTAATCATGTATGATGAGTTAGGAAAAACTTTTTGCTACTCTTATTTGATTTCATTTGATAATAATAAAGTATTTATGTTACGGGCTTAATCTATTTGAAGTGTATTAAATAAGATGTTCCATAATTTAGAGCAAAACTTCTAGAATTATAATGAGATTGTAATAATGAGATCTAGAAGATAATAACTTTAGACTTAAACAGTTCCTGATCATAGGATAACTAATTGAAAATTGGTAAATCCGTAAAGATCAGTACATACTATGCTAGCTCTCTTAGGAGGATGTCTGTTCTCATAGACATTTGTGTGGTGACACTATAGCTAGTATATAGATGCTTATTAAGGAATAAGTTCACTGAACATGACTCGATAAGTAGAACAACTAATGGAATTTACTCACGTATCGATAGTTGTTTATTAAGTAAATAGTTGTACAAGTATCCTTAGACTTGAGATCGTTAGAGTAATCTCGTACACAATGATTTATGCTTTGGTTTAGTCCTTAGTCTCTAGGACATTCATTAGGTCCATTCTGGGCATAATGATTTGTGTATGGAGATAGTTAACGGATCAATAAAGGATCTGCCCCTTCCAGTAAAGGAAATGAATATCCTATGTTATTCTTAGATATGCAAGTTCAGGAATCTCTGGCCATTAAAAGGAACTTTGCATTATGAATAAAAAATCATATGATTAAATTAGATAGGCTTGACACGAGTTCCATGCCTTGTATTTAATCGGGATATTGAAGGGTAGAAGTAATTAATTGTACGTTAACTAATTACTGACAGGTTCTAAGTATTCTAAGCAATGATTTCGTATTATCTGGATAGTCACGATATGTTGAGAAGCATCACTCGTGATGTAGAATAAATATAATTAATCAGATTAATTATATTTAATGAATTAATAGAATTCATATAAATAATAAATAAAATGTTTATTATTATTTATTTCTACTACCGGCTTAATATTGAATCTAAAGAGTCACACCATAAAAGAGATTAAATTATAGATGAAGGAATAATTAATAATAGCTAGTCATTATTTATTTATGAAATAAATAATTACTTAGCAAATTTTATAAATTAATTAAATGAGATTTAATTGATTATAAATTATTTAAGATAAGATCTTAATATTATTAATTAAATATTTAATTAAAGTAATTAAATATGAAGAGAGAATAATTTTTTAAAAGAGTTTAGAAAAAGGAATTAATGATTAAAATAGTTTTAATCATTAACTAATTAATTAATAAGATTAATTAATTAAAAAGGGAATTAATAATAAGATATTTATAGAAAATATCTCAGCTGAGATATTTGCCTATAAATATAGGATTATAAACCCTAATATTTGTGAGAAATATTTTAAAAGGGAGGCAACCCTAATTTCCTCTCTAGCCTCCTCCTTCATCTTTTAGTTTGATTCTTGGTGGATATCTTTAGAGCACTCCACACTTGAGGGGTGATTGCAAGGATTGAAGAACAAGATCTTCTCTAGCTGTTGCCGGAAAGCAATCGAGGTATTCTTCAATTTATAAAATAGTTTTTGTATCTATATATATGTATACATAGGAATATATGCAAATAAATGTTATTCAATGCTTCCGCTGGTGCATAAATTCCTACAAGAATATCCAGCATGTTCTCCTTCACTTCTGTTGTACCTTCCATTAACGGATCAATCGTATCCCACATTTGTTTGGCAGTAGTGCAATTAATCACTTGATTTAGTATTGTAGTGTCCAGTGAATCCATTAGAATACATTGAAGATGATTATCCCATGCAACTCTATCTTTATCAGTGTCATGTACTCTGAAGGCTCCTTTGGGGTAAATCTTTGAGGAATCCGTTCCCTGTCATCTGAAACTGTTTCTGGTGTTAGCTTTTGAGGTACATAGGGTCCATTTTCAAAAATTCCCATGTATTGAGAATTAGCTGATTCGATGAAAGTGAACATCTTCTTCTTCCATAAAATGTATTCATTTTTATCAAATGCTGGGATTTTAATGCTACTAAGTATTTGGGTACTTATGGTTGTGAAGAATTTTAAATGTCAGGAAATAATTAATTTCTTAAAAATTAAAATTAATTCAAATAATAATTAAATTTCATGAAATAATTTTTTGTTCGAATTCTTGATGATTGATATCTTTTTAAAATTATTGTATTTAAAATCTTTAAAAAAATCAAAATTGAATTTTCTTTAAAAATAAACAAAATTTCAATATAAATTTTTCTAGATCTAAAAATGCACTTTTTCGTAAAACTGTTTTTGGATCTTGATTTGTAAATTCAATCAACATGCTCTGATACCAATTGTTAGGTCCTAAATCATCATAGAAGGGGGGGTTGAATATGATGTTTTTGTATATTTTCGTTTAATTGCGGATTAAGTGTTTGTGGTCTTGAGATATTCAAAAGATAGTAAATGAAACACAAAGATTCGGGGAAATAAAGACATATTATTAAATCCATGAGGTGCTACACTTCTAATCAAGAGATTAGCTTCTGTTGGCTCAATCAATATTACAACAACAATACATGTGTGTATTTAATGCTTGGCTTTAATGGAGCTCCCATAAGTTTGTTGAGTTACTGAAGAAGATTCACATTGATGCCTTCGAATTAAACCCATATATATTTGTGTAGACTTTTGGAAATCAAATGAATTGATTATACAACAATAGCTTAAGTCCTTTATTGCACCTTGTAGAGTGTGGACAGTGTGTAGGCGCCACCAAATGCTTTGATGCACCTTTAATCTTTTGTTACGCCTAGAGATACATCTTGTTACGCCTCTACACCCATCCCCGTGTATAGGCGCAACTACTTCCTTAGTATGATCACCAAGTTTCCTTGCGCATGTCCATATGATTTTGTTACGCCTTTAACTCTGCTAGACACCAAGGCAAACATTTTGTTGCACCTACATTCTACATCCCTTGTGTAGGCGCCACAAAAACACTTAGAAACTTATAATTATGTTTCCTTGTGCCAATATAAATTTATGTTGCGCCTGCAGAGTGCCTCAAGAATACAAGAGCCACTAAATGTTGTAATACTTGCCTTAAACAATTTCTTGAAATGTTTGAAGTATTTACCACATGGTTTTCACTCTTCTGGCTTGATCAACTGATTTTCTTCTGATTAAACAAGACAATTCTTTTCTTGTTGTGTTAACGCTTAGTGCACTGGTCTGGTTCACAAATGACTAACACCGAATTGAATTCTCTTGATTTCTGTTCTGTTTCAGCTGATTAACCTTGGACTATTGCATTGCTTTTGATCACTGAAACCCTTTGACATTTACTTAAATCATTGCAATGTCTTTAGTATGAAATCTTCTGAACTCTTATTTGTTGCTGAGGCTTAAACTTATTAATGAACTTCTCTCGCTGACGTTCAGTAACCCTTTCATCTTAAATTCTTTGTAATGAGGTATGTATGATTCCTTTTTACATGTCCTTCTGGATTCTTGTGCTGCATATTAGTATTATTTGACTGTGTTTGTTTCTTAGTTGAGTTATCATTAACAGTATTGCATATTATGTTACATTATTCTTTACACTATTGGGCTACTAAGTGTCTCACGACGTTCTGCTACTGTTTGTTCTTCGCCCTTAACACTCACACTCGGCTGTTTGGGATCAGGGATATTAAGATCAATCAGATTCACTGTTACTGTTTCGTACCTCTCATGTTGAGCTTCCTTAGCAGCAGCAGCAGTTTCTAGAGAATTCTTCGCACCTAGTTCATCAGTTTTACCCGAATCACCACGAAGTGAAGAATTACCTCATTGAGGATTTAGTGATCTATCGTGCATTTGCACTGTCTCATCACTAGACTCAGTAGTTAGAACCACTTTATCACCTAGTGGAGCCATATCTCTTTGAGATAGGTTGTCCCATGAAATTATTCTGTGGGAACCCATTCCCCTTCTATGGGGAGGTTGCCTTTGCACTGTACCACTTGTGATAGGGAAAACTGCTTTTTTAGGAACTGGAGGTTTTAATCTCAGTGTGGTCACCACATTGGATTCTATAATGAGGGGCAAGTTAGAATCTGTGATGCTAGATGAGGCCCATAAAGGCATTTCATCATCAAGATCAACTTGACTCGGCTTCGCTATCTGAGTAGTTGTTCCTTAAATGGAACCCCTTCCTCTTCTATGGGGAGGTTACCTTTTCACTACCCAAAATTGGGAGGGAAATTGTCCTTAAGAGTATCAGGATGTGTTAAGTCCAGGGGGGGTCACCACCTCAGGTAATGTAATGAAAGGCGGATGAGAACCTGTGATGCCCCCTAAAGCCGGTCAAGGCAAGTCTAACACAGGATCTACCTGTGAAGTCTCCGTTACCAAAGTAGCTAAACCCGATGTAACTCCTTCTTGAAATAAAATTTTGTTTTTCTAAACCAATGTCAACATGAATTTCAGCAATTATCTGAAGGTCGGAAAGAATTGGAGAAGACGGGTTCTAGGTTACAGATGTCTCTGGTTCAATAAATATTTTTCTTTATTTTTGAGAAGGCAGAACTGCTAAGGTCATTTTAAAAACATCCTGACTCGGTGTAAATCCTCCCTTAGTTCTAATGAAAAGTTTTCTCTTAATGGGCAAGGGAGTGGAGAGAGGTGTTTGATGTTCTATGATAGTGGTTAGAATCGGTTTGTGGCCAGATCCTTCACCGAAACCTAAAGCCACTGGGGGTTGCTATGTGTGCGTCACCGTTGAAGTTTGATAAATTCAGAATGAAAGAAATTAGAGATATTGAATGTAAGTAGATGACCTTCTTCAGGATTTACCACTGGTGAGCTAGGGATATAGACATTCTCAGCTACTTCAACCTCAATTGCTTCTTGAAGTTGTTCTGGTTCTTCTTGTGGAAGTTGTTTTGGCTTAGATTGTTCTTCTTAATGAACAGGTTCCTCTTCAACAATTTTCTTGCACATTTGCATCATGTTGCTCATTACCTTGTCCAGGGTTGTGCTCTTGTTGTACTTTCTCAACATGTGTTGCTCCAACTTGTTCTTCTTGTAGAAGAGTAGCAAAATATTCTCGAATGGAATTGGTTAATGGAGTAGGAGAATACCTGTTGGGATAATTATCATCCTTGTGAAGAGATATGGTTGTTCTGAATTAAAGAATTGGAGCTTCAGCTATAGAACTTTAATAAAATTACAGAAGTTGAGCTTTATTTAGTCTCTGATTCAGGACCAGTTGTAAGAACCTCGGATATAAGCAATAATTTTTTTCTCTTAGCTTGGTTCTTCAGAATTTGTTCCATTAACATCTTCCCTAAGTTGATCATTAGTTTGGTAGCTACTGCAAAGCCTAGAATCTGATTGAATTTGGTGATTCCATGAAAACCTCCTATCTTCGGTGCCATTACATGAGATAGAATGTTGAAGAACAAGTTACACTCCTTTGTTAGATGATGTTTGTATATCTTTCATAGAAGATTGTTGTTTTCTCTCATGTAGCCCAGCCACATGAAGAAATTAACTAGATCTTCATTTGATGGTTCAACTTCAAAGTTGTTAGTGGGGAATTGAAGAACTTGATTTAAGTCTTCTTCAGTGATCCTCACACTATACCCCTGAATCATGAATGTGAAGGTTGAAATACCATTTGAAGATGTATTTCGAGCTGACCTGTAAACCTGTCTTAAGATATTGACATTTAAAGGAGCATTAACAGTTAAAGCGAATTAAACCATAAAATGCTCATTCAGAAAATTAATCCACTTAGCTTAGGGGGTCCGAAACGCCTCAAGTCATTTTCTAAAATTGACAAATAATTAGTCTTTTTAATCTTAAAATTAACCGTAATTTACTTTAAAATGAATGATAATTTTTACGAACAAATTCTAATTAAAGTCAACACCTAAAATTAGAAAATTACGAACCACACACAAAAAATAAAAATACCTCGGATCGAAATAAAAATTAAGTATGTTGTTCTACGAGATATTCTAAGCACAAATCTAATTTTATATTAATTTTTAATCGAATAGAACTCTATCAAATCTAAGCTACTAGTTCGAATAGGCCACGAATAAAGAATTTTAAAACCTAAACCAAATGAAATGAGGTCACTTGTAAAACAAAGGTCTGATTGTGGTCTCCACAAAACTGGTCTCAAAAACAAATTTGATCAAGGATTCGATATTGTATGTATATGTGTGTATAATGGTCAATGAATGAATTAAAAATATAGATCTAGGTTGCTCTTGAGAGGAACAATTGTGTGTATGTATATGTGGGTATAATGTAAAGATGAGAAATGAAATAAACAGATATTAACACATATAAATATATAAAAAATAGAGAAAAAAACTTCAAGTGATAAGTTGCGTTTATACGGTTGTAACACTGTATTGGGCGCAACTTAACAACCTAAGTTGCGCTTATACAGTGAAACAACTGTTGTAGGCACAACTTGATAACAACTAAAGCTTAAAAGGCTAAGTTGCGCTTCTACAAGGGATTACCTGTAGTGGCGTAACTTAATTTAACCGAATTGGTTTTAACCAATTATCAAGTTACGCTGCACCTAGGGTTCCCTTGTGGCGCAACTTATTCAACACATTCAAATGAGAATAAGTGGCGCCTACACAGGGAAACAATTGAGGCACAACTTGAGAACTTAGAAAATTTTGCTAATAAGAACTTGAAAACAAATTCGAATTAAAAAAATATCTCACAAATTATTTATTATTCATAATAATAACATTGACCTTTTAAAATTATAAATATAAATAATTTATGCTGTTAAATATTTTTAATATTTATAAACTCTTAAAATATTAATTATAATAAAGTCCATTAATATTAAAGATTACACAAAATATCTATCATTAATAATATTAACATTAGTTTTAAAATTATCAAAATAAATAAATTTTGCTTCTTATTATTGTACTCTTATTTTAAAGTTGAGAATAAATAAAAATATCTATTCTCTCCAATTAAAATAATTTCAAATAACACTTAAATATTTAAATGCCAAGATTTTATTAATTAAAAACAAGCACTTATATATTTGATAAGAGATTAAAATTAAATAAATACTAGATAAATATTCTAGTAGGCATGCACAAGGTATTTATTCAACTCCTAATCTTAGATTGGAATAAAATTTGGTAAATAAATTCTCAAGTCCTAATAATATGGAGATTAATTAACTATAGAATTTATTAGCTTCAAATTGTAGTTATTGATTACTAACAATTTAGTTAGCAGAATTTAACATCTCAAGTTCACCAACCAACCTAGAGAAAGTGACTTTATCTAGTGGTTTAGTGAAGATGTCTGTAATTTGTTACTCTGTAGGTACAAAATGTAACTCTACAGTACTATTCATGACATGCTCTCGAATGAAATTATACTTGACATCAATGTGTTTGGTTCTCGAGTGCTGAACAAAATTTTTGGAGATTGATATGGCACTTGTGTTGTCACAAAATATAGGAATTTTGTTCAACAGCAAGCCATAGTTCCGGAGTTGGTTCCTCATCCATAGGATCTGAGCACAACAGCTACCAGTTGTAATATATTTTGCCTCGGCTGTCGAAGTGGATACTAGGTACTACTTCTTACAATATCAGGATACCAATCTTCTACCTAGAAACTGACAGCTTCCAAATGTACTTTTCCCATCAATCTTACAACCTGCAAAGTCAGCATATGTATGGCCAACAAGGTCAAAACCTCTACCTTTAGGTTACCAAACTCCAAGATTTGGACTTCCCTTAAGATACCTAAAAATTATTTTAACAACTATAAGATGTGACTCCTTAGGGTCAGCCTAAAACCTCACACACAAGCATGTAGCAAATATAATATCTGGCCTATTTGCAGTTAAGTAAAGTAATGAGCCGATCATACCTCTGTAGTTTGTAATGTCAACCCTCTAACTAGGTTCATCATTATCAAGCTTAGTGGCAGTTGGCATGGGAGTTTGACTGTAGATGCATCTTTAAGACCATACTTCTTGAATAGATCTATGATGTACTTGGTCTGGAAAATGAAGATTTCATCCTTTATTTGGCTTACTCGGAGTCCATGAAAGTAGTTCAGCTCTCCCATCATGCTCATTTTATACTTACTCTGCATTAGCTTAGAAAATCTACTACACAACTGTTCATTAGTAGACCCAAATATTATGTCATCTACATATACTTGTACTAATATCATGTCATTTTTATATAGTTTATGGAATAGAGTTTTATCTATGACACCTCTATTAAATCCATTTTCAAGTAGGAATTCTGATAGAGTGTCATACCATGTCTGAGGTGCTTGCATGAGGCCATAGAGTGCCTTGAAGAGAAAGTACACAAAATCAACAAATTCTGGATCTCAAACCCTGGGAGTTGTTCCACATATAACTCTTCTTCAAGTTCTCCATTCAGGAATGCACTCTTCACGTCCATTTGATATACTTTAAAATTTGAATGTGTAGTGAATGCTAGAAACATTTTGATGGTTTCAAGTCTGGCTACTGGTGCGTATATTTCAACATAGTCTATACCTTCATCTTGAGAATAGCCCTTAGCAACTGTCTACCGTTATTCCTCATGACAATGCCATCTACATCTAATTTATTTCTGAATACCCATTTGGTTCCAATTATAGACTTGTTATTTGGCCTATGTACCAGCTTTCATACGTTTTGCCTTTCAAATTGATTGAGCTCTTCCTGCATTGCAATCACTCAATCAAGATCATCAAGTGCTTCTTCTACTTTCTTTGGTTCTATTTCTGAATGAGATCCAGAGAAATGACATTCATTTTGCGTAGCACTTCTAGTCTATACTCCAACTTCTAGATCACCTAGTATTAGCTCATAAGGGTGATCTCTACTCCACACCCTTTGTCTATGAAGATTAACTCTAGATGATTCAGCATGATATTCATTGTGCTAAGTTCTGCTAGTTGATCCTTCACTTGCTCCCCTTGAGTTGCTGCTGGATTAGGAATGAGATTCTCTTCCAGAACTAGTGGTTTCTATGAATCTTCTACTATTTCCACTACTAGGATCAGAATCACCATTACTACTACTTTCAATTAGAATTTGGTGTTCTTTAGCAACATTAGGTTCATTTATACCTTTATCTGAATTCATGTCTCCGAACATCAGAGTTTCAGTGCCATCTTCTCTTTATATGCTAGGGAGCTTGAGATTATCGAAAGTTACATTCATGCTTTCAATGACCTTTTTTGTGATCAATCACATAAACTCTGTAAGACTTTGATTCAAGTGAGTAGCCATAAATATGCCTTCATGAGCCTTGGATTCAAACTTCCCAAGATGCTCATCACCCTTCAATATAAAACACTTTGCTCCAAACACATGAAAGTATTTCAGTGTTGGTTTCTTGTTTGCCATCAATTCATATGGAGCCTTTTCATGATCTTTGTTGATCAGGGTGCGATTATGAGTGTAGCAAGCTGTATTGACTGCTTCAGCCCAAAAATACAAAGGTAAATTAACTTCATTCAGCATAGTTCTTGCTTCTTCAATCAAAGTTCTGTTCTTCTTTTCTACTACTCAATTTTGTTGCAGAGTTCTGGGCGCTGGATATTGTTTTGATATACCTTTCTCAATGCAGAATTCATTCAGCGTTACATTTCTGCATTTTGTTCCATTGTCAGACCTAATCTTCCTGACAGGAAAATCAGCTTCCAACTTAATATTCTTTATGTGATCGATAATTGTTTGAGGGGCTTCATCCTTTGAGACTAGAAAGAAGACCTATGTGTACTTCGAGTAGTCATCATCAATTACGAGTGCATATCTCTTCTTTGATATAGACATGATATTTAGTGGACCAAATAAATCCATATATAATAGTTCAGTAATGTCTGATAATTCTTTGCTTCGGTGAGATACTTTCTTAGACTTCCTTTTTTCATATGCTTCACACAGACCTTCTTGAAAAAATTCCATCTCAGGTAAACCTCTAACCAATTCCCTCTTTACTAATAAGTTCATTGTTTTGAAATTCAGATGTGAAAGTTTCTTATGCCATAACCAATTGTCTTCTGTTGAAGCCTTGCTGTAAAAACACTTGACTTCTCCTTTGGTTGCAGAGAATAAGTCATCCACAAAAAGATTCCCCTTTCTCACTCCTTGAAGAGCAAGCTTCTCATCTTTCCTACTTTGAAATTCACACTTCTCCTTTTTGAATGTGACATTATAACCATTGTCAGTGAATTGATTGATGCTTAAGAGATTGTGTTTTAGTCCGTCAACAAGAGAAATGTTTTCAATGATAACATTTCCAATTTCCAGATTGCCATATCCCGTTATGAATCCTTTGTTGTTATCTCCAAAGATAACAATCGGGCCAGCTTTCTCAACCAAGTCTGATAACAGGGCTCTATCACTAGTTATATGCCTAGAACAACCGTTGTCGAGAATCCACATGACACGTTTGTTCTTTTCTATGCCTTGCAACCATATATTGATTACTTCTTCTTTGGCACCCAAATTTTATTGGGTCCAAGTGGCTTAGATAATTTAACAGTTTTAACTATAGAAATTGCCTTGTCATGGTCTTTCTCATCGACTGTGCCCTTGTCCTTTGGTTTATCCTTGATAGGTGTGCCTTTAGGCTTATGGACAAGGGCTTCCTTCCTAGACTTAGGAGGACTAGCAGTCTTTGCCCTAACATACTTTCTATTCATATTTGCATCTTTGTTAATACAAGCACTAGATGATTCATTCATAAAGTTTATGTATGCAGACATGATGCTAGAAGCACATGGCATACATCCTACTTTATTACATGGTTGATGAGATATAAGCATGGCAGGTATGGCAGTTACACTAGGAATTTCAGTTTTTATTACTTTAACCTTTTTGCATGCATGCGTAAGATGTCCAGTAGAATTACAGTTATTACAAACTTTCCTAGTAGCATTTGGAGAATAAGCATATTCATATTTCTTATTAACACTTATTTTGTCATTTCTGTTAGCTTTCTTCTTTTGAGTTCTGTTGCCTACTTCAGATTTAATATGTTCCTTGGGACCTTCAATTTTTAAAGATTTCTTAGGCAGCTTCTTTTTATCTTCTTCCTCTTTCTTTTTATCCTCAGTAAGTGTTTCTTCTTTCATAATGATATGTTCTTCATCTATGGGTTCTATGACAAACTTCTTATATAGGGGCTTAGTGAGATTCTTTAACACATGTGGAATGTCTTGATTCACAGAACTTTCCTCAGCACATGTCTCTTTCCTAGTTTCTTATCATAATAAAAACCTATACCAGCTTTTTGATCTATGACTTATCTATCTATCGCCTCCTTAAAAGATGTGCAAATTTCTTATATGCCTGAAGTTTCAAATCTGACTCATAAGCTTTGTTCCTAAGTGCAGTCTCTACTTCTTGATTGCATTTGTCTTTATTCTGTAGATATTCTATCTTCTATCTAAGATCTTCTACATTAACACATGTAAGTTCTAGTTCTTCATTTTTAGCCTCTAACATTTTGTTTCTTAGAATTAGTTTAGCATTTTCTTCTTCTGATGCTAGCATGCTTGTGTATATGTTAAACATTTTTACACTAAGATTTTTTACAGTTTTCTTGTAATCAGAATTAGACATTTCAACTGTGCAAAAAATGATACCTTTGATGACTGAGTAGATGCCTCTGAAGAGTCTGCCATGAATGCAACATTTCCATATACCTCTTCATCATCATTATCCAAGTCATCCCAGCTCTTTCCCTCAGCTATATAAGTTCTACCTTGATGGTTCTTTACCAGTGCATCATACTTTTGTTTCAGTTCATCATACGACTCCTTCATTTCCTTTCCCTACTTAGGCTTCTGACATTCTATGGCAAAATGTCCGGGTTCATTGCAGTTGTAGCACTTAAACTTACTTCGGTTTACCATTCCAGTCTTGTAACCTCCTTTGTTAAAAGACCCTGAAGATGAACCACCTCAGTTGCTGTTTCTGAAACTGGAACTACTGGAGCTACTGGAACTTGAGTTACTATTGAACTTGTACTTAGGGTTCCTCTTAAACCTGAGGTTCTTGAACTTTCCTGCCATATAGGCCATTGTCTTGTTTTACAACTGTTCAAGTTCTTCCATTGAGTAGAAGTCATCTTCATCACCTGGTTGAGCATTTTCTATAAATTCAGCTTCCAAGATATCTTCTTTCTTAATTAAATTTTTCTGTGATGGTGTCTATAGCAGCAAATTTTTTGGCTACAAGTGTTGTAGTCTTCAACAAGGCTATATTCTTACTATCCATAGTCCCTGAACCATAAATGATTTGTCTGTACTCCTGCTCCATTTCATGGGTCTTGAACTTTCCATATAGAATTTCAATTGACATGTCATTTATGTCACTTTTCTGTCTTATTGCAGAGATTTTGTGTTCAAGGTGCACAGGTTGTGTCAACATGAATTTCCTGTTCATCTCCCTACATAAGTAGGCTTTTCCATGCAGAGACAAGTCATTCAACAATTTATTATAATTCTCAAAGACTTGAGAGCTACTTTCTCCAAGTAGTAACTTGAATGCCTCATACTGGGATGTAAGAATATCCAGTATGTTCTCCTTCACTCTGCAGTACCTTCCATTTGAGATCAATAATGTCCCACATTTGCTTGGCACTTCCACAATTAATAACTTGATTTAGCATGTTAATGTACAGTGAATCAATTAGGATACATTGAAGATTATTATCACATGCTATTCTTTCTTTATTAGTGTTAGTGTACTCTAAAGGCTCCTTTGATATAAATCCTTGAGGAATCCGTTCTCCGTCATCTAAGACTATTTCTGGTGTAAGATTCTGAGGAACATAGAGTCCATTTTCTAAAACACCCATGTATTGTGAATTCCCTGATTTGATGAAAGTGAACATCTTCTTCTTCCATAGAATGTATTCATTTTTGTCAAAGGCTGGGATTTTGATGCTACTAAGTTTCTGAGTACTCCTCTCTCTTTTACAAGTGTTTCTCTTAATAGTGCTCTTCTTTTTAAAACATTACAAAAGTACTTCTATTTATACTATTTGAAATCTATGACTTGTAGTCGTCAAAAGATAAGATATTAGTGGCCATATGTAGTCCACGTAAATCTTATCTTGTCTCGAAAGCTTGGAAATCGGCCAACCAGATGATGCCATGTGTCATGTTAAAACTGTCCTCTATGTAGAACTTCTACATGAAAATTTCTACTTGCTCTATCTCGAAACTCAAGTAGAACTTCTACATAGGAATTTTTACTTAGGTTCTATCTCGAAACTCAAGTAGAACTTCTATATAGGAATTTCTAGATAGCTTCCTTGTGTAGTTAGAAAATATTTCCACCTCCAGAATTTCTACTTGGCTCTAAGTAGAAACTTATCTAGAATTTCTAGATAGGAATTTCTATATAGGTTCCCTAGTAAGTACTTAGACAAATTCTGGGCTTCAACTTAAAACTTCAATGCAACATCTTGAACTTATGATTTCTTCTTGTCTTCTATATTCTTCAACAAGCTCTTGAACATGGAACTCTACTACTGACATAAACTTGCTATCAATGTCCTGACACTTGATGCAATGGTCTGGTTCATAAGTGACTAGTCTTGATAGGGTTCTTGCTTCTGAATAGATTACCATATTCAATTAGTAATGTGGCTTTCCAATAGTTGTGTTCTTTCTTCTTCACTTGAAATCAATTAGCCTTATTGATACTGATAGTTATGATCTTGATTCTTTAAGTTTTAAATCACTGAGGCATGAACAACTTTGACTTGAACTTCTTCCAATGATTTCTTCTTTGATTGATCATAATTAACATGTTGAATTGTATCAATTACATTGTCTTCATTTTGCATTGATTTATTTGTGACTTCTTGATATTTATTGTCTTCCGGTTAAGTATCTTTTCTTTAGTTGAGTTATATAAGTTATAGTGTTACAAGTTTAGACACTCTGCTTTTCAATCTCCCCTTATTTCATTGTCTAACAATGATATTCAAATTAAAGAAGGATAACTCAACTAAATAATGATACGAGAAAAGATAAGTAACATTAATGTCTTGTTCATGTTACAACTGAATGAAAATTTGAAAACAATACAAAGAACTTAGTAAATAAAATATAAGCTAGACAGAGAATTCGAACCTCGAATCAAAGATCATTGGAATGATTTCTATCACCTGGATTATTTCATGCCTTTCAGTCAAACTTATATGATCCACTCTGATTCACGGTTACAGTATGGTAAATTAGCCTATCTCGCATACCCTGGTCAGGTGAATTTTCCTCAAGTGAGTTAGAGCAACCAAAAGATATGAAGTTTTTCCAACTTCAAGTTCGCATTCCTTTGAACTTTAATTCTAATTCCGTTTCCCCTTCCTAACTTCTTTTCCAGCTCCGCGCTCATCTTCTTTCTGTTTTCTGCACCTTTCTTTCTTTTGTTGTTCTTTCTTGTATGATGGATCATGTAACTGAGCCCATCTAGCATTCAACAAGCTTACTGCTTTCATCTCTAGAGGATTCTTGGGTTCTGGATACGGATGTCTGAAAAGCCTTCTGAGTTTGTCCACTTCCTGAGTAGTCCTGATCTTCAGAATATCTTCAAAGTTCTTCATGATGAGCTGAGACTTCCAGTGAGTTTTATCAGCTTTAAACTGATAGTAGATCATCTTAGTGTAGCCCTTGACACGGTTGGTATTGAAAATACTAGCCGCATCTAACTCCATTCGTCTCTTCTTCTGCACTATCTTAGATAAGTACTTCAGTAGTCTCTGCTTCTCATCCACAAACATATCATCTACATCACCCCATTTGAATTCTTCTCTGACTTTATCTAGAAATGCAGCATCTTGAGTCTATAGCAGCCATTTCCTACTCATATGCAAGAAGGTCTGTTCTGGTCTGCATCAATGAATACCAAAGCATCAGCTGTATCATCAGCATAAGAGTGAATCAAATATACACTATCTCTGCCTGGAATACCAACTGCCTCCCTTATTTCTCCTTGTTCCAGTGGTCCAGAAGGAAGAGTCAGAGCTTCATCTACACTTTTCACAGCTTGTAGAATATTCCATTTTCTCTCCATAAGCTCTGGCTCAATCTTCACATTATCTAGAGGATTTGGAGCAACGACATCACATTTCCATATCTCGTTGCACTTCTTGAATATTATTTTCTCAATGAACTCCACTGATTTTTCCTTAATGTCAGAGGTGAATCCTTTACTCATCATTTGTCTACAGACAACTTTTAGAGATTCCACCGATAAAGCCAGTAGATCATTTTCCTCCATACTAACCCTCTTCATTCTTCCATCTACCACCATTCGAACAACATCTGGATTTGCTGAGAATTCTGGTCCCTTGTCCTCTGCTAGCTGCATTAACTGATCTCTGTACAGAATGCTAAGTTCCTCAGCTTGAGAGTATTGAATTTTAGTTGCTAGTAAGAACAACTCTAATGCAGATCTTCTCGACATGAATTGATCATCCACGTACATGAAAAGCATTGGGGCTCCATCAACTAAGGACAAAATGACTTGCCACTCATTGACCACCGTCTTATATCCAACAGGGACTTTAGAAATCATCCTTTTTAAAGCACTTATGTAGTCCACAGTCAGTGGATTCTTCAAGTTCAAGTTGTTGAACAACTCATTTGCCTCCTTGTTATGAATTCCATTTGCACAAGTCCATATTAGTATCTTCCTTGCATCGTTCCATTTTTGTCCAATCCTTCGTTTGTCCAAATCAACCTAAGGATCAGGTAATCTGGCAAGCTCATGATCATACTGCTTTTCCTTGAGCTCCACTTGCTTCTCAAGGAAAACAACCTTATCTTGCATCATCTTCATTTTAAGGAACTGAGCTTGATCTAAGGCTAACTGTTGAGCTTTCAGGGTCTCTTCGTCAACATGAATCTCTTCAGTAGACGCCCCAGCACCTCCACCTTGTTCCTCCAAGGATCTCTTAATAGCATGTGCTAGAGGTACGTCCTCCATATCAGAATCAGAATCATCATGTACTTCTTCCTGTCGAGCACCAAAGTCAGTGAATGGCTCTTCTTGTTCAACCACCATTGTTTTACCCTTTCTCTTTCTCTGAGCCTCCTCATCAGTCACTTGATCACTTTCCTTCACTAGATCAACCTCTTCTTCAACCAGTAGTGACTGTTGTGTTGTCTCATTTCCTCTCTCCCCCTTAGGTGAGTTATCCGGAATACCACCTTGAGCACCAGATCCTTCAGCAGTATGAGAACTACCAAAACCAAATCCAGAAGGTCCAGTACCAGCTCCACTAGCATCACCAGCACCACCAGCACCATCAACACCACCATCATCCGGGTGAGGTTGATTGTATTGTTCATCAAAGCACTATAGGGGAACTAAATGCCGAATTGCATACATCATCCTGCTGACCTCCGTTTCCATGGTATACAGAACGCTTTCTACGCTCCCCATTTTGTCATACAGAGTACTGCCCAAGACACCATAAGCATGGCCCAAGTCATCCACTTTGTGCATCATTTCGTCTAAAGCTGCAGCTTGACTTGCCATTCTTGCCACGCAGTCATCAAGAGCTCTCCTGTTATCTCCAACGTTGATCCCCAACTGCCCTATCAACTGCCCGAACTGCTTCATCTGAGTTTCAATTGCTGTTATACGAGTATCAAGATTTTCAAGAACTAGGGACGGTGTTTGGCTTAGGTGTTCTCGCTATAAAGATCGTTCTGTTAGTGTTTGTCGCTCGGTTTAGAGCCTCAATAATGAAGGTCCCTCACTCCCTAAACGCTCACACACACTCCTTATCTCACGCTCGTGTATGTCTTCAACAATATGACTAAGATTAAAAGCAGTACATACAGAAACTGGATAAGTAACATTAGTAGCAGTTATGGGATCTAAGGATCCTGTCTTGTCCTGAGTTTGAATCTCAGGCTGAGAGGCTGCAGAGTGTTCATGTACAACAGGATAACCAATCCTCTCTGCAGCATCAGTACGTACCGGTGAAGGTACTTTAGAAGCAATTGAAACTTCTGGCCCAACTGAAGCAACAGGCTCTTCAGAAGGCACTAAATCCTCACCAAACATCCTAGGTTTTGAATGTGCAATGGGAGAACCACTCACGTGAGGTGGAGTGGTTGTGAGAGACACTCTGGACTGGGCTGTTGAAGTAGCAGCTTGTGAAATTTTGGCTCGCTTCTTTATAATTGGCTGCACTTCGGGGTCACTCTCATCAGAATTCTCACCTAATTCTACAGATGTCGTCCTTTTAGCTCCCGTCAACAAGGGTGAAAGGGAAGAAGCTAGGGAACTAGACTCAAAAATATGGCTATCACCCTGGGATAGATTCTGCGGGTTAGCAGAATCTTGGGCCATGGAATCAGAATTAGAGGAAGAAAAAGTATTAGTAGTATGAACAGAGAGTTGCTCATGTTCAAAGAAAGTACCTCCTTCATTATCTTGTCCAGCAAAGGGATCAGAATCAACATGGGTTGACCTAGGAGACAGTTGCTGCTCCCTTTGCCCGGCTGTGAATTGACTGTAAGATTGGCCATCATCTTGGTCTTCATCAAAATGTTCGTCAGGAATCCCTTGAAATGCGTCAGTATGTGCAGATGGATTCTGAGCATGTGATGATATTTGTGAAGTCCCCGCAAGAAAAGTAACACCTGCATCATAAGAAAGCCACACTAGAATATTCTCAGGAATAGACATGGGTTTACCATGATGTTTATCCTGGTTAGCAATAGTAGTTAGTGACTTAGTACCTATACCAAGAGATGCAGAGGTGGGACTCCTAACAAATGCCTGCCTAACAGATAAAGCATTATTCGGTACTAAATGATTAATAAGCATTTGTAAGAAACGAGAATACCAGCAGACAACATCGGTAGTTGTTATGTCCCTGGTGGCAGGTGATCCCATCGTTGCCACTATTTCAGAAAGAATGATCCTTCCATAATTAATGTTGAGTTCACGGGTTAGGGAACCACCAAAAATTTGCATGAGAATTGGAATTTGATGAAAATCTCTTTCTCGTGCATGAAAACATCTAGTAATAGCTTCGAAAAAGTAATTCCATTCCACATGAAAGAATTGTTTTTGAATGCTGGAAGTGGATATTCGTCCAGTAGGAGGATAACATCCAATTTCTTCAAAAAACTACAGGCGCTCGGCCGCTGTAGGTTTAGGGTCATAAGAATCCCGTACTGGGAAACCAAGAACTCGATTGAAAACCGCCTCTATAACCTCATAATTTTGACCTGTCAAGGTAAATCTAAAACCATAGGGGGTCGATTTACTCGCAAAAGTAACCGCACTAGTCCATAATTGCTGCAAAGCATCATGAACCAGTGTTGGTTTAGCAGTAAAAGCAGTACTAGCTTTGGAGTATAAATTCAGAAATCGTACCCAAAACTTGAAACGTTGGTTGATCACCAATTTCCGTAGAAATATTATAAAAATTATTTTTAGCAAGTGAAAATTGGTGAGGCATTTTTGAAAAAATTTCTTTGAATTAATTGGATTTTTGTGGAAGATAAACAAACAACGCAGACAACTAAGCAAAGAAATTAAACCAATGCAAGTAAAGTCCTTTTAATTAACAAATAAGACGAAGAGGCCTAACTGGTAATTAAACTACGGAATTTAAATCAACAATACGAAATCAAACACAAACAATAAGCAAACCACTGCACAGGAATCAACGTGAAATAGATCCAAACCAAGTCAGCAATGTGTATGTGTGAAAGTGTGTGTATAGTCGCGAGTATATATATCAAATCGAAGACGAACAGTTACGACTGAATAACACAAAACCACACAATATAAATGATGCAGAGAGAGAATTAAAAAAAATGGGCGGTAGTTCGTGATATGTATGAGATTAGACACAAAAATTATGAACAGTGTTGTGATTATGAAATCGCTGGGTAGGGTGGGGGGGCTGCTGTAAATAATTAGGTTAAAAAAATAGGTAAAAGTGAAAGTAAAAATCGGGTTAGAGAAGTATATATAGGCATTAGAGAGAAATAACAAAAATACCCCTACGGAAATAAAAAATCTTAAGAACGCACTCGGGAATCTAAGTCGAACTCTATGTCGAAATTTATGTTGAAATTCAACTTGAGTTTCGACATAGAGGCTAACTCAAAAAATATTCACTTAAATAAATAAACAGCATAAAACCTCTAGGGAAAACCCATCTCTAACTTCAGGTCGAAAGTCGAGATAAGTTTCGAGATAAGAGTCATCTCGAAATTCCTTGAACCACGAAACAATTTCTAGGTACCACCAGGGAATTCTATCACGAACAATAATTCGAAATTTGAGATAAGTTTCGAGATAGGAGTTATCTTAAAATTTATGTCGAATTTCGAGATGAATGTCGAGATAGACAATATCTCAAAAGATTTCCCAGACTTAGACTCCTCATAATTTTCACACCTGGAACTCTATCTCGAACTTTGAGATGAGTTTCAAGATAGACTCTATCTCGAAAATTTTGAAGAAAGCATAATTTTGAACAGGCACACTGGGAACTCGAAGTCGAACCTCAAGTCGAACTTCGAGATGAATTTCGAGATAGACTGTAACTCGAAATTCGTCCCAGACTTAGAATTTTCAAAACTTCACTCCTAGAAGCTTAAATTCGAAATTCAAGTCGAATTTCGAGATGAGTTTCGAGATAGACCCTATCTCGAAATTTTGAAGATACTTGGCAAAATTTGGCAATTTTTCAAGAAAAACAATAATTAAATTTTGCCAAATTAAAATAAATACCAATTCAAGGATTTTTAATCATAACCAGTAATAGAAATATTCCTTGACAATTCTAAGGCCTCTCATTTCATAAAAATTACATGAAAAACATAGAAAAATCCATCTAAAAATCATGACAAATTTAGAGATATATGAATTTATCTCCCCCTATGTTCATGCAATTAAATGAGCATAAATTCAAAGTTTTTACTAATAATTTCACTTAATGCACAATGAATTCATGAAAAATAACACAACATACAACATATAATAATCATTAATTAAACATTTTAAAGTCTAAGGCCATAATGATTAAACAGCATGCAGAAGTGATATTTTGAGCAATTTTATAGATTATTTACATATGTTTTCAACTAGACAAATATCAAAATCAAAAAGAAAAACATATGTACTTGATTAAAACTGGGATTTTACAGATAGGAGGATTTACTAACTTATGTTAAGTATCCCCAATTTACCAACCAACCTATTGAATGTTACTTCATCAAGAGGTTTAGTGAATATATCTGTAATTTGTTGCATTGTGTGTACAAAGTATAACTCCACAGTCCCCTCCTCAACATGTTCTCTTATGAAGTGATATCTGATATCTATGTGCTTGATTCTGGAGTGATTTACAGGATTGTTGGTCATGGCAATGGCACTAGTGTTGTCACACATGATTGGAATCTTCTTATGTTCCATGCCATAATCTTTCAATTGGTTCCTCATCCACAGTATTTGAGCTACACAGCTTCCAGCAGCAATGTACTCAGCTTCAGCAGTAGAAGTAGATACTGTATGTTACTTTTTACTTTGCCTGGACACCAATCTTCTACCTAGAAATTGACAAGCACCAGATGTGTTTTTCCTATCAATCCTGCAACCTGCATAGTCTGAATCCGAATAGCCTATTAGATTAAAACCTGTATCTTTTGGGTACCAAATCCCTAGATTTGGTGTGCCCTTGAGATACCTAAAGAATCGTTTGACGGCTATGAGATGTGACTCTCTAGGATCCGTTTGGAACCTTGCACACAAACAAGTTGCGAACATGATATCGGGTCTACTTGCAGTTAAGTAGAGAAGTGAGCCAATCATACCTCGATAGCTTGTGATGTCAACTGGTTTACCTGATTTGTCTTCATCAAGCTTCGTGGCTGTTGCCATGAGAGTCTTAGCTGCTGATTCATCTTCTAGATTGTACTTCATGAGTAAATCTTTGATGTACTTAGACTGACAGATAAAGATTCCTTCTTTTCTTTGACTGATCTGTAATCCAAGGAAGAAGGACAACTCCCCCATCATGCTCATCTCATACTTGTCCTGCATTAACTTGGCAAATTTCTCGCACAAGCGCTCATTAAATGAACCAAATATAATATCGTCCACATAGACTTGAACAAGTATTAAATCACCCTTTACATTTTTATAGAACAATGTTTTATCAATTATTCCCCTAGTAAAACCACTTTTAATTAAGAACAAGGATAGGGTTTCATACCATCGACTTGGGGATTGCCTGAGGCGATAGACAGTTTTGAAGAGAAGATACACAAAATCTTCAAGTTCTGGATCAATGAAGCCAGGTGGCTGTTCCAGGTACACTTCTTCTTCTAGCTCTCCATTCAGGATGGCACTTTTCACATCCATCTGAAAAACCTTGAAGTTCCTGTGTGCTGCAAAGGCCAAGAACATGCTGACTGCCTCAAGTCTTGCAACTGGAGCGTATGTCTCATCATAATCGATTCCCTCTCGTTGAGAGTAACCTTTCGCTACCAAATGAGCCTTGTTTCTAGTTATAAGTCCATCTTCATCCATTTTATTTCTGAATACCCACTTAGTTCCAATTAGTGATCTGTTCTGTGGTCGGGGTACCAGCTTCCAAACTTTCTGCCTTTCAAACTAATTGAGCTCCTCTTGCTTTGCAATCACCCAATCAGCATCACCAAGAGCTTCTTCTATTTCTTTAGGTTGAATTTTAGACAAGAACCCAGAGTACAAGCAGATATTAGCCATGTCAGCACTTGTAGTTCTTCTAGTAGTCACACCAGAATCCGGATCACCAATAATTAATTCAAACGGATGGTCTCTACTCCCTACCCGTTCTCTTGGTAATTGTCTTGATGATTCAGTTTGACTTTCTGAATCGTTGTGTTGACTACTTGGGTTATTTTTTCTAACTCCCCCTGAGTTAGTGCCAGCTCTTATAGAACTAGTGTCATTTCTCCTTGAGTCTTGAGCACTTATCATTGAGCTGCTATTTACCCCCCCTGAGTTGTTGTCAAAACATGCGAAAGAAGTTTTTTCTGATCTAGTAGAGTTCGCTTGTCCATTAGACTTAGGTATTTCTTCATGAACATTTGGTATATTTGAAGTAACAACCAACTCATGTCCATCCGCAACTTCATCCAAGTCCAGATTCTGAAATTTTAGGGACTCAGGTTCACTAGTATCTTTAGAAATTAATGGGAATTTGGTATCATCGAATCTGACATTGTAGCTTTCAATCACTTTTCGATCATTCACTAAGAATACCCAATAAGCTACCACCGTATCTGTAGAATAACCAACAAATATCCCTTCACGTGCTTTTGCTTCAAACTTGCCTAGTTTTTCATCATCTATAAGTACATAGCATTTAGCTCCAAAGACATGAAAGTATTTGATTGTTGGTCTTCGGTTATTCATTAGTTCACAGGGTGTCTTTTCTTTATCTTTTATAATCAGGGTTTCATTCTGAGTGTAACACACTGTACTCACTGCTTCGGCCCAAAAGTATAGAGGAAGTTTTGATTCATACAACAAACTTCTTGCTGCTTCAACCAATGTTCTGTTCTTCCTTTCAACTACTCCATTCTGCTGTGAAGTTCTCGGGGCTGAGTATTGATGACGTATTCCCTTAGAAACACAGAAATCATTCAGTATTGCATTTTTATATTCAGTATCGTTGTCTGATCTAATCGTCTTCATAGTGAGTGTTGAAACATTCTCAATTTCAGTGATGTGATCAATGATTTTGAAAGGTACTTCGTCTTTTGTCATAACGAACAATACCCATGTGTACTTGGAGAAGTCATCCACGATTACCAATGCGTATCTTTTCCTAGATAAAGATAGGACATTCACTGGGCCAAATAAATCCATATGTAGAAGTTGCAGAGGCTTAGTGATATTAGAAATTTATTTACTCTTATGCGATGCTCGCTTTGACTTTCCCATTTCACAGGCTTCACAGAGTCCTTTAGGAGCAAACTCCATTTGAGGTAGATCTTTCACCAATTCTAGCCTTGCGAGTGCATTCATCATTTTGAAGTTTAAGTGAGATAGCTTTTTATGCCATAACCAGCTTTCATCATCTGAAGCTTTGCTTTAGAAACAGGTGACTTCATTCTGGTGTACCGAATCCATATCAGCAACAAACAGATCTGCCTTTCGAACTCCTCTCAAAGCCAATGAACCTTCCTTAATGTGAGTGATTGATACACTTTTCTTATTGAAGACAATTTTGTATCCTTTGTCACAAAATTGACTGATACTTAACAGATTGTGTCTCAATCCCTCAACATAGGAAATATCTTCAATGATGACATTACCATTTTTCAATTTGCCATATCCCTTTGTCACACTTATGCTGTCATCTCCAAAGGTGACATAAGGGCTAGCCTTCATAACCAATTCTGTAAGTAGGGACTTGTTTCCTGTCATATACCTCGATGTTCCACTATCTAGCACCCATATAACTTTATTTCTGTTTTGCCTAATGCCCTGCAATGTCAGATTGATTAGGCATTCCTCGGAACCCAAGATTGATTGGGCCCGGCATTTCTATAAGATCGAGAATTTTCAGATTTAACAACAGGAGATGCACCCTTTTTAACATTACTAGAGCTTTCAACTTTGTCTTTTCCTTTTTCGGACTTGACAGATTTGTCAATCTTAGGAGAAGGCTTGTCACTCCTAACTTTAGGAGGACTGACAGTCTTAGCTCTTACATGCTTCTTTTTGACATTAGAACTAGCAATAGAATTTAGACACGATTGGCTAGTTGCATTCATCAAGTTCACAAACGTTTGCATGATGTTAAAAGTGCATGGCATACAATTCGGTTGACCACATTGTGCATGATTCTTATGCATATTATTCATTGTGAGTGGTACAGGCATGACATATGCAACAGGAATATTCATGTTAGATTTGCATGCATAAGAAATATGTTCAGTTGATCTACAGTGATAACACTCTTTCTTCACACGTTCTGCCTTAACCTCTTTTATGCCTTTTTCCTTTTTACTATGTTGTTTAACAGCCTTAGCTCCTAATCCTAGTCTAGATTCTTCTCTAGGGTATTTGATTTTAACTGATTTAGTAGGAGTTACAGGTTGTTCTTTCTTGCGATCTTCCATTTCAATTTCATATCTAATTAACAAGTCAGTCTCTCATTCTTTATGAGGAACAAAGTGTTTAAAGATAGGTTTGACCGCAGATTTAAGAATTTTAGGTATTTCAGTTTTAATCTCACTGGAACTGGAGTCTACAGGTCTTTTTTCTTCTTTCTTAGACAAGTTAGAATAGTCAAGTCCTACACCTATTCCAGTTATCTTCTTAAATGTGTCACTATCAACATTCACCTTACTAGTAGCTAGTTTATAAGCTTCATATTTAGTTTCTAACTCAGCTAGTTTATTCCTAAGACATATTTCTATTTCATCTTTAAGGTTGAGCTTGGGTTCCAAAGATTTAATAGAGTCTCTTAGTGAAGTATCTATAGTGCAAGCAGCCTCTAACTCTTCCACTTTTACCTCAAGCATTCTGCATTTGGTAACAAGTGTTTTCTGTTCCTTTTGAGAAGTGTTTAGGCTTTTGCACAACAAATAGATCTCTTCGCTAAGAGCCCCGTTCTGCACCTTATAATCATCAATAGGCATTTCTTCTTTAAGGGTTAGAACTGGTACCTCTGGTTCACTTGATGTCTCAGCCATGAGGGCAAAGTTTGCTGCATGAGTAACTTATTCCTCATCTGAATCATCCCAAGCTCTGCCTTCTGTTACAACTAAAGCTTTCTTTCCATGTCTTTCCTTCACCAGGGCTTCATACTTGCTTTTGAGGGCTTCATAAGTCTCTTTGGGATAGGTTTGTTTCGGCTTCTTGCAGTCTGTAGCAAAATGTCCAGCTTCACCATAGTTATAGCATTTGAACTTCATTTTGAAATCTAAAGGAGATTTGTAGCTGAAACTCTTGCCTTTCCCTTTGTAACCTGAAGAGATACCACCACCCTTAGTAACCCGATAGAAAGATGAAGATTTTCCCTGTGATCGGTTACTCTTTCTGAATCTTATATTGCTGAACTTTCTTGCCATGTAGGCCACGACACTATCATCCATGTTGTCCAACTCTTCTTGGGTGAAGTAGTCATCATCACTGTTGGAAGTGCACTCATCATCATTATCAACTTGATGTGATGCAGGTGATGACCTGGGTTTTTCTGCAACTACTGCCTTTTTAGACTCTTCCTCATCAGCAATTAATCCTAATGCACCTTCCTTTCCTTTTGAATCATTGTCCCATGTTTGATCTTGAAGGGTCTCCAACTCATAGGTCTTTAGAATTCCATAATATTCTTCCAGAGAAGTTGTATGCAAATCTCTGGTTTCTCTTACGGCGTATACTCTATTCTCAATGCTCTTCGGCTGGTTCCTTAGATATCTCGTGTTGACTTCAACCATGGGGAGAGTTATACCTCTCAGATTCAAATCCAACACTAACTGACTGAATCTTACATAGATATCTGTTATGCTTTCACCTTTTCTGATTCTGAAAGTGTCATAGTCCATCTTGAGTATAAGTGTTTTTTTGCTTCTGACCTCAGCGGTACCCTTCATGACGACCTCTATTTTATCCCAAATCTTCTTAGTTGTAGTTAGTCCTTTGACTACATTGAACATTTCATGATCTAGAGATTCCATCAAGGTTTTTCGTACAGACGTATCCAAAACTATTTGCTCCTTATCAGCATCTGAAAAGTCCGCTGCCTTTTTAGGCTCAGACCGTTGTGGTACAATCACATCTCCTTCCATATGCTCAGGAACAACAACCATCGGAACAAATTTACCTTTGATAAGGACTTCCAGATATTCAGAATTAACGGACTCAAGGTAGAGTTTCATTCTCAAAACCCATTCTTCATAGTGATCTCGGTTGAACATTGGAATCTTGAATTGATTTTTAGGTGCCATCTTAATGTAGATTTAGAGTAGAGATAATAAACTTTTCTTGTTACTTGAGTAGTAATTAAAAGAAAATCGAATTATCTAAGAATAAATCAAAGTTTAAATCCTGGTCACCAAAAATTTCTAAGTACCCAAGACTAGGCTATGTAGAAAATCTATGTAGAACTTTTGCCTAAGTCGAAATTTCACCAAGTAGAAATTCTGTTCAAGTCAAAATTTTCACGAAGTAGAAACTCTGCTCAAGTCAAAATTTCTAAGTAGAAATTCTATGTAGAACTTTTGCCTTTAGAGAAAATTTGTTGCAGGTCACTTTTAATATTGAATAAACAATATTATTTTTCACACTTTTTGACTTTTGTGTCTTATCTCAACTAACTCACCTAACACCCACGTGATAGGTACAGAGTCGTCTGTAATTTCTTTTTGTGTAGTGAGTATATTGTCCAATCAAAATCCAATAACACCTTTTTCACTTTTTGTCTTTTGAAAAGGAAATCAAAAGTTGCTGGGTTTGTCTTGTTTATCAAGAACAGTGATGAATACGTGAAGAACACCACAAACCAAAGTTCCCAGAATAATTTACAAAAATTATCTAAAATCCACCCAAGCTAAATAATCACACCTGGAGTATTTAAATAATTTATAGGATGAGTTTTTATTGATAAACGAATTAAGCACAGTTTTTAAGAAAAGCTTGAAAAGTAGATCTGGAAATGAAAACTCACAAATCTCTACTAAACACAAGGATCTATGTTTTGTATGTCAGATATGAGGCTTTGATACCAATTGTTAGGTCCAAATGTGTTGTAGAGGGGGGGGGGGGTGAATACAACTTTTTAACTTTATGGAGTAATAAATACTATGTAATAAATGAACACAATGATTCAAGGAATATATGTCTTATATATAACTTGAAAGGGTTGCTACAACATTCATTACACTAGTACAACAGAAGTAAAGATGGTAGTAAATGATACTAAGCTCTGTGAATACTCTCTCTCTCTCTTTTACAAGTGTTTCTCTTAATATTGCTCTTCTTTTTAAAACATTACACAAGTACTTCTATTTATACTATTTGTAATCTATGACTTGTAGTCTTCAAAAGATAAGATATTAGTGGCCCATTGTAGTCCACGTAAATCTTATCATCTCGAAAGCTTGGAAATCGGCCAACCAGATGATGCCATGTGTCATGTTGAAACTGTCCTCTATGTAGAACTTCTACATGGAAATTTCTACTTGTTCTATCTCGAAACTCAAGTAGAACTTCTACATAAGAATTTCTACTTAGGTTCTATCTCGAAACTCAAGTAGAACTTCTACATAGGAATTTCTAGATAGCTTCCTAGTGTACTTAGAAAATATTTCCACCTCCAGAATTTCTACTTGGCTCTAAGTAGAAACTTATCTAGAATTTCTAGATAGTCTTGCTACTACTACTGACATAAACTTGCTATAATGTCCTGACACTTGATGCAATGGTCTGGTTTATAAGTGACTAGTCTTGATAGGGTTCTTGCTTCTGAATAGATTACCATATCCAATTAGTAATGTGGCTTTCCAACAGTTGCGTTCTTTCTTCTTCACTTGAAATCAATTAGCCTTATTGATACTGATAGTTATGATCTTGATTCTTTAAGTTTCAAATCACTGAGGCATGAACAACTTTGACTTGAACTTCTTCCAATGATTTCTTCTTTGATTGATCATAATTAACATGTTGAATTGTATCAATTACCTTGTCTTCATTTTGCATTGATTTACTTGTGACTTCTTGTTCTTGATTATTTTCCGGTTAAGTATCTTTTCTTTAGTTGAGTTACATAAGTTATAGTGTTACAAGTTTAGACACTCTGCCTTTCAGGTGTTACTCTTGAATTTGTACTTAGGGTTCCTTCTAAACCTGAGGTTCTTGAACTTCCCTACCATATATGCCATTGTCTTATTTTTTAACTGTTCAAGTTCTTCCATTGAGTAGAATTCATCTTCATCACCTGGTTGAGTATTTTCTGTAAATTCAGCTTCCAGAATTTCTTCTTTCTCAACTACAGGTTTCACCGTGCTGATCTCTGTGACAGCAAAATCTTTGGCTACAAGTGCTGTAGTTTTCAACAGTGCTGTATTCTTACTGTCCACTATTCTCGAACCATAAATGATAGGTCTTTGCTCTTGCTCTATTTCATGAGTCTTGAGCTTCCCAAATAGAATTTCAATGGACATGTCATTTATGTCACTTCTCTCTCTGATGGCAGAGATTTTGTGTTTAAGATGTGCTGGCAGTGTCGATATAAATTTCCTGTTGATCTCCCTACGTGAGTAGACCTTCCCATGCAGTGACAAGTCATTCAACAATTTATTGTATCTCTCAAAAACTTGAGTGATACTTTCTCCTGGTAGTGACTTGAACGCTTCATACTGGGATGTAAGAATATCCAGCATGTTCTCATTCACTTATGTTGTACCTTCCGTTAGCAAATCAATCGTATCCCATATTTGTTTGGCACTAGTGCAATTAATCACTTGATTCATTATTGTAATGTCCAGTGAATCCATTAGGATATATTGAAGATGATTATCCCATGCACATCTATCTTTATCAGTGTTAGTGTACTCTGAAGGCTCATTTGGGGTAAATCCTTGAGGAATCTGTTCGCCGTCATCTGAAACTGTTTCCGGTGTTAGCTTCTGAGGTACATAGGGTCCATTTTCTAAAATTCTCATGTATTGAGAATTAGCTGATTTGATGAAAGTGGACATCTTCTTCTTCCATAAAATGTATTCATTTTTATTAAAGGATGAGATTTTGATGCTACTAATTTTTGGGTACTCATGGTTGTGAAGAATTTTAAATCTTAAGAAATAATTAATTTCTTAAAAATTAAAATTAATTCGAATAAAAATTGAATTTTGTGAAATAATTTTTTTGTTCAAATTCTTGATGATTGATAGTTTTTTAAAATTAGTGTATTTAAAAAAATTCGAAACTGAATTTTCTTTAAAAATAAAAAAAATCAATATAAAATTTTCTAAATCAAAAATGCACTTTTTCATAAAACTATTTTTGGATCTTGATTTGTAACTTCAATCAACAAGCTCTGATACCAATTTTTAGGTCCAAAATCATCATAGAAGGGGGGGTTGAATATGATGTTGGTAGATTTTTCGTTTAATTGTGGATTAAGTATTTGTGTTCTTGAGATTTAAAATAGTAGTAATTGAAACACAACGATTTGGGGAAATAAAGATATCTTATTAAATCCCTGAGGTGCTACACTTCTAATCAAATGATTAGATTCAATGGGTTCAATCAATATTACAACAGAATAAAGTTGGGTGTGTTTAATGTATGGCTTTAATGGAGTTTCATGTCTGTATGTCTTGAATGTTGAAGATGAATGAATTACTATCTGTTTTTATTTCACCCATATATATTCTATAGACTTTTGAAAATTCAATGAATTGATTTTCCAACAATGCACAAGTCCCTTGTTGCGCCTACAAGAGTGTTGGTGGTGTGTAGGCACCATTAATTGTTTGTTACGCCTTGAAACCTTTGTTGCGCCTCTATATAGCTTTGTTGCGCCTAGACCAAGATTAGTTGCGCCTATACACTTGTTTCCTTGTATAGGCGCCACTAATGACTTAGAAAACATTCACAGAAGTTTCTTTGCGCCTGGTTGTCCTTTTGTTGCGCCTGCACACTAGTTGTAGTGTGTAGGCGCCACAAAATCTTCCATAGAACTTTTGTTGCGCCTCAACATGATTATGTTGCGCCTGCACTCCCATTTCCTTGTGCAGGCACCACAAACCTTCACTTAGTCTTTCCTTGTACTTTAAACTTGGTTTGTTGCGCCTCTACAAAGTTTGTTGCGCTTCACACAATGTTTCAACTGTGTAGGAACCACCAAATGTAGTATTACTTGCCTTAACAAATATCTTGAATTCTTGAAGTATTTACCACTTGGTTTTCACTCTTCTGGCTTGATCAACTAATTTTTTTCTGATTAATTAAGACAATTTTTTTCTAGTTATGCTGACGCTTAGTGCACTGGTCTGGTTCACAAACGACTTACACTGAATTGAATTCCCTTGACTTCTGTTCTGTTTCAACTGATTAACCTTAACCTTGGACTGTTGCATTGCTTCTGATCACTGAAACCCTTTGACATATATACTAAATCATTACATTGTCTTTAGTATGAAATCTTCTGAACTCTAATTTGTTGTAGAGGCCTGAACATATTAATGAACTTCTCTCACTGACGTTTAGTAAGTCTTTCATCTTTAATGCTCTGTAATGATGTATGTATGATTCATGTTTAAATGTCCTTCTGGATTCATGTGCTGCATATTAGTATTATTTGACTCTCTTTATTTCTTAGTTGAGTTATCGTTATCACTATTACATATTACGTTACACTATGCTTTATACTTCATTTCTATCAGAGTTTACCACACACTCTAACATAGTTTATCATATACTCTGATTATCTGCTATTCCCGTATGGAGTTAATCCACTTGTCACCATTCTTAATTCAGAAACCAATCTTGTAAAAGTTTCTTCACACAGGGCTTGGTGAATATGTATGCTAACTATTGATCTGAGGGAACAAAATGCATTTTAAGAGTTCCTTCCATGACATGTTCCCTTATGAAATGATATCTAATACTGATGCTCTTTGTCAGAGAATGTTGAACTGGATTTCCTGTCATTGCAATAGCACTTTGATTATCACAATAAAAAAGAATTTTGGAAAAGTTCATACCATAATCTAACAGTTGATTTCTCATCCATAAGATTTGTGCACAACAGCTTCCTGCAGCTATATATTCAGCCTTTGTTATTGATGTTGAGATAGATTTCTATTTCTTACTGAACCATGAGACAATTCTTTCTTCTAAGAATTGACAACTGCCACTTGTGCTTTTCTTGTAAATTTTACATCCTGCAAAGTCAGCATCTGAATAGCCTATTAATTTAAAATCAGACTCTCTAGGATACCATAGGCTAAGATTAATGGTGCCTTTGAGATATCTAAAAATTCTCTTGACAACAATCAAATGTGGTTCCCTTGGATTTGCCTAAAATCTAGCTCATAGACAGGTTGCAAACATGATGTCTGGTCTACTTGTAGTCAAATAGAGTTGAGATTCAATCATGCCTCTGTATGCTGTAATATCTACAAGTTTTCCAGTGTCTTGATCAAGCTTTGTTGTAGTTGACATTAGAGTTGTAACAGAGGTAGAGTCTTGCATTTGAAACTTAGTGAGTAGATTCTTTGTATATTTAGACTAATTTATGAAAATACCTTCCTCGGTCTGTTTCACTAGTAGCCCTAGAAAATAACTCAATTCTCCCATCATGCTCATTTGATACCTAGACTGCATTATCTTTAAAAATCTTTTACAGATTTTCTCATTAGTGGAACCAAATATAATATCATCAACATATATTTGAACCAATAATAAATCATTATCTTGAGTTCAATAAAACAAGGTTTTATCAATTGTACCTCTTGTAAAACCACTTTCAAGTAAAAATTGAGCCAGAGTTTCATACCAGGCTCTTGGTGCTTGCTTGAGTCCATATAAGGCTTTATCCAGTCTGTAAACATGATTTGGATATTTTGGATTGACAAAGTCAGGTGGTTGTTCAACATAAACTTCTTCTTAAAGTTCTCCATTTAAAAATGCACTTTTAACATCCATTTGGTAGACCTTGAATTTCTTGTGTGCAGCATAACCAAGAAAAATTCTGATTGGTTCAAGTCTAGCTACAGGTGCAAATTTTTGTCATAATCAATACCTTCATGTTGAGAATAACCTTTGGCAACTAGTCTTGATTTGTTCCTTGTAATAATTCCATCAGAGTCTGTCTTATTTCTAAAATTCCACTTTGTGCCAACAATTGATCTATTCTTTGGCCTTGGGACTAGGGTCCAAACTTCATTTCTTTCAAACTCATTTAATTCTTCCTGCATTGCAGTAACCCAATCTGCATCCTTCAAAGCCTCTTCAACCTTCTTTAGTTCTGTCTGAGAAAGAAAACTATGAAATAGACATTCATTTTAAGTAGCTTTTCTTGTCTGAACTCCAGTTTTTAGATCACCAATAATAAAGTTAGGTGTGTGATCTTTGGTCCATTTTCTTGGATATGGAAGGTTTCTTGAACTAGATGATCCCCCATGATTTATGCCTTCATAGAATGATTCTTATGTAAATGCTGATCCTCCCCCTGAAGTTATGTTTCCATCAGTGTTTGATGACTCGGACTTTATATACTCAGAGTTTGAATAATCAGAGTTTAGGGTCTCAGAGTTTGTGTTGGTCAGAGTTTGGTCAGACTCTGATATTTCAATAACTGTGGTTTGTTATCCAATATCAATAATTGATTGATGTTGTTCCTCCTCAACATGTGCAGAATCTTCAATTTTTATTTCAATCATATCTGAATCAGAGTTTAATGGACAGAGTTTAACTCACCAGAGTTTGGTTCAACAGTGTTTAACTCATCAGAGTTTGGTTCAATAGTGTTTAAGCTATGTAATTCATTCTCAAATCTCAGAGTTTTCTGAGCATCTTCATCATGTAATCCAGCTATTTTTTCTTCATCAAAAGAGACATTAATTGATTCCATGACTGCCCTTGTCCTTAAATTAAATACTTTGAATGCTCTTGAAGAGGTTTTAGAAGTTGTAGCATAACCAACAAAAATTCCTTCATCTACACTGAATTCAAATTTTTTCAATTGTTCAAGATGTGTTTTGAGAATAAAACACTTGCTTCCAAATACGTGGAAGTATTTAACATTTGTCTTTCTTCCCTTCAATGTTTCATATGGATTTATTCCATATTTATTTATCAAAGTAAAATTTTGAGTAATGCATGCAGTATTTACAGCTTCTGCCCAAAAATAAGTAGGTAGCTTTGCTCCTTCTAGCTTTGTTCTGGCAGCTTCAATTAGGGTTATGTTCTTTCTTTCAACTACTCCATTTTTTTGAGGTGTTCCAGGTGCTAAGAATTATTGAATAATTTCTTTTGTTGAGCAGAATTCCTCCATTGCAGAGTTATTAAACTATGTTCCATTGTCACTCCTCAAATTCTTTACCTTTTGTGGTTTTCCATCACTACTAGAAATCTGTTAATAGACATTATTTCTTTAACATCAGTTGCAAAAACCACTGATGTTAAAGGTATTTTTAACATTGATAAAAATTAAATTGATGTTAAAGCTAATTGGAGACATCGTTTTTACACTCAGCCGATGTCTTTTATTTTGTTAATTTTTTTTAAAAACATACGCGGATCCCTTTTTCCCTTTTAACCCACCCCGCTTAGACACTTAGACCAAATATTAGTTTCAACTCTCACATTCTGTCGTGATTCTCTCTCTCATTCTCCATTTCCATCTCTTGTCTCTCTCTCAGTTTTCTCCCTCTCACCATTTCCCTCTCAAGTCTCTCTCTGTCATCTCTCTCGCAGCTCTTTCACTGTCACTATCTCAAGTTCACCATCGATCTCACCATATGTCCCTCTCGAATACAAACCCTATATTTTTAATTGGTTATTCCCTAAACCATCTCATCTTCTATTTGTTAATTAGGTGAAATATAAACTTAAATCTCATCTTATATTTGTTATTCTATGCAATTAGTAAGTGTTTTTTAAATTTATTTTTGAATTTTAATTTTACTCCTTGAACAGGTCTTATGGGTCGAGATCTAATTGGGTTTGGGTCTGGAGCTAATTTCATACTTTCTACAATTAGTAAGTGTTCCTAGAGCTTTATATATATGTAATAACAAGTTGTATTGGTTTGAACAACTTGTATATGTATGTGTATGGATGTATTTTTTGAACAACTTCTATATGCATGTATGTGTGTGTATGTATTTTTGGAAAAACTTATATAAGGATTTTGTGTGTATGTGTGGTGTGTGTCAATTCCTATAAATTATCACACCGCAGTGTGTCAAAAGGAATAGTTCCTTCTGTTTCTAGGCTTTGAGATGTTGTGACTGGGGAAATTCGAGTAGGGAAACTCTCATTGCGATTCGTCGTGGAATGCAACTCTTCATAGAGGTAAAAAATTAGAAAACATATTTTTTAGGGTATGTATAGGTATAGAATATAGATATATGTTAGTTTTTGATGATATGTGTTTACAAAAGACATGTAAGTATTTTAAGTTCACAGTGAATCACTCTTTGATAATATTAACACCTTTTTCCCCACAAAATTGGAATTTTATGACTATCATGTCTAATTGCACCATTGATTCCATAGATTAGTTTCGCTATACTTTAGTACATTTGCGAAGAATTGTAAGTTTACATTTGATGTCGATTTATTTGTGTTTTATACAGTGGAGTAGTTAATGTTATATACCAAGTGGATTAACTTGTATTCTCTTATCTACTTTTTTTTATGGGAATGGCTAATTGCAGTAGTTTAATTAATTTGACCCCGTCAAATTTTTGAATCCTCACTGCCTTGAAAGGTGTGTGTGTAATATTATTTGTTGTTTGGATATTAAAAAATGTAATTAAGATAAATTTTATGTTGTTCAGATATTTGGCAGATGGGTCTTTCACTCTACTATCTTGGCAGGTATTATAATATGTTTGCAGCACTCTAATATTTTATCTTTTATTAAGTTAAGTTGATCATCTACATTGAAGTGTTATTTTTGTCTCAGGTTTGAGGAAGGGGCAGAGCAATTTAGAATAGATGTTGCACAAAATTCATATGACACAGAAGAGTCAATATGGTGCTTTCCGTGTGAATCTCAATTATATGGAGTGGATGAGGCACAAAAAAATATATTTTGAGGTAAGTGATTATAGAATGTAGATCAGTTGGTTGGAGTAATAATATAAATTTTAAGACTCCGCCTGCTGGAGGATCGGATGAAGTCAAATTTCTTGCATTTGGTGACATGGGCAAGGCTCCTTGTGACCGTTCTCCAGAACACTCTATTCAGGTTAACTAAGCAAAACACAATTAATATGTGTGAATATTTGTGTGTGGTGCATTAATGTTATTATCAATATAACTGTAAGTAAAACATGTTCATGAAGTCCAGAACATATAGCAACATAGAAAAGAGTTCTGGACATTTAGTTCTCCGATTTTCATTTGAACCGGACCCTATATCTATAAATATTACTAGAGATACTGTCTAGCCACTCCATGCAAAACATATACGGATATTATGTCTCTTTCAATATGCCTTGCACTCTATTTTGGAGCTACATATCTTATATTTATTTTAAAAGTATTGTGATGCAATCAAAATTTATAATCTTTTTGTCATTATAATACTAAAAAAGATGTGCATCTCTTCTAGTATTCTTGGTCCTATTTAATAATTTAACTTCTGGACTTTTAATGACACTTATTATAGCAATTATTACATTATATTTTTTAAGCTAACAAGAGGTATATTTTGGTTGTGGTGCCACTTAGACAGTTATTTTTTTTATGTCATTCTCCATGTCTGTCAAATAACAAGCCACCTACTGCATTGTTTCGCAACGGTTCGACAAGGCTAGCGAAGATTTTTTGTTCTTGATAGCCGAGGAATGTTGTATTATTATTGCAAACAGAATAACAAACCCTCTGTAAGTAGTTTTCTTGGGAATACATTCATATTAAAGTGTTACATTCCAATGTCTACATTTGGCTTCTGTTATAGGTACTGAATATATATATTTAGGAGTCTGGCAGTCAACTTGCTGGTCAGATGAATAGTTCTGAATTTCGTTCTGGATTGCTAAGTCGGTGGCTTTACTCTTATTATCATGGTGGTATGCATGATGAGAAATCTGTTGCTCGTCATACTGTAAATTTAATGACATCAACAATAAAAGTTCATGATGACCAATCATATCTGAAGTTTTGTTGTTAGAAGCATTTAGTTTGAATTTGCTGGTATAGTACTTATTTTGGAATCTGCTAGGGTTATTCAGTTGAATGGTTAATTTCCATTTTGTCTGGATTGAAGTACTTTTTGCTAGCCATGTTTATTTATGTGGATGTGTTACTTTGGTTGTTGGTAATGATATATATATATATATATATCAATTGAGTTTTCTAACGATTGAGACATTTATATATATTTAATTAATATGAGATATAGTATGTATGTGCTCCAATGTGTTAAGATGTGGTATGTGGCCTTTTTAGATGTCTAGTTGACTACCTGTTTGACCGCAATGTGCTTAAGTGCTTTATTAAAGTGATTAATTGATTTTTCATGCCAAATTGAGTAACTGTTTGATTTTTATAAAATTATTGGTGTGTCTAGTAATTATGAAATTTTATATTCAGCTTCTATATGATTTTAGAGACTTTCTAAAAATGGTTGTGTGATTTAATTCAGTCTCAATAGTTTTATATGATTTTCTCAGTCTTGTTTTATCCTGAAAATATTTCCCTTCTAAATTCCATATTTAATTATTGGAATGTCCAAAAATCATGGAATCTTTTCCAAAATGATCTTTATATATTCTGAGACATTTTAAAAATAAAATTTTATTTTATTTGATCTCCAAAATATTGTTTAAGAGTTTTGTAATCTTATTTCCATTAAAAGTGCCTAAACTTCCCCGATTTTTATTTAAATATTTATTCATCAGAAAAATATATTAAAAATATGGGTGAGCTTCTAAAATTATTCTCTTTATTTGAAAAATATAAAATTTATTTTTATAACCCTTTTTCAACAAAATTCGATTTATTAATTGATTTAATTCAGAAATTGACAATTGGGAATTTACTAAATTACCCTTGTCTCTATTTTGATAAAAACCCACTGCCCACTTTTTCCCCATTGTCGTGTGTTCAGCTGTGCAGGTCGCCTCTTTTCCTCTCTCTGCAGTTTTCTTCTTTTACTTCGATTTTCATAGCAAACATAGTAAAAATCAAGTGATTTCCTTTGATTCCTGCTAACACTGAATCAATCTTTGATGATAGCATGCTATACATGCTTTGTATGTATGTATCCGTGATTGCCGTATGTATATGTGGTATAAACTGCATGCAAAGTCCGAAGTAGACTAGTTTCAATATGTAATGCTTGTACCATGTTTTGTAAGTGATCAATGGGATTAATTCAAGTTTTGGTGTTGAGATGCCGGAAAAATCGGAACTCCACCAAGACTTGCCACCGACTGTGAGCTACGGCGAGTCGAGTGGGCTAGGTAATGATGCTCTTGAACCTAAATCATTCTTTTCAGATTATAGAGATATTAAATTGGCTGCGTAAGTTGATTAATTGCGACGCATGTCATTATTCTGATTGGTATGGTAAATTTCCGATTGGTACTTGAATGTATAGCTTCGTTTGTATTAGTACGGTAGTAATTAAACTCGTGGATGATTGTTTTGGCTGCTATGAGTCCGATGTATTGCCAATCGAGGGTTGTATGATTAAAAATTCTGCATTTTTGGCTATGGTTTTCAAAGTTTCCGATCGGTAGTTGAGTAAACCTGCATATATATGTGTGTGCTTGGACATTTCGAGTATATACATGGTTAGGTAATTCAGTTGTGATGTCAATTGTCATGTTTAATTGGTGAAATCAAATTGCATGTTATAGGTTCGGCTAGTTTCTTAATTTTTCGAATATTTCCACGATTTTTCCGACTTGTATACTTTGGTTTTAGTCGGGAGTTGTTAATTAGGAACTAATTAAGTAAACAATAGCTTCATATTGATTATTGGTAGCCTTAAATAAGTTGTAACTATATTGCAAAGTGCTTGTCTTGATTAATTAAAGTGATCCTTAATAATAATTCTTGCTAATTTCGAATTCTTGCATATAATTGACATATCCGGTAGTGAAGGGAATTGTATACTATGGTTTGAATGTAAGGATTAATTGTTATATGCCTTAGGTTCTATTTGAAAATGTGACATATATGCACTAGTATAGAATTTGTAAATTGAGTTAATGTTGATTTCAAATTACTATGAATTATTTGGTTGATATGTGTCTATGTGTCTAAGTGGAACGGAAATAGGTTATGTAATCACGTGAGTACTTGAAAGCTTTGTATTGCAGTAACATATTTGGAATATATATAATAATATATTCGAATCTTTATAATTAATTGGCAATAATAATGTTAATTATACAATTGTATAGACATTGCTTTGTATGGCATAGATTTGGAATAATATGTGATTGGTTGTATATATATATGATTGGATGACTGATTGTGTCGGTTGTATTCCGACGGGTAGCTCCAATTACAGGGGAGGTGCTGTGGATAATATAATTGTCTGTGTGCTACTTGCCTGCCAGTGTATAATTGTTTGATTAGTAGAGTATGTCTACAGTATATTATATATACGTTAAGGGGTTACAGTAACGAAAGGGTAGAATAGTTAGACGTTAAAGAGAACGTCGAGAGGGTATAAGATACTGATACAGGACTATTTATGTGTAGCTACGAAGGACATTGAGGTGAAAGACAAAGGGAAAGCTAAAGTAGAGAGTTAGTGTTGGTGTAGGGAGATCTACCTGTTCAGCAGCTGTAGCATTCCTTTTTGAGGCAAGTAACTACTGCCTAACCTCTTTAAACTTAAGCACTGTTTTATGAATTGTTTTATGACCCTGCGACTATTTTACTTTATCTCAACTGTTTTAAGTTACAACCTGTCTTACTTTAACTGTTTTATTTAAACTGCAACCTTATACCAGTTTTGATTGTACCTTAAACTTTTCAATCCCTGAACTGCTACTAACAGCTTATAAACTGTTTTTAAAATCTTAAACCATTAACCTTGAATTGTGACTTATGTTTTCACCCTTTCCTTAACTGTGTTTACTTGAACTGTAACCATAAAAGTATCCTATTGCTAATGCCTAACTAATATTATAATCAGACGCCTTGCAATTCAAAACATCTTGTTATACCTGTGAAATTGACCCTGCAACCTGACTTTACTACTATAGCTTGATTTTGATCCCTAATTTCTGATTTCTGCTTACTTTACTACAACAGAAACTTGTTTTGAAACTTATCTTGGAATAAAATTTACCTCTGTCTAATGACTTTTAAAATGGATTTAAGTATGAAATCCGACTTTCAAGAAGTCCTTTTTCATCAAATGATTTGGTAACTTTTAAAAAGAAATGGTGTTGATATTATAGGAATTCCGATCAAAATGGTTTCTGCGGATTCCTATAGGTTGGAAGCGTAAGAGGCCGAGTGACGCCGGTCCAACGCTTTTTATGTGAAGACTATAATGAGATAGTCAATGGCTATAATGAGATAACCCAAGGCCAATGGCAATAAGTGCCTTTATGAGTACTCCTTATGTCTAGAGGGACTTCGGTCCGTTATGGGGACTTTACGTGGCTGATCACCCGTATTGTCCGGCATTGTGAGAAAACTCCAATCAAAATGATTTGTTTTTAATAAGTAAAGGTCCTAATGAGAGGACAGTTTTATAAAATGACTTGGAAAGCAAGGTCCTAATGAAAGGACAGTTTTATAAAATGATTTGGAAAATTCAGTCCTAATGAAATGATTAGTAATGAATATTGAAATGCCTTATAATACCCTGCTTTATATAGCATAGAACTGTCAGTTACATTTTGATTCTTACTTCGTTTCATTATTGCACATTACTTCCTGTTATCCATCTAACCTATACA
Source organism: Oenanthe sinensis (assembly GCA_028671895.1). NCBI lineage: Eukaryota > Viridiplantae > Streptophyta > Magnoliopsida > Apiales > Apiaceae > Oenanthe > Oenanthe sinensis. Next base: position 16,553,829 of record CM053804.1, on the reverse strand, counting down.
AAGTGTTCCTAAACCTTGTAATGATTATTACTTACCAGTTTCTTAATACCTTACACCCCAGTTATTACAAACATTAACTCTGAACTAAACTTTTCAAATATCTTGTACTTCTACCAGTGAAGCCATAAAAGAAAGTTTTTCGTAATGAATACCCTGACTGGAATTTTTGGATTATAATTATGGGACAATGAGGTCCAGTAATGATTTTAAAGTATGATTATGAGAAAAGATTTCTAAACTTTATATAACACTGTAGAACTGTTTTTTTTTTCAGTATGGTTACTTGCTGAGCTTTTGTGGCTCATTCTTTTATTTTCTAACCTCTACAGCTTTTGAGAATCATGGTACGTATTAAGCAGACTACCAGGAAGAACATGTCTTATATGAACTATGCTAGGCTGGCTGCTAGTGAACAGGTAGGATCAAGGCGGAGTTGGAAGGAAAAGACTTTGTTAAGTCTTGTTTTTTTGTTATTAGATTTTGAGATGTTGCAGGAGTTGTAATAATATTATTTTGATATTATAAATGTAAATGTAAATGAATGTAGTTGTGTGCTTGTTTCATACCATTACCTTGAAAGGTCCAGGGTAGTAGTCGGGGTCATATATATGCGTATTTTCTATTATTGTTATTTAGGGTGCATGCATATAGAGTGTTAGTGACTCCCCGATCTAGACCCCAGATCGGGAGGGCACCACAGGTTGGTATCAGAGCTAAGGTTTTGGTCACTGAAACAAGCCAGGATTAAGTTAAACAAGTAGATCATTTAATAAAAGAAGGGATAGTAATGGTAAGATATGATTAGATAACGAAGAGTGATTTAGACATTAAGATTTCAACTGTAGATTTAAGGTGATCTTATCTCCTTTTTGCACTGCATATTATAATATATTATTGCAGGCTCGTGGCATTCATGAGTTACCACCACCCTCTCCTGGTACTTCTTCGGATTCTTCTTTGAATTCTGACGATGATGCTATAGTCATATCTAGTTCCGAGAGTGATGAGGAGCTGATTCCTGAGCCCCCTGTTCATCCTGACCTACCCTCAGGGAGTGCCCCTCAGTCAGGGAGTGCCTGTGCCCCAATACGCCGTAGGATCTATAGGCCAGCTATTACCCGAGGCCAGCTGCGAGTTCCTGAGCATCCCGTTGAGTGGTGGGAGGAACGGATTAGAGCTGTGGAGGAGGAAGGTCGTCGGCAGATAGCGGCTAGAGCCTTCACTGACGATGTGGTGGAGCAGGCGAGAGAGTTGACCCAGTTGTTTAGCAGATTGTTGGTTGGACTCAGGGCTGCCCGAGACCGGGACTACCGGGGTGATTAGATGTTAGGATGTTTGAGTGCTTAGATGGGACATCTGTTAGAGCCCTCTAGCACACTTGATCAGATTTTATCTCTGCTTTCTATTCCGTATTTTTATTTCTTGTGGTTGTACTTTAACTTAAACTTATCCTGCACTTTGGTATTTTTCGTATTTAATGATGATTGCTCTTCAGTTTCCAGTACCTTCTGATATACCTGTTATTTACCCTTCGTACATCTGTCCATAACTGTTTTTTACCTTTATCAGTACCTTATTTATACCTGTTGTTAACCTTTATGATTGCTTTATTCATACCTGTTGTGCTAACCTATTTTCTATAGAACCTTTATATCCTTGTTGTACAGGCAACTTATGTAGTAATGATGCTACAAGATTGATTTTTAAATAGTATTTTTAATTCCCAAATGGTTTTAAAAGTATTTGAACTGTTTACGATATGATGTAGTGTATTGCTTAATAAGTTGCTTGTTTCCCTATAGTAAATGCCGCCAAAGACTAGAAACACTTCAAATTCGTCTCAAAACCGTAATACACAAGATCAAACCTATATGGACCCCACTGTTGCCCAACTCATTCAGTTGCTACAACAACAAACAGCTCTTCTAACCCATCAACAACAAAGACCCCTAGCACTCCCAACAGTTACTTTTAAATCTTTTCAAGCGGTTAAACCTCCTGAGTTTAGAGGATCTGTAGACCCGGTAGAAGCCCAGACATGGCTTAAGGAGATGGAGAAAGCTTTTCAGCTGGTAGATGTAAGTGAAGATAAGAAGACTGAATATGCCAGTTATTTTCTTAAAGCTGAAGCCGGTTATTGGTGGGAGTCTACGAAGGTGTTTCAGGGTGAAGGTGTGATTTCTTGGGCTCAGTTCACAGACTTGTTCTTAGAGAAGTATTTTCCTAATTTTATGAAGGATCATATGGAGATTAAATTTCTAGAATTGAAGCAAGGAGGCATGAGTGTGGCAGAGTATGAAGCCAAGTACTCTGAGATGGCCAGGTTTGTCCCAGAATTTGTCAATACTGATGTGAAGAAGGCCAAGAGATTTCAGCAAGGCTTGAGGCCATGGATTAGAAGTAGAGTGGCAGTTTTTGAGTTGCAAAGCTTTGCTGCGATGGTTCAGAAAGCAATGATCGTGGAAAGTGAAAGTGATATGTCCCAGAAAGAGAAGGATAACAAAAAGAGAAAGTTTGGGGCTAGAAAAGACAGTCAAGGACATGGTAGTTTCAGAAGCAAGTTCAACAGAAGACCAGAAGGTCAGAAAGGTGATTTCCAACAGTTTAAGAATGGTAATGAAGGACGAGGAAGACAGAACAGTAGAACTCAAGGTTTCAACCAGCCAAAGGCCATTAGACAATTCGTCCCTGAGTGTAAGATTTGTGGAAAGAAGCACTCTGGAGTATATAATAAGCCTAATCTTACCTGCTTAAAATGCAACAGGAAGGGACATTATTCTGTGGAATGTAACAGTCAGATTCAGAATCCAAATCTAAAGTCTGGGATCAAGTGCTACAAGTGTGGCAAGCTAGGCCACATGGCAAGGGAATGCAAGGAACCTACTCAGCCTACCAATGTTCTTAGGATAGCTGGAACTCCGTCACAATCTTCAGCACATCAATCTAAAGCAAGAACTTTCAACATGAACCAGAGAGACGCTATCCAAGATGTGGATGTGATTTCAGGTACACTTCCTGTTAATTCAGTTTAAGCTAGTGTATCGATTGATTCTGGAGCTACTAAGTCTTTTATATCTCAAGAGTTTATTGGTAAATTGCAATGTGAAGTGCAACCTTTGGAGCAAGCCTTAGTTATAGAGGTAGCTAACCAGGCAAAGATCCCAGTGAGTCAAGTTTGTCCTAGGTGTGACATTGAAATAGGCAGTTGTCATTTTCTCGCTAACTTGATACCTTTTAAGTTAGGTGAATTTGATGTAATCCTAGGGATGGATTGGTTATCAGAGTATAAGGCTCAGATAGATTGTAGAAATAAGAAGTTAAAGGTGAAAACCCTAGAAGGTAAGGAAGTTGAATTTCGAGGCACCAGGCAAGTTAAGAAGTTTTTGAATATCATCCAGGCGAAGAGATTTTTGCGTCAAGGATGTGAGGCTTATGTTAGGTCCAAATGTGTTGTAGAGGGGGGGTGAATACAACTTTTCGAATTAATGAAGCAATAAATACTATGTAATAAATGAACACAATGATTCAAGGAATATATGTCTTATATATAACTTGAAAGGGTTGCTACAACATTCATTACACAGTACACTAGAAGTAAAGAAGGTAGTAAATGATACTAAGCTCTGTGAATACTCTCTCTCTCTTTTACAAGTGTTTATCTTGAAAATATTGCTCTCTTTAAAATAATACACAAGTACTTCTATTTATACTACTTGTAATCTATGTCTTGTAGTCTTCAAAGATTAAAATATACGTGGCCTAATGATATCCACATAAATCTTATCTTATCTTGAAAGCTTGGAAATCTGCCAATTAGATGATGCCATGTGCCATGTTGAAACTGCCCTCCATGTAGAACATCTACTTGAGAACTTCTACTTGGCCATCTCGAATATTCTATCTCGAATATTCTACATAGGAATGTTCTACTTGGCCATCTCGAATATTCTATCTCGAATATTCTACATAGGAATGTTCTACTTGGCCATCTCGAATATTCTATCTCGAATATTCTATACTTAGAAAAATTCTGGGCTTTAACTTGAAACTTCAATGCAGCATCTTGAACTTGTGATTTCTTTATGTCTTCCAAATTTTTCAACAAGCTCTTGAATTTGGATCTCTATTACTGACATAAACATACTATCAATGTCCTGACACTTGATGCAATGGTCTGATTCATAAGTGACTAGTCTTGATAGTGTCTCTGCTTTTTGAATAGATTACCATTTTCAATTAGTAGTGTGGCTTTCCAATCATTGCTTTTCTTCTTGTTCATTTGAAATCAATTAGCCTAGTTGATACTGATAGTTATGATCTTGAATCTTTAAGTTACAAATCACTGAGGCATGAACAACTTTGTCTTGAACTTCTTTCAATGATTTCTTCTTTGTTTGATCATAGTTAACAAATTGAATTGTATCAATTACCTTGTCTTCATGGTTAACATTGATTTCTTTAAGACTTCATGTTCTTGATTGTCTTCTGGTTAAGTATCTTTTCTTTTAGTTGAGTTACATAAGTTATAGTGTTACAAGTTTAGACACTCTGCCTTTCAATCTCCCCCTATTTGATAGTCTAACAATGATATTCAAATTAACAAAGGGATAACTTAACTAAATAATGAGACGAGAAAAAGATAAATAACATTACTGTCTTGTTTGAATTACAACTGAAATAAACTTGAAAACAATTCAAAGAACTAGAATAAATAAAACTTAAGCTAGACAGAAAATTCGAACTTCGAATTAAAGATCATTTGAGTGATTCCTATCACCTGGATTATTTCAAACCTTTCAGTCAAACTTATATCACCTTATTGGATCCACTCTGATTCACGGTTACAGTATGGTACGTTAGCCTATCTCGCATACCGTGATCAGGTGAATTTTTCCTCAAGTGAGTTAAAGCAACCAAAAAGATATGAAGTTTTTCCAACTTCAAGTTCACACCACTCTGACCGTTAATTCTAATTCCGTCTTTTCTTCCTAACTTCTTCAGCTTGGCGCTTCTCCTCCTTCAACCTTCTGCGCCTTTCCTTCTGTTGTTGTTCTTTCTTGTAAACTGGATCATGAAGCTGCTTCCACCTTGCATTCAACAGACTTACCGCTTCCATTTCTAAAGGATTCTTGGGCTCTGGATAAGGATGCCTGAAAAGCCTTCTGAGTTTGTCCACCTCCTGAGTAGTTCTGATCTTTGGAATGTCCTCAAAATTTTTCATTATGAGCTGTGACTTCCAATGAGACTTATCAGCCTTAAACTGACAATAGATCATTTTAGGGTAGCCCTTAACACGGTTAGTATTGTGGACACTAGCCGCATCTCGCTCCATTCTCTTCTTTTCCACTACTACTTCAGATAAGTACTTCAGGAGTCTCTGCTTCTCATCTACATTCTCATTCTCCACTTCGCCCCATTTGAATACTTCTAAAACTCTCTCCAGAAAAGCAGCATCTTGAGTCTGCTGCAGCCATTTCCTACTCATATGCAACAATGTTTGATTTTGGTCTGCGTCTATGAATGCTAAAGCATCAGCTGTGTCATCGTCATATGAGTGTATCCAGTATACACTATCTCTCCCTGGAACACCAACTGCCTCCCTTATTTCTCCTTGTTCCAGAGATCCAGAAGGAAGAGTCAGAGCTTCATCTACATTCTTAACAGCTTGTAGAATATTCCACTTTCTTTCAATTAGCTCCGGCTCAATCTTTACATTGTCTAGAGGGTTTGGAGCAATAATGTCACACTTCCAGATTTCATTGCTCATCTTGAATATGACCCTCTCAATGAACTCCACTGACTTCTCCTTGATGTCAGAAGTGAATCCCTTGCTCATCATTTGCCTGCATACCGCCTTTAGGGATTCTACTGATAGAGCCATTAGGTCATTTTCCTCTAAGCACACCCTCTTCATCTTTCCATCAACAACCATCCGAACAATATCAGGATTCGCTGAGAATTCTGGTCCCTTGTCCTCTGCTAGCTGCATTAACTGATCCCTATACAGAATGCTAAGCTCCTCAGCTTGAGAATATTGAATTTTTGTTGCTAGCAAGAACAACTCTGACGCAGATCTTCTCGAGATGAATTGATCATCCACATACAAGAAAGATGTCGGGACTCCTTCGACTAAAGACAAGATGACCTGCCATTCCTTAACCATTGCATTATATCCAACTCTGACTTTTGAGATCAACCTTTTCAAAGCATTTATGTAGTCAACAATCAGTGGATTCTGCAAGTTCAAGTTGTAGAACAAGTCTTCCGCCTCTTTGTTATGAGTTCCTTTTGTACAAACTCCCGATAGAATCTTCCTTGCATCATCCCATTTCCGTCCTATCCTTTTCTTGTCCAGATCTACTTGAGGATCAGCTAACCTTGCAAGCTCATGATCATACTGTTTCTCCTTAAGCTCCGCTTTCTTTTCAAGAAAAACAGCCTCATCCTGCATCATCTTCATTTTATAGAACTGAGCTTGTTCCAAGGCCAGCTGTTGGGCTTCTAGAGTTTCCTTATCAACAGGTATTTCTTCAGGCTGTCCGGAAGACATTCCAGCACCTCCATCTTGTTCCTTCAAAGATCTTCTAATAGCATGTGCTAACGGAACATCCTCCATATCAGAATCTGAATCAAGTACTGCATGTGCCTCTTCCTGATGACGACTCAAGTCAATGAATGGCTCTTCTTGTTCAGCCACCACTGCCTTACCCTTCCTATTTCTTTGAGCCTCTTCTTCATTCACTGGCTCATTTTCTTTGACAACATCAGCAGTTTGTTCTTCAATTTCTTCAATTATTACTGACTGCTGTCTCGTCTCCTTACCACTCTCCCCCTTAGGTGAGTTATCCCCAACACCACCTTTCTCGCCAGATCCAGCAGTTGCATGAGAACCACCAAAACCAGAACCCGAGGGTCCAGCTCCACCAGCACCTCCAGCACCACCAGTATCATCATGATCAGGGGGAGGCTGAGTGAATTGTTCGTCAAAGCACTCGGGAGGAACAAAGCTTCTAACTGCATACATCATCCTGCTGATCTCTGTCGCCATGGTATGCATTATGCTCTCCACTGCTCCCATTCTCTCATTCAGAGTGCTGCCCAAGATACCACCAGCATGGCCCAAGTCATTCACCTTATTTGTCAATTCATCCATCGCTGTTGCTTGACTGGCCATCCGTGCTGCGTAATCATCAAGAGCTCGTTGATTGTCACCAATATTGATCCCCAACTGCCCCATTGACTGCCCAAACTGCTTGATTTCAATTTCAATTGCTGTCATACGCGTGTCAAGATTTTTAAGATAAAGGGATGGTGTTTGGTCTGGGTGTCCTCGCTCTAAAAATTGTTCTATTAGTGTTTGTCGCTCGGTTTCGGGCCTTAAAAATGAAGGTCCCTCACTCCCTAAACGCTCACACACACTCCCTGTCTCACGCTCGTGTATGTCTTCAACAGTAGTCCTGAAAGAGAAAGCAGTACCTGCAGAAACTGGATAAGTAAAGTGAGTAGCAGTTATGGGATCTGTTCCTGTCATATCCTGAGGTGGAATCTCAGGTTGAGAGGCTGAAGAGTGTTCTAGTACAACATCAGAACCGATCCTCTCTGCAGCATCAGTATGTACCGGTGAAGGTACTTCGAAAGCATTGAAAGCTTGTTGCCGCTCTGAAGTAACAGGCTCTTCAGAAAGCATAGAATTATCACCATCTTCCCTATGTGTTGAATGTGCACGGGGCGAACCACTCGCGTGAGGTGGAGTGGTTGTGATAGACACACTAGGGTGGGACTGGGCTTTAGAAGTTGCAGCATGAGAAAATTTAGGTTTCTTCCGAATAAGGGGCTGCACTTCAGGGTCACTCTCAGAACCCTCACCTAAATCTAAAGTTGCCTGCCTTTTAACTCCCGTGAGCGAGGGTGAAAGAGAGGAAGCAAATGTGTCAGACTCCGAATCAGAAATATAGCTCTTGCCCGGGGATAGATCCTGCGGGCTAGCAGAATCTTGGGCCATGGAATCAGATTTAGGGGAAGAAGTATCAGTAGTGTGAACAGAGAGTTGCTCTTGTTCAAAGAAAGTACCTTCTTCATTACCTTGTCCGGCAGGTGGAGTAGAGTGTCTGGTCCTCTGGCCGGCAGATGATTGTACGTGAGAGTGCCCATCATCATCGTCATCATCATTTTCATCATCATTTTCATCACCAATATTCTTGTCCGGAATCCCCTGGAATGCGTCAGCATGGGCAGAGGGATTCTGAGCATGTGATGAAATGTGGGAGGTCCCCGCCATGGAAGTGATACTTGCATCAAACTTAACCCATACGTGAATGTTATCAGGAATAGACATCGGCTTACCATGATGCTTATCTTGATTAGCAATCGTCGTGAGTGACTTGGTGCCCATGCCCAAGGATGCAGACGTCGCACTTGTGGCAAATGCCTGTCTCACAGATAAAGCATCAATAGGTACTAAGTGATTAATAAGCATTTGTAGGAACCGAGGATACCAACAAACAACGTTAGTAGATGTCAGGTCTCGACTTGCAGGAGTTCCCATAGCAGTCACGATCTCGTAAAGAATGATCCTGCCATAATTAATATTTAATTCACGAGCAAGGGAAACTGCAAATACCTGCATGGGAATTGGAATCTGATGAAAATCTTTTTCGCGTGCTCGAAAGCATCTGGTGATGGCCTCGAAAAAGTAGTTCCATTCTACATGGAAGTATTGTTTCTGGATGGCGCCAGTTGAGATCCGTCCAGAAGGAGGGTAGCATCCAATTTCTTCAAAGAATTTAATACGCTCAGTTGTGTTAGGTTCGGGGTCATAAACATCTCTTACTGGGAACCCCAGAACCCGGTTGAACACTTCCTCCGTGACTTCAAATTCATGACCCGCCAAGGTAAACCTGAAACCATAGGGGGTAGATTTACTCCCGAAAGTAACCGCACTAGTCCATAATTGCTGTAAAGCATCATGGACTAGTGTTGGTTTAGCAGTAAAAGCAACACTAGCCTTGGAGTACAAATTAAGAAATCGTATCCAAAACTTGAAACGTGGGAGTTGATCACCAATTTCCGTACTAATGTTATAAAAATTATTTTTCGCAAGAAGAAATTGGTGAGCCATTTGTAAAATAATTTTCCTTGAGTGAATGTGATATTTTGAAAAGAAACAATGAAGGTAAACACTTAAGGAAAAAACATGTAATCTAATTAATTCTTTTTAGAGAATCGAGAAGATGAACAACCGATTTGAACTAAACTACGGAATGAATTATGATCAAAATCAAAACAAACAAAATCCAGTCCAGTAAATACTGCAACCCCAAATCAGTGATATAAAAACTAAACTATGTTTGTAAATAACCGTGATAGATGTGTATATGTGTGTGTATATGACAAACTGAACAGATGAACAGACAGGTCCAAATACACAAATACAGGGCAAACAGAGAATAGTAAATTGAAAACGGGCAGCAGTTCGAGATATGTAAGAGTTTTAACACAACTCGAATGAACAGGGCAATGACTGTTTGAAATCGCAGGGAGGGAGGGTGGGGGTTGTAAAAATTTAGGGTTAAAACGATTAGGTAAAAGTGAAAAGAAAGACGGGTTAATGTTGTATATATAGGCATATATGTGCAAAGACGAGAATATCCCTGTGAAAATAGAAAAAAAACGTTAAGTACATACAGGGGAACATCAAGTCGAACACTATCTCGAACATCAAGTCGAATATTCGAGATAGGTCTATCTCGAACATCAAGTCGAATATTCGAGATAATGTTCGAGATGACACCAACACGAACAGTTAATCACTTGAACAAGTAAAAACAGCATTAAAAACCCACTTTGGAGTCCCAACTCGAAATTCCAAGAATAAGATTTGAGAGAAAATTGAATTTGAGGTCTAATTCGAATATTAAGTCGAATATTCGAGATAATGTTCGAGATAGGTCTATCTCGAACATCAAGTCGAATATTCGAGATAATGTTCGAGATAGGGTCTATCTCGAACATCAAGTCGAATATTCGAGATAATGTTCGAGATAGGGCTCAAGTGGAACATCAAGTCGAATATTCGAGATAATGTTCGAGATAGGGCTCAAGTCGAACATCAAGTCGAATATTCGAGATAAGTCGAATATTCGAGATAATGTTCGAGATAGAGATTAACTCGAACAATTTCCCAGACTTGGAATTTAAAACAGGCACACGGGGAACTGTAACTCGAAATTCAAGTCGAATTTCGAGATGAATTTCGAGATAGACCTTATCTCGAATATTCTTCCCAGACTTAGAATTTTCAAAATTTTTAATTTTGAAGATAGTCAGAATAATTTGGCAATATTTTCAACAACAATTAAATTTTACCAAATTAAGATAAATATCAATTCAAGGATTTTTATCAAAGCAAATAATAAAAACATTCCTTGACAATTCTAAGGCCTCTTAAATTAAACAAAATTACATGAAAAACACAGGTAAATTCATCTAAAAATCATAAAAAATTTAGAATAATATGAATTTAACTCCCCCTATGATCATGCAATCATACCAGCATAAATTCAAAGATTGAACCAATAATTACGCATAAAACACAATGAATTCATGTAAAATAACACAACATGCATCCTAAAATACTCACTACTTAATCATTTTAAAGTCTAAGTCCATAATGATTAATTAGCATGCAGAAGTGATATTTTGAGCAATTGTAGAGATTATTTACATATGTTTTCAACTTTGTATCAATAAAATAGGCAAATGACAAGACTAAAAACATATGTTCATGATTAAAAACTGAAATTTTGCAGATAGGAGAAATCACTAACTTGTGTTAAGCATTCCCAATTCACCAACCAACCTATTGAATGTTACTTCATCAAGAGGTTTAGTGAATATATCTGCAATTTGTTGCATTGTGGGCACAAAATGTAGCTCCACAGTCCCCTCCTCGACATGTTCTCTAATGAAATGATACCTGATATCTATATGCTTGGTTCTTGAGTGGTCTACAGGATTGTTGGTCATGGCAATGACACTTGTGTTGTCACACATGATTGGAATCTTTTTGTGCTCCATGCCATAATCTTTCAATTGGTTCCTTATCCACAATATTTGAGCTACACAGCTTCCAGCAGCAATGTACTCAGCTTCAGCAGTAGAAGTAGATACTGTGTGTTGCTTTTTGCTTTGCCAGGACACCAATCTTCTGCCAAGAAATTGACATGCACCAGATGTGCTTTTTCAATCAATCCTGCAACCTTCATAGTCTGAATCCGAATAGCCAATTAGATTAAAACCTGTATCTCTTGGGTACCAAATCCCTAGATTTGATGTTCCCTTGAGATACCTAAAGATTCGTTTGACGGCTATGAGATGTGATTCTCTAGGATCCACTTGGAACCTTGCACACAAACAAGGTGTGAACATAATATCGGGTCTACTTGCAGTTAAATAGAGGAGTGAGCCAATCATACCTCGATAGCTTGTGATGTCAACTGGTTTACCTGATTTGTCTTCATCAAGCTTCGTGGCTGTTGCCATGGGAGTCTTAGCTGTTGATGCATCTTCTAAATTATACTTCTTGAGTAAATCTTTGATGTACTTGGACTGACAGATAAAGATTCCATCTTTTCTTTGACTGATCTGTAATCCAAGGAAGAAGGACAGCTCTCCCATCATGCTCATCTCATACTTATCCTGCATTAACTTGGCAAATTTCTCGCACAAGCGTTCATTAGATGACCCAAAAATAATATCGTCCACATAGACTTGAACAAGTATTAAATCACTTTTTACATTTTTATAGAACAATGTTTTATCAATTACTCCCCTAGTAAAACCACTTGCAATTAAGAACAAGGATAGGGTTTCATACCATCGTCTTGGGGATTGTTTGAGGCCATAGACAGCTTTGAAGAGAAGGTACACAAAATCTACAAGTTCTGGATCAACAAAGCCAGGTGGCTGTTCCAGATATACTTCTTCTTCTAGCTCTCCATTCAGGAAGGCACTTTTCACATCCATCTGAAAAACCTTGAAGTTCTTGTGTGCTGCAAAGGCCAAGAACATCCTGACTGCCTCAAGTCTTGCAACTGGAGCGTAGGTCTCATCATAATCAATACCTTCTTTTTGAGAATAACCCTTCGCTACCAAACGAGCCTTGTTTCGTGTTACAAGTCCGTCTTCATCCAGTTTATTTCTGAATACCCACTTAGTTCCAATTACTGATCTGTTCTTCGGTCAGGGTACTAGCTTCCAAACTTTTTGCCTTTCAAACTAATTGAGCTCCTCTTGCATTGCAATCACCCAATCAGTATCAACAAGAGCTTCTTCTATTTCTTTAGGTTCAAGCTTGGATAAGAACCCAGAATATAAGCAAATATTAGCCATGTCAGCTCTTGCAGTTCTTCTAGTAGTCACACCAGCATCTGGATCACCAATTATTAATTCAAACGGATGGTCTCTACTCCATACTCGTTCTCTTGGAAATTGTCTTGATGATTCAGCTTGACTTTCTGAGTTGTTGTGTTGACTACTTGTGGTATTTCCACTAACTCCCCCTGAGTTAGTGCCAGCTCCTACAGAACTAGTGTCATCTCGTCTTGAGCCTTGAACACTTGTCCTTGAGCTGCTGTTTACTCCCCCTGAGTTGTTGCCGGATCGTGTGGAAGAAGTTTCTTCTGATCTTGTAGGATTCGATTGTTCATTAAGCTCAGATGTTTCTTCACGAACACTTGGAACATTTGAAATGACAACCAACTCAGATTCATCTTCTAGTTCATATAAGTCCAGATTCTGAAATTTAAGGGACTCTGGTTCACTAGAATCTTTAGATATTGATGGGAGTTTGGTATCGTCGAATCTGACGTTGTAGCTTTCAGTCACTTTTCGATCATTCACTAAGAATACCCGATAAGCTGCCACCACATCTGTAGAATAACCAACAATGATTCCTTCACGAGCTTTTGCTGCAAATTTGCCTAGATTTTCATTATCTATAAGCACATAGCATTTAGCTCCAAAGACATGAAAGTATTTGATTGTAGGTCTTCTGTTATTCATTAGTTCACATGGTGTCTTTTCTTTATCTTTTATGATTAGGGTTCTATTCTGAGTGTAACACACTGTACTCACTGCTTCGGCCCAAAAGTAAAGAGGAAGTTTTGAATCATACAACAATGTTCTTGCTGCTTCAACCAAAGTTCTGTTCTTCCTTTCAACTACTCCATTTTGCTGTGGAGTTCTCGGAGCTGAGTACTGACGACGTATTCCTTTAGATACACAGAAGTCATTCAGCACTGCATTCTTAAATTCAGTACCGTTGTATGTTCTAATTGTCTTTACAGTAAGTGTTGAAACATTCTCAATTTGAGTGATGTGATCAATGATTAGGAAAGGTACTTCGTCTTTCGTCATTGCGAACAATACCCATGTATACTTGGAGAAGTCATCCACGATTACCAAAGCATATTCTTTTCTAGATAAGGATAGGACATTCACTGGGCCAAACAAATCCATATGAAGAAGTTGTAAAGGCTCAGTGATACTAGAAATTTCTTTACTTTTATGTGATGCTCGCTTTGACTTTCCCATTTCACAAGCTTCACAGAGTCCTTTAGGAGCAAACTCCATCTGTGGTAGATCTCTCACTAATTCTCGCCTCGCGAGAGCATTCATCGTTTTGAAGTTTAAGTGAGATAGCTTTTTGTGCCATAACCAGCTTTCATCATCTGAAGCTTTGCTGTAGAAACAGGTGACTTCATTCTGATTTGCCGAATCCATGTCTGCAACAAAAAGATCTGCCTTACGAACTCCTCTTAAAGCCAATGAACCTTCCTTAATGTGAGTGATTGACACGCCTTTCTTATTGAAGACAATTTCGTATCCTTTGTCACAGAACTGACTGATACTCAACAGATTGTGCTTCAATCCCTCAACATAAGAAATATCTTCAGTGATGACATTGCCGGTCTTCAGTTTGCCATATCCCTTCGTCACACCTTTGCTGTCATCTCCAAAGGTAACATAAGGGCCAGCCTTCATAACCAACTCTGTAAGCAGGGACTTGTTTCCTGTCATATGCCTTGATGCTCCACTATCTAGCACCCATATAACTTTATTTCTGTTTCGCTTAATGCCCTGCAAAGTCAGATTGATTAGACATTCTTCGGAACCCAAGATTGATTGGGCCCGGCTTTTCTATAAGATCGAGAATTATCAGTTTTAACAACAGGAGATGCACTTTCTTTAACATTCTTAGAGCTTTCGACTTTGTCTTTTCCCTTGTCAGACTTAACAGATTTGTTAGCCTTAGGAGAAGGCTTGTCATTCCTAACTTTAGGAGGACTTGCAGTCTTAGCTCTTATATTCTTCTTCTTGACATTAGAACTAGTAGCAGTATTTAAACATGTTTGACTAGTTGCATTCATCAAGTTCACGAAGGTTTGCATGACATTAAAAGTGCATGGCATACAGTTAGGTTGACCACATTGTGCATGATTTTGATGCATGTTAATCATTGTGTGTGGTACAGGCATGGCATGTGCAACAGGAATATTCATGTTAGATTTACATGCATAAGAAAGATGTTCAGTGGATTTACAGTGATAACATGCTTTCTTTATTCTTTCTACCTTAACCTTTTTTTCAACCTTTTCTTTCTTAACCTGTTGTTTAACAGCCTTGGCTCCTAATCCTGGTCTAGATTCTTCTCTAGGGGATTTGATTTTAACTGATTTAGTAGGAGTTACAGGTTGTTCTTTCTTCCGATCTTCCATCTCGATTTCATATCTAACTAGTAAATCAGTCTCTTCTTCTTCTCGAGGAGTAAAGTGTTTGAATATTGGTTTAATAGCAGATTTGAGAATTGTAGGTACTTCTTTTTTAATCTCACTGGGACTGGTGTCTACAGGCCTTTTCCCTTCTTTCTTTGATAAGTTAGAATAGTCAAGTCCTACACCAACACCAGTTATCTTCTTAAATGTGCTACTATCAACATTCACTTTACTAGCTGCTAGTTTATAAGCTTCGCATTTTGTTTCTAATTCAGCTAGTTTATTCCTAAGACATGCTTCTATTTCATCTTTAAGGTTGAGCTTGTGTTCCAAAGTTTTAATAGAGTCTCTTAGGGAAGTATCTATAGTGCAAACGGCCTCTAATTCTTTCACTTTTGCCTCAAGCATTCTGCATTTGGCAACAATTGTTTTCTGTTCTTTTTGAGAAGTATTTAGGCTTTTGCACAGCATATAGATCTCTTCGCTAAGAGTCCCGTTCTGCACCTTATAATCATCTAGAGACATTTCTTCCTTAAGGGTTAGAACTGGTACCTCTGGTTCATCTGACGTTTCAGCCATGAGGGCAAAGTTTGCTGTATGAGTAACTTCTTCCTCATTTGAATCATCCCACGCTCTGCCTTCTGTGACAACTAAAGCTCTTTTTCCATGTCTTTCCTTCACCAGGGCCTCATACTTGCTTTTGAGGGCTTCATAAGTTTCTTTTGGATATGTCTGTTTAGGCTTCTTGCAATCTGTAGCAAAGTGTCCAGCTTCACCACAGTTATAACATTTGAACTTCATTTTGAAATCCAAAGGAGATTTGTAGCTGGTACTCTTGCCTTTTCCTTTGTAGCCTTGTGAACTACCACCACCCCTAGTAACCCGATAATAAGATGAAGATTTACTTTGCGGTCGGTTACTCTTTCTGAATCTGATATTGCTGAACTTCCTTGCCATGTATGCCACGACACTGTCATCCATGTTGTCCAACTCTTCTTGGGTGAAGTAGTCGTCATCACTATTTGATGTGCACTCATCATCATTTTCAACTTGAGGTGATGCAGGTGATGACCTAGGCTTTTCTGCAACCATTGCCTTTTTAGACTCTACCTCATCAGCAACTAACCCTGATGCAGCTTCTTTTCCTTTTGAATCATTATCCCATGCTTGATCTTGAAGTGTTTCCAGCTCATAGGTCTTTAGAATTCCATAGTATTCTTCCAGAGTAGTTGTGTGTAAATCTCTGGTTTCTCTAACAGCGTAAACTCTATGTTCAATGCTTTTTGGCTGGTTCCTCAGATATCTCGTGTTGATTTCAACCACGGGGAGAGTTACACCTCTCAGATTCAAATCCAAAACTAACTGACTGAATCTTAGATAGACATCGGCTATACTTTCACCTTTTCTTATCCTGAAAGTGTCATACTCCATCTTGAGTATAAGTGTTTTGTTGCTTCTGACCTCAGAGGTACCTTCTATGACGACCTCTAGCTTATCCCAAATCTTCTTTGTTGTAGTTAGTCCTTTAACTACGTTAAACATCTCATGATCTAGGGATTCCATCAGTGTTTGTCGAACGGATGTGTCGAAAGATATCTCTCCTTATCAGCATCTGAAAAGTCTACTGCCTTCTTAGGCTCAGACCGTTGTGGTACTACCACATCTCCTTCCATATGCTCAGGAACAACAACCATTGGTACAAATTTTCCTTTATCGAGGACTTCCAGATATTCAGGATTGACGGACTCAAGGTAAAGTTTCATTCTCAACACCCATTCTTCATAATGATCTCGGTCGAACATTGGAATCTTGAAATTGTTTTTAGGTGCCATCTTAATGCGGATTTAAAGTAAAGATAATAAATTTTTCTTATTACTTGAGTAGTAATTAAAAGAAAATTAAATTATCTTAAAATAAATCAAGGTTCAAATTCTGGACACCAAAAAAAATTCTAAGTACCCAAGACTAGGTTAAGTAGAATATCTATGTAGAACTGCCCAAGTCGAATTTCTCTAAGTAGAACTTCTGTCCAAGTAGAATATTCCAAGTAGAATATTCAAGTAGAATATTCCAAGTAGAATATTCAAGTAGAACTTTTGTACTTGGAAGAAATTTTCTGCAGGTCACTTTTAATATTGAATAAACAATATTACTTTTCACACTTTTTGACTTTTGTAGCTTTTCTCACCTAACTCACCTAACCCACGTGCTAGGTACTGAATATCTTCTGTAACATTTTTTGTTGTGAGATTTATGTCAAATCAAAAGCCAATAACACCTTTTTAACTTTATGTCTCTTGAAAAAGGTAATCAAAAGTTGCTGGGTTTATCTGCTTTATCAAGAACAGTAATGACTCCTTGAAGAACACCAAAAATCAAAGTACCCAGAATAATTCACAAAAATTATCTAAAGTCCTCCCAAGCTAAATAATTACTCCCGGAGTATTTAAATAATTTTTAGAGTGAGTTTTCTCTGTTAAACAAATTTGAGCACTCTTTTCGAGAAGAACTAGAAAAGTAGATCTGTAGATGAAAACTCACTAATCTTCTACCAAACACAAGGATCTATGTTTTGCATATTAAACATGAAGCTCTGATACCAATTGTTAGGTCCAAATGTGTTGTAGAGGGGGGGTGAATACAACTTTTCGAATTAATGAAACAATAAATACTATGTAATAAATTAACACAATGATTCAAGGAATATATGTCTTATATATAACTTGAAAGGGTTGCTACAACATTCATTACACAGTACACTAGAAGTAAAGAAGGTAGTAAATGATACTAAGCTCTGTGAATACTCTCTCTCTTTTACAAGTGTTTATCTTGAAAATATTGCTCTCTTTAAAATAATACACAAGTACTTCTATTTATACTACTTGTAATCTATGTCTTGTAGTCTTCAAAGATTAAAATATACGTGGCCTAATGATATCCACATAAATCTTATCTTATCTTGAAAGCTTGGAAATCTGCCAATTAGATGATGCCATGTGCCATGTTGAAACTGCCCTCCATGTAGAACATCTACTTGAGAACTTCTACTTGGCCATCTCGAATATTCTATCTCGAATATTCTACATAGGAATGTTCTACTTGGCCATCTCGAATATTCTATCTCGAATATTCTACATAGGAATGTTCTACTTGGCCATCTCGAATATTCTATCTCGAATATTCTATACTTAGAAAAATTCTGGGCTTTAACTTGAAACTTCAATGCAGCATCTTGAACTTGTGATTTCTTTATGTCTTCCAAATTTTTCAACAAGCTCTTGAATTTGGATCTCTATTACTGACATAAACATACTATCAATGTCCTGACACTTGATGCAATGGTCTGATTCATAAGTGACTAGTCTTGATAGTGTCTCTGCTTTTTGAATAGAATACCATTTTCAATTAGTAATGTGGCTTTCCAATCATTGCTTTTCTTCTTGTTCACTTGAAATCAATTAGCCTTGTTGATACTGATAGTTATGATCTTGAATCTTTAAGTTACAAATCACTGAGGCATGAACAACTTTGTCTTGAACTTCTTTCAATGATTTCTTCTTTGTTTGATCATAGTTAACAAATTGAATTGTATCAATTACCTTGTCTTCATGGTTAACATTGATTTCTTTGTGACTTCATGTTCTTGATTGTCTTCTGGTTAAGTATCTTTTCTTTTAGTTGAGTTACATAAGTTATAGTGTTACAAGTTTAGACACTCTGCCTTTCAGCTTACTTAGCCTATGTTGTAGATACTGAGAAGAAGCCAGTTCAATTAGAGGATTTTCCTATAGTCAATGAATTTCTCGACGTGTTTCCAGACGAATTGCCAGGATTACCTCCCAATAGAGAAATCGAATTTTCTATTGATTTGGCCCCAGGCACCGAGCCAGTTTCTAAAGCTCCATATAGGATGGCACCAGTTGAGATGAAAGAGTTGGCGAGTCAAATACAAGATCTTTTAGATAAAGGAATTATAAGGCCTAGTGTGTCCCCATAGGGAGCACCAGTATTGTTTGTAAAGAAGAAAGATGGAAGCATGAGATTGTGTATAGATTACCGAGAGTTAAACAAGTTAACTATCAAGAACAAGTACCCGTTGCCGAGGATCGACGATCTATTTGACCAGCTGAAAGGAGCCGAATGTTTTTCCAAAATTGACTTAAGGTCTGGATACCATCAACTCAAGATTAAACCTGAAGATGTATCTAAAACAGCGTTCAGAAACGAGGTATGGACACTATGAATTTTTGGTTATGGCTTTTGGATTGACGAATGCTCTAGCGGCGTTTATGGATTTGATGAACAGAGTCTTTAAGAAGTATTTGGACAAATTTGTGATTGTATTTATTGACGACATCTTGATATATTCAAAGTCGGAGGAAGAACATGTTGATCACTTGAGAATTGCTTTAGAGATTTTAAGAAAAGCTGTCTGCGAAGTTTTCTAAATGCGAATTTTGGCTAAAGGAAGTACAATTCTTATGACATATTGTCAGCAAGGAAGGCATCAAAGTTGATTCGGCAAAGATAGAAGCAGTTATGAAGTGGGAAAGACCAAGAACTCCAACAGAAGTAAGAAGTTTTCTGGGATTAGTAGGATACTATCGAAGATTTGTTCAAGATTTTTTGAAGATAGCTACCCCTATGACCAAGTTGACCAGGAAGAATGAAAAGTTTGTGTGGAACGAGAAGTGTGAAGAAAGTTTCGAAGAACTAAAGCAAAGATTAGTGTCTGCACCAGTGTTGGTACTACTTGACGATCAAGGAAATTTTGTTATCTACAGTGACGCTTCTCACAAAGGCTTGGGATGTGTTTTGATGCAACACGGAAAGGTAATTGCATATGCTTCTAGGCAATTAAGACCTCATGAAATAAAGTATCCTACACATGATCTAGAATTAGCTGCCATTGTGTTTGCACTGAAGATATAGAGGCACTACTTGTATGGAGAAAAGTGTGAGATTTACACTGACCACAAAAGTATGAAGTATATCTTTACTCAGAAAGAGCTAAACATGAGACAGAGAAGATGGTTGGAATTGATTAAAGACTACGACTGTACGATTAACTATCATCCAGGCAAAACGAATGTTGTAGCAGATGCCTTAAGTAGAAAGAAAAGATTGAATATAATGGTTTCATCTGAAGAATTGATCAAGGAGTTTGAGAAATTGGAAATAGAAGTATGTGGTTCTGATTCAGTAGAAGAAATGATGTATACAATGACTTTTCAGCCAGAGTTATTAGAAAAGATCAAGAGATGTCAAGAACAGATGATGAGTCAACACAGAGCTAAGTTGACTGAAGAAGATTTAAGAAGTCAGAAGGACGATAAAGGAATCTTTAGGTATTCCTCATGAATTTGGATCCCTAATGTTCAGGAGCTCAAGAATGAAATTTTGCATGATGCACATAGTTCAAGATACTCTATTCATCCGGGAAGTACAAAGATGTATAAAGACTTGAAAGAAAATTTTTGGTGGCCCAACATGAAACGAGATGTGGCAGATTGGATCAGTAAATGTTATACGTGCCAGAGAGTCAAAGCTGAACATCAGAGACCCAGTGGATTGTTGCAACCACTAGAGATTCCAGAATGGAAATGGGAGAATCTTGCTATGGATTTTGTAGTAGGACTACCAAGGACAAAGGCTAATCATGATGCTATTTGGGTGATAATAGACAGATTAACCAAGTCAGCGCATTTTCTACCGATCAACGAAAGATTTTCACTAGACAGGTTAGTTCATTTGTACCTGAAGGAAATTGTTATGCGACATGGCGTCCCTGTATCGATTGTGTCCGACAGAGA
The DNA here is from genome assembly GCA_028671895.1 of Oenanthe sinensis. Lineage (NCBI taxonomy): Eukaryota > Viridiplantae > Streptophyta > Magnoliopsida > Apiales > Apiaceae > Oenanthe > Oenanthe sinensis. The sequence goes on along the minus strand of CM053804.1, from coordinate 16,533,242 downwards.
TCCAAGATTTAATTCTAGATTCTGGAAGAAGTTTCAAGAATGTTTGGGAACGAAGTTGAATATGAGTACTGCATATCATCCTCAGACAGATGGCCAGAGTGAAAGGACAATTCAGACCGTTGAAGACATGCTGAGAGTATGTGCCTTAGATTTTGAAGGGAGTTGGGACGAGCATCTACCGTTAGTGGAGTTTTCATATAACAACAGCTATCATGCCAGTATTGGAATGCCCCCGTATGAAGCTCTGTATGGAAGAAAGTGTAGATCACCACTGTGTTGGAATGAAGTTGGTGAACGTAAGATTTTGGGTCCCGAATTAGTTCAACAAACTAAAGAAAAGATTGAGTTGATTCAGAAAAGATTGCTAGTTGCTCAAAATAGGCAAAAGAAGTATGCTGACCAGTCAAGGAAAGATATGAGTTTTAAAGAAGGTGATCAAGTGTTATTAAAGATTTCTCCGTGGAAAGGTGTTAGTAGATTTGGCAAGAAAGGAAAGTTTAATCCAAGATATATAGGACCTTTTGAAGTTTTGAAGCAAGTTGGGAAAGTCGCGTATGAATTGGCTCTACCGCCGCAGATGCAGCATATTCACAATGTTTTTCACATATCTATGCTTAGAAAGTATAATCCTGATATGAGTCATGTAATAGAATATGAAACCCTAGAGATTCAACCTGATTTGTCTTATATAGAACAGCCTGTAGAGATTCAGGATCGAAAGGATAAGGTTTTAAGGAATAAATCTGTTAGGCTTGTAAAGGTGTTGTGGAGAAATCCTCGAGTTGAGGAATCCACCTGGGAACTTGAGAGTGAAATGCTCGAAAAGTATCCCTATTTGTTTACTTAGGCTGATTCTGGGGACATAATTCTTATAAGTGGGTGGGGGAGAATGTAACGATTGAGACATTTATATATATTTAATTAATATGAGATATAGTATGTATGTGCTCCAATGTGTTAAGATGTGGTATGTGGCCTTTTTCGATGTCTAGTTGACTACCTGTTTGACCGCAATGTGCTTAAGTGCTTTATTAAAGTGATTAATTGATTTTTCATGCCAAATTGAGTAACTATTTGATTTTTATAAAATTATTGGTGTGTCAATTAATTATGAAATTTTATATGTAGCTTCTATGTGATTTTAGAGACTTTGTAAAAATGGTTGTGTGATTTAATTCAGTTTCAATATTTTTATATGATTTTCTCAGTCCTGTTTTATCCTGAAAATATTTCCCTTCTAAATTCCATATTTAATTATTGGAATGTCCAAAAATCATGAAATCTTTTCCAAAATGATCTTTATATATTCTGAGAATTTTTAAAAATAAAATTTATTTTATTTGAGCTCCAAAATAGTTTTTAAGATTTTTGTACTCTTATTTCCATTAAAAGTGCCTAAATTTCCCCGATTTTTATTTAAATATTTATTCATCACAAAAATATTTTAAAAATATGGGTAAGCTTCTAAAATTATTCTATTTATTTTAAAAATATAAAACTTATTTTTATAACCCTTATTCATCAAAATTCGATTTATTAATTGATTTAATTCAAAAATTAGCAATTGTGAATTTACTAAAATACCCTTGTCTCTATTTTGATAAAAACCCACTGCCCACTTTTTCCCCATTGCCGTGTGTTCAGCTGTGCAGGTTGCCTCTTTTCCTCTCTCTGCAGTTTTCTTCTTTTACTTCGATTTTCATAGCAAACATAGTAAATATCAAGTGATTTCCTTTGATTCCTGCTAACACTGAATCAATCTTTGATGATAGCATGCTATACTTGCTTTGTATGTATGTATCCGTGATTGCCGTATGTATATGTGGTATGAACTGCATGCAAAGTCCGAAGTAGACTAGTTTCAATATGTAATGCTTGTACCATGTTTTGTAAGTGATCAATGGGATTAATTCAAGTTTTGGTGTTGAGATGCTGGAAAAATCGGAACTCCACCGAGACTTGCCACCGACTGTGAGCTACGGCGAGTCGAGTGGGCTAGGTAATGATGCTCTTGAACCTAAATCATTCTTTTCAGACTATAGAGATATTAAATTAGCTGCGTAAGTTGATTAATTGCGATGCATGTCATTATTCCGATTGGTATGGTAAATTTCCGATTGGTACTTGAATGTATAGCTTCGTTTGTATTAGTACGGTAGTAATTAAACTCGTGGATGATTGTTTTGGTTGCTATGAGTCCGATGTATTGCCAATCGAGGGTTGCATGATTAAAAATTCTGCATTTTTGGCTATGATTTTCAAAGTTTCCGATCGGTAGTTGAGTTAACCTGCATATATATGTGTGTGCTTGGACATTTCGAGTATATACATGGTTAGGTAATTCAGTTGTGATGTCAATTGTCATGTTTAATTGGTGAAATCAAATTGCATGTTACAGGTTCGGCTAGTTTCTTAATTTTTCGAATATTTCCACGATTTTTCCGACTTGTATACTTTGGTTTTAGTCGGGAGTCGTTAATTAGGAACTAATTAAGTAAACAAATAGCTTCATATTGATTATTGGTAGCCTTAAACAAGTTGTAACTATATTGCAAAGTGCTTGTCTTGATTAAGTAAAGTGATGCTTAATAATAATTCTTGCTAATTTCGAATTCTTGCATATAATTGACATATCCGGTAGTGAAGGGAATTGTATACTATAGTTTGAATGTAAGGATTAATTGTTATATGCCTTAGGTTCTATTTGAAAAAGTGACATATATGCACTAGTATAGATTTTGTAAATTGAGTTAATGTTGATTTCAAATTACTATGAATTATTTGGTTGATATGTGTCTATGTGTCTAAGTGGAACGGAAATAGGTTATGTAATCACGTGAGTACTTGAAAGCTTTGTATTGCAGTAACATATTTGGAATATATATAATAATATATTTGAATCTTTATAATTAATTGGCAATAGTAATGTTAATTATACAATTGTATAGACATTGCTTTGTATGGCATAGATTTGGAATAATATGTGATTGGCTGTATATATATATATGATTGGATGATTGATTGTGTCGGTTGTATTCCGACGTGTAGCTCCAATTACAGGGGAGGTGCTGCCAAATTTTTCTAAAAACTAAAATAATTTTGTAAGACACTATTGACACCCCACTTCTGTATAAGAGATGCTATCAGTCAGGAATGCTGTGGATAATATAATTGTCTATGTGCTACTTGCCTGCCAGTGTATAATTGCTTGATTAGTAGAGTATGTCTACAGTATATTATATATACGTTAAGGGGTTACAGTAACGAAAGGGTAGAATAGTTAGACGTTAAAGAGAACGTCGAGAGGGTATAAGATACTGATACAGGATTATTTATGTGTAGCTACGAAGGACATTGAGGTGAAAGACAAAGGGAAAGCTAAAGTGGAGAGTTAGTGTTGGTGTAGGGAGATCTACCTGTTCAGCAGCTGTAGCATTCCTTTTTGAGGCAAGTAACTACTGCCTAACCTCTTTAAACTTAAGCACTGTTTTATGAATTGTTTTATGACCATGCGACTATTTTACTTTATCTCAATTGTTTTAAGTTACAGCCTGTCTTACTTTAACTGTTTTATTTAAACTGTAACCTTATACCAGTTTTGATTGTACCTTAAACTTTTCAATCCCTGAACTGCTATTGACTGCTTATAAACTGTTTTTAAAATCTTAAACCATTAACCTTGAATTGTGACTTATGTTTTCACCCATTCCTTAACTGTGTTTACTTGAACTGTAACCATAAAAGTATCCTATTGCTATTGCCTAACTAATATTATAATCAGACGCCCAAGGCCAATGGCAATAAGTGCCTTTATGAGTACTCCTTATGTCCAGAGGGACTTCGGTCCGTTATGGGGACTTTACGTGGCTGATCACCTGTATTGTCCGGCGTTGTGAGAAAACTCCAATCAAAATGATTTGTTTTTAATAAGTAAAGGTCCTAATGAGAGGACAGTTTTATAAAATGACTTGGAAAGCAAGGTCCTAATGAAAGGACAGTTTTATAAAATGATTTGGAAAATTCAGTCCTAATGAAATGATTAGTAATGAATATTGAAATGCCTTATAATAGCCTGCTTTATATAGCATAGAACTGTCAGTTACATTTTGATTCTTACTTCGTTTCATTATTGCACATTACTTCCTGTTATCCATCTAACCTCTGCAAAGTGTTCCTAAACCTTGTAATGATTATTACTTACCAGTTTCTTAATACCTTACACCCCAGTTATTACAAACATTAACTCTGAACTAAACTTTTCAAATATCTTGTACTTCTACCAGTGAAGCCATAAAAGAAAGTTTTTCGTAATGAATACCCTGACTGGAATTTTTGGATTATAATTATGGGACAATGAGGTCCAGTAATGATTTTAAAGTATGATTATGAGAAAAGATTTCTAAACTTTATATAACACTATAGAACTGTTTTTTTTTCCAGTATGGTTACTTGCTGAGCTTTTGTGGCTCATTCTTTTATTTTCTAACCTCTACAGCTTTTGAGAATCATGGTACGTATTAAGCAGACTACCAGGAAGAACATGTCTTATATGAACTATGCTAGGCTGGCTGCCAGTGAACAGGTAGGATCAAGGCGGAGTTAGAAGGAAAAGACTTTGTTAAGTCTTGTTTTTTGTTATTAGATTTTGTGATGTTGCAGGAGTTGTAATAATATTATTTTATTATTATAAATGTAAATGTAAATGAATGTAGTTGTGTGCTTGTTTCATACCATTACCTTGAAAGGTCCAGGGTAGTAGTCGGGGTCATATATATGCGTATTTTCTATTATTGTTATTTAGGGTGCATGCATATAGAGTGCTAGTGACTCCCCGATCTAGACCCCAGATCGGGAAGGCGCCACAAGTTTGGCAATTTAAATTTCTTTTTGTGGCAACAGTTCTTTTTTCTATAGTTTGGTTGTGGTTGACTAAGTTTGTTAGTTGGTTGAATTGATTTTGACTAATATATATCAATGTACACAAGACACTGTCATCTGAACCTAAAGAAATAACTTCACAAATTTTTTAAAGTGATGTGTAATAGTATATCAAACAATATTTTATAAAAGAAATTTGATGTCTAAAATTACAAAGACATCAGTTAGTTTTTAAAAAAATATGATGTCTTAAATAAGCTATTACATCATTTAAAATGAAGAAATTGATGTTAAATTTTTAATAGACATCAGATATAAAGATAAAACATGATGTCTTAAATAAACTAGTAAATCGTCTCTATAAAAACAACCAATGTTAAACATAGCTATAACATCGACTTTTATAAGAAAACTGATGTCCAAAATTGGTTTTAACATCATCTTTACTTAGGAGATGATGTCTTATATATGTTTTAACATCACTTAAAAACTGATATGTAAAGTGTATACTTTTAGCATCACATGCGAAGACATCGGTCAGAAATTTCTCAGACATCAGTTGACGGCTGATGTTGTATGCAGTTTTTCTAGTAGTGCATTTTCAATCATTGCAATATGATGAAAAATTATCTCTGCAGTTTCATCCTTTTTATGTAAAAAGTTCACCCAAGTAAATCTAGTGTAATCATCAACTATCACCAGAGTATATTTCTTCTTTCCAATAGACATAATGTTGACAGGACCAAATAAATCAAGATGAAATAGATGAAAAGGTTGATCAATAGAATTTTCAGTTTTGCTCTTGAAAGATGTCTTCTTTTGTTTGGCCTTTTGACATGAATCACAGAGTCTATCAGAATGAAATTGAACTTTTGGAAGACCTCTAACTAGATCCTTTTTCACCAATTCATTAATGTTTCCAAAGTTCAAATGACACAGCTTTTTGTGCCAATTCCAACTTTCCAAAGATAATGTCTTTCCATGTAAACAAGTTAAGGAACCATCAGAGTTTACATCCAATTAATCTAGCTTCAAATAATTTGTTATGTCTGTGACAAAAAAGAACTACTTTGCCATCCTTCTTGCTTTTCACTTCACAATGAGCTCCATGAAATTCCACAGAATAACCTATGTCTGTCATTTGACTCAAACTTAACAGATTAAGCTTGAGTCCTACAATCAAAGCTACATTTTCAATGATGACATTTTAAAAAAAATATTGCCATATCCCAGTGTTCTTCCTATGTTGTCATCTCCATAAAATACTGTTGGTCTAGCCTTCTCCTCAAACTCTGAAAGCAGGGTTTTGTTTCCAGTCATACGTGCAGAACATCCACTATCAATTACTAGGATATTTTTCCTGTTTCCCTGCAATCAATTAATGCAAATTAATTAGGTTTGGGGACACAAACAAGTTTGGGTTCTTTCTTTTAAAACCTTTTAATTCTTGCAGCAAAAGTATTTTTATCAGAGTTTTTGTTAACAAAGTTTACATGAAAAGAGTTTCCATTATCAGAGTTTATACTGTCAGAGTTTACTTTTCATTTATCAGATTTTATCACATTAATTTGTTTGACAGCATGTTTAGGAGATATATTTAGTTGAGGCAATGGTTCATAATAATTGTAAAACAAACTATGATATTCTTTGCATGTATAAATTGAATGCCATAAACTACCACAGTGAAAGAAGGGATTTGGTGGTCTACATATCTAGTTTATTTTCTAGCCTCTGAACTAGGTCTCTCAGGTTCCTTCTTTTTGTTTTGTTTGCAGTCAATGGCAAGGTGATTTGAATTACCACAAGTAAAACAGGTTTTTCTAGGAGCATCAGGGATATACTTATAGTTATTCTCCTTAGTAATTCCTACTTTGCCATTTTTATTTCTTTTTACCTTTTTAGGTTTGTTCTTATTAGTGAATGCCTTCAACTTTTCATTAAGTTGCTTCTGTGAGAGTAATCTTATATTTACCTTCTTATTTTCTGACACACTAATATTTTTGCCTTTGTTAATATTAGAGCTTTCACCAGAATTATTCTTCTTGTCATTACTAGCTCTAACAAATTTTACAGGTTCACTCAATGTTCCTTTTATGTGTGTTTTAGTGTGTGTATCCTTATCAGATTCAAAACCTAAGGCAGAAGTTCAATTCTTGTTAGAAAGCATTTATTGGACTGAGTTTGTCCAAACTCTGAAAGTTTCCTTCTCTTTAGCTATCTCTGATTTCAAATATTCAACTTGAATTTCTAATTGAGTTTGCATGTTTATGCATTTTCACAGTATTTATTAATGCTAAGCATATTAGAATTTTCAAATTCAAGAAAGTTATTTCTAGCAGTCAGAGGTTGTATTTCAGTTTTTAATCTCTCATTCTCAAGAGACTGAGATTTAAACCTAATATGCAAAGATCTAAGAAAAGACTTTAATTCACAGACATTATCAGTTTGAAAATTGAAGACAGAGTCTGGTACCTTATCAGAGTTTGAAGCATCAGTGTTTTCCATGAGTACATAATTTGCTTCTTCTTCAGAATCTGACGAATCCATCCAATCTTTCTTTGATGTGATGAATGCTTTTCCAGATTCCTTACTTCTGCATTCAGTAGCAAAGTGCCCCATCTTGTTACACTTGTAACACTTAACCTTTGATTTGTCAATAGTCTTTGATTTTCCATCTCTCTGTTCTCTTTTTCTGAATATGTCTTTCTTTTCTAGTTCTCCATGCTTTTTCTGAAAATTCCCTTGCTTTCTGAACTTTCTGTACTTCATCTTTTTGAAGCCTTTAACAATCATAGTAACCATCTCCATCATGTCAAAGTCTGTGGAGTCATCAGAGTTTACATCAGAGTTTGTCTCAAACTCTGATTCACTGTTTTCATTGACCATTGCAGTTTTTTGTCTTCTTATTGAGGCTTTAAGGATTTTTGAGTAAAGTGCACTTCGTGTACGCGCAGTTTGTGTGTCAGACCACTTGGGATACCATACTTCAAAAACTACCACGCGCCATACTGCACTTTTTAACGTCCTAGCACTTTGCTTTTTTCCGTTAAATTGGGCTAACGCCGTGAATTTTTGCAAGGGTATTTAGGTCAGGCTTAAACAGACCCATCATCTTAAACAAGCTTAAACAGACCCATCATCTTCCTTGTAGGGTTTCGTGACATAAACGCAGCGGAATAAACGTGAAAAATAAATCAAAATAGCGAAACCCTCCGCAGGATCCATGCGAAAACAAAAGATTTAATTCGGAGATAAAGAATAAATACCTTTAGAAGTTTTAACAATTCATTAATGGAAGATTAATGGAGGTCCAAAGCTTGTTTAATCACCACGTATCCCGCTCTCGCGATCTACGCTCTACGGTATCCACACGAACACTTTTCATGAAGGATTGATGTGTACTAGCACCCGAAAACTTCTTCTCTCTCTATCTTCCTCCTCTCTCAGAGCGGCTAGGGTTTTTGTAAAAATCTCTATCTTATTAAATCAGCCCATAAAGAGATTATATAGAGAGAGGAATAAGTTTTCTAATTATAATTAATACTAATCCAAAATTCTAAATTATTTAATTAAGTCTCACTTAATTAATTAATTATTAATTAAGTGAGACTTAATTAAATAATTTAATTAAGTCTCACTTAATTAATTAATTATTAATTTTGTGAGACTTAATTAAATAATTTAGAATTTTGGATTAGTATTAATTATAATTGGATTATAATTAGAAAACTTATTCCTCTCTCTATATAATCTCTTTATGGGCTGATTTAATAAGATAAAATTAAGTCATACTTAATTAATATCATAAATAAAATCAATTACTTATTTAATTTAAATTCATAATTTAAATTATTTCTCCTTCAAGCGTTCTTTGTGTGTGACCCTGTAGGTTATTATTACGTTGGCAACAATTTTAATATCTAATTAAAATTGTAAACAATGAGCGGCATCTAGTAATACATCATTGCTACTCAAGTAATAATAATAAATCGGTGATTCGATTAAGCCTTTCGTGAATAATGTTCCATGTAATATAATCCCTTTAATCTTGATATTATAGATTAAACTCAAGACATGTCTCGTGTCATCCTCTTCATAATTTAATCTTTATTTTCTTGATCGATGAGTAAACTATTAAAATCAAATCAACATTTGAGCACAGCCGTGCATTTCATAGTCTCACTCAAACAAGAGGCCAATAATATCACTCCTAAAATTAGGAGGATTAAATCCCATCTAGATCATTCATATTTCTCATACGATTCATAATATACCCAATGTCCACTTTTATCATCACCCGGTCAAAGGTAACTTTTAATGTAATCAAAGTATATTAATTCTCGTATAGAAATATAATGATTTCAGGTCTAAGGATCATTACACCATTATCACAGTGAGAATTACTTATGACACTTACTTAACATGTAAAATCTCACGGCGGGTCATTCCAGTGCCATGCATTGATACATGCACTTATGTTCTTGACTTTAGTATCCCCATACCTATGACCAATGAGATGTGGTCATCTGTCAAGAAATATACTAGTCTTTGTGCATTATTATTGTCCTTAAATAATAATACTCGACTAGGGAATTTTAGGAATAAGATACTTGTTAGGTCCCGAAGTATCGTAGAAGGGGGGTTGAATACGATACTCACAATAATTTAAATTCTTTTCGGAATTTGCGGATAAATAAATTATTGCTTCAGAGTGGGTTTGGCCATTTATAGTGTTTAGGTGAGCTGCCTACTAATTTTCTGTGTTTATGAATAAACAATATAGCTTTGTGTCTCTTCTTCTCCGGCTTCTGTCTCTCTCTGTATCTCTTTGTTTCTGTGTGTATATTTTCACACACACCCCAAATGAATTAAATTCATTTGTTTATATAGTGTAGGCTTTTCAATAATTGAACTGCTGTTGTGAGTGTCGAATTCTTCTCCCCCTGTATGTTGACTGAGTTGACTTTGAGAATCCCTTGAATAAATTCTAGGTGTCGAATTTTGCTTCCTTGTATTTTACCTTAGAAAATTATCCTGTGTGTCGAATTCTTAAACCACATGTAATTGCCTTAGTCACAAATAGGTGGGTGTCGAATTCTAGGTTCATGTGCAGCTAGGTGTCGATTTTCCCTTCAATGTACTTGCCTTAGAATATAAATTCTATGTGTCGAATTCTACTCCTTGTATAATCTAGGTGTCGAATTCTTCACCATGTACAATCCTTAGAAGTTTAAATTCTATGTGTCGAATACCTCTCACATGAACATGCCTTGGAATACAAAAGCTATGTGTCGAATTCTTTTAGCAGTATATGCCTTAGAATTCTAATCAACATATTCAGCTAGGTGTCGATATTGAATTTGACATTGCATAGTAACATATTCACGTGTTGACACTTTGGTGATTAAATGGTCAAACTACCATTTAGTCACCAAAGTTTGGCACTTTTTCATTTTGGTCACTTGCGGTTTGGCTGTTTATCTGTTCAGCTGTTCAGCTGTTTAACTATTGAGCTGTTCAGCTGTTTTTCTTTGAACCCTTGAACCTTTACAAGCGCTTCAATTCTCGACCCTTTTCTTCTATTTCCTTCACTCCACACACTTAGTCAATGCTCTATTTCATAGATGTAATTACCATTATCTTTTGTGTTGATGTTTAGTGCACTGGTCTGGTTCACAAACGACTAACACCGATCCTGATCTTTACATCTCGTTTAATTCAAATGACAAGAGTGCTGCAGTTCTTTATTGCTTCGAACACTGACTGTCTTCAATCAATGATTTTACACTGAAATCTTCTAGTGGCACTTTTATACTGAATCTTCAACACTTCTGAACCCTGAAAGTCTTTACACATTATTCTTCACTGAGGCATGAACATATTAATGTACTTCTTTCAGTGACCTGTAGTAGACTTCAAAACTTCTTCTAATGTCTTGATTCACTGTATTTGCCTTGTCTTCATTTCTTCCTGATTTCTGTGTAGGCGTAGTATTATTTACTTGTCCTGTTCTAGTGTTGAGTTATCATGATTACTATTCATACAGCTTCGTAATCTCCAACAATCTCCCCCTATTTGATTGTTAAACTTAGCAAACAAATCTTATAGAGAGGATAACTCAACTAACAACTAGAAAATGTAATCGTCCGAGACTTGTAAATAATGCTACTGGTTTTTCTGGATTAAATACTGCATTTCCAGAATTCCTGTGTAACTGAAATGAATGATGTTTGTTCCTCTGACGATGAACTGATATTCAAGTTGTATCATCTTCATTTCTGTCTGTTTGAGCTTTCTCTGCTTCAAAATCCTTCATAGTTTGAACTTAAAGAACTTATCATGAACAGAGCTTCATAAGAATCAATATTCCTGGGTACGTCTTCAATAGAATACTGAACATAGCTCAAATGATGTTCTCCCCCTACGAATGTGATTCTCCTTCTTATTCTTCTTCTCCCTTTAGAAAATCAATGGAATAGTCATTTCTGTTCTTCCAAGTATAGAATACAGCTTCTTGATTCTCCCATATATCTGTTGTTTCCCCTCAGGATCAGAAGATAAGATTTTCTTCTTCTTGTCTAAAATCTCCCCTAAGGCTATTAACTTCTCCTAAGGATACGAACCCCTTTTCCTAAGGATCTAAAAGGATCTCCAGGATTGATCTTCCAGGATCCAGGAACTTACCTTAAGAGTCCAGGATACGAACCCCTTTAGGAGATTAACTCTTAACTCTTCCGAAGGATACGAAGATAAGACTTATTAACTTCACCTTTTTCTCCCTATAAATTCTCCCCCTTAGTTGAGGAATCCTCCAATGGCCCACTTTTAAAGATAGCACTAAATTGATAGGTCCACTTTTGAATGGTTTGTCTTCCAAAGAAGGTTCTCGTCTGACGTTGATCGGGAAAAAAAAATACAGTAACTTTTCTTTCAGAAGTAGCAAGTAGCAAGGGTAAGTGTTTGGCTTGTGGTTTCCTCACTTCTACTACGTTCTGTTGGTGTTTACACTTAAGTGTCGAGCACTTAGAAGTGTTTCACTCTTTCTCTCCCTATCTCTCACTCAAGTGTTTCTCTCCCTCACTTTCACTCAAGTGTTTCTCTCTCTCACTTTCACTCTGCATTCCAAATTTAGCCTTCTGTACCTGCAAGTGAAATTCGTCAATTCATGCATTCCCAACACCTGATTCATCAGAATGAACTGGATCACTATCAAGTGGGGAATTGCCTCGTAGAGGTGTTCTTGATCTATCATGCATAAGCACTGTCCCACACCAGACTCAATAGCAATTGCTAAATCACTGTCTAGTGGAGCCTCACCTCTTTGAGATGGGTTATCCCAAGATTTTAAAATCTTTTTGGGAATCCTGCCTTGTTCTATCAAGGAGTTGCCTCACACCTTCTCCGTAAACGGGAGGTGGACATTCCTTTTCAGGATCTGGAAATGTTCCTTCCAGGAGGGGCGACGTAGTAGACAATGTAATGAATGGCAAATTAGAGTCTACGTTTCCCTCGTAACCCAATGACGGGTGTTTGTTAACATGCCTATACCTCACACTGTGCACGCCTTGCAATGTGTCCAATTGTTAGGCCCCTAGTATAACTGTTAGGATTGTTAGGTCCCAAAAATTATATAAGGTTCCTGGTATATATCTGTTTAGGCTTACCATCAGCGTGAGTGCCGGTGGTGTGCTTGACTCATTACAAGATGCTCTGGCTGACGAGCGAATTTCAATGAACTCATCCTGTTGAGAGAATGATTCCAGAGACAGTTTTATTGCCTTTTCAGCTCTGCATCCTTTTGAGAAGATACAGATGAGCTTACAGTTACCTCAGTTATATACTTCTTTACTTCGCTGGAGGTAGAGCTGTGGGTGCACTTCCGACTTCATCCTTATTTGCTGCATCAAGTGCAGTTTCTCCCTTATCAACCTCTAACTAACATGTGTGCCTTATAACTCCAGGGGTTAATATATGGAAGTGGATGAATCAGTGTTTGGTATTAAGGCCTGGGTAAGAGATTGATGGGTTTTCAACCTCCTGGCCAGCTTCTGTAGCCACTGGGGGCTAAACGGATAAAATCATTTAAAAGAAGATAAAAAGATAATCAATTTAACATTCCAAAATATAGTTTTAATCTCAAGGAGAAAGAAAAATATATGAAGGAATGATAAACGATTGCATTAAAGCACTTTTAATAAAAGAGTTTTGTCAGATCGAAAAATTTATCATTTAAGAGCATGACACCAATAGAAATTTTTCTTAAGATACTTATCCCATAATAAAACGCGGGAGTATCAGAGAAAAAGTTTCTATTTCTTATGAATTTCTTATAAGGCAAACTTCTCATAATAAAACGCGGGAATTTACAACAAATAAGAAACTCAACTCTCTTACTAAATTTTATCTCGTTAAAAAATGACTCTTTTCCATTAAACCTAAGCACTGTATGTTTTGAAAACAGTTTTGCAAAACATCCTTATCAGATAGAAGACAATGATTTTCCGACTCATAATACAATTATGATTTACATCATTTTCGTCTGCCTGATAGTATCCCCGACTTTAAATAAAAACATGACAATTGGGGTAGGATGAATGCTTAACAATACAGTACTAGGCCTTCAAAGCAACAATCACAGTTTTGGTACTATGAATCAATGTGAAACATACATTGAAACAAGTATTTGAAAACAAATCATTTTACAAGTGATTGGTACCTCGAAGTTAAAACACATTTTCAAAAGAGAGAAAAAGCTTTTTAAAGATTAAAACATTTAAAACTAGCTTTTTGAGAGAGGATAAACTTTCGAGAGAAAAGAAAGATTATCCTGAAGAAAAGTTTTTCAAAAGAGAAGTTTTGAAAAAGAATTCTTAAGTTTTCTTATAACTAAAACTGATAGAGCAATGAATGTATCTTTGAATAAAGCATTTTGAAAAAGAAATAGACAAAAATTTCTTTTAAATACATTCAAGATCGTAATCCAGTTAAAGAAAGAAAACTAAATATATTGATACCAATTGTTGCTAAAAATAAAAACTAAGTAAATCCATTAGTATCAATATATCACAATTATTTTGTAATAAAATATTATTCAATTATCACAAAGTAATAAAAGATAATATTTATACTACGAATAATTATGCTGCGGATTTATTTTAATTTACTTAAATCATGGAACAGATATTTCACTGAATTTTTTTTTATATCATCATGATTTAAATAAATCAAAATAAATTAAATACTTGTGCTATACTAAGCAATTGCCAATCACATGCATATATATCAACTAAACATGGCAATCATTCAGCAGAACAATAAGCATTGTAATATATCTTTATTATTAGTGATTTTAAATAAACATTAAGTTGTATTATCACTAATATTAAAAATATCACAGTTAAGTGCACGAATGCAAGAAACTATGCTTCTGTTATTTTATCAAGTCAAAATTATGAAACTAATAATCATTGAATTGCTTCAATCCATAATTTCAATAAGATAAAATAAATTCGCTAAATACTAAAATATTCATTGAATTGAATATTAGCATTTAACTTCCTACGCCATATCTAATAATTGTCACTTTGCACATTGTAAGCATGCTCATAACAATTATTAATTGATATACGTAAGCTCGAGGATTTAGTTGAAAAGAAATTCACAAGTCCTTTAAATAGGGAAAAAGTAATACTTGTGATTCTAATTGCAACTCCTCGCAAACAACTTATTTTTAAAAATATTTTCTAAGTATATAAAATATTAAGAATTTTATACACATAACTTAGAAAATACTTCATTTTCCAATATTAGTGAGTTTTGAAATTTGCATTGATTATTTAGAACAGAAATTCTAAATATCGTCACTAATATCAAAAGTATCACAATTATTTGTAATAAAATATTTAAGAATATCAGAGCAAAATATCAGAGCAATTAAGCAAGATATCATTGACTAATACTCATCAAATATTTAAGACATACAAATAATTATGCTTCTTACTTATGCTAAGTAATTTAACTACCACTCATGCATATAACAATGTAGGCATGATAATTAAATTAATAGCAAAAAGTATGAGGATCTGGATTTCAAATAAATTCACAAGTCCTTTGGATCGGGAAAAAGTAATACTTGTGAACTCATTTGAGAATTCCTTGCAGATGGGATTTTCAATAAATATGCATATTAATAATATCCTAAGTTTACTAACCAACTTAGATAAAATAAATTCATCAAGTTATTTAGCAAAAATCTGCAAGTTATTCGACTTAGGACAACTTCGAAAGAAATGATACCTGGTGTCCATGAGCTTGTTCCTTCAGTGGTGTGTAGAGATCAACAGTGTTGCTGGAAATTGACAGCTTCTAGGAATGACTTCCCTGTCTTTCTTACAACATGCATTATCTATATCTATATAGCCAATTAGGTTAAACCTATTATCTTAAGGGTCCCAGATTCTCAGAATTGGAGATCCCCTAAGATATCTAGCAATTCAAAACTCAGCTATAAGATAAGATTCTCTAGATTCCACTTGGAAACTTGCACATAGGCATATCGAGAATTAAGGTATACTTGCACATATATGTGACATTGTGTGTGCCTAGCATTTCTAGAGAGATATGTATAACAATTCTAATGTAAAATCACTTTTTAAGTAATTAACAGTTAGAGAGTCATACCCTGTCCTTGACGTTTTGCTTGAGTCCTTACCTCCGTCATAGCAAGTCCTAAGAAGAGAATGAAATACAAATTGTAATGGATCTGCAACTTCATCTTCTAGCTCACCATTCAGGAGTGCAATTGTTCACATTCATCTGATAGATATTCATGCTTGAATGCTCCTCTTGTGCTAGGGATGTCCTATTAATAGGTCTTCAACTTGTTCAGGCCTAAAGGTAGGGTCCCAGAGGATCAATTGTTAGGTCCCCATTGAAGAGTCCCAAAGGATCAAGTCTCGTCACTGGCGCTTACTGCTTGATCTTGAAAGTCCCAAAGATTCTGTTTCCATCATCGTCGATACCTTCTGCTTTAAAGTCCTGTAGCAACCAGTTTGGCTTTGTCCCTCATAACAATGCCAATAATCATCCAGTTTCTGTGAACCCTTACTGTACCAATTTCAGCTTCGACCTTAGTGGTCTGTGGTCTGGGTTCCAGCTTCATTGTTTTCTGCCTTCGAACTGATTGAGATCATCTTGCATGGCAATCACTCAATCTGGATCAATCTGTGCAACTTCAGTATTCTTTGGGATTCCATATGATGGGTGATACCAATTGTTGATACCAATTGTAAGTTGATAATTTCTCTTTCCCAACTTGGTCCCGAAGAATATATGATCATTTCGATTAGCACTCCTAGCCTCTGCACAAGAATCCGGATCACTAAGAACGAGACTACAGGATAGAATTTGACTTCAAACCTTTTGTCTTGGCAGAAATGTTCTTAATGAAATCCTTTGATTTTCATTGTTGAGTACGGCTAGTAGATCCCTCTTTCATTTGCTCCCCCTGAGTTGCTGTTAGGATGTGTTGAAGATCCTTCACCTTATACAGCGGATTTCCACTAACAGGATCTGAATCATCATCATTGTCATTGATTCCTTCTGCAACTTCAGCTTCTTCATTTGTATCTGAATTTGTCAAAGATTCAGAATAGTCGTTTACTTTAATGCTTGGGAGCTTGGTGTAGTTGTTCGTCACATTCAGACTTTTAATCACTTCTGAGTAGCCGAGGAGAATTGTTCCATGAGCCTTAACTTCTTGTCAAGATACTCAAATAAATCTTCATTAAAAATCAATTCCCTCCAAACACACGAAAGAGCTTCAGTGTTTGCTTCTGGTTGGCCAATAACTCAAATGATGTCTTTTCACGATCTTGTTGAATAAAGCAGCATGTTGTGTTAATTGCTTCAGCTTCCAAATACCTTTTCAGTGCAGACTTCATTTAGAACTTCACTCGCGAAATGCAGTTCCAATATCTGACTTCAAAGTTCTCACAGCTTACCAATTGTTTCCAACTTGATCTTCCTTATTAGATCAATCACCATTTGTGACATTTTGTCTGTTGAATGCTTGAACATCACCAATTCGTAATTAGGGTTACCAATTTCAATCACCACTAAGCATATGACTTTCCTTCAGTGTGATGTTTTCATTGACTTCCCTATTTGACATACTTCAAAATGTCCTTCTTGATAGAATTCCATATGAAGCAGTCCTCTCACCAATATCATCTTTATCGAAGAATCCATTGCCTTGCTGACTAACAAGTAAGAGAGCTTCCTTTGCCATAGCTAACTCTTCATTGATGAAGCTTCACTGATAAGTTGACTTCATCTTTGCATCGAAATACCATGTCAGCTACGAACAAATTTTCTCACTCAGATTAGAGCGAGCTTCCAACCTTCTTGCTTGAGATCAAACACCTTTCCAGAAAACCCTTGAAAAAGAATTCCCTAGTGCCCTTTAGTGCTTAATTCCTTCCACAAGTAAGTTGCTTCCAGTGATGACAGTTCTTAACACATGATGGCCATATCCCTTGTACATCCTTTGCTGTCATCTCCAAAGGTTACCATCGGGGAGGCCTTCTCAATCATTTGAGATGTCAGAGCTTTAATCTTAGTCATATGCCTCGAACATTAAATGTCACGGAGTCACATAACTTTTGCCTTTCATAACATACTCTGCAATCACAAAAGATTAAGCTTCTTGGTCCTCAATTTTAATTGAGTCCAGATGGGTTAGAGATATTTTCAATAGTAACAACAGCTTCAACCTTAACATGCACAAACTTATCTTTGACTGATCACTTCTCATACATAGCAGCCTTGACAAAGTAGTCTTTAGGCTATGAGACTAGTGATTCCAACCTAGCTTAAGGTGGACTAGCAGTCTTTACCCTATTGTGATTCTTATACATGCTTCGTCTAAGATTATGCAAGTCCTGAGATATGCATTTTCAACTAACTAAACAAGCATGGAAATAAGAACACATGGTAAACATTTAGCTTCAAAGCATTAGAGATAAGAATTATACAATTCAGGCATGTTATGCATATTAGAAAATTCAGTACTATCTACTTTAATCATTCTACACAAGTGTAACAGACATAAAGCAGATTCACAGATATTCAATAATTTTCTAAAAGCACATGGATAGAAGAACTAACAAATTAATTACTAATTCTTTCTAATTCATTCTGTCATTTTCTAACATTTTAAACTATCTCTAATTACCTAAGTCAGTGTTAAATTAAGCCTCGAATCTACATGACTTACTGACTACTTAGATAATTCTACCATCTTTTAACCATTTATTCCTAACAAGCAATACATGATTAGATATAGCATTTAAGAGCAACTATGTCAGTAAAAGCAAATCATATGAAAATAAGCACATAAACAATTAATAAGTCATTTGCCATTAAGAACAAATAAAATCTGATCTATGACCTGTTTGTCTATTAGCAATTTTCACAACATTAGCAGAGGTATTAAATCACATAAGATTTGAATCAAGTTCCAGCAAATGTTTGGGGATACACCTAATCGTCTAGAACACCCTATCTAATTCTAGATATTCATTTTACTGCATATAAAATCAAGTATGAAATGTACTAATTAAACTCATGAATCCTAGCATGCAATCTTATTCTTAGCAATCAATTAAGCATTTAAGTCCTAAGATGCTAACATGCTGTCATGAATATAATACATTCCAAAACTTAATAAACATACAGTTCTGAATTAGATAAACGTATACTAGTTAGAATGTATACCTGTGAAGTGCTTAGTGATTCATCTCCAGTGTTGGTCATTGATGCCAGATATTCATTTGGTTCATCACTGTCACTGATAGAATCATCCTTGCATTTAACTTCATCAACAAATGTTTTCCCTTGCTGCTTCCTCACTAATGTTTGAGATTCCTGCTACAACCCAACATAGTGTCTGTCATCATTTGCTTGTACAGGCTTCTTCATTTTGTGTAGCAAACCCCTGATCTTGTCTTTTTAATATAAACCATCCCTGTCTTGCAACCGCCTCTTGAACTGATCTTGAAAATCTCCTTTATGGAATCTATAGGTAAGGACCTTAGATTTAGAATTGGGATTCCGTCTGAATCTGATGTCACTGAACTTCCTGTTTGCCTTGCATGCTTGACTTGCAGTCCAGTTCTCAAGTTATTCCAAAGTGTAAGATTCACTTATAACACCTTGACCACTACCTCGAGCTACAACATCTTCAATTCAGCTTCTAGGATCATTTCGTTTCTGTTCAGAGGTTCTCAACCTTGACGTCAATCAAATTTGGTTCATGGGTCACAAATACAGTGGATATGCTAACAACCTGCTTTACCAAATATTATCTTCTTCAGCTCTTGTTCTAGTTCATAGGCCTTCAGCACATACAGGTCTTTTACAGACAATGTGGTTGTATCCTTAAATCCCTGTTGGCTGTATCCTGTGTTCCAGATGATCTGCAGTGTTAGCACGAACTTCCTGTAATCTCCCTGTAGAATAGTCTTTAAGGCTTGTACTGAGATTCCAGGTTGTCCAGTCTGTACTCCTTCACTACTTCAACCCCTAAGATTTTTCATCCAAAAATACAACTCAAATCAACCAAAAACTGTACCCAAATTAATCTCTTCTTTTGCAGCTTCCAAAATATTAGTGGGATCCTATGGAGTAAACCTCTGAGGAAATTAGTACCACTATTTCTTCAGTCTGTTCCAGAATTATCTTCATTGGATAACCTTCAATCAATTTCAGTTGTCTTCAATACCCAGAAAAATCTTAAACTACTACTTCCTTGAGCACCCTCGAATTAATATTTAAGAAAAATTTAAATTTACAGAACTTTTAATTTTCTTAGAAAATAAATTAAACAAAAATAAAAATTTACAACAAATTAATTTTCAAGAATTTCGAATTTTCTTAAAAATTAAAATATGGTAAATTAATACTTAAGAAAAATTTAGTTTTCAAGAATTTTAAATTTCCTGTAAAAATAAATAAATCTTTCATAAAAATTAAAGAGTACAAAATTTGGGGTACCAAACTGTAGTTTTGGCAGGTGTCGATTTTTTTAACCAAGTGAAGCTTGGTGTCGATTCCTTTACTTCACTTGACATTAGGTGTCGATATGTACCTGCCTGTGTTTGTCAAATATGTTAAGTTTACTGCCTATACTATTTACTATGTGTCGAGTTTTTTTTTAAAAAACATGTGTCGAATCCTATATGTATGTGCATTGTTTTTATTTTCCGACACACAGCTAGTTGGTTAGTTTACTGAACTTATGCAGGCGCGTGTAACAGAAACATATATACTGTATATGTTTTCAACTTAGCATGGCAGAGAAAAGTTGTGAAAACTGGACCACACTTAATCGTTAAATAAATTTAAATGAAAAACTTTTATAAAATTTAAAAAATAAACTAATTAAAATTTATAAAATAAACTTATAAAAGTTTATAAAATAAATTTTATAAGAGTTTATAAAGTAAATTTTATTTAAAATTTATAAAATAAACTAATTAAAATTTATAAACCAAACTAATAAAAGTTTGTTAAACAAATTTTATAAAAGTTTATAAAATAAATTTTATCTAAAATTTATAAAATAAACTATTTAAAATTTATAACATAAACTAATAAAAGTTTACAAAATAAATTTTATAAAAGTTTATAAAATAAATTTTATTTAAAAAGTTTATAATTAAATTTATTTAACACGACCTTCATTCTGAGTCCACACAGCTTCGACACGGTGAGCTTCGCTGAACTACGGATCTTGATTTGTATATCAATCAGCAAGCTCTGATACCAATTGTTAGGTCCCGAAGTATCGTAGAAGGGGGGTTGAATACGATACTCACAATAATTTAAATTCTTTTCGGAATTTGCGGATAAATAAATTATTGCTTCAGAGTGGGTTTGGCCATTTATAGTGTTTAGGTGAGCTGCCTACTAATTTTCTGTGTTTATGAATAAACAATATAGCTTTGTGTCTCTTCTTCTCCGGCTTCTGTCTCTCTCTGTATCTCTTTGTTTCTGTGTGTATATTTTCACACACACCCCAAATGAATTAAATTCATTTGTTTATATAGTGTAGGCTTTTCAATAATTGAACTGCTGTTGTGAGTGTCGAATTCTTCTCCCCCTGTATGTTGACTGAGTTGACTTTGAGAATCCCTTGAATAAATTCTAGGTGTCGAATTTTGCTTCCTTGTATTTTACCTTAGAAAATTATCCTGTGTGTCGAATTCTTAAACCACATGTAATTGCCTTAGTCACAAATAGGTGGGTGTCGAATTCTAGGTTCATGTGCAGCTAGGTGTCGATTTTCCCTTCAATGTACTTGCCTTAGAATATAAATTCTATGTGTCGAATTCTACTCCTTGTATAATCTAGGTGTCGAATTCTTCACCATGTACAATCCTTAGAAGTTTAAATTCTATGTGTCGAATACCTCTCACATGAACATGCCTTGGAATACAAAAGCTATGTGTCGAATTCTTTTAGCAGTATATGCCTTAGAATTCTAATCAACATATTCAGCTAGGTGTCGATATTGAATTTGACATTGCATAGTAACATATTCACGTGTTGACACTTTGGTGATTAAATGGTCAAACTACCATTTAGTCACCAAAGTTTGGCACTTTTTCATTTTGGTCACTTGCGGTTTGGCTGTTTATCTGTTCAGCTGTTCAGCTGTTTAACTATTGAGCTGTTCAGCTGTTTTTCTTTGAACCCTTGAACCTTTACAAGCGCTTCAATTCTCGACCCTTTTCTTCTATTTCCTTCACTCCACACACTTAGTCAATGCTCTATTTCATAGATGTAATTACCATTATCTTTTGTGTTGATGTTTAGTGCACTGGTCTGGTTCACAAACGACTAACACCGATCCTGATCTTTACATCTCGTTTAATTCAAATGACAAGAGTGCTGCAGTTCTTTATTGCTTCGAACACTGACTGTCTTCAATCAATGATTTTACACTGAAATCTTCTAGTGGCACTTTTATACTGAATCTTCAACACTTCTGAACCCTGAAAGTCTTTACACATTATTCTTCACTGAGGCATGAACATATTAATGTACTTCTTTCAGTGACCTGTAGTAGACTTCAAAACTTCTTCTAATGTCTTGATTCACTGTATTTGCCTTGTCTTCATTTCTTCCTGATTTCTGTGTAGGCGTAGTATTATTTACTTGTCCTGTTCTAGTGTTGAGTTATCATGATTACTATTCATACAGCTTCGTAATCTCCAACAATACTATTCATATAATCTCATTTTTAAGTCACATACTTAAAGATATAGAATACGTATCAAAATTCCAAGGACATTTACTATGCTTTCAATTTATTACGCAGTAAACAAAACATAATAAATAAATAATAATCAATAAAACATAATCCTTAATAATAAATATTTTCCTTAAAATATAAAAAGTATTGTCTCTAGAGCACAATTACTAACAATCTCCCACTTGCACTAGAGCCAATTACCCAAGTATCCAATACTCATGAAACTAGTGTGACTTTCATGCTTCTGGTGCGACAAAGCCTTAGTCAGTGGGTCTGCAATATTATTATTAGTATGCACTTTACATATATGTATATCTCCTTGATCATTAATCTCGTTAATTAGGTGATATCTCCTAAGTACATGCCCAAACAGCCTCCTTGGCTGTTTCGCAAGCATCAATATACTCAGGCTCTATTGTAGAATCAACTATTGTCTCTGCTGTGAACCATTCCAGCATACAACATCTCAATAAAATTAGATAAAACACAAAGACAGACAGAAACATTAAATTATCGTTATCTGTCTAGAAACCAGTATCACTGAAACCTCTTACAACTAGCTTCACATCTCCTCCATATAACAAGAATGAATCTTTAGTCCTCTTTAAGTACTTAAGAATATTCTTGACTGTCGTCCAGTGACCTTCACCTGGATTAGATCGGTATCTACTCATCATGGTTAAAGCATACGAGACATCAGGACAAGTACATATCATTGCATACATTATAAAACCAATTGCTGACGCATATGGAATTTTACTCATGCAGTCCCTATCATCCAATGATTTAGGACAAATTTTATTTTGAGATCACTATCCCATGAGACATTGGGACATATCCATTTTAGTCTCTTTGTATTTGAAATCGATGCAAAACTTTGTCAATGTATGTACTCTAAATTAGGCCGATCAATCACCTTGATCTATCTCTATAGATCTCGATCCCTAATATATATGTCACATCGCCTAAGTCTTTCATTGAGAAATTATTTCTCAACCAAGTCTTCACAGTCTGTAGAGAAGGAATGTCATTCCCTATTAGTAATATATCATCAACATATAATACTAGGAATGCCACATGGCTCCCACTAAACTTCTTGTAAACACAAGTTTCATCTTCATTCTGAATAAAGTCAAACTCTTTTTGACTGTTTCATGAAAACAAATGTTCCATCTCCTCGAGGCCTGCTTTAATCCATAAATGGATCGACGCAACTTACATACATTTCCAGCATCCTTTAGATCAACAAAACCCTTAGGGTGTGTCATGTACACATCCATATCTTCTTCAAGGCTCTCATTTAAGAAAGCGGTTTTGACATCCATTTGCCAGATTTCATAGTCATAGTAAGCAGCTATAGCAAGCAAAATCCTGATGGACATGACCATAACAACTGGTGAAAAGGTCTCATCATAGTCAATACCATGAATTTTCTTGAAACCTTTTGCCACCAATCGTGCCTTATAGGTCTGTACATTAGCATCCATGTCGGTCTTCTTCTTGAAAACCCACTTGCACCCTATAGGTTTTACCCATTCAGGTGGATCAACCAAAGTCCATACTTGATTAGTATACATGGATTCCATCTCAGATTTAATGGCATTCAGCCATCTCTTAGAATCTGGAGTGTTTATAGTATCTAGGTAGGTGAGAGGCTCATCTTCATCCACAAGCATCACATCACCATCTTGAGTCAAGAGAAATCCATATTATCTCTCGGGCTCATGGCGAATCCTACTAAACCTACGAACACCTGTGTTTCTTGAGCAGTATTATTTTTCTTATACATTCTACTCAGGTTCCTCCACTGGTTCAATGTTATCATGTGGGTCTCAAACTTCATTGAGATCTATTATCCTCCCACTGTCTCTCAGCAGTTCGAGCAACAAACACTTTGTTCTCGGAAAGATTATAGAAAGAATAACCCCTTGTTTCAGTTGGGTATTCCATAAAATTACATTTTTCTGATTTTGGTCCTAGCTTGTCAGAGATTAGACGTTTCACAAACGCTTCACATCCCCAAAATTTTATAAATGACATGCTGTGACGTTGCTCAGTCCATATCTCATAAGGAGTCTTTTGAACCAATTTAGTAGGAACACAGTTAAGTGTATGTGGAGCCGTTTCCAGGGTGCAACCCCAGAAACTAATTGAAAGATTCATTGACTCAACATTGATCGCACCATGTCCAACAAGGTGTGATCTCTCCTATCAAAAAAACTTTTCTTTGATATTTTCTACTTCATCTTTATAGTCTTTGAACTTTTCAAATGATTCGGATTAGTTCTTCAAAAGATACATATATCCGTATCTACTAAAATAATTAATAAATTTTATGAAGTTAATAAAATCTACCTTTTGTCATCGTACACATATGACCACATACATCACTATGTATAAGTCATACCCATTCAATGATCCCTTCACCATGTCCGGTGAAAGGAGCTTTAGTCATTTTACCAAATAAACCAAGATTCGTATCCTTTGGTATGATTCATAATCAAACTTATCCATGAATGCATCCTTATGTATTCTGGAAATGCGTTTCTCATTAATATGGCCTCAGCGACAGTGCCAAAGGTAATATTTGATTTGAGTCACTTTAGAACATATAAATTGTTAATTAGATGTGCAACATTATAAGGCTCATCATCAAAATAGAATAAACAACTATTGTTATAAAATGAAAAAGCCTTTCTTGTCCAAACAAGAAACTGAAATAATGTCTCTGCCAATTGCAAGCACGCTATAACAATTATTAAGTTCTAAATTTTCCTTATAGGCCAAAAATTAAGTAACGAGTTCCTCGAACCAGAGAAACTATCTTTACTCCAATTCTAACCCGATACCTTAAGCTTGACCCTTATTGATCATCATCTTCCGATCTTCCAATTAAGCATGACAGTTTAATTTCCAGTCTCCCAACTTTCCACAGAAGTGACAATCGTCTTCTTTATCAACACCTCATTCAGACTTTAGAGTCTGCTTTAGGGATTGGACTTTGGTTTGACAACGGAACTAGATCAAATCTTCTCCTTGCCTTTCCATTTTCCTTTCCCTTTTGCATTCCCTATGTTTACCATCAATATAGTAGTAGTTCATGCATTTATCATATTACTTTCAGCAGTTCTCAACATGCTTAGCAACTCAATGGGTGTTTTACCAATCTTATTCACTTTATTGTTCATAACAAAATAAGAATAATATTTGTCCAAGGATTGTAAGATCAAATCTAACTGTCTCCAGACCAATCTGGAAACCCAAAATATCAATGGTATTCATTATACCCTATAATCTTTAGAACATGTGGTGTAATCGGGTCTCACTCTCCCTACTTGTAAGTGTATAGTGCCCTTTCAAATATATCTTGTGCTCAATCGTTTCATAAGCATCTATATGCTCGTATTGCTTCTTAAGCTCAGCACATATATTTGCGAGCATGAGACATGAAACATCAGTCGCAACATCAATTTGCTTCCATAAGCACTATGATTTGCACATGTTACATTCTCAAATTTAAGAGTAGGGGAAAAGATTTGACTAACATCGTGGTGCCCGAGGACGATCCTCAAGCTCCTATGTTAGTCAAGGAAATATATTCTCGTCAACTTGTCCTTCTCAAGAACTGATCGCATAGAGAAGTTGTTTGTGTTTATCATTTGATATCTACAATATTAAAGTGTATAAAATAAACTAGATTGCAAATTTAATATTAATTATGATTATTTAGGTAGACAACAGTTGTCAATTATATCATATATAATTCTTGGATAGTTTGGTGAACAACGATTGATCTTATCTATCTAATAGACTTTTAACCAAACTCTATGCTTCTAAGTTCATAATAGTTGAATATAACCGTTTATTTTCACTTATTATGACGACTCAGTTAAGTTAGACCCAATGATACAACGGCCGAATATAACCGTTTTGTGATAGCAAAGCTACCAGTTTTGTTCATTGGCCCGATTCCAGTCAGAAAACACATATCGTTTACGAAAATCGGATACAGCAGTCAGATTTCTCCAAATCTGACGGTGTTTCAGAAATCGTATCATATACAATTCTCATAACAAGAACAAGCATATATCATATATACATACACAGAGATACATACAATCATCATATAATTATACATTACATGAATATCATATATTCATAATATATACATACATATACTCAAAATTTTAGAAAATCAAATAATTTTCAGAAAATCATAAATCACCGTTTTGGAGGCTGTAACAACATCTAATGGCTTACAGACAAAGAGCTGACTTTGTCAGTATTGCTCAGTGACCCGATTCCAGTCAGAAAACACATATCGTTTGCAAAAATCGGATATTGGACACAGATTTCAAAAAATCTACGGCAGCCGTTTCAGAATTCGTATCGAATACGATTCCCATAATAAAAACAAACATGTATCATATACATACATCAACACACATAATCATCACAAGATTATACATCATATAAATATCATATATTCATAATATATATAAACATATACATATTATATAAATATAAAATCATGATAGATCGCATACATGCTTATATATCAAAAACTGTTAAGCACATAACCGAATTAAAACGTTTCGCAAGTAGCTCTGATGCCATTGTAGGGTTTCGTGACACAAACGCAGCGGAATAAATGTGAAAAATAAATTAAAATAGCGAAACCCTCCGCAGGATCCATGCGAAAACAAAAGATTTAATTCGGAGATAAAGAATAAATACCTTTAGAAGCTTTAACAGTTCATTAATGGAAGATTAATGGAGGTCCAAAGCTTGTTTAATCACCACGTATCCCGCTCTCGCGATCTACGCTCTACGGTATCCACACGAACACTTTTCATGAAGGATTGATGTGTACTAGCACCCGAAAACTTCTTCTCTCTCTATTTTCCTCCTCTCTCAGAGCGGCTAGGGTTTTTGTAAAAATCTCTATCTTATTAAATCAGCCCATAAAGAGATTATATAGAGAGAGGAATAAGTTTTCTAATTATAATCCAATTATAATTAATACTAATCCAAAATTCTAAATTATTTAATTAAGTCTCACTTAATTAATTAATTATTAATTTTGGAATTAGTTTAAGTAATTCATTTATTCTATTTATATAATTAATTAAGTCATACTTAATTAATATCATAAATAAAATCAATTACTTATTTAATTTAAATTCATAATTTAAATTATTTCTCCTTCAAGCGTTCTTTGTGTGTGACCTTGTAGGTTACTATTACGTTGGCAACAATTTTAATATCTAATTAAAATTGTAAACAATGAGCGGCATCTAGTAATACATCATTGCTACCCAAGTAATAATAATAAATCGGTGATTCGATTAAGCCTTTCGTGAATAATGTTCCATGTAATATAATATCTTTAATCTTGATATTATAGATTAAACTCAAGGCATGTCTCGTGTCGTCCTCTTCATAATTTAATCTTTATTTTCTTGATCGATGAGTAGACTATTAAAATCAAATCAACATTTGAGCACGGCCGTGCATTTCATAGTCTCACTCAAACAAGAGGCCAATAATATCACTCCTAAAATTAGGAGGATTAAATCTCATCTAGATCATTCATATTTCTCATACGATTCATAATATACCCAATGTCCACTTTTATCATCACCCGGTCAAAGGTAACTTTTAATGTAATCAAAGTATATTAATTCTCGTATAGAAATATAATGATTTCAGGTCTAAGGATCATTACACCATTATCACAGTGAGAATTACTTATGACACTTACTTAACATGTAGAATCTCACGGCGGGTCATTCCAGTGCCATGCATTGATACATGCACTTATGTTCTTGACTTTAGTATCCCCATACCTATGACCAATGAGATGTGGTCATCTGTCAAGAAACATACTAGTCTTTGTGCATTATTATTGTCCTTAAATAATAATACTCGACTAGGGAATTTTAAGAATAAGATACTATTCATATAATCTCATTTTTAAGTCACATACTTAAAGATATAGAATACGTATCAAAATTCCAAGGACATTTACTATGCTTTCAATTTATTACGCAGTAAACAAAACATAATAAATAAATAATAATCAATAAAACATAATCCTTAATAATAAATATTTTCCTTAAAATATAAAAAGTATTGTCTCTAGAGCACAATTACTAATATTCCTTACACATTGTCAACTGTTTGAGATACAAAAAACATATTCTGGATTCATCAAAATTCGAGTAAGGGAAGAGTTCATCTTCCGACTCATAGAGGCTGCTGCCAAGGAAGATGAAAAAAATAACAAGATGATGAATATAACCGAAACTTCGATTAATAGTAATACTTGGGTTAAAGAAAATTATTTTAAGTTTAATGATGATGATGAAGATCAAGTACTCAAGTCGTGGTCGTCGTGTAGTCAATTTTGCACGACACCTGAATTGCGGAATGAGTACAAGCAGCTTGTGTTAGTTGGGCGTAGTAGACCGTGGAAGCCAAAGCTGGAGATTATAAAAGAGAATCATGGCAGTGAGGTTAAGAAAAGTCATAGCAATCGAAAGAGAGTGGCACTGCTCTTGGTTGCTGCTTCGTTTCGAGTCAAGAAGAGAAGCAGCGTTAGCAACAACAGCAGTAGTAGTAGTACTAGTAGTAGTGGTAGTAATGTTACTCCTCATAAATCAAGCAGTCGGACGACCACCATTCATAAGATTTGAAACAAGAAGACAAAGAAGAACAAGTAGGTAAAGAGTCAAAAACGATTCATGTTAATTCAACAAAAACAAGCTTAAACAGTCGAAAAAACCCTTAAGAAAATACTCGGCGTTAGCCCAATTTAACGGAAAACAGCATTCTGTAAAAAGTTAAGAAGTGCAGTATGACGCGTGGTAGTTTTTGAAGTATGGTATCCCAAGCGGTCTGACACACAAACTGCGCGTACACGAAGTGCACTTTACTCAGGATTTTTTCTTTTGGTTCTTCAATTTTGGCCTCAACATTCAAAGCAATAGATTTTACCTTGCCACTCTTTCTGTTTCTTCTTTACTGTAATTCCAAGTCATGAGTTTTTAATTTTCCATAGACTTCATCTAAATCAGTCTTGTCTCTTATCAAGGAAGTTTGCAAATCCCATTCTTCAGGTAGTGCTCTAAGAAACTTGTTAAAATATTCATTGTCATACACTTTATCCACCAAAGCCAACTTATTTAACAAAGTTAGAAATCTATCATAGATATTTGTGAGGGACTCATTCTGTTTAGCTTCAAAATATTCATATTCTTGTATGAAGACATATATCATGTTCTTTTTTATCTCTTTGATTCCTTGGCATTGAACCTCTACTGCATCCCAGATTTCTTTAGCAGTTTTGCATGCAATTACCCATTAGACATCATAGAGTCAAGACTATTATGCAGAATGTTTCTTACCTTTGCATCTTTGAGTACTTCTAGCTTTTCCGCATTAGTCCACTCTTTTTTGTCTTTCAAGGTGTAGTATTCAGGAACGTGTCTTATTTTTACAATTGTTAATGGCACTAATTTGGTTGTAAGATACTGGCCTTCATTGATTTTATCCAAATAATCAGGATCTGTGTCTTCCAAGAACATTGACATCTTCACACTCCATGTAGGGTACTCAACTTTCTTCAAGATAAGAATTCTTATGCTTTCATACTTGTTTCCAGACATGTTTATATGATCTTTCAGTTGAATTTAACTGCCTGCTCTGATACCAATTATTTGCCCATATGATTATCTATTATAGAAGGGGGGTTGGATATAATAGTATCAAGTAAATCGATTTGTGAACACAAGTATGGAAGAAATACAGTTTTGTATTAATATGATGAACTTGAATATAAAAATCTCTCAAGAAATTCTTTGTTCTCAAGAGCTGCTAGGTTATGAAGAATAAGAGTTGAAAGTTACAATAATGTTAACCTATTTCTATGTTTGTATAGACACAGTTACAATTCAATTATAAAACAGATTATGAAAATAATAGCTTTAATAAAGTAATAGACTTGTGAAAGTCATATTACTAGTCCTATTTGTAATAAGTAGATGACAACTCAACTCAGGTAAGAAAACGAAGTAAATAATAAATATTGAATATAGAGGAAGAACAAAAGAAGCTAAGACAGGAAATGACAAGACACAAAGACCACTACAGAAGAAATGAGAATCAACATTGTAGTTAGTCATCCGTGAACCAGACCAGTGCACAGGGTGTCAACAATGTCAGTGAAGATTCGTCATCAAAAAGTTCAAGTGGTTAAAAAGGTTATTGTTGAAGAACAGAAGAGTTTTATCTACATCAACAATAGTCAAGCCTTTAATTTAATTCTCTATTAATTAATTAAATTAATTAGTTAATTTAATTAGTAAATTAATTCACTCAGAATTAATTTATTTCTTAAATTAATTAAAGGATTAATTAATTTAGAATTATTTTAGAATGACAGAAGACAGAAGCTGGAAGCTCAAAGGGATACGGTACTGACTTGAAGAAAAGACGGAAAAAGAAATGACACGGAAGAAATGCAAATTCATATATTCTTAAAGGTGGAACCCCGGTTGGAATTGATTTATCATTTCCAAGTGAAAAAGAGTTCGGTTCCAGACGATCAGGAGACCGCAGCTTAGAGCGTAAGGATTTATTTAATTAATAAATATTTTATTTTATTTAGTAAATTATATTTATAAATATCTAAATAATATTAGACATTTATTTTTATAATTTCTGAATTAAATTTATTATTTATTAATCAAAGATTATAAGCTGTGCGGGTCGAAAAACATTTCTACGGAGCCTATCCACTACAGGACGAAATAGGCCCCTTTGGCTTTACAAATTGAAATGGCAGGTGATTGTTTTAAAAGCAACCAATGAGAGCTTGCCATGTGTCCAACCAAAGTGGAAAGAAATGAAAAAGGCAGGTGATGAAATGTCATACCGAACAAATCAATTAAGTCATACTGAGAAAATTCAAAGGGCTGTTGAAAAAAGGCATACCGAAGCTTTTCATTCAAAAGGTCATGCTGAACTGATTTTATTTAATTAAAATAAGTCATACCGATTTTTTTAATTAAATAAAATCTGAATATGACTTTAAAAAGGTCATACCGAATTTTCAGAAAGTCATACCGAATTTCAATAAGTCATACCGACCAGAATATGTCATGCCCAGCGATTTATTAAGTCATACAAGGGTTATTTTCTTGAAATTAAGTCATAGTCAAAAAGGTCATACAAGCTTAGAATTTCCTCTATAAATATGAGGCATATGCTTCATAATTCAGAAGTAGAAAAACTTATAAATTTAGCAATTTGTCTGCAAAGTTATATTCACAGACTTTCTGTGCTAGTTTGGTTTTAATTCCTAAGTAGAACAATTCATGTCAAATTTGTTCTAGGAATTAAAGTTTATTCTACCGGATATTGTAACACCCATTCAAGTTTAATATACATATTTAACTTGAATCTTGTTTACTTATTTGCTAAATTTCTATATCTTAAATATTTTATCGTGAAAATAGAAAGCTAGTAAGTCAGCCTCCCAAACACTAGAAGGACTCGAACCCTCAGCTAAAGCAATAATTTAATTCCGCAAATTCTGAAAAGAATTTTAAATTGTTGTCAGTATCGCATTCAACCCCCCTTCTACGATACTTCCGGGACCCAACAATTGGCATCAGAGCAAGCTGATTGATATACAAATCAAGATCCGCAGTCCAGTGAAGCTCAGGGTACCGAAGCTGTTTAAACTCTGAATGTCTAGAGGCCTTGTTAAATAAATTTAGTTTATAAATTTAAATTTAGATAAATTTATTTTATAAATGTTATTTAAAATAAATTTATTTTGTGAATTTAATTTAAATGAGTTTATTATTTAAACTTGAAAAAGTTTCTTTTATAAACTTAATTTAAATAATTTTACTTTATAAATTTTAATTTAAATAAATTTATTCTTTAAATTTAAATAGATTTCCTTTTATAATTTAAATTTATTTAGATAATTTTATTTTATAAATTTAAATTTAGATAAATTTATTTTATAAATGTTATTTAAAATAAATTTATTTTATGAATTTAATTTAAATGAGTTTATTATTTAAACTTGAAAAAGTTTCTTTTATAAACTTAATTTAAATAAGTTTACTTTATAAATTTTAATTTAAATAAATTTATTCTTTAAATTTAAATAGACTTACTTTTATAATTTAAATTTATTTAGATAATTTTATTTTATAAATTTAAATTTAGATAAATTTATTTTATAAATGTTATTTAAAATAAATTTATTTTGTGAATTTAATTTAAATTAGTTTATTATTTAAACTTGAAAAATGTTTATTTTATAAACTTAATTTAAATGAATTTATTTTATAAATTTAATGTAAGTAAATTTATTAGTTAAATTTATATAGATTTAATTTATAATCTAAAGATATTAAAACTTGGTCCATTTTTCAAAAAGGGTTTGTAGTTGGAAAATTCTCCGTTTTGGCTTAGAATTAATTCCCAGAGCATATGACCCGGTTTCGAGGAAAGTGGTCATTTCGTATTAGTAAGTTTATTCCGGAGCATATGAATTTTATTGTGGATGATTCGACTGTTTATGTTATAGTTCCACAAACTGCTCAAATGTAAAGATAAGATAGATTTATTAGTGGGGAACTCTGAAGATTTTTTTTCTGACTCTAATGATCATTCTAGTTTTTGTACTTATACAAAACGGATTTAAGAATCGTTAGAGGTCACAACTGAAGAATCATATGAGGTTAAAAGTAGCAAGACAAGATCAGGGCTGTGCTACAATATTCAAGAAGCCTGAACAAGCAAATGATGACAGAGACTGTGTTGAGATTAAAAGCAGGTGCGTATTTTCATATTAATTGCTCACACTCACATAGTTGTACTTAAATGTTAAATC
Organism: Oenanthe sinensis; assembly: GCA_028671895.1. Lineage (NCBI taxonomy): Eukaryota > Viridiplantae > Streptophyta > Magnoliopsida > Apiales > Apiaceae > Oenanthe > Oenanthe sinensis. The sequence continues at coordinate 16,500,129 of CM053804.1, read as the reverse complement.
ACTTCATGTATTGCTTGTTTAGAAGTAGAAGATTAAAAGTTGGTAGAATTATCTAAGTAGTCAGTAAAATTTGTTGATTCGAGACTTTATCTAAAACTGACTTAGGTAATTAGAGATAATTAAAATGTTAGACAACAACATAAATGGATTAGACATAATTAGTAATTAAATTGTTAGTTCGTCTATTCCATGTGCTTTTAGAAAATTATTGAATATCTGTAAATCTGCTGAACACCTGTTACACTTATGTAGAATGGTTAAAGTAGATAGTACTGAATTTTCTAATATGCATAACATGCATGAATTGCATAATTCTTATCTATAATGCATTGAAGCTAAATGTTTACCATGTGCTCTTATTTTTCATGCTTGTTCGTTTAAATCTGAAAATGCATATCTTAGGACTTGCATAATCTTAGGCAAAGCATCAATAAGAATCACAATAGGGTAAAGACTGTTAGTCCACCTTAATATAGGTTGGAATCACTAATCTCATAGCCTTAAGACTACCTTGTCAAGGCTGCTGTGAATGGGAAGTGATCAGTCAAAGATAAGTTTGTGCGTGTTAAGGTTGAAGCTGTTGTTACCACTATTGAAAGTAATATCTCTAACCCATCTGGACTCAATTGAAGTTGAGTACCAAGAAGCTTAATCATTTGTGATTGCAGAGTATGAAACAAAAGTCAAAAGTTATGTGATTTCGTGACATTTATTGTTCGAGGCATATTACTAGCATTGAAGCTCTACTATCACAGTTGATTGAGAAAGCCTACCCTACGGTAACCTTTGGAGATGACAGCAAAGGATGTACAAGGGACTTGGCTATCATGAGTTTGGAATTGTCATCACTGGAAATATCTTTCTTGTCAACGGACTTAAGCACTATCTACAGGGCACTAGGGAATTCTTTGTCAAAAGGTTTTCTGGAAAAGCATTGAAATATAAAAGTGTTTGATTTCAAGCAAGAAAGATGGAAGATCACTCAATTGAGAGTGAATTGGTGATGTTCGTACATTCAACAAATAATATATAACATATGGTGATTGATCACATCAAGCAAATCAAGTTGGAAGCAAAGTACTTTGAAGTTGAAGCGATTAACATAACATGCTTCTTCATTCAACAAGATCGTGAAAAGACATCATATGAGTTAATGGCCAACCAGAAGCAAACACTGAAACTCTTTCATGTGTTTGGAGGAAATTGATATTTATTGAAGATTTATATGAGCATATTGGCAAGTTTGAAATTAAGGCTCAAGGAACAATTGTCCTCGGCTACTCATTGAAGTCGAAAGCTTTCAAAAGTAAGATGTGATGTAAAACCAGAAGGTGATTGAAAGTCTGAATGTGTCGTCCTATTACACCAAGCTCCCGAGCATTAAAATAAAAGTCTATTCTGAATCTGTGAAACTTGACATCTTTGTTAGTGTAGGTGCCCTAGAGGCAATACAATTTTTCCTTTTAATAAACATTTATGTCATTTGATTATTCAATAAACGTATTTATTATGACTTTAATTACTGCGATATATTTGTTAGCATAATAAATGTCCTTAGAATCATGATACTCGTTATATAGTTTAAGTACATGACTTGAACTTGAGATTATATAATATATCATATTCTTAAAGGTTCCCTAGTCGAGTATTATTATGATAGGACAATAATAATACATAAATAGACTAGTATGTTGTTTGACAGATAACCACATCTCATTGGTTATAAGTATGGGGATACTAAAGTCAATACATAGGTACATGTAAGGGTACATGGTACTGGACAGACCCACAGTGAGATTCTTCATGTTTAATTAAGTCATAAGAAAGACTCACAGTGATAATGGTGTAATGATCCTCTGACTTGAGATCATTATATTTCTATACGAGGATTGATATACTTTGACTACATTAAAAGTTACCTTTGACCGGGTGATGATAAAAGTGGACATCGGGTATATCATGAGTCGTATGAGAAATATGAATGATAGATAAAGGATTTAACCCTCCTATAATTAGGAGAGATATTATTGGCCTCTTGATTGAGTGAGACTATAAAATGCATGGCCGTGCTCAAATAATGATTTGTTTTTCATAGTCTACTCATGGATCAAGTAAACCCGGATTAAATGTTGAAGAGGATGACTAAATACATGCCTCGAGTTTAATCTATAATATATATGGTTAAAGGGATTATATTACACGGAAACATTAATCACGAAAAGTTTTATCGAATCACGATTTAATTATTGTTTAATTAGGTAGCAATGACGTATTACTAGATACCGCTCATTGTTTATAATTTTATTGGAGAATAAAATTATTGCTAATTAAATAATAGCCTATAGGGTCACACACATAGAGCACCTAGAGGAATAGTTAATTTAAATTATAGATTTAAATTAATTGATGATTAATTCAAATTTATTATATTAATTAAGTGAGACTTAATTAATTGAAATAAATTCGAATTTGAAGAATTATATTTCTGCCAATAATAATTAAGTGTGACTTAATTATTAATTAAATAATAGAAGCATGTTTTATTATTTAATTCTATGCCTACATGGGTTAGGTTTTTGCTAAAAAGGCCCATTAACCAATCATTATAAATAGATAATGATAGGTTAAATGGCTTGCACGTTTTTTGTAAAAACCCTAGCAGAAGAGGCAGCATAGGAAGAGGCAGAGAGAATTCGAAACCTATCAAAGGAGGCTAGTACTTCCGTTCCGTGTTCAAGATCGTGAGACGTTCTTGAAGGTGCTCGTGTGGATACCATAGAGGTGCTTTCGAGAGGAAGACACAAATCGTGACAGCAAGGATCTCCGTTGAGTTCGTGGCATTCAAAATCTTAATAGGTATGATTCGATTATCACCATAATCCATCAATTCTTATACATGATCCTGCGTTTGGGTTCCGAAAATTTTCGTTATATTTACGTTTATCCGCTGCGTTTTATGCGTCGGAACCCAACAATGGCATCAGAGCTACGTGTATAAGGGACTGATTTGGTTACGTGTTAACTGTATTTGATGCAAATATGCCTGTTTTGGTGACTGCCATGCCACTGCCATGCCACTGCTTTGTTACTGCCATGCTTCTGCCATGCTATGTTCTTCATGTATATTCGAATTGTAATATGTGGTGATGATACTAGCATGTTAATGATTTGTCATGACTGATTTATATGCCATATTGCGATTTGTATATTATGCATGAGGGTCAGTTTGTATAGTGATATAAACTGGTGGACAGATTATGTTGGACATGATCTGTTAACTGGGATATGATAAGTATGTATATGATACATGCTTCTGAAACTGTATAAGATGCAGTGGGAAAAAGGGCCAACAGATATGATCTGTAGTTCAGAAATTGATGATTTCTGAATAGGACTGGTCTTCGAAAATAAAAAAAAAAATTCTGATTTCGAGCTGACCAGGTCAGCTCGACCCCAGCCGGGGGCTGCCGCCCCCAGACCCCGCCTGGGGCTGCCGCCCCAGACCCCGCCTGGGGCTGCCTCCCCAGACCCCGCCCAGGGGCTGCCGCCCCCGGACCCCCGCCCAGGGGCTGCCGCCCCCGGACCCCCGCCCAGGGGCTGCCGCCCCCGGACCCCCGCAATATTTTATTTTGTGTACTTGAGCATGGTGCTGGTTATGGCCCTTAGACCCCTAGATTAATGGTTTTTGGTTTTAGTTTTATAAATACGACTTGCATGTCGTTTTCTTCATTCTTGTAATTGTTTAACATCGAATGTAACTCGAGTTTTCTTATGTAAGTACATTAGCTTAGGTTGTATTCAATTATTCCATGTAATGTACTTGAAGACTGAAAGATGATCCAAGAAGAGGAGCAGGCACTAGTGGATACAAGAAGAATGAAGACATGTAATTGTATTTATATTTTACTACCATAGATTGACTTTGATCCTTTCATTAGCTCGAAAGGATCACATAGGAAAGGGGCCATAACCAAGCACGTTTACATACTGCACTTTACATATTGATGTATGAATGATGCATGCTTTAATTAGATTAATCATGTATGTATGTATTAGATACGACACCCATGCCATGCTTGTTTAAACAAGATAAAATCTGTAACGACTCAAGATAAAATCTATAACGATTCAAGATTTTAAAATCAACAAACGATCATGAGATTCTTGTGTTTATGAAATATGGATTTTTAAAACACGGAATTGAATATGGATTTTGATATCTATAATTGGGATTTTCTGACAAAAACGGATATGCGTATTCGTAAGGCTGATGGGTTTTAAGTGTGACCACTGGTATCCTCCATCTACCTGGGAAATGAACAATTTAAGATGTCAATTTGAAATATTTAGTTCAAGGAAAAATTGAGGATCTCTTCATGATGTGATCATGATCGTCGTAAAATTTTCTAAACCCCTTAACAAAATATTAAGTTTTAATCAGATGCTTTCCAATGAATGAACACTCATCGAATCCTAGATCGATTAGGGGAAAGACTGTCAGTGGCAGGGGACTCCTGTCTATCGTGGTGAGATGCGACGAATATAAACGGTTATATTCGGCCGTTGTATCATTGGGTCAAACTTAACTGAGTCGTCATAATAAGGTGAAAGTAAACGGTTATATTCAACCATTATGAACTTAGAAACATAGAGTTTGGTTAAAAATCTATTAGATAGATAAGATCAATCGTTGCTCACCAAACTATCCAAGAATTATATATGATATAATTGACAAATGTTGTCTACCTAAATAATCATTCTTAAGGACTTCCAGTGGTTGACTTGAGACATGACGAAATATGGATCTTGGCTCACTAGAAAGGATTATGGGATATACTTTCCAAATTAATAGTAAGGGCTATTGATTTGATAAAAATAGTGGGAGATATATTATGAATGTATCATAATCATTTGAACATAATAAATAACTCAGACAATCTAATGTTTAATTTTGTGCTTTTATCATTGTAGATACCAAGTAATGACAAACAACACAAACACACTATCCGTACGATCTGTCCTTGAGAAGGATAAGCTGACAGGAGGAAACAACTTCCTAGACTGGCAGAGGAATTTGAGGATTGTCCTCAGGCAGGAGCGCAAGCTTCATGTCATTGATATTCCTCCGGCAGGTCCCCTTCCTGAGGGCGCTACTGTTGAGGAACGAGCGGCCCACACAAAGGATGAGAATGATGCAACTGATGTTGCGTGTCTTATGTTAGCAACTATGAGTGCTGAGCTTCAAAGACAGCATGTGCATATGGATGCATATACTATCAATGAGCACTTGCAAAGCATGTTTGCAAGCCAAACTCGTCAAGAAAGGTTCAACACGAGCAAGTCACTCTTTAACTGCAAACAAGGGGCAAATGAACCAGTTGGCCCACATGTTCTGAAGATGATTGGTTACATTGAGTATCTTGATACTTTGGGTTTCCCGATTGGTCCGGAAACTGGTATTGACCTAATCTTGAATTCTTTGAACAACAAATTCACTCAGTTTGTTATGAACTACAATATGAATGAGTTTGACAAAACACCTACTGAATTGTTGGCTATGTTGAGAACATATGAGACCAACATGAAGACGGCTGAACCTGCTCCCATACTGATGGTGGGCAATAAAGGTAAGGCCAAAGGGAAAGGCAAGTGGAAGGGTAAGAAGAAGACAGGTTCTGATTCTACACCCAAGCCAAAGTCAGGTCCTAAACAGGCTTTAAAGCCTAAAGGTGGGGTCGCTAAGGGTGAATGTCACTACTGTAAGAAAACTGGTCACTGGAAGAGAAACTGTTCAGTTTACTTGGAGGATCTGAAGAAGAAGAGGGCTGAGCAAGCTTCTAATTCAGGTATATATGTTATAGAAGTCAATCTGTCTATTTCTACATCTTGGGTATTGGATACCGGATGTGCTTCTCACATTTGTATAAATGTGCAGGAAATGCAGAGAAGTAGGACATTGGCTAAAGGAGAAATGGACCTACGAGTTGGCAATGGAGCAAGAGTTGCTGCTTTAGCTGTAGGAACCTATTATTTATCTTTGCCCTCTGGGCTAGTTTTAGAACTGGAGAATTGTTATTACGTGCCTGCAATTCGCAGAAACATTATTTCTGTTTCTTGTTTGGACAAGAAAGGTTTTTTGTTTACAATAAAGGACAACAGTTGCTCTTTTGCTTTGAATGATTTAACCTATGGTGTTGCGCGTTTGTTTAATGGTTTATATGTTCTTGACTTAGATAATCCTGTCTGTAATATAGAAAACAAACGACTTAAAGTTAATGACTCAAATCAAACATACCTCTGGCATTGTCGTCTAGGCCATATAAATGAGAAACGCATATCCAAATTACATAAGGATGGATATTTGGATAAGTTTGATTTTGAATCATACCAAGAATGCGAATCTTGTTTGCTTGGTAAAATGACTAAAGCCCCTTTCACTGGTAAGGGTCAAAGGGCCACTGAACGTTTGGAGCTAATACATAGTGATGTATGTGGCCCAATGCGTGTGATGGCTAGAGGAGGCTACTACTACTTCATAACATTTACTGATGATTTCAGTAGATATGGATATGTATATCTTATGAAGAATAAATCCGATTCTTTTGAAAAGTTCAAAGAATACAAGGCTGAAGTAGAGAAGCAAATTGGCGGAGGTGCAAGTATTAAAATCTTACGATCTGATCGTGGAGGAGAATACTTGAGCACTGAATTTAAAGATTATTTAAAGGAGTGTGGTATTGTATCACAACTCACTCCGCCAGGTACACCTCAATGGAATGGAGTTTCAGAGAGGAGAAATCGCACCTTGTTGGACATGGTGCGATCGATGATGAGTCATGCAGATCTTCCAATTAGTTTCTGGGGTTATGCTCTAGAAACAGCGGCTTTCACACTTAACCGTGTTCCTACTAAGAAGGTTCAAAAGACTCCATATGAGATATGGGAGAAGAAACGGTCAGGCATGAGCTTTATGAAAGTTTGGGGATGCAAGGCGTTTGTGAAGCGTCAAGTATCTGACAAGCTTGGACCTAAATCTGAAGAGTGCAATTTTGTGGGATACCCTAAAGAAACAAAGGCGTATTATTTCTATAGTCCTTCTGAGCAAAAAGTGTTTATTGCTCGAGATGCTGTCTTCATGGAAAGGGATTTTGTTTCCAAAAGAAACAGTGGGAGAACTATAGACCTCGATGAAGATCGAGAACCACAAAATAGCATTGAACCTGAAGTGGAACAAGAGCAGGATAATAATAATGCTCAACAAACATAGGTTGTTCATAGAACTGGTAGAATTCGCCATGAGCCAGAGAGATATGGATTTCTTTTGATTCAATGTGGTGATTTGATGCTCATAGATGAAGATGAGCCTCTCACATACCAAGATGCTATGAGCAGTCCAGAATCTAAGAGATGGCTAGAAGCCATGAAATCCGAGATGGAATCCATGTATGAAAACCAAGTATGGACTTTGGTTGATCCACCTGAAGGGGTAAAACCCATAGGGTGCAAATGGGTTTTCAAGAAGAAAACTGACATGGATGGAAATGTTCAGACCTATAAAGCAAGGCTAGTTGCAAAAGGTTTCAAGCAAATTCATGGTATTGACTATGATGAAACCTTCTCACCAGTGGCTATGGTCAAATCCATAAGGATTTTGCTTGCTATTGCAGCATTCCATGATTATGAAATCTGGCAAATGGATGTCAAAACAGCCTTCCTTAATGGAAGCCTTGAAGAAGATGTGGATGTGTACATGACACAACCTGAAGGTTTTGTCAGTCCAGGGAATGTTAGCAAGATATGTAAATTACGTCGATCCATTTATGGATTAAAGCAAGCCTCTAGGAGATGGAACATCCGTTTTGATGAAACTATCAAAGAGTATGGATTTGTTCAAAACGAGGATGAACCTTATGTTTACAAGAAGGTTAGTGGGAGCCATGTGGCATTCATAGTACTATATGTTGATGACATACTACTAATGGGGAATGACATACCTTCTCTCAAGGCTGTTAAGATTTGGTTAGGGAGTAATTTCTCTATGAAAGACTTAGGAGATGCATCCTACATTCTAGGAATGAGGATCTATAGGGATAGATCTAGAAGGATGATCGGTCTAAGTCAGAGTACATACATCGATAAGGTTTTGCACCGTTTTGGTATGCAAAATGCAAAAAGGGGATATGTCCCCGTATCTCAAGGGATAACGATCTCTAAAGATCAGTGTCCGAAATCATTGGATGACAAGGACCGCATGAGTAAGGTTCCATATGCCTCAGCAATTGGATCCATCATGTATGCGATGGTATGTACTCGCCCAGATGTTTCGTATGCTTTAAGCATGACGAGCAGATACCAATCTAATCCAGGTGAAGGTCACTGGACGGCTGTCAAGAATATTCTAAAGTACTTGAAAAGGACTAAAGATTCATTCTTGGTGTATGGAGGAGATGAGAAACTAGTAGTAAAAGGTTACACCGATGCAAGTTTCCAAACAGACAGGGATGATACTGTATCACAGTCTGGTTTTGTGTTTTGTCTAAACGGAGGTGCTGTAAGTTGGAAGAGTTCAAAACAAGAAACAGTAGCTGATTCTACAATGGAGGCTGAGTACATTGCAGCTTGTGAAGCGGCTAAGGAAGCAGTTTGGATTCGAAAATTCATTACTGAATTGGGAGTGGTTCCATCAATCGCAGATCCCATTGATCTATACTGCGATAATAATGGAGCCATTGCACAAGCTAAAGAACCTAGAGCTCACTCCCGAACCAAACATATACTCAGGAGATATCACCTCATTCGAGAGATTAATGAGAGGGGTGACATACACATATGTAAAGTGCACACAAATGATAACATTGCAGACCCACTGACCAAAGGCTTGTCGCAGCAGAAGCACGACGGTCACACTAGTTCCATGGGTATTAGATACATGGGTGATTGGCTCTAGTGCAAGTGGGAGATTGTTAGTGTAGGTGCCCTAGAGGCAATACAATTTTTCCTTTTAATAAACATTTATGTCATTTGATTATTCAATAAACGTATTTATTATGACTTTAATTACTGCGATATATTTGTTAGCATAATAAATGTCCTTAGAATCATGATACTCGTTATATAGTTTAAGTACATGACTTGAACTTGAGATTATATAATATATCATATTCTTAAAGGTTCCCTAGTCGAGTATTATTATGATAGGACAATAATAATACATAAATAGACTAGTATGTTGTTTGACAGATAACCACATCTCATTGGTTATAAGTATGGGGATACTAAAGTCAATACATAGGTACATGTAAGGGTACATGGTACTGGACAGACCCACAGTGAGATTCTTCATGTTTAATTAAGTCATAAGAAAGACTCACAGTGATAATGGTGTAATGATCCTCTGACTTGAGATCATTATATTTCTATACGAAGATTGATATACTTTGACTACATTAAAAGTTACCTTTGACCGGGTGATGATAAAAGTGGACATCGGGTATATCATGAGTCGTATGAGAAATATGAATGATAGATAAAGGATTTAACCCTCCTATAATTAGGAGAGATATTATTGGCCTCTTGATTGAGTGAGACTATAAAATGCATGGCCGTGCTCAAATAATGATTTGTTTTTCATAGTCTACTCATGGATCAAGTAAACCCGGATTAAATGTTGAAGAGGATGACTAAATACATGCCTCGAGTTTAATCTATAATATATATGGTTAAAGGGATTATATTACACGGAAACATTAATCACGAAAGGTTTTATCGAATCACGATTTAATTATTGTTTAATTAGGTAGCAATGATGTATTACTAGATACCGCTCATTGTTTATAATTTTATTGGAGAATAAAATTATTGCTAATTAAATAATAGCCTATAGGGTCACACACATAGAGCACCTAGAGGAATAGTTAATTTAAATTATAGATTTAAATTAATTGATGATTAATTCGAATTTATTATATTAATTAAGTGAGACTTAATTAATTGAAATAAATTCGAATTTGAAGAATTATATTTCTGCCAATAATAATTAAGTGTGACTTAATTATTAATTAAATAATAGAAGCATGTTTTATTATTTAATTCTATGCCTACATGGGTTAGGTTTTTGCTAAAAAGGCCCATTAACCAATCATTATAAATAGATAATGATAGGTTAAATGGCTTGCACGTTTTTTGTAAAAACCCTAGCAGAAGAGGCAGCATAGGAAGAGGCAGAGAGAATTCGAAACCTATCAAAGGAGGCTAGTACTTCCGTTCCGTGTTCAAGATCGTGAGACGTTCTTGAAGGTGCTCGTGTGGATACCATAGAGGTGCTTTCGAGAGGAAGACACAAATCGTGACAGCAAGGATCTCCGTTGAGTTCGTGGCATTCAAAATCTTAATAGGTATGATTCGATTATCACCATAATCCGTCAATTCTTATACATGATCCTGCGTTTGGGTTCCGAAAATTTTCGTTATATTTACGTTTATCCGCTGCGTTTTATGCCTCGGAACCCAACAATCTTGTTAGAGTCATATTCAGATATTGATGATGAAACTGAGGTTGCAGAAGGAATCAATGTTAATGATGATGATTTAGATCTTAGTAGTGGAAATGGTAGTGAATCTACACAACTCATGGACTTTAACAGAATCCACTCAGCAAGGTGAAGGATCTTCAACACATCCTAGCAGCAACTCAGGGGGAGCAAATAAAAGAAGGATCTACTAGTCGTACTCAATACAATGAAGATCAAAGGAATACATTAAGAACATATCTGCCGAGACAAAGGGTTTGGAGTCAAAGTCATTCCTGGAGTCTAGTTCTTAGTGTTCCGGATACTAGAGTAAAGACTAGAAGTGCTATGCAAAGTAAATGGTTACTCTTCGGGAAAGAACAATTGTTAAACAGTTGGAATCCTAAAGAAGATTGAAGAAGCACTGATTGATCCAGATTGAGTGATTGCAATGCAAGATGATCTCATTCATTTCGAAGGCAGAATCTACTGAATCTGGAACCCAGGCCACAAGACAAAGTTGTAATTGGTACTGTAAGGGTTTTCAGAGACTGGATGAAATTTGGCATTGTTATGAGGGACAAAGCCAAACTGGTTGCAACAGAAGGTATCGACGATGATGGAAACAGAATCTTCGGGACTTTCACGATCTAACTAAAGCACCAGAGACGAGACTTGATACTATTAAGGCTGAACAAGTTAATGTACAACAACTCCAGGACTTTGAAGTTTCATATCCACTAGAATTTGTATATCATTCTCTTCACAAAGCTCTCTATGACGGAGGTAAGAGATCAAGCAATCGTCAAGGACATGGTATGACACTCTAACTGCTAATTACTTGAATATGATTTTATATTAGAGTCGTTATACACATATCTCTCTAGAATACAAGGCACACACACATAATGTTTAGTGCAAGTATACCATGATTATATTATATGTGGGTCTACTGTGCATAAAGACCATATATTTTATTCTCAATATGCCTATGTGTAAGTTTTCACGTGGATACTAGAGAATCTAATCTTATAGCTAAGATATGAATTGTTAGATATCTTAAGGGATTACCAATTCTAAGAATCAGGTACCCTAAAGATACCAGGTTTAACCTAATTGGCTATATAGATATAGATAATGCAGGTTATAAGAAAGACAGAGAGGTAATTACCAGAAGCTGTCAAACTCCATCAACTCTGCTGGATAATCTCTTCACCACTCACGGAACAAGCGCATGGACACTAGGTATCATTTATATCGAGAGTAGTCCTTAGTAGAATAACTTGCAGATATTTGCTAAAACAGCTTGATAAATTCATTTTGTCTAAGTTGGTTAGTGAAGTTGGGATATTATGTATGTGCATATTTGTTGGAAATCTCATCTGTAAGGAATTCTTAAATGAGTTCACAAGTTTTACATTTTCCATATTTAAAGGACTTGTGAATTTATTTGAAATCCAGAACCTCGTACTTAGTGCTACTACTTTAATTATCATGTTTACAATGTTATATGCATATGTGGTAATTAGGTGTTCTAGCATAAGTTTGAATATTATCTTAATTGATTTAAATTATGATGTCAGACAATTCGATATCATATCAGTCTCATGATTTAAATGAATTAAAATAATATGCAGCATAATTATTTGTATGATAAATATTTTATGAGTATCAGTTAATGATATCTTGCTTAATTGTTTTGATATTTTTCTCTGATATTTTTTAATATTTTATTACAAATAATTGTGACACTTTTAATATTAGTGACATTATTTAGAATTACTGATCTAAATAATCAATGCATATTTCAAAAACACTAATATTGAAAAACGGAAGTATTTTTTAAGTTATGCGTATATAAAATTCTCAATATTTTATATACTTAGAAATATTTCCAAAATTGTTTTTACTTCGAGGTATCAACCATTTGTAAAATGATTTATTTTCAAACACTTGTTTCAATGTTTGTTGCACATTGATTCAAAGTACCTAAACAGTGGTTGTTACTTTGAAGGCCTTATACTGTATTGCTAAGAATACATCCACCCCTATTGTCATGAAATTTTCTATTTTAAGTTTGGGATAATATCAGGTGGACGAAAATGATGAATATCATAATTGCATTATGAGTCGGAAAATCATAGTCATTTATCTGATAAGGATGGTTTACAAAACTATTTTCAAATAGTACAGTATTAAGGTATAAAGGAAAAGAGTCATTTTATCGAGATATAATTTGGTAAGAGAGTTGAATTTCTTCTTTGGTATAAATTCCCGCGTTTTATTATGGAAAGTTTGCCTTATAGGAAATTCATAAAGGATATAAACTTTCTTCTCTGATACAACTTTCCCGCGTTTTATTATGGGATATGTATCTTAAAGGAAATTTCGTATCTTGCTTTTAATTGATAAATCTTTAGTTCTGACAAAACTCTTTTATTGAAAGTGCTTTAATGCAATCTATTACCATTTCTTATTATATTTTTCCTTCTCCTTAGGATGAAAAATATGTTTTAGAATGTTAAGATGATTATCTTTTTATCTCGATTGGTTCTTTCCAGTTAGCCCTTAGCGGCTTTAGAAACTGACCAAGAGGTTGAAAACCCATCAATCTCTTACCCAGGCCATAGTACCAAACACCAATTCATCCACTTTCATATATTAACCCCTGGAGATATAAGGAACTCATGTAAGTTAGAGGTTGATAAGGGAGAAACTGCACTTGATGCAGCGCAAATAAGGATGATGTCGGAAGTGCACCCACAGCTCTACCTCCAGAGAAGAAAAGGAGTATATAACTGAGGTAACTGTAAGCTCATCTGCATCTTCTCAAAAGGATGCAGAGCTGAAAAGGCAATAAAACTGTTTCTGGAATCATTCTCTCTACAGGATGAGTCCATTGAAATCCGCTCGTCAGCCATAGCACTTTGTAATGAGTCAAGCACACCACCGGCACTCACGCTGATGGTAAGCCTAAATAGATAAATTCTAGGAACACATTGCAAGGCGTGCACAGTGAGAGGTACATGCAACATTTTTAGTTTTGTATAATTTTATTTAATTGGCATTCATACTGTAAATATATATATTTTCCTTAAGAGAATTGAATTTCTTCTTTGGTACAAATTCCCGCATTTTATTATGGAAAATTTGTCTTATAGGAAAATCATAAGTGATAGAAATTTTCTTCTCAGATACAACTTTCCCGCGTTTTATTAAGGGACATGTATCTTAAAGAAAATTTCGTATCATGCTCGTATATAATAATATATTTTTTTCAACAATTGGTACATATTGTTTTTGTTTTCAAATTTATAGTATCATTATTTCTATATATATATGTGTGTAAGTTTATTTTTATTTTTTTAAATTGGCATATTTTTTTCTATAAAATTGGCATATTTTTACTTTATAGTTATTTTTATTTCATTTTATTTTGAAAATTATTTTTGTCTACGAGAAATTATTCTAAGAATCATAAGTATTAAATTTCAATATTTAAAGGACTTGTGAATTTCTTTACATCTACTTTCTCGAGCTTACATATATCACTGATAATTATTATGAGTATAATTTTTATATGCTTGAGTAACAATTATTAGATATAATGTATGAAGTTAAATGCTAATTTTCATTCCTATGATTATTTAGTATTTATCAAGATTATTTTATCTTATTAAAATTATGAATTGAAGCAATTAATTGTTTATTAGCTTCATAGTTTTAATACGATGAGATACTAAAAGAATAATTACTTGCTTTTTGAAATTATTATTAATTATCATATTTTGATAGTTTGTTATTATTTCATTGCAATTAGTTATGATTTTTGTTGTTAGTGATAATATATATATATTGTTTATCTGAAAATCACTAATAATAAAAACATATCTGTGTCCTGCCGAACAAGAGCAATCGACTCGAGGTAAAAGCAGGTAATCTCGATCTTGATATATTCTCTAATCGATTGATATATATATATATATATATATATATATATATATATATATATATATATATATATATATATATATATAATTGATATATTGAGCCCTCAGTGGATATAGGACAAGATCAAGGGATTGAAAACCTACAATCTCTAACACAGATCATAGAACCATATACACTCAAACATATACAACTTCATCTACTAAACCCCTGAAAAGAAAATCTTTATCAACTAAAGAGGGTGAGAGAGTAAGTGCCTCTAGTGCACTAGAAAAGAGAAGTATCTATGAGTGTTCCAGCAGCTCTACCTCTAGTTAGAATATGAAATTGAAACCAAGGCAACTGCTAACTAATTTATATCCTCCCAAAAGGGTATAGATTTGCAAATGGCAAAACTGTTACTAGGTTCGTCATCTTAACATGATGAGTCTATTGAATTCGGCCTGTTAGCCAAGGCCATTTGTAAAGAGTCAACTTCATCTGGACACTCTCAAACACTGCAAACCATAAATATATATATTCAAATGCACTGTAAGGATTGTCACACACTAAGGATGAATTGACGGAAGCAATTATTCTAAACTTCCATATCAAGGAAGGAAGGATGATTGATGATTCTGACTGAATCAACATGCCTTCACAGGCGTCAGGAGGAAACTTGGATCATTTGTTACATTATAGATCCTTGTCTCCCTCCCCAGATGGAACATATCTGGATTCCTCACGGAACAGATCATCTTAGATGATCAACAACTCATTGAATCTATTCCTGAAGCAATTCAGTTATTAAAATCAAATATTTTGATAGATTCAATTGAGGACGGGGATTTACGAAACCCCATTGCACCACCAGTGACCTCTCTTGAAGGGGCTATGGTGATCTTTCTTGCAGGTACAAACGATTGTGTCATCCGTACTGAGAGAGAGAAACAGTGTCGTGAGAACAGAGTGAAACACAAGTGAGAAAGAATAAAAATATATATTCTATGAGTGAAACACTTAAAGAGTATATGAGCGAAACACTTGTGAGAAACACAAAGTAAAATCACACACTAACACAATTACCAAATCCCATTCCCAATTATCTGTTACAGATTTATAATGTTACTCAACTAAGGGGGATGAAATTTCTTCTATTAATAAGGATTCTGAAGAGGATACTCAACTAAGGGGGAGAAGTGTTGAACAGTTCGAACTGTTGAACAAGATCCAAAAAGGGAGAAGTAGATCCAAAAAGGGAGAAGTGTTGAACAAGATCCAAAAGGGAGAATTGTTTAAAGACTTTTACTAGAAGAGGATTACTCCATTGTTGAACAAGAAAAGGGGGTATATAACAACATGCTTGGATTGGATCCATTTGATTTTAGAAAATTCTTGTATATAGGATTAACTGGATTTTCTAAAATGCATAACATGTCATAGTTTGCATTTTTTATATCTGCGATGGTTTAATGTTGTATGTATGCCATGTTTGTTATTACTTCTATTAAATTGGTTGGATAATTCACATAAGGGGAGAATGAATTCACCTTGGGAGAGAAGTGAAGACAGAAGTTGGAGAAATAGAGGAGAAGCGGTAATAAGAAGATAACAAGACTTCATCCCTGCCATCCTAAGGGGGAGTAGTGATAAGTCTGAGAAATGAAGATAATACTACTTGTATAATATGTTCAGTGCTAGGGGAACAAACATCTTTCATTTCAGTTTCTCAAGAAATCTGGAAATGCAGAATCTGATCCAGAGAAACCAGTCACTGAAGATCTACCAATGACACCTGATCACAAAAGTTAAACTCTAGAAGAAGGTGAAGTTGATACTTCTGAAGCTGGTAATGATAGATAAGTCAAGATAGAACTTTGTTAAATATGTTCAGTCTAGAGGAACATCTATCTTATATTTATCTTTCATAATTGAAATCTGGAAATGTATTATATGATCTAGAAAACAATTTATTATTTACAGTTCTTAAATGTCGTTTTTAATTTTCTTAGTTGTTAGTTGAGTTATTCTCTAGGAATTTGTGTGTTAAATGTTTAACAACAAATAGGGGGAGATTGAAAGTCATATTACTAGTCCTATTTGTAATAAGTAAATGACAACTCAACTCAGGTAAGAAAACGAAGTAAATAATAAATATTGAATATAGAGGAATAACAAAAGAAGCTAAGACAGGAAATGACAAGACACAAAGACCACTACAGAAGAAACGAGAATCAACATTGTAGTTAGTCATCCGTGAACCAGACCAGTGCACAGGAGGGTGTCAACAATGTCAGTGAAGATTCGTCATCAAAAAGTTCAAGTGGTTAAAAAGGTTATTGTTGAAGAACAGAAGAGTTTTATCTACATCAACAATAATCAAGCCTTTAATTTAATTCTCTATTAATTAATTAAATTAATTAGTTAATTTAATTAGTAAATTAATTCACTCAGAATTAATTTATTTCTTAAATTAATTAAAGGATTAATTAATTTAGAATTATTTTAGAATGACAGAAGACAGAAGCTGGAAGCTCAAAGGGATACGGTACTGACTTGAAGAAAAGACGGAAAAAGAAATGACACGGAAGAAATGCAAATTCATATATTCTTAAAGGTGGAACCCCGGTTGGAATTGATTTATCATTTTCAAGTGAAAAAGAGTTCGGTTCCAGACGATCAGGAGACCGCAGCTTAGAGCGTAAGGATTTATTTAATTAATAAATATTTTATTTTATTTAGTAAATTATATTTATAAATATCTAAATAATATTAGACATTTATTTTTATAATTTCTGAATTAAATTTATTATTTATTAATCAAAGATTATAAGCTGTGCGGGTCGAAAAACATTTCTACGGAGCCTATCCACTACAGGACGAAATAGGCCCCTTTGGCTTTACAAATTGAAATGGCAGGTGATTGTTTTAAAAGCAACCAATGAGAGCTTGCCATGTGTCCAACCAAAGTGGAAAGAAATGAAAAAGGCAGGTGATGAAATGTCATACCGAACAAATCAATTAAGTCATACTGAGAAAATTCAAAGGGCTGTTGAAAAAAGGCATACCGAAGCTTTTCATTCAAAAGGTCATGCTGAACTGATTTTATTTAATTAAAATAAGTCATACCGATTTTTTTAATTAAATAAAATCTGAATATGACTTTAAAAAGGTCAT
This sequence comes from Oenanthe sinensis, assembly GCA_028671895.1. NCBI lineage: Eukaryota > Viridiplantae > Streptophyta > Magnoliopsida > Apiales > Apiaceae > Oenanthe > Oenanthe sinensis. The sequence goes on along the minus strand of CM053804.1, from coordinate 16,482,517 downwards.
ACCGAATTTTCAGAAAGTCATACCGAATTTCAATAAGTCATACCGACCAGAATATGTCATGCCCAGCGATTTATTAAGTCATACAAGGGTTATTTTCTTGAAATTAAGTCATAGTCAAAAAGGTCATACAAGCTTAGAATTTCCTCTATAAATATGAGGCATATGCTTCATAATTCAGAAGTAGAAAAACTTACAAATTTAGCAATTTGTCTGCAAAGTTATATTCACAGACTTTCTGTGCTAGTTTGGTTTTAATTCCTAAGTAGAACAATTCATGTCAAATTTGTTCTAGGAATTAAAGTTTATTCTACCGGATATTGTAACACCCATTCAAGTTTAATATACATATTTAACTTGAATCTTGTTTACTTATTTGCTAAATTTCTATATCTTAAATATTTTATCGTGAAAATAGAAAGCTAGTAAGTCAGCCTCCCAAACACTAGAAGGACTCGAACCCTCAGCTAAAGCAATAATTTAATTCCGCAAATTCTGAAAAGAATTTTAAATTGTTGTCAGTATCGCATTCAACCCCCCTTCTACGATACTTCCGGGACCCAACAACTTGTATTTGGATTCCTTCTTCACTATCCTAATCAAATTCTGATTTGATTGTTTCCTTCAAAAACTCTGATTGATAAACTCTGTCGGTTGTCATTCTCTGATTTAAGCATTCTCTATTAGAGTAAACTCTGATAGAGTAAACTCTGACCGACAACTTCTTCATTCTCTGATGACGTCAGCATAAACTCTGTTCAGTGATTCTCTGACAGCATCAGTGTTTATTTCCTAACAATACCTGTACTTTTAGTTATTTACAGTTCTTAAATTTTGTATTATTTTCTTAGTTGTTAGTTGCGTTATCCTCTAGAAATTTGTATGTTAAATGTTTAACAACAAATATGGGGAGATTGAAAGGCGTATGACTGGGCCTATTTGTAATAATTAAATGACAACTCAACACAGATAAGAAAAAGAAGTAAATAATAAATATGATTACAGGAATCAAGACGAAAAATTTCAACTCGACACGAACAATCTTAGTATTAGAAATATTTTGATGAAATTGTTACTCAACACCGTAAGAAGTTCATTAATATGTTCAAGCATCAGTGAAAAATAAAGAAGTAATATTTCATAAGAATTCAGAAGATACAAAAGATTTTAAGTGGCTATTAAAAAAAGATTCCAGTAAAAGAAAATAAAAGAGGAAAAACGGTAAAGCAGAAAAAGGACAGAAGACCACAACTTTTAAAGTTAAAAGGTGAAGAATATTTATTTTAGTATGACACAAATGAACTAGACAGTACATTTGTGTGTCAACTAATTAAAAAATATTTATCATCTAACTTAAGTGATGTTATCAAAAGTTAATTATATATTTAATTTATTTAATTAAATATTTAATTTATTTAATTCAAATTAATTCAAATTTATTTTAATTTATAAATTATTTAATTAAATTAAGTATAATTAATTTATTATAAAAAGATATGACTTGGTATGACTTTTAATAAGTCTTTAAGCCTTTATTAAAAAGGTTATATCGAATTTAAGTTAAAAAGTCATACAAAGCTATTGCAAAATTTCATACCGAGCTGCAGAAGAAAAGTCATACCGAAGTCATGCAAAAAAAGTCATACCGAGCTTCAAAGAAGGTCATACCGAATTATGAAAGCAAAAGTCATACCGAGCTACCCTGATCAAAAGTCATATCGAGCTACCCTGTTCAAATATCATACCAATTTTTCAAAGGCATACAGAGATATTTGAAAGTCATACAAGGGTTATTTAGAAAGTCATACAAGAGCAAAAAATGTCATACAGGCTTAAAAATAAGTCTGAAAAATGTCCTGATCTAAAAAATCATACAAGATTTAGAATTCCTCTATGTTAGGAATTTATTCATTTGATGATGTTCAAAATACTAGAACAGGATTTAGCATAGCTTATTTGTAATAGGTCTTTTCAGTCTCTGAAATTTTATAATCAGAGTCTAGTTAGTCTACATTCTTGTATTTAGAATATTTTCTGTAAAAAAAGTGAAACCAGAGTCTAGATGAAGATCAGCGTCTGTGAGGTGATTAGAGTCTATAGACCTTCGGAGTCTACAATATGTAAAAGTCTACAAATGATCAGAGTTTATAGTCCATTAGAGTCTATAGTTCATCAGAGTCTATAGTCTAGAAGAGTTTGAAGATTTCAGAGTATATGAAGTCAAAGCTAAATTTGGAAGATGATCATAGAAAAGGGAAGTCTTCGAAGATAAAGCCAAAGATATTGCAGATATGCTATGGGAAGGAAGGAAAATTGAAGAAGGAAACTGTCAGCTAATAATTAGGAATTATATTCCTATTATAATTTATTTTTCTGTTATTAGTTGATAGGTAGCTTTCTATATAAAGACTCTATGTAACCTAATTAAAAAGTGCGAAGTAAATCAAAGTTTTCGAGAGCATAGAGATAGAGAGAGTTGCTGTGAGATACACCGAGAAGCTGCTAGTGTTTTTGTACACCTTAGGAGAGTTTATTTTCATACATCAATAAAAAAATCAATTTTTATTCATATCTTTGTGTTTGATCTTTGTTCTTATGCTTAAGAGTAACGAGTACACCCACTGGAAGGTTAAGATGCTGCACCATCTGGAAGCTACAGACCCTGACTATCTTGAAAGGATTAGTGAAGGACCCTATGTGCCCTCAAAGATTGTGCCTCAAATCAATGAAAAAGGTAAAATAACTGAAGAACACGTCATTGAGAAACAAAAGGCTGAATGGACAAAAGAGGACAATGAGAATGTCCTTAAGGAGGCAAAAGTCAAAAATATTCTCTTTAACAGTTTAGATTCTGTTCTTACAAACTGTGTCATATCATGCAAAACTGCCAAAGAGATGTAGACAAAACTTGAAGTGCACTGTCAAGGGACTAAAGATGTCAAGAAGAATGCTAGGTCTCTGCTAATTCAGGAGTATGAGTACTTTGAAGCAAAATCTGGAGAATCTATTACTGAGATGTATGATAGGTTCACAAAACTCTTGAATGAGATGGCTATGCTTGGTAAGGTTTATGATTCTGAAGATACAAACACCAAGTTTCATAGAGCACTTCTAAAATAGTGGGACAACAAAACTACAGCCATAAGGGAAGCTAGAGATTTGGATGACATAACTCTAGAAGAATTGTATGGCAGAATCAAGACATATGATTTAGAGATGCAACAGAGGAAGAATAAGAAATATGTAAAGACAAAATTTGGGACACTCTTAATGGAGTCAGAGAAAGAACAACAGGAAGAACCCAAAGAAGCTAGAATCAAGGATTCAAGGAAGAAGGGTAAAGCTGTTGAGGAGTCAGAGTCTACTGACACAAACTCTGATTCTGATGAAGAGATTGATCTAAGGCAAATGATGGCTATGTTTGCAAAAAATTTCAAAAGAATGGAATTTAATAAAAGAACTGGAAAATTTAGCAAGAGGCCATCATTCAAGAAAGAAGATGAAAAGGTTGAGAAGAGAATGAGCACAATAATCAAACTTAACAAAGCAAAAGCCAAGTGTTTCAACTGTGGAATATTGGGACACTTTGCTAGTGAATGCATAAAGCTAAAGAGTCAAGGAAAAGGGAAAGCATTTCTATCAACTGGAAAGGATTGGGCAGATTCAAGCTTAGAGGATGAAATTGATTATAAAAATCTAGCATTGATGACATTCTCCTCAAGAAAATCACAATCTCCCAAAGAACCTTCATCTCCTAAAACTCAAGTATCAATCTTCACTCCTGAATCCTTAATTTAGATTCTGATGGTTTACCAATAGTGCAAAGAGAGATTAATAATATACTGATAAATAATAGGTCTCTCACTAGTGAAAGTGAAAGGTTAATAGAAGAAAACTTAACCTTGACACATAGAAATAATCATCTAGAGTCGGAGTTAAAATCAATGGAACAATACAAAAAGGATTCTGAGAAATATAGTCACAACTACACTGAAGTCTTGAAAGCCTATGACTATGTTAGGAAAGAACTAGAGGAAGAAAGACTTAAGTTTAAAGTTTGGACAGACTCTGGTAGAAAAGTTCAAGAAATTCTCAATACCCAAAATATGTGTCAAACTGCTGGTCTAGGCTATGACATGAGTCAAGGCAATTGATCTATTTTTGAGAATGATAACAATGAAGCTAGCCAAATTAGTAAGACTAATGATAAAAAATACCTTTTTCCTGTTAAGTTTGTGACCCTTAAAGAAAAGACTGAAACCACAAAATCATTTGTCAATAGTCCCCATGTTGTTGACAAAAAGACAGATGAAACAAGAGTAAATAAGTCTAAGAAAAATATTAACATAGGGTACTTGTCTAAGTTTAAGTTAAAAGAAAGACTAGAGAACTTATCAGAGTCTACCAAAACTAGGGGAAATAGGGATGGTAAGGAAGGCATTAACAAGGCCAATAACTATCAAAAGGATCTTAATGCTCCTAGAAAGAAGTGTTATAGATGTGGAAATCACAACCATTTAGCTCTGTACTGTAAAACAAAAATTGAGAAGAAATCAGAGTCTAGTCCTTCACAGACTCTGAAAAGTCACTACATTCCACAGAAGCCTTGTTATCACTGTGGTAGCATATTTCATTCTATTTATATATGTAGATATTATCATGATTTGTATTACAACTTCTATGAGCTAAAATCTTCAATTGATAAAAGCTGGTATGACACTGTCAAGAATCCATCAGAGTCTAAAGCAATAAATGAGACAGGTAAAACAAAAGTCAAGAACACTAAACCAGTTTCACCCAAAGTTAGTAAAAAAGGATCCAAAATAGTTTGGATCCCCAAAACATCTAACTAGTTGTTTTATATATGCAGGGAACTAGGGAGAAGAAAGTATCCCTAATCCTGGACAATGGATGCTCAGGACACATGACTGTAAAGAAATCCCTGCTTACAGACTTTATGGAGATGTTTAGCCCAGAAGTATGCTTTGGAGATGGCAGGCCCAGAAGTATCCTTTGAAGATGGCAACAAAGGACAAACACTGGGATATGGCAAGATTGTACTTGGAAATGTCATCATTGAAGAAGTAGCTCTAGTTGATGGCTTAAAACATAACCTAATAAGAATTAGTCAACTTCTATATAAAGGTTACCATACTGGCTCGGACAACAAAGAGTGTCTTGTAACTCACAGAGAAACAGGCATTTTGGTTTTCAAAGGACACAGACATGGTAACATATATGAAGCCAGCTTGGAGGACTGTATTTGCAATGAAGTCACATGTTTATACAGTAAGGTCTCTATTGAAGAAAGTTGGAAATGGCACAAGAAACTATCTCACATCAACTTCAAAACCCTCAACAAATTGGTTAAACAGAATCTTGTGAGAGGATTACCACATGTTGATTTTGTGCAAGATGGACTTTATGAAGCATATCAACTTGGAAAGCAAAAGAAAACACCCTTCCAGAGCAAGACAATAAACACAATTTCTGACCCCTTTTATTTATTACATCTTGATTTATTTGGTCCAGTAAATGTAATGTCAATTAACAAAAAGAAATATGCTCTTGTCATTGTAGATGATTTTACAAGATTCACATGGGTTTTCTTTCTACATTCAAAGGATGAAGCTTCACAACACTTAGTAGACCATATCACTTTTATGGAAACAAAATCAAATAAAACAATTAGAGTTCTAAGGAGTGACAATGGTACTGAATTCAAGAATGCAATCATGGAGGAATACTGTGCATCAAAGGGAATTACTCAACAATTTTTTGCCCCAGGAACACCCCAACAAAATGGATTTATGGAGAGAAAGAATAAAGCACTCATTGAAGCTGCCAAAATAATGTTGGCAAAGTCTAAATTACCAGTATATTTTGGGGCTGAGGCAGTAAGTACAACATGTTTCACTCAAAATTGTACATTGATTAATGTGCATTGAATGACTCCATATGAGATGGTAAAGAACAAGAAGCCAAGTGTGAAGCATTTTCACATATTTAGGTGCAAGTGTTTTGTACTAAAAGTACATCTAGAAAATTTAAGCAAATTTAAAACCAAGGCTGATGAAGCAATTTTTCTTGGATATGCATCAAACATAGAGCATTTAGAGTATTTAATCTCAGAACTAGAATTGTTATAGAATCTATTCATGTTGCATTTGATGACAAAAAGATTACAGGATTGTAGGATAAATTAGAGTCTACAACATTGGAATTTGAAAATTTGAAAAGTTATGAGATAGATGAAGATGGTGAAGATGATGAGATTCAAATAACTCCTGAAACAATACAGAATCCTGCACATTCTGGGGGGAGCCAGAAAATTCAATTCCAATTATTTCAGAATCTAACCATTCAGAGTCTAGACAGACAGAATCAAGTTTTTCAGAGTCTAACCCTACACGGTCTGGATCAGGAAATTCTGAATTATTTTCAGAGACAAACAATTCAGGGGGAGCTTCTTCATTTGAATTTCACTCACATACAGGAAATGTCAATGATTTAGGGGGAGCTTCAAGTTCAAGAATCAATCTTCCACCAGCTAGAAAATGGACAAGGGATCACACTCCTGATTTGATAATTGGGGATCCTTAGAGTGGTATATAAACTAGAGCAGCCACTCAAAATGAATGTATTTATAGTTGTTTTCTCTCAAATAATAAACCTAAGAAAGTTGAGGAAGCATTACAAGACCCTGATTGGATCATTGCAATGCAAGAAGAATTGAATGAATTTGAAAGAAATAAAGTGTGGAAACTTGTACCAAGACCAAGAGATAGATCAACTGTTGGAGCCAAATGGTTGTTCAGAAACAAGCTTGATGAAAATGGGACTGTGATTAGAAACAAAGCAAGGCTAGTTGCAAAAGGATATTCTCAGGAGGAAGGAATTGATTATGATGAAACTTTTGCACCAGTAGCAAGATTGGAAGCTATCAGAATGTTTATTGCATTTGCAGCTCATTCAAAATTCAAGGTGTAACAAATGGATGTGAAAAGTGCCTTCTTGAATGAGAAGTTGGAAGAAGAAGTCTATGTGGAACAACAACTTGGATTTGTTGATCCAAAGTTTCCTGATCATGTTTACAGGTTAGACAAGGCACTATATGGATTGAAGCAATCACCTAGAGCATGGATGTAAAGTGGATAGTAAAAGTACTACACTAAAGGGTTTCGTGCATGAAAACACAGCGGATATAACGTAAACCAATAAAAAACCGAAACCATATCGCAGGATCCATGCATAACTTTGGATGATTATGGTGAAGAAGTCTGTACCTTAACAAAGCTTTCCGTATGCTATTTAATGGAGATCCAGAAAAGATGAATCACAGCAGCCCTTTGTTGCAAAGATCTTCTCTCCAAAGAAGTCCACATGAATGCCCGATCGTCCTACGATCACCGGAGTCGGTACTAGCCGAATTGTTTTTCTCTCTTTCTTTCTCTCTCTCTTTCTCTAGACTCTCTTGATGTAGAGCAGCTAGGGTTTTTCTCTAAAATGAAATTTAATGATTAAACCCTAATACTATACATCATTATGTATATATAGGGGATAGAGATTTTTTGGGTCTAACCCTAATCCTTGTGGTTTCCAAAACCCATTCTGATTTTAGATTTTAACTATTATAAAATCTGAATTCTAATACAATTAATCAAGTCCCACTTAATTAATTCAATAATTAAATTCGAATAATAATAATATTTATTAAATCTGAATTCTAATATAATTAATCAAGTCCCACTTAACTAATTCAATAATTAAATTTGAATAAATAATATTATATTTAAATTCGTAATTTAAATAAACCTCCATTTTGACGTTCTTTGTGTGTGACCCTTTAAGTTATTATTACGTTGGCAATAATTTTATTATCTAATAATAAAATTATAAATAATGAGTGACATCTAGTAATACATCATTGTTACCTAAGTACCAATAATAATTGGTGATTCAATTAAACCTTTCGTGAATAATATTTCATGTAATATAATCCATTTAACCTTATATAATAGATCAAACTCGAGGCATGTATAGTGTCATCCTCTTCAACATTTCATCTTGGTTTCTTTGATCAATGAGTAGACTATTTAAACAAATCAATATTTGAGCATGGTCATGCATTTCATAGTCTCACTCAATCAAGAGGCCAATAATATCACTCCTAGAATTGGAGGGTTAAATCCTATATCTATCATTCATATTCCTCATACGATTCATAGCATACCCAATGTCCACCTTTATCATTACTTGGTTAAATGTAACTTTGAGTGTAATCAAAGTATATTAATTCTCGTATAGAAATATAATGATTTCAAGTCAGATGATCATTACATCATTATCACTGTGAGATTTCTTATGACACTTATTAACATGTAGAATCTCACGGCGGGTCTTTCCAGTGACATGTATTGATACATACACTTATGTTCTTGATTTTAGTATCAGCATACCTATGACTAATGAGTTGTGGACATCTGTCAACAAACATACAAGTCTTATTGCATTCTTAATGTCCTTAAATAATAATACTTGACTAGGGATTTTTGGAATAAAATACTATTCATATAATCTCATTTTTAAGTCACATACTTAAAGATATATATTACGTATTAATATTCCAAGGACATTTATTATTCTTTCAATTTATGACGCAGTAAATAAAGACATAATAAATATTAATTAAATAATCATATAACATAATTGTTTTCAATAAAATATTAAAAGTATTGTCTCTAGAACACCAAATACTAACAATCTCCCACTTGTACTAGATCCAATCTCTCATATATCTAATACCCATGGAACTAGTATGACCTTCGTGCTTCTGCTGTGCCAAAGCCTTGGTCAGTGGATCTGCAATGTTATCATTTGTATGCACTTTACATATATGTATATCCCCTCGATTATTAATCTCTCGAAGAAGATGATATCGTCTGAGTATATGCTTTCTTCGGGAATGAGACCTTGGTTCCTTAGCCTGCGAAATGGCTCCATTATTATCGTAGTATAAATCTATCGGATCTGCGACTGAAGGAACCACACCAAGACCTGCAATAAATTTCCAAATCCATACAGCCTCCTTGGCTGCTTCACAGGCAGCAATATACTCAGCCTCCATTGTAGAATCGGCCACCGTCTCTTTCTTTGAACTTTTCCAACATACAACACCACCATTTAGACAAACTATAAACCTAGACTGAGAAATCGAATCATCCTTGTCTGTCTGGAAACTAGCGTCGATGTAACCTTTTACAACCAGTTTATCTTCTCCTCCATATACCACGAATTGATCTTTAGTCCTCTTCAAGTACTTAAGAATATTCTTCACTGTTGTGCAGTGACCTTTACCTGGATTAGACTAGTATCTACTCATCATGCTCAAACATACGAGACATCAGGACGAGTACATATCATTGCATACATTATGGAACCAATTGCTGAAGCATATGAAACTTTACTCATACGGTCCTTATCATCCAATGATTTAGGACTATTATATTTTGAGATCAATATCCCATGAGACATAGGGACAAATCCCTTTTTAGCATTTTGCATCCCAAATCGATGCAAAACTTTATCAATGTATGTACTCTGACTTAGGCCGATCATTCTTCTTCATCAATCTCTATAGATATTGATACCTAAAATATAGGTCTCTTCACATAAGTCTTTCATTGAGAAATTCTTACTCAACCAACTCTTAACAGCCTGTAAAGAAGGAATGTCATTCCCTATTATTAATATATCATCAGAATATAATACTAAGAATGCCACATTGCTCCCACTTACCTTCTTATAAACACAGGGTTCATCTTCATTTTGAATAAACCCAAACTCTTTGACAGTTTCATCAAAACGAATGTTCCATCTCCTTGAGGCTTATTTCAATCCTTAATGGATCGACGTAGCTTACATGTCGTTCCAGCATTCTTTGGATCAACAAATCCTTCAGGTTGTGTCATATACACATCCACATCATCTTCAAGGCTCCCATTTAAGAAAGTGGTTTTGACATCCATTTGCCAGATTTCATAGTCATGGTAAGCAGCTATAGCAAGCAAAATCCTGATGGACTTGAATATAGCCATTGGTGAAAAAGTTTCATCATAGTCAATACCATGAATTTGCTTGAAACCTTTTGCCACCAATCGTGCTTTATAGGTCTGTATATTACCATCCATGTCAGTCTTCCTATTGAAAACCCACTTGCACCCTATAGGTTTTACCCCTTCAGGTGGATCAACCAAAGTCCATACTTGATTAGTATACATGGATTCCATCTCAAATTTCATGGCATCCTGCCATCTCTTAGATTCTGGAGTGTTCAAAACATCTTGGTACGTGAGAGGCTCATCTTCATCCACAAGCATTACATCACCATCTTGAGTCTAGAGAAATCTATAATATCTCTCGGGCTCATGGCGAATCCTACCAGACCTATGAACAACCTGTGTTTCCTGAGCAATATTGTTTTCTTGTACAATCTGCTCAGGTTCCTCCATTGGTTCAATGTTATCATGTGGGTCTCGAATTTCATCGATATCTATTATCCTCTCACTGTCTTTCTTAGACTGCATTTCTCTTTCAAGGAACACTGTAGTTCGAGCAACAAACACTTTGTTCTCTGAACGATTATAGAAAGAATAACCCTTTATTTCAATTGGGTATCCCATAAAATTACATTTTTCGGATTTAGGTCCTAGCTTGTCAGAAATTAGACGTTTCACAAATGCCTCACATCCCCAAATTTTCATAAATGACATGCTATGACGTTTCTCAGTCCATATCTCATATGGAGTCTTCTGAACCATTTTAGTAGGAACTCGGTTAAGTGTATAAGCAGCCGTCTCCAAGGCGTAGCCCCAAAAACTAATTGGAAGATCTGCATGACTCTTCATCGATCGTACCATGTCCAACAAAGTGTGATTCCTCCTTTCAGAAACTCTATTCCATTGTGGTGTTCCAGGAGGAGTGAGTTGTGATACAATACCACACTCTTTTAGTAAACTCTTAAATTCATGGCTTAAGTATTCACCTCCACGATCAGATCGTAGAGTCTTAATACTTCCGCCAATTTGCTTTTCTACTTCAGCTTTGTATTCTTTGAACTTTCCAAAAGAAATGGATTTGTTCTTCATAAGATACACATATCCATATCTACTGAAATCATCATTAAAAGCCAAATCTTGCCATAGTACGCATATAACCACATACATCACTATGTATAAGTTCTAATCGTTTAGTGGCCCTTTCACCTTGTCCAGAAAAAGGAGCTTTAGTCATTTTTCCAATGAGACAAGGTTCAAATGCTTCATATGGTTCAAAGTCAAACTTATCCAAGTATCCATCCTCTTGTAACTTGGAAATGCGCTTCTCATTTATATGGCCTAAACGACAGTGCCAGAGGTATGTTGATTTGAGTCATTAGATTTAAGACGTTTGTTATTCACATTATAGATAGGAGTATCAAAATCAAGAACATATAAACCATTAAATAAACGTGCAACCCCATATGTAACATTATTCAAAGAAAAGGAACAACTATTGTTCTGAATTGAAAATGCAAAACCTTTCTTGTCCAAACAAGAAACCAAAATAATGTTTCTGCAAATTGCAGGCACGTAAAACCAGTTCTCAAGTTCTAAAATAAGCCCAGTGGGCAACGATAAATAATAAGTCCCTACAGCTAATGCAGCAACCTTTGCTCCATTGCTAACTCATAGGTTGACCTCTCCCTTTGCCAAAGTCCTACTCCTTTACAGCTCCTGCACATTTATACAAATGTGAGAACTACATCCAGTATCCAATACCCATGATGTAGAAGTAGATAAATTGACCTCTCTAGCATAAATACCTGAATCAGAATCTTGACCTGCCTTCTTCTTCTTCAGATCCTCCAAATAAGCATGACAGTTTCTCTTCCAATGACCTGATTTACCACAGTAGTGAAAATCACCCTTTGCAACATCACCCTTAGGCTTTAAAGCCTATTTGAGATTGGTCTTTGGCTTGGGACCAGAAGCAGATCCAATCTTCTTCTTTCCCTTCCATTTGCCTTTCCTTTTAGTCTTACCTTTGTTGTCTACCATCATCATGGCAGCAGGTTCAGCCTTTTTCATGTTGGTTTCAACAGTTTGTAACATGGACAACAATTCAGTGGGTGTTTTGTCTATCTCATTCATATTGTAGTTCTTAATAAAATGAGTATAGTTGTTGTTCGAAGATTGCAAGATCAAGTCAATCTGAGCTTCTGGACCAATTGGGAAACCCAAAGTATCAAGATACTCAATATAACCTATCATCTTTAGAACATGTGGTTGAACAGGTTCACGCTCTCCCTGTTTGCAAGCATACAGTGCTTTGCTCGTGTCGAAACTTTCTTGAGGAGCCTGTCCCTCAAACATTTTTGAAGGTGTCCAATCATCTCATAAGCATCCATATGCTCATATTGTTTTTGAAGCTCAGCACTCATAGTTGCCAGAATGAGACATGCAACATCATTCACATCATCAATATGCTTCTGATAAGCATTTTGCTGAACGCGAGGTGCATTCTCAGCAGGAGGGGCAGGTGAATGAATTTCAATGACGTGAAGCTTTCTCTCCTGCTTGAGGACAATCCTCAAATTCCTATACCAAACAAGGAAGTTAGTTCCTGTCAGTTTGTCCTTCTCAAGGGTTGCTCTCACAGAGAAGTTATTTGTGTTGTTTGCCATTAAATATCTACAATGTTTAAAATGCATATTAGTTAGTTGTAGAAGTTTAATTATGTTCAAGTGATTATCATATACATTCATAATATATATCTCCCACTATTTTTATCAAACTAATAGCCCTAACTATTAATTCGGAAAACATTTCTTTAAATCTTTCTAGTGAACCAAGATCCATATTTCATCCATGTTTTAAAATAGCGTTGGCTAATACACCCAAAATACGACAATTTAGGTAGACAACATTTGTCGATTATATCAAATATAAATCTTGGAAAGTTTGGTGGAACAACCCATTGTACACATTTATCCAATAAATCTCACCAAACTCCATGCCTCTAAACCTACAATCCTATTGAGATGATTTAGTTAAGTTAGACCCAATGTTTCAACAAACTAAGTCACTTACTTATCACGTCTTCTCATGATTGATAAAAGCACCTCATTTTGGCAACCCCACTCCTTCTCAATCCAGATCTTGACGAGTATTAAACATTGGAAGGCATCTGATTAACTTAATATATACTTAGGGATTTTAATGTTTATATGAACAATAACGATCCCATCATAAAGAGATTCTCAATTTTTCCTTGATCAAATAATCCCTTTCAATATTTGTCAATGGTTCGATTTCCAGATCGTCGGAGAAGTCACAAGCGGTCTCACTTAAAACCCAACTTTCTTACGAATAATAATTCGCTTTTGACAAAATCTCCCCATATCAGAAAAAGAAAATTCATATTCAATACCGTTTTTCATATACACAAGAATCTCATGATCGTTTGTTTAATTTTAAAATCTTGAATCATTACAGATTAATATGTTAGATTTCTCCTATAAATTTCTTATGAAGTAAACAAAAGCAAAGAAGATGTCACACACAAATGGTTCAAAGAGATTGACAGGAAGATGACTCTGCACAGACAAGCAAATCGACAAATGGGCAAATTTTCTTTAAAATATGTCGATGCTGAAGGAAATGATCAAGTCATTCCAGTAGAAGAAAAGCAAATTAAATTTCAAGAAGGTGTGGGTCATTACTTTGGATTTCAACCTATGAGTGGGAAAGTTAGTGTTCTGATGCTAAAGGATGTTATTTCCATCAGTTTATATTTTTGCTCAATATTTCTAGGTTAAAATAAACCTAGCTTCGTTTTACAAATTTAGAAGATAAACCAACTGTTCTTACAAAGTGCTCTAAGGCTGAATAGTTGATTCAAGAAAAATAGTTTAACTTTTACTCCTCTAATAATGCAACCACACTTGTTTATAAACTACAAGTGTGTTTTTACAATTCCTATTCTAGGATTATTTCTATCTACCTTCCTTTTACCTTTTTGCATTTCTAGAAAACAGGTTTGAAAGACAGCTACAGATTGAGTCTTCACAGTCATCATAGACTGTCTTTCATTGGTGTGCTTTTGTCCTCTGGATCTACAACAGATAGTCCTTCTGTGTTGTCTCAATCAATTGATAATTTGCTGTTAAGCATACAATTTATCCATCCTTTAATCCATCAACTGATGTTCTTCTTCGATTGATCTTTATATCCATCGATTGATAAATGACGACTTATCGATTGATAGATGTTATCAATCGATATATCAATCGACGGGTCTTCATATCAGTTGATGGGTCTTTAATACTTGACTTGGCTTCTTCGATTAATCTCCTATCCATCGATGCTTCAATATCAATCGATCATCCTTCACTTGTGCAATTTCCTGTCTTTAAATAATTATAATTTGATAGTTTAATTTACACATCAATTGATGATCTATATCAATCGACTCTAACATCAATTGATGAAAATAATATCAATTGATTTACACCTTATCGATTGAAATAGACTAAGTACACCTATACTACAGTCCAAATTATCAGTTGATTCATATAAACACTTCAACTGATAATTGGTTTCCTGATCAATTGATATTTATAACTTTCATATCAATTGATCAGTTACATCAAATAAAATTTCTATGATTCTAAGATTAATGTTATCATCAAATTACATGTAGATTCCTAATAATCTCCCCCTATTTGTGTATGTGATATGAACATGCATAAATCTACTTGATGATAATAAAACCCCTAATTATTTTCATTCAAATAGAATCAAGAAATTTAAGTAGCACTTTGAGACTTTGAAAGTACCAGTTTGATGAATAACTTCTGCAAGCTGCTTCATTTTCTTCACCATCTTCATAATTCAATTAGCTTCTCTTCCTTCTCTTCTCAGCATTTTCCCTTAGTTGCCTCATGAAAGAACTCCTCAAAATTGCTTCATCTCTGTCAGTTTTCCCAAGTTGCCTCATAAGGTAATGTATTTCTTCATCTGTGATTTTGTCCAAATATTTACAGATATCAAAGAACTTTGTATTGCCCTCCAAATCTGTAAAAATCATTGCATACTTTGGCTCCAACACCACCTTTTTGACTTAAGACTTCCATAGCTTAAGAGGTTAATCAGGTTTAGCTTCTGCCTTTGATCTCCTTAGCTTTGAAATTTATTGTTGAATTTCCTGAGCAATTGTTGTGTTGAGTTTGTACTTTCTGTTGAGTAGAGAAAGGATGGTCTTCAGAACATTGTAGCTTTGCTTCATTATTACCTTCAATGAATAAGTGATCTTCACTCCATTTTCATATTCCAACCTCATAGATTCTTCTTGGCACTACTAGAAAAACTGGATATAAGATCACACCTTTTACAACGGTTGCAAAAACCACTGATGTTAAAGGTCTTTTTAACATCGCTTTTGTATATAACGATGTTAAAGTGTATTTAAGACATCGCTTGATAAAAAGCCCGATGTCTAAAGTTATGTTCGAAAAAAAATATAAAAAGCGGGTCAATAATTCCCCCCAGCTTATTACCCTTCCCCCTTAGGCAAAAATCATTTCCCCCCTTAGACAAAAATCACTTCCCCCCAAATACCCCCCCCCCCCCCAATTAACCAATCACTCTCCCTCTCACTCACACTCGATTAACCCAATACTCTCCCTCTCCCTCACTCTCGATTAACCCTAATTCAATTTGGTCAAAGAACAAGCCCTAGTAGCTAACTGGTCAATATGATCGAAGAAAAAGCCCTAGTTAACATGTCGATTTAGTCGAAAAACAAGCCCTAGCTAACAAGTCGTGCTATTTTTTCACACGATTTACTCAATTGGTAAGCAAACCTAACTGGTTCATTTGAATTTGTGTATGTTTATGAGCTTTTGTAGTTGAATCTTGTTCATCTCTGTTTAGTACGTGTTTAGTATCTGTTTTTATGTGTTTGTTGATTTATTAAATTGTTATTCCTGTGGGTTTTGTTTCAAAACCCTAGCTTCTTGGAAAGTTTCTGAGCTATTAATTAGTTTGAAATTTTATTTTCGATTTCTAATTTGAGTATTTTCAACAGGTCTAGAGGGTGATTTTCAGCTATTGATTTGAGTTTGGGTAAATACTTAACCTTAGATATATTTATATGTATATATATATGTATGTGTATATGTTTTATATTTATCTTATTATTTGGTGTGTATACATAAAGATATATATATATGTATTTCCCCCAGTTACTGATTGTTTTTAATATATGTTAAACAAATTACCTGTCAGGATATATTTCCGCTTCTCATTGTTCCTATACACTGCATAATCACATCATGATTTACCAAATAATGTCCTAAATTGCAGGTTCTGGGACCTTAATTGGAGTGACCCAAAAAGTACACAAACAAGAGGAAAATTTGACATGTACCCCTCTCTCTCTATCCACACACACACACACACACACACACATACACACATATCACATGATCAATTACATGATATCAGTAACTTCAGAGTTATTGTATCATCGCTTTGGCACCAATATGTTAAGAGTGCTAACATGGATTGAATGTTGGAATGTGTAGTCTCTCTCCATAAATATATCATATGTGCATATTCATGCGATCAGTGAGGTCAGATTTTTTATATCATCACTCTGGCACCAGTATGTTATCATAATATGTATTGAATGTTGAATGACAGTGTAGGATTAACGGAACAACCTTTAAGATTATTGTGCAGAATGAAAAATAAGTAGAACTCTCATTCAAAATAACATGAGATTCCTCATTCAAGGATGAACAGTCCCCTCTACATGTTGATAAAAGTTTTCTTCTTAAGTGTCTAATAAAGAAGATAAAAACTATTGGCAACCATAATTATGATCATCATGACTAATAAATGTTGTGTGGATGTTTTAGGTTCATTATGCTTTGTAATTCTTCAGGCATATACTCTTATGCCATATACGAACATCGAGAGGACATGCCTTCCTTTAGCCTCAATGAAGCAAGGCTGGTGTTTATGCTCAAGAAAGAAAAGTACAACTTTCTCTGTTAAATTTTGATTATGATTTTTAAAGAATTTGATTATTATTGAAATCAGCGGATTCTTGCTATATTTGTGTAAATCATTAATGCTTTTATACACATGCGAGAGAAGGCTGATCTGTTAATAAATTCAAGTTAGCTGTCAGTATTATTTAGATTAAAAAATAAATTGGTCGGTATGGACTCCAAGCTTTTCACTGAATATAGCAGAATAGGTACCACAGATTTGGCATTCCTTTTATTTCCTTATATTAGTATTTTATTTACCTTTGGGTTTAATATATTGGAAAAAATTACTGTTATTGTATGTAAGATTATATGTATGATTATGATGTGAAGGCTACCTTTATGAATTTGTTTCTGTATGCAGTTGTGGTATGAGTCAGACCAGTTGAAACTTGCAACAACTCTCTAGTATCATGCAATTAGCTAGCACAAAAAAGAAAAAGAAAACAAGAAGAACTCTTTGGTATCCTCTGTAGAAGAGCTAAAGCAAAGAGGTTTTTTTAATAGAAAAAATCATCATCCTGAAAATTAATTTATTGGTTTGTTCATGAGAGTAGGTGGATGACAAGTACCAATATATTGTGAAAACAAAGATAACAAAGTCCATGGGTGGATATGTCTTGATCCGCCTGTCGGATTCTGGAAAATAACGCCCTCTAATGAGTTCAAAACATGTGGACCTCTCAAACAAGATGTAACCTTTCATGTCGGCCCTGTGAATCTTGTTGTATGTAACTAGTTACTCACATATTCCTTCCACCGATCTATTACCAGTACCACTCTATTTACAGCAATTACTTTCATTAGTTTTTTTAATTGTCTAATCTGTAGATAAAATACTCCTAATGATTGTTTTGGAGAAATATAAGAATATGATCCTATACTTTTATTTTTATATATATTTTTAAGTAAACTGGATAAAAAATGTATCAAATAAAGGAATGATTATCGTGTCACATTGTAGTTGTTCGCAGATATTATTAGCTGACTAAGTTATTCTGAGTTTAATTGTATCTCTATTTTCTGTCCAAATATACTGAAGATGTTTGTAAGTGCTCATTATGGAGGTGTGGATGTAGTGCTCAACTTCAAATCTGGTGAACCATGGAAGAAAGTTTTTGGCCCTGTTTTCATTTATCTTAACACCACTTCAGATAAAAAGAATGTTGTTTCAGTACTCTGAGAAAATGCCAAAGAACAGGTTTCAAGACAACTTCATGCAAATTTTATTCAATAATTAGCATGAATTAGCTGATAAGAAGTTCAAAGTTGCATGACCTTCAGAACATGCAACGTATTCCTCTTCATTTTCTCTGAACAACATTTTTCATTCTTCAGATGAGAACTGAAGTCCAAAGCTGGCCATACCATTTCCCATTGTCGGAAGACTTTTCACAATCTGATCAAAGGAGTAGTGTTAGAGGAACCTTACTAGTTTGGTTGTGGTTGAATTGATTTTGGCTAATATCATTGTACAAAGGACACTGTCATCTAAACCTAAAGAAATAACATCACAATTTTTTTAAGCGATGTGTAATAGTGTATCTAACAATATTTTATAAAAGAAATTTGATGTCTAAAATTAGAAAGATATCAGTTGGCTTCTAAAAATTGATGTGCTAAGGTAAATACTACATCGATTATATTGTCATTAATAAAAAAATATGATATTTCAAATAAGCTATTACATCATTTAAACTAAAGAAACTGATGTTAAAAGTAACCTACTAAATCGATAGAAATATTAAAGAGATGTTAAATATTACTATAGACATCGATATTGTTTATAACAATGATGTTAAACATAACTATAGACATCGATATATTTTATAACTAGGATGTTAAAGATAGCTATATACATCAAATTTAGTTAAACAATGGATGTGCTAAGACTCCTACCAAATTGTTTCTATAAATATAGACGATGTCAAAAAGATTAGTCAGTTAGGTTTTACATCGATTGTACTTAAGTTATGATGTTATAAAAGAGTTTTAACATTGGCTTCACGTAGAAGGTGATGTGTTATATATGTTTTAACATCATACTCTTTTACGGCTGATGTTAATACCTTTCTTAGACATCAGTTTTTTTAATAAAAGTGATATAATTGCTATTTGGTACCTTGTAACGTAATATATTAATGGAGATTGGACATCAAAATATAGTAATATTCAAAAGGAAATCATGTAATATATTTAAAAAATAGGGAAAAAGACATCAATATTTATGGAAAAAACATTGTCTAAGTATAGCCTAGAGATCAGTCGAAAACCAATGTGTAAAGTATATACTTTTAACATCACATGCGAAGACATCGATCGAAAATTTCTCAAAAATCAGTTAGCAACTGATGTTATATGTAATTTTTTTAGTAGTGTGGTTAGAGGTTGCAGGATGAGTCCATACTCCAATCAGCCCTTTTTCATTGATCACTGGTATTCCTTTCATATCATATCCTTCAATTGTAACGTCCTCCTTAATTTCTTCTTTTTTACCCTGGAGGTTTTCCTGAATCACTCTTTCTTGAATAGAACTTGACCTTTTCTTAGCCATAGTTATTTTCCTCTTTTTCTTCTGTAGTTGCTCCATTAATTGATCTTCCATGTTCCATTCCATTTCCATTTACCTTGCTATTTCTTCATTCTCCTTTTCTCTTCTTGCAGCATCTGACAATCCTAATGAAATTGTTCCTTCAAGAAGCTTTTGGCCAACTGGCTCTTTCCTTCTCTTTTCTTCTTTAATCATTATGAATTTGACCTTTTTATGCTCTTCAAGGGCTTCAAGATCAATTGTTAGAAAGGTTTCTGCATTTGAATTGCTTTCTTTGGCAGTTTTTTGTGCATCTTCATTCACTTTTCTTGTTTGAGCAATGAACTCATCCAAGTTTCCTCTTTCTGCTGCCTTTGTCACCAACTCAGTGCTTTTCTTCAAATTTGCAATCCTTTTCCTTTCCCTCTCAATCATAGAATGAGTTTCTCCTTCCCTAGAAATCCTTCTTCCTTCTAGATCATCTTCAAACTTCTTGAATTCTTTCTTTTTCTATTCTAAGTCATCTTTGGGTGACTTAGATGACTCAGATGTCTTTCAAGATTGATAATCCCTGTTGCTTCCATATTTAGTCCTTTTAGCTGTAGAACCCCCAATGCCACTAGATTTGTCCATACCAGAACCACCAACATCACCACTGCCACTGCCTTTGCCATCACCATCACCATCTCTCTTCTTTGTATTTCCCCCTTTTTGTTATCGTCAATTGGAGGAGGTGGTGGCATTCTGTCAAGAAATTTCTGAAGAATGGAAGCATGCAGACTCTAGGCTTTAATAATATCATCCATCTTCTTTTCTAGAGATCCCAATCTAGTTTCCAAAGCTGCAAAATTCTTGGATTCCTTGAAAAACTTGTCCTTTATTTGACCCATGGTGTTAATTGGTAGCTTCTCATCCAACCTTATCTCCAATGCATCCTAGTTAGAATTGATAGAATCCTTGATAATCTCCAATTCTCTCTTTACTCCTCTTACTGTGATCTTTTGAATTTTCAATGACTCCCTCATATAGTGAGCAATTCTCCTTTGATTTGGATCTTCAATTTCTCCTTCCACTATTGTCCACCTATATTAAGAAAGAATCTCAGTTTCAGCAGCTTCTAAGGAACAATCAATTGTGCTCATCCATGGCTCCTCATCTGAATCATCTTTCAACTCCTCAGGTGTCATATATCATGTGTCTGTTGTATTGGCAATGCTCTCCTTCAGATTCCTGGTCCTTTGTTCTGTATGCTCTATTCCCAATAGTTGTTCTGTATCCTTGTTACTTCAAGCAGCCAACCCTTGATATTGTGGATCAGGATGAATGAAATTATGTGGATCCAATTCACTAGCATCAACTTCCTCTTCAATCTCCTTATCAATTCCACTCCCACTAGATTCTACATTTGATATTTCCCATATCTCCTTGACACCTTCCTCCTCAGACATCAAATCATTTTCCAATTCCTGTGCAAATAGTAAAATTATTTTATCCCTCTTACTCAACTCTCTATTTTGCATCAGGATATCATCCTGGAATTTCACCTCTCCCTCACTCATATCATGTGCACCTTCTAAGGTGGGGCCCTCAAGTGTTTCACTCAAATTCCTGGAAGAAATAGGAATGTCCTAACTCACTCCCTCTCTTTTTGCTAGACTGCAATCCTGCCTCTCACTCAACTCACTCATTCCTAAAATTTTTTGAGCAACATCAATTAATTGAGCATCAATTGATGTGTAGATATTATTAGGTGAAGAGTTTGGGATATCCATCGATTGATGCATACCCATCAATTGATCTTGGGTATCAATCGATGGCTTATCATTCGATGGCTGAATATCAATTGATGAAGGAACATCAATTGATGGAGTAGAAATAGTTGAGGCATTGATCTTAGAAGTGATATTTGAAATGGTATAAGATATGGAATCCTGAATTTCCTGGGAAGAAAATTCAGGAGAGAGTGTTGGCTTCTCCTTGAAGAATAAAGAAGGAGAATATGAAAATGTCTAAATATCTATCAAAACATTTTCTGAAGAAATTTGGTGAGAAGGGGAAGAAAGAATAAAAGGGATTGGAATTGAGAGAGAATGGGGATGCATCTCATCATTTATATGAGATGCATCAATCTGACTTTGAGAAGGCTCAACCACAGTTTCATGTTGTTTTGCAATGTGTGATTCCCCATATGCAAAGGTAACTTTCTTTTCTTTCCTACCATAGGTTCTAGTAAATTTGGATGGTGTGTCCCCAATTTGGTTATGTGCCCCTAGTTGTGGGCTATTTTCAATACTGTCATCCTTTTGAGAGGATGACAATAGAGATGTGGTATTTTCCATATTAACATCCACAGTCTTTTGGGAGACTATGGAGTGGCTTGGCTGAGGTTGCACACCCTCACTCTCCTTATCCTTCTGGTTTCTTTGATGTTCCCCAGTTCCCTCACCACCTACATCCCCCTCCAGTCTATCTACCGCAATAGGTATTTTTCTTTTCTTGGATTTTACAACAACATGTTTTTGGGAACCTGTTGAGGTTGGCTCTTTAGATTTGGATTTAGAAACTGGATGTGTGGCTTGGGTTGGAGGGTTGGGGTCATTACTAACATCCTCCATAGCCACAAAAGGCAAAGAAGATTGGGGATTGGAAGAAGTTAAGGTAGAGATAAATATCTGAATAAAAGGTGGATAAATCAATTCAACATTACTGTGAAGATTGATTCTTACCAAGTCTTTGAAGACCCTTTTGTTTTGAGTCCAGCAATCCAAAGTTTCTATACTCCTGTCAATCTCAATATCCTTGATAAAATGGTTAATAATAGTCATGATAAATCTAGCATAACAAATATAATTAGATATATTAACCTTGTTTCCCAATTTGACATATATTTTATAGAGTAACAGGCTTCCTAAATTATGATATCTATCATATAAAATGTTATACCCTACTTGTTGCATACTTGTTGTTATTGCATCAAAATTGCTAAACTTGCCAGAAAAACAATTTATTATTGCATCAAAGAAATATGACCATTCTTTTCTTAGATTTTTCTGACAATACTACCTAGACTAGCATTAAGAGCAATGTAATTGATTTCTCTAAGCATGCTTCTAATCTATGAGTCAGTGGTTGCATTTTCTATATTATTTACAAGAATGTTTAAACACTCACCTAAGACTACAGTGGTTAGAATATACCTTTGTCCTTTACAATCAAAGGAGATTGAAGAAAAATCATCTGCTACCTCTGCTGTTGTCTAGAACTCTTCAACTAGATTGCACACTATCTTTGGTGCTTCTTAGAGGGCCTTTGAGATCCTTGAACTTCTTAGGATTTCCATTAGAGGATGGAATTCTGTTGGGGCTTCCTCCACCATAGTGCAAGCAACGAAGTTGTTGAGCTCATAGTAGAATCCTGATTGTGAGACTTTCTTTGATGATGCCATAATCGTGTTTGAAGATATAGATATGAATTAATTGGCAAACTTGTTAGTATTAAAGAATAAATAACAATTAGACTGTAAGTAGATTAGGGTTTTTAGCAAGAGTTAGATACAGAGTGAGTTCGAAGATTGAGAAAGAGAAAGACAAAGAGAGAATTCGTTAGTAAAATTTCAAGTAAGAATTAAAAGTTGTTTTAATCTCACTATTTATATTTGCTGAGTTCCCAAACAATTTCTTACCCAAAATAGAACTTAATCGACCGTTGGAAGAAAAATGAAAAGCAGAAATTATCATTTTTGGCAATCGACTGTTATACATACAGGAATGTATGTATTAATCAATTGATAGAAAAAGTAACCAATGACTAGATTTTGTACAGGTCAATTGATGACATGGATCCCTTGACATTCCAGGTCATCGATTGGTAATTACTTATCCATCGACAGGTACTGTTATCCATCGATAAATAAATATATCATCAATTGATATATTTATATGTCGATAGCTATAAATTATCCATCGATAAGTAAATATATCATCAATTGATATATTTATCTGACGATGAATACAAATTATCCATCGATAAGTAAATATATCATCAATTGATATATTTATCTGTCGATAGATGCAATTTATCCATTGATATGTAAAATGTTTACTAGTTAATTATGGAGGAATCAATAGATTAACATAGTCAATGGCTAAAATTAATGTAAATACATAACTTGTAAGACATTCAATAGATTAAACAAGGTTGAGCATACCTAAATCACAGACCAATCTATTGAAAGTAGATTCATCTAATGGTTTGGTGAAAATGTCTACAAGTTGTCTTTCACTAGGGACAAAATATAATTCAACTGTACCATTCATTACATGTTCCCTAATGAAATGATACCTTATGTCAATGTGCTTGGTTCTGGAATGTTGCACAGGATTTTCTGTTATTGCAATGGCACTTGTGTTGTCACAGAAAATAAGAATTTTGTTCATGTTGAACCCATAGTCAAATAGTTGATTCCTCATCCATAAAATTTGTGCACAACAACTTCCAGCTGCAATGTATTCAGCTTTTACAGTAAATGTAGACACTGAATTTTGTTTCTTGCTAAACCATGATACAAGCTTGTTTCCTAGAAATTAACATGTGCCTGTAGTACTTTTTCTGTCAATTCTGCAACCTGCATAGTCTGCATCTAAATAACCAATTAGATCAAATCCAGAATCTCTAGGGTACCAAATTCCAAGATTTGGAGTTCCTTTGAGATATCTGGATATTCTTTTTATTGTAATCATATGAGATTCTCTATGATCAGCCTGAAACCTAGCACAAAGACATGTATCAAACATTATGTCTGGCCTACTTGCAGTTAAATAAAGTAATAATCCAACCATGCATCTATAAGTTGAAATGTCCATTTTAGCTTCCTTAGTATTCATTTCAAGTTTAGTTGCAGTGGCCATGGGAGTTTTTGCAGAAGAACATTCATTTAAATCAAATATCTTTAATAAATCTGAAATATATTTGGTTTGATTTATGAAAATGCCATCTTTGACTTATTTGACTTGTAAACCAAGAAAATAGGCAAGTTCTCCCATCATGCTCATTTCATATTTACTCTACAGCAACTTAGCTAACTTTTGACAATGTTTTTCATTAGTTGAGCCAAAAATAATGTCATATACATAGATTTGAACAAGAATCATAGAGCCACTAACATTTCTATGAAAGAGAGTTTTATTAACAGTACCTCTTGTAAAATTATTCTCAATCAAGAATTTAGACAAAGTATCATACCAGCCTCTAGGTGCTTGTTTCAATCCATAAAGTGCCTTGAGAAGATAGTATACAAATCCTGGATGAACAGGATCAATGAAACCAGGAGGTTGTTCTACATATACTTCTTCTTCTAGTTCTCCATTGAGAAAAGCACTTTTCACATCCATCTGATACACCTTGAAATTTGCATGAGCAGCATATGCTAGAAAGATTCTGATTGCTTCCAACCTTGCAACAGGTGCAAATGTTTCATCAAAATCTATGCCTTCCTCTTGTGAATAGCCCTTTGCCACTAATATTGCTTTAATCCTTGTCATTGTACCAGATTCATCCATTTTGTTTCTGAACACCCATTTTGTACTAATAACAGACTTGTTCTTTGGTTTAGGCACAAGCTTCCATACATTGTTTCTTTCAAACTGATTCAACTCTTCTTGCATAGCTATTATCCAATCAGGATCATTCAAGGCTTCTTCAATCCTTTTTTGTTCTTCTTGAGACAGGAAGCTACTATACAAGCATTCATTTTGAGTTGCACTTCTAGTTTTGACACCATCATTTGCATTTCCAATAATCAATTCAAAGGGATGACTTTTTTTCCATTTCCTTTGTGATGGTAAATTTGTCCTTGATGATGATGCTTCTTGATCATTGGAATTGTTATGATCATTGTGATGTGATTGATCATTTGAGAACCCTCCCCCTGAGATGGATACTCTTCTTGAAGACTGTTGTATAGAGTTATAATCCATCGAATGATTAACAATTGATGTATTATTAGTCGATTGATGATTGTCAACTGATAAGTTATCTGTTGATGCATTGACATCAATTGATGGGGAGCTTCTAGGTACTTGATTTCTTAAAATTTCCACATCAGCATCACTGATGTGGGTAAAAATAGCCCTGAATAATAATAATAAATATATCATTTATTATTTCATTAATTAGACCTGGTGTGGTGTTAGTAATTGTGCTCTAGAGACAATACTTTTTATATTTTAAGGAAAATATTTATTATTAAGGATTATGTTTTATTGATTATTATTTATTTATTATGTTTTGTTTACTGCGTAATAAATTGAAAACATAGTAAATGTCCTTGGAATTTTGATACGTATTCTATATCTTTAAGTATGTGACTTAAAAATGAGATTATATGAATAGTATCTTATTCCTAAAATTCCCTAGTCGAGTATTATTATTTAAGGACAATAATAATGCACAAAGACTAGTATGTTTCTTGACAGATGACCACATCTCATTGGTCATAGGTATGGGGATACTAAAGTCAAGAACATAAGTGCATGTATCAATGCATGGCACTAGAATGACCCGCCGTGAGATTCTACATGTTAAGTAAGTGTCATAAGTAATTCTCACTGTGATAATGGTGTAATGATCCTTAGACCTGAAATCATTATATTTCTATACGAGAATTAATATACTTTGATTACATTAAAAGTTACCTTTAACCGGGTGATGATAAAAGTGGACATTGGGTATATTATGAATCGTATGAGAAATATGAATGATCTAGATGAGATTTAATCCTCCTAATTTTAGGAGTGATATTATTGGCCTCTTGTTTGAGTGAGACTATGAAATGCACGGCCGTGCTCAAATGTTGATTTGATTTTAATAGTCTACTCATCGATCAAGAAAATAAAGATTAAATTATGAAGAGGATGACACGAGACATGCCTTGAGTTTAATCTATAATATCAAGATTAAAGGGATTATATTACATGGAACATTATTCACGAAAGGCTTAATCGAATCACCGATTTATTATTATTACTTGGGTAGCAATGATGTATTACTAGATGCCGCTCATTGTTTACAATTTTAATTAGATATTAAAATTGTTGCCAGCGTAATAATAACCTACAGGGTCACACACAAAGAACGCTTGAAGGAGAAATAATTTAAATTATGAATTTAAATTAAATAAGTAATTTATTTTATTTACGATATTAATTAAGTATGACTTAATTAATTATATAAATAGAATAAATGAATTACTTAAACTAATTCCAAAATTAATAATTAATTAATTAAGTGAGACTTAATTAAATAATTTAGAATTTTGGATTAGTATTAATTATAATTGGATTATAATTAGAAAACTTATTCCTCTCTCTATATAATCTCTTTATGGGCTGATTTAATAAGATAGAGATTTTACAAAAACCCTAGCCGCTCTGAGAGAGGAGGAAGATAGAGAGAGAAGAAGTTTTCGGGTGCTAGTACACATCAATCCTTCATGAAAAGTGTTCGTGTGGATACCGTAGAGCGTAGATCGCGAGAGCGGGATACGTGGTGATTAAACAAGCTTTGGACCTCCATTAATCTTCCATTAATGAACTGTTAAAGCTTCTAAAGGTATTTATTCTTTATCTCCGAATTAAATCTTTTGTTTTCGCATGGATCCTGCGGAGGGTTTCGCTATTTTGATTTATTTTTCACGTTTATTCTGCTGCGTTTGTGTCGCGAAACCCTACAATGGCATCATAGCTACTTGCGAAACGTTTTAATTCGGTTATGTGCTTAACAGTTTTTGATATATAAGCATGTATGCGATCTATCATGATTTTATATTGATATAATATGTATATATTTATATATATTATGAATATATGATATTCATATGATGTATAATCATGTAATGATTATGTGTGTTGATGTATGTATATGATACATGTTTGTTCTTATTGTGGGAATCGTATTCGATACGAATTTTGAAACGGTTGCCGTTGATTTTCTGAAATCTGTGTCCGTTGTCCGATTTTCGCAAACGATATGTGTTTTCTGACTGGAATCGGGTCACTGAGCAATACTGACACAGTCAGCTCTGAGTCTGTAAGCCATTAGATGTCGTTACAGCCTCCAAAACGGTAATTTATGATTTTCTGAAAATTATTTGATTTTCTAAAATTTTGAGTATATGTATGTATATATTATGAATATATGATATTCATGTAATGTATAATCATATGATGATTGTATGTATCTCTTTCTATGTATATATGATATATGCTTATTTTTGTTATGAGAATTGTATATGATACGATTTCTGAAACAACGTCAGATTTGGAGAAATCTGACTGCTGTATCCGATTTTCGTAAACGATATGTGTTTTCTGACTGGAATCGGGCCAATGAACAAAACTGTTAGCAAAGCTATCACCGACGGGTCTGTAAGGCGTTTGACGTCGTTAAGGGCCTCGAAATAGCGATTTATTGTCTTTAGAAATCTATTTTTAATTTTCTGAAATTTCGAAATTTGTTATATATGATTATATGATATGATTATATAATATGAGATATATTATATGTGTTATATGATAGCATGGTGGATGGCTATGGCCTAAAGACCCATAGGATAGTGGTTTTGATTTATGGTTTTGGTTTCTAAATACGACTTGCATGTCGTTTATTCATTGTAATTTAATTATCTCGAATGTAACTCGAGTTCTTCTTGTAATTTCATTAGAATAGTTTTATTTTTTATTATTCAATGTAATTATCAATGAAGACTTGCAAGCAAGAAGGCGATCCAAAAGGGGATGATGGAGCAATGAAGAAAGAAGACATGTAATAGATAGTATTTTTAAAACCACCATAGACTGACCTTGATATTTCCATTAGCTTGGAAATATCATATAGGATGGGGCCATAACCAAACACGTTTAATTTACGCACATTACATATATGTATATGATTGCATGTATTGGTATGTATGCGTAGATATAATTGAGATGCATGCTTAATATTGATTAATCATGTATGTATTAGATACGACACTCATGTCATGTTTGCTTAAACAAGATAAAATCTGTAACGATTCAAGATTTTAAAATTAACAAACGATCATGAGATTCTTGTGTTTATGAAATATGGATTTTTAAAACACGGAATTAAATATGGATTTTTGATATCTATAATTGGGATTTTCTGACAAAAGCGGATATGCGTATTCATAAGGCTGATGGGTTTTAAGTGTGACCATTGGTATCCTCCATCTACCTGGGAAATGAACAATTTAAGATGTCGATTTGAAATATTTGGTTTAAGGAAAAATTGAGGATCTCTTTATGATGTGATCATGATCGTTATAAATTTTCTAAAACCCCTTAACAAAATATTAAGTTTTATTCGGATGCTTTCCAATGAATGAACACTCATCGAATCCTAGATCGATAAGGGGAAGGACTGTCAGTGGCAGGGGACTCCTATCTATCGTGGTAAGATGCGACGAATATAAACGGTTATATTCGGCCGTTGTATCATTGGGTCTAACTTAACTGAGTCGTCATAATAAGTGAAATAAACGGTTATATTCAACTATTATGAACTTAGAAGCATAGAGTTTGGTTAAAAGTCTATTAGATAGATAAGATCAATCGTTGTTCACCAAACTATCCAAGAATTATATATGATATAATTGACAACTGTTGTCTACCTAAATAACCATTTTCTAAGGACTTCCAGTGGTTGACTTAGGACATGACGAAATATGGATCTTGGCTCACTAGAAAGAATTATGGGATATACTTTCCAAATTAATAGTAAGGGCTATTAGTTTGATAAAAATAGTGGGAGGTATATGATGATATACCATAATCACTTAAACATAATTAATATTAAATTTGCAATCTAGTTTATTTTATACACTTTAATATTGTAGATATCAAATGATAAACACAAACAACTTCTCTATGCGATCAGTTCTTGAGAAGGACAAGTTGACGAGAATATATTTCCTTGACTAACATAGGAGCTTGAGGATCGTCCTCGGGCACCACGATGTTAGTCAAATCTCTTCCCCTACTCTTAAAGTTGAGAATGTAACATGTGCAAATCATAGTGCTTATTGGAAGCAAATTGATGTTGCGACTGATGTTTCATGTCTCATGCTCGCAAATATATGTGCTGAGCTTAAGAAGCAATATGAGCATATAGATGCTTATGAAACGATTGAGCACAAGATATATTTGAAAGGGCACTATACACTTACAAGTAGGGAGAGTGAGACCCGGTTACACCACATGTTCTAAAGATTATAGGGTATAATGAATACCATTGATATTTTGGGTTTCCAGATTGGTCTGGAGACAGTTAGATTTGATCTTACAATCATTGGACAAATATTATTCTTATTTTGTTATGAACAATAAAGTGAATAAGATTGGTAAAACACCCATTGAGTTGCTAAGCATGTTGAGAACTGCTGAAAGTAATATGATAAATGCATGAACTACTACTATATTGATGGTAAACATAGGGAATGCAAAAGGGAAAGGAAAATGGAAAGGCAAGGAGAAGATTTGATCTAGTTCCGTTGTCAAACCAAAGTCCAATCCCTAAAGCAGACTCTAAAGTCTGAATGAGGTGTTGATAAAGAAGACGATTGTCACTTCTGTGGAAAGTTGGGAGACTGGAAATTAAACTGTCATGCTTAATTGGAAGATCGGAAGATGATGATCAATAAGGGTCAAGCTTAAGGTATCGGGTTGGAATTGGAGTAAAGATAGTTGCTCTGGTTCGAGGAACTCGTTACTTAATTTTTGGCCTATAAGGAAAATTTAGAACTTAATAATTGTTATAGCGTGCTTGCAATTGGCAGAGACATTATTTCAGTTTCTTGTTTGGACAAGAAAGGCTTTTTCATTTTATAACAATAGTTGTTTATTCTATTTTGATGATGAGCCTTATAATGTTGCACATCTAATTAACAATTTATATGTTCTAAAGTGACTCAAATCAAATATTACCTTTGGCACTGTCGCTGAGGCCATATTAATGAGAAACGCATTTCCAGAATACATAAGGATGCATTCATGGATAAGTTTGATTATGAATCATACCAAAGGATACGAATCTTGGTTTATTTGGTAAAATGACTAAAGCTCCTTTTACCAGACATGGTGAAGGGATCATTGAATGGGTATGACTTATACATAGTGATGTATGTGGTCATATGTGTACGATGACAAAAGGTAGATTTTATTAACTTCATAAAATTTACTAATTATTTTAGTAGATACGGATATATGTATCTTTTGAAGAACTAATCCGAATCATTTGAAAAGTTCAAAGACTATAAAGATGAAGTAGAAAATATCAAAGAAAAGTTTTTTTTGATAGGAGAGATCACACCTTGTTGGACATGGTGCGATCAATTTTGAGTCAATGAATCTTCCAATTAGTTTCTGGGGTTGCACCCTGGAAACGGCTCCACATACACTTAACTGTGTTCCTACTAAATTGGTTCAAAAGACTCCTTATGAGATATGGACTGAGCAACGCCACAGCATGTCATTTATAAAATTTTGGGGATGTGAAGCGTTTGTGAAACGTCTAATCTCTGACTAGCTAGGACCAAAATCAGACAAATATAATTTTGTGGAATACCCAACTGAAACAAGGGGTTATTCTTTCTATAATCCTTCCGAGAACAAAGTGTTTGTTGCTCGAACTGCTGAGAGACAGTGGGAGGATAATAGATCTCAATGAAGTTTGAGACCCACATGATAACGTTGAACCAGTGGAGGAACCTGAGTAGAATGTACAAGAAAAATAATACTGCTCAAGAAACACAGGTGTTCGTAGGTTTAGTAGGATTCGCCATGAGCCCGAGAGATAATATGGATTTCTCTTGACTCAAGATGGTGATGTGATGCTTGTGGATGAAGATGAGCCTCTCACCTACATAGATACTGTAAACACTCCAGATTCTAAGAGATGGCTGGATGCCATTAAATCTGAGATGGAATCCATGTATACTAATCAAGTATGGACTTTGGTTGATCCACCTGAAGGGGTAAAACCTATAGGGTGCAAGTGGGTTTTCAAGAAGAAGACCGACATGGATGCTAATGTACAGACCTATAAGGCATGATTGGTGGCAAAAGGTTTCAAGAAAATTCATGGTATTGACTATGATGAGACCTTTTCACCAGTTGTTATGGTCATGTCCATCAGGATTTTTCTTGCTATAGCTGCTTACTATGACTATGAAATCTGGCAAATGGATGTCAAAACCGCTTTCTTAAATGAGAGCCTTGAAGAAGATATGGATGTGTACATGACACACCCTAAGGGTTTTGTTGATCTAAAGGATGCTGGAAATGTATGTAAGTTGCGTCGATCCATTTATGGATTAAAGCAAGCCTCGAGGAGATGGAACATTTGTTTTCATGAAACAGTCAAAAAGAGTTTGACTTTATTCAGAATGAAGATGAAACTTGTGTTTACAAGAAGTTTAGTGGGAGCCATGTGGCATTCCTAGTATTATATGTTGATGATATATTACTAATAGGGAATGACATTCCTTCTCTACAGACTGTGAAGACTTGGTTGAGAAATAATTTCTCAATGAAAGACTTAGGCGATGTGACATATATATTAGGGATCGAGATCTATAGAGATAGATCAAGGTGATTGATCGGCCTAATTTAGAGTACATACATTGACAAAGTTTTGCATCGATTTCAAATGCAAAGAGACTAAAATGGATATGTCCCAATGTCTCATGGGATAGTGATCTCAAAATAAAATTTGTCCTAAATCATTGGATGATAGGGACTGCATGAGTAAAATTCCATATGCGTCAGCAATTGGTTTTATAATGTATGCAATGATATGTACTTGTCCTGATGTCTCGTATGCTTTAACCATGATGAGTAGATACCGATCTAATCCAGGTGAAGGTCACTGGACGACAGTCAAGAATATTCTTAAGTACTTAAAGAGGACTAAAGATTCATTCTTGTTATATGGAAGAGATGTGAAGCTAGTTTTAAGAGGTTTCAGTGATACTGGTTTCTAGACAGATAACGATAATTTAATGTTTCTGTCTGTCTTTGTGTTTTATCTAATTTTATTGAGATGTTGTATGCTGGAATGGTTCACAGCAGAGACAATAGTTGATTCTACAATAGAGCCTGAGTATATTTGATGCTTGCGAAGCAGCCAAGGAGGCTGTTTGGGCATGTACTTAGGAGATATCACCTAATTAATGAGATTAATGATCAAGGAGATATATATATATGTAAAGTGCATACTAATAATAATATTGCAGACCCACTGACTAAGGCTTTGTCGCAGCAGAAGCATGAAAGTCACACTAGTTTCATGAGTATTGGATACTTGGGTAATTGGCTCTAGTGCAAGTGGGAGATTGTTAGTAATTGTGCTCTAGAGACAATACTTTTTATATTTTAAGGAAAATATTTATTATTAAGGATTATGTTTTATTGATTATTATTTATTTATTATGTTTTGTTTACTGCGTAATAAATTGAAAACATAGTAAATGTCCTTGGAATTTTGATACGTATTCTATATCTTTAAGTATGTGACTTAAAAATGAGATTATATGAATAGTATCTTATTCCTAAAATTCCCTAGTCGAGTATTATTATTTAAGGACAATAATAATGCACAAAGACTAGTATGTTTCTTGACAGATGACCACATCTCATTGGTCATAGGTATGGGGATACTAAAGTCAAGAACATAAGTGCATGTATCAATGCATGGCACTGGAATGACCCGCCGTGAGATTCTACATGTTAAGTAAGTGTCATAAGTAATTCTCACTGTGATAATGGTGTAATGATCCTTAGACCTGAAATCATTATATTTCTATACGAGAATTAATATACTTTGATTACATTAAAAGTTACCTTTAACCGGGTGATGATAAAAGTGGACATTGGGTATATTATGAATCGTATGAGAAATATGAATGATCTAGATGAGATTTAATCCTCCTAATTTTAGGAGTGATATTATTGGCCTCTTGTTTGAGTGAGACTATGAAATGCACGGCCGTGCTCAAATGTTGATTTGATTTTAATAGTCTACTCATCGATCAAGAAAATAAAGATTAAATTATGAAGAGGATGACACGAGACATGCCTTGAGTTTAATCTATAATATCAAGATTAAAGGGATTATATTACATGGAACATTATTCACGAAAGGCTTAATCGAATCACCAATTTATTATTATTACTTGGGTAGCAATGATGTATTACTAGATGCCGCTCATTGTTTACAATTTTAATTAGATATTAAAATTGTTGCCAACGTAATAATAACCTACAGCACACACAAAGAACGCTTGAAGGAGAAATAATTTAAATTATGAATTTAAATTAAATAAGTAATTTATTTTATTTATGATATTAATTAAGTATGACTTAATTAATTATATAAATAGAATAAATGAATTACTTAAACTAATTCCAAAATTAATAATTAATTAATTAAGTGAGACTTAATTAAATAATTTAGAATTTTGGATTAGTATTAATTATAATTGGATTATAATTAGAAAACTTATTCCTCTCTCTATATAATCTCTTTATGGGCTGATTTAATAAGATAGAGATTTTACAAAAACCCTAGCCGCTCTGAGAGAGAAGGAAGATAGAGAGAGAAGAAGTTTTCGGGTGCTAGTACACATCAATCCTTCATGAAAAGTGTTCGTGTGGATACCGTAGAGCGTAGATCGCGAGAGCGGGATACGTGGTGATTAAACAAGCTTTGGACCTCCATTAATCTTCCATTAATGAACTGTTAAAGCTTCTAAAGGTATTTATTCTTTATCTCCGAATTAAATCTTTTGTTTTCGCATGGATCCTGCGGAGGGTTTCGCTATTTTGATTTATTTTTCGCGTTTATTCTGCTGCGTTTGTGTCGCGAAACCCTACATGTGGTTCAAAGGCTTGGTCCCTTGAAACGAACTAGGAAAATAAGTACTAGGATCAACTTGATTTGTAATCTAAGAATCAATTGGATTTGTAAATCCAGCCCACTAGCTCTGTTGAAGCCATAGGCCCAGTAAGCCTCTGTTATTAATTAATTTCATAATTAATTAATAAGGGCTTAGTAAAGGCCCGAAAAACCTGTTGAAGGCCCTAATCCTAGAAGGGTCTAGAAACCCAAACATGGGAAGAGTCCCACAAGGACTCTCACTCCTAAGAGGTTTAGACAACCTTGACACTAGGAGACTTGGCCACCAAGTCTCCTACTTTTAATCTGATTCCAAGGCCTCCATGCGCCTATATAATGGGCCTAACCCCTCAAAATTAGAACTACATTATTGGCTTGATTCTCATACGAACTGAGATATGTAGGTAGTTAACGAGGACTTGAGGAAGTCACGAAACGTTAGTGCAGCCATTAACGCTTGAAGCTCCCTCAAACCTTAGTATTGATTACGTATTAAATACACCTCGTTCTTAATCCATAACATTTGGCACCGTCTGTGGGAAATGAAAAACAACCATGGCAAGAACACGTAGGACTACGAGCACCCTCGAAGGAGAGATCCCTGACACCACTGTTGACACCAACGACTCTCCCGTCATGACACATGAGCAAGGAACTACTATTCCTACCACCTCTGTTGAGGACCCTGAAGTAAGTACTCGACGAGCTGGACCTTTAAGCGTCTTTGTTCATCCTTCCAACCCTGACGTGTCTATCCATGCTTCGATTCCTCCACTCTAGGTAATTCCTCCTCTTCGTACAACTTTTATTGCTCCCCCTACTTTTCATGTCTCGTCTACCATTACACCCGACCCTCGTTATGGGCTCCCGAGAAACTACGTGCCTCCATACGAGTAAGGGTTGTTGCCCCACTATACCCCACAACCAAGAGATCATGATTTTTCTGGGCCTTACTCTACGGACGATGAGGAGTCTTCTGACGAGGATATAAATCTTCGAAGGAGGCGACCTGGCAAGGAGCCTCTTGGAGGGAGGAGTACCCAGCCCCGAGGGCCTCAAAACACTGACTCCACAAACCTACAATAGAGGATATGAGCTCATGAGGCTGAAGCACAACGACTAAGGAAGGACTTGGAAATGGCGTTAGCCAGGCAACGACGTCCCAGAATTGAAAGTACTAGAGGGACAATAAGAAACGTGCCTGTGATAGATTTAGACGAACCCCCAACTAGGAGGCAAACAAGGGCAAGTCATGTTATGGCTGACCCCCAAGACCTGTTACCACTTGGAGATCCAGATGATCCTACTCCCCCTTTCACTGAAAGTATCATGAATGAAAAGATATCAAGGAAGTTTAAGATGCCAACAATTAGGGCCTACGATGGAACCGGGGATCCCTCAAATCATGTTCTCACATTTTCTAATGCACTGTTGGTACAGCCTGTGAACGACGCTATTAAGTGTAGGGCGTTTCCCTAAACCCTGAGTGGTATGGCTCAGCGGTGGTTCAGTCGTCTACCGCTAAACTCTGTTGGGTCATTTAAGGATCTGAGCAGGGCCTTCTTCGAACAATTCATCAGTAGTAAGACACATGAGAAGAGCTCAGCTTCATTAATGAATATGCACCAGGGAAATAATGAGTCCTTGAGAGATTATATGAATAGGTTCACAAAAGAAGCCTTGAAGGTCCCTGATTTAGACTAGAAGGTAGATATGATAGCTCTACAGCAAGGGACTTCTGATGAAAATTTTAGAAGATCATTAGCTAAGAGGGCCCCCAAGAGTATGAACGAGCTCCAAGAGAGGGATGGAAAGTATATCGAGGTTGAGGATAGTATGAGGGAAGCCCAAGGGTTTCAAGCCCCGAACACCTTCTCTAAGAAGCGACCTACTGATGCTGAGTATACTGCCGGTGCCAAGTATGTTAAGGACGATGATAATGACTCCAAAAAGAAGGAGGATCCAGGTTCACAGAATATGCAAGGTTGAATACTGCCTGTAGCCAAATATTAATGGACATTGAGAAGGGTAAGGATCTTCGATGGCCGAAGCCACTAAGGACTGATCCTGAGAAGAGGAACAAGAACGTGTACTGCCAGTTCCACAGAGATGTGGGACACGACACTGATGACTGTCGGCAGTTAAAAGATGAGATTGAGTTCCTAATTAGAAGGGGGAAGTTGGAAAAATACACCAAGGAAGGTGCTAGACAAGACAAGAGTCACAACGACAAACAAATGGACACTGACCCTAAAGATAGAAACCATCAGCCCCGAGGGCCTGTGATCAACGTAATCGTAGGAGGGCCAACTATAGCAGGTAACTCTCGAACCTCCAGAAAGGCATATGCCCGGGAGGTGATAAGCATCGTCAGAGAACCTCCAAATAGAGCAAGGACTGAGGTCCCTTTGTCATTCGATGATTCTGACTTAGAAGGGGTAAAGTTCCCCCACGATGATCCCTTGGTAATCACACCTGTCATAGGAAACTCTCCAGTGAAGAGAGTCTTGGTAGACGGTGGATCATCTGTAGATATCTTATTTTACGAAGCCTTTGTGAAGATGGGATATAATGATTCACAGTTGACCCCCTCCAACATGCCTATTTATGGCTTCAATGGAGTCGAATCCCGAATAGAAGGAATTATACAATTACCTATGACTATGGGCGAAGAACCTCGACAGTCTACTCAAATGCTAAATTTCCTAGTTATCAAGGCTAGCACCACTTACAACGCGATCCTTAGCAGGACTGGGCTGCATGTCTTTAAAGCGATAGCCTCTACATACCATCTAAAGCTGAAATTCCCGACTAGGAATGGAGTAGGAGAAGAGAAAGGAGATCAAAAAATGGCTCAAAGTTGTTATGTAGCTGCCTTAAAGCCTAGTGGAACTGAGGGGCAGGTCCTCCCTATTGAAGACATGGATGTTAGGGATCAAGAAGAAAGGAGGGTAAACCCGCAGAAGACTTCGAGCCTGCTCCTTTGGACCCTTTAAACCCTGAGAAGGTAACTTACGTAGGGACTTCGTTCCCCAAAGACCTGAAAGAACAGCTGATCCAATTCTTGCAAGATAACAGGGATGTTTTCGCTTGGACAACAGCTGATATGCCAGGAATAGACCCCGAGCTTATAACACATCAGTTGAATGTAAATCCTGGAAGGACAGCGGTCAAACAGAAGAAAAGAAGTTTTGCCCCTGAAAGACAGGAGGCCATTAAGCAGGAAGTAGAGAAATTGCTAGAAGTTGGATTTATTGAAGAAATTCAATTCCCTGAATGATTGGCTAACCCAGTAATGATCAAAAAAAGGTACGGAAAGTGGAGAATGTGCGTAGACTTCACTAACTTAAATGATGCATGTCTTAAGGATTGTTTCCCTTCGCCTAGGATAAATACGATGATAGACGCCACAACTGGGCATGATATGCTTAGCTTCATGGATGAATTCAGTGGCTACAACCAAATTAAAATGCACCCCGATGATGTCCCTAAGGTATCGTTCATTACCTACTTTGGTGACTTCTGTTATCTGGTTATGGCTTTTGGACTTAGGAATGCAGGAGCCACATATCAAAGGCTTGTAAATAAAATCTTCAAGCACCTCATCGGTAAGACCATGGAGGTCTATGTTGATGACATGTTAGTCAAGAGCTTGGACAAGGCAGATCATCTTAAGCACCTGAGTGAGGCATTTGAAGTTCTGAGAACCCACAAGATGATGTTAAACCCGGCCAAGTGCACCTTTGGTGTAGGTTCTAGAAAATTTCTAGGCCTGATGGTCTCCAAAAGAGGCATTGAGTCCAATCCCGATAAGATTCAAGCAATCTTGGACATGGAGCCGCCCAAGACAGTAAGAGATGTCCAAAAGCTCAGAGGAAGGTTAGTAGCCCTGGGGCGCTTCATATCCAAGTCAGGAGAAAAGTGCCTGCCATTTTTCAAGGCCCTCAAGAAGGTTAAAAATTTCGACTGGAATGATGAAAGCCAGGCAGCTTTTGAAGAGTTAAAAAAATATATGACCGAGCCACCTTTGCTTGCCAAACCAAAGCCTGGAGAAGTACTGTACCTATACCTTGCCATCTCTAGCTCGGCCCTAAGCGCTGTTCTTGTGAAAGAAGAAGCAAAGGTTCAGAAACCCACTTATTATGTTAGCAAGATTCTGCATGGAGTAGAGTTGAACTACTCGAAGGTCGAGAAGTTTGCCTTAGCATTAGTAATGGCTTCGAGGAAGCTACGCCCTTACTTCCAGCTGCATGTTATTGAAGTCTTGACAGACCTGCCTTTGAGAAACATATTACACAGCCCCAAGGCCAGTGGGAGGCTAATTAAATGGGTTGTTGAGCTTAGAGGGTTCGAAATCAGATGCAAGCCAAGAACGACCATCAAGGCTCAAGCTCTAGCTGACTTCCTGGTTGAGTGTACCATTACCAACCAAGTAATCGGGGGGCAGGAGGAAGACAAAGAAACTGAAAAGAATAAGAAAAAAGAGGAGGTACTCAAAGAATACTGGCTGTTCTTTTTTACGGAGCTTCAAAAATGAGCACTAACAGTGCTGGCTTGGTTTTGCAAAGCCCTAATGGATTTATTGTTGAGTATGCAATCAAATTGGATTTCCCCACTACAAACAATGAAGCAGAGTATGAAGCTTTGATAGCTGGACTTGGTCTGGCCAGAACCCTTAGGGCGAACAAGTTGAGAATATGTGGTGATTCAAGGTTAGTGATCTTTCAAGTAAATGGGGAGTTTGAGGCCCGAGAAGAAACTATGGCCAAATATTTGAGGATTGTTAAGTCTCAAGCTACATAATTCGAGGAATGTCACTTCGAGTATATTCCGAGATAGGAGAATGTGAAGGTTGATGCCTTATCTAAGTTTGCATCGTCAGAGAATGATAGTTGTTCTGGCAATGTTTATTTCCAAGTCTTGAAGACCCCATGTATTAACGCTAAATTGGTAGCCCCGATTGAGCTAGGGGCCTGTTGGATGGATCTCATCAAGCTTTATTTGGAGATGGGAAAGACACTAGCTGATCCCATAGAGGCACGCAAACTATCAGTAAGGGCCTTGAAGTATGCCCTTATAGAAGGAATTCTCTACAAGAAGTCGTATGTAATACCCTATTTAAAGTGTTTAAGACCCCATGAGGCTGAAGCAGCCCTAAGGGAAGTTCATGAAGGTGTATGCGGGTAACACCTTGGAAGCAGGGCTCTTGCCCATAAAGTCATGAGACTAGGATTCTATTAGCCTGAAATGCTTAGAGATGCTAAAGCTTACATTAAGAAGTGTGACCGCTGTAGGGTTTCGTGACACAAACACAGCGGAATAAACGCGAAATATATCTTGTGCTCAATCGTTTCATAAGCATCTATATGCTTGTATTGCTTCTTAAGCTCAGCACATATATTTGCGAGCATGAGACATGAAACATCAGTCGCAACATCAATTTGCTTCCAATAAGTACTATGATTTGCACATGTTACATTCTCAACTTTAAGAGCAGGGGAAGAGATTTGACTAATATCGTGGTGCCCGAGGACGATCCTCAAGCTCCTATGTCAGTCAAGGAAATATATTCTCGTCAACTTGTCCTTCTCAAGAACTGATCGCATAGAGAAGTTGTTTGTGTTTATCATTTGATATCTGCAATATTAAAGTGCATAAAATAAACTAGATTGCAAATTTAATATTAATTATGTTTAAGTGATTATGGTATATCATCATATACCTCCCACTATTTTTATCAAACTAATAACCCTTACTATTAATTTGGAAAGTATATCCCATAATTCTTTCTAGTGAGCCAAGATCCATATTTCGTCATGTCCTAAGTCAACCACTGGAAGTCCTTAGAAAATGATTATTTAGGTAGACAACAGTTGTCAATTATATCATATATAATTCTTGGATAGTTTGGTGAACAACGATTGATCTTATCTATCTAATAGACTTTTAACCAAACTCTATGCTTCTAAGTTCATAATAGTTGAATATAACCATTTATTTTCACTTATTATGACGACTCAGTTAAGTTAGACCCAATGATACAACGGCCGAATATAACCGTTTATATTCGTCGCATCTCACCACGATAGATAGGAGTCCCCTGCCACTGACAGTCCTTCCCCTTATCGATCTAGGATTCGATGAGTGTTCATTCATTAGAAAGCATCCGAGTAAAACTTAATATTTTATTAAGGGGTTTTAGAAAATTTATAACGATCATGATCACATCATAAAGAGATCCTCAATTTTTTCTTGAACCAAATATTTCAAATCGACATCTTAAATTGTTCATTTCCCAGGTAGATGGAGGATACCAATGGTCACACTTAAAACCCATCATCCTTACGAATACGCATATCCGCTTTTGTCAGAAAATCCCAATTATAGATATCAAAAATCCATATTTAATTCCATGTTTTAAAAATCCATATTTCATAAACACAAGAATCTCATGATCGTTTGTTAATTTTAAAATCTTGAATCGTTACAGATTTTATCTTGTTTAAGCAAACATGGCATGGGTGTCGTATCTAATACATACATGATTAATCAATATTAAGCATGCATCTCAATTATATCTACGCATACATACCAATACATGCAATCATATACATATATGTAATGTGCGTAAATTAAACATGTTTGGTTATGGCCCCATCCTATATGATATTTCCAAGCTAATGGAAATATCAAGGTCAGTCTATGGTGGTTTTAAAAATATTATCTATTACATGTCTTCTTTCTTCATTGCTCCATCATCCCCTTTTGGATTGCCTCCTTACTTGCAAGTCTTCATTGATAATTACATTGAATAATAAAAAATAAAACTATTCTAATGAAATTACAAGAAGAACTCGAGTTACATTCGAGATAATTAAATTACAATGAATAAACGACATGCAAGTCGTATTTAGAAATCAAAACCACTATCCTATGGGTCTTTAGGCCATAACCATCCACCATGCTATCATATAACACATATAATATATCTCATATTATATAATCATATCATATAATCATATATAACAAATTTCGAAATTTCAGAAAATTAAAAACAGATTTCTGAAGACAATAAATCGCTATTTCGAGGCCCTTAACGACGTCAAACGCCTTACAGACCCGTCGATGATAGCGTAGCTATCAGTTTTGTTCATTGACCCGATTCCAGTCAGAAAACACATATCGTTTACGAAAATCGGATACAGCAGTCAGATTTCTCTAAATCTGACGGTGTTTCAGAAATCGTATCATATACAATTCTCATAACAAGAACAAGCATATATCATATATACATACACAGAGATACATACAATCATCATATGATTATACATTACATGAATATCATATATTCATAATATATACATACATATGCTCAAAATTTTAGAAAATCAAATAATTTTCAGAAAATCATAAATCACCGTTTTGGAGGCTAAAACGACATCTAATGGATTACAGACGCAGAGCTGACTTTGTCAGTATTGCTCAGTGATCCGATTACAGTCAAAAAACACATATCGTTTGCGAAAATTGGACAACGGACATAGATTTCAGAAAATCAACGGCAGCCATTTCAGAATTCGTATCGAATACGATTCTCATAATCATCACATGATTATATATCATAAAATATCATATATTCATAATATATATAAACATATACATATTGTATCAATATAAAATGATGATAGATCGCATACATGCTTATATATCAAAAACTGTTAAGCACATAACCGAATTAAAAAGTTTCGCAAGTAGCTCTGATGCCATTGTAGGGTTTCGTGACACAAACGCAGCGGAATAAACGCGAAAAATAAATCAAAATAGCGAAACCCTCCGCAGGATCCATGCGAAAACAAAAGATTTAATTCGGAGATAAAGAATAAATACCTTTAGAAGCTTTAACAGTTCATTAATGGAAGATTAATGGAGGTCCAAAGCTTGTTTAATCACCACATATCCCGCTCTCGCGATCTACGCTCTACGGTATCCACACGAACATTTTTCATGAAGGATTGATGTGTACTAGCACCCGAAAACTTCTTCTCTCTCTATCTTCCTCCTCTCTCAGAGCGGCTAGGGTTTTTGTAAAATCTCTATATTATTAAATCAGCCCATAAAGAGATTATATAGAGAGAGGAATAAGTTTTCTAATTATAATCCAATTATAATTAATACTAATCCAAAATTCTAAATTATTTAATTAAGTCTCACTTAATTAATTAATTATTAATTTTGGAATTAGTTTAAGTAATTCATTTATTCTATTTATATAATTAATTAAGTCATACTTAATTAATATCATAAATAAAATAAATTACTTATTTAATTTAAATTCATAATTTAAATTATTTCTCCTTCAAGCGTTCTTTGTGTGTGACCCTGTAGGTTATTATTACGTTGGCAACAATTTTAATATCTAATTAAAATTGTAAACAATGAGCGGCATCTAGTAATACATCATTGCTACCCAAGTAATAATAATAAATCGGTGATTCGATTAAGCCTTTCGTGAATAATGTTCCATGTAATATAATCCCTTTAATCTTGATATTATAGATTAAACTCAAGGCATGTCTCGTGTCATCCTCTTCATAATTTAATCTTTATTTTCTTGATCGATGAGTAGACTATTAAAATCAAATCAACATTTGAGCACGGCCGTGCATTTCATAGTCTCACTCAAACAAGAGGCCAATAATATCACTCCTAAAATTAGGAGGATTAAATCCCATCTAGATCATTCATATTTCTCATACGATTCATAATATACCCAATGTCCACTTTTATCATCACCCGGTCAAAGGTAACTTTTAATGTAATCAAAGTATATTAATTCTTGTATAGAAATATAATGATTTCAGGTCTAAGGATCATTACACCATTATCACAGTGAGAATTACTTATGACACTTACTTAACATGTAGAATCTCACGGCGGGTCATTCCAGTGCCATGCATTGATACATGCACTTATGTTCTTGACTTTAGTATCCCCATACCTATGACCAATGAGATGTGGTCATCTGTCAAGAAACATACTAGTCTTTGTGCATTATTATTGTCCTTAAATAATAATACTCGACTAGGGAATTTTAGGAATAAGATACTATTCATATAATCTCATTTTTAAGTCACATACTTAAAGATATAGAATACGTATCAAAATTCCAAGGACATTTATTATGCTTTCAATTTATTACGCAGTAAACAAAACATAATAAATAAATAATAATCAATAAAACATAATCCTTAATAATAAATATTTTCCTTAAAATATAAAAAGTATTGTCTCTAGAGCACAATTACTAACAACCGCTTCCAGAAGTTTGTACCCGTCGTTAGGCAGCCTCCTGAGATGCTAACGTCCATTAACTCTCCACTCCCCTTTGCCATGTGAGGAATGGATATATTAGGCCCGTTTCCTATGGCCAGTGCGCAAAGAAAGTTTCTCATAGTCGCCATTGATTACTTCACCAAATGGATAGAAGCCAAGCCCCTGGCCAAGATTGACACTAAGAATGTGACTCAATTCTACTGGGAGAGTGTTATATGCAGGTATGGATTACCCCGAATCCTGGTGACGGATAATGGGACTCAATTTAACAATAAGGACTTTATAGACCTGGTGTGGTCCAAAGGCTTGGGCCCTTGAAACGAACTAGGAAAAGAAGTCCTAGGATCAACTGGATTTGTAATCCAAGAATCAATTGGATTTATAAATCCAGCCCACCAGCTCTGTTGAAGCCATAGGCCCAGTAAGCCTTTGTTATTAATTAATTTCATAATTAATTAATAAGGGCTTAGTAAAGACCCAAAAAACCTGTTGAAGGCCCTAATCCTAGAAGGATCTAGAAACCCAAACATGGGAAGAGTCCCACAAGGACTCTCACTCCTAAGAGGTTTAGACAACCTTGACACTAGGAGACTTGGCTACCAAGTCTCCTACTTCTAATCTGATTCCAAGGCCTCCATGCGCCTATATAAAGGGCCTAACCCTTCAAAATTAGAACTACGTTATTGGCTTGATTCTGATACGAACTGAGATACGTAGGTAGTTAACGAGGACCTGAGGAAGTCACAAAATGTTACTGCAACCATTAAAGCTTGAAGCTCCCCCAAACCTTAGCATTGATTGCGCATTAACTACACCTCATTTTTAATCCATAACAATCACTATCTTCACTATTGCTTGTAGATTCATTTTCAAAGTGCAATAGTTTATGAAATCCTTCATCAAACAATCCTCGAATCTTCTTGTCATCAAAGACTACATGCATAGATTCCATA
Source organism: Oenanthe sinensis (assembly GCA_028671895.1). Classification (NCBI taxonomy): domain Eukaryota; kingdom Viridiplantae; phylum Streptophyta; class Magnoliopsida; order Apiales; family Apiaceae; genus Oenanthe; species Oenanthe sinensis. Next base: position 16,437,636 of record CM053804.1, on the reverse strand, counting down.
ACAATGTGTAATCTTAGATTGTAGACTTTGTATGCGTTGGTTGTTATTCTATATCCAACAAATATAGCTTCATCAGCATTGGCTTTAAATTTTCCCAGATTTTCACCTTGATTTCTCAGTACAAAGCATATGCAGCCAAAGACATGAAGAAAATTAATTGTTGGATTCTTGTCTTTCTTTATCAACTGATATGGTGTTTTTCCTTAAAGTTGATTGACCATGGAAACATTTTGAATGTAGCAAGTAGTATTAATTGCTTCTGCCCAGAAATATATAGGAAGTTTTGCTTCTTCTAACATAGTTCTAGTAATTTCAATCAAGGTCCTATTTTTCCTTTCAACTACTCTATTTTGCAGTGGAGTCCTTGGTGCAGAGAAATGATGAGTGATACCTTTTTCTTCACAGAATTCTTTCATTGTTGCATTCTTGAATTCAGTACCATTATCACTTCTGATTTTCTTGACCTTCCATTCAGTGCCATTATCAACATTCTTCACATTATTGATAATGAATTTGTTTGCCTCATCCTTAGAGTGTAAGAAATATACCCATGCATATCTTGTGAAGACATCCACAATGACTAATGCATATTTATTTTTGGAAATAGACATGATGTTGACTGGACCAAATAAATCCATGCGTATCAATTCCAAAGGCTTGTCAATTGAAGATTCAGACTTTGACTTGAATAATGCTTTTCTTTGTTTTCCCTTTTGACAGGCATCACAAAGTCCATCCTTGGTGAATTCCATCTGTGGAATGCCTCTAACCAGATTCTTTCTAACCAATTGATTTATAGCTTTGAAATTTAAATCGGCTAGCTTCTTGTGCCAAATCCAACTTTCATCTGTATTGGCTTTGCTAAGTATGCATGTTATTGAGTTTGCCTTTACAGAGTTGAAATCAGTCACATGGACATTTCCTTTTCTTTCACCAGTTAAGAAAATATCACTAGATTCTTTATTGGCTATGATGCATGATCCAGTTGAAAACCATACACTATTTCCATTCTAACACAGTTGACTAATGTTGAGCAAATTGTGCTTCAATCCATCCACTAGTGCTACAGGTTCAATGATAACATTTTCTTTTGCAATTGAGCCATATCCCAGAGTAAAACCTTTGATGTTATCTCCAAAAGTAACTTCTGGGCCAACCTTTTCCATAAACTTTGTGAACAGGGACAAATCTCCAGTCATGTGCCTAGAACATCCACTATCCAGATACCAGAGATTTCTTCTCCTGTTTCCCTGCACACATTTAAAACAATCAAGTTACTTTTGGTACCCAAGTTCCCTTAGGTCCTCTTTTATTAGTTGCAGTCTGAGCCTTGGTTGCCAACTTTGATTCCTTTTATTTTGGTGGGTTTAGATCTACTATAACTTTGGGAGTTGGCTTTTGGGGCTTAGACACCTTGGAACTCATGGCAGAATTTCCATATGTTAGGTCCAAATGTGTTGTAGAGGGGGGGTGAATACAACTTTTAATATTTATGGAGCAATAAATATTATGTAATAAATGAACACAAAGATTCAAGGAATATATGTCTTATATATCACTTGAAGGGGTTGCTACAACATTCATTACAATAGTACAACAGAAGTAAAGAGGGTAGTAAATGATACTAAGCTCTGTGAATATACTCTCTCTCTATTACAAGTGTTTCTCTCGAATATTGCTCTATTTGTAATGTTACACAAGTACTTCTATTTATACTACTTTGTAATCTATGACTTGTAGTCTTCAAACGATAAGATGTGAGTGGCCTAATGTTGTCCACGTTAATCTTATCATGTCTTGAAAGCTTGGAAATCTGCCACCAGGATGATGCCATGTGTCATGTTGAAACTGTTTTCTATGTAGAATTTCTACATGGGAAATTCTACTTAGCTCTATCTAGAACTCTAAGTAGAATTTCTACATAGGAATTTCTACTTGGCTATCTCGAACTTTTAAGTAGAATTTCTACATAGGAAATTCGAGATAGCAAACTTCCTGAGTACTTAGAAAATATTTTCATCTCCAGAATTTTCTACATAGGAAATTCGACTTGGGAATTTCTACATAGGAAATTCGAGATAGCTTCCTGAGTTAAGTACTTAGAAAATATTTTCTCCTCCAGAATTTCTACTTGGCTCTAAGTAGAAGTTTATCCAGAATTTCTAGATAGGAATTTCTACATAGGTTCCCTTGTAAGTACTTAGAGAAATTCTGGGCTTCAACTTGAAACTTCAATGCAACATCTTGAACTTGTGATTTCTTCGTGTCTTCAATATTCTTCAACAAGCTCTTGAACATGGATCTCTGCTGCTGACATAAACTTGCTATCAATGTCCTGACACTTGATGCAATGGTCTGGTTCATAAGTGACTAGTCTTGATAGAGTTCTTGCTTCTGAATAGATTGCCATGTTCAATTAGAAATGTGGCTTTCCAACAATTGCTTTCCTTCTTCTTCACTTGAAATCAATTAGTCTTATTGATACTAATAGTTATGATCTTGATTCATTGAATTACAAATCACTGGGGCATGAACAACTTTGACTTGAACTTCTTCCAATGATTTCTTCTTTGTTTGATCATATTTAACATGTTGAATTGTATCAATTACTTTGTCTTCATTTATATTGATTTCATTGTGACTTCTCGTTCTTGATTGACTTCGGGTTAAGTATCTTTTCTTTAGTTGAGTTACATAAGATATAGTGTTACAAGTTTAAACACTCTGCCTTTCAATCTCCCCCTATTTGATTGTCTAACAATGACATTCAAATTAAAGAAGGATAACTCAACTAAATAATGAGACGAGAAAAGATAAGTAACATTAATGTCTTGTACATTTTACAATTGAATGAAAACTTGAAAACAATACAAAGAACCTTTTTTTTTTAAAATAAACATAAGCTAGAAAGAAAATTCGAACCTCGAATTAAAGACCATTGAAATGATCTCTATCACCTGGATTATTTCATACCTTTCAGTCCAACTCATATCACCTTATTGGATCCACTCTGATTCACGGTTACAGTATGGTAAATTAGCCTATCTCGCATACCGTGGTCAGGTGAATTTTCCTCAAGTGAGTTAGAGCAACCAAAAGATATGAAGTTTTTCCAACTTCAAGTTCACATCCCTTTGAACTTTAACTCTAATTCCGTTTCCCCTTCCTAACTTCCTTAACAGCACTGCGCTTATCTTCTCCTTGTTTTCTGCGCCTTTCTTTCCTTTGCTGTTCTCTTTTGTATACTGGATCGTGTAGTTGTGCCCATCTCGCATTCAGCAAACTTACTGCTTCCATTTCCAGAGGATTCTTGGGTTCTGGATATGGATGTCTGAAAAGCCTTCTTAGTTTATCAACTTCCTGGGTAGTTCTGATCTTTGGAATGTCCTCAAAGTTTTTCATGATGAGCTGAGGCTTCCAATGAGCTTTATCAGCTTTGAACTGACAGTAGATCATTTTAGGGTAGCCCTTGACACAGTTGGTATTGAACCTACTAGCCGCATCTGACTCCATTCTCCTTTTCTCTTTTACTACTTCAGAAAAGTACTTTAATAGTCTCTGCTTTTCATCTGCAAACCTATCCTCTACATCTCCCAATTTGAATTCATCTCTGACTTTGTCTAGAAATGCAGCATCTTGAGTCTGCAGCAGCCATTTCCTACTCATATGCAAGAAGGTTTGATTCTGGTCTGCATCAATGAACACCAAGACATCAGCTGTATCATCTGTGTAAGAATGAATCCAGTATACACTTTCTCTTCCTGGAACACCAACTGCCTCCCTTATCTCTCCTTATTCCAGGGTCCTGAAGGAAGAGTCAAAGCTTCATCTACGCTTTTCACAGCTTGTAGAATATCCCATTTTCTTTGCATTAGCTCTGGCTCAATCTTCACGTTATCCAGAGGATTTGGAGCAACGACATCGCACTTCCATATTTCACTGCTCTTCTGGAAGATTATCTTCTCAATGAACTCCACTGATTTTTCTTTAATATCCGAGGTGAATCCCTTACCCATCATTTGTCTGCAAACAGCTTTAAGGGATTCCACCGATAGAGCCATCAAGTCATTTTCTTCCAAGCTAACCCTCTTCATCTTTCCATCAACAACCATTCTGACAACGTCTGGATTGGCTGAGAATTCTGGTCCCTTGTCCTCTGCTAACTGCATTAACTGATCTCTATACAGAATGCTTAGCTCCTCAGCTTGAGAATATTGAATTTTAGTTGCTAGCAAGAACAACTCTGACGCAGATCTTCTCGACATAAACTGATCATCGACATACATAAAAGACATCGGGGCTCCATCAATTAAAGACAAGATGACTTGCCATTCATTATCCACCGATTTGTATCCAACACGGACTTTAGAAATCATTCTCTTCAAAGCATTTATATAGTCCATCGTCATCGGATTCTTCATGTTCAAGTTGAAGAACAAGTCATCTGCCTCCTTATTATGAACTCCATGTGCTCACGACCCCATCAGTATCTTTCGTGCATCGTCCCATTTCTGTCCAATCCTCCTTTTGTCCAGATCAACTTGAGGATCAGCTAGTCTGGCAAGCTCATGATCATACTGCTTTTCCTTGAGCTCCACTTGCTTCTCAAGAAAAACAGCTTTATCCTGCATCATCTTCATTTTGAAAAATTGAGCTTGTTCCAGAGCTAACTGCTGAGTTTTCAGGGTTTCCTCATCGACAGACGCCCCAGCACCTCCACCTTGTTCCTCCAGGGATCTCTTAATTGCGTGTGCTAGGGGTACGTCCTCCATATCAGAATCTGAATCAATTTGCACCTGTTCCTGTCGATCACCAAAGTCAGCGAATGGCTCTTCTTGTTCAACCATCACTGCTTTACCCTTCCGCTTTCTCTGAGCTTCCTCATCAGTCACCATTTGATCAGTCGTTTCTTCAGCTCGGGGTGACTGTTGTTTCGTCTCATTTTCTCCTTTCTCCCCCTTAGGTGAGTTATCCTGAGCATCACCGGGTGCACCAGATCCTCCAGCAGCTGAACCAAAACCAGAAGGTCCAGTAGAAGGTGCATCAGCACCACCTGCACCACCATCATCCGGGGGAGGTTGATTGAATTGTTCGTCGAAGCACTCCGGGGGAACCAAATGCCGAACTGCATACATCATCCGACTGACTGCCGTGGCCATTGTATGCAGAACGCTTTCTACACTCCCCATTCTGTCGTACAGAGTGCTGCCCAAGAGACCACCAGCATGGCCCAGGTCATTGACTTTGTTCGTCATATCTTGTAAAGCTTCAGCTTGACCTGCCATTCGTGCTGCGTAGTCATCAAGAGCTCTCTTGTGATCTCCAACATTAATCCCTAACTGCCCCATTGACTGCCCAAACTGCTTCATCTGAGTTTCCATTTCTGACATACGTGTATCCAGAGTTTCAAGAATAAGGGACGGTGTTTGGCTTAGGTTTTCTCGCTCTAAAAATCGTTCTGTTTGTGTTTTACGCTCAGTTTCGGGCCTTAAAAATGAAGGTCCCTCACTCCCTAAACGCTCGCACTCACTCCCTGTCTCACGCTCGTGTATGTCTTCAATAAAGTAACCCAGAGTCAAAGCAGTACCTGCATAAACTGGATAAGAAAAATTAGGAACAGTTATGGGATCTATGTATGCTGTTGTGTCCTGAGGTGGAATCTCAGGCTGAGAGGCTGCAGAGTGTTCAAGTACAACAGTAGAACCGATCCTCTCTGCAACATCAGGACGTACCGATGAAGGTACTTTCGAAGCACTTAAAACTTCCGGCCTAACTGAAGGAACAGGCTCTTCAGAAGACACCGAATCCTCAGCAACCATCCTAGGTGTTGACTGTGCAAGGGGAGAACCACTCTCGTGAGGTGGAGTGGTTGTGATAGACACGCTAGGGATGGACTGGGCGGTTGAAGTAGCAGCTTGTGAAATTTTGGCTTTCTTCCGTAAAACTGGCTGCACTTCAGGGTTACTCTCATCAGCACTCACACCTAATTCTACGGATGCCGGCCTTTTAACTCCCGTTAACAGGGGTGATAGGGAAGAAGTTAGGGAATCAGACGCAGAAATATGGCTATCACCCTGGGATAGATCCTGCGGGGTAGCAGAATCTTGGGCCACGGAATCAGAATCAGAGGAGGAAGGAGTGTTAGGTTCGAAGAATGTACCTCCTTCATTACCTTGGCCAACAGAGGAATCAGAATCAGCATGTGTTGTCCTAGGAGACGGTTGCTGTTCCCTTTGCCTGGCTGTGAAGTGACTGAGAGATTGGCCCTCATCTTGTTCGTCATCAATATGCTCATCAGGAATCCCTTGAAAGGCGTCATTGTGGGCAGATGGATTCTGAGCATGTGATGAGATTTGTGAAGTCCCCGCGAGAGTAGTTACACCTGCATCATAAGAGAGCCACACTTGAATGTTCTCAGGAATAGACATAGGTTTACCCTGATGTTTATCCTGGTTAGCAATAGTTGTTAGTGACTTAGTGCCCATGCCTAGAGGTGCAGAGGTGGGACTTCGAACAAATGCCTGCCTAAGTGATAAAGCATTAGAAGGCACGAGATGATTGATTAGCATTTGCAAGAAACGAGGATACCAGCAGACAATATCATTGTGTGAAATGTCTCTGGTTTCAGGTGATCCCATTGTAGCCACTAATTCTGAAAGAACAAGCCTGCCATAATTAATGTTTAGTTCCTGGGCTAGGGAAACACCAAAAATTTGCATGGGAATGGAAATTTGATGAAAATCTCTTTCTCGTGCCCGAAAGCATCTAGTAATGGCCTCGAAAAAGTAATTTCATTCCACATGAAAAAATTGTTTTTGAATATTTGAAGTGGATAGTCGTCCAGGGGGAGGATAACATCCAATTGCTTCAAAAAAATTCTGGCGCTCAGCCGCTGTAGGTTCAGGGTCATAAGAATCCTTGACTGGAAAACCAAGAACTGTATTAAAAATAGCCTCTGTAACCTCAAAATTTTGACCCTCCAAGGTAAAAGTAAAACCGTAGGGGGTCGATTTACTCCCAAAAGGTACTGCACTAGTCCATAACTGCTGCAAAGCATCATGGACCAGTGTAGGTTTTGCAGTAAAAGCAGTACTAGCTTTGGAGTACAAATTAAGATATCGTACCCAAAACTTGAAACGCGGGAGTTGATCACCAATTTCAGTCGGAATATTATAAAAATTATGTTTTGCAAGAGAAAATTGGTGAGTCATTTGTTTTTTTTTTTAGTAAAAAAAATTTGTTTTTAATCCCTTTTAATTTAGAAAACAACTGTGATGTTGTATCGATAATTAAACTACGAGGTTAAACAATAATCAGTAACAAACTACTGTGAAAACAAAATCTGCAGTAATAATATGTATGTGAGAAGTGTGTGTATAAGTGTGAGTATGTATAGATATGTGAAGATGAACAGTCACAACTTAAACACAAAACTACGCACAATATAATCGTATGTATATGATGCAGACGGAGAAATCAAAAAAAATGGACAGTAATTCGTTATATGTAAGAGATTCAACTGCAAAGATGAACAGTCGTGGGTTGGGAGGGAGGGCTGCTGTAAAAACTAGGTTTTAAAAGAATTGGGTAAAAGTGAAAGTAAAATCGGGTTAGTGTTGTATATATAGACAATAGAGTGAAATGACAAAAACATCCCTGTGAAAATAAAAAAACTTAAGTACACACACTGGGAAATCTAAGTCGAACTCTATGTCGAACTTGTAAGTCGAACTTCTATGTCGAACTCTATCTCGAACATCAAGTCGAAATTCGAGATAAGTTTCGACATAAGGGCTAATTCGAATTAAATTCACTTGAACAAATTTAAACAGCATGAAACCGCTGAGGGAAAACCCATCTCGAACTTCAAGTCGAAATTCGAGATAAGTTTCGAGATAGACCCTAAGTCGAACTTTAAGTCGAATTTCGAGATGAATTTCGAGATAGACCCTAAGTCGAACTTCAAGTCGAATTTCGAGATGAATTTCGAGATAGACCCTAAGTCGAACTTCAAGTCGAATTTCGAGATGAATTTCGAGATAGATGCTAACTCGAAAATTTTCCCAGACTTGGAATATTCAAATCTCTCACACCTGGAACTCTATCTCGAACTGTAAGTCGAATTTCGAGATAAGGTTCGAGATAGACACTAAGTCGAAAAATTTACCAGACTTAGAATTTTCAAAACTTCACTCCTGGAAGCTCAAAGTCGAAATTCAAGCCGAATTTCGAGATGAGTTTCGAGATAGACCCTATCTCGAAATTTTGAAGGTACTTGGTAAAATTTGGCAATTTTTCAAGGAATACAAAAATTAAATTTTGCCAGATTAAAATAAATACCAATTCAAGGATTTTTATTCAAAACCATTAAGAGAACCATTCCTTGACAATTCTAAACCTTCTCATGACATTAAAAATACATGATAAACATAGAAAAATTCATCTAAAATCAAGGCAAATTTAGAGATTCATGAATTTAACTCCCCCTATGTTCATGCAATTAAATGAGCATAAATTCAAAGTTTTTATCAAAAATTACAATCAAAGCACAGTGAATTTATGGAAAATACCACAACATACAACATATAATAATCATTAATAAGGCATTTTAAAGTCTAAGTTCATAATGATTAAGTAGCATGTAGAAGTGATATTTTGAGCAATTTTACAAATGATTTACATATGTTTTCAACTAGGCAAATAACAAGGAAAACAAACATATGTAAATGATCAAAAACTTGGATTTTACAGATATAAGGATTTACTAACTTGTGTTAAGCATCCCCAATTCACCAACCAACCTATTTAATGTTACTTCATCAAGAGGTTTGGTGAATATATCTGCAATTTGTTGTATTGTGGGTACAAAATGTAACTCCACAGTCCCCTCCTCGACATGTTCTCGGATGAAGTGATACCGGATATCTATGTGCTTGGTTCTTGAGTGATCTACAGGATTGTTGGTCATGGCAATGGCACTAGTATTGTCACACATGATTGGAATCTTTGTATGTTCCATGCCATAATCTTTCAATTGGTTCCTCATCCACAGTATTTGAGCTACACAGCTTCCAGCAGCAATGTACTCAGCTTCAGCAGTAGAAGTAGATACTGTATGTTGCTTTTTACTTTGCCAGGACACCAATCTTCTGCCTAGGAATTGACAAGCACCAGATGTGCTTTTCCTATCGATCCTGCAACCTGCATAGTCTGAATCCGAATAGCCTATTAGATTAAGACCTGTATCTCTTGGGTACCAAATCCCTAGATTTGGTGTTCCCTTGAGATACTTAAAGATTCGTTTGACGGCTATGAGATGTGACTCTCTAGGATCCACTTGGAACCTTGCACACAAACACGTTGCGAACATGATATCGGGTCTACTTGCAGTTAAATAGAGAAGTGAGCCAATCATACCTCGATAGCTTGTGATGTCAACTGGTTTACCTGATTTGTCTTCATCAAGCTTCGTGGTTGTTGGCATGGGAGTTTTAGCTGCTGATGCATCTTCAAGATTGTACTTCTTGAGTAAATCTTTGATGTACTTGGATTGACAGATAAAGATTCCTTCTTTTCTTTGACTGATCTGTAATCCAAGGAAGAAAGACAGCTCCCCCATCATGCTCATCTCATACTTATCCTGCATTAACTTGGCAAATTTCTCGCACAAGCGCTCATTAGATGACCCAAAAATAATATCGTCCACATACACTTGAACAAGTATCAAATCACCCTTTACATTTTTGTAGAACAATGTTTTATCAATTACTCCCCTAATAAAACCATTTTCAATTAAGAACAAGGATAGGGTTTCATACCATCGTCTTGGGGATTGCTTGAGGCCATAGACAGCTTTGAAGAGAAGAAACACAAAATCTTCAAGTTCTGGATCAATAAAGCCAGGTGGCTGTTCCAGATACACTTCTCTTCTAGCTCTCCATTCAGGAAGGCACTTTTCACATCCATCTGAAAAACCTTGAAGTTCTTGTGTGCTGAAAAGGCCAAGAACATCATGACTGCCTCAAGTCTTGCAACTGGAGCGTAGGTTTCATCATAATCAATTCCCTCTCGTTGAGAGTAACCTTTTGCTACCAAACGAGCCTTGTTTCGTGTTACAAGTCCGTTTTCGTCCAGTTTATTTCTGTATACCCACTTAGTTCCAATTACTGATCTGTTCTTTGGTCGGGGTACCAGCTTCCAAACTTTCTGCCTTTCAAACTGATTGAGCTCATCTTGCATTGCAATCACCCAATCAGCATCACTAAGAGCTTCTTCTATTTCTTTAGGTTCCTGTTTGGACAAGAACCCAGAGTACAAGCAGATATTAGCCATGTCAGCTCTTGTAGATCTTCTAGTAGTCACACCAGCATCTGGATCACCAATAATTAATTCAAACGGATGATATCTACTCCATACCCGTTCTCTTGGTAATTGACTTGATGATTCAGCTTGATTTCCTGAATTGTTGTGCTGACTACTTATGTTATTTCCACTAACTCCCCCTGAGTTAGTGCCAGCTCCTACAGAACTAGTGTCATTACTCCTCGACTCTTGAACACTTGTCCTTGAGCTGTTATTTACTCCCCCTGAGTTATTGCCGGAATGTGCGGAAGAAGTATCTTCTGATCTTGTAGAATTCGATTGTCTACTAGATTCAGGTATTTCTTCACGAACACTTGGTATATTTGATGTAACAACTAACTCAGGTTCATCCTCAATTTCATCCAAGTCCAGATTTTGAAATTTTAGGGACTCAGGTTCACTATTATCTTTAGAAATTGATGGGAGTTTGGTATCGTCGAATCTGACATTGTAGCTTTCAATCACTTTCCGTTCATTCACTAAGAATACCCGATAAGCTGCCACCGTATTTGTAGAATAACCAATAAATATTCCTTCACGTGCCTTTGCTTCAAACTTGCCTAGATTTTCATCATCTATAAGTACATAGCATTTAGCTCCAAAGACATGAAAGTATTTGATTGTTGGTCTTCTGTTATTCATTAGTTCACATGGTGTCTTTTCTTTATCTTTTATGATCAAGGTTCTATTCTGAGTGTAACACACTGTACTCACTGCCTCGGCCCAAAAGTATAGAGGAAGTTTCGATTCATACAACAAAGTTCTTGCTGCTTCAACCAATGTTCTGTTCTTCCTTTCAACTACTCCATTCTGTTGTGGAGTTCTCGGGGCTGAGTACTGATGACGTATTCCTTTAGAAACACAGAAGTCATTCAATATTGCATTTTTAAATTCTGTGCCGTTGTCCGATCTTATCGTCTTCACAGTGAGTGTTGATACATTCTCAATCTCAGTGATGTGATCAATGATTTGAAAAGGCACTTCGTCTTTTGTCATTACGAACAATACCCATGTATACTTGGAGAAGTCATCCACGATTACCAAAGCATATCTTTTCCTAGACAATGATAGGACATTCACTGGTCCAAATAAATCCATATAAAGGAGTTGCAGAGGCTCAGTGACACTAGAAATTTCTTTACTCTTATGCGATGCTCGCTTTGACTTTCCCATTTCACAGGCTTCACAGAGTCCTTTAGGAGCAAACTCCATTTGAGGTAGATCTTTCACCAGTTCTCGCCTTGCGAGAGCATTCATCGTTTTGAAGTTCAAGTGAGACAGCTTCTTATGCCATAGCCAGCTTTCATCATCTGACGCTTTGCTATAGAAACAGGTCACTTCATTCTGGTTTGCCGAATCCATATCAGTAACAAAAAGATCTGCCTTTCGAACTCCTCTCAAAGCCAACGAACCTTCCTTAATGTGAGTGATTGATACACCTTTCTTGTTGAAGACAATTTCATATCCTTTGTCACAAAATTGACTAATACTCAACAAATTGTGTTTCAGTCCCTCAACATAGGAAACATCTTCAATGATGACATTACCAGATTTCAGTTTGCCATATCCCTTTGTCACACCAATGCTGTCATCTCCAAAGGTAACATAAGGGCCAGCCTTCATAACCAACTCTGTAAGCAGGGACTTGTTTCCTGTCATATGCCTCGATGCTCCACTGTCTAGCACCCATATAACTTTATTCCTTTTTCGCTTAATGCCCTGCAATGACAGATTGGTTAGGCGTTCTTCGGAACCCATGTTTGATTGGGCCCGGCTTTTCTATAAGATCGAGAATTATCAGATTTAACAACAGTAGATGCACCTACTTTAACATTACTCGAGCTTTCGACTTCGTCTTTTCCTCTTTCAGACTTGACAATTTTGTTAGTCTTAGGAGAAGGTTTGTCACTCCTAACTTTAGGAGGACTGGCAGTCTTAGCTCTAACATTCTTCTTTTTGACATTAGAACTAGCAGTAGAATTTTGACATGATTGGCTAGTTGCATTCATCAAGTTTACAAATGATTGCATGACGTTAAAAGTGCATGGCATACAATTAGGTTGACCACATTGTGCATGGTTCATATGCATGTTATTCATTGTGTGTGGTACAGGCATGGCATGAGTAACAGGAATATTCATGTTAGATTTGCATGCGTAAGAAAGATGTTCAGTAGATTTACAATGATAGCACTCTTTCTTAACACGTTCTGCCTTAACCTCTTTTATGCCTTTTTCCTTTTTCTGTTGTTTAACAGCCTTAGCTCCTAATCCTTGTCTAGATTCTTCTCTAGTGGATTTGATTTTAACTGATTTAATAGGAGTTACAGGTTGTTCTTTCTTTCGATCTTCCATCTCTATCTCATATCTAACTAATAATTCAGTCTCTTCTTCTACTTGAGGAACGAAGTGTTTAAAGATGGGTTTGACAGCTGATTTAAGAAAAGTAGGTATTTCAGTCTTGGTCTTACTGGAACTAGTGTCTACAGGTCTTTTCCCTTCTTTCTTAGATAAGTTAGAATAGTCAAGACCTACACCAACTCCAGTTATCTTCTTAAATGTATCACTGTCAACATTCACCTTACTAGCAGCTAGTTTATAAGCTTCGCATTTTGTTTCTAACTCAGCTAGTTTATTCCTAAGACATGCTTCTATTTCATCTTTAAGGCTAAGCTTGTGTTCCAAAGATTTAATAGAGTCTCTTAGGGAAGTATCTACAGTGCAAACAGCCTCTAACTCTTCCACTTTTGCCTCAAGCATTCTGCATTTGGCAACAAGTGTTTTCTGTTCCTTTTGAGAAGTGTTTAGGCTTTTGCACAACATATAGATCTCTTCGCTAAGAGCCCCGTTCTGCACCCTATAATCATCAATAGACATTTCTTCCTTAAGGGTTAGAACTGGTACCTCTGGTTCTTCTGATGTCTCAGCCATGAGGGCAAAGTTTGCATGAATAACTTCTTCCTCATCTGAATCATCCCAAGCTCTTCCTTCTGTAACAACTAAAGCTCTCTTTCCATGTCTTTCCTTCACCAGGGCTTCATACTTGCTTTTGAGGGCTTCATAAGTTTCTTTTGGATAAGTCTGTTTTGGCTTCTTGCAGTCGGTAGCAAAGTGTCCAGCTTCACCACAGTTAAAGCATTTGAACTTCATTTTGAAATCCAAAGGAGATTTGTAGCTGGTACTCTTACCTTTCCCTTTGTAACCTGAAGAACTACTACCACCCCTAGTAACCCGATATGAGGATGAAGATTTTCTCTGCGGTCGGTTACTCTTCCTGAACCTTATATTGCTGAACTTCCTTGCCATGTATGCCACGACACTATCATCCATGTTGTCCAGCTCTTCTTGGGTGAAGTAGTCATCATCACTATTGGAGGTGCACTCATCATCATTCTCAACTTGATGTGGTGCCGGTGATGATCTTGGTTTTTCTGCAACCACTGCCTTTTTAGACTCTTCCTCATTAGCAACTAATGCTGATGCCACTTCTTTTCCTCTTGAATCATTGTCCCATGCTTGATCTTGTAAGGTCTCTAGCTCATAGGTCTTTAGTATTCCATAATACTCTTCCAGAGAAGTTGTATGCAAATCTCTGGTTTCTCTTACAGCGTAGACTCTATGTTCAATGCTCTTTGGCTGGTTCCTTAGATATCTCGTATTGACTTCAACAATGGGGAGAGTTATACCTCTCAGATTCAAATCCAAAACCAACTGACTGAATCTCAGATAGACATCTGTAATGCTTTCTCCTTTTCTTATCCTGAAAGTGTCATACTCCATCTTGAGTATGAGTGTCTTATTGCTTCTAATCTCAGCTGTACCTTCCATGACGACCTCTATCTTATCCCAGATCTTCTTGGCTGTAGTTAGTCCTTTAACTACATTAAACATTTCGTGATCGAGGGATTCCACCAAGGTTTTTCGAACGGATGTATCAAAGGCTATCTGCTCCTTATCAGCATCTGAAAAGTCCGCTGCCTTTTTAGGCTCAGACCGCTGTGGTACAACCACATCTCCTTCCATGTGCTCAGGAACAACCACCATTGGAACAAATTTACCTTTGTCAAGGACTTCCAAGTATTCAGGGTTAACTGACTCAAGGTATAATTTCATTCTCAACACCCACTCTTCATAGTGATCTCGGTCGAACATTGGAATTTTGAATTGATTTTTAGGTGCCATCTTAATATAGATTTAAAGTAGAGATAATAAACTTTTCTTATTACTTGAGTAGTAATTAAAAGAAAATTGAATTATCTCAAAATAAATCAAAGTTCAAAAATTGGTCACAAAAAAAATTCTAAGTACACAAGACTAGGCTAAGTCGAAATTTCTATGTAGAACTTTTTGCCAAGTCGAAATTTCACCAAGTAGAAATTGTTCAAGTCGAAATTTCTAAGTAGAAATTGTCAAGTAGATATTCTATGTAGAACTTTTGCCTTGGAGAAAATTTGCTGCAGGTCACTTTCACACTTTTTGACTTTTATGACTAATCTCACCTAACTTCACCTAACACCCACGTGAAAGGTACAGAGTCTTCTGACAGTTCCCTTTTTCTGTGAGTATATTGTCCAATCAAAAGCCAATAACACCTTTTACACTTTTTGTCTTTTTGAAAAGAAGATCAAAAGTTACTGGGTTTGTCTTCTTTGTCAAGAACAATGAAGAACACTACAAACCAAAGTACCCAGATTAATTCACAAAAATTATCTAAAATCCACCCAAGCTAAATAATCACACCTGGAGTATTTAAATAATTTTTGGGATGAGTTTTCACCGGAAAAAAATTAAGGCACACTTTTCAAGAAAAACTCGAAAATTAGATCTGGAAGAGAAAACTCATTAATCTTCTACCAAACACAAGGATCTATGTTTTGTTTGTCAAACATTAAGGCTCTGATACCAATTGTTAGGTCCAAATGTGTTGTAGAGGGGGGGTGAATACAACTTTTAATATTTATGGAGCAATAAATATTATGTAATAAATGAACACAAAGATTCAAGGAATATATGTCTTATATATCACTTGAAGGGGTTGCTACAACATTCATTACAATAGTACAACAGAAGTAAAGAGGGTAGTAAATGATACTAAGCTCTGTGAATATACTCTCTCTCTATTACAAGTGTTTCTCTCGAATATTGCTCTATTTGTAATGTTACACAAGTACTTCTATTTATACTACTTTGTAATCTATGACTTGTAGTCTTCAAACGATAAGATGTGAGTGGCCTAATGTTGTCCACGTTAATCTTATCATGTCTTGAAAGCTTGGAAATCTGCCACCAGGATGATGCCATGTGTCATGTTGAAACTGTTTTCTATGTAGAATTTCTACATAGGAAATTCTACTTAGCTCTATCTAGAACTCTAAGTAGAATTTCTACATAGGAATTTCTACTTGGCTATCTCGAACTTTTAAGTAGAATTTCTACATAGGAAATTCGAGATAGCAAACTTCCTGAGTACTTAGAAAATATTTTCATCTCCAGAATTTTCTACATAGGAAATTCGACTTGGGAATTTCTACATAGGAAATTCGAGATAGCTTCCTGAGTTGAGTACTTAGAAAATATTTCCTCCTCCAGAATTTCTACTTGGCTCTAAGTAGAAGTTTATCCAGAATTTCTAGATAGGAATTTCTACATAGGTTCCCTTGTAAGTACTTAGAGAAATTCTGGGCTTCAACTTGAAACTTCAATGCAACATCTTGAACTTGTGATTTCTTCGTGTCTTCAATATTCTTCAACAAGCTCTTGAACATGGATCTCTGCTGCTGACATAAACTTGCTATCAATGTCCTGACACTTGATGCAATGGTCTGGTTCATAAGTGACTAGTCTTGATAGAGTTCTTGCTTCTGAATAGATTGCCATGTTCAATTAGAAATGTGGCTTTCCAACAATTGCTTTCCTTCTTCTTCACTTGAAATCAATTAGTCTTATTGATACTAATAGTTATGATCTTGATTCATTGAATTACAAATCACTGGGGCATGAACAACTTTGACTTGAACTTCTTCCAATGATTTCTTCTTTGTTTGATCATATTTAACATGTTGAATTGTATCAATTACTTTGTCTTCATTTATATTGATTTCATTGTGACTTCTCGTTCTTGATTGACTTCGGGTTAAGTATCTTTTCTTTAGTTGAGTTACATAAGATATAGTGTTACAAGTTTAAACACTCTGCCTTTCACCATACATTTCATTATCTAAGTTAGGCATGTTCCATGACATTTCAAGCATGTTCATATTTGCATATACAAATAAAGGATTATACATGTACGGAACTTGTGCATAAGGCATATGGACATTTGGTGCAACTAAATTATAAGACATAGCATTCATGAGCATAGGATTGGTAAGCATGGCATTTGCAGATAGGGCATGTGCATTTAAATCATTTGAAGATATAGAGTTCTTTTCTTTCTTGCATTGTATAGACAAATGATTTACACTACCACATTTAACACACACCTTTCTAGGTGCATACATATCAGGAATATAATTGTTGTGCTTGTTTATGCCTACTTTTTCATTCCTATTCTTTTTCTTTTTCTCAGACTTAGGTTGGTTAATTTCCATAGGTGCTATCTCTTCTAATTTTTCTTTTAATTGCTTCTTGGATAAACTACCTATGTTGATTTTCTCAACCTTAGCCTCAACTTGATTTTTGGTTTCCTTGACAAACTTGATAGGAATGATAAATTTGTTCTTCTTATTAGCCATTGATAATTTACTTGTCGATGGATGTTTATCTATTGATTCAGCATTAATCGATTGATAATCCATATCAGTTGATGATGGATTAACAGTCGATTGATCTTTATCCATTGAAGTAACAGTCAATGGCTTGCCTATTGATTTATGGGGTTCTCCCAGAGTATCTACACCCTGAACATCAATGATTTGTTTGGCAATTTTAGCAGACATATTCCATTTATTAATGGTTTCAATTTCTTCAGCTAATTGTTCTTTCAACAATTCTTCTCTTCTCAAACTGTTTACTAGTTCATCTCTAACATCCTTACTTTCCTGCTGAATCTTTCTAAACACACCAGTTCATTTTCAAGAAAAACATTCCTCTCAGTTAAAGCATCAATGGTATTTCTCAACTTGAGGTTTTCTTTGTTTAGAGATTTTAAAGTGACATGCAAATTATACAATTCATTAGACATTTCATTAATGGTACTATTACATTAATCTTTTGTAAGTTCAGAAAAGTTAGTAGCTAATACCTGATTTGATGATGAACTAGCTTCTTCATCTTCAAGGTTGGCCATTAGAGCTAGATTGATAAACTCTTCAGAATCACTGTCCTAAGTAGCCTAGTCCTTCTAATCAGTAACAAAAGCCTTTTTTTTGTTTTAAAAGGTCAAAGTATTTCTTTTTGTAATCAATACCATCATAAGACTTTGCCTTTTCTTGTTTTGGCTTTCTGCACTCATTTGAGAAATGACCGGCAATCCACAGTTAAAGCATTTGAATTTAAATCTATCAACCAAATTTTAGTTCTGATTTTTACTTCAAAACTGGGATCCAGGCTTTTGAGCATTTGGATTCCACTTGAATTTAAGCTTTGAAAACTTCCTTGACTGAAATACAAGGTGTTTTCCCAGAAACAATGATTAATTATGAATATAATTAAGCAATGTAATCGACAATATGAACACAAGTGAAATAAAAGTAATAATAACTTTATTATTGATTATAAAGCTATTACAAAACTCTCTTGATAATGTACAAGTATTATCAAGAGCTGCTAGGTTATATGATCCTCGTGTATTTTCTCACATCTAAAGAGTAAACCTAACTGTGTTCATATACACACACAGCTGCTCTATTTGTTACAAAGATATTACTCAATCTGTTACAATTAATATCTTTAACAAACAGCTACGATATGGTATCAATCTACTCCACAATATCCGCATGCCTTATCTTTCCATAATTGTCAAGTGCGGATCCTGATGTAGTAGATCCTGAGACTCGAGTTCTAATGCTGCTCCTGATGTAGATCCTGATACTGATCAGATCCTGATCCTGATCAGTATCTCCATCCTGATTATTTAATCTAACAATTTCCCCTAATTTATACTTTGTGAAATAAAGCATAAATTCTAGATTAAATGATGTCAAAAACACTACCAACAAAATGTACTGATTTGCTACCTTTCACTGAGCATTCCTCCTTCCAAAGAATAATTGTGTTTCCAGAAATTGTGAAATTCTGTCCTCTATTCTTCTGTTCAGAATCTGCATCAGTTTTTCTTTCAGCTTCATGAGTTCTTCATCTTCCTCATTTATCAGGTAGATAGCTTCTCTAAGAGTCTGTATGGATACCCTGTTGCAATGATCTTCATAAAGTATTATGTAACTAAAGTCTCTTCCATCAGGATTAAGAGTCAGTTGTCTCTTGCTTAGAACAGTTTCCACAATGGCATTGTTCTTTAGCATTTCGACTTCCTTCCCTTCATGATTAAAGTACAAAGGCTTGTAGTTTCCATCATACTTGCTTCCTTCATCCATGATCCTCCTGCTAATACTGTCCAGAATAAGTCTTGACCAGTTTTCAGTAATAGCATCCTGAGTTCTGAGTAGATAGTGAATATACTTTAGTTCCTTGGATGACTTTAACAAAACATCTTCCAACCTCAGTATCTTTACTCTTCCATTTGTCATGAAGTATACCAGCCTGTGATTATTATCTCTATCATCATGTGTGTCAACCATGATATCCACACCCTCTATCTGATTGAGATGATCTACAGTGAGTAAATCTCCTGGATTTTCAGTGATGTATTGATCATCAAAACATCTGATTTGCCCCCACTGTGATTGTGACTGACCAATAGCTCTATGAGTTTCAGATGTAGGGTAGATCATGATGTTGACCATCTTTGTCCACAAAGGCTTTTCCTTCTTCAGTTTCTCCAATAGCTCAGGATCTGGCATGATGATTCCAGGCTGAATTTCTTCCCTTATAGCTTCTCCTTGAACAAAATCAATTCCAGCTGACAAATCTACAGGTAGTACAACCTGTTTCTTGAAATTTCTTCTTTTATCAGTCCAGGAATAATCTACAGCTGGTTTCCATTCACTTCTCCATCTAAATCGATCTTCATTTTTTATTCTTTTAACATACCTTTTCTCAGCTTGTTCAGCAAGGGCAATTGATTTAGACATGTTGTTAGTCTCAGAAGATCGAAAGACTTTCAGAATTGGATCAGCTTCAACATGTGGAATTCCCTTTTTAATGATTGGAGTTGTAGGTACTTAAGTAAGATTTTCAGGATCAGGATTACCTGGAGCTTCAGGATTACGAATTTGTTCTGCAGTTAGTTCAAGATCAGGAGTGAGATTTGCATTTGCTTCAGAATCAGGAATTATGTCTGGATTGTCTTCAAGATCAAGAATAGTAGCATGAGGATTAATAATTTCAGCTTGTGTACTATCTATCTCCCTTCGTGTCCTTCTTCTGTTGAGTTGAAGTTGTGCTTCCTCCTGAATTTCTTCATCATCAAAATAACTTGTTGCTATTCCAGGAATCTCAGATGCTTGTATCACTCTAGTATGAGATACTTCATTATTAGCATCTTCATTGACTTCCTGCTTCTTTTTCTTAGCCATAGCCCTTGTCTGTCTTGGCTGTTTCTTGATAGACTGCTCCTTTGCCTTCTTTTTCAATTTTCCTCCCCTAGTCCTTTTCCTGGAGCTAGGTTCCCCAGCATTAGTATTTGCATTCTGTTGTGCAGCAATTTCTTCCATAGCCTGTTTCTGTTGTCTTAAGAATTCTTCTTGAGTCATATCAGCTTCTTCTTCTGATAGCCCAACTTGCAGGGCTCTCCTGGCATTAGTTTGTTCAACCTTTTTATCTGTATAAAATATTGTGACTGTTTCACCAGTTTTTCTATCAACAAGATTTGTAAAGAACTGGGAAGCATCCTTTTCATTGTCAATCAGGACTTCCTCAGTCTCAGGAATTGTTGATAGAGTTTGCTTTCCTTCCTTCTTTGACTGTGAGTGACTCTTGATTGGTGCAGAAACAGATTCAGGACTTGATTTGGGAACATGAGTTGCATCAGAGGTTCCAAGAGTTGCACCACCATCATTGCCAGTATTATCATCATCCTTTCTTAATACTGAATCAGGTGTACATTTTGTTGATAGAGTTTTCTCCCCCTTTTTGGCATCATTCACTTTAAGCACATTACAAATCTGAAGGAGAAGAGATTCAATACCTGAAAGTCTAGTGTCAAAACCATCAAGCCTGGAATTGATACTGAGCACTTCTTTTGTGAGAGATGAAAATTTGCTGGAAGCTATCAATCCAGAAGCAGTTTGAGGAATATTCTGTTGCACAGAGTTTGACTTCTTTAGCTCAGCAGTAACCGCCCCTTTCAAGCCTTTAATCAGAATAGTGGTAGCTTTCAGATGAGTTTTAAGATCAGAGGCCTCCATAGATTTTACTGCATCATAGGCATGATCATGTGATTCAGCATAAGAAAAATCAGACTGATGTCTGAACCAATCATTGTTCCATTTGCTAGCTTTCATTACATCAGCTGGATCAGGATCGTGTTGCATGAAGGAACTGCATGAACCAACAGTGCCAGTCTTCAAACTATCATGTAGTACTTTCTGAAAGACTGCATCCTGATCATTATGCTTATCATCCTTGTCAACATCAGAATCATCAGAAGAATCAGGATCAGTATGATGTCCATCAGTATCCTGATGTGCATCAGTATCAGGAATAATAGGCTTCTTTCCTTTGTCTTTTCCTGAAACCTGAGCATCTGTCTTTGTATCCTGTATATCTGAAAGAGTAACAGAACCACTTAGATCTCTATGTTCTTTTATGATGTTCTCAACATCACTCACTGTATTACCTAAGTCACTTTTGAGAGTGACTGGACTAACTCTTTGAGCATGAAGCTCCTCACTCAAATCTACCTCTCCTTTTTCCAGATCAGGAATCTGCCCCTTAGTATTTCTGTTTTTCTCTAAATATTTTCTCTCAATCTCACTGAAAGGCTTATCACACAGCAAAAGCAAAGAAATAAGAGGTGGCT
Source organism: Oenanthe sinensis (assembly GCA_028671895.1). Classification (NCBI taxonomy): domain Eukaryota; kingdom Viridiplantae; phylum Streptophyta; class Magnoliopsida; order Apiales; family Apiaceae; genus Oenanthe; species Oenanthe sinensis. Next base: position 16,416,195 of record CM053804.1, on the reverse strand, counting down.
GAGAGGAGTGGGCTGCAGTCTTATAGATAGGGGTAGTCCTATTAATAGGTCTATCTATATTCATCCTGACAGAAGTAACAGAAGTAGGACAGAGAGAAAAGGTACATATATCTTCATGAGAAAGTGGCATGCTGGATAGAGGCTGAATCAGGACTGGAATACTTGGAGCATCAGTAGTAGCAGTAATTCCTCCAGTATCAGCATTGCCAGTTGCAGCTTGCTCAGGCATATCAGGATTAACCTTTGCACTGTCCCTCTTCAGAGGAGGAAATGCATCAGTATTGGCAGATGGTGTTGCTTCAGGAACAACTTCCTCAGTATCAATATTAGAGGGAATGACTTCATCAGGATCAGGAGTTGGAAATTCTTTACCACTTTGAGGTAAAGGTTCTTGTGGATTCCCTTCAGAAGTTGACTGTTCTGGAACAGCTGGATGAGGAACTGCTTCATCCCTTTGAGATGGAGGTTCTTGTGGGTTCCCTTCAAACAAAGTTTCTTGAAGTATCTCATCCAGTGTAGAGATGTGATCCTGATGAGCTGTATTTTCTCTGGTCAAAGTTGCAGATTCTGCCAGCATTTCAGAAACCCCTTGAGCAATGGCAGGATGAGTCTGTTCAGTATTTGTGCTTGCATCTACCCTTTGAGCAGATGGTTCTTGTGGAGCTTGGTCAGGAATAGCTGCTGAATCCCTTTGAGATTCAGGTTCTTGTGTGTTGGACCTTTTGACATGACTCTGCTTGGTTGCCTTCACCTTGGTTCTCTGAAACAATTTCACAGGTGAACCAACCTTGCTTCCAACTTCAGTATCAGTTTTCCTTGGATCAGGAACCACAGTAGTAGGTGCATCATCAGGATTAGGTTTAGAGGCTAATTTCCTCTTTTTCATTTCATCAGTCTCACCTTGTGTCATTAGCCTCCTTTTCGTGGTGGGCATTGTATCACCTTTCTTAGCTATAGCCTCATCAGTAATAGGTTCAGTATTCTGCCACTGTATATCAGTATAGGGCACCTCCCCTTCCACCACTGTCTCCTGCGGCTTATTTTGAGTGGAGGGCTTGAAAACATTGCCTAACTCACCTTGTTTCTTCTTTTTGGGGGGATGATGTGAGGAATCCTTTGATCCTGATTGCCTCTGGGGCACATCAGATCTAGCTGATTTCTGTGATTTTTCAACTACATCCTTTGGGGAGGGTGTAGAGGTGGCTGTTTGTATGGTGGAGTGTGTGGGTGTTGTGCCTTGGTCAGGAACAGAGGGTGTGGGGCCCTGGTCCATGGCATCAGTAGCAGTATCAGTTGCATACTGGTTAGGCATTCTCTTTTGCAAAAGTAGCCTAATCGATTTTGGTACTTGAGCAGATGATTCAAAACCATTGCTCTTGTCAGACTTGCACAATAATTGAATATTCTTTTCAGAAATTTGACAGATTGGCACAAGTATATCATCAGGAAATACAGTGTTAGGGCATAGAAAATTAAAAATTAATTGCAAAAACCTAGCATAGCAAAACACTGAGGATTAGTCTTTCTTCCGAGTGTGCAAGCATTCTAAAACAAAGCTACCAAAATCGAAGTTGAGCTCAAAGAGAAGAGAATGCCCCATTTTGAGAGCTTGAGATGGTAGGGCATCAAAGTTTGAGACTTTGTTGAGGAACCCCCTGGTTAGGCAGTCAAAGTAGAAATTCCATTCTTTCCTGAGCTTAGTTCTGAATAGCTTGGCAAAACCATCAAACTCAGCACTGTGTCCAATTTTTCGTACAAAAGAAAAAATTGTGCTGTCTGCAATGACATCAGGCTCCTTGTCTCCAAATTCAGGGAGTTGCAAAGCTTGCTCAACCACAGCCTTGTTCACAGGATACTTAACACCATTTATTGTGAAGTGAAACTCTATTTCCCCATTTGCATTCTTTGAAAAGACAGCAGATGACCACATTTGAGTGACAGAGTGGAAGGATACCTTTTCTGGCTGAGTTAGAGCATAGCCCAGAGGCCCCGAAGCCAAGAAATCTTGAAGTAGATGGAATGACTTCGGTAACCTTTCATGACTTAATATTGCTCGATAGTTGTTGGGTGCGAAGGTAACCCCATTGACTACTTTGTTCTTGTTGGTCTCATTAAGTGCAATCGCCATTGTTATCCTGTGAAAACTGAGAGAGAGAGGCTAGAGTTTCGTGTTAGAGAGGGAGAGAGAAAGAGAATAGTAATCGTTTGATTGATGAAGCGTATAAGCTAATAAAATCAAATGACTTATATTTTAAACGACTTAAGTTTAGAGGGACATGTGTCAGTAACCGATTGGCATAGGCATAATTAGTGGAACAATTTATGCGGAACAGAAGTTATCTAGCACAAATATATGTATGTAAAAACTGTAAGTATTTAACTGACAAATTTTAAAATTCATGCAAAATAATCATCAATAAATTGAACCATTTAACAAATTTTGCAAACTACCAAAAATATTACTGCTAAGAATTCATGCAATAAAAATGAATAAGATTATTTAACCTGTTTTAATAATAATGAAGAAATACCCTCAGTATCAGGAATATGCAACAGTATCAGGATCAGGAGTACAATCAGGAAGAGAATCCTGATGAATTCCTGACAATCTTTCCCTTCATTCAGAATCAGGAGTGACCATCCCTAGCTCATTCACTAGTCTCACAAAGGTAGCTTCAGGTAGTGGCTTGGTGAAGATGTCTGCCAGTTGTTGATCAGTAGGAACAAAGTGCATTTCAATTGTTCCTTCTTCAACTTGTTCTCTTATAAAATGATATCTGATCTGGATATGCTTAGAAAGAGAATGTTGCACTGGATTGCCTGTCATAGCAATAGCACTCTGGTTATCACAATAGATAGGAATTCTAGAGTATGATAAACCATAGTCTAACAGTTGATTCCTCATCCACATTATTTGAGCACAACAGCTGCCAGCAGCAATGTACTCAGCTTCTGCAGTTGAAGTAGACAATGATTTCTGTTTCTTGCTAAACCAGGATACAAGTCTTCCACCCAAATACTGACAGCTTCCTGAAGTGTTCTTCCTGTCTATTTTACATCCAGCAAAATCAGAATCAGAATAACCATAGAGATTGAAATCTGTATCTCTTGGATACCATAATCCCAAGGATGGAGTTCCTTTAAGATATTTAAATATCCTCTTGACAGCAATTAGTTGAGGCTCTCTAGGTTTAGCCTGAAATCTAGCACATAGACAGGTGGCAAACATAATATCTGGTCTACTAGCAGTCAAATACAGCAGGGAACCAATCATACCTCTGTAATGAGTTATATCTACCTCTTTACCTTCATCAGGATCAAGTTTAGTGGTTGTAGAAATAGGAGTTGGGGCAGATGAGTTATCTTGCAACTTGAACTTCTTCAATAAGTTCCTTGCATACTTAGATTGATTGAGGAAAATTCCTTCATCAGTCTGTTTTACTTGTAAACCAAGGAAATAGCTCATTTCTCCCATCATACTCATTTGATACCTTGACTGCATTAACTTTGAAAATTTTTCACACAGTTTTGTGTTAGTAGAACCAAATATAATGTCATCCACATATATCTGAACTAAAAGCAAGTCCTTACCCTTATTTAGATAGAAAAGAGTTTTATCAATAGTACCTCTTTTGAATCCATTTTCAAGTAAGAATTGGACCAATGTCTCATACCATGCCCTTGGAGCTTGCTTTAATCCATACAATGCCTTGTCCAGCCTATAGACATGATCAGGATGATCAGGATCTATGAATCCTGGAGGCTGTTCAACATAGACCTCTTCTTCCAGTGCACCATTCAGGAATGCACTTTTAACATCCATTTGGAAGACCTTGAATTTCTTGTGAGCAGCATATGCAAGAAAAATTCTGATTGCTTCAAGTCTAGCAACAAGAGCAAATGTCTCATCATAGTCAATCCCTTCCTGTTGGGAATAACCTTTAGCAACTAGCCTTGCTTTGTTCCTGACAATTACTCCATCAGAATCAGTTTTGTTTTTGAATACCCACTTTGTGCCCACAACAGACCTACCCTTAGGTCTAGGTACCAGCTTCCAAACTTCATTTCTTTCAAACTCATTAAACTCTTCTTGCATGGCTATAACCCAATCAGCATCCTTCAAAGCATCCTCCACTTTCTTTGGTTCTTCTTTTGAAAGAAAGTTGAAGTAGAGACATTCATTTTGGGTTGCACTTCTGGTTTGAATTCCAGCTTCAGGATCTCCAATTATTTGCTCTCTAGGATGATCCTTTGTCCATGCTATTGGTGGTGGTAGTATACTGTGAGTAAATCCTCCCCCTGGAGTGGACAGTATACTCTGTGAAGAACCTCCCCTTGGATTAGTGATCAGGGGATCAGAATCAGTAGCTCCCCTTGAACTTGAGCCACTTTTTTATGGTATTTCATCAGTATTTGAGGATTCAGAGTGATCCTCCCCCTCAATGGGTGAAGACTCCCCAGGAACATGTGAAGTCTCATCAGTTTCAGTATCAATACTAGCATCTACAAAGCTTTCAGTAGTTGTATCAGGATCAGTATCAGGATCAGGATCAGTATTAGGAACTTCAGGATGATAAGTTTCTTCTAGTAAAGTATGACCATGATCCCCTTCTTCAGTATCCTGATTTGACTCATTTTCAAACATCAACTTAGCATGAGAATCTCCAGTAAGGCCAGTAATCTTCAAGTCATCAAAGGATACATGAATTGATTCTACTACTGTCCTTGTTCTCAGATTAAAAACTCTGTAAGCTCTGTTGATAGGATAGCCAACAAAAATTGCTTCATCTGCTTTAGCCTCAAATTTGTCAAGTTATTCAGGATGAGTTCTCAGAATAAAGCATTTACAGCCAAACACATGAAGATGCTTTAGACTTGGTTTCTTCTCTTTTAAAGATTGATAAGGAGTAACACCATGTCTATTGATGATAGTTATATTCTGAGTATAGCATACTGTGTTGACTGCTTCAGCCCAAAAGTATGTTGGCAAATTTTCTTCCTCTAGGAGAGTTCTGCCAGCTTCTATGAGTGTTCTGTTCTTCCTCTCCACTACACCATTTTGTTGAGGAGTTCCTGGTGCAGAGAATTGTTGAACAATTCCATTCTCTTTGCAGAAGCTATCCATTGTAGAATTCTTGAACTCAGTGCCATTATCATTCCTCAGTATCTTGACAGAATGCTTGGTTCCATTCCCAATCATCTTGATATGCTTCATCAGTATTCCAGGAGTTTCATCCTTCCGGAACAGGAAATATACCCAAGTGAACCTTGAAAAATCATCAACAATAACTAAGGCATACCTCTTTTTGTTGATGGACATGATGTTTACAGGTCCAAAAAGATCAAGATGTAGAAGGTGATAAGGATCAAAAATGGAGAATTCATTCTTGCTCCTGAAGGATGTTTTTCTTTGCTTAGCTTTTTGACATGCATCACACAATCCATCAGGAGTATAAACTGCATTTGGCAGACCCCTTACTAGCTCCTTTTTGGCTAACTCATTGATAGTACTGAAGTTAAGATGAGAAAGCTTTTTGTGCCAACTCCAGTTATCTGCTACTGATGCTTTACTGATGAGACAGGTGGGAGAACCATCAGTATTTGAAGAAATAACAGCTTCATAGATGTTACCATGTCCTCTTCCTGAAAGAACTGTCTTTCCTGTAGATTTACTAACCACATCAAAGTGAGTAGTATAGAAAGCAACATGATAACCTCTGTCTGTGATTTGACTAACACTCAGCAAATTGTGTTGAAGTCCTTTCACAAGAGCTATATTTTCTATGATGACATTGCCAATTATTATATTGCCATATCCCAATGTTTGTCCAATGTTGCCATCACCATAAGACACATCTGGGCCAGCCTTCTCCTCATATTCTGATAGCAGGGATTTGTCTCATGTCATGTGGACTGAGCATCCACTGTCCATGACTAACACTTTCTTCAATTTTCCCTGCAATCAGACAATGGTAACTCAGTTAGAATTTTTAAGGTCCCACGCTTGTTGGGTCCTTTTGTGATTCAACTTGTTGAAACCCTTTTTCTTGACATTGTCTTTCCTGACTGAGTTCCCTTTATCAGGATTGACTTTGTCAGTATCAGCATTCACAGATTTACCATAAACAGTACTTTTATTAAACTTTGGCAAAGGTTCATAATAATTGTAGTACAGGTTATGATAATCTTTACACATATAAATTGAATGCCATTTGCTACCACAATGAAAACATGGATTTTGTGGTTTGTAAAACACAGATTTATTCCTAGCATCAGACTTAGGAACAGGAGTTACTTTCTTCTTAATCTTCCTGCAATCAATAGCAAGATGATTAGAGTTTCCACAGTTATAACATGTTTTCCTAGGGGCATAAAAATCACTTTTATAACCAGTTTCCTTGTTAACTCCTATTTTTCCATTTCTATTTCTTTTATGAACAGGAACATGCTTTTTACCAGTGATTTTATTCAACTTTTCATTGAGTTGTTTCTTTGACAGAAGTTCTATATTTTTACCCTTTGGACTGTCAGTCTTAGGTTCATGATTTTTATTCTTATTACAGTCAGACTTAGTCTTAGGATGTGTAACCTTAGAACTCTCAGTCTCATTCTTAGGCTTATCAGAAGTGGATGTGGAGCCTATGTTTACCTTGTTCTTAGAAGCCTGTTCTGAAAAAACAAACTTAACAGGTTTAACATTAGATTTAGACTTGTCTACTTCATGCACATAAGTATTGGGAAGTACTGACTCATCAATAACAACTTTCTTTTGTTTTCTGTCAGTATCATACTCATAGCCTAAGCCTTCCTTCCAGTTCTTATCAGTATTTATCTCATGAAATTTTCTGCCTGAGTCTGTCCATACTCTTATTTATTTTAAGGCATCCTCTAACTCTTTTTCAATAGAAGCACATTTCATTTCTGATTCTATTTGAGCATGTCTAGTCTTATCACATTCTTTCTGAATTCTTAGCATGGAGGTTAGCTCATTTTCTAGGAAATCATTTCTTTTCTGGATGACATTCATCTCATTAAGAATCCTAACATTTTCAGAAGTTTGACTTTTAAAACTGATATGCAATGACTTAAGAAAAGACCTTAATTTAGCAATATCACAAGTGTCAAAGTCTAGAACAGAAATTGATACCTCAGTTTCAGGTGCTGTATTGGCCATCAAAGCATAGTTGACCTTCTCAGTTTCTGAGTCAGAGGAATCCATCCAATCTCTGCTTGAAGTAATGAGTGCTTTTTCTTTCTTGCAGTCAGGAGCATAGTGTCCTATGCCTCCACAGTTGTAGCACTTCACCTTTGACTTGTCAGCTTTGTCTTTTATCAAAACCTTGGAATCCTTCCTGAATTCTTTGTCCTTCTCAGTATTGAAGGATTTGTTCTTCTTCTGAAACTTCCCTTTTCCAAAAGCCTTCTTGGAATTCATCTTCCTAAAGCTTTTGACAAACATGGTCAATTGATTTCCCAGTTTGTCCATTTCATTTTCAGAAGAATCAGGATCAGTATCTTCATCAGCATCAGTATCAGTATCTGATGAAGAATAAGGATCAGGATTTGCAATTGCTGCCATGGCCTTCCTGCTAGAACTTGACTTTCCTTTCTTCATAACTTCAGTATTTAGAGCAACTGACTTTCCCTTGCTCTTCTTATGCTTCCTTTGCTGAACTTCCAGGTCATGGGTCTTTAGCATTCCATAGATCTCATCAAGAGACATAACACCTAAATCATACTGATGTCTTATGATAGAGGCTTGTGTCTCCCATTCTTCTGGCAAGGCCCTCAGAAATTTAAGATTGGAGTCTAAATTTTCACACTCCTTTCCAACCAATGATAGATTATTCAAGAGAGTCAAAAATCTATCAAAAATTTCAGTGGGGCTCTCATCAGGTCTGGAATCAAATTGTTCATACTCCTGGGTGAGCAGATCCCTTCTGTTCCTCTTGATTGCTTCAGTTCCTTGACATTGGGTTTCCAGCTTGTCCCATATTTCCTTGGCTATTTTGCAAGCAATCACCCTGTTGGACATAACAGAGTCAAGAGCAGTATGTAATATATTCTTTACCTTAGCATCTCTCAAAATCTCAACCTTTTCCTCTGGAGTCCATTCCTTCCTGGCTTTCACCACATAGTGCTCAGCAACATCACCATTCCTAGGCACCAGTTTTGTAGGAATGTATGGACCATCTGTCAATCTATCCAAGTATTCTGGATCTAAAACCTCCAGGTACATCATCATCTTTACTCTCCATGTAGAGTATTCAGTCTTCCTAAGAACTGGAACCTTTATGCTTTCATATTTGTTCATTGTATTGGTGTCATTTTTGTTTGTCGACATTTTGATCTTTCTGATTGATATTAATCAGTAAGGCTCTGATACCAATTGTTTTCCCAGAAACAATGATTAATTATGAATATAATTAAGCAATGTAATCGACAATATGAACACAAGTGAAATAAAAGTAATAATAACTTTATTATTGATTATAAAGCTATTACAAAACTCTCTTGATAATGTACAAGTATTATCAAGAGCTGCTAGGTTATATGATCCTCGTGTATTTTCTCACATCTAAAGAGTAAACCTAACTGTGTTTATATACACACACAGCTGCTCTATTTGTTACAAAGATATTACTCAATCTGTTACAATTAATATCTTTAACAAACAGCTACGATATGGTATCAATCTACTCCACAATATCCGCATGCCTTATCTTTCCATAATTGTCAAGTGTGGATCCTGATGTAGTAGATCCTGAGACTCCAGTTCTAATGCTGCTCCTGATGTAGATCCTGACACTGATCAGATCCTGATCCTGATCAGTATCTCCATCCTGATTATTTAATCTAACACAAGGTGCTTATCAATCTCATCTAAATCATCATGTAAGCATGTTTCAATTTCTTTATACTTGCCCTTACCTTTACTTTTGAATGATTCTTCAACAACATCATTAGCCAACATGACAGATCCTTCTACACAGCCTGCTTCTTTCTTCTCTTCATTTCCCTTGACCATCAAAGCCACGGTTTTCTCTTTTCTTTGATTCTTCTCAATCTCCTCATCTTGTTAGATTTCTAACTCATATGTCTTGAGAATACCATAAAGTTTCTTAAGAGTATAATCTTTGAAGTCTTGAGATTGTCTAATGGAAACAGTCATTGGTTTCCATTCTTTTAGAAGAGATCTAAAATATTTTAGATTTGTGTCCTCAGTTGCATACCCTACCATATAGCTTTAGTCCATTTAATAACTTTTAGAATCTGTTATAGGTATCATTGTTAGATTTTCCACTCTTGAAATGAAATTATTCATATTTTTGAAATAAGAGTTGTATCTTATTTTTCCTTACTTGTTCAGTTCCTTCACATAGAGTTTGAAGAGTATCCCATACTTCATTTGATGAAGTATAATTTATCACATTGTCAAACATATCTTTATCTAGACCATTAAACAGAATGTTCATGGCCTTCTTGTCTTTAATTACTTCTTCTTTTTCATCCTCTTCTGTGAACTCAGTGATGAGTTTTAGAACATATTTGTCAAGTGTAGGAGTTCCATCAGGGTTTACACCTGTGACTAGCTTCATGGGAATATGAGGACCTTTCTCTATGCACTGAATATAAGAAGGGTCAAGAGAGAGTAGATGCAGATGAATTTTCACCTTCCATGCAAAATATTCATCTTTTTCTAGCATTGGAATTTTCACACCTGAATCTTTTTGGCCTATATTGAATGTTCTTGATCTTTAAACTTTCTGTATGTTGAAAGCCTACGCTCTGATACCAATTGTTATTTCCCAGAACCATGCCAATATTTGTAGAAGGGGGGGTTGAATACAAATATTAAAACTTTTTTTTATTTTAATATTTGTTACTGATGTTAGAGAATTAGAGTGAATGTCTTTGAACAACTTAAAAACTGAAAATTAAATATAACAAAGAGATTTAAAATTACTAATGGATTAGTTTTTCCATCAGTGTATATTTTTGCTCAATGTTTCTAGGTTAAAATAAACCTAGCTTCATTTTACAAATTTAGAAGATAAACCAACAGTTCTTACAAAGTGCTCTAAGGCTGAACAGTTGATTCAAGAAAAATAGTCTAACTTATACTCCTTTAACAATGCAACCACACTTGTTTATAAACTACAAGTGTGTTTTTACAATCCTATTCTAGGATTGTTTCTATATACCTTCCTTTTACCTTTTTGCATTTCTAGAAAACAGGTTTGAAAGACAGCTACAAATTGAGTCTTCACAGTCATCATAGACTGTCTTTCATAGGTGTGCTTTTGTCCTCTGGATCTATAACAGATAGTCCTTCTGTGTTGTCTCAATCAATTGATAATTTGCTGCTAAGCATATCAATTGATCAGTCCTTTAATCCATCAACTGATGTTCTTCTTCGATTGATCTTTATATCCATCGATTGATAAATGACGACTTATCGATTGGTAGATGTTATCAATCGATATATCAATCGACGGGTCTTCACATCAGTTGATGGTCTTCAATACTTGACTTGGCTTCTTCGATTGATCTCCTATCCATCGATGCTTCAATATCAATCGATCATCCTTCACTTGTGTAATTTCCTGTCTTTAAATAATTATAATTTGATAGTTTAATTTACACATCAATTGATGACCTATATCAATCGACTCTAACATCAATTGATGAGAATAATATCAATTGATTACACCTTATCGATTGAAATAGACTAAATACACTTATGCTACAATCCAAATTATCAGTTGATTCATATAAACACTTCAACTGATAAATGGTTTCCTGATTAATTGATATTTATAACTTTCATATCAATTGATCAGTTACATCAAATACAATTTCTATGATCCTAAGATTAATGTTATCATCAAATTAAATGTAGATTCCTAACAAAGGATTTGAAGGAACAAAAAAGCAGTGCAAATGATCTGAGAGCGACTTATTGTCAAATCAAATGTTCAAATGAATAGATGAAGAAATTAAAGAAGTATGTTGGTGAAGCTCTTGCTATTTTGGAGGAAAATATGATGAATTCAGTTTTGAAGAATAATCCAGCTTTTGAGAAGATCAAGTAAAAAATATTTATTTTTCCTTATACATATTTTTTTATTCTAGAATAATTGTATCATTCTTTAGTTTTGACATCATCAAATCTTGATTTATGCTTACTTTTTATAAAGCATACATAGGGGAGATTATTAGGAATTTATTCATTTGATGATGTACAAAATACTAGAATAGGATTTAGCATAGCTTATTTGTAATAAGTCTTTCCAGTCTCTGAAATTTTATAATCAGAGTCTAGTTAGTCTACATTCTTGTACTTAGAAGATTTTTTGTAAAAAAAGTGAAACTAGAGTCTAGATGAAGATCAGAGTCTGGGAGGTGATCAGAGTCTATAGACTATCGGAGTCTACAATCTGTCAGAGTCTACAAATGATCAGAGTCTATAATCCATCAGAGTCTATAGTCCATCAGAGTCTATAGTCTGGCAGAGTCTGAAGATTTCAGAGTCTATGAAGTCAAAGCTGAATTTGGAAGATGATCACAGAAAATGGAAGTTTTCGAAGATAAAGTCGAAGATATTGTAGATATGCTATGGGAATGAAGGAGAATTGAAGAAGGAAACTGTTAGCTAATAATTAGGAATTATATTCCTATTGTAATTTGTTTTTCTATTATTAGTTGATAGGTAGTTCTCTATATAAAGACTCTATGTAACCTAATTAAAAAGTGCGATGTAAGTCAAAGTTTTCAAGAAGATAGATATATAAAGAGTTGTTGTGAGATACACAGAGAAGCTGCTAGGGTTTGTGTACACCTTAGGAGAGTTTGTTTTCCTACATCAATAAAAAAAATAGTTGTTATTCATATCTTTGTGTTTGATCTTTATTCTTAATTCAAATCTTTAATACATATTGAGTTGATTTTAATCAGGTAGAAAAAGTACACAAATATTCAACCCTCCTTCTACTTGTGCAACTGGGAAAACACTCTATAAATATGAAGTAGTACTTCATATTTTCAATACGTTGAAATACGTTGAAAAATATTCAAATTCAGTAATTTGTCTGATTATAATTGTTATTTTAGAACAGTTCATGTCTAAATTGTTCTAAAATTTTAAATAGTTATTTACACTTTCAACATATTAATTTTGTAATATTTTTTTAAGTTAAAAATCATATCCTATACTTGAATACTATTTCATTATAATTAATATTTCGTGAGAATTTAAAATATTATTTTTTAAATCAATAATTTCGCGAATAAATTCAGATATTGTATTCAACCCTCCTTCTATAATATGAGGGACCAACACAAACATTTCATAGTTTGGAATAAATGAACTAATAACTAATTAATAAAAATCTCCTAAAAATGGAATGATCCATGGATATGTTGGTTTGGAATTGGATTTTTGTAGACTTAGAATTTGGAACAGGTTATTCAACTATTATATATACTAGCTTATAACCCGTGCGCATGGACTAGCTATTATATTTAATCCATATTATTTTTTCAAAATTATTTATATGATTATTATCGATTTGTATTTTATTTGCAATTGAATATTATTTTATTTGATATTTATTTAGTGATTTATTTGTAAACATTTCAAATTGGGCTAAAAGGTTTGTTTCAAATTACACAAAAAGGTTAATTTATAATTCATATAATTTATAATTTATATAATTTGAGTTTATGTGTTTTAATTTTTTTGTTCATTTTATAACAAATAATAATTTACAAATTTATAATTTTAATTATATTTAAAGAGGTTGAATTGTAATGAAACTGATGTAGTTGTGTTAGATATATAATATTATACTAAATTATAAATAATATTTAAAGTTGTTGAGTGATAATAAAACTGATGTAGTTGTGTTAGATATATATTACTATATTAAATTAGATGTATTTAGACTATTTTTGGAGTGTGTTTAGTTTTTTAGAAGGAGTTAAATCATACCAAACTACCAAATAAACTGTATTAGAGTATAATAATACTAGATTTACAGTATAATAATATTAGATTTTAACTTATGCGATAGTCGGATATTTTATATTATTAATTAAATTATTTATTTTAAAATTGTCAACATTTTTATAATTTAAAATTTCTTACTATATTATAATTATATTAGTGTAACACTCTCTTCCCAAAATGAGATGAGGGGTTACTTCCAAACCACAAACCTGTATATAGAGTACTAAAATCCACCTTATAATAAAATAATAGGTCAAACACTGTCTCCAAATAATAATAAAATCTCCAAAACAATTCAAAACGATAAATGAGAATTAATCCAAAACCTCTAATAATAAACAATGTCTAAAAATAAATGCGAGAAGTTCAAATATCTTAATAAATGAAATAAAGGTAGCCCTCCATCACAAGCCCAAGATCCCTCCCCCCCAAAGTACCTGTCAGAAGAAAAAATACAGCATGAGCCAAATGCCCAGTACGGATTGGAATACAGTTTTATAAAACAGAAAAAAGATATATATTTTGACAGTTATAAATAAACATTAATTTTTAAAACAAGGCTGAAGCAAAGAGGGGTTAGGATATTTCATACCAATACAGAACAGATAACAGATACACACATCATAGGGTACCTAATGCATGCAACAAACCGGACAACGTATACGGCATATACAACGTCACCGTCAAATATCAAATCATACTCTTGGTGCACCCACGTATCCTCAAATAAATATCAAAATGGTCAAAGCTCGCCTCCTGAGCTAGCAGAAGGATACGCCGTGACCAATCACACTGCCACGGAAGTGTCATGCCACTGGTGCCGCAATGACATGGCTATAGTACCCCTACAGCTGGTTAACTCGGTATACCATATATCACTCTAAGGGTTCAAATAAAATAATTTTCACAATTTCAAAATCACCTGAACAGATATTTCAAATATTCTATGCAGATATGTAACATACATAATTTTCGAAAATCGTAGAGACAAATATTTAAATGTTTCGAACAAACTTTAAATAACTTTCGGAGAATCAAAACAGTTAAAGCGAATAATAATGGAAGGAACAGATTTACGACCAGAAAGAATTAAATATAACTAATCTTAAAAAGAGTATCGCTGAAGAGAAAGGGGACGAAATCCGTACCTCAAATATAGCAAACACAAATATTAACGAATTTCTGCTAAGCTCCCGACTTCTGATCTAATTAGAATAATTTAATTATTAATAGCTAATACATTACAATTAATAAATAGCACAACAATTACACTAGAGTTATTAAAAATATGTTCATTTTTATATTCTAATTTTCCAACCCAATACATGTGTTGTAGTTTGTTTTAATGACCATGGTATAAACGTAAAAGTTATACATTTAAACTAGCAAAAATAACATGATTACAAAGGAAATCGTCATATCATAACTAAGTATTTTCTAAAACCAATTACATGGACTATGCTCTGGTTTTCAAAAGTCACATGACAATATATTACATGGTCATGGATTTATATTTTTATATACTTTAATAACTTATGTATGCACAGTGCACTACTATACCATTCATTACCACCATTACTTTTAATATAAACTAATCAATTGTCAAATTTCGTCCAGGACTTGTGGTATATAAAACTTTCACAGAGAGTATTTAAATATGATATACATCATATTAATTAGCCTATATTAGATTCATAATATAAAAGTATCGACGAAACACTTACTTATTTATTCAATATTTATCCCTTTAAAACGAAGCTCTACCCCCCGTGATATCTGCTGCTCTGCTACCCTCTTCTGATAATTTTCTCATGCGGCTACGTTGTTAACACTCTTACGAGATATTTATATAACATGTTTGACATACATAAGCCCTATAATTATCATCTATATTCTTTTCTAATTAGTAATTTAATTACAAATACTATTCCAAATCAAATTCAATATAAATAAATATTATTATTAAAACTAATATTACTAATTCTAATTCTAATTATTAGCACAATTATTTAAATAAAAAAATATGGATATTACATATATACCCCCTTAAAAAAGATTCCGTCCCCGGAATCTAACGAAACTAAAACTCGTACCTGAATCAAATAAATGTATATATTTCTCACGAATAGATTCTTCTAACTCCCAAGTAGCCTCTCTCTTAGAATGGTTCTTCCACAAAACTTTAACAAACGAAATAGTTCTCTTCCTCATAATTCTTTTCTCTCGAGCTAAAATAGCTTCAGCTTCTTCCTCACAAGAAAGATTTTCTCTAATCTTATGTAACGGATATTGAACTACGTGCAATGGATGATACTTGTAGCCTCTTAGAACTGACACATGGAACACATTATGCACATGAGATAATTGTGGTGGCAATGCTACTCTATAAACAACTTCCCCCACTCTCTCTATAACAACAAAAGGACCAACATATCTTGGACTAAGCTTCCCTTTCATACCAAAACGTTTAACACCCTTCCAAGAAAATACTTTTAAAAACACATGATCACCTGGCTCAAATCCGCCAAACTTCATCTTTTGATCTGCATAGCTCTTTTGACGCGATTGAACTTCCTTTAAGTTTTATTTAACCTGTCCTACTTTCTCGTTAGTTACCCGAACTAACTCTGGTCCTTCAATGACACTCTCTCCAACCTCATTCCAAGTCGGTGATCTACATTTTCTACCATACAACGCTTCAAATGGTGGCATGTCAATGATCGTTTGCCAACTATTATTGTATGCAAACTCCACAAGGTATAGATATTTGTCCCAATCACCAGACGACTCCAAAGCACAAGATCTCAACATATCCTCCAACATCTAAATAGTCCTCTCTGAATGTCCATCAGTTTATGGGTGAAAAAAATGTACTATAATTAAGCCTCGTACCCCAAGCTTGCTGAAATCCCTTCCAAAAATGCGAAGTAAACCTTGTATCCCTGTCTGAAACTATCGACACAAGCACACCATGAAGTCTAACAATATCCCGCTGAAATATCTCTGCCAAATCATGAATATGAGTAGTCTCTCTAATAGGAAAGAAATGAGCTGATTTTGTAAGTCTATCAACCACCACCCAAATAACATCATTCTTCCTGAAGGTCCTTGGTAAACCCGTGACAAAATCTATGGTAATTTTTCCCCACTTCCAAACTGGAATATCCAACTGCTATAACAGTCCACTAGTAATGTTCAATCTTCACATGTTGACATGAAAGACATTTCTCCACAAACTCTATTATGTCTCACTTCAGCCCACTCCACCAAAAGTGCTTCTTCAAATCTCCATAGATCTTAGTAGAACCTGGATAAATAGAAAATGAAGAACTATGGGCCTCAGTCAAAACTGCTTCACGAATCGTTTCGTCTGCAGGCACACAGAATCTACTACCTAACCAAACCACGTCATGATCATCAACATGAAACTCCGTTTGCTTACCATCTGCCACATTCGATCTAATAGATTCTAACCCCATATCACTTTTCTGAGCTTCTTTAACCGTTAAGACTAGATTTGATTCCACCTTCAAACTTGCTGGGCTTTCAGCTCATTCTCCAACATACAACTCCACACCCAAGCACTCCTTATCGGAAATAAGGTACTGCTGAGTAATAAGAGATGCAACATTTCCCAAGTTCTTCCTACTAAGAGCGTCTGCCACTACATTCGTCTTTCCTGGGTGGTACTAAATTTTAGCATCATAATCTTTAATAAGTTTAAGCCACCTGATCCTTTGCCTCATGCTTAACTCTTTTTGTGTAAAAATGTATTTGAGACTCTTGTGATCAGTGAGTATGTCACAAGTTTCTCCATTCAAATAATGTTTCTAAATTTTTAATTCAAAGACCACTCCTGCTAACTCCATGTCATGGGTAAAATAGTTTGCATCATAAGATTTAAGTTGCCCAGAGACATAAGAAATTACCTTCACATGATGTATAAGAAAACAACCCAATACCCTTTTAGAAGCATCACTATAAACATGATATCTTCCACTCCCTGATGGTAAAATAAGTATGGGGGCTGACACCAACCTCTTCTTTAACTCTTGAAAACTATGCTCACGATCTTGTTCCACTCGAACTTAAAACCCTTCCGCATCCACCGAGTCAATAGCAAAGCTATCGATGAGAAACCATCTACAAAACGCCTATAGTAGCCTGCCAAACTCAAGAAACTCCTCACCTCTGTCACAGTGCTAGGTCTTGGCCAATTTATGATAGCCTCAAATTTTGTAGGATCCAACTCAATCCCCTTACTAGACACAATATACCTCAAAAATGCAACCTTCTCCAACCAGAATTCACACTTCGAAACTTTTGCAATAATTTCTTCTCCCTCAAGATTTCAAGTACAATGTGCAAATGCTCCTCATGTTCCTCCTTACTCCTAGAGTATATCAAGATATCATCAATGAAAACCACAACGAACTTATCTAAGTAATCATGAAAGACCCGATTCATCAAATCCATAAGTACTGCTAGTGCATTTGTCAACCTGAAGGACATCACAAGAAACTCATAATGACCATATCGAGTGCGAAATGTTGTCTTCGGAATATCCTCATCTCTTACCCTTAACTGGTGGTAACCCGATCTCAAATATATCTTCAAAAAAATAATTCGCCCCTTGCAACTGATCGAACAAGTAATCAATATGCTGTAAATGATACTTGTTTACGATAATCACCTTATTCAACTCCCTGTAGTCGATACATAATCTCATAGACCCATCCTTATTCTTTACAAATAACATTATATCACCCCATGGAGACACACTCAACCTAATGAATCCATTATCCAATAAGTCTCGTAACTGCTTTTTTAATTCATATAACTCTAAGGGTGTGTCATCATATATAATACTTTCAAATAACTTCATCCCTAATGACAAATTCAAGAATAACATGTATATGCTTTTATGAAATGACACACCTTTTCATGTCTTTTGAGCATTCTCAAACCTATAATTCTAAAATTCATCCACTACTTTCTTTTTATACTCCAACATCTTTAGTTATATAGAACAACTTAGGTTAGTTCTCAATTCATATTTAAATCTCTCATTACTTTAAAGATGTCTCATGAACCCTTCGAGCAAACCAAAACCTTGTTATATAATTTAAAATATTCTAATCATCATTGTACTTAATTAAATATAACACCCTAAGGTAAGGTTCCTTATGCACAACTGAGAAATACTGCCTGCTGAACATATTATGAAATCATTTTCAATCCATTGTCATTTTGAAATCTTCTATCTAGTCGCATTCACATTTCAACACCACATTCCAAAATTTATATATCCGACTTCATGCCCTGCCATGGTAGCAAACCAAATCCGTCTTTACATTTAACTCATTGATAATCAATAATCCTTAATATGTAGCTCACATCCCTAATTGAAGTCTAAAACTAAACAATTCTATGCAAAAGTCATCTTACTCGTAAAGTCAAAATAATTTTAAATACTTTTTTTATTTAAAAATCTTCATGTACAATTACTAATAAACTTGCATTTTCATAGATCGTTCGCTTTCTATCTCAATCAATCGCTTCAAAGAGTTTCGTGAATAAATCCTTAAAAATTTATTCAAGGTCATGCATCACTATCAGAAATAAGTTCCCTAGATAAGTATATCCTACAAAGTCTAAAAACTCTTCATATTTATTAAGAAGACACAAAAAGGATTCACTTACTAAGACTAAATTGCAGGATTCTGAACAGATGAGAAACAAACGACAAAATAAGTTAACACATATTTCAATAATGCAAAAATCTCATGTCTAAGAAGGGATTCATAATACTAAATACAGATATGAATGGATTCTCAGAAAGAGCCAAGTAGGAGTACTTTATAAAATTTACAAGAGTGAAATAATATTGAAATGAACATAACTAAATTAAATCTCAAAATAGAATACTCATCCTAACGTCTACCTAAACTCACAGGTCAAACCTAAATAGGTTTTCTACAAGAAAGAACCTAAGCTCTGATGCCATCTCTGTAACACCCCTTCCCAAAATGAGATGAGGGGTTACTTACAAACCACAAACCTGTATATAGAGTACTAAAATCCACCTTATAATAAAATAATAGGTCCAACACGGTCTCCAAATAATAATAAAATCTCCAAAACAATTCAAAATGATAAATGAGAATTAATCTAAAACCTCTAATAATAAATAATGTCTAAAAAGAAATGTGAGAAATTCAAATATCCTAATAAATGAAATAAAGGTAGCTCTCCATGACAAGCCCAAGATCCCACCCTAAGTACCTGCCAGAAGAAAGAATATGACATGAGTCAAATGCCCAGTACGGATTGGAATACAGTTTTATAAAACAGAAAAAAGATATATATTTTGACAGTTATAAATAAACATTGATTTTTAAAATAAGGTTGAAGCAAAGAGAGGTTAGGATATTTCATATCGATACAGAACAGATAACAGATACACACATCATAGGGTACCTAATGCGTGCAACAAACTGGACAACGTGTACGGCATATACAACGTCACCGTCAAATATCAAATCACAAATCAAATCAGACTCTGGGTGCACCCACGTATCCTCAAACAAATATCAAAATGATCAAAACTCGCCTCCTGAGCTAACAGAAGGATACGCCGTGACCAATCACACTGCCACGGAAATGTCATCTCACTAGTGTCGCAATGACATGGTTATAGTACCTCTACAGCTGGTTAACTCGGTATACCCTATATCACTCTAACGGTTCAAATAAAATAATTTTCACAATTTTAAAATCACCTGAACAGATATTTCAAATATTCTACGCAGATATGTAACATATATAATTTTCGAAAATCGCAGAGACAAATATTTAAATGTTTCGAACAGACTTTAAAATAACTTTCGGAGAATCAAAATAGTTAAAGTGAATAATAATGGAAGGAACAGATTTACGAACAGAACAGATTAAATTTAACTAATCCTAAAAAGAGTAGCGCTGAAGAGAAAGAGGACGAAATCCGTACCTCAAATATAGCAAACACAAATATTAACGAATTTCTGCTAAGCTCCCGACTTCTGATCTAATTAGAATAATTTAATTATTAACAGCTAATACATTACAATTAATAAATAGCACAACAATTACACTAGCATTATCATTAACTGTAAATTACAAATATGTTCATTTTTATATCCTAATTTTCCAACCCAATACATGTGTTGTAGTTTGTTTTAATGACCATGGTATAAACGTAAAAGTTATACATTTAAACTAGCAAAAATAACCAATTACATGGACTATGCTCTGGTTTTCAAAAGTCACACGATAATAAATTATATGGTCATGGATTTATATTTTTATATATTTTAATAACTTATGTATGCACAGTGCATTACTGTACCATTCATTACCACCATTGCTTTTAATGTAAACTAATCAATTGTCAAATTTCGTCCAAGACTTGTGGTATATAAAACTTTCACAGAGAGTATTTAAATATGATATACATCATATTAATTAGCCTATATTAGATTCATAATATAAAAGTATCGATGAAACACTTACTTATTTATTCAATATTTATCCCTTTAAAACGAAGCTCTACCCCGTGATATCTGCTGCTCTGCTACCCTCTTCTGATAATTTTCTCATGCGGCTAGGTTGTTAACACTCTTACGAGATATTTATATAACATGTTTGACATACATAAGCCCTATAATTATCATCTATATTCTTTTTTTAATTAGTAATTTAATTACAAATACTATTCAAAATTAAGATCAATATAAATAAATATTATTATTAAAACCAATATTACTAATTCTAACTATTAGCACAATTATTTAAATAAAAAAATATGGATATTACAATTAGTTTTTAACTTATTTAAATTCTATAGTTTTACATCAATACAATTAAATATAAATAAAAAAATTATAAAATATTAAAATATTAAAAATAAATATGCAAATCGCACAAAATATAAATTTATATTAATAATATATACATATGAAAAATTTTGTGATTCGAAATATTATGAATATAATTTTTTAATATATCAAACATATGTTTAACATATTTAAGATTGTACATGTTAGATTTAAATATATTTTTGATAAGATATCTATTATGTTTTATAAAAAATTTAATAGATAGTATGGTATATGAGATATAATATGTGTGTATCTGTTAATAATATGATAATATAATTATTCATTTGAATACGTTTTTTATAGTATTAAATTTTCAGTAGTATTAATTACAATTTATAAATAATTATATAATATATATAATTCAAATCATGCATCAATAAATAATAGATGCTGCTATATTGCTAATGAGATTTAAACTTTAAGTTAATATTAAAAAATAAAACGATACATAACAATTACCGTATTAATAATTTTTAAATTCCACTTTTTCATACTAATATATGTGACATGTTCTTTATTAAAACAAATATTACTCAATATTAATACTTAATGTGTGTGTTATGATAATTCAACCTCTGTAATAATATTCTTTTAGAAATATAAATGGTTTTTAATTATAAAAATAGTTAACAGTAGTCCTCGGTTATTAAAAATTAAAAAATGTATTATTTTTTATTAATTTATATTATTTTCATTCTAATTTGATTTATTATATCTATCAAATAGCTGATTTTTGGTATATGATAATGTGTTTTTAATATGGTTTAATATCTATTAAAAACCTAATTTCTTCAATTCGATTCAAACCAATAAATTATAAGGTTTCTGAGTTCTCAATATAATATATTAAATATTTTTATAGAAAAAATTTGAATAAGAAAAACTTTAATCCTTCCTCACAAGAAAAATTCACTGTCTTCATCTATTTCCATCGTTGTATGTATAATCATAATACTATCTCTACTCTAATCTAATAATAATGACTCATATATTCATATATGTTATGTCTCTATATAAATCTAATATAAAAAATATTTTAATATTTTAAATCAATTATAAAAAGGTTTCCTAAATGGAATAGAATTCTTCGATTAAAATTCGTAATTGTCTTTTTTGTCTAGATTACGGGCTATTCCAATTGAATTTTGTGTCGGGTTCCGAGGCATAAAACGCAGCGGATAAACGTAAATATAACGAAAATTTTCGGAACCCAAACGCAGGATCATGTATAAGATTAGACGGATTATGGTGAAATAGAATCATACCTATTAAGATCTTGAATGTCACGAACTCAACGGAGATCCTTGCTATCACGACTTGTGTCTTCTTCTCGAAAACACCTCTATGGTATCCACATGAACACCTTCAAGAACGTTTCACGATCTTGAACACGGAACGGAAGTACTAGCCTCCTTTGATATGTTTCGAATTTTCTCTGCCTCTTGCTGGTTGCTGCCTCTTCTTCTAGGGTTTTGTTAAAAACGTACAAGCCATTTAACCTATCATTATCTATTTATAATGATTGGTTAATAGGCCTCTTTTTTATAGCAAAAACCTAACCCATGTAGGCATAGGATTAAATAATAAAACATGCTTCTATTATTTAATTAATAACTAAGTCACACTTAATTATTATTATTGGCAGAAATATAATTCTTCAAATTCGAATTTATTTCAATTAATTAAGTCTCACTTAATTAATATAATAAAATTCAAATAATCATCAATTAATTTAAATCTATAATTTAAATTAACTATTCCTCTAGGTGCTCTATGTGTGTGACCCTATAGGCTATTATTTAATTAGCAATAATTTTATTCTCCAATAAAATTATAAACAATGAGCGGTATCTAGTAATACATCATTGCTACCCAATTAAACAATAATTAAATCGTGATTTGATAAAACCTTTCATGATTAATGTTTCCGTGTAATATAATCCCTTTAACCAAATATATTATAGATTAAACTCGAGGCATGTGTTTAGTCATCCTCTTCAACATTTAATCCGGGTTTACTTGATCCATGAGTAGACTATGGAAAAACAAATCATTATTTGAGCACGGCCATGCATTTTATAGTCTCACTCAATCAAGAGGCCAATAATATCTCTCCTAATTATAGGAGGGTTAAATCCTTTATTTATCATTCATATTTCTCATACGACTCATGATATACCCGATGTCCACTTTTATCATCACCCGGTCAAAGGTAACTTTTAATGTAGTCAGAGTATATTAATCTTCGTATAGAAATATAATGATCTCAAGTCAGAGGATCATTACACCATTATCACTGTGAGTCTTTCTTATGACTTTATTAAACATGAAGAATCTCACTGTGGGTCTGTCCAGTACCATGTACTCCTACATGTACCTATGCATCGACTTTAGTATCCCCATACTTATAACCAATGAGATATGGTTATCTGTCAAACAACATACTAGTCTATTTATGTATTATTATTGTCCTATAATAATAATACTCGACTAGGGACATTTAAGAATATGATATATTATATAATCTCAAGTTTAAGTCATGTACTTAAACTATACAATGTGTATCATGATTCTAAGGACATTTATTATGCTAACAAATATATCGCAGTAATTAAAGTCATAATAAATACGTTTATTGAATAATCATATGACATAAAGGTTTATTTAAAAGAAACATTGTATTGCCTCTAGGGCACCTACACTAACAATCTCCCACTTGCACTAGAGCCAATCACCCATGTATCTAATACCCATGGAACTAGTGTGACCGTCGTGCTTCTTCTGCGACAAGCCTTTGGTTAGTGGGTCTGCAATGTTATCATTTGTGTGTACTTTACATATGTGTATGTCACCCCTTTCGTTAATCTCTCGAATGAGGTGATATCTTCTGAGTATATGTTTGGTTCGGGAGTGAGCTCTAGGTTCTTTAGCCTGTGCTATGGCTCCATTATTATCGCAGTATAGATCAATGGGATCTGCAATCGATGGAACCACTCCCAAATCAGTAATGAATTTTCGAATCCAAACCGCCTCCTTAGCCGCTTCACAAGCTGCAATGTACTCAGCCTCCATTGTAGAATCAGCTACTGTTTCTTGTTTTGAACTCTTCCAACTTACAGCACCTCCGTTTAGACAAAACACAAAACCAGACTGTGATACAATATCATCCCTGTCTGTTTGGAAACTTGCATCGGTGTAACCTTTTACAACCAGTTTTTCTTCTCCTCCATACACCAAGAATGAATCTTTAGTCCTTTTCAAGTACTTTAGAATATTCTTGACAGACGTCCAGTGACCTTCACCTGGATTAGATTGGTATCTGCTCGTCATGCTTAAAGCATACGAAACATCTGGGCGAGTACATACCATTGCATACATGATAGATCCAATTGCTGAGGCATATGGAACCTTACTCATGCGGTCCTTGTCATCCAATGATTTCGGACACTGATCTTTAGAGATCGTTATCCCATGAGACACGGGGACATATCCCCTTTTTGCATTTTGCATACCAAAACGATGCAAAACCTTATCGATGTATGTACTCTGACTTAGACCGATCATCCTTCTAGATCTATCCCTATAGATCCTCATTCTTAGAATGTAGGATGCATCTCCTAAGTCTTTCATAGAGAAGTTGCTCCCTAACCAAATCTTAACAGCCTTGAGAGAAGGTATGTCATTCCCCATTAGTAGTATGTCATCAACATATAGTACTATGAATGCCACATGGCTCCCACTAACCTTCTTGTAAACACAAGGTTCATCTTCATTTTGAACAAAGCCATACTCCTTGACTGTTTCATCAAAACGGATATTCCATCTCCTAGAGGCTTGCTTCAATCCATAAATGGATCGACGTAATTTACATACCTTGCTAACATTCCTTGGATCGACAAAACCTTCAGGTTGTGTCATGTACACATCCTCATCAAGGGTTCCATTAAGGAAAGCTGTTTTGACATCCATTTGCCAGATTTCATAATCATGGAATGCTGCAATAGCATGCAAAATCCTTATGGACTTGACCATAGCCACTGGTGAGAAAGTTTCATCATAGTCTATACCATGAATTTGTCTGAAACCTTTTGCAACCAGCCTTGCTTTATAGGTCTGAACATTTCCATCCATGTCAGTTTTTTTCTTGAAAACCCACTTGCACCCTATGGGTTTCACCCCTTCAGGTGGATCAACCAAAGTCCATACTTGGTTTTCATACATGGAATCCATCTCGGATTTCGTGGCTTCTAGCCATCTCTTAGAGTCTGGACTGATCATAGCATCTTGGTATGTGAGAGGCTCATCTTCATCTATGAGCATCAAATCACCACATTGAGTCAAGAGAAATCCATATCTCTCTGGCTCATGGCGAATTCTACCAGTTCTACGAACAACCTGTGTTTGTTGAGCATTATCATTATCCTGCTCTTGTTCCACTTCAGGTTCAATGCTATTTTGTGGTTCTCGATCTTCATCGAGATCTATAGTTCTCCCACTGTTTCTTTTGGAAACAAAATCTCTTTCCATGAAAACAGCATCTCGAGCAATAAACACTTTCTGCTCGGAAGGACTATAAAAATAATACGCTTTTGTTTCTTTAGGGTATCCCACAAAATTGCACTCTTCAGATTTAGGTCCAAGCTTGTCAGATACTTGACGTTTCACAAACGCCTTGCATCCCCAAACTTTCATAAAGTTCATGCCTGACCGTTTCTCCTCCCATATCTCATATGGAGTCTTTTGAACCTTCTTAGTAGGAACACGGTTAAGTGTGAAAGCCGCTGTTTCTAGAGCGTAACCCCAGAAACTAATTGGAAGATCTGCATGACTCATCATCGATCGCACCATGTCCAACAAGGTGCGATTTCTCCTCTCTGAAACTCCATTCCATTGAGGTGTACCTGGCGGAGTGAGTTGTGATACAATACCACACTCCTTTAAATAATCTTTAAATTCTGTGCTCAAGTATTCTCCTCCACGATCAGATCGTAAGACTTTAATACTTGCGCCTCCGCCAATTTGCTTCTCTACTTCAGCCAAGTTAAGAGAAGCCTGACCCAGGTGGGATAAAAGAGAGGAGATAGATTTTACCTTTCTTTGCATCCTTCCTAGCTAAGTCAGCAAAAATTCTCTTGTTCATGCTAAAACTAGCTAAACTCTGATCATTCTCAAAATTTACATTAGGCAATAAATGGCTAAAAATCAATTGTAAAAATCTAGCAAAATATATAGTATGTACATCATAATCTATTTTACTAGCTTATTACCTAATTATCAAACAAAGAAAATTTAAATTTAAATTGTGGGTTAGAGAATACTCAATCTGTTGAGACAACTGTGGAATAACATCAAAATTGGTACATTTGGCAGTGAAGGCCCTAGTTATGCAATCAAAGAAGAAGCTCCACTCTCTTCTTAGATTCGGCCTTGTCAAATTCCCCAACTTGGATAGGCTTCCACCATAGCCTATTTCTCTTAAAAATTCCTTTATGTGATCATCACCAACTAAATTATCATAAATAGCCACTTCTGGTAGATGAAGGGCTTATCTCACTACATCAGGAGTGATTGAGAATTTTCCGTTGCATTGAAATGTGATGATGGGCTCCTCATCATCACCAGCATCATTAAACTTCGCAGAAGACCAGATTTTGATTAGAGATTGAGCAGAGAAGTTTGTTGGTTCCTGTAGTGCATACCCAATATTGCTGTTTTGTAGAAAATCTTGAATAACATGAAAATCCCGAGGAGCTTCAGTTTTATCCAAGAGATATATAGTTTGTAGCAGCAAACGAGTAGTTTTAGAATGTTATACCTTTGGATGCCATTGAAAATCAAAGATTTTCAGGTTTAAGAAATTAGGGTTTATATGAAATGAGAGAGAAAGAGAGAAATATTAGATGCAGATGAATAAGTCAAAGTGAAAATAAGAATTAAACTATTCTCTCTCATTTGCATATACTTTGTAGTGGGACACGTGACATAAAATTATTGGAAGAGTAATGAGTAGTGCAATTCTCAAAATATAGCTGGTGTGTGTGTGTATCTGTGTATAAAACTGAAATGTTTTTCATGAAAAACACGCGCCCTATGATTAGTCCATTCAGAGAATAGCTCAGAGTTTAATCATGTAACAGAGTTTAGTGCAAACAGAGTTTATCATTTAATCAGAGTTTTAAACAAACAGAGTTTAACATGTAATTAGAGTTTAAAGCAAACAGAGTTTAACATGTAATCAGAGTTTAAATAAATAGAGTTTAACATGTAATCAGAGTTTATAGAAATCAAAGTTTGTATTATCTGTCAGAGTTTACCATAAACTTTAACAGAGTTTACCATAAACACTGATGACTTGTGTTCAGAGATTAGATGTTTCAATTATCAGAGTTTACTCCTATTTCCATTAGAGTTTACCATACTCTGACAGATTTTGTCATATACTCTGATTGTCTGCTATTTTCCATCTGGCGTTGATCCACTTGTCACCATTCTTAATTTAGAAACCAATCTTGTAAAAGTTGCTTCACACAGTGGCTTGGTGAATATGTCTGCTAACTGTTGATCTGAGGGAACAAAATGCATTTCAATTGTTCCTTCCATGACATGTTCCCTTATGAAGTGATATATGATAATGATGTGCTTTGTCAGAGAATGTTGAACTGGATTTCCTGTCATTGCAATAGCACTTTGATTATCACAATAAATAGGAATTTTAGAAAAGTTTAAATCATATTCTAACAATTGATTTTTCATCCATAAGATTTGTGCACAGCAGCTTCTTGCAGCTATATATTCATCCTCTGCTGTAGATATTGAGATTGATTTCTGTTTCTTACTGAACCATGAGACAATTCTTCCTCCTAAGAATTGACAACTGCCACTTGTGCTTTTTCTATCAATTTTGCATCCTGCAAAGTCAGCATCTAAATAGCCTATTAATTTAAAATTAGATTCTCTAGGATACCATATGCCAAGATTAATGGTGCCTTTAAGATATCTGAAAATTCTTTTGACGGCAATCAAATGTGGTTCCCTTATATTTTCTTGAAATCTAGAACATAGACATGTTGCAAACATGATGTCTGGTCTACTTGCAGTAAAATAGAGTAGAGAACCAATCATGCCTCTGTATGCTATAATATCAACAGGTTCTCCAGTGTCTTGATCAAGTTTTTTTGCAGTAGCCATTGGAGTTATAGCAGATGCAGAGTCTTGCATTTGGAATTGAGTGAATATATTCTTTGTGTATTTAGACTGATTTATGAAAATTCCTTCCTCAGTCTGTTTCACTTGTAACCCTAGAAAATAACTCAATTCTCCCATCATGCTAATTTGATACCTGGACTGCATTAGCTTTGAAAATCTTTTACAGAGTTTCTCATTAGTGGAACCAAATATAATATCATCAACATATATTTGTACCAATAATAAATCCTTACCTTGAGTTCTATTAAACAAGGTTTTATCAATTGTACCTCTTTTAAAACCACTTTCAAGTAAAAATTGAGCTAGAGTTTCATACTAGGCTCTAGGTGCTTGCTTAAGTCCATAAAAGGCTTTATCCAGTCTGTAGACATGATTTGGATATTTTGGATTGACAAAGCAAGGTGGTTGTTCAACATAAACTTCTTCTTCAAGTTCTCCACTAAAAAATGCACTTTTAACATCCATTTGGTAGACCTTGAATTTCTTATGTGTAGCATAAGCAAGAATTTTTTTTATTGCTTCAAGTCTAGCTACTAGTGCAAAGGTTTCATCATAATCAATACCTTCATGTTGAGAATAACCTTTGGCAACTAGTCTTGCTTTGTTCCTTGTAATGATTCCATTAGAGTCTGTCTTGTTCCTAAACACCCATTTTGTGCCAATAATTGATCTATTCTTTGGCCTTGGAACTAGGGTCCAAACTTCATTTCTTTCAAACTCATTTAATTCTTTCTGCATTGCAGTAACCCAATCTGCATCCTTCAAAGCATCTTCAACCTTCTTTGGTTCTGTTTGAGAAAGAAAACTATGAAATAGACATTCATTATGAGTAGCTTTTCTTGTCTGTACTCCACTTTCTAGATCACTAATAATTAAATGAGGTGTGTGATCTTTTGTCTATTTTCTTGGATGTGGAAAATTTGTTGAACTAGATGCTCCCCCATGATTTGTGTCTTCATAGAATGATTCTTCTGTAAATGATGATCCCCCCCTGAAGATGTGCTTCCATCAGTGTTTAATGTCTCTGAGTTTATGTACTCAAAGTTTGAATGGTCAGAGATTGAGTGATCAGATTTTGTGGTTTCAGAGTTTGATTGATCAGAGTTTAGGGTTTCAGAGTTTGTGTTTGTCAGAGTTTGGTCAGACTTTTATATTTCAATGATAGTGGTTTGTTCTCCAGTATCAGTAATTTGTTGAAGTTTTCCCCTTCAACATGTGCAAAATCTTCAATTTCTATTTCAAATTATTCTTGAATCAGAATTTAAGGATCAGAGTTTTCCTCACCAGAGTTTGGTTAAACAGAGTTTATCTCATCAGAGTTTGGTTCAACAGTGTTTTACTCATCAGAGTTTGGTTCAACAGAGTTTATGTTCTGCAATTCATTCTCAAATCTCAGAATTTCCTGTGAATCTACATCATGCAATCCAACTATTTTTCCTTCATCAAAAGAGACATTAATTGATTCCATGATTGTCCTTGTCGTTAGATTAAACACTTTGAATGCCCTTGAAGAGGTTTTAGAAGTTGTTGCATAACCAACACAAATTACGTCATCTGCTTTGAGTTCAAATTTCTTCAATTGTTCAGGATGTATTTTGAGAATAAAGCACTTGCTTCTAAAGATGTGAAAGTATTTGACATTTGGCTTTCTTCCCTTCAAAGTTTCATATGGAGTCATTCCATGTTTGTTTATCAAAGTACAATTCTGAGTAATGCATGCAGTATTCACATCTTCTTCCCAAAAATAAGTAGGTAGCTTTGCTCCTTCTAGCATTGTTCTGGCAGCTTCAATTAGAATTCTGTTCTTTCTTTCAACTACACCATTTTGTTGAGGTGTGCCAGGTGCTGAGAATTATTGAATAATTCCTTTTGTTGAGAAGAATTCCTCTATTGCAGAGTTCTTAAACTCTGTTCCATTGTCACTCCTTAAATTCTTTACCTTGTGTGTTGATCCATTTTCAATCATTGCAATATGATCAAAAATTATTTCTGCAGTTTCATCCTTCTTATGCAAAAAGTACACCCAGGTAAATCTAGTGTAATCACCAGAGTATATTATGTTCTTTCTAATGGACATATTGTTGACAAGACCAAATAAGTCAAGATGCAATAGATTATAAGGTTGATCAATAGAATTTTCAGTTTTACTCTTAAAAGATGTCTTCTTTGAAGGGTTTCGAGGAACAAACGCAGCGGAATAAACACGAAAAATAAACCAAAATAGCGAAACCCTCTGCAGGATCCATGCAAAAACAAAAGATTTAATTCGGAGATAAAGAATAAATACCTTTAGAAGCTTTAACAGTTCATTAATGGAAGATTAATGGAGGTCCAAAGTTTGTTTAATCACCACGTATCCCGCTCTCGCGATCTACGCTCTACGGTATCCACACGAACACTTTTCATGAATGATTGATGTGTACTAGCACCCGAAAACTGCTTCTCTCTCTCTATCTTCCTCTTTTCTCAAAACGGCTAGGGTTTTAATAAAAATATGTCTCTTTTATTAAATCAGCCTATAAAGAGATTATATAGAGAGATGAATAAGTTTTCAATTTATAATCCAATTATAATTAAATACTAATCCAAAATTCTAAACTATTTAATTAAGTCTCACTTAATTAATTAATTATTAATTTTGGAATTAGTTTAAATAATTCATTTATATAATTAATTAAGTCATAATTAATATCATAAATAAAATAAATTACTTATTTAATTTAAATTCACAATTTAAATTATTTCTCCTTTAAGCGTTCTTTGTGTGTGACCCTGTAGGTTATTATTACGTTGGTAACAATTTTAATATCTAATTAAAATTGTAAACAATGAGCGGCATCTAGTAATACATCATTGCTACCCAAATAATAATAATAAATCGGTGATTCGATTAAGCCTTTCGTGAATAATGTTCCATGTAATATAATCCCTTTAATATTGATATTATAGATTAAACTCAAGGCATGTCTCGTGTCATCCTCTTCATAATTTAATCTTTATTTTCTTGATCGATGAGTAGACTATTAAAATCAAATCAACATTTGAGCACGGCCGTGCATTTCATAGTCTCACTCAAACAAGAGGCCAATAATATCACTCCTAAAATTAGGAGGATTAAATCTCATCTAGATCATTCATATTTCTCATACGATTCATAATATACCCAATGTCCACTTTTATCATCACCCGGTCAAAGGTAACTTTTAATGTAATCAAAGTATATTAATTCTCGTATAGAAATATAATGATTTCAGGTCTAAGGATCATTACACCATTATCACAGTGAGAATTACTTATGACACTTATTTAACATGTAGAATCTCACAGCGGGTCATTCCAGTGTCATGCATTGAGACATGCACTTATGTTCTTGACTTTAGTATCACCATACCTATGACCAATGAGATGTGGTCATCTGTCAAGAAACATACTAGTCTTTGTGCATTATTATTTTCCTTAAATAATAATACTCGACTATGAAATTTTAGGAATAAGATACTATTCATATAATCTCATTTTTAAGTCACATACTTAAAGATATATAATACGTATCAAAATTCCAAGGACATTTATGATGCTTTCAATTTATTACGCAGTAAATAAAATATAATAAATAAATAATAATCAATAAAACATAATCCTTAATAATAAATATTTTCCTTAAAATATAAAAATTATTGTCTCTAGAGCACAATTACTAACAATCTCCCACTTGCACTTGTGCCAATTACCCAAGTATCCAATACTCATGGAACTAGTGTGACTTTCGTGCTTCTGTTGCGACAAAGCCTTAGTCAGTGGGTCTGTAATATTATTATTAGTATGCACTTTACATATATATATATCTCCTTGATCATTAATCTCATTAATTAGGTGATATCTCCTAAGTACATGCCCAAATAGCCTCCTTGGCTGTTTCGGAAACATCAATATACTCAGGCTCTATTGTAGAATCAACAATTGTCTCTGCTGTGAACCATTCCAGTATACAACATCTCAATAATAATAGATAAAACACAAAGCCAGACATAAATATTAAATCATCGTTGTCTATCTAGAAACCAGCATCACTGAAACCTCTTACAACTAGCTTCACATCTCCTCCATATAACAAGAATGAATCTTTAGTCCTCTTCAAGTACTTAAGAATATTCTTGACTGTCGTCCAGTGACCTTCACCTGGATTAGAACGATATCTACTCGTCATGCTTAAAGCATACGAGACATCAGGACGAGTACATATCATTGCATACATTATAAAACCAATTGTTGACGCATATGGAACTTTACTCATGCGGTCCTTATCATCCAATGATTTAGGACAAATTTTATTTTGAGATCACTATCCCATGAGACATTAGGACATATCCATTTTAGCCTCTTTGCATTCGAAATCGATGTAAAACTTTATCAATGTATGTACTCTAACTTAGGTCAATCAATCTCCTTGATCTATCTCTATAGATCCTGATCCCTAATATATGGGTCGCATCGCCTAAGTCTTTCATTGAGAAATTATTTCTCAACCAAGTCTTCACAGTCTATAGAGAAGGAATGTCATTTCCTATTAGTAATATATCATCAACATATAATACTAGGAATGCCACAGGGCTCCCACTAAACTTCTTGTAAACACAAGTTTCATCTTCATTCTGAATAAAGTCAAACTCTTTTTGACTATTTCATGAAAATAAATGTTCCATCTCTTAGAATATGGAGTGTTCATAGCGTCTTGGTAGGTGAGAGGTTCATCTTTTTCCACAAGCATCACATCACCATCTTCAGTCAAGAGAAATTCATAATATCTCTCGGGCTCATGGCGAATCCTACTAGACCTACGAATAACATGTGTTTCTTGAGCAGTATTATTTTCTTGTACATTCTGCTTAGGTTCCTCCATTGGTTCAATGTTATCATATGGGTCTCGAACTTCATCGAGATCTATTATCTTCCCACTGTCTTTTTTAGAGAGCAACTCTCTCAAGGAACATAGCAGTTCAAGCAACAAACACTTTATTCTCGGAAGGATTATAGAAAGAATAACCCCTTGTTTCAGTTGGGTATCCCATAAAATTATATTTGTCTGATTTTGGTCCTAGCTTGTCAGAGATTAAACGTTTCACAAACGCTTCACATCCCTAAATTTTCATAAATGACATGCTATGACGTTTCTCAATCCATATCTCATAAGGAGTCTTTTGAACTGTTTTAGTAGGAACACGGTTAAGTGTATGTGGAGTCGTTTCCAGGGTGCAACCCCAAAAACTAATTGGAAGATTCCTTGACTCAACATTGATTGCACCATGTCCAACAAGGTGTGATCCCTCCTATCAAAAAAAAACTTTTCTTTGATATTTTCTACTTCATCTTTATAGTCTTTGAACTTTTCAAATGATTCGGATTAGTTCTTCAAAAGATACATATATCCGTATCTACTAAAATAATTAGTAAATTTTATGAAGTTAATAAAATCTACCTTTTGTCATCGTACACATATGACCACATACATCACTATGTATAAGTCATACCCATTCAATGACCCCTTCACCATGTCTGGTAAAATGAGCTTTAGTCATTTTGCCAAATAAACCAAGATTCGCATCCTTTTGTATAATTCATAATCAAACTTATCCATGAATGCATCCTTATGTATTCTGGAATTGCGTTTCTCATTAATATGGCCTGAACAACAGTGCCAAAGGTAATATTTGATTTGAGGCACTTTAGAACATAAAAATGTTAATTAGTTGTGCAACATTATAAGCCTCATCATCAAAATAGAATAAACAACTATTGTTATTTAATTAAAATGAAAAAGCCTTTCTTGTCAAAACAAGAAACTGAAATAATGTCTTTGCCAATTGCAAGCACGTTATAACAATTATCAAGTTCTAAATTTTCCTTATAGGCTAAAAGTTAAGTAACGAGTTCCTCTAACCAGAGCAACTACTTTTACTCCAATTCCAACCCGATACCTAAAGCTTGACCCTTATTGATCATCTTTTTCAGATCTTCCAAATAAGCATGACAGTTTAATTTCCAGTCTCCCAATTTTCCACAGAAGCGACAATCATCTTTTTTATCAACACCTCATTCAGACTTTAGAGTCTACTTTAGGGATTGGACTTTGGTTTGACAACGGAACTAGATCAAATCTTCTCCTTGCCTTTCCATTTTCCTTTCCCTTTTGCATTCCCTATGTTTACCATCAATATAATAGTAGTTCATGCATTTATCATATTGCTTTCAGCAGTTCTCAACATGCTTATCAACTCAATGGGTGTTTTACCAATCTTATTCATTTTATTGTTCATAACAAACTAAGAATAATATTTGTCCAGAGATTGTAAGATCAAATCTAACTAAGTCTCCAGACCAATCTGGAAACCCAAAATATCAAAGGTACTCATTATACCCTATAATCTTTAGAAAATGTGGTGTAACCGGGTCTCACTCTCCCTACTTGTAAGTGTATAGTGCCCTTTTATTTTTAAATATATCTTGTGCTCAATCGTCTCATAAGCATCTATATGCTCATGTTGCTTCTTAAGCTCATCACACATATTTACGAGCATGAGACATGAAACATCAGTCGCAACATCAATTTGCTTCCAATAAGCACTATGATTTGCACATGTTACATTCTCAACTTTAAGAGTAGGGGAAGAAATTTGACTAACATCGTGATGTCCGAGGACGATCCTCAAGCTCCTATGTCAGTCAAGGAAATATATTCTCGTCAACTTGTCCTTCTCAAGAACTGATCACATAGAGAAGTTGTTTTGTGTTTATCATTTGATATCTACAATATTAAAGTGTATAAAATAAACTAGATTGCAAATTTAATATTAATTATGTTTAAGTGATTATGGTATATCATCATATACCTCCCACTATTTTTTTCAAACTAATAGCCCTAACTATTAATTCGGAAAACATTTCTTTAAATATTTCTAGTGAGCCAAGATCCATATTTCATCCATATTTTAAGATAACGTTGGCTAATACACTCAAAACATGACTATTTAGGTAGACAACATTTGTCAATTATATCAAATATAACTCTTGGAAAGTTTGGTGGAACAACCCTTTATACACATTTATCCAATAAATCTCACCAAACTCTACGCCTCTAAACCCACAATCCTATTGTGATGATTTAGTTAAGTTAGATCCAATGTTTCAACAAACTAAGTAAACTTACTTTTTACGTCTTCCCATGATTGATAAAAGCACCTTGCTTTGGCAAACCCACTCCTTCTCAATCTAGATCTTGACGAGTATTAAACATTGGAAGGCATCCGATTAACTTAATATGTATTTAGGGATTTTTATTATTTATATGAACGATCATGATCCCATCATAAAGAGATTCTCAATTTTTCCTTGATCAAATAATTCATTTCAATATTTGTCAATGGATTGATTTCCAGGTCGTTGGAGAAGTTACAAGCGGTCTCACTAAAAACCCAACTTCCTTACGAATTAAAATAATAATCCGCTTTTGACAAAATCTCCCCATATCAGAAAAAGAAAATTCATATTTAATACCGTGTTTCATAAACACAAGAATCTCATGATCGTTTGTTCAATTTTAAAATCTTAAATAGTTACAGTTTTTATCTTTCTTAAGCAAACATGGCATGGGTGTCGTATCTAATACAAACATGATTAATCAATATTAAGCATGCATCTCGATTATATCTACGCATACATACTAATACATGCAATCATATACATATATGTAATGTACGTAAATTAAACGTGTTTGATTATGGCCCCATCCTATGTGATCTTTCCAAGCTAATGGAAATATCAAGGTCAGTCTATGCTGGTTATAAAATATTATTTATTACATGTCTTCTTTCTTCATTGCTCCATCATCCCCGATCGCCTCCTTGCTTGAAAATCTTCATTGATAATTACATTGAATAATAAAAATAAAACTATTCTAATGAAATTACAAGAAGAACTCGAGTTACATTCGAGATAATTAAATTACAATGAATAAACGACATGCAAGTCGTATTTAGAAACCAAAACCATAAATCAAAACCACTATACTATGGGTCTTTAGGCCATAACCATCCACCATGCTATCACATAACACATATAATATATCTCAGATTATATAAACATATCATATAATCATATATAACAAATTTCGAAATTTCAGAAAATTAAAAATAGATTTCTGAAGATAATAAATCGTTGTTTCGAGGCCCTTAACGACGTCAAACGCCTTACAGACCCGTCGCTGATAGCATAACTATCAGTTTTGTTCATTGGTCCGATTTCAGTCAGAAAACACATATCATTTACGAAAATCGGATACGGCAATCAGATTTCACCAAATCTGACGGTGTTTCAAAAATCGTATCATATACAATCCACATAACAAGAACAAGAATATATCATATATACATACACAATGATACATACAATCATCACATGATTATACATCACATGAATATCATATATTCATAATATATTCATATATTCAGAAAATTAAAAATAGATTTCTAAAGATAATAAATCGCTGTTTCGAGGCCCTTAACGACGTCAAACGCCTTACAGACCCGTCGCTGATAGCATGTCTATCAGTTTTGTTCATTGGCCCGATTTCAGTCAGAAAACACATATCGTTTACGAAAATCGGATACGACAATCAGATTTCACCAAATCTGACGGTGTTTCAGAAATCGTATCATATACAATCCACATAACAAGAACAAGAATATATCATATATACATACACAATGATACATACAATCATCACATGATTATACATCACATGAATATCATATATTCATAATATATTCATATATTCAGAAAATTAAAAACAGATTTTTGAAGATAATAAATCACTATTTCGAGGCCCTTAACGACGTCAAATGCCTTACAGACCCGTCGCTGATAGCATTACTATCAGTTTTATTCATTGGCCCGATTTCAGTCAGAAAACACATATCGTTTACGAAAATTGGATACGGCAATCAGATTTCACCAAATCTGACGGTGTTTCAGAAATCGTATCATATACAATCCACATAACAAGAACAAAAATATATCATATATACATACACAATGATACATACAATCATCACATGATTATACATCACATAAATATCATATATTCATAATATATTCATATATTCAGAAAATTAAAAACAGATTTTTGAAGATAATAAATCACTGTTTCGAGGCCCTTAACGACGTCAAATGCCTTACAGACCCGTCGCTAATAGCAGAACTATCAGTTTTGTTCATTGACCCGATTTCAGTCAGAAAACACATATCATTTACGAAAATCGGATACGGCAATCAGATTTCACCAAATCTGACGGTGTTTCAGAAATCGTATCATATACAATCCACATAACAAGAACAAGAATATATCATATATACATATACAATGATACATACAATCATCACATGATTATACATCACATGAATATCATATATTCATAATATATTCAGAAAATATTTAGTAAATTTAAACCTACGTTTTAAAATATTTAGTAAATTTAACCTTGACTTTTTAATTTCGGAATAAAATAAATTTTATATCAAAAAAGTATTTTCGAGAATATATTCACCGAAGAGTATTTTTGAAAATAAATTAAATTTGGTGATGAACATTCATGAATATATTGAGCGGGAAGTGTGATGGCAAGATGGAATAATATAAACACATATTAAAATTTTATTAAACATATATAATATATTATACATATAGATATATTAATATAGAAAAGAACATCTAAATATCCATTTTATAAGAAAAAACCGTAATAATTGCAAATATCTATTATACTTAGATAATATCTATCCCATCTAAATTATCAATAGTGCATTTGACGAATATTTATTCAAAATTTTGTCGTAAGATTTATTTTATTCCGAAATAAAAAAGTCAAGGTTAAATTTACTAAATGTTTTAAAACGTAGGGTTAAATTTACTATTTATTTTAAAAAAGGTTTCAATTGTACATAGTTCAAAAACATAGGGTTAAATTTACTAATTATTTTAAAAAAGGTTTCAATTGTAAATAGTTAAAAAATGTAGGGTTAAATTTACTAAATATATTAAAAGGGGGTTTGAATTGTATATTGTTAATAACACAGGATTTAAATTACATTTAAGCCTAAAATAAATTACTTATTTAATTTAAATTCACAATTTAAATTATTTCTCCTTCAAGCGTTCTTTGTGTGTGACCCTGTAGGTTATTATTACGTTAGTAACAATTTTAATATCTAATTAAAATTGTAAACAATGAGCGGCATCTAGTAATACATCCTTGCTACCCAAGTAATAATAATAAATCAGTGA
This sequence comes from Oenanthe sinensis, assembly GCA_028671895.1. Lineage (NCBI taxonomy): Eukaryota > Viridiplantae > Streptophyta > Magnoliopsida > Apiales > Apiaceae > Oenanthe > Oenanthe sinensis. The sequence continues at coordinate 16,377,722 of CM053804.1, read as the reverse complement.
TTCGATTAAGTCTTTCGTGAATAATGTTCCATGTAATATAATCCCTTTAATCTTGATATTATAGATTAAACTCAAGGCATGTCTCGTGTCATCCTCTTAATAGTTTAATCTTTATTTTCTTGATCGATGAGTAGACTATTAAAATCAAATTAACATTTGAGTACGGCCGTGCATTTCATAGTCTCACTCAAACAAGAGGCCAATAATATCACTCCTAAAATTAGGAGGATTAAATCCCATCTAGATCATTCATATTTCTCATACGATTCATAATATACCCAATGTCCACTTTTATCATCACCCGGTCAAAGGTAACTTTTAATGTAATCAAAGTATATTAATTCTCGTATAGAAATATAATGATTTCAGGTCTAAGGATCATTACACCATTATCACAGTGAGAATTACTTATAACACTTATTTAACATGTAGAATATCACGGCGGGTCATTCCAGTGCCATGCATTGAGACATGCACTTATGTTCTTGACTTTAGTATCACCATACCTATGACCTGTTAGTAATTGTGCTCTAGAGACAATACTTTTTATATTTTAAGGAAAATATTTATTATTAAGGATTATGTTTTATTGATTATTATTATTTATTATGTTTTATTTATTGCGTAATAAATTGAAAGCATAATAAATGTCCTTGGAATTTTGATACGTATTATATATCTTTAAGTATGTGACTTAAAAATGAGATTATATGAATAGTATCTTATTCCTAAAATTCCCTAGTCGAGTATTATTATTTAAGGACAATAATAATGCACAAAGACTAGTATGTTTCTTGACAGATGACCACATCTCATTGGTCATAGGTATGGGGATACTAAAGTCAAGAACATAAGTGCATGTCTCAATGCATGGCACTGGAATGACCCGCTGTGAGATTCTACATGTTAAGTAAGTGTCATAAGTAATTCTCACTGTGATAATGGTGTAATGATCCTTAGACCTGAAATCATTATATTTCTATACGAGAATTAATATACTTTGATTACGTTAAAAGTTACCTTTGACCGGGTGATGATAAAAGTGGACATTGGGTATATTATGAATCGTATGAGAAATATGAATGATCTAGATGAGATTTAATCCTCCTAATTTTAGGAGTGATATTATTGGCCTCTTGTTTGAGTGAGACTATGAAATGCACGGCCGTGCTCAAATGTTGATTTGATTTTAATAGTCTACTCATCGATCAAGAAAATAAAGATTAAATTATGAAGAGGATGACACAAGACATGCCTTGAGTTTAATCTATAATATCAAGATTAAAGGGATTATATTACATGGAACATTATTCACGAAAGGCTTAATCGAATCACCGATTTATTATTATTACTTGGGTAGCAATGATGTATTACTAGATGCCGCTCATTGTTTACAATTTTAATTAGATATTAAAATTGTTGCCAACGTAATAATAACCTACAGGGTCACACACAAAGAACGCTTGAAGGAGAAATAATTTAAATTATGAATTTAAATTAAATAAGTAATTTATTTTATTTATGATATTAATTAAGTATGACTTAATTAATTATATAAATAGAATAAATGAATTACTTAAACTAATTCCAAAATTAATAATTAATTAATTAAGTGAGACTTAATTAAAAAATTTAGAATTTTGGATTAGTATTAATTATAATTGGATTATAATTAGAAAACTTATTCCTCTCTCTATATAATCTCTTTATGGGCTGATTTATTAAAAAGAGAGATTTCACAAAAACCCTAGCCGCTCTGAGAGATGAGGAAGATAGAGAGAGAAGAAGTTTTCGGGTGCTAGTACACATCAATCCTTTATGAAAAGTGTTCGTGTGGATACCGTAGAGCGTAGATCGCGAGAGCGGGATACGTGGTGATTAAACAAGCTTTGGACCTCCATTAATCTTCCATTAATGAACTATTAAAGCTTCTAAAGGTATTTATTCTTTATCTCCGAATTAAATCTTTTGTTTTCGCATGGATCCTGCGGAGGGTTTCGCTATTTTGATTTATTTTTCGCGTTTATTCCGCTGCGTTTGTGTCACGAAACCCTACAATGGCATCAGAGCTACTTGCGAAACGTTTTAATTCGATTATGTGTGTTGATGTATGTATATGATACATGTTTGTTCTTATTATGGGAATCGTATTCGATACGAATTCTGAAACGGCTGCCGTTGATTTTCTGAAATCTGTGTCCGTTGTCCGATTTTTGTAAACGATATGTGTTTTCTGACTGGAATCGGGTCACTGAGCAATACTGACAGAGTCAGCTCTTCGTCTGTAAGCCATTAGATGTCGTTACAGCCCCCAAACCGGTGATTTATTATTTTCTGAAAATTATTTGATTTTTTAAAATTTTGAGTATATGTATGTATATATTATGAATATATGATATTCATGTAATGTATAATCATATGATGATTGTATGTATCTCTGTATATGTATATATGATATATGCTTGTTTTTGTTATGAGAATTGTATATGATACGATTTCTGAAACACCGTCAGATTTGGAGAAATCTGACTGCCGTATCCAATTTTCGCAAACGATATGTGTTTTCTGACTGGAATCGGGCCAATGAACAAAACTGATAGCTATGCTATCACCGACTTGTCTGTAAGGCGTTTGACGTCGTTAAGGGCCTCGAAATAGCGATTTATTGTCTTCAGAAATCTGTTTTTAATTTTATGAAATTTCGAAATTTGTTATATATGATTATATGATATGATTATATAATATGAGATATATTATATGTGTTATATGATAGCATGGTGGATGGTTATGGCCTAAAGACCCATAGGATAGTGGTTTTGATTTATGGTTTTGGTTTCTAAATACGACTTGCATGTCGTTTATTCATTGTAATTTAATTATCTCGAATGTAACTCGAGTTCTTCTTGTAATTTCATTAGAATAGTTTTATTTTTTATTATTCAATGTAATTATCAATGAAGACTTGCAAGTAAGGAGGCGATCCAAAAGGTGATGATGGAGCAATGAAGAAAGAAGACATGTAATAGATAGTATTTTTAAAACCACCATAGACTGACCTTGATATTTCCATTAGCTTGGAAATATCATATAGGATGGGGCCATAACCAAACACGTTTAATTTACGCACATTACATATATGTATATGATTGCATGTATTGGTATGTATGCGTAGATATAATTGAGATGCATGCTTAATATTGATTAATCATGTATGTATTAGATACGACACCCATGCCATGTTTGCTTAAACAAGATAAAATCTGTAACGATTCAAGATTTTAAAATTAACAAACGATCATGAGATTCTTGTGTTTATGAAATATGGATTTTTAAAACACGAAATTAAATATGGATTTTTGATATCTATAATTGGGATTTTCTGACAAAAGCGGATATGCGTATTCGTAAGGCTGATGGGTTTTAAGTGTGACCATTGGTATCCTCCATCTACCTGGGAAATGAACAATTTAAGATGTCGATTTGAAATATTTGGTTCAAGGAAAAATTGAGGATCTCTTTATGATGTGATCATGATCGTTATAAATTTTCTAAAACCCCTTAAAAAAATATTAAGTTTTATTCGGATGCTTTCCAATGAATGAACACTCATCGAATCCTAGATCGATAAGGGGAAGGACTGTCAGTGGCAGGGGACTCCTATCTATCATGGTGAGATGCGACGAATATAAACGGTTATATTCGGCCGTTGTATCATTGGGTCTAACTTAACTGAGTCGTCATAATAAGTGAAAATAAACGGTTATATTCAACTATTATGAACTTAGAAGCATGGAGTTTGGTTAAAAGTCTATTAGATAGATAAGATCAATCGTTGTTCACCAAACTATCCAAGAATTATATATGATATAATTGACAACTGTTGTCTACCTAAATAATCATTTTCTAAGGACTTCCAGTGGTTGACTTAGGACATGACGAAATATGGATCTTGGCTCACTAGAAAGAATTATGGGATATACTTTCCAAATTAATAGTAAGGGCTATTAGTTTGATAAAAATAGTGGGAGGTATATGATGATATACCATAATCACTTAAACATAATTAATATTAAATTTGCAACCTAGTTTATTTTATGCACTTTAATATTGTAGATATCAAATGATAAACACAAACAACTTCTCTATGCGATCAGTTCTTGAGAAGGACAAGTTGACGAGAATATATTTCCTTGACTGACATAGGAGCTTGAGGATCGTCCTCGGGCACCACGATATTAGTCAAATCTCTTCTCCTACTCTTAAAGTTGAGAATGTAACATGTGCAAATCATAGTGCTTATTGGAAGCAAATTGATGTTGCGACTGATGTTTCATGTCTCATGCTCGCAAATATATGTGCTGAGCTTAAGAAGCAATACAAGCATATAGATGCTTATGAAACGATTGAGCACAAGATATATTTGAAAGGGCACTATACACTTACAAGTAGGGAGAGTGAGACCCGGTTACACCACATGTTCTAAAGATTATAGGGTATAATGAATACCATTGACATTTTGGGTTTCCAGATTGGTCTGGAGACAGTTAGATTTGATCTTACAATCTCTGGACAAATATTATTCTTATTTTGTTATGAACAATAAAGTGAATAAGATTGGTAAAACACCCATTGAGTTGCTAAGCATGTTGAGAACTGCTGAAAGTAATATGATAAATGCATGAACTACTACTATATTGATGGTAAACATAGGGAATGCAAAAGGGAAAGGAAAATGGAAAGGCAAGGAGAAGATTTGATCTAGTTCCGTTGTCAAACCAAAGTCCAATCCCTAAAGTAGACTCTAAAGTCTGAATGAGGTGTTGATAAAGAAGACGATTGTCACTTCTGTGGAAAGTTGGGAGACTGGAAATTAAACTGTCATGCTTAATTGGAAGATTGGAAGATGATGATCAATAAGGGTCAAGCTTAAGGTATCGGGTTGGAATTGGAGTAAAGATAGTTGCTCTGGTTCGAGGAACTCGTTACTTAATTTTTGGCCTATAAGGAAAATTTAGAACTTAATAATTGTTATAGCGTGCTTGCAATTGGCAGAGACATTATTTCAGTTTCTTGTTTGGACAAGAAAGGCTTTTTCATTTTATAACAATAGTTGTTTATTCTATTTTGATGAAGAGCCTTATAATGTTGCACATCTAATTAACAATTTATATGTTCTAAAGTGACTCAAATCAAATATTACCTTTGGCACTGTCGCTGAGACCATATTAATGAGAAACGTATTTCTAGAATACATAAGGATGCATTCATGGATAAGTTTGATTATGAATCATACCAAAGGATACGAATCTTGGTTTATTTGGTAAAATGACTAAAGCTCCTTTTACCGGACATGGTGAAGGGATCATTGAATGGGTATGACTTATACATAGTGATATATGTGGTCATATGTGTACGATGACAAAAGATAGATTTTATTAACTTCATAAAATTTACTAATTATTTTAGTAGATACGGATATATGTATCTTTTGAAGAACTAATCCGAATCATTTGAAAAGTTCAAAGACTATAAAGATGAAGTAGAAAATATCAAAGAAAAGTTTTTTTGATAGGAGAGATCACATCTTGTTGGACATGGTGCGATCAATGTTGAGTCAATGAATCTTCCAATTAGTTTCTGGGGTTGCACCCTGGAAACGGCTCCACATACACTTAACTGTGTTCCTACTAAATTGGTTCAAAAGACTCCTTATGAGATATGGACTGAGCAACGTCACAGCATGTCATTTATAAAATTTTGGGGATGTGAAGCGTTTGTGAAACGCCTAATCTCTGACAAGCTAGGACCAAAATCAGACAAATGTAATTTTGTGGAATACCCAACTGAAACAAGGGGTTATTCTTTCTATAATCCTTCCGAGAACAAAGTGTTTGTTGCTCGAACTGCTGAGAGACAGTGGGAGGATAATAGATCTCAATGAAGTTTGAGACCCACATGATAACGTTGAACCAGTGGAGGAACCTGAGTAGAATGTACAAGAAAAATAATACTGCTCAAGAAACACAGGTGTTCGTAGGTTTAGTAGGATTCGCCATGAGCCCGAGAGATAATATGGATTTCTCTTGACTCAAGATGGTGATGTGATGCTTGTGGATGGAGATGAGCCTCTCACCTACCTAGATACTATAAACACTCCAGATTCTAAGAGATGGCTGGATGCCATTAAATCTGAGATGGAATCCATGTATACTAATCAAGTATGGACTTCGGTTGATCCACCTGAAGGGGTAAAACCTATAGGGTGCAAGTGGGTTTTCAAGAAGAAGACCGACATGGATGCTAATGTACAGACCTATAAGGTACGATTGGTGGCAAAAGGTTTCAAGAAAATTCATGGTATTGACTATGATGAGACCTTTTCATCAGTTGTTATGGTCATGTCCATCAGGATTTTGCTTGCTATAGCTGCTTACTATGACTATGAAATCTGGCAAATGGATGTCAAAACCGCTTTCTTAAATGAGAGCCTTGAAGAAGATATGGATGTGTACATGACATACCCTAAGGGTTTTGTTGATCTAAAGGATGCTGGAAATGTATGTAAGTTGCGTCCATCCATTTATGGATTAAAGCAGGCCTCGAAGAGATGGAACATTTGTTTTCATGAAACAGTCAAAAAGAGTTTGACTTTATTCATAATGAAGATGAAACTTGTGTTTACAAGAAGTTTAGTGGGAGCCATGTGGCATTCCTAGTATTATATGTTGATGATATATTACTTATAGGGAATGACATTCCTTCTCTACAGACTGTGAAGACTTGGTTGAGAAATAATTTCTCAATGAAAGACTTAGGCGATGTGACATATATATTAGGGATCGAGATCTATAGAGATAGATCAAGGTGATTGATCAGCCTAATTTAGAGTACATACATTGACAAAGTTTTGCATCGATTTCAAATGCAAAGAGACTAAAATGGATATGTCCTAATGTCTCATGGGATAGTGATCTCAAAATAAAATTTGTCCTAAATCATTGGATGATAGGGACTGCATGAGTAAAATTCCATATGCGTCAGCAATTGGTTTTATAATGTATGCAATGATATGTACTTGTCCTGATGTCTCGTATGCTTTAACCATGATGAGTAGATACCGATTTAATCCAGGTGAAGGTCACTGGACGACAGTCAAGAATATTCTTAAGTACTTAAAGAGGACTAAAGATTCATTCTTGTTATATGGAGGAGATGTGAAGCTAGTTGTAAGAGGTTTCAGTGATACTGGTTTCTAGACAGATAACGATAATTTAATGTTTCTGTCTGTCTTTGTGTTTTATCTAATTTTATTGAGATGTTGTATGCTGGAATGGTTCACAGCAGAGACAATAGTTGATTCTACAATAGAGCCTGAGTATATTGATGCTTGCGAAGCAACCAAGGAGGCTGTTTGAGCATGTACTTAGGAGATATCACCTAATTAATGAGATTAATGATCAAGGAGATATACATATATGTAAAGTGTATACTAATAATAATATTGCAGACACACTGACTAAGGCTTTGTCGCAGCAGAAGCACGAAAGTCACACTAGTTCCATGAGTATTGGATACTTGGGTAATTGGCTCTAGTGCAAGTGGGAGATTGTTAGTAATTGTGCTCTAGAGACAATACTTTTTATATTTTAAGGAAAATATTTATTATTAAGGATTATGTTTTATTGATTATTATTATTTATTATGTTTTATTTATTGCGTAATAAATTGAAAGCATAATAAATGTCCTTGGAATTTTGATACGTATTATATATCTTTAAGTATGTGACTTAAAAATGAGATTATATGAATAGTATCTTATTCCTAAAATTCCCTAGTCGAGTATTATTATTTAAGGACAATAATAATGCACAAAGACTAGTATGTTTCTTGACAGATGACCACATCTCATTGGTCATAGGTATGGGGATACTAAAGTCAAGAACATAAGTGCATGTCTCAATGCATGGCACTGGAATGACCCGCTGTGAGATTCTACATGTTAAGTAAGTGTCATAAGTAATTCTCACTGTGATAATGGTGTAATGATCCTTAGACCTGAAATCATTATATTTCTATACGAGAATTAATATACTTTGATTACATTAAAAGTTACCTTTGACCGGGTGATGATAAAAGTGGACATTGGGTATATTATGAATCGTATGAGAAATATGAATGATCTAGATGGGATTTAATCCTCCTAATTTTAGGAGTGATATTATTGGCCTCTTGTTTGAGTGAGACTATGAAATGCACGGCCGTGCTCAAATGTTGATTTGATTTTAATAGTCTACTCATCGATCAAGAAAATAAAGATTAAATTATGAAGAGGATGACACAAGACATGCCTTGAGTTTAATCTATAATATCAAGATTAAAGGGATTATATTACATGGAACATTATTCACGAAAGGCTTAATCGAATCACCGATTTATTATTATTACTTGGGTAGCAATGATGTATTACTAGATGCCGCTCATTGTTTACAATTTTAATTAGATATTAAAATTGTTGCCAACGTAATAATAACCTACAGGGTCACACACAAAGAACGCTTGAAGGAGAAATAATTTAAATTATGAATTTAAATTAAATAAGTAATTTATTTTATTTATGATATTAATTAAGTATGACTTAATTAATTATATAAATAGAATAAATGAATTACTTAAACTAATTCCAAAATTAATAATTAATTAATTAAGTGAGACTTAATTAAAAAATTTAGAATTTTGGATTAGTATTAATTATAATTGGATTATAATTAGAAAACTTATTCCTCTCTCTATATAATCTCTTTATGGGCTGATTTATTAAAAAGAGAGATTTCACAAAAACCCTAGCCGCTCTGAGAGATGAGGAAGATAGAGAGAGAAGAAGTTTTCGGGTGCTAGTACACATCAATCCTTTATGAAAAGTGTTCGTGTGGATACCGTAGAGCGTAGATCGCGAGAGCGGGATACGTGGTGATTAAACAAGCTTTGGACCTCCATTAATCTTCCATTAATGAACTATTAAAGCTTCTAAAGGTATTTATTCTTTATCTCCGAATTAAATCTTTTGTTTTCGCATGGATCCTGCGGAGGGTTTCGCTATTTTGATTTATTTTTCGCGTTTATTCCGCTGCGTTTGTGTCACGAAACCCTACATGACCAACGAGATGTGGTCATCTGTCAAGAAAATACTAGTCTCCGTGCAATATTATTGTCCTTAAATAATAATACTCAACTAGGAAATTTTAGGAATAAGATACTATTCATATAATATCATTTTTAAGTCACATACTTAAAGATATATAATACGTATCAAAATTCCAAGGACATTTATTATGCTTTCAATTTATTACGCAGTAAGTAAAACATAATAAATAAATAATAATCAATAAAACATAATCCTTAATAATAAATATTTTCCTTAAAATATAAAAATTATTGTCTCTATAGCACAATTACTAACATTCTTTTGTTTTGCCTTTTAAAATGAATCATAGAGTCCATCAAGATGAAATTGAACTTTTGGAAGACCTCTAACTAGATCCTTTTTCACCAATTCATTAATGTTTTCAGAGTTTAAATGACACAGCTTTTTGTGACAATTCCAGCTTTTCAAGGATGATTCCTTTCCAAGTAGACAAGTTTAGGGACCATCAGAGTTTACATCCAAACTAGTTTCAAATAGGTTGTTATGTCTGTGACCAATAAGAACTACTTTTCCATCCTTCTTGCTTTTCACTTCATAATGAGTTCCATGAAATTCCACATAATAACCTATGTTTTTCATTTGACTTACACTTAACAGATTATGCTTGAGTCCTTCAACCAGAGCTACATTTTCAATGATGACATTTCCAATCACAATATTGCCATATCCCAGTGTTCTTCCTATGTTGCCATCTCCATAAGATACTGCTGGGCCAACCTTCTCCTCAAACTCTGAAAGCAAGGATTTATTTTCAGTCATATGTGTAGAACATCCACTATCAATCACTAGGATGTTTTTCCTGTTTCCATGCAATCAGTTAATGCAAATTAATTAGTAGGTTTGGGAACCAAACTAGTTTGGGTCCTTTCTTTTGAAACTTGTTAACTCTTACAGCAGAAGTATTTTTATCAGATTTTATGTTAACAGAGTTTGCACTATTAGAGTTTGCATTATTAAAGTTTATATTGTCAGAGTTTACTTTTCTTTTATCAGATTTTATCACATAAGTTTGTTTGACAGTAAGTTTTGGAGATTTATTTAGTTGAGGCATTGGTTCATAATAATTATAATACAAACTATGATATTCTTTGCATGTATAAATTGAATGCCATAAATTACCACAGTGAAAACATAGATTTTGTGGTCTATATCTAGTTTGTTTTCTAGCCTCTGAACTAGGTCTCTCAGATTCTTTTTTTTTGTTTTGTTTACAGTCAATGACAAGGTGATTTGAATTATCACAATTAAAACAGATTTTTCTAGGAGCATCAGTGATATACTTATAGTTATTCTCCTTAGTAATCCCTACTTTTCCATTTCTATTTCTTTCACCTTTTTAGATTTGTCTTTATTAGTGACTGTTTTCAACTTTTCTTTAAGTTGCTTCTGAGAAAGTAATCCTATATTGACAGGTTTATTTTCTGACACACTAATCTTTTTATCTTTGTTAATATTAGAGCATTCACTAGATGTAGATTTCTTATCATTACTAGCTCTAACAAATTTCACAAGTTCACTTAATGTTCTTTTTCTGTATGCTTTAGTGTGTGTTTCTTTATCAGATTCATAAACTAAAACAGAAGTCCAATTCTTGTTGGAAAGCATTTGTTGGACTTTCTTGCCAGAGTTTGTCCAAACTCTAAAAGTCTCATTTTCCTTAGCTATCTCAGATTTTAAATATTCATCTTGAATTTCTAATTGAGTTTGCATGTGTATGGCATTATCACAGTCTTTCTTAATGATAAGCATATTAGAATTTTCAGATTCATGAGACTTATTCCTAGCAGTCAGAGTTTGTATTTCAGATTTTAATCTTTCATTTTCAAGAGACTTTGATTTAAAACTAACATGCAATGATCTGAGGAAATACTTTAATTCACAGATATTTTCATTGTCAAAATTAAAGACAGAGTTTGGTACCTTGTCAGAGTTTAGGATGGGAGCATCAGAGTTTTCCATGAGGGCATAGTTTGTTTCCTCTTTAGAATTTGGGGAATCCATCCAATCATTCTTTGATGTGATAAAGTGATTTTCCAGATTCCTTACTTCTGCACTCAATAGCAAAATGTCCCATCTTATTACACTTGTAACACTTGACTTTTGATTTGTCAAGAGTTTTTGACTTTCCATCTCTATCTTCCCTTTTTCTGAATCTGTCTTTCCTGTCTGATTCTCCTTACTTGTTTTGGAAGTTCCCTTGCTTTCTATACTTCATATATTTCATCTTTTTAAAGCCTTTAACAATCATAGCAACCATCTCCATTATGTCAGAATCTGAAGAATCATCAGAGTTTACATCATAGTTTGCCTCAAACTCTGATTCACTAATTTCTTGGACCATTACAACTTTTCCTTTTCTTATTGATGCCTTAAAGACTTTTTCAATTAGTTCTTCAATTCTGGCCTCAATATTCAAGGCAACAGATTTTGCCTTGCTATTTTTTCTGTTTTTTCTTTGTTGTAATTCTAAGTCATGAGTTTTTAATTTTCCATAGACTTCATCTAAAGACATCTCATCTAAATCAGCCCTGTCTCTTATCAAGGATGCCTGTAGATCCCATTCTTCAGGAAGAGCTCTAAGAAATTTGGTGTTTGAATCTTCATTGTCATACACCTTATCCACTAATGCCAAATTGTTCAATAAATTAAGAAATATGTCATAGATATCAGTGAGAGAGTCATTCTGTTTAACCTCAAAATATTCATACTCTTGTATAAGCACAGATCTCCTATTTTTCTTAATATCCTTTGTTTCTTGGCATTGAACCTCTAGTGCATCCCAAATTTATTTGGCAGTTTTGCATGCAATTACCCTGTTAGACATAACAGAGTCAAGACCATTGTGCAGAATATTCCTTACCTTTGCGTCCTTGATGACTTCAAGTTTTTCTTCATTGGTCCATTCTTTCTTGTCCTTTAGAGTGTAATATTCAGGGATTTGACTTCCTTCCAATATTGTAGATGGCACCAGTTTGGTTGGTAGATAATGACATGTATGGATTCTGTCTAAATAATCAGGATCAGTTGCTTCCAAGAACATCATCATCTTTACCCTCCATGAAGGGTACTCAGCTTTCTTCAGGATTGGAATTCTTATGCTCTCATACTTGTTTCCAGACATGTTTTTATGATCTTTTAGTTGAATTTAAATGTCTGCTCTGATACCAATTATTTGTCCAGAAAGATAATCTATTATAGAAGAGTGGTTTAATGTAATAGTACCTAATAATCGAATATGAACATAAGTATGTAAAAAGAAACACAGTTTTGTATTGATGATAATGAATGAAATACAAAACTCTCTCAAGAAATTCTTTGTTCTCAAGAGCTGCTAGATTATGAAAAATAAGACTCGAAAGTTTCAATAATATTAACATATGTCTGTGGTTATATAGACATAATTACAATTCAATTACAAAACAGATTATGAAAAGAATAGCTTCAATAAGGTAATAGACTTGTATTTGGATTCCTTCTTAACTATCCTAATCATATTCTGATTTGTCTTGCTTCTTCACAAACTCTGATTGATAAACTATGTCGGTTGTTTATTCTCTGATTTGAGCATTCTCTATTTGTGTAAACTCTGATTGAGTATTCTCTGATAGAGTAATCTCTAACGATAGCTTCCTCATTCTCTGATGACGTCAGCATAAACTCTGATTCTTATTCTCTGACAGCATCAGTATTTATTTCCTAACATATTATATGATATAATTTACATTAATAAACTTACCATAATATTTCAAATTTTGATAAATTAAGATTAACATAAATATTATATATCACATTAATGATAATTATTGAAATGAGTTAATTAATAATATGAATTTTGTACGAACCTAAAATGGATTATCCAATGAATCACACTAAAATTATAAATTTTATCACAATCTATATATGAATACTAAACTCAAAAAATGAGTTATCCCGCAATTTATATCATATAGATTTCCCGATATAAGTCGGGGATCGGATCAAATTTATGCTTGGACCAAACTGTGACAAAACACATACTCCCTCCGTCCCGGCCAAATGTTTACATTTGGTCCGGGCACGGAGACCAAGGATAGTGGGTGTAATAGTGATTTTATTGTTAAAATAAATGAAGTAGTGGGTGTAATAGTGTAAAGTGTTGAAAAAGTGGAGTGAAGTAGTGGATGTAATAATATATTTATTGTTAAAAGTTACTATTTTTAGTAATGTAAAGAATTGGGTGGGACGTCCCAAAAAGAAAAGTGTAAAGAATTGGTTGGGACGGAGGGAGTATTAAAGATTCCTGTGCCAAATATTGGGGGAAACTATACTATTAATATTATTTTTATTATTATAATCGGGTCGAATAAAAAGCAGTTGGTTTAAATTAGGTCAAATCCCTAGATGTTACTCAAATAATTGATTAAATTGGGGAAGAAGATGGATCAATTCAATTTCAGTCAATCAATTGAAGACCCATCTCGATCTTTACCTGAATTTAACGCACGCCCAGTCTCCACTCGATTACATCCTGATTCAAGGTCTGCTGAATCTCCTCTTTCATTTTTACATGTATCTGTATGTATATATGTGTTTTGTGTTTATAGTTGTGTATGTTTAAGTGTAGTTGGTTGGTTTGAGCTGTATGGTTTAGTCTTTATGATTGTTGAATATTATTATCTTTTTATAGGGTACTTGTGTGAAGTTAATTGATTTATTTTTAGTATTTGTTGAAAGCTTGAAGATTGGAGTGCTAAAGGGGTCTTCTTTTGGATTGATTTATTTATTTTTAGTTTGACGTGATTGTAAATGCGATTTGTTATTAGAATGAAAAGTAGGGAACGAAAAAGTAGGAGGATGAATGACTTTTAATTAGAATTCTGTCATGTAGATAAGGACTTACTCGAGAGGGAGGAATTGAGATTTGTTTTAGGTGTAATTTGATGGTTCTTGTTGAGTTAAAGAAGACATGTATGTGATAAAGTTGTTCGGTTTTTTGACTTTTTCCGAGTTCATGCTAAGAGACCCCACCTGGTGATGAGATTCCTGACCGAAGTTGTGCTGATGCCATTTACAGTAGCAAAAACTGCACACTGTACTTGTACTTGTCAGTTATAATGTGAAACTGCTTACTGAACATTAAGGATATACTACTTCTTGAAAGATTGAAATTTTAGAGTAGCTATAATAATAATGTTTTTGCACTCCCTTATTCCAAATCTTAATTTAAAAGTGCATAGAGGCATGCTATCTGCTTTGCATGTATATTGATAAATTATATTCTTGACTATGTTTGGTCATATGCCTCTCTTACTTTGGTTTGGCATTTTGCGAGTTACTTTACTATAAGATAACTCTCTGTCTATTCAATCTTTATTCTTTGTAATCACAAGCTATTATGTATATGGTTACAGGGTAGAAGCAGAACCCAGTGAATGCAATGTTGCAAGAAGAGTTCAGAAGGCCGATCGAGAGAAGTTGAGGAGGGATCGTCTTAATGAGCAGTTCACTGAGTTGGGAAACACACTTGGTAAAATAACTATAATATATAAAGGTCCTAATTGTCGATATACTAGAATGAGCCAAGCCAATCCCATGAAATAATATAGTTATAGCAGTAGTTGGACCAATATGTGTTCATGGCAAAATTCTGAATCACAAAGTTAGAGCCTTTAAGGAAAGGAGAAAAATTTAACATCAATATCTCAATATTACTATCTGCAACTACAACCATTTAAATTTTGATCATATGACTTGCTAACAAAGGGAAATTTCGTGGGTGTTTTCTATCTATATCTGGTTACTCGTTGAAATTCCAAAAAGATTTCATCCTAATTAGAAAGAAAGTCCCTTCAATTTTAATATAGCTTCTTTAATATTTGTTAATGGCATTTTTTCGAAATCTTTAAATTCCATGGTACACTTGAAGTTGTTAAAAAATGTTGTTTGTTTAATATATGTTGTTTAAATATTTTATACTCTCCTTTTGGAATTGTGGAGTATGAGTAACGACATAAAATTGTAGTGCAGATCCTGACAGGCCTAAAAATGACAAAGCATCCATTCTTGGTGATACGATTCATGTTCTGAGAGATTTGACTACACAGGTAGACAAATTAAAAACAGAGTATGCTGCGCTTACTGAAGAATCACGCGAGGTAAATTATTTATTTTAAAATTTTCATCATATATTAAGTGTAGCCTGTAGGTCTGAAACCAGTTTAAAATTTCAAACAATATATTCCCATTTCGTTCTATTTCAGTTGACTCAAGAGAAGAATGATCTTAAAGAAGAGAAGGCATCGCTAAAATCTGATATCGATAACTTGAATTTACAGTACCAGCAAAGAATAAGGGCTATGTATCCATGGGGTGGCATGGATCCTTCAGTTGTTATGCACCCTCCTACTTACCCCTACCCCGTCCCAATGCCAATGGCTCCTGGTCCAATTCCTATGCACCCATCTATACAGCCTTATCATTACTTTGGAAATCAAAACCCTGCACTTGTTTCGAACCCTTGTTCAACTTTCATACCATACTTAACTCCTAATACGATCATAGAACAGCAATCTCTTACTGTAACTCCCGTAGTGCAACCAAGTAGTAGGTCTCGTGTTTCAAGCAAACAAGATTCCAGACAGAGATCTTCAGATCACGGGGAAAGCAAGACCGTTGAAGATTCTGATGATGTTGCAACAGAGCTTGAGCTTAAGACGCCTGGATCTACTGCTGATCAGGTCAGTTTTGATAGTCTCGGTTGTAGAACTGTTTAAAGGTGTTAGTACTTGGTAGCTATTGAAGGACTATGATATTATTTGAAATATAATTACTTGATTGCAGGATTCTTCATCAAGGCAGCAGAAACCTAAGAAATCTGTTAGGAAGGACAGAACCCTGTCAGATGGGAATTCTTCTAGCAGGTGTTCATCATCTCATTCCGTGCTGGTGAGCTCTTCAGATAGTGTTTTTGGTTCTGGGCCTTCTGGAACGGGAGCTGATGATACAGAAAAGGAACAACAAAAATAGAGCATCATTTTCTACATTGGTATCTGTAATCTTATATGCATATGCTGTTCATTTACTGTTTAATATTATAGTGAACGCATATTTAGCAATCCTTCTTTCTTTTTAGTGAAAACAGTGAGATGTGGTTAACATATTACAGGTGCTCATACTACCTAGAAATGTGCATATGGCAGTCTCTTTTACAGAACATTCTTGCAAATGAATCTAAAATGCATCAGTGCTGTCATCAACATGCTAGATGTTCTGTGCATCTTGATGAGGCCGAGCCTTTGTTTACTGGTTGTAAGTAATAGTGTAGTTGTAAAATCTTTATGTACATGGCACAGTGCCATTGGCACTGCCTTGTGTTACTACGAGGAAACTACTTTAAATAATTGATTAATTACGTAGTTGTGTTTGATTTAGTTGAAATTTAATATTTCTTTTTAAATCTTTTGGTCCCCTCTTTCAATTGTGTATTTGTGTTTTATTGCACATAACCTTATTTAAAATGGTGCGAGAAAATTGTCCTTAATGATTGAACTATGTCACTATCAAAAGAAAAATATTTCTCTCAAACTCAGGCCATTTCTATGGACTTGTGCATCCAAATTAATGCCGGATAAAAAGATTTCGGTTATAGTTTTCCGTGCAAAGGCCGGGACGGGGCAGTACTTGTGATATTTCGGCTTGGGACGCATTTTATTTGGTAGTTTTTTGGATGTTAAATACTATCGGATGTGTTACTTTTTATTGGCATTGGAAGCATATCACATCATGGCAGGGTAATGTTTCACAATTTAATGAATCTATCACTTATTTGATGGGCTAGTTAAGAGATTATTTATGGTTAAGTTCTTCAAAACTTATCAATGGATATAATCCTTTTGGTATGAATAGTTTATCGGTCTGGGCGTGGATGTTCATATTTGGACATCTCGTTTGGGCTGCAGGATCTATGTTCTTAATTTCCTGACGTGGTTATTGGCATTGAAACTTTAGCATGGGCTCATGAACGCACACTTTTGGCCAATTTGATTCGTTGGAGAGATAAACCGGTGGTCCTTTCCATTATGCAAGCACGATTAGTTGGATTAGCCCACTTTTCCGTATACTAGATAAGGGTCAGTATGATACACAGGATAAATATACCCTTAAGCCATATCTATCTAAAATATAGATCCCACGTCGTCCTATGGATTGTGAACATTGTTGAGGGGGTCACTTTATCAGTTGTATTAGCCATTAGGCTTTGTGAGATCACTAATACAACTTCCCCAACTGTTTTTTCTTCTGAGGCAATATCGGAAATATTTATTATTAGGTAGCACAAGAATATTGCATCGGCTTGTCAGGGTGTGAATCGAAACTGACAAACCACAAGAATCTTGCATATAAGTCGTAACGTCTAACCATGGTTCGAAATCTGACCAATTCTTAGTTGGATTTGTTTGACTTGTTTTATATATTATTGGTTCAATTTGATTTTAACTAAAATTATAAAATTTGTATTCTTATTCATGTTTTCAAGTTTTTTTAATGAAAGAGAACAAGTGTAGGATAATGGAAATTTAACATACTTTCTTCCCAAAACAGTCACTCCATTAATGGGATGCAGTCACTCCATTAATGGGATGCATGGAAAAATAAGCGAAATTGTTTAAAAAATATTAAAATTACCAGTATACTCTGGTGGATATAATTAATAACTACACAGCAATAATATGACAGTTATATAAACAATTAACAAGAACAGATATATTAAAATAATTAACAAAACAAACAAAGCACGGAGGTCGAAACAAGATATATAAATCAGTAACTGTAAAGACAAGAGAAAAGATATAAAAACTTAGCTTTAACAGAAGTTCTATGCATACACTGACAGAACCAATAGAACTGCTGAGTCGCCAAGTCTTGCAAGAGATTATTGCCCCAGTGGGTTGCAGCAATATCACTTCAAGGATAAAATAGCACATAATACTTTGTCCATATATACGTAGCACTCAACTGCGACTAGAACCTCAGTTCGCCCAAAAAATCTATGCACTTTATATATGCGAGGAAGGAGAAAGAGACACATCTCAATTTGCCCGACAACCTATGCAATTTATTTTTTTAACTATGCAAGTTACAAGCAAGAGGCGTTTTGCAACTAGATGTGCACGCCTCAATATATAGGCATCTTGAGCTGCTCTTCTCTTATTCTACTCGATGTGGGATATAGAATTTTACAAAGAAAATAGTATTTTGCAAGATGGATTTTATTTGCTACTTATATTATTCAGATTAAGTAATATTAATATTCCAATATATATATAGAGTCTGATTATTGAAATAATCCTTACTCAATATATTTAATATTAATATTAAATAATCAATATAAATAAATCAAATAAATTTGCAACTAAAAGATATAAAGTACTCAATAACATCATGTGACATAAGAATTCTAATTACACTAGTAGTTATAAACAACACTAAAATAATATGTTATATAAACTTATTATCTTTCCTTTACAAATTCAATGTGAGACAAATCTCACATAACCCATTTCAAGCAAGCAACTTTAACTCAATTTTTTTATGGATTCCACTAAGAAAATGTCTTATATCCAAACATGAAAATTTAAGTCCTCATAACAAGGAACAACATCCAATAATTAGTTTCTAAAAATTACATCAAGAACATATATAAAATATGCCTTAAACTTTCTATTTTGTAACATACTCTTTACTAACTCAATCATTACTTTTTAAGTACAAGGATAAATTTGTTAGGCTCGAAATGGGGGGTATAAGCTAGAAGGGGGGTTGAATAGCTTAATACCGTTTTTAAAAATTGAGCTTGGCGTTTTAAAATTTTCTTTTCTCTTTTTAAAATATTACCAGTCAACTAGTAATATAAGTGCGGAAAATAAAAGCAGAGAAAAGAAATAGAGTACACAACGGAATTTTTATCCTAGTTTGCGATGGCGCAATCCCATAACGGATCCGCTCACCCCTAGTCCAGTCCCCGAGTCCCTCCCTGAACTCGAGATTTTGCACTATAAAAAGATGTACTCCTTATAGTGGCGGAGAAGCCTTTTACAACACTATGTATCTATCTTGGACCTTAACTACCCGTTAATCCCTCAAAATACAATAGCAAATCTACTTGATTTATCTTGGAGCGTAACTCCCCGTTACCTCCTCACAATCAAAGTAGAACCCCTACAAGCTGGTCTTAGAGCGTAACTCCCCGTTACCTCTTCACAGGCAAGTAGTACCCCTACGAGCTGGTCTTAGAGCGTAACTCCCCGTTACCTCTTCACAGGCACGTAGTATCCCTTACGATCTTATCTTGGAGCGTAACTTCCCCTTTACCTCCTCAAAGATACGTAAAAATCCATGCGTAGACTATGTTCCTCTACAACAATATAGGTCTTGGATCTGGGTCTTAGGTCTTGGGTCTTTCCTTTTCCTCACGGTGCAAAGACACCCAACTCCCCGTCGGTGTGTCTAGGACTTGGGTCTTAGAACAAGGATCACCTCACGTCACTTTCACCTCACTAACAAAGTCTAGACAACAAGTACTACGACTTTTAATATCCCTGTTTCAGAAAAGAAAGTGGTGGACTAGTATGTTACAGTACTAGACCAAGGTGACAAACAAATATATATAAAATAGCCGAAGCAACAGTATATATAAATGTGAGTCGGGGTAAGTCACCTAGAGACAAGGACGAACCACTCGAAAGGGTAAGTCACTTAGTCAGAAGGACGAACCACACGTTGTGTGCTAACGCGTATGCAGTAAAGTAAATGCGTATGCTAAAGTAAATTGCGTATGTAAAGCGTATTGTTAGGTCCAAATATGTTGTAGAGGGGGGGTGAATACAACTTTTTTTACGATTTAAGGAATATGAGAAGCAATAAATATTATGTAATAAATCAACACAGAATTTCAAGAATATATCGTTATATTCATTGAAGGATTTGCTACAACATTCATTACAATAGTACAACAGAAGTAAAGAGAGGGGAGTAAATGATACTAAGCTTTGTGAATATACTCCCTCTCTATTACAAGTGTTTTTCTCAATATTGCTTTACATTGCGTTCTATGCTCTCTGTCTTGAGATGTTACACAAGTACTTCTATTTATACTACTTTGTAATCTATGACTTGTAGACTTGATCTTGTCCTTTTTGTGTACGTGGCCCAATCAGGACTCGTTAACAAAAAGTACTTTCCCAACCACTCTAGATCAACCGTTCACAATAATCCACTTGTCCCTTGAACATTAAATGCTACATATCGACCCGCATCTCGATCTAGGCCTGGACCCATCTCGATCTCGATCTTGGTTGACAATCTCGATCTCGATCTCGATATGTGAAAATCTCGATCTCGATCTGTGAAAATCTCGATCTCGATCTATGAGAATCTCGATCTCGATCTATGAGAATCTCGATCTCGATCTGTGAGAATCTCGATCTCGATCTCGATCTCGATCTGCCGTGGACAGAGATTTGCCTTGCAATGTTTTACTTCAATTGTAAATCTCGACCCGCATCTCGATCTGCTGTGGATCGACATTTGCCTTAGCAAATATGCACTCATCCAATGTTGACCTTCTTTAGTGACTAATTGTGGATTAACCTTTATGAGCAAGTTTCCCTAGCTTCTTCAATATTCTTCAACAAGCTCTTGAACATGGATCTCTACTACTGACATAAACTTGCTATTAATGTCCTGACACTTGATGCAACGGTCTGGTTCATAAGTGACTAGTCTTGATAGGGTTCTTGCTTCTGAATAGATTACCATGTTCAATTGGTAATGTGGCTTCCCAATAAGTGGTTCGAACATTAACTGTCAATAAACAATGTAACTTCACTAGAATCTTTTCTGGTACTTCGACAACGTCTTCATTACTACTACAATCTTGAATACTTCATTCTCTGTTCTTCACTGATTGTCAGTGAGTATAACTTCAAGACTGTAGCTGTCTTCTTTAACCTTTGTCTTTACCATGTCTTCAATTCTTCTAGATTCCTATGCTTCAAACACTGTCTATCTTCAATCAATGCTGTTACACTGAAATCTTTTAGTGGCACTGCTATACTGAATCTTCAACACTTCTGAAACCCTGAAAGTCTTTAAACATTATTCTTCACTGAGGCATGAACATATAAATGAACTTCTTTCAGTGGCATGTAGTAGACTTCAAAACTTCTTCTAATGTCTTGATTCACTGTATTTGCCTTGTCTTCATGTCTTGCTGATTTCTGTGTAATCGTAGTATTATTTACTTGTCCTGTTCTAGTGTTGAGTTATCACGATTACTATTTATACAGCTTCGTCATTTCCAACAATCTCCCCCTATTTGATTGTTAAACTTTTAGCAAACAAATAACCTAGGGAGGATAACTCAACTAACAACTAGAAAAAGAATGTCCGAGACTTATAAATAATGCTACTGGTGACTGAAACGAAAGAT
The DNA here is from genome assembly GCA_028671895.1 of Oenanthe sinensis. Lineage (NCBI taxonomy): Eukaryota > Viridiplantae > Streptophyta > Magnoliopsida > Apiales > Apiaceae > Oenanthe > Oenanthe sinensis. The sequence continues at coordinate 16,356,051 of CM053804.1, read as the reverse complement.
GCTTGTTCCTCTGACGCTGAACTGATATTCAAATTGTATCATCTTCATTTCTGTCTGTTTGAGCTTTCTCCATTTCAAAATCCTTCAGTTTGAACTTAAGGAACTTATCATGAACAGAGCTTCATAAGAATCATTATTCCTGGGAACATCTTCAATAGAACACAGAACATAGCTCATACTGTTCTCCCCCTAAGAATGTGATTCTCCTTCTTATTCTTCTTCTCCCTTTAGAAAATCCATGGAATAGTCAATTCTTTTCTGTTCTTCCCACTTGCATTAGGAATCTTCTTCTGACAACTCCTTTCAAGTCTAGGATACAGTTTCTTGATTCTCCCATCTTCTGTTGTTTCCCCTCAGGATCCGAAGATAAGATTTTCTTTTTCCAGTCTAAAATCTCCCCCTAAGGATACGAACCCCCTTTCTTCAAGGATCTTCCCTTAGAATCCTCCAATGGCCTCTTCCCTTAGAACTATGCGACTCCTTTAGGATATTAGCTTTTCCGAAGGTTATGAAGATAAGACTTTATTAACTTCTCCTTTTTCTTGTTATAGCTATAACATTATAACTTCTCCCTCTTTATCCTTTTTCTTGTTATAACTATAACACTATAAATTCTCCCCCTTAGTTGAGGAATCCTCCAATGGCCCACTTTTGAAGATACCAATTGTTAATACCAATTGTTAGGTCCTCTTTTAGATGGTTTGTCTCCCAAAGAAGGTTCTCGTCTGTCGTTGATCGGGAAAAAAATAGTAACTTTTCTTCCAGAAGTAGCAAGTAGCAAGGGTAAGTGTTTGGCTTATGGTTTCCTCACTTCTACCACGTTCTGTTGGTGTTTACACTTTAGTATTGAGCATTTTAAGTGTTTCACTCTTTCTCTCCCTATCTCTTACTCAAGTGTATCTCTCCCTCACTTTCACTTAAGTGTTTCTCTCTCTCACTTTCACTCTGCATTCCAAATATAGCCTTCTGTACCTGCAAGTGAAATACGTCAATTCATTCATATTCTCATCACCTGATTCATCAATATAAACTGAATCACTATCGAGTGGAGAATTGCCTCGTAGAGGTGTTTTTGATCTTTCATGCATAAGCACTGTCCCACACCAGACTCAATAGCAATTGCTAAATCACTGTCTAGTGGAGCCTCACCTCTTTGAGATGGGTTATCCCAAGATTTTAAAATCTTTTTGGGAATCCTGCCTTGTTCTATCAAGGAGTTGCCTCACACCTTCTCCGTAAACGGGAGGTGGACATTCCTTTTCAGGATCTGGAAATGTTCCTTCCAGGAGGGTCAACGTAGTAGACAATGTAATGAATGGCAATTTAGAGTCTACGTTTCCCTCGTAACCCAATGACGGGTGTTTTGTTAACATGCCTATACCTCACACTGTGCACGTCTTGCAATGTGTCCCTAAAATATATCTGTTTAGGCTTACCATCAGCGTGAATGCCAGTGGTGTGCTTGACTCATTACAAGATGCTCTGGCTGACGAGCGAATTTCAATGGACTCACCCTGTTGAGAGAATGATTCCAGAGACAGTTTTATTGCCTTTTCAGCTCTGCATCTTTTTGAGAAAATACAGATGAGCTTACAGATATCTCAGTTTATATACTTCTTTACTTCGTTGGAGGTAGAGCTGTGGGTGCACTTCCGACTCCATCCTTATTTCTCCCTTATCAACCTCTAACAATCATATGTTCCTTATAACTCCAAGGGTTAATATATGAAAGTGGATGAAAAGAGTGTTTGGTATTAAGGCCTGGGTCAGAGATTGATGGGTTTTCAACCTCTTGGCTAGCTACTATAGCCACTGGGGGCTAAACGGATAAAATCAATTTAAATAAGATAAAAAGATAATCAGTTTAACATTCCAAAATATATTTTTCATCTCAATGAGAAAATAAAAATATAAAGAGGAATGGTAAATGGATTGCATTAAAGCACTTTTAATAAAAGAGTTTTGTCAGATCGAAAAAAAATTAATCATTTAAGAGCATGACACTAATAAAATTTTTCTTTAAGATACTTATCCCATAATAAAACGCGGGAGTATCAGAGAAAAATTCTATCACTATGAATTTCTTATAAGGCAAATTTCCCATAATAAAATGCGGGAATTTACAACAAATAAGGAATTCAACTCTTCTACCAAATTGTATCTCAATAAAATGACTCTTTTCCATTAAACCTAAGCACTGTATGTTTTGAAAACAGTTTTACAAAACATCCTTATCAGATAGAAGAGAATGATTTTCCGACTCATAATTCAATTATGATTTACATCATTTTCGTCTGCCTGATAATGTCCCCGACTTAAAATCAAAACATGACAATTGGGGTTGAATGTATGCTTAACATTACAGTACTAGGCCTTCAAAGCAACAATCATTGTTTTGGTACTATGAATCAATGTGAAACATACACTGAAACAAGTAGTTAAAAACAAATCATTTTACAAGTGATTGGTACCTCGAAGTTAAAACACATTTTCAAGAGAGAGAAAAAGCTTTGTTAGATAAAACATTTAAAACAAGCTTTTGGGAGAGGACAAAATTTCGAGAGAAAAGAAAGATTATCCTTAAGAAAAGTTTTTCAAAAGAGAAGTTTTGAAAAAGAATTCTTAAGTTTTCTTAACTAAAACTGATAGAGAAATGAATGTATCTTTGAATAAAACATTTTGAGAAAGAAATAGACAAAAATTTCTTTTAAATACATTCAGGATCGTAGACCAGTCAAGGAAAGAAAACTAAATATATTGATACCAATTGTTTCTAAAAATAAAAACTAAGTAAATCCATTAGTATCAATATATCACAATTATTTTGTAATAAAATATTATTCTATTATCACAAAGTAATAAAAGAAAATATTTATACTACTAATAATTATGCTTCGAATTTATTTTAATTTATTTAAATCATGGAACAGATATTTCATTGAATTGTTTTATATCATCATGATTTAAATAAACCAGAATAAATTAAATACTTATGCTGTACTAAGCAATTGCCAATCACATGCATTTATAAAAACTATACATGGCAATTATTCAGTAGAACAATAAGCATATCACAATTAATTGCACGCTGATACCAATTATTCGATATTTATCAATAATTTCAAGATGCAAGAAATTGTGCTTCTGTTATTTTATCAAATTAAAATTATGAAACTAATAACCATTGAATTGCTTCAATCCATAATTTCAATAACATAAAATAAATTCGCTAAATACTAAAATATTCATTAGATTGAATATTAGCATTTAACTTCCTACGCCATATCTAATAATTGTCACTTTGCACATTGTAAGCGTACTCATAACAATTACTAATTGATATACGTAAGCTCGAGGTTATAGTTGAAAAGAAATTCACAAGTCCTTTAAATAGGGAAAAAGTAGTACTTGTGATTCTTTTTACAACCCCTCGCAATAAAATCAATTTTAGAAATATTTTCTAAGTATATAAAACATTGAGAATTTTATACACATAACTTGGAAAATACTCCATCTTCCAATATTAGTGAGTTTTGAAATATGCATTAATTATTTAGAACAGAAATTCTAAATACCATCACTAATATCAAAAGCATCACAATTACTTGTAATAAAATATTTTAAGACTCTTAGAGCAAAATATCAAAGCAATTAAGCAAGATATCATTGACTAATTCTTATCTAATATTTAATATACAAATAATTATGCTTCTAATTTATTTTAATTTACTTAAATCCTGGAACAGATATTTTACTGAATGGTTTTATATATCATCATGATTTAAATAAATTAAAATAAATTAAATGCTTATGCTAAATAATTTAACTATCACTTATGCATAATACATTGCAAGCAAGATAATTAAACTAATAGCAAAAAGCATGAGGTACTGGATTTCAAATAAATTCACAAGTCTTTGAATATTGAAAATTTAATACTTGTGAACTTATTTAAGAATTCCTTGCATATGGGATTTCCAACAAATATGCATATAAGTAACATCCCAAATTTACTAACCAACTTAGATAAAATAAATTCACCAAGTTATTTAGCAAACATCTGCAAGTTATTCGACTAAGGACAACTCTCAAAAGAAATGATACCTGATATCCATTAACTTGTTCCTTCAGTGGTATGAAGAGTTCAACAGAGTTGCTGGAAATTGACAGCTTCTAGGAATGACTTCCCTGTCTTTCGTACAACCTGCATTATCTATATCTATATAGTCAATTAGGTTAAACCTATTATCTTAAGGGTCCCAGATTCCAAGAATTGGTGATCCCCTAAGATGTCTAACAATTCATAACTTAGCTATAAGATAAGATTCTCTAATTTCCACTTGGAAACTCGCACATAGGCATATCGAGAGTAAAATATATGGTCTTTGTGCACTTGAATAAGTAATGAGCTTATCATACCTCTATAGCTTGTCACTTCAGTTCATATACCTGATTTGCCCTGATCAAGCTTAGTGGTCTGTTGGAAAGTAGTCTTGGCAGGTCTAGAATCTTCCAAATTGCGCATCTTCAAAAGATCCTTGACTTCCTTTAATTGCCATCATTCTTTCGAATTAATTATAATCCAAAAAGAATTGAAACTCTTCCAACATGCTCATTTTGTACCTACTCTGCATTAACTTAGCAAAAATATATCTTGCCAAATTTTCGTTAGTAGACCCACATATAATATACTCATGGTATACTTAGCACATATATAACATTGTGTGTGCCTTGCATTCTGGAGAGATATGTGTGTATAACTTACTCTACTGTAAAATCATATTAAAGTAATTAACAGTCAGAGTGTCATACTATGTCCTTGACGTTTTGCTTGAATCCCTATCTCCGTCATAGAAGAGCTTGCGAAGAGAATGATATACAAATTCCAATGGATCTGCAACTTCAAAGTCCAGGAAATGATGTACATCAACTTTAACTTCTAGCTCACCATTCAGGAGTGCACTTGTTCACATTCATCTGATAGATCTTCATGCTTGAATGCTCCACATGTGATAGGTCCTAATCGTTGAGTCCCTGAAAATTGTTAGGTCCCCATTGATGAGTCCCAAGGTATCAAGTCTTGTCACTGGTGCTTACTACTTGATCTTGAAAGTCCCGAAGATTCCGTTTCCATCATCGTCGATACCTTCTGCTTTAAAGTCCTGTAGCAACCAGTTTGGCTTTGCCCCTCATAGCAATGCCAAAAAGTCATCCAGTTTCTGAGAACCCTTACTGTACCAGATTCAGCTTCGACTTTAGTGGTCTGGGTTCCAGCTTCAATGGTTTCTGCCTTCTAACTGATTGAGATCATTTTGCTTTGCAATCACTCAATCTGGATCAATCTGTGCTTTTCTAATATTCTTTGGGATACCAATTGATGGGTGATACCAATTGTTGATACCAATTGTAAGTTGACAATTTCTCTTTCCCAACTTGGTCCCGAAAGATATATGATCATTTCGATTAGCACTTCTAGCCTCTACACAAGAATCCGGATCACTAAGAACGAGACTCCAGGATAGAATTTGACTTCAAACCTTTTGTCTTGGCAGAAATGTTCTTAATGAAATCCTTAGATCTTCATTGTTGAGTACGGCTAGTAGATCCAACTTACTGATGCTCCCCCTGTGATGCTGCTTGCAGCTTTTCTTCATTTGGTGTCATCTGATCTTGAGCCCTAAACAGGATGTCAACCTTTAGAAATTCAGAACTAAAATCAAACGAATGCTAGGGAGCTTGATGATGTTGTTCACTGCATCTAGATCATCTTAAATCAATCACAGACTCTGTGTAAGCTCTTAACTCCAAATAAGATAGCCTTCCATCACACCATGTGACTTCAGGCATGATTAATCTTACTTGATGTCTTCTCTTTACATTTGCTGATTAGACTTGTTGTGTCAACTGATTCAGCCGTAGTGAATAGGAAACCTTAACTCTATCCATTATCCTTGTAATTTCACTCAAGGTCTGGATTTCCCTATTAACTCCTCCATTTGGTCATGAAGTTCAGAAACTGAACTTTACTCTAGAATACTCCTTTCAGTGCAAACATAACATAGAACTTCGTTCGTCAACAAATTCCATTACCTGCCCTCAAAGTGTTCTTACAACAATCTGCCTAATCCTTTGAATGTGATTAATCACTGAGATGCTTCATCTATCGAATGCATGAACAAACACCAAAACTAAACAGGGTAGCCTTTGACTTGACTTCCCTTCAACTGACATACTTCACTAATGTCCTTCTTAAAAGAATTTCATTAGAAGTAGTCCTTTCTCACCAACTTCATCTTTACCGTCGAATCCGTTATCTTGATAAACCAAGTATTAGTTGATAAACCAAGTGTGAGAGCATCATTTGTTATTGCAGCTAACTCCATTCTGATAAACCTCAACGAATAGTTGACTTCATCATAAGCATTACATTTCGTGTCAGCAACAACTTCACTTCCAGTAGAGTGAGCTTCTATTTCTCTTGACCCCGATCTATATTGTTCATCCTCGAACTGATATTAGAAAACCCTTCGCAAAGAATTCCCTAGGTCTTCCTTAATATGTGCTTCAGATCATTCAAGAAAAATAGGTAACCTTGCTTAACCATTTGAATACCAAAGCAAAAGTAGTTACATGCCTCGAACATGAAAATGTCAGAGATATATAACTTGTACATGTTGAAAGATACTCTGCATTCACAAATGATTAAGACACGTGGTCCTCAATTTTGATTGAGTCCAAGGGTTAGAGATATTTCTAAACATAGTTAACAACAAAGCATTCAAGTTCAACATGCTCATTCTTATCTGACTGATCACTCCTCATCTATATCAGCCTCAACAAGTAGTCTTGGCTATGAGCTCAGTGATCCCAACCTAACTTAAGGTGGACTAGCAGTCTATAAGAATTATGTCGTACATATATGTAGTCATAAAAGAATCAATCACTCAGATTCCTAATTCTTCTAATTCACCTTTGTTGTTCACTTTAACATTATATTATCTCTAATTACCTAAGTCAGTTTTAGATATAGCTTCGAATCTACATGACTTACTGACTACTTAGATAATTCTATCATCTTTTATCCAATTATCCCTAACAAGCAATACATGAACTGATATAGCATTTAAGTACAATTATGTGAGTAAAAGCAAATCATATGAAAATAAGCACATAAACAATTAACAAGTCATTTGCTATTAAGAACAAATAAAATCTGATCTATGACCTGTTTGTCTATTAGCAATTTTCACAACATTAGCAGAGGTATTAAATCATATCAGATTTAACTCAATGTTAGGTCCCGAAGTATCGTAGAAGGGGGGTTGAATACGATACTCACAATAATTTAAATTCTTTTCGGAATTTGCGGATAAATAAATTATTGCTTCAGAGTGGGTTTGGCCATTTATAGTGTTTAGGTGAGCTGCCTACTAATTTTCTGTGTTTATGAATAAACAATATAGTTCTAGAAAATTAGCAAGTAATTTAAACGAGACAGGTTTCGGGGAATATTACTTTCGTATTAATCCCTGAGGTTGCTACACCCAGTTAAAAATATAACTGGCTTCCAAAGAACAGATTAGTTCTTTGCTTCTACAAAGAGATATGACTGATTCCTATTACAATGAATAGATCTGTGAATGAACAAAAAAGAAATCAATCTAACAGAGAGTGTTTTATAATAGCCCTATATTTTTACAACATAATGAACCGGCTAAATTATAAAACTCCGGTGAAGAAGGTATGTGTATAGCTTTGTGTCTCTTCTTCTCCGGCTTCTGTCTCTCTCTGTATCTCTTTGTTTCTGTGTGTATATTTTCACACACACCCCAAATGAATTAAATTCATTTGTTTATATAGTGTAGGCTTTTCAATAATTGAACTGCTGTTGTGAGTGTCGAATTCTTCTCCCCCTGTATGTTGACTGAGTTGACTTTGAGAATCCCTTGAATAAATTCTAGGTGTCGAATTTTGCTTCCTTGTATTTTACCTTAGAAAATTATCCTGTGTGTCGAATTCTTAAACCACATGTAATTGCCTTAGTCACAAATAGGTGGGTGTCGAATTCTAGGTTCATGTGCAGCTAGGTGTCGATTTTCCCTTCAATGTACTTGCCTTAGAATATAAATTCTATGTGTCGAATTCTACTCCTTGTATAATCTAGGTGTCGAATTCTTCACCATGTACAATCCTTAGAAGTTTAAATTCTATGTGTCGAATACTTCTCACATGAACATGCCTTGGAATACAAAAGCTATGTGTCGAATTCTTTTAGCAGTATATGCCTTAGAATTCTAATCAACATATTCAGCTAGGTGTCGATATTGAATTTGACATTGCATAGTAACATATTCACGTGTTGACACTTTGGTGATTAAATGGTCAAACTACCATTTAGTCACCAAAGTTTGGCACTTTTTCATTTTGGTCACTTGCGGTTTGGCTGTTTAGCTGTTCAGCTGTTCAGCTGTTTAACTATTGAGCTGTTCAGCTGTTTTTCTTTGAACCCTTGAACCTTTACAAGCGCTTCAATTCTCGACCCTTTTCTTCTATTTCCTTCACTCCACACACTTAGTCAATGCTCTATTTCATAGATGTAATTACCATTATCTTTTGTGTTGATGTTTAGTGCACTGGTCTGGTTCACAAACGACTAACACCGATCCTGATCTTCACATCTCGTTTAATTCAAATGACAAGAGTGCTGCAGTTCTTTATTGCTTCGAACACTGACTGTCTTCAATCAATGATTTTACACTGAAATCTTCTAGTGGCACTTTTATACTGAATCTTCAACACTTCTGAACCCTGAAAGTCTTTACACATTATTCTTCACTGAGGCATGAACATATTAATGTACTTCTTTCAGTGACCTGTAGTAGACTTCAAAACTTCTTCTAATGTCTTGATTCACTGTATTTGCCTTGTCTTCATTTCTTCCTGATTTCTGTGTAGGCGTAGTATTATTTACTTGTCCTGTTCTAGTGTTGAGTTATCATGATTACTATTCATACAGCTTCGTAATCTCCAACAATCTCCCCCTATTTGATTGTTAAACTTAGCAAACAAATCTTATAGAGAGGATAACTCAACTAACAACTAGAAAATGTAATCGTCCGAGACTTGTAAATAATGCTACTGGTTTTTCTGGATTAAATACTGCATTTCCAGAATTCCTGTGTAACTGAAATGAATGATGTTTGTTCCTCTGACGATGAACTGATATTCAAGTTGTATCATCTTCATTTCTGTCTGTTTGAGCTTTCTCTGCTTCAAAATCCTTCATAGTTTGAACTTAAAGAACTTATCATGAACAGAGCTTCATAAGAATCAATATTCCTGGGTACGTCTTCAATAGAATACTGAACATAGCTCAAATGATGTTCTCCCCCTACGAATGTGATTCTCCTTCTTATTCTTCTTCTCCCTTTAGAAAATCAATGGAATAGTCATTTCTGTTCTTCCAAGTATAGAATACAGCTTCTTGATTCTCCCATATATCTGTTGTTTCCCCTCAGGATCAGAAGATAAGATTTTCTTCTTCTTGTCTAAAATCTCCCCTAAGGCTATTAACTTCTCCTAAGGATACGAACCCCTTTTCCTAAGGATCTAAAAGGATCTCCAGGATTGATCTTCCAGGATCCAGGAACTTACCTTAAGAGTCCAGGATACGAACCCCTTTAGGAGATTAACTCTTAACTCTTCCGAAGGATACGAAGATAAGACTTATTAACTTCACCTTTTTCTCCCTATAAATTCTCCCCCTTAGTTGAGGAATCCTCCAATGGCCCACTTTTAAAGATAGCACTAAATTGATAGGTCCACTTTTGAATGGTTTGTCTTCCAAAGAAGGTTCTCGTCTGACGTTGATCGGAAAAAAAAAATATAGTAACTTTTCTTTCAGAAGTAGCAAGTAGCAAGGGTAAGTGTTTGGCTTGTGGTTTCCTCACTTCTACTACGTTCTGTTGGTGTTTACACTTAAGTGTCGAGCACTTAGAAGTGTTTCACTCTTTCTCTCCCTATCTCTCACTCAAGTGTTTCTCTCCCTCACTTTCACTCAAGTGTTTCTCTCTCTCACTTTCACTCTGCATTCCAAATTTAGCCTTCTGTACCTGCAAGTGAAATTCGTCAATTCATGCATTCCCAACACCTGATTCATCAGAATGAACTGGATCACTATCAAGTGGGGAATTGCCTCGTAGAGGTGTTCTTGATCTATCATGCATAAGCACTGTCCCACACCAGACTCAATAGCAATTGCTAAATCACTGTCTAGTGGAGCCTCACCTCTTTGAGATGGGTTATCCCAAGATTTTAAAATCTTTTTGGGAATCCTGCCTTGTTCTATCAAGGAGTTGCCTCACACCTTCTCCGTAAACGGGAGGTGGACATTCCTTTTCAGGATCTGGAAATGTTCCTTCCAGGAGGGGCGACGTAGTAGACAATGTAATGAATGGCAAATTAGAGTCTACGTTTCCCTCGTAACCCAATGACGGGTGTTTGTTAACATGCCTATACCTCACACTGTGCACGCCTTGCAATGTGTCCAATTGTTAGGCCCCTAGTATAACTGTTAGGATTGTTAGGTCCCAAAAATTATATAAGGTTCCTGGTATATATCTGTTTAGGCTTACCATCAGCGTGAGTGCCGGTGGTGTGCTTGACTCATTACAAGATGCTCTGGCTGACGAGCGAATTTCAATGAACTCATCCTGTTGAGAGAATGATTCCAGAGACAGTTTTATTGCCTTTTCAGCTCTGCATCCTTTTGAGAAGATACAGATGAGCTTACAGTTACCTCAGTTATATACTTCTTTACTTCGCTGGAGGTAGAGCTGTGGGTGCACTTCCGACTTCATCCTTATTTGCTGCATCAAGTGCAGTTTCTCCCTTATCAACCTCTAACTAACATGTGTGCCTTATAACTCCAGGGGTTAATATATGGAAGTGGATGAATCAGTGTTTGGTATTAAGGCCTGGGTAAGAGATTGATGGGTTTTCAACCTCCTGGCCAGCTTCTGTAGCCACTGGGGGCTAAACGGATAAAATCATTTAAAAGAAGATAAAAAGATAATCAATTTAACATTCCAAAATATAGTTTTAATCTCAAGGAGAAAGAAAAATATATGAAGGAATGATAAACGATTGCATTAAAGCACTTTTAATAAAAGAGTTTTGTCAGATCGAAAAATTTATCATTTAAGAGCATGACACCAATAGAAATTTTTCTTAAGATACTTATCCCATAATAAAACGCGGGAGTATCAGAGAAAAAGTTTCTATTTCTTATGAATTTCTTATAAGGCAAACTTCTCATAATAAAACGCGGGAATTTACAACAAATAAGAAACTCAACTCTCTTACTAAATTTTATCTCGTTAAAAAATGACTCTTTTCCATTAAACCTAAGCACTGTATGTTTTGAAAACAGTTTTGCAAAACATCCTTATCAGATAGAAGACAATGATTTTCCGACTCATAATACAATTATGATTTACATCATTTTCGTCTGCCTGATAGTATCCCCGACTTTAAATAAAAACATGACAATTGGGGTAGGATGAATGCTTAACAATACAGTACTAGGCCTTCAAAGCAACAATCACAGTTTTGGTACTATGAATCAATGTGAAACATACATTGAAACAAGTATTTGAAAACAAATCATTTTACAAGTGATTGGTACCTCGAAGTTAAAACACATTTTCAAAAGAGAGAAAAAGCTTTTTAAAGATTAAAACATTTAAAACTAGCTTTTTGAGAGAGGATAAACTTTCGAGAGAAAAGAAAGATTATCCTGAAGAAAAGTTTTTCAAAAGAGAAGTTTTGAAAAAGAATTCTTAAGTTTTCTTATAACTAAAACTGATAGAGCAATGAATGTATCTTTGAATAAAGCATTTTGAAAAAGAAATAGACAAAAATTTCTTTTAAATACATTCAAGATCGTAATCCAGTTAAAGAAAGAAAACTAAATATATTGATACCAATTGTTGCTAAAAATAAAAACTAAGTAAATCCATTAGTATCAATATATCACAATTATTTTGTAATAAAATATTATTCAATTATCACAAAGTAATAAAAGATAATATTTATACTACGAATAATTATGCTGCGGATTTATTTTAATTTACTTAAATCATGGAACAGATATTTCACTGAATTTTTTTTTATATCATCATGATTTAAATAAATCAAAATAAATTAAATACTTGTGCTATACTAAGCAATTGCCAATCACATGCATATATATCAACTAAACATGGCAATCATTCAGCAGAACAATAAGCATTGTAATATATCTTTATTATTAGTGATTTTAAATAAACATTAAGTTGTATTATCACTAATATTAAAAATATCACAGTTAAGTGCACGAATGCAAGAAACTATGCTTCTGTTATTTTATCAAGTCAAAATTATGAAACTAATAATCATTGAATTGCTTCAATCCATAATTTCAATAAGATAAAATAAATTCGCTAAATACTAAAATATTCATTGAATTGAATATTAGCATTTAACTTCCTACGCCATATCTAATAATTGTCACTTTGCACATTGTAAGCATGCTCATAACAATTATTAATTGATATACGTAAGCTCGAGGATTTAGTTGAAAAGAAATTCACAAGTCCTTTAAATAGGGAAAAAGTAATACTTGTGATTCTAATTGCAACTCCTCGCAAACAACTTATTTTTAAAAATATTTTCTAAGTATATAAAATATTAAGAATTTTATACACATAACTTAGAAAATACTTCATTTTCCAATATTAGTGAGTTTTGAAATTTGCATTGATTATTTAGAACAGAAATTCTAAATATCGTCACTAATATCAAAAGTATCACAATTATTTGTAATAAAATATTTAAGAATATCAGAGCAAAATATCAGAGCAATTAAGCAAGATATCATTGACTAATACTCATCAAATATTTAAGACATACAAATAATTATGCTTCTTACTTATGCTAAGTAATTTAACTACCACTCATGCATATAACAATGTAGGCATGATAATTAAATTAATAGCAAAAAGTATGAGGATCTGGATTTCAAATAAATTCACAAGTCCTTTGGATCGGGAAAAAGTAATACTTGTGAACTCATTTGAGAATTCCTTGCAGATGGGATTTTCAATAAATATGCATATTAATAATATCCTAAGTTTACTAACCAACTTAGATAAAATAAATTCATCAAGTTATTTAGCAAAAATCTGCAAGTTATTCGACTTAGGACAACTTCGAAAGAAATGATACCTGGTGTCCATGAGCTTGTTCCTTCAGTGGTGTGTAGAGATCAACAGTGTTGCTGGAAATTGACAGCTTCTAGGAATGACTTCCCTGTCTTTCTTACAACATGCATTATCTATATCTATATAGCCAATTAGGTTAAACCTATTATCTTAAGGGTCCCAGATTCTCAGAATTGGAGATCCCCTAAGATATCTAGCAATTCAAAACTCAGCTATAAGATAAGATTCTCTAGATTCCACTTGGAAACTTGCACATAGGCATATCGAGAATTAAGGTATACTTGCACATATATGTGACATTGTGTGTGCCTAGCATTTCTAGAGAGATATGTATAACAATTCTAATGTAAAATCACTTTTTAAGTAATTAACAGTTAGAGAGTCATACCCTGTCCTTGACGTTTTGCTTGAGTCCTTACCTCCGTCATAGCAAGTCCTAAGAAGAGAATGAAATACAAATTGTAATGGATCTGCAACTTCATCTTCTAGCTCACCATTCAGGAGTGCAATTGTTCACATTCATCTGATAGATATTCATGCTTGAATGCTCCTCTTGTGCTAGGGATGTCCTATTAATAGGTCTTCAACTTGTTCAGGCCTAAAGGTAGGGTCCCAGAGGATCAATTGTTAGGTCCCCATTGAAGAGTCCCAAAGGATCAAGTCTCGTCACTGGCGCTTACTGCTTGATCTTGAAAGTCCCAAAGATTCTGTTTCCATCATCGTCGATACCTTCTGCTTTAAAGTCCTGTAACAACCAGTTTGGCTTTGTCCCTCATAACAATGCCAATAATCATCCAGTTTCTGTGAACCCTTACTGTACCAATTTCAGCTTCGACCTTAGTGGTCTGTGGTCTGGGTTCCAGCTTCATTGTTTTCTGCCTTCGAACTGATTGAGATCATCTTGCATGGCAATCACTCAATCTGGATCAATCTGTGCAACTTCAGTATTCTTTGGGATTCCATATGATGGGTGATACCAATTGTTGATACCAATTGTAAGTTGATAATTTCTCTTTCCCAACTTGGTCCCGAAGAATATATGATCATTTCGATTAGCACTCCTAGCCTCTGCACAAGAATCCGGATCACTAAGAACGAGACTACAGGATAGAATTTGACTTCAAACCTTTTGTCTTGGCAGAAATGTTCTTAATGAAATCCTTTGATTTTCATTGTTGAGTACGGCTAGTAGATCCCTCTTTCATTTGCTCCCCCTGAGTTGCTGTTAGGATGTGTTGAAGATCCTTCACCTTATACAGCGGATTTCCACTAACAGGATCTGAATCATCATCATTGTCATTGATTCCTTCTGCAACTTCAGCTTCTTCATTTGTATCTGAATTTGTCAAAGATTCAGAATAGTCGTTCACTTTAATGCTTGGGAGCTTGGTGTAGTTGTTCGTCACATTCAGACTTTTAATCACTTCTGAGTAGCCGAGGAGAATTGTTCCATGAGCCTTAACTTCTTGTCAAGATACTCAAATAAATCTTCATTAAAAATCAATTCCCTCCAAACACACGAAAGAGCTTCAGTGTTTGCTTCTGGTTGGCCAATAACTCAAATGATGTCTTTTCACGATCTTGTTGAATAAAGCAGCATGTTGTGTTAATTGCTTCAGCTTCCAAATACCTTTTCAGTGCAGACTTCATTTAGAACTTCACTCGCGAAATGCAGTTCCAATATCTGACTTCAAAGTTCTCACAGCTTACCAATTGTTTCCAACTTGATCTTCCTTATTAGATCAATCACCATTTGTGACATTTTGTCTGTTGAATGCTTGAACATCACCAATTCGTAATT
The DNA here is from genome assembly GCA_028671895.1 of Oenanthe sinensis. Lineage (NCBI taxonomy): Eukaryota > Viridiplantae > Streptophyta > Magnoliopsida > Apiales > Apiaceae > Oenanthe > Oenanthe sinensis. The sequence continues at coordinate 16,340,988 of CM053804.1, read as the reverse complement.
AGGGTTACCAATTTCAATCACCACTAAGCATATGACTTTCCTTCGGTGTGATGTTTTCATTGACTTCCCTATTTGACATACTTCAAAATGTTCTTCTTGATAGAATTCCATATGAAGCAGTCCTCTCACCAATATCATCTTTATCGAAGAATCCATTGCCTTGCTGACTAACAAGTAAGAGAGCTTCCTTTGCCATAGCTAACTCTTCATTGATGAAGCTTCACTGATAAGTTGACTTCATCTTTGCATCGAAATACCATGTCAGCTACGAACAAATTTTCTCACTCAGATTAGAGCGAGCTTCCAACCTTCTTGCTTGAGATCAAACACCTTTCCAGAAAACCCTTGAAAAAGAATTCCCTAGTGCCCTTTAGTGCTTAATTCCTTCCACAAGTAAGTTGCTTCCAGTGATGACAGTTCTTAACACATGATGGCCATATCCCTTGTACATCCTTTGCTGTCATCTCCAAAGGTTACCATCGGGGAGGCCTTCTCAATCATTTGAGATGTCAGAGCTTTAATCTTAGTCATATGCCTCGAACATTAAATGTCACGGAGTCACATAACTTTTGCCTTTCATAACATACTCTGCAATCACAAAAGATTAAGCTTCTTGGTCCTCAATTTTAATTGAGTCCAGATGGGTTAGAGATATTTTCAATAGTAACAACAGCTTCAACCTTAACATGCACAAACTTATCTTTGACTGATCACTTCTCATACATAGCAGCCTTGACAAAGTAGTCTTTAGGCTATGAGACTAGTGATTCCAACCTAGCTTAAGGTGGACTAGCAGTCTTTACCCTATTGTGATTCTTATACATGCTTCGTCTAAGATTATGCAAGTCCTGAGATATGCATTTTCAACTAACTAAACAAGCATGGAAATAAGAACACATGGTAAACATTTAGCTTCAAAGCATTAGAGATAAGAATTATACAATTCAGGCATGTTATGCATATTAGAAAATTCAGTACTATCTACTTTAATCATTCTACACAAGTGTAACAGACATAAAGCAGATTCACAGATATTCAATAATTTTCTAAAAGCACATGGATAGAAGAACTAACAAATTAATTACTAATTCTTTCTAATTCATTCTGTCATTTTCTAACATTTTAAACTATCTCTAATTACCTAAGTCAGTGTTAAATTAAGCCTCGAATCTACATGACTTACTGACTACTTAGATAATTCTACCATCTTTTAACCATTTATTCCTAACAAGCAATACATGATTAGATATAGCATTTAAGAGCAACTATGTCAGTAAAAGCAAATCATATGAAAATAAGCACATAAACAATTAATAAGTCATTTGCCATTAAGAACAAATAAAATCTGATCTATGACCTGTTTGTCTATTAGCAATTTTCACAACATTAGCAGAGGTATTAAATCACATAAGATTTGAATCAAGTTCCAGCAAATGTTTGGGGATACACCTAATCGTCTAGAACACCCTATCTAATTCTAGATATTCATTTTACTGCATATAAAATCAAGTATGAAATGTACTAATTAAACTCATGAATCCTAGCATGCAATCTTATTCTTAGCAATCAATTAAGCATTTAAGTCCTAAGATGCTAACATGCTGTCATGAATATAATACATTCCAAAACTTAATAAACATACAGTTCTGAATTAGATAAACGTATACTAGTTAGAATGTATACCTGTGAAGTGCTTAGTGATTCATCTCCAGTGTTGGTCATTGATGCCAGATATTCATTTGGTTCATCACTGTCACTGATAGAATCATCCTTGCATTTAACTTCATCAACAAATGTTTTCCCTTGCTGCTTCCTCACTAATGTTTGAGATTCCTGCTACAACCCAACATAGTGTCTGTCATCATTTGCTTGTACAGGCTTCTTCATTTTGTGTAGCAAACCCCTGATCTTGTCTTTTTAATATAAACCATCCCTGTCTTGCAACCGCCTCTTGAACTGATCTTGAAAATCTCCTTTATGGAATCTATAGGTAAGGACCTTAGATTTAGAATTGGGATTCCGTCTGAATCTGATGTCACTGAACTTCCTGTTTGCCTTGCATGCTTGACTTGCAGTCCAGTTCTCAAGTTATTCCAAAGTGTAAGATTCACTTATAACACCTTGACCACTACCTCGAGCTACAACATCTTCAATTCAGCTTCTAGGATCATTTCGTTTCTGTTCAGAGGTTCTCAACCTTGACGTCAATCAAATTTGGTTCATGGGTCACAAATACAGTGGATATGCTAACAACCTGCTTTACCAAATATTATCTTCTTCAGCTCTTGTTCTAGTTCATAGGCCTTCAGCACATACAGGTCTTTTACAGACAATGTGGTTGTATCCTTAAATCCCTGTTGGCTGTATCCTGTGTTCCAGATGATCTGCAGTGTTAGCACGAACTTCCTGTAATCTCCCTGTAGAATAGTCTTTAAGGCTTGTACTGAGATTCCAGGTTGTCCAGTCTGTACTCCTTCACTACTTCAACCCCTAAGATTTTTCATCCAAAAATACAACTCAAATCAACCAAAAACTGTACCCAAATTAATCTCTTCTTTTGCAGCTTCCAAAATATTAGTGGGATCCTATGGAGTAAACCTCTGAGGAAATTAGTACCACTATTTCTTCAGTCTGTTCCAGAATTATCTTCATTGGATAACCTTCAATCAATTTCAGTTGTCTTCAATACCCAGAAAAATCTTAAACTACTACTTCCTTGAGCACCCTCGAATTAATATTTAAGAAAAATTTAAATTTACAGAACTTTTAATTTTCTTAGAAAATAAATTAAACAAAAATAAAAATTTACAACAAATTAATTTTCAAGAATTTCGAATTTTCTTAAAAATTAAAATATGGTAAATTAATACTTAAGAAAAATTTAGTTTTCAAGAATTTTAAATTTCCTGTAAAAATAAATAAATCTTTCATAAAAATTAAAGAGTACAAAATTTGGGGTACCAAACTGTAGTTTTGGCAGGTGTCGATTTTTTTAACCAAGTGAAGCTTGGTGTCGATTCCTTTACTTCACTTGACATTAGGTGTCGATATGTACCTGCCTGTGTTTGTCAAATATGTTAAGTTTACTGCCTATACTATTTACTATGTGTCGAGTTTTTTTTTAAAAAACATGTGTCGAATCCTATATGTATGTGCATTGTTTTTATTTTCCGACACACAGCTAGTTGGTTAGTTTACTGAACTTATGCAGGCGCGTGTAACAGAAACATATATACTGTATATGTTTTCAACTTAGCATGGCAGAGAAAAGTTGTGAAAACTGGACCACACTTAATCGTTAAATAAATTTAAATGAAAAACTTTTATAAAATTTAAAAAATAAACTAATTAAAATTTATAAAATAAACTTATAAAAGTTTATAAAATAAATTTTATAAGAGTTTATAAAGTAAATTTTATTTAAAATTTATAAAATAAACTAATTAAAATTTATAAACCAAACTAATAAAAGTTTGTTAAACAAATTTTATAAAAGTTTATAAAATAAATTTTATCTAAAATTTATAAAATAAACTATTTAAAATTTATAACATAAACTAATAAAAGTTTACAAAATAAATTTTATAAAAGTTTATAAAATAAATTTTATTTAAAAAGTTTATAATTAAATTTATTTAACACGACCTTCATTCTGAGTCCACACAGCTTCGACACGGTGAGCTTCGCTGAACTACGGATCTTGATTTGTATATCAATCAGCAAGCTCTGATACCAATTGTTAGGTCCCGAAGTATCGTAGAAGGGGGGTTGAATACGATACTCACAATAATTTAAATTCTTTTCGGAATTTGCGGATAAATAAATTATTGCTTCAGAGTGGGTTTGGCCATTTATAGTGTTTAGGTGAGCTGCCTACTAATTTTCTGTGTTTATGAATAAACAATATAGTTCTAGAAAATTAGCAAGTAATTTAAACGAGACAGGTTTCGGGGAATATTACTTTCGTATTAATCCCTGAGGTTGCTACACCCAGTTAAAAATATAACTGGCTTCCAAAGAACAGATTAGTTCTTTGCTTCTACAAAGAGATATGACTGATTCCTATTACAATGAATAGATCTGTGAATGAACAAAAAAGAAATCAATCTAACAGAGAGTGTTTTATAATAGCCCTATATTTTTACAACATAATGAACCGGCTAAATTATAAAACTCCGGTGAAGAAGGTATGTGTATAGCTTTGTGTCTCTTCTTCTCCGGCTTCTGTCTCTCTCTGTATCTCTTTGTTTCTGTGTGTATATTTTCACACACACCCCAAATGAATTAAATTCATTTGTTTATATAGTGTAGGCTTTTCAATAATTGAACTGCTGTTGTGAGTGTCGAATTCTTCTCCCCCTGTATGTTGACTGAGTTGACTTTGAGAATCCCTTGAATAAATTCTAGGTGTCGAATTTTGCTTCCTTGTATTTTACCTTAGAAAATTATCCTGTGTGTCGAATTCTTAAACCACATGTAATTGCCTTAGTCACAAATAGGTGGGTGTCGAATTCTAGGTTCATGTGCAGCTAGGTGTCGATTTTCCCTTCAATGTACTTGCCTTAGAATATAAATTCTATGTGTCGAATTCTACTCCTTGTATAATCTAGGTGTCGAATTCTTCACCATGTACAATCCTTAGAAGTTTAAATTCTATGTGTCGAATACCTCTCACATGAACATGCCTTGGAATACAAAAGCTATGTGTCGAATTCTTTTAGCAGTATATGCCTTAGAATTCTAATCAACATATTCAGCTAGGTGTCGATATTGAATTTGACATTGCATAGTAACATATTCACGTGTTGACACTTTGGTGATTAAATGGTCAAACTACCATTTAGTCACCAAAGTTTGGCACTTTTTCATTTTGGTCACTTGCGGTTTGGCTGTTTAGCTGTTCAGCTGTTCAGCTGTTTAACTATTGAGCTGTTCAGCTGTTTTTCTTTGAACCCTTGAACCTTTACAAGCGCTTCAATTCTCGACCCTTTTCTTCTATTTCCTTCACTCCACACACTTAGTCAATGCTCTATTTCATAGATGTAATTACCATTATCTTTTGTGTTGATGTTTAGTGCACTGGTCTGGTTCACAAACGACTAACACCGATCCTGATCTTCACATCTCGTTTAATTCAAATGACAAGAGTGCTGCAGTTCTTTATTGCTTCGAACACTGACTGTCTTCAATCAATGATTTTACACTGAAATCTTCTAGTGGCACTTTTATACTGAATCTTCAACACTTCTGAACCCTGAAAGTCTTTACACATTATTCTTCACTGAGGCATGAACATATTAATGTACTTCTTTCAGTGACCTGTAGTAGACTTCAAAACTTCTTCTAATGTCTTGATTCACTGTATTTGCCTTGTCTTCATTTCTTCCTGATTTCTGTGTAGGCGTAGTATTATTTACTTGTCCTGTTCTAGTGTTGAGTTATCATGATTACTATTCATACAGCTTCGTAATCTCCAACACTCAAGTTTCAGCAAATGTTTGGGAATACACTTAACCGTCTAGAACACCCTATCTAATTCTAGATATTCATTTTACTGCATATAAAATCAAGTATAAAATGTACTAATTAAACTCATGAATCCTAGCATGCAATCTTATTCTTAGCAATCAATTGAGCATTTAAGACCTAAGATGCTAACATGCTATCATGAATATAATACATTTCAAAACTTAATAAACATGCAGTTCTGAATTAGATAAACGTATACTAGTTAGAATGTATACCTGTGAAGTGCTTATTGATTCATCTTCAGTGTTGGTCATTGATGCCAGATATCCATTTGGTGCATCACTGTTAGAATCATCCTTGCATTTAACTTCACCAACAAATGCTCTCCCTTGCTGCATCCTCACTAATGTTTGAGATTCATACTTCAACCCAACATAGTGTCTTCATCTTTTGCTTGCTCCTTTTCTGATCTTGTAGGTGCTATACTTCATCTTGAGTAAAAGTGTTTTGTTCTGACCTCAGCTGTACCTTCCATCACGACCTCTATTTCTAGGTTTGTTGAACGAATCGTATCGAAAGCTATTTTCTCCTTATTAGCAACTGAAAAGTCCATTCCCTTTTTAGGCTCAGACCGATGTGGTACAATCACATCTCCTTCCATATGCTCAGGAACAACAACCATCAGAACAAATTCATTCTCAAAACCCATACTTCATTGTGATCTCGGTCGAACACTGGAATCTTGAATTGATTTTAAGGTGCCATCTTAATATAGATTTAGAATAGAGATAATAAACTTTTCTTATTACTTGAGTAGTAATTAAAAGAAAATTGAATTATCTCTAAATAAATCAAAGTTCCAAAACTGGTCACCAAAAATAATTCTAAGTACCCGACACTAGGCTCTGTAGATATTCTATGTCGATCTCGATCTACATCTCGAGGTCGATCTCGATGTCGACAGATCGAGATTTACCTTAACATATTATAAGCCATTTTCGCAAGTCGATCTCGATCTCTATTTCTACAAAACTTTTGCCTATGTCGAAATTTCACCAAGTCGAAATTCTCAAAGTAGATATTCTCAAGTCGAACTTTTGTCCTTGGTCGAAATTTGCTGCCTGTCACTTTCACACTTTTTGACTTTTGTGTCTTTTCTCACCTACCTCACCTAACAACCACGTGCTAGGTACAGAGTCTTCTGATAATTACTTTTTGTGCAGTGAGTCTGTCCAATCAAAAGCCAATAACACCCTTTTCACTTTATGTCTTTAGAAAAGGTAATCAAAAAGTTGCTGGGTTTATCTTCTTTACAAGAACAGCGATGAACACGTGAAGAACACCACAAACCAAAGTACCCAGTTTAATTCACAACAATTATCTAAAATACACCCAAGCTAAATAATTACACCTGGAGTATTTAAATAATTTTAGGACGAGTTTTCACTGTTTAATTAATTTAAGTACACTTTTTAAGAAAATCTTAAAAAGTAGATCTGGACTTGAAAACTCCCTAATCTTCTACCAAACACAAGGATCTATGTTTTGTATGTCAAACATTAAGCTCTGATACCAATTGTTAGGTCCAAATATGTTGTAGAGGGGGGGGGGTGAATACAACCTTTTTTACGATTTAAGGAATATGAGAAGCAATGAGAAGCAATAAATATTATGTAATAAATCAACACAGAATTTCAAGAATATATCGTTATATTCATTGAAGGATTTGCTACAACATTCATTACAATAGTACAACAGAAGTAAAGAGAGGGGAGTAAATGATACTAAGCTCTGTGAATATACTCCCTCTCTATTACAAGTGTTTTTCTCAATATTGCTTTACATTGCGTTCTATGCTCTCTGTCTTGAGATGTTACACAAGTACTTCTATTTATACTACTTTGTAATCTATGACTTGTAGACTTGATCTTGTCCTTTTTGTGTACGTGGCCCAATCAGGACTCGTTAATAAAAAGTACTTTCCCAACCACTCTGGATCAACCGTTCACAATAAGCCACTTGTCCCTTGAACATTAAATGCTACATATCGACCCGCATCTTGATCTAGGCCTGGACCCATCTCGATCTCGATCTTGGTTGACAATCTCGATCTCGATCTCGATCTGTGAAAATCTCGATCTCGATCTGTGAAAATCTCGATCTCGATCTATGAGAATCTCGATCTCGATCTATGAGAATCTCGATCTCGATCTGTGAGAATCTCGATCTCGATCTCGATCTCGATCTGCCGTGGACAGAGATTTGCCTTGCAATGTTTTACTTCAATTGTAAATCTCGACCCGCATCTCGATCTGCTGTGGATCGACATTTGCCTTAGCAAATATGCACTCATCCAATGTTGACCTTCTTTAGTGACTAATTGTGGATTAACCTTTATGAGCAAGTTTCCCTAGCTTCTTCAATATTCTTCAACAAGCTCTTGAACATGGATCTCTACTACTGACATAAACTTGCTATCAATGTCCTGACACTTGATGCAACGGTCTGGTTCATAAGTGACTAGTCTTGATAGGGTTCTTGCTTCTGAATAGATTACCATGTTCAATTGGTAATGTGGCTTCCCAATAAATGGTTCGAACATTAACTGTCAATAAACAATGTAACTTCACTAGAATCTTTTCTGGTACTTCGACAACGTCTTCATTACTACTACAATCTTGAATACTTCATTCTCTGTTCTTCACTGATTGTCAGTGAGTATAACTTCAAGACTGTAGCTGTCTTCTTTAACCTTTGTCTTTACCATGTCTTCAATTCTTCTAGATTCCTATGCTTCAAACACTGTCTATCTTCAATCAATGCTGTTACACTGAAATCTTTTAGTGGCACTGCTATACTGAATCTTCAACACTTCTGAAACCCTGAAAGTCTTTAAACATTATTCTTCACTGAGGCATGAACATATAAATGAACTTCTTTCAGTGGCCTGTAGTAGACTTCAAAACTTCTTCTAATGTCTTGATTCACTGTATTTGCCTTGTCTTCATGTCTTGCTGATTTCTGTGTAATCGTAGTATTATTTACTTGTCCTGTTCTAGTGTTGAGTTATCACGATTACTATTTATACAGCTTCGTCATTTCCAACACGTATGAATGCAAGTACTTTAAAGTAAACGTGCTAAAGTAAATTGCGTTATGTAAAGCGTATGAATGCAATGCAGTGCTTTAAAGTAAATATGCTAAAGTAAAGTGCGATATGTAAAGCGTATGATGCAATGCAAGTACAGAATGTAAATATATATATATATTATATATATATAGGAAATATAAGGTCAAGATATAGACCAAATATTTTTGACTTGAATGAGATCAAGTACGTTTTCTAACTACTTTGTTTATAAGGCCTTACTAACTACAACTACACTATGGCCTTAAAACAATCAAGAACAAACTCACAACTATTCAACGAGTTTACTTCGATTTACTCGGAATGTGTGTTGGTTTCTTTCACTGTGTAATTCAACAAGAAGTATTTATGTTTATGTCGTACCTCGACTTATACACAAAACTTAACTCGGAATTGAAGTGAGCTACCTAGCAAATATTCGAGGAGCCTTTAGTTTCTATCTCTATATGAGATTTATACTATTTTGCTCAAACCCGGAACGAGAGCTTGGTTTAGAAACTAAAACTCAACAAGGAAGCCTTTTGCTTATGTCGTATATATATCAACTTATACAACTAGCCTCGACTCGGAGTTAAAGTAAATGGTCGTTGTATCTAACCCTTAAATTATAAGTTTAAGGATATTAACAACTATTTAGTTCACTCTTTATATATACGAGAATAGAAGAGAAGATTAAAGCTCGTGTATATATAAAAATGAGGAACAAGGCCAAATATATATACTTGCAACAAATCAAACAAAGCAAGCTCTTGTATATATTATTAGGGCCGAATATTATATATATAATATAGATAAGAAATAACTAACTTATGACCCTTGTGCTCTATAGTGAGAGACAACAATATTTCTTACGAAATCAAGGGATACGAGTTAGGATCTTGTACAAGAGTTCGTGTACACACTTAAAAATCAAGCAAGCAAGGTGTATACACTACTAAACATGTACCAACTGATATTATATATATAATCTATATAACCAACTTATAACCCTTGAGATCTAGAGAGAAATCAAGAGAAAAAGCTAGTTTGAAGCCTAAAACACATAAAAAGGGTCGCCGGAAAAAGTCGCCGGAAAATGGCCGGAATAACAACTTTTGGTACAACTTTGGGGGCAACAAAACAAGTCTAGGGGATGCTAAGATATGGTAAGTGGGTAGCCAAAAGATACTTGTGTGATGTGTGTGTTATGTGAGCATGTAAATGTGTTTATAAGCTTGGTAGGGGTTAGATCTATGGAAGAACTAAGCTTATAACTCAAGAACTCTAAGAGATGAAATATTGCTGGACTAGAGAGCTTCTTGGAGAGAAAAATGCAGCATTTACTTGGCTCAAATGGCTTGAGAAAAAGAGTGGGGGTTGGGGGGGTATTTAAAGAAAAGAATTAGGGTTTTGGGTGGGGGATGAGGGGACAAAGCTTCCTTAAAATAAGGGAAAGGTACATAATTTGAATTTTGTGTTCCCTCATCAGTACTAGCCCACTTGCATGCATGGAAAAATGTGCAAACAACATTCAGTTAAATAATAAAGTTAATAAATACGAAACTGAACGATACAATGACGAATATGACGTTTTTCAAAATATGCTCCAAAAATTATGAAAATTTGGGAACCAACTGGAAATATTCCAAGTAGGTCATGGTCAAAATACTACTCAATTTGGAGTTGACCTTCATTGACTTTTAATTAACCGAACAATCAATTACGTATCGAAAGTACAGGCCAAAAATAAAAGTCACCCAAAAATCATGAAAAATCCTAAAATTCTTTTTAAATATTCTAGTGACATTCCCCAAGTTTCAAGTCATTTGGACATGAGTAGCTATTATTTCGGGAAAAGGATCGTTTCGTTGTCCCTACAGCCCGAAACAATATTCGATAGTCATTTGTCGGAACTAGTCGACGTTTGGACTAAAGTTTTTGACTTGAAATATATTCGAACATAATATTCCTAAATTAATAATGACTATGAAGTCCAAGGAATATTTATGCTTGAATTAAAATGCATTTTATCCGAATAAATAAGACAGTTAGAGACTTTAGGGATAAAATCTACATTTTACATTTAGGCAGGACTATGTTGAAGATAAATTGAACAAATATATTTAGAAAATATATTTAAAATATTTTCCCTTAAAAACCTTAAAAACAGACACTCTTTTAATTTAATAAAGCATTTTTTTTGTCTCGTAAAAGCAGTGTCAAAAATACAGTATTTGTTCATCTTCAGTCTTTGCCTCAAAATAAAACATATGTAAACTAGATTTGATTTTATCATATACTTGATAAATATTATCTAATTATATGTCGAGAGAAAATCAATTTGTTTCGTTTATAAAACAGTTTGACCAAGTTTGACTTTCTACTCGTTGACTGTCACTTCGAATAACCTAAGGGAGGATTACTATATTAATTAGTAACTTCCTAACCCTAATTTAATTTACACTTAGCGTTAAGACAAAATTAATCAAAACCTATAGAAAAGGCTATATCTCACAAAATTAATAATTTGATAACTACTAATATATTTTCCTTTGGATTCGGGAGTACGCTAATAAAAGTAGCTTCATTTTATATTTTTTAAAACTCATGAACAAGTAAGTAAAGTTGATTAAATCTCAATTAACTTATTTCCTCCTATTTTCCCTCGTTCAAAAACTCCCAAACATGGTATAAATATCTTAAAATTTTGCATCATTGGATCAGATCAAACCTAGGGGGTGTTTGACTTAGCTTATAAGTAATAAGTTATTTTTTTAAAAGTATTTTCATATTTTTTTTTGAAAATTAATATTTATTTTAGAAATTTAAGACCAAATTTTATTTACAAATTTGAAAATAAGTTACTTATTTTCAGAAAAAGTACATATATACCAACTTTTTCAGCTTATAAGTTGCTTATAAGCTTGGCCAAACGGGGCCCTATCCTTTTTGGCTCATACGTATGAAATTCTTTTTCAATTTTAAATGCATAGCAGATAATCACATAGATATTATGCAACAAATAGGATGCACAAAAAAAATTGAGTATATACCCCTTGATAAGTTAACACATATCATTTTTTCATTTCCAGCTTGGTATACTCCATTTCTATATGTTCCAAGTGCATTCCATGTTTTGATAGGAATTAACAATTCAGTTATAAATTTTCCATTTTATGCTGCAAGAATATTATATATGTGAGAATTCTATTTTTGAAAAATGAACTCTAGTTTAAAAATTTTATCTCCCTTAAAATTTCTGGAGTTTCTTCTTTAAAACTCTCATATTCCATTTTCTCTCTTTTTAGAACAATAGAACAATAAATTTTACTCTCTCATCTTCCCCTGTTTGACAAACTATCAAAAAGATATTTTTAAATAGTAATTGATTTTTGAAAAGTAACTTGCTAATTAAGCATCAATTAAAATTTAAATGAGTAGAGTGAGAGATCTTCCCTTTTTAATTTCAAATATTTAAATTTGAAATTACAACTCCCCTTTTTAATAATATGCTTCCTTGTTTTCCAGTTGCTGGAAAAAATCGAGAGTTCCACTTGAGATAAATCGACTTTGGTACCTGTTTTAAGCTTTAAGAGTACTGAAATTTGAGTACTTAAGACATTGTACAAATATTTAACTATTAGATCCATTATTTAAGTTAGGCCCGAAATTTAATCACCAAGGATCACACAAATTAAATTATCAGCCCTGTTGCATAAAAGAATATTTATGAAAATAGGATCTGTAAAAATAATAAAGTGTATGTTCATACTTTACAAAATAAATTCCAAATCAGTACTAAAAATTAGCACTAAAGATCAGCTATACCATCCTTGCAAGCAACTTGCTACCTGCAAGATTTTTAAGCATTAGTACCATAGTCATGAATCAAGATCTGTAGTAATTGAATGTAGCAAAATATGAAGTTTTGTGGTAATGTATTCAAGCTACTATAGTCAGCAAATTACTACAGCTACTAATACTGATAAATTTCTCTTGCTAAGTTTCACACTGAGATTAAACATCTTCTTCATAATCCACACAGTTCTGGCTTGATCCTGCAAAACAGATTGTTAGTAGCATGATCATAAAACTAGCAACTGAATTAATATACAACTAGTACAGCTGCTAAATTTCACAAGTGATTCTGCTAAGTATTGAACTACTGCATGACTGCATATTTGACTAGCCTTAACTTGAAAACATAAAGTGTTAGTACTGTGCATAGTCAATATATACATGAACTGTGAATCATCAGTAAAGAAAGCAATTTCCATTCCATGGATCATAAACTACAGCTAGTACAAGGATTTTTGCATTTTGACAGAGACTAACAAATAGTGTTACTAGATTGACCACTACTACACCAACTTGGTCAAGCTACACACTAGTAAATGCAGAAACATGATATAAGTAGATAAAACTAGCAAACAAACACTCAAAGAACAAATATGAGTAGGTTGATGCACACATAAACAAAAGCAATGCAGTTTCTAGACCTAATACCCCAAGGCCTACATACCAAGACAAAAATCAGATTCAAATAACTTAATCCATAGCATCATAATCAGTGTTGTTAGTCACTGGATTAGTTGCCAGATCAGTGTTCATGTCCCTTATCCCTTCCTCTACTGGCTCATCATCCAACAAACTTGCCATCCTAGGGTTTGGTTGAAGCTCAGGCACCACAGGCAGTGAAGAACCATCTGCCATTGCCATTTGAAGATAGATGTAGTGAGATAAACCAGTCTCAACTTGGTTGGCCCTTTGCATTGTGTTGCTAATAATATTCAAGAGAACACCAAGCTTAGCCTCAGTGATTTGATGTTTCTCCACCAGCACCTTGAAAGAAGCTTGAAGTTCTTTGAAAAGAGCTTCAAGTTCATTGTGCTTCTCAAGGAGGGCAGAAAATTCCTTATCAAAGTCAAATTTAGGACCAGGCTCAAGAGGTGGCATCATAGGAGCTATGGGGTCCAAATCAATCACAGGAGGGCCAGTGTAACCAGGCAAGGGAATCACAACCCTAGGTGTTTTATCAGTTATGGTTGAGGCCACTTGAAAGTGAGGTATTTGGTTAGTGTTTAGCTTGAAGTGATCAAATACTCTAGTAAGCAGCAGTCCATATGACATATATCCCTTTTTAAAGGAATGAATCATATGTGTTAGAATCATATAGGGCAGATTGAAGGCAATTTTATGACTTGCAAGCTTATACATAAGCTTTATCTCAGAAAAATACATCAGTTTATCACCAGAGATGTTTGGGAGGATATTTCCTCTCAAGATTAGAGCTAGTGTTTGAAAGATAGGAGACAAATGTTCATAATTAATGCCACAATCAGTAGTGAACAAATCTTGTGGCACCTCATAGCCACATAACACAGAAAGGTATAGTTTAAGTTCACTAGGGTTGAACACAAAAGTTTGAGAAATATCAAGGTTAGGCAGATTTAGCAATTTGGGTGTGAGCCTTAAAGCCTTTCCTAGCTCAATGTGATCAAGAAGTAGTGGTTTTCCACTCACCATACTAGTAATGAAAATAGCCCCAAGCACCCCATCTCTAACTTCCATGTTATTATAGAAGTCAGTCACCATATTAGGAAGTACCCTTCTATTATTGTAATACAAGAGTGGTTCCCAATTAGCCTTACTGAACATATTGTAAAGCTCAGATTTCTTCTCAATGTGTATGAGACACCCTGGCTGCAGTTTGTGTTTGACAGACCTTAGTGGAGGAGGTGGAAGAGGGTTGGAGATGAGATCAGTCATTTTTCTTTGTTTCTTCCTATTTTTGTTTCTTTGGTATGTGAGAACTGGGGTAGGTTTAGGTTGTCCTAGACACAAAGTAGTACTAACAGTTTCATTCTCCATTTCTGGAAATGGAAATGAATGCAGCAAACAAGAATTGAAGTGCAAGAGGACAAGAAGAATTAAAGCCAAGAAACAAAAGAAGTTAAGATTCAGGCACAAGGTATTTAACTCAAAGACACAAACTGAATATGCATGCACAGTCACATATTAATAGCAAGAAAAATGAAATCAAATTCACCAGATTAGTTAAAGTCTGCATCAGATAATAAAGAATTAATAGGTGAACAGTGGCATGTAGATATGGCACAGAGCAGAGATACACACAAACATGTACAATTATATTTCCAAGAGAACTAAAGGTTCTGTAAATAACTGATCAAACTGCAATTATTAATATAAAAGATGCAGTCAAGTACACTTCAAAACTGTGCAAACAGTATACAGAAATGCAGTAGAGTACATGAATAAGATGAGCAATGGATATGTAGGATCAGACAAAGTACAGATAGACATGTATGTATTGCCAAAAAAGAAAATTTTGAATATTACTGAGTAAACTGCAGTTAATACAATAAAGTATGTAGTCAAGTACATTATATGCAGTAAAACAGTGCACAGAAGATTAATCAAGTACATTCCAATAGTTTCAAGGACAGCAGTGAAACAGTAGAGAGTACTGAACTATCATTTCCTCATTAAATGAGAGGCACAACCTCTTATCAAACAAACCATATAAACTTGCCAGCACATAATAGTAGATCACCCCAGACATGCTTTTTACAGAGATATCAATATATAAATATATTCCTACTACTGCTCATTAACTCATAACTCAGCAAATTAGCAGATAGAGGATTGTAGGAGCATGGGAAAAAAATAGAAAGTACTCATAGGTTCACAGAAGATGTATTTCTTATAATTAACTATGTGTATTGCATTTTATAGAACTGAATCAATCAAGAGATCTCACAAGATTTTATCAGGAAAGTTTGTAAGTTTAAATATTGATGATTTAGAAGACAGTTCACAACTTCTATGCACATGCAATTTCCTAATAACCTAATTGACATTGATGCATAAAATAAATTCAGTTAACCATGCTGGAGCAATTTAGGAACCACACATAATTTAGCATAAATGTTCACATAAAGTGACCATACATTCACAGATATATCATTATGTTTGAACAGTACATATTAAGAGTTCTCATATCACAAAAGCATGTATTAGAATTTAAATATACTTCAAGTGTACTAATCAAGTGAGAACTTAGATATCAAGAAACACTCAGCTGATATATTTTTTCAAATCTGATTACCTAGAAGTTGACACACTTTTAGCAGACAACAGTGTAAGATATTATAATCTTTGCTAGCTCAGCTACTCAAAAAGGCACAGATACATGAATAGGAGAACTTGCTTACTCTTGTATGTATCACATAGTGCAAGTAAGTTAATCATCCAATTAAGAGTGTCACACAATATATGATGCAACAGACCACACAACAAGTTAATAAGAACATGTAAGGCATACATTGATATGCATTTAACCTTTAAATTAAGTACATGACTTAAATAAAAAATAAATGCAATTGAATGTAATGCAAATAAACCCTAATAGTGATCTGCTGGGCTGAGAACAGATCAAGGAGTAATCTTGTTACTTCAGGCAGTCCATACCTAGGAGATATTAGTGTGCCCTGTGAGTCATAGTAATGATGCAGAGAAAAAAAAAACTTGAGTTGGTGATATGTACACAGATAGGATTGGCAATTTTAAGCTTCTTTACACAAAGTAGCAAACAATGTGTACACAATGAGTCTTACACATTCAGCAACCAAATTTCTAGAGATTACCATGAATATCAGTTTAAGCAAGGAAGTAGGTGTAAGTAACAGTTATCAACTCAAAATAGTTCATGGCAATTGATAGACACAATACTATTATCACTTATATAACAAACACATAGATTCATTGATCATAAACATAAACTCAGTCACTAGCAACTATTGGCTCATCAAGTAATAAGAAGAACACACAAATTGCTTGGGTTATTGAGTTTATACCTTAGCTATGACCCTTAGGACCATAGACTTACCCGTATACACCCTCGCGGAGGGTGTATAGCCTGCAATTCTTCTCCCAAATCTCTGCTTGCTTTCGACATCAATTGACTCTTAGAAATTTATTGAGTCAGCCTTGAGATTTAGTCATCCTTCTATTCTCATAATGCTATTCCATGAATATATCATTGAGATTCTTTTTATCACTCATCATCATCAAGTCGATTACAACTGAAACCAAATTGAACTAAAGGCACACTGATTCGAGTCGAATTGAGATTTCTCGAACGATTTTCTCGGTGAGAATCATATGAATCAAAATCATGGATGATGAAATGGACTATATCATCAGTGAATAGTCATTGATTGACTGATTAGATCAAATTGAAAGCTCGATTACTAGGGTTTTCGACTCAGTTGGATTTTGATTGATTTGATCACCTTAGAACTGAGATAGTAATAAAAAGGTACCAATTGAAAGCTTGAGATGTGAGGAACATAATTTTATCAACATATCTCATGAGAATTTCACGAAATGGATTGAATTCTAGTAGATGCAGTTAGGGTTTCTAGAGAGAGAGAGGAACAGTGCGGCTGAGAGATTGGGGAAGTGATGAAAATAGAATTAATTTTCTATTTATATTTCTGAAATGGACGGCCAAGATTAAATCCCTACTTCATCCAAGGGCTGTGAATTAACCAGCTCAAGAATGAATTAAAATTGTAGTTATATATTAAAAATAATATATATGTTACAATCTTAATTTTATATCTTATATTTTAATTACAAATAAATTGTAATCAATTTATATAAAATATTCTCTCATTTTTATGACTATTTTATAATTTTAATTGCAAGAGAGAGTGCAATTAAACTTTATAAAATAATATTCAACCAAAATTATTTTCTAAATTTTAGAAGTTATTTCTAAATTTCCACAAATTCATTTTGAAAATAATTCTTGGGACATTTTAATTAACACTCACTATTTTCCCGAGTTTTGAAATATAGAATATTCCAAGGCCAATAAATAGTTGTGTTAAGTAAGATTATTTTATTTTATTGAGCTTAATTTCACAATAAAGCTTGAACAACTTATAATTAACGTCATTATTGATAAATCTGAATTTCACCTTGAAATCCGGTCAAATAATAACCTAAACTACAAGCGGAGCAAATTTCATTGAAAATTAATTCAACAAAATTAAAGACACGTTGTGTCTCACTTTGAGCACTCAAGCATACCTAACTCCAAACGGAGTTTGTTGAATCTTTCTGAGCTCAAAGGTTTTGTAAAAATATCGGCGATATTATGTTCGGTATCTATGTATACCATTTTAATATTGCCCTTCGAGACATGGTCTCGTAGAAAATGATGTCGTATGTCAATATGTTTTGATAATGAGTGCAACACAGAATTTTTACTCAAATTGATTGCACTTATATTGTCACATTGAATTGATACTACATCAAATTTTACAATATAGTCAGCTAGTGTTTGCTTCATCCAAAGGATTTGAGCACAACATTTTGCAGCTGCTATATACTCAGCTTCTGTGGTGGATATGGACACATAATTTTGTTTCTTAGAAAACCAAGAAACTAGGCATCCACCAAGAAACTGACACGTACCACTTGTGCTTTTTCTATCAATTAAGTGACCGGCATAATCCGAATCAGAAAAGCATACTAAGTCGAATGGTTGTCCTTTCGGATACCATAGACCCATTTCAGTGGTTCCCTTGAGGTATCTAAATATTCGCTTTACAGCGGCTACATGAGATTCCTTAGGGTTCACTTGAAAGCGGGCACACTTACACACACTAAATTATATGTCAGGCCTACTAGCAATGATATAGAGAAGACTTCCGATCATTCCTCGATATTTCTTCGTATCTACAGAAACACCACTAGGATCTTCCGTCATCTTTAAGGCAGGTGACATAGGGGTATTAATGGTTTTACAATTTTCCATATCAAATTTCTTAAGCGTTTCTTTATAATATTTCGATTGCGAAATATGAATGCCTTCATCAGATTGCTTAATTTGCAACCCTAAAAAGAAATTTAATTCCCCCATCATGCTCATTTCAAATTCTTTACTCATAATATCTGAGAATTCCTTACATAGAGATTCCTTGGTAGAACCAAAGATAATATCGTCTACGTAAATTTGAACGAGCAGAATATCATCACCTTCATACTTCGTAAAGAGAGTGGTATCAACAACTCCTATTTTGAAACCATTTTCAATTAGGAATTTGCTTAACCTCTCATACCAAGCTCTAGGAGCTTGCTTTAGTCCATATAAAGCCTTGTACAATTTGTACACATACTCAGGATGTAGTGATCTTCAAATCCCAGTGGTTGTCTTACATAAACTTCCTCTTCTAAGACACCATTAAGGAAAGCAGATTTAACATCCATTTGATAGACTTTGAAACCTTTATGACAATCGTAGGCTAAGAACATTCGAATCGATTCAATTCGAGCCACGGGAGCATAGGTTTCATCAAAATCTATTCCTTCCATTTGAGTATAGCCTTGAGCAACTAACCGTGCTTTATTTCTTATCACTTTTCCACTTTCGTCTAACTTGTTACGAAATACCCACTTTGTTCCAATAATGGAAGTTTCAGGGGGGTGTGGAACTAGTTCCCAAACTTTATTATGAGTGAATTGGTTTAGCTCTTCTTGCATAGCAAAAATCCAATCCTCATCTAATAAAGCTTCCTTTGCAGTTTTGGGTTCTATTTGTGATAGAAAGGCCATGTGACTCACAATGTTTTGTACTTGAGCACGAGTTTGAACACCTTTAGTTAGATCCCCTAGGACACAGTCAATAGGATGATCTTTAAGCAACGGTATTTCCGTAGGCAATTCAAGTTTGTTCTCAACTTTTTCAAGAGGATTCTTTGGAATTGCAAGTCCAAGATTCATATCTCCAATTTGTCGAATAACATTTTCAACATCACTTGGAATTTGACCATTTGAATCTGGTTCCTCCTGTTGGGTTCCGAGGCATAAAACGCAGCGGATAAACGTAAATATAACAAAAATTTCGGAACCCTAACGCAGGATCATGTATAAGAATTGACGGATTATGGTGATAAACGAATCATACCTATTAAGATCTTGAATGTAACGAACTCAACGGAGATCCTTGCTATCACGATTTGTGTCTTCCTCTCGAAAGCACCTCTATGGTATCCACACGAGCACCTTCAAGAGCGTCTCACGATCTTGATTACGGGATGGATGTACTAGCCTCCTTTGATGATTTCGAATGACTGTCTTTGCTGCCTCTCTTGCTCTGCCTCTAGGGTTTATCATATAAAAACGTGTAGCTCTTTTAACCTATCATTATCTATTTATAATGACTGGTTAAACGGGCCTAAGCAGTAAAACCTAACCCATGTAGGTATAGGATTAAATAATAAAACATGTTTCTATTATTTAATTAATAATTAAGTCATACTTAATTATTATGGGCAGAAATCCTCTTCAACTTCGAATTTATATTATTTCAATTAATTAAGTCTCACTTAATTAATATAATAAAATTCAAACAATCATCAATTAATTTAAATCTATAATTTAAATTAACTATTCCTCTAGATGCTCTATGTGTGTGACCCTATAGGCTATTATTTAATTAGCAATAATTTTATTCTCCAATAAAATTATAAACAATGAGCGGTATCTAGTAATACATCATTGCTACCCAATTAAACAATAATTAAATCGTGATTTGATAAAAACCTTTCATGATTAATGTTTCCGTGTAATATAATCCCTTTAACCAAATATATTATAGATTAAACTCGAGGCATGTGTTTAGTCATCCTCTTCAACATTTAATCCGGGTTTACTTGATCCATGAGTAGACTATGAAAAACAAATCATTATTTGAGCACGGCCATGCATTTTATAGTCTCACTCAATCAAGAGGCCAATAATATCTCTCCTAATTATAGGAGGGTTAAATCCTTTATCTATCATTCATATTTCTCATACGACTCATGATATACCCGATGTCCACTTTTATCATCACCCGGTCAAAGGTAACTTTTAATGTAGTCAGAGTATATTAATCTTCGTATAGAAATATAATGATCTCAAGTCAGAGGATCATTACACCATTATCACTGTGAGTCTTTCTTATGACTTTATTAAACATGAAGAATCTCACTGTGGGTCTGTCCAGTACCATGTACTCCTACATGTACCTATGCATTGACTTTAGTATCCCCATACTTATAACCAATGAGATATGGTTATCTGTCAAACAACATACTAGTCTATTTATGTATTATTATTGTCCTATAATAATAATACTCGACTAGGGACATTTAAGAATATGATATATTATATAATCTCAAATTCAAGTCATGTACTTAAACTATATAACGTGTATCATGATTCTAAGGACTTTTATTATGCTAACAAATATATCGCAGTAATTAAAGTCATAATAAATACGTTTATTGAATAATCAAATGACATAAAGGTTTATTAAAGGAAACATTGTATTGCCTCTAGGGCACCTACACTAACAATCTCCCACTTGCACTAGAGCCAATCACCCATGTATCTAATACCCATGGAACTAGTGTGACCGTCATGCTTCTTCTGCGACAAGCCTTTGGTCAGTGGGTCTGCAATGTTATCATTTGTGTGCACTTTACATATGTGTATGTCACCCCTTTCATTAATCTCTCGAATGAGGTGATATCTCCTGAGTATGTGTTTGGTTCGGGAGTGAGCTCTAGGTTCTTTAGCCTGTGCAATGGCTCCATTATTATCGCAGTATAGATCAATGGGATCTGCGATCGATGGAACCACTCCCAAATCAGTAATGAATTTTCGAATCCAAACAGCTTCCTTAGCCGCTTCACAAGCTGCAATGTACTCAGCCTCCATTGTAGAATCAGCTACTGTTTCTTGTTTTGAACTCTTCCAACTTACAGCACCTCCGTTTAGACAAAACACAAAACCAGACTGTGATACAGTATCATCCCTGTCTGTTTGAAAACTTGCATCGGTGTAACCTTTTACAACCAGTTTTTCCTCTCCTCTATACACCAAGAATGAATCTTTAGTCCTTTTTAAGTACTTTAGAATATTCTTGACAGCCGTCCAGTGACCTTCACCTGGATTAGATTGGTATCTGCTCGTCATGCTTAAAACATACGAAACATCTGGGCGAGTACATACCATCGCATACATGATGGATCCAATTGCTGAGGCATATGGAACCTTACTCATGCGGTCCTTGTCATCCAATGATTTCGGACACTGATCTTTAGAGATCGTTATCCCTTGAGACAAGGGGACATATCCCCTTTTTGCATTTTGCATACCAAAACGATGCAAAACCTTATCGATGTATGTACTCTGACTTAGACCGATCATCCTTCTAGATCTATCCCTATAGATCCTCATTCCTAGAATGTAGGATGCATCTCCTAAGTCTTTCATAGAGAAGTTGCTCCCTAACCAAATCTTAACTGCCTTGAGAGAAGGTATGTCATTCCCCATTAGTAGTATGTCATCAACATATAGTACTATGAATGCCACATGGCTCCCACTAACCTTCTTGTAAACACAAGGTTCATCTTCGTTTTGAACAAAGCCATACTCTTTGACTGTTTCATCGAAACGGATATTCCATCTCCTAGAGGCTTGCTTCAATCCATAAATGGATCGACGTAATTTACATACCTTGCTAACATTCCTTGGATCGACAAAACCTTCAGGTTGTGTCATGTACACATCCACATCCTCTTCAAGTATTCCGTTAAGGAAGGCTGTTTTGACATCCATTTGCCAGATTTCATAATCATGGAATGCTGCAATAGCAAGCAAAATCCTTATGGACTTGACCATAGCCACTGGTGAGAAAGTCTCGTCATAGTCAATACCATGAATTTGTCTGAAACCTTTTGCAACCAGTCTTGCTTTATAGGTCTGAACATTTCCATCCATGTCAGTTTTCTTCTTGAAAACCCATTTGCACCCTATGGGTTTTACCCCTTCAGGTGGATCAACCAAAGTCCATACTCGGTTTTCGTACATGGAATCCATCTCGGATTTCATGGCTTCTAGCCATCTCTTAGAGTCTGGACTGTTCATAGCATCTTGGTATGTGAGAGGCTCATCTTCATCTATGAGCATCAAATCACCACATTGAGTCAAGAGAAATCCATATCTCTCTGGCTCATGGCGAATTCTACCAGTTCTACGAACAACCTGTGTTTGTTGAGCATTATCATTATCCTGCTCCTGTTCCACTTCAGGTTCAATGCTATTTTGTGGTTCTCGATCTTCATCGAGGTCTATAGTTCTCCCACTGTTTCTTTTGGAAACAAAATCTCTTTCCATGAAAACAGCGTCTCGAGCAATAAACACCTTCTGCTCTGAAGGACTATAAAAATAATACGCCTTTGTTTCTTTAGGGTATCCCACAAAATTGCACTCTTCAGATTTAGGTCCAAGCTTGTCAGATACTTGACGTTTCACAAACGCCTTGCATCCCCAAACTTTCATAAAGTTCATGCCTGACCGTTTCTTCTCCCATATCTCATATGGAGTCTTTTGAACCTTCTTAGTAGGAACACGGTTAAGTGTGAAAGCCGCTGTTTCTAGAGCGTAACCCCAGAAACTAATTGGAAGATCTGCATGACTCATCATCGATCGCACCATGTCCAACAAGGTGCGATTCCTCCTCTCTGAAACTCCATTCCATTGAGGTGTACCTGGTGGAGTGAGTTGTGATACAATACCACACTCCTTTAAATAATCTTTAAATTCTGTGCTCAAGTATTCTCCTCCACGATCAGATCGTATGACTTTAATACTTGCGCCTCCGCCAATTTGCTTCTCTACTTCAGCCTTGTATTCTTTGAACTTTTCAAAAGAATCAGATTTATTCTTCATAAGATATACATATCCATATCTACTGAAATCATCAGTAAATGTTATGAAGTAGTAGTAGCCTCCTCTTGCCATTACACGCATTGGGCCACATACATCACTATGTATTAGCTCAAGTCGTTCAGTGGCCCTTTTACCCTTACCAGTGAAAGGGGCTTTAGTCATTTTACCAAGCAAACAAGATTCGCATTCTTGGTATGATTCAAAATCAAACTTATCCAAGTATCCATCCTTATGTAATTTGGATATGCGTTTCTCGTTTATATGGCCTAGACGACAATGCCAGAGGTATGTTTGATTTGAGTCATTAACTTTAAGTCGTTTGTTTTCTATATTACAGACAGGAGTATCTAAGTCAAGAACATATAAACCATTAAACAAACGCGCAACACCATAGGTTAAATCATTCAAAACAAAAGAGCAACTGTTGTTCCTTATAGTAAACGAAAAACCTTTCTTGTCCAAACAAGAAACAGAAATAATGTTTCTGCGAATCGCAGGCACGTAATAACAATTTTCCAGTTCTAAAACAAGCCCAGAGGGCAAAGATAAATAATAGGTTCCTACAGCTAAAGCAGCAACTCTTGCTCCGTTGCCAACTCGTAGGTCCATTTCTCCTTTAGCCAATGTCCTACTTCTCTGCATTTCCTGCACATTTATACAAATGTGAGAAGCACATCCGGTATCCAATACCCAAGATGTAGAAATAGACAGATTGACTTCTATAACATATATACCTGAATTAGAAGCTTGCTCAGCCCTCTTCTTCTTCAGATCCTCCAAGTAAACTGAACAGTTTCTCTTCCAGTGACCAGTTTTCTTACAGTAGTGACATTCACCCTTAGCGACCCCACCTTTAGGCTTTAAAGCCTGTTTAGGACCTGACTTTGGCTTGGGTGTAGAATCAGAACCTGTCTTCTTCTTACCCTTCCACTTGCCTTTCCCTTTGGCCTTACCTTTATTGCCCACCATCAGTATGGGAGCGGGTTCAGCCGTCTTCATGTTGGTCTCATATGTTCTCAACATAGCCAACAATTCAGTAGGTGTTTTGTCAAATTCATTCATATTGTAGTTCATAACAAACTGAGTGAATTTGTTGTTCAAAGAATTCAAGATTAGGTCAATACCAGTTTCCGGACCAATCGGGAAACCCAAAGTATCAAGATACTCAATGTAACCAATCATTTTCAGAACATGTGGGCCAACTGGTTCACTTGCCCCTTGTTTGCAGTTAAAGAGTGACTTGCTCGTGTTGAACCTTTCTTGACGAGTTTGGCTTGCAAACATGCTTTGCAAGTGCTCATTGATAGTATATGCATCCATATGCACATGTTGTCTTTGAAGCTCAGCACTCATAGTTGCCAACATAAGACATGCAACATCAGTTGCATCATTCTCATCCTTTGTGTGGGCCGCTCGTTCCTCAACAGTAGCGCCCTCAGGAAGGGGACCTGCCGGAGGAATATCAATGACATGAAGCTTGCGCTCCTGCCTGAGGACAATCCTCAAATTCCTCTGCCAGTCTAGGAAGTTGTTTCCTCCTGTCAGCTTATCCTTCTCAAGGACAGATCGTACGGATAGTGTGTTTGTGTTGTTTGTCATTATTCGGTATCTACAATGATAAAAGCACAAAATAAACATTAGATTGTCTGAGTTATTTATTATGTTCAAATGATTATGATACATTCATAATATATCTCCCACTATTTTTATCAAATCAATAGCCCTTACTATTAATTTGGAAAGTATATCCCATAATTCTTTCTAGTGAGCCAAGATCCATATTTCGTCATGTCTTAAGTCAACCACTGGAAGTCCTTAAGAATGATTATTTAGGTAGACAACATTTGTCAATTATATCATATATAATTCTTGGATAGTTTGGTGAGCAACGATTGATCTTATCTATCTAATAGATTTTTAACCAAACTCCATGCTTCTAAGTTCATAATTGTTGAATATAACCGTTTACTTTCACCTTATTATGACGACTCAGTTAAGTTTGACCCAATGATACAACGGCCGAATATAACCGTTTATATTCGTCGCATCTCACCACGATAGATAGGAGTCCCCTGCCACTGACAGTCTTTCCCCTAATCGATCTAGGATTCGATGAGTGTTCATTCATTGGAAAGCATCCGATTAAAACTTAATATTTTGTTAAGGGGTTTAGAAAATTTACGACGATCATGATCACATCATGAAGAGATCCTCAATTTTTCCTTGAACCAAATATTTCAAATTGACATCTTAAATTGTTCATTTCCCAGGTAGATGAAGGATACCAGTGGTCACACTTAAAACCCATCAGCCTTACGAATACGCATATCCGCTTTTGACAGAAAATCCCAGTTTTAGATATCAAAAATTCATATTTAATTCCGTGTTTTAAAATCCATATTTCATAAACACAAGAATCTCATGATCGTTCGTTTGTTAATTTTAAAATCTTAAATCGTTAAAGATTTTATCTTGTTTAGCATGGCAAGCATGGCATGGGTGACGTATCTAATACATGCATACATCATTAATCTAATTAAAGCATGCATCTTCTACTCTACACATACATTCATACATCAATATGTAAAGTGCAGTATGTAAACGTGCTTGGTTATGGCCCTTTTCCTATGTGATCCTTTCGAGCTAATGAAAGGATCAAAGTCAATCTATGGTGGTAAAATATAAATACAATTACATGTCTTCATTCTTCTTGTATCCATGGGTGCTTGCTCCTCTTCTTGGATCATCCTTTAATCTTCAAGTACATTACATGGGATAATTGAATACAATCTATACTAATGTACTTACATAAGAAAACTCGAGTTACATTCGAGGTTAAACAATTACAAGAATGAAGAAAACGACATGCAAGTCGTATTTATAAAACCAAAACCAAAAACCATTAATCTAGGGGTCCAAAGGCCATAACCAGCACCATGCTCAAGTACACAACAAAAATAATGCAGGGGTCCGGGGGCGGCAGCCCCTGGGCGGGGGTCCGGGGGCGGCAGCCCCTGGGCGGGGGTTCGGGGGCAGCAGCCCCCGGGCGGGGTCTGGGGGCGGCAGCCCCCAGGTGGGGTCGAGCTGCCAGGTCAGCTCGAAATCAGAACAAAAAAATTATTTTCGAAGACCAGTCCTATTCAGAAATCATCAATTTCTGAATTACAGATCATATCTGTTGGCCTTTTTCCCCACTGCAATTTACACAGTTTCAGAAGCATGTATCATATACATACTTATCATATCCCAGTTAACAGATCATGTCCAACATAATCTTTCCACCAGTTTGTATCATATACAAACTGACCCTCATGCAAAATATACAAATCGCAAACAGGAATATAAATCAGTCATGACAAATCATTAACATGCTAGTATCATCATCTATTTACTCATCATATGAATAACAATTCGAATATACATGGCAGTAGCATGGCAGTAGCATAACAGGCATGACAGTAGCATAAGCAGTGGCATGGCAGTTATGACAAAGCAGTAGCATGGCATGACAGTCACCAAAACAGGCATGTATGCATCAAATACATAAAACACGTAACCAAATCAGTCCCTTATACACGTAGCTCTGATGCCATTGTTGGGTTCCGAGGCATAAAACGCAGCGGATAAACGTAAATATAACAAAAATTTCGGAACCCTAACGCAGGATCATGTATAAGAATTGACGGATTATGGTGATAAACGAATCATACCTATTAAGATCTTGAATGTAACGAACTCAACGGAGATCCTTGCTATCACGATTTGTGTCTTCCTCTCGAAAGCACCTCTATGGTATCCACACGAGCACCTTCAAGAGCGTCTCACGATCTTGATTACGGGATGGATGTACTAGCCTCCTTTGATGATTTCGAATGACTGTCTTTGCTGCCTCTCTTGCTCTGCCTCTAGGGTTTATCATATAAAAACGTGTAGCTCTTTTAACCTATCATTATCTATTTATAATGACTGGTTAAACGGGCCTAAGCAGTAAAACCTAACCCATGTAGGTATAGGATTAAATAATAAAACATGTTTCTATTATTTAATTAATAATTAAGTCATACTTAATTATTATGGGCAGAAATCCTCTTCAACTTCGAATTTATATTATTTCAATTAATTAAGTCTCACTTAATTAATATAATAAAATTCAAACAATCATCAATTAATTTAAATCTATAATTTAAATTAACTATTCCTCTAGATGCTCTATGTGTGTGACCCTATAGGCTATTATTTAATTAGCAATAATTTTATTCTCCAATAAAATTATAAACAATGAGCGGTATCTAGTAATACATCATTGCTACCCAATTAAACAATAATTAAATCGTGATTTGATAAAAACCTTTCATGATTAATGTTTCCGTGTAATATAATCCCTTTAACCAAATATATTATAGATTAAACTCGAGGCATGTGTTTAGTCATCCTCTTCAACATTTAATCCGGGTTTACTTGATCCATGAGTAGACTATGAAAAACAAATCATTATTTGAGCACGGCCATGCATTTTATAGTCTCACTCAATCAAGAGGCCAATAATATCTCTCCTAATTATAGGAGGGTTAAATCCTTTATCTATCATTCATATTTCTCATACGACTCATGATATACCCGATGTCCACTTTTATCATCACCCGGTCAAAGGTAACTTTTAATGTAGTCAGAGTATATTAATCTTCGTATAGAAATATAATGATCTCAAGTCAGAGGATCATTACACCATTATCACTGTGAGTCTTTCTTATGACTTTATTAAACATGAAGAATCTCACTGTGGGTCTGTCCAGTACCATGTACTCCTACATGTACCTATGCATTGACTTTAGTATCCCCATACTTATAACCAATGAGATATGGTTATCTGTCAAACAACATACTAGTCTATTTATGTATTATTATTGTCCTATAATAATAATACTCGACTAGGGACATTTAAGAATATGATATATTATATAATCTCAAATTCAAGTCATGTACTTAAACTATATAACGTGTATCATGATTCTAAGGACTTTTATTATGCTAATAAATATATCGCAGTAATTAAAGTCATAATACATACGTTTATTGAATAATCAAATGACATAAAGGTTTATTAAAGGAAACATTGTATTGCCTCTAGGGCACCTACACTAACACCTCCTCTATTAAATCTTTATACTTGGAGTTTGGTTTAGATTCATCGAATACTACATTTATTGATTCTTCCACAACCAAAGTATTAAGATTGAAAACTCGATAAGCTTTGCTATTACTAGAATATCCTAGAAAGACACCCTCACCAGATTTAGGGTCGAATTTCGTTAGGTAATCCTTAGTATTCATAATATAGCACTTACTTCCAAAAACTTTGAGGTAGCTAAGCTTAGGAGTTTTACCAAAATAAAGCTCATAAGGAGTCTTCATTTTAATAGGTCGTAGTAATACTCTATTAAGAACATGGCATGCAGAAGACATAGGTTCGGCCCAAAAATATTTTGGTCGACGATATTCATTAAGCATAGTCGTTGCCATTTCTTGTAACGTTCTGTTTTTCCTTTCAACTACCCCATTTGATTGAGGTGTATAAGGAGCAGAAAATTTATGAGTAATACCATACGCCTCACAGAAATCAACAAATTTTGCATTTTCAAACTCTTTTCCATGATCCGTCCGGATATAGATAATCGAGTTATTTTGTTGATTTTGTATGCGTTTGCAAAGAGCCGCAAAAGATTCAAATGTGTCACTCTTTGACCTTAGGAACTCAGTCCACGTATAGCGAGAGTAGTCATCAACAACCACTAGGGTGTATTGACTTCCTCCTAGGCTTTGCACGGGAACAGGTCCAATGAGATCCATATGCAATAGCTCAAGTGGTCTAAATGTAGACACCATGAATTTGGCTTTATGAGTTGCTCTTATTTGTTTGCCAATTTCACATGCTTCACATATGCGATCTTTAACGAAATTGAGTTTCGGTAATCCTCGTACATGTTCTTTCGAACATATAGTCTTAATGAGTTTCATGTTTATGTGACCCAACCTTCGGTGCCATAACCATGGATCATCATTAAAGGATACCAAACATACGTTCTCATATTTCGTAGTGTCGCACGTATATACATTTTTGTTACGTGGACAATTTAAAGCTAGTCTTCCGTCTACATTGTAAATAGAACAATGTGTTGATCGGAAGACTACTTTGCAACCATTATCACATAGTTGACTTATTGAAAGCAAGTTGTACTTTAGTCCCGTGACTAATTGTACATTGGTTATTTTAAAGCTTTCATTTCCAATATCCCCAATGCCAATGATGTTGCCTTTACTGCTATCTCCAAAGGTTACACTTCCGGCGGCTACTTTTCTAATATTGTTCAACAATGACTTGTTACCGGTCATATGACATGAACATCCACTATCAAGATACCACACATCTTTTACAGCAGTAAGGCATACCTATACAAAGGATTAGTTAAACCTTTTGGTACCCTTTTATCTTAAGGGTCCTTGGGTTAGTACATCATGAGGCATATATGAACTAGCATGAACAAATCTAGGCATAGGATAAGCTTGCATATAATCATGTATGTTTCTAGATGCTTCATTCCTAGTGGAGGTGTGATATGGGTTTCTTCTAGGAGTGTATCTGTTATGTCTGACATATTCATGATTATTTCTTAAGGGAAAGATGGTAATAATCGAATCTCTAGATTTACAATTGGCATTGTATTTCGAATTATTACTTCTAACATGAGCATTTGAAGTACTAGGGTAATCATGATGACTCGATCTAGCGTGATAACTCGTATTCCAAGGCATAGGTGCATTTATTTTACGAGTTTGACCATAATAGTTAGGATTTTGAGTCATAGAACCTTTTCTTGGTCCATATGGGATTGGTTCTTGATGATACCAAAACCTTGGTTGGTTTTGAACGTTCACTTTAGAATCATTCTTCTTTTGATATATTTTCTTTCCATCTCTATTTCTAGAAGTTGATCCTTTTGGAATCCACTTGTACTTCCCCTTAAGTTCACCTTCTTTAGCTTTGCAAAATAGACGAATATGTCCACTTACATTGCAATATGTACACTTAGGTGTAGGTGATTTAGGTGGAGTACTAATCGGAGGATTAGGTTTATGATCTTCCTTTTTAGTGGAAGCTTTATGTTCATAACCCAAGCCTTCACGATTAAATGATTCCCTAGAGCCAAATACCATCCTTTCCAAAATAGCATTGCTCTTAGTGAATTGTTTTAAGGTGGATTCGAGATCTTCCTTTTCCTTAACCAAGTTATTAATCTTGTTAGTTAAGAATCTCTCTTTATCCATAACTTGAGCCAAGAGCTTTTGATTTTCATCATTAAGCTTTTGATTTTCCAACTTCATCGTTTCTAATTCCGAGACAAGTCTTTGACGACTTTTGAATTCAACATTGATCTTGCCTTGAAGTTTGGCATAATCATCGTCTTTATTCATTAATTGAAGTTGGTAATCAAAGTCAAGCTCTTTTAAAGATTCATGAAGCTCTTCCTCTCTATCTCCTGTAAGAGATTGTTCGAGGTCATTTATACGTTCGCATCGTGAAGAATTCCCTTGAATCAGTGATTCATTTTGAATTTTCAGATTTAAAAGCTCAACATGGAGCTCACGATTGCGTTCGTTTAAATGGAGCTTATCATTCTCAATCTCTTCGGCTTGAAAAATCAGAGACACATTTTCGACTTCAAGAGTACGAATTTGGTCATCCTTTCTGTTCGCCTCGATTTTCAAGCTTTCATTTTGAGAGAGAATGTTGATAACGTATTCCATGTCTTTGACATGTACGTCGGTCAAACTAGTGACCTCTTTTTGAAGTTCAAGACACAAATCCTCATATTTATCTTTTTCGGATTTTGTCTTAACATGACTTCGATTCAATTCATCATAACCAATTTTCAAATTTTTGACCAAGTTTCTAAGCTCAGAAATATCCATACTATAGTGATCTATTCTAGACAAGCTAACATTACTATCATCACATGATGAACTCAAGATTGGTTTAGATGTTACCTCTTGTAGAGAAGTGGAGCCTTCCGTTGGAGTAGCTTCATCTCCGATTGCCATCAAAGCAAGGTTTACAGTTTCCTCATTTTGTTCAGGAGTTTCCTCATCCTCGCTTAGATCCCATCCACTCTCGGCTACAAGGATTTGTCCCTTAGACAAATTTGGACATTCCCTTTTAAAATGACCTGGTTGTTTACATTCAAAGCAAACAATCTCGGTCTCTTCGGGAATTGCCTCTTTAGGCTTAGGTGCATAATTACTCGTAAATTTCGAGTTATTGTAAGCATTGTTTGCTTGTGGTTGTTGCACACCTTTGCCTTTAGTATAGCTCGTAGTAGGAAAATTGCTCTTATAATTCGGCCTACCTTTAGAGTTAAAGACTCGTTGTTGGTTACCCGATTTAAGAAAGCCCTTTCCGTACCTTTGAGCTTTGCTTTGTAAAACGCAACGGAGTTGTCTTGATAATAAAGCAATTTCATGCTCATCAAGATTTTCTAACTCTTCGTTCAAATTGTCGTCGTTTTCATCTTCATCGATAAGTATTGCCTTTAAGGCCATACTTTTTCTCTTCTCTTCAACTTTAGGAAGAGGTTTATCCGGAGCATTATCTTCTTCGTAAGCACGAAGGTTGCCGAATAAACTATCGATGGTATATGCGTTTAGATTATGCATTTCTTTGATTGTGGTAACTTTAACTTTCCAACTCGAAGGTAAGGCTTTTAAGACCCTTCGATTTTTCTCATTAATAGAGTATACCTTTCCGAGTTGAGCAAGTTAATCGATAATACGAGTAAATCTCGTTTCCATATCGATGATGGTTTCACCCTCGAGGAGTTTAAAGTTCTCGTATTCTTGGATCAACGTATCCATTCGAGAGTCTTTAATATCCATGGTTCCCTCGTAGGTGATAACCAATTTGTTCCACATATCTTGTGCAGACTTGCAGTTATTAACACGTTTGTATTCTTTTTCTGCAAGTGCACTAGTTAAGACCATTTCCGCCTTAGCGGCTATGTTCATTAACTCTTCCTCTTCACGGGTGTATTCACTGACTTTCTTTTCGATGACTATTTCGTCAACTACTTTTGTCGGAACTACAACACCGTCTTCGATAGCCATCCATACTTTGACCCCTTGGGATTTATCATAAATTCTAAATCTTGTTTTCCAAGTAGCAAAGTTGGTTCCATCGAATAGAGGGGGTCTCGAACTCGAGAGACCTTCACCACAACCAATGGTACACAAATACGCCATAAAGATCTACTCTTTGTTGCGTTCGTAGGCACTGAAAAAGGCCACGGAACACGATTAAAGGACTGCTTTGATACCAACTGTTAGGCCCAAAATGGGGGGTATAAGCTAGAAGGGGGTTGAATAGCTTAATACCGTTTTTAAAAATTGAGCTTGGCGTTTTAAAATTTTCTTTTCTCTTTTTAAAATATTACCAGTCAACTAGTAATATAAGTGCGGAAAATAAAAGCAGAGAAAAGAA
Organism: Oenanthe sinensis; assembly: GCA_028671895.1. NCBI lineage: Eukaryota > Viridiplantae > Streptophyta > Magnoliopsida > Apiales > Apiaceae > Oenanthe > Oenanthe sinensis. Next base: position 16,308,049 of record CM053804.1, on the reverse strand, counting down.
ATAGAGTACACAACGGAATTTTTATCCTGGTTTGCGATGGCGCAATCCCCTAACGGATCCGCTCACCCCTAGTCCAGTCCCCGAGTCCCTCCCTGAACTCGAGATTTTGCATTATAAAAAGATGTACTCCTTATAGTGGCGGAGAAGCCTTTTACAACACTATGTATCTATCTTGGACCTTAACTACCCGTTAATCCCTCAAAATACAATAGCAAATCTACTTGATTTATCTTGGAGCATAACTCCCCATTACCTCCTCAATATCAAAGTAAAACCCCTACAAGCTGGTCTTAGAGCGTAACTCCCCGTTACCTCTTCACAGGCAAGTAGTACCCCTACGAGCTGGTCTTAGAGCGTAACTCCCCGTTACCTCTTCACAGGCACGTAGTATCCCTTACGATCTTATCTTGGAGCGTAACTTCCCCTTTACCTCCTCAAAGATACGTAAAAATCCCTGCGTAGACTATGTTCCACTACAACAATGTAGGTCTTGGATCTGGGTCTTAGGTCTTGGGTCTTTCCTTTTCCTCACGGTGCAAAGACACCCAACTCCCCGTCGGCGTGTCTAAGACTTGGGTCTTAGAACAAGGATCACCTCACTTCACTTTCACCTCACTAACAAAGTCTAGACAACAAGTACTACGACTTTTAATATCCCTGTTTCAGAAAAGAAAGTGGTGGACTAGTATGTTACAGTACAAGACCAAGGTGACAAACAAATATATATAAAATAGCCGAAGCAACAGTATATATAAATATGAATCGGGGTAAGTCACCTAGAGACAAGGACGAACCACTCGAAAGGGTAAGTCACTTAGTTAGAAAGATGAACCACACGTTGTGTGCTAACGTGTATGCAGTAAAGTAAATGCGTATGCTAAAGTAAATTGCGTATGTAAAGTGTATGAATGCAAGTACTTTAAAGTAAACGTGCTAAAGTAAATTGCGTTATGTAAAGCGTATGAATGCAATGCAGTGCTTTAAAGTAAATATGCTAAAGTAAAGTGCGATATGTAAAGCGTATGATGCAATGCAAATACAGAATGTAAATATATATATATATATAGTATATATATAGGAAATATAAGGTCAAGATATAGACCAAATATTTTTGACTTGAATGAGATCAAGTACGTTTTCTAACTACTTTGTTTATAAGGCCTTACTAACTACAACTACACTATGGCCTTAAAACAATCAAGAATAAACCCACAACTATTCAACGAGTTTACTTCGATTTACTCGGAATGTGTGTTGGTTTCTTTCACTGTGTAATTCAACAAGAAGTATTTATGTTTATGTCGTACCTCGACTTATACACAAAACTTAACTCGGAATTGAAGTGAGCTACCTAGCAAATATTCGAGGAGCCTTTAGTTTCTATCTCTATATGAGATTTATACTATTTAGCTCAAACCCAGAACGAGAGCTTGGTTTAGAAACTAAAACTCAACAAGGAAGCCTTTTGCTTATGTCGTATATATATCAACTTATACAACTAGCCTCGACTCGGAGTTAAAGTAAATGGTCGTTGTATCTAACCCTTAAATTATAAGTTTAAGGATATTAACAACTATTTAGTTCACTCTTTATATATACGAGAATAGAAGAGAAGATTAAAGCTCGTGTATATATAAAAATGAGGAACAAGGCCAAATATATATACTTGCAACAAATCAAACAAAGCAAGCTCTTGTATATATTATTAGGGCCGAATATTATATATATAATATAGATAAGAAATAACTAACTTATGACCCTTGTGCTCTATAGTGAGAGACAACAATATTTCTTACAAAATCAAGGGATACGAGTTAGGATCTTGTACAAGAGTTCGTGTACACACTTAAAAATCAAGCAAGCAAGGTGTATACACTACTAAACATGTACCAACTGATATTATATATATAATCTATATAACCAACTTATAACCCTTGAGATCTAGAGAGAAATCAAGAGAAAAAGCTAGTTTGAAGCCTAAAACACACAAAAAGGGTCGCCGGAAAAAGTCGCCGGAAAATGGCCGGAATAACAACTTTTGGTACAACTTTGGGGGAAACAAAACAAGTCTAGGGGATGCTAAGATATGGTAAGTGGGTAGCCAAAAGATACTTGTGTGATGTGTGTGTTATGTGAGCATGTAAATGTGTTTATAAGCTTGGTAAGGGTTAGATCTATGGAAGAACTAAGCTTATAACTCAAGAACTCTAAGAGATGAAATATTGCTTGACTAGAGAGCTTCTTGGAGAGAAAAATGCAGCATTTACTTGGCTCAAATGGCTTGAGAAAAAGAGTGGGGGTTGGGGGGGTATTTAAAGAAAAGAATTAGGGTTTTGGGTGGGGGATGAGGGGACAAAGCTTCCTTAAAATAAGGGAAAGGTACATAATTTGAATTTTGTGTTCCCTCATCAGTACTAGCCCACTTGCATGCATGGAAAAACGTGCAAACAACATTCAGTTAAATAATAAAGTTAATAAATACGAAACTGAACGATACAATGACGAATATGACGTTTTTCAAAATATGCTCCAAAAATTATGAAAATTTGGGAACCAACTGGAAATATTCCAAGTAGGTCATGGTCAAAATACTACTCAATTTGGAGTTGACCTTCATTGACTTTTAATTAACCGAACAATCAATTACGTATCGAAAGTACAGGCCAAAAATAAAAGTCACCCAAAAATCATGAAAAATCCTAAAATTCTTTTTAAATATTCTAGTGACATTCCCCAAGTTTTAAGTCATTTGGACATGAGTAGCTATTATTTCGGGAAAAGGATCGTTTCGTTGTCCCTACAGCCCGAAACAATATTCGATAGTCATTTGTCGGAACTAGTCGACGTTTGGACTAAAGTTTTTGACTTGAAATATATTCAAACATAATATTCCTAAATTAATAATGACTATGAAGTCCAAGGAATATTTATGCTTGAATTAAAATGCATTTTATCCTAATAAATAAGACAGTTAGAGACTTTAGGGATAAAATCTGCATTTTACATTTAGGCATGACTATGTTGAAGATAAATTGAACAAATATATTTAGAAAATATATTTAAAATATTTTCCCTTAAAAACCTTAAAAACAGACTGTTGGTCCCAGATATTGTAGAAGGGGGGTTGAATACAATATCTGAAAATTAATCGCGGAATAATTTGGATTACAAATATTATTTTAATTACTCGCGAAATATTAATTGGAATGAAATACTGTTCAAGTGAAAGATATAATTTTAACTTGATTAGTATTACAAAATTAATATTAAGAAAACAGTTATATAATTGATTAAAAGTTCTAGAACAAATTTGACATGAATTGTTCGTATTTAACCATTATATCCAAACTCAGCACAGAAATCAGTGAATATTACAATGCAGATAAATTACTGAATTTGATATGATTTTCTTCTTTGAGAAGTACTGAAAAATGAAGGTGATCTCCTCATATTTATAGAGGAAGAAAAAGGCTTGTATGACCTTTATCAGCATGACTTAATTTGCTGAAAATAAGTCATATATGACTTATTTAACACTTGTATGACTATAAAAACACTGGGTATGACTTCTGAATGGTCGGTATGACTTATTTTATTAATTAAAAAGTCGGTATGACTTTTTAATATAATAAAAAATCACTCGGTATGACCTTTTGATCAACAGAAATTCGGTTTGACTTATCTCCTGTATGACCTTTCTGCCTGAAGCTCGGTATGACTTTTCTTTTTAAAGCTCGGTATGACTTATCAGTCGGCTGCTCCGATATGACTTTTCTTTAACAGCTTCGGTATGACTTTCTCTTTATTCAGTCGGTATGACTTTTATTAATATAATTCGGTATGACATATTAATAAACAGTCGGTATGACTTATTTATTAGTCATTTGAATTATTTTAAAAGACATATTAAGTCATATTTTTTATAATAAATTAATTCTACTTAAATTAATTAGTTAATTTACAAATTAAATTAAACTCAACTTGAATTAATTTAATTAGATAAATTAAATAATCAATTAACATTTGATAGTAGAATTAAAATACTATTTCGTCTTGTATTACCGTGCTATCAGTCTTGAAGTCTTTCAGTCTTCGTTGTGTCTTTTGTCATAAAACCACTTGAGCTAGATGATGAATATTTATTATTTTAGTTGACACACAAATGTACTGTCTGGTTCATTTATGTCATACTGTAATAAATATTCTTCATCTTTAACATTAAGCTGTGGTCTTTTGTTCTTCTTCTGCTTCACTGTCTTCATTCTTCTTCTGGAATCTTCTGTAGTAGCCACTTAGAATCTTCTGAATCTTCTGAACAACTGCTTCTCTATTTTTCTCCGACACTTGAACATATAAATGAACTTCTTCCGGTGTAGAGTAGCAACTTCATTATAATTCTTCTGACAAGTTGATTCTTTGTGTCTAGTTGACATTCTTCGATTTGATTTCATCCTCAGTATTTATTACTTACTTTAATTTCTTACATGAGTTGAGTTATCATCTACTAATTACAAATAGGCCTTGACATATGCCTTTCACAGACACTCTTTTAATTTAATAGAGCATTTTTGACATCTACTAATTTTTTTTTCTTCGGCTGTCGAGGTAGATACTGAGTGTTGTTTCTTGCTGTACCAGGAGATCAACCGTTGTCCTAGAAACTGACAGCTTCCAGAAGTACTTTTCCTGTCCATCCTGCATCCTGCATAATCTGAATCTGTATAGCCTATTAGTTCAAAACCTGTACCTTTAGGGTACCAAATTCCAAGATTTGGTGTACCCTTCAGATATCTAAAAATTCTTTTAACAGCTATAAGATGAGATTCTCTAGGATCAGATTGAAACCTTGCACATAAGCATGTTGCAAACATTATATCGGGTCTACTAGCAGTTAGATATAATAATGAGCCTATCATACCTCTGTAGCTTGTGATGTCAACTTTCTTACCAGTTTCATCTTTGTCAAGCTTGGTGGCTGTTGGCATAGGGGGTTTTGCCGTTGTAGAATCTTCTAGATTGTATTTCCTTAGAAGATCCCTTACGTACTTTGATTGGCAAATAAAAATCCCATCTTCCTTTTGCTTCACTTGCAATCCAAGGAAGAATGACAACTCACCCATCATGCTCATTTCATACCTACTCTGCATTAACTTAGCAAATCTCTTGCACAAATTTTCATTAGTAGAACCAAATATAATATCGTCAACATAAACTTGGACAAATATCATATCTTTATCATGTAATTTATAAAAGAGAGTTTTATCTATGACACCTCTAGTAAAACCGTTTTCAAGTAAAAACTGAGAGAGAGTGTCATACCATGTCCTCGGTGCTTGCTTGAGTCCATAGAGGGCTTTGAATAAGAAATATACAAAATCAGCAAACTCTGGATTTTCAAAGCCAGGAGGCTGTTCGACATATACTTCCTCTTCTAACTTTCCATTCAGAAATGCACTCTTCACATCCATTTGATAGACTTTAAAATTGGAATGTGTTGCGAATGCCAGAAATATCCTGATGGCTTCAAGTCTTGCAACTGGTGCGTAGGTCTCATCATAATCGATTCCCTCTTCCTGGGAGTAACCCTTTGCAACCAGTCTGGCCTTGTTCCTTGTAACAATGCCATCACCGTCTAACTTGTTCCTGTATACCCATTTCGTGCCAATAACAGATCTATCTTTAGGCCTGGGTACCAGTGTCCATACTTCTCGCCTTTCGAACTGATTGAGTTCTTCTTGCATGGCAAGAACCCAATCTGGATCAATTAGAGCATCTTCAATTTTCTTTGGTTCTTCTTGAGATAGAAAAACCGAAAATAAACATTCATTTGAAGTTGCACTTCTGGTTCTAACACCAATATCTGGATCACCTATGATCAATTCAAAGGGATGATCTTTGCTCCATATCCTTTCCCTTGGTAGGTTTGATCTTGATGATTCGCCTCTATATTCATTGTGATGTTGTGTTGTGCCAGTTGATCCTTCATCTCCCCCTGAGTTGCTGCCTGGATGACTTGTTGATCTACCACTGGTATTAGTAGTATCTCCAGTGTTTCCATTGTTTCCACCACTATTACCTGGATCATTACCATCATTATTGTCATCATCATTTTCTGCTGCAACCTCAAGCTCTTCTTCATTATCCGAATCTGAGTCTGGATGATTGTCAAATTTTAATGACTCAGAAGGATCTTCATTTTGGATGCTTGGGAGTTTAGTGTCGTCAAATGATACGTTGACACTTTCTTTTACTTGGTGCTGATCAAATATGTACACCCTATATGCTCTTTTTGAGTAGCCGATAAAAATTGATTCATGTGCCTTGGCCTCAAATTTGCCACGATGTTCATCTCCATCTTTTAGCACAAAACATTTGGCTCCAAATACATGAAAGTACTTGAGTGTTGGTTTCTTGCCAACCATTAATTCATAGGGAGTCTTCATATTTTCTTTATTGATTAAAGTTCGATTCTGGGTATAACATGCTGTGTTTACTGCTTCAGCCCAGAAGTAGATAGGCAACCTTGATTCACTTAACATTGTTCTTGCAGCTTCAATCAGGGTTCGATTCTTCCTTTCTACTACTCCATTCTGTTACGGAGTTCTTGGCGCTGAGAATTGTCTTGTTATCCCTTTGTCTGAGCAGAAGCTATTCAGAATTTCATTCTTGAATTCTGTTCCATTATCTGATCTGATTGCCCGGACAGGTAGCTTTGAATCTAACTCAATCAACTTTACATGATCAATCACCAATTGTGGAGTTTCATCCTTAGAGTTCAAGAATAAAACCCACGAGTACTTTGTGAAGTCATCTACAATCACTAAGGCATATCTTTTCCTTGACATTGATAGAATATTGACTGGACCAAATAAATCCATATGAAGCAGCTGCAGTGGTTCAGTAATATTTGTAGTGTCTGTGCCTTTGTGAGTTGCTCTTTTTTACTTCCCTTTTTGACATTCCTCACACAATCCTTCTTGTGTAAATTCCATCGGAGGCAGTCCTCTCACCAAATCCCCCTTGACTAGAGAGTTCATTGTTTTGAAGTTCAGGTGTGAGAGCTTCTTGTGCCATAGCCAACTTTCTTCTGTTGAAGCTTTTGAATAAAAACAGTTTGCTTCAGCTTCAGTTCCCGAGTTGAAATCAGCTACGTACAAGTTTCCTTTCCTTACTCCACGCAAGGCTAGTCTGTCTTCTTTAGAATGAGCTATTAAACACTTCTCCTTGATAAAGTTTACTTTGTAACCTCTATCACAGAATTGAATGACGCTGAGTAGATTGTGCTTAAGTCCTTCCACCAAAGAGACGTTTTCAATGATAACATTTCCAGTATTTAACTTGCCATATCCCGTAGTCATTCCTTTACTGTTATCTCCAAAGGTGACAATTGGGCCAGCTCTCTCAACCACGTCTGATAGCAGGGCTCTATCTCCGGTTATATGCCTTGACGATCCGCTGTCCAGGATCCATACAATCCGGTTTACCTGTTTAACTCCCTGCAAATATCAAACGGATTAGATCATCTTCGGAGCCCAAAATTGATTGGGCCCGGCATACTTAAAGAATTGACCTTTGTCAGCTTTGACAACAGATCCTTTTCGAACAACAGCTGCATCCTCCTTGACTGTACTTACTTTCCTATAAACAATCTTAACAACTTTTTGTTTAGACTTAGGAATATATTTTTCCTTCTTGACAGGTGAAGGAATAACAGTCTTGGATTTAGCAAATTTATTATTGATGTATTGTCTCGGTGTCATGTTCTTTTTATTAGCAGTCATGCGTTTGAAATAAGCAGTCATAGCATTAAAAGCACATAACATACAATTTAACATACCACAAGGTTTATGGAATACATCAATAGCAGGCATGTTATTCACAACAGTAGGAGTTTTAACAATTTCTACTTTAACTTTTTCAGCAGATTTAAAGTTTTCAGTAGAATGACATCTATTGTTACTATCCCTACTTCTAACAAAATTATTGTTAGGTCTGTTCAAGTTCTTCTTTAAGTTCTTAGCACCTATACCAGGTTTGGGGAAATCAAAAGTTCCCACAACTTTTACTGGTGTCTTGGGTGTAGCTTTCTCTTTTTGGACATTTACTCCTTTTATGTCCCTTGCTTGTTCTCCTCTTTTCTTCTCTTCCTCTTGATCCTCTAATTGCATCTCATAAGCGATCAGTATAGAGCTCTCGAGGATGGGTTCAACTACAGGTGTAATGAAAAGAGGTTTGCGTGTGTCTTTAACAACATGAGGAATACCCCTTTCTTCAGCGCTTTGCTTGAATGGGGTAATGTTGCTTGGCTTTCCTATAGATTCATTGTACTCGAAGCCTATTCCAACTTTTCTGTTTATTACCTGTTGGTCAACTAGGTTCTTTACAATATACGAGGAATTTTTATATGCTAGACACCTTTTCTTTTCTTCCTCTATCTGGTTTCTGAGGTAGGTCTTAACTTCAACATAACAACTGACTCTATTGACTTGAAAAGCTAAGTCCTCAGTTAATTTCTTAGTCAACTTGTCACTGTTTCGTTTTAACTGTTTTAAGACTTCGAGCTCATCAACTAGATCTTTATTTTCGAGTCTTAGTTGCTTAACCTTACTTCTTTCACCCTCTAGTTCTTTACCTATTAAATTAAACATTTTAGGGCAATAAGGATTTACCTCTATTCCTTTTTGACTATTAGGAGACCTTGATTCTTCGGATGAAGCCATAAGAGCAAGATTTCCCAGCTCTTCCCCATCACTATCATCTGAGTCATCCCAGCTTTTTCCCTTTGCCAGATAGGACTTTCCTTGATGCTTTTGCAAAAGTGCATCATACTTTTCCTTGAGCTCTTCGTAAGACTCTCTCTTTTTCCCTTGCTTAGGCTTCTTGCACTCCGTTGCAAAGTGGCCTAGCTCATTGCAGTTGAAGCAACGAAACTTGCTTCTATCCACTAAGTCGGTCTTATAGCCGCTCTTTGATTCAGCTGTTGAAGACCCTCCTCTTTGGAATCTCCCAAAATTTGATTTAACTTTATAGGAGGGATTTCTCCGAAATCTCATGTTGCCAAACTTCCTGGCAACCAAAGCTAGAGACTCATCTTCTAGTTGATCTAGTTCTTCCAGAGAGTAGAATTCACCACCTTCTTGTTTATCTGAAGTATGTCCAATTTCTGGAACAACATACTCCAGTGAAGGTACAGCAACCTTCATTTCCATCTTCTGTGGTGCTTCCACTAACAGTGCTTTGGAGGAACTCTGAACCTTGCCTCTCCCATACATCTCTCTCGTCTGGATCTGTTCCAGCTCATATGTCTTCAATACTCCGTAGAGTCTTTCTAGGGTTACCTCCTTCATGTCCCTAGACTCACGGATTGCTGCGATCCTATGCTCCAGATGCTCGGGTAGAGTTAGCAGAAACTTCCTGTTGATCTCCTGATTCTGATAATACTTCCAATTCATGTTGAGCTCGTTTATCAGTTTGTTCAATCTCTGAAACACCTCAGAGATACCCTCACCAGGGTTGGACCTAAACTGCTCGTACTGGGAGATCAGGATTTCGAGTCTATTCTCTTTGACTTCCTCAGTCCCCTCGTTGATAATCTCTATTATATCCCAAATCTGTTTTGCATTTCTACAATTGACTACTTGATTGTACATGACGTAGTCTAGAGATTCAATCAATATCAGTTTGAGATTGTTGTCCAGGGACACAGCTTCCTTTTCTTCAATTGTATAGTCAGATAGACTTTTTGGAAACTGTCTGTGAGGAATTACGACCCCATCTACTATATGTTCGAGAATAACTGATATAGGGGGTTCAACACCATTGGCCAAAATATTTGCATACTTGGGATTTGCAATCCCGATAAACAGTAGCATTTTATGTTTCCACAAATTGTAATGTTCTCTGTCGAACTGTGGAATTTTGATACTAATCACTTTCTGGGTACTCATCTTTAATAAGATTAAAAATTAAGTGTTTCAAAAAATATTTTAATTTTTGACTTAAAACAATTTTTGATCAAAAATAATTTTTCGGGAAAAAAATTATTTCGAATAAAAATTATTTCGAATTTAAAATAATTTTTGAGATCTGTATGAGTTCGCGGAATTTGATTTGGATCTGATATGAATATATATCAACCAGCTCTGATGCCAATTGTTGGTCCCTGATATTGTAGATATTACAATGCAGATAAATTACTGAATTTGATATGATTTTCTTCTTTGAGAAGTACTGAAAAATGAAGGTGATCTCCTCATATTTATAGAGGAAGAAAAAGGCTTGTATGACCTTTATCAGCATGACTTAATTTGCTGAAAATAAGTCATATATGACTTATTTAACACTTGTATGATTATAAAAACACTGGGTATGACTTCTGAATGGTCGGTATGACTTATTTTATTAATTAAAAAGTCGGTATGACTTTTTAATATAATAAAAAATCACTCGGTATGACCTTTTGATCAACAGAAATTCGGTATGACTTATCTCCTGTATGACCTTTCTGCCTGAAGCTCGGTATGACTTTTCTTTTTAAAGCTCGGTATGACTTATCAGTCGGCTGCTCCGGTATGACTTTTCTTTAACAGCTTCGGTATGACTTTCTCTTTATTCAGTCGGTATGACTTTTATTAATATAATTCGGTATGACTTATTAATAAACAGTCGGTATGACTTATTTATTAGTCATTTGAATTATTTTAAAAGACATATTAAGTCATATCTTTTATAATAAATTAATTCTACTTAAATTAATTAGTTAATTTACAAATTAAATTAAATTCAACTTGAATTAATTTAATTAGATAAATTAAATAATCAATTAACATTTGATAGTAGAATTAAAATACTATTTCGTCTTGTATTACCGTGTTATCAGTCTTGAAGTCTTTCAGTCTTCGTTGTGTCTTTTGTCATAAAACCACTTGAGCTAGATGATGAATATTTATTATTTTAGTTGACACACAAATGTACTGTCTGGTTCATTTATGTCATACTATAATAAATATTCTTCATCTTTAACATTAAGCTGTGGTCTTTTGTTCTTCTTCTGCTTCACTGTCTTCATTCTTCTTCTAGAATCTTCTGTAGTAGCCACTTAGAATCTTCTGAATCTTCTGAACAACTGCTTCTCTATTTTTCTCCGACACTTGAACATATAAATGAACTTCTTCCGGTGTAGAGTAGCAACTTCATTATAATTCTTCTGACAAGTTGATTCTTTGTGTCTAGTTGACATTCTTTGATTTGATTCCATCCTCAGTATTTATTACTTACTTTAATTTCTTACATGAGTTGAGTTGTCATCTACTAATTACAAATAAGCCTTGACATATGCCTTTCACAGACACTCTTTTAATTTAATAGAGCATTTTTTTGTCTCGTAAAAGCAGTGTCAAAAATACAGTATTTGTTCATCTTCAGTCTTTGCCACAAAATAAAACATATGTAAACTAGATTTGATTTTATCATATACTTGATAAATCTTATCTAATTATATGTCGAGAGAAAATCATTTTGTTTCGTTTATAAAACAGTTTGACCAAGTTTGACTTTCTACTCGTTGACTGTCACTTCGAATAACCTAAGGGAGGATTACTATATTAATTAGTAACTTCCTAACCCTAATTTAATTTACACTTAGCGTTAAGACAAAATTAATCAAAACCTATAGAAAAGGCTATATCTCACAAAATTAATAATTTGATAACTACTAATATATTTTCCTTTGGATTCGGGAGTACGCTAATAAAAGTAGCTTCATTTTATATTTTTTAAAACTCATGAACAAGTAAGTAAAGTTGATTAAATCTCAATTAACTTATTTCCTCCTATTTTCCCTCGTTCAAAAACTCCCAAACATGGTATAAATATCTTAAAATTTTGCATCATTGGATCAGATCAAACCTAGGGGATGTTTGACTTAGCTTATAAGTATTAAGTTATTTTTTTTAAAGTATTTTCATATATTTTTTTTGAAAATTAATATTTATTTTAGAAATTTAAGACCAAATTTTATTTACAAATTTGAAAATAAGTTACTTATTTTCAAAAAAAAGTACATATATACCAACTTTTTCAGCTTATAAGCTTCGCCAAACGGGGCCCTAGCCTTTTTGGCTCATACGTATGAAATTTTATTTTGATTTTTCTATTTTCCAAGTTCAGTCCAAATTTTTTTTCTTGAAACCTCAATTTTCGCAGTACCAAATAAATATTTAAAACGAAAAAACTTGGCCATTTCTAATTTAAAGATGGTTATATATCTCATCATTCTATACATTTGATCTTGCAATAGTTAATGTATGATGATGGAAGGAGTGCTGTTCGAGGTCATTCGGTGAGTGTTTGCCACCAACATTTCTAAATCCATCACTCTTTTCGAATATAAAATATAGTATTTATAACATATTTCTTCAAAAATTTTAATATATTTAAAATAAATTAAATAGTTTGAGCGGTGATTAAATTAAGATATTTAAATTGTCTTTGATATAAAATTTATTGTAGACAGAATAATAATAATAATAATATATCATTCTTGAGATATAACTAATTAATTTCTTGAGATGTAACTAATTAATTGTTATTTTAAACTTAAAATAAATTAATTAATAATAATATTATAATATTTATTTAGATTCGATTATGAGTGATAATTTTAAATGAATTAGATAGTTTGGGGGTAATTAATTGACATGTTTAGATAGTATTTAGTATATAATTTTAATAAAATTTAATATAGATAAAAAATAATAATATTATGATTATATTGTTGAGATTTATATAATTGATTGATATTTTAAATGAATTAAAGCGTTTGAGTGGTGGTCAAACTAAATTCTGTAAATAGATTGTATTTAATACAACTACATTACATAAAAGGTATATATTTTAATATAAGTATAAATTTTATGTTATTATCTAGAAATAATATAATATTAAAATTTAATTATAACTGAAACAAAAATGAGGGATAACTAAAATGTAGATTATATATATTTATTTTTTTGAAATTTTAATAGGATTTTAAAAGAAATAATAATTTGTAATTTTTATAAAGTTTAAAGAGTTTGAGTAGTATTGTGATTAATATATATAATTCAACTATATTGGTTATAATTGCATTAGATCTGTACTACTATATTATCTATACAATATTATTATAATTAATATTATATTATAAATAAAATAAATATATATATTTAATATTTTTGAAAAGTGTTTATAATTTTTTGGAAAGTGTTACCAACCAATCAAAACAATAATAAATCTATTTTTTGCTTATAATAATATAGTATAGATAGTTTAGATATTCATAAAATTTAGTGATATATTAAATTAAATAGAAAATATAGAATATAATTTAAATATATATAATATTATACATGATGAGTTATATAAAAGGATGACTATTGAGGATTATGTATGATATATATTTTTTCTAAAATTAAATTTTATTAAAATTGATTGTTATGATTGTTTTTATGATTTATCTAAAATTGAACGGTTATAATTTTTTTATGGTTCATGCTTTAAAAAATAGCTCTCTAATATAATAATATATGATAGATTAGTGGTCATGGACATCATCCTGTCCTTGTGGAACACATTATACATCTTGTGAATGTAGTTATCACTTGAAAGTTGAAACAACCACAACACCCACCAATCAGTTGTTGCTGTGAGATAAAAGGTTGAAATGAATAACTTGCATGTTTGAAGTTTAATCATCAATCTCCCCATTATTATATAATACCATAGCAATGGTCGTACCGATATAAACAAGAAGTAAGGAAATTAGTAATCCCCAGTTCCCCACATCGTATATGCTCATGAGCATGTGACCCACAAATTCGTCAGAGGAACAAGAAGAATAGAACATCACCAATGTTAGTGGTATTTCCATTACTATAGTTTGTTGAAAGGGGTCGAATACAAATTTAAAAATTATGAGAAATTTTTGTGAATTTAAATTTATATTTAAGAGTATTTAAGTGTTTGAGATATTAAAATTATGAAAGAAGATCAAAAGAAATTAAACTAACTAATTGAAAATATAACTTTAAAAATTACTAGTAGATTGGTTTTCAATTAGTAAATATTTTGTTTTCAAATAACCTTGGTCTTAAAATCAAGCTACTTACAAAATATAAATTGAACAAAGAAAATGTTGGGTTCCGAGGTATAAAACGCAGCGGATTAAACGTAAATATAACAAAAATTTCGGAACCCTAACGCAGGATCATGTATAAACTTGGACGGATTATGGTGAAACAGATTCATACCTTTTCTGGTCTTGACTTGTACGAACTCAACGGAGATCCTTGCTTTCACAACTAGTGTCTTCCTCTCGAAAAATACCTCTATGGTATCCACACGAGCACCTTCAAGAACGTCTCACGATCTTGATTACGAAATGGATGTACTAGCTCCTTTGATGATTTCGAAATTGTTCTGCCTTGCTTTGCCATGCTGTGTAGCTGCTGCCTCTAGGGTTTATTTCTCTCAAAAACGTAATCCCCTATTAATCTTACATTATCTATTTATAATGGCTGGTTAATAGGCCCATAACAGCAACCCATAACAGCAAAGCCTAACTCATGTAGGTTTAGGATTAAATAATAAAACCGAATTTCTATTATTTAATTAATAACTAAGTCATACTTAATTATTAAGGGCAGAATTCAAATTCGAATTTTTATTATTTCAATTAATTAAGTCTCACTTAATTAATATAATAAAATTCAAATAATCATCAATTAATTTAAATCTATAATTTAAATTAACTATTCCTTTAAGTGCTCTATGTGTGTGACCCTATAGGCTATTATTTAATTAGCAATAATTTTATTCTCCAATAAAATTATAAACAATGAGCGGTATCTAGTAATACATCATTGCTACCCAATTAAATAATAATTAAATCGTGATTCGATAAAACCTTTCGTGATTAATGTTTCCGTGTAATATAATCCCTTTAACCATATATATTATAGATTAAACTCGAGGTATGTATTTAGTCATCCTCTACAATATTTAATCCGGGTTTACTGATCCATGAGTAGACTATGAAAATAAATCATTATTTGAGCACGACCATGCATTTTATAGTCTCACTCAATCAAGAGGCCTTATAATATCTCTCCTAATTATAGGAGGGTTAAATCCTTTATCTATCATTCATATTTCTCATACGACTCATAATATACCCGATGTCCACTTTTATCATTACCCGGTCAAAGGTAACTTTTAATGTAGTCAAAGTATATTAATCCTCGTACAGAAATATAATGATCTCAAGTCAGAGGATCATTACACCATTATCACTGTGAGTCTTTCTTATGACTTTATTAAACATGAAGAATCTCACTGTGGGTCTGTCCAGTACCATGTACTGCTGCATGTACCTATGTGTTGACTTTATTATCCCCATACTTATAACCAATGAGATGTGGTTATCTGTCAAACAACATACTAGTCTATTTATGTATTATTATTGTCCTATAATAATAATACTCGACTAGGGATATTTAAGAATATGATATATTATATAATCTCAAGTTCAAGTCATTTACTAAACTATACAATGTGTATCATGATTCTAAGGACATTTATTATGCTAACAAATATATTGCAGTAATTAAAGTCATAATAAATACGTTTATTGAATAATCAATTGACATAAAGGTTTATTGTTAGGTCCAAATGTGTTGTAGAGGGGGGGTGAATACAACTTTTTACGATTTAAGGAATATGAGAAGCAATGAGAAGCAATAAATATTATGTAATAAATCAACACAGAATTTCAAGAATATATCTTTATATTCATTGAAGGATTTGCTACAACATTCATTACAATAGTACAACAGAAGTAAAGATAGAGGAGTAAATGATACTAAGCTCTGTGAATATACTCCCTCTCTATTACAAGTGTTTTTCTCAATATTGCTCTACATTGCGTTCTATGCTCTCTCTTGAGATGTTACACAAGTACTTCTATTTATACTACTTTGTAATCTATGACTTGTAGACTTGATCTTGTCCTTTTTGTGTACGTGGCCCAATCAGGACTCGTTAACAAAAAGTACTTTCCCAACCACTCTGGATCAACCGTTCACAATAAGCCACTTGTCCCTTGAACATTAAATGCTACATATCGACCCGCATCTCAATCTAGGCCTGGACCCATCTCGATCTCAATCTTGGTTGACAATCTCGATCTCGATCTGTGAAAATCTCGATCTCGATCTGTGAAAATCTCGATCTCGATCTATGAGAATCTCGATCTCGATCTGTGAGAATCTCGATCTCGATCTCGATCTGCCGTGGACAGAGATTTGCCTTGCAATGTTTTACTTCAATTGTAAATCTCGACCCGCATCTCGATCTGCTGTGGATCGACATTTGCCTTAGCAAATATGCACTCATCCAATGTTGACCTTCTTTAGTGACTAATTGTGGATTAACCTTTATGAGCAAGTTTCCCTAACTTCTTCAATATTCTTCAACAAGCTCTTGAACATGGATCTCTACTACTGACATAAACTTGCTATCAATGTCCTGACACTTGATGCAACGGTCTGGTTCATAAGTGACTAGTCTTGATAGGGTTCTTGCTTCTGAATAGATTACCATGTTCAATTGGTAATGTGGCTTCCCAATAAGTGGTTCGAACATTAACTGTCAATAAACAATGTAACTTCACTAGAATCTTTTCTGGTACTTCGACAACGTCTTCATTACTACTACAATCTTGAATACTTCATTCTCTGTTCTTCACTGATTGTCAGTGAGTATAACTTCAAGACTGTAGCTGTCTTCTTTAACCTTTGTCTTTACCATGTCTTCAATTCTTCTAGATTCCTATGCTTCAAACACTGTCTATCTTCAATCAATGCTGTTACACTGAAATCTTTTAGTGGCACTGCTATACTGAATCTTCAACACTTCTGAAACCCTGAGAGTCTTTAAACATTATTCTTCACTGAGGCATGAACATATAAATGAACTTCTTTCAGTGGCCTGTAGTAGACTTCAAAACTTCTTCTAATGTCTTGATTCACTGTATTTGCCTTGTCTTCATGTCTTGCTGATTTCTGTGTAATCGTAGTATTATTTACTTGTCCTGTTCTAGTGTTGAGTTATCACGATTACTATTTATACAGCTTCGTCATTTCCAACAATCTCCCCCTATTTGATTGTTAAACTTTTAGCAAACAAATAACCTAGGGAGGATAACTCAACTAACAACTAGAAAAAGAATGTCCGAGACTTATAAATAATGCTACTGGTGACTGAAACGAAAGATGCTTGTTCCTCTGACGCTGAACTGATATTCAAATTGTATCATCTTCATTTCTGTCTGTTTGAGCTTTCTCCATTTCAAAATCCTTCAGTTTGAACTTAAGGAACTTATCATGAACAGAGCTTCATAAGAATCATTATTCCTGGGAACATCTTCAATAGAACACAGAACATAGCTCATACTGTTCTCCCCCTAAGAATGTGATTCTCCTTCTTATTCTTCTTCTCCCTTTAGAAAATCCATGGAATAGTCAATTCTTTTTTGTTCTTCCCACTTGCAGTAGGAATCTTCTTCTGACAACTCCTTTCAAGTCTAGGATACAGTTTCTTGATTCTCCCATCTTCTGTTGTTTCCCCTCAGGATCCGAAAATAAGATTTTCTTTTTCCAGTCTAAAATCTCCCCCTAAGGATACGAACCCCCTTTCTTCAAGGATCTTCCCTTAGAATCCTCCAATGGCCTCTTCCCTTAGAATCATGCGACTCCTTTAGGATATTAGCTTTTCCGAAGGTTATGAAGATAAGACTTTATTAACTTCTCCTTTTTCTTGTTATAACTATAACACTATAACTTCTCCCTGTTTATAAACTTGTTATAACTATAACTTTTTCTTACTATAACTTTTCCCCCTTAGTTGAGGAATCCTCCAAAGGCCCACTTTTCAATGGTTTGTCTTCCAAAGAAGGTTCTCGTCTGACGTTTGAACGGGAAAAAAAATATAGTAACTTTTCTTCCAGAAGTAGCAAGTAGCAAGGGTAAGTGTTTGGCTTATGGTTTCCTCACTTCTACTACGTTCTGTCGGTGTTTACACTTTAGCATAGAGCATTTTAAGTGTTTCTCTCTTTCTCTCCCTATCTCTCACTCAAGTGTATCTCTCCCTCACTTTCACTTAAGTGTTTCTCTCTCTCACTTTCACTCTGCATTCCAAATGTAGCCTTCTATACCTGCAAGTGAAATCCGTCAATCCATACATATTCCCAACACCTGATTCATCAGAATGAACTGAATCACTATCAAGTGGAGAATTTGCCTCGTAGAGGTGTTCTTGATCTATCATGCATAAGCACTGTCCCACACCAGACTCAATAGCAATTGCTAAATCACTGTCTAGTGGAGCCTCACCTCTTGGAGATGGGTTATCCCAAGATTTTAAAATCTTTTTGGGAATCCTGCCTTGTTCTATCAAGGAGTTGCCTCACACCTTCTCCGTAAACGGGAGGTGGACATTCCTTTTCAGGATCTGGAAATGTTCCTTCCAGGAGGGGCGACGTAGTAGACAATGTAATGAATGGCAAATTAGAGTCTACGTTTCCCTCGTAACCCAATGACGGGTGTCTTGTTAACATGCCTATACCTTACACTGTGCACGTCTTGCAATGTGTCCCTAGAATATATCTGTTTAGGCTTACCATCAGCGTGAGTGCTGGTGGTGTGCTTGACTCATTACAAGATGCTCTGGCTGACGAGCGAATTTCAATGGACTCACCTTGTTGAGAGAATGATTCCAGAAACAGTTTTATTGCCTTTTCAGCTCTGCATCTTTTTGAGAAGATACAGATGAGCTTACAGTTACCTCAGTTATATACTTCTTTACTTCGCTGGAGGTAGAGCTGTGGGTGCACTTCCGACTTCATCCTTATTTCTCCCTTATCAACCTCTAACAAACATATGTTCCTTATAACTCCAAGGGTTAATATATGGAAGTGGATGAAAAGAGTGTTTGGTATTAAGGCCTGGGTCAGAGATTGATGGGTTTTCAACCTCTTGGCCAGCTACTATAGCCACTTGGGGCTAAACGGATAAAATCAGTTTAAAGAAGATAAAAAGATAATCAGTTTAACATTCCAAAATATATTTTTCATCTCAATGAGAAAATAAAAATATAAAGAGGAATGGTAAAGGGATTGCATTAAAGCACTTTTAATAAAAGAGTTTTGTCAGATCGAAAAAATTAATCATTTAAGAGCATGACACTAATAAAAATTTTCTTTAAGATACTTATTCCATAATAAAACGCGGGAGTATCAGAGAAAAATTCTATCACTATGAATTTCTTATAAGGCAAATTTCCCATAATAAAACGCGGGAATTTACATCAAATAAGAAGTTCAACTCTCTTACCAAATTTTATCTTAATAAAATGACTCTTTTCCATTAAACCTAAGCACCGTATGTTTTGAAGACAATGATTTCCCGACTCATAATTCAATTATAATTTACATCATTTTCTTCTGCCTGATAATATCCCCGACTTTAAATAAAAACAAGACAATTGGGGTTGAATGTATGCTTAACAATACAGTACAAGGCCTTCAAAGCAACAATCACTGTTTTGGTACTATGAATCAATGTGAAACATACATTGAAACAAGTATTTGAAAACAAATCATTTTACAAGTGATTGGTACCTCGAAGTTAAAACACATTTTCAAAAGAGAGAAAAAGCTTTGTTAGATAAAACATTTAAAACAAGCTTTTGGGAGAGGACAAAATTTCGAGAGAAAAGAAAGATTATCATTAAGAAAAGTTTTTCAAAAGAGAAGTTTTGAAAAAGAATTCTTAAGTTTTCTTAACTAAAACTGATAGAGAAATGAATGTATCTTTGAATAAAACGTTTTGAAAAAGAAATAGACAAAAATTTCTTTTAAATACATTCAGGATCGTAGACCAGTCAAGGAAAGAAAACTAAATATATTGATACCAATTGTTTCTAAAAATAAAAACTAAGTAAATCCATTAGTATCAATATATCACAATTATTTTGTAATAAAATATTATTCTATTATCACAAAGTAATAAAAGAAAATATTTATACTACTAATAATTATGCTTCGAATTTATTTTAATTTATTTAAATCATGGAACAGATATTTCATTGAATTATTTTATATCATCATGATTTAAATAAACCAGAATAAATTAAATACTTATGCTGTACTAAGCAATTGCCAATCACATGCATTTATAAAAACTATACATGGCAATTATTCAGTAGAACAATAAGCATATCACAATTAATTGCACGCTGATACCAATTATTCGATATTTATCAATAATTTCAAGATGCAAGAAATTGTGCTTCTGTTATTTTATCAAATTAAAATTATGAAACTAATAACCATTAAATTGCTTCAATCCATAATTTCAATAAGATAAAATAAATTCGCTAAATACTAAAATATTCATTAGATTGAATATTAGCATTTAACTTCCTACGCCATATCTAATAATTGTCACTTTGCACATTGTAAGCGTACTCATAACAATTACTAATTGATATACGTAAGCTCGAGGTTATAGTTGAAAAGAAATTCACAAGTCCTTTAAATAGGGAAAAAATAATACTTGTGATTCTTTTTACAACCCCTCGCAATAAAATCAATTTTAGAAATATTTTCTAAGTATATAAAACATTGAGAATTTTATACACATAACTTGGAAAATACTCCATCTTCCAATATTAGTGAGTTTTGAAATATGCATTAATTATTTAGAACAGAAATTCTAAATACCATCACTAATATCAAAAGTGTCACAATTATTTGTAATAAAATATTTTAAGACTCTTAGAGCAAAATATCAAAGCAATTAAGCAAGATATCATTGACTAATTCTTATCTAATATTTAATATACAAATAATTATGCTTCTAATTTATTTTAATTTGCTTAAATCATGGAACAGATATTTCACTGAATTGTTTTATATCATCATGATTTAAATAAACCAAAATAAATTAAATACTTATGCTAAATAATTTAACTATCACTTATGCATAATACATTGCAAGCAAGATAATTAAACTAATAGCAAAAAGCATGAGGTACTGGATTTCAAATAAATTCACAAGTCTTTGTATATTGAACATTTAATACTTGTGAACTTATTTAAGAATTCCTTGCAGATGGGATTTCCAACAAATATGCATATTAATAATATCCCAAGTTTACTAACCAACTTAGATAAAATAAATTCATCAAGTTATTTAGCAAACATCTGCAAGTTATTCGACTAAGGACAACTCTCAAAAGAAATGATACCTGATGTCCATTACCTTGTTCCTTCAGTGGTGTGAAAAGTTCAACAGAGTTGCTGGAAATTGACAGCTTCTAGGAATGACTTCCCTGTCTTTCGTACAACCTGCATTATCTATATCTATATAGCCAATTAGGTTAAACCTATTATCTTAATGGTCCCAGATTCCAAGAATTGGTGATCCCCTAAGATGTCTAACAATTCATAACTTAGCTATAAGATAAGATTCTCTAATTTCCACATGGAAACTCGCACATAGGCATATCGAGAATAAAATATATGGTCTTTGTGCACTTGAATAAGTAATGAGCTTATCATACCTCTATAGCTTGTCACTTCAGTTCATATACCTGATTTGCCCTGATCAAGCTTAGTGATCTGTTGGAAAGTAGTCTTGGTAGGTCTAGAATCTTCTAAATTGCGCATCTTCAAAAGATCCTTGACTTCCTTTAATTGCCATCATTCTTTCGAATTAATTATAATCCGGAAAGAATTGCAACTCTTCCAACATGCTCATTTTGAACCTACTCTGCATTAACTTAGCAAAAATATATCTTGCCAAATTTTCGTTAGTAGACCCACATATAATATAATCATGGTATACTAGCACATATATATAACATTGAGTGTGCCATGTATTCTAGAGAGATATATGCATATAACTTACTCTACTGTAAAATCATATTAAAGTAATTAACAGTCAGAGTGTCATACCATGTCCTTGACGTTCTGCTTGAATCCCTATCTCCGTCATAGAAGAGCTTGCGAAGAGAATGATATACAAATCGTAATGGATCTGCAACTTCATCTTCTAGCTTCATCATTCAGGAGTGCACTTGTTCACATTCATCTGATAGATCTTCATGCTTGAATGCTCCACATGTGATAGGTCCTAATCGTTGAGTCCCTGAAAATTGTTAGGTCCCCATTGATGAGTCCCAAGGGATCAAGTCTTGTCACTGGTGCTTACTGCTTGATCTTGAAAGTCCTGAAGATTCTGTTTCTATCATCGTCGATACCTTCTGCTTTAAAGTCCTGTAGCAACCAGTTTGGCTTTGCCCCTCATAACAATGCCAGTAGTCATCCAGTCTCTAAGAACCCTTACTGTACCAATTTCAGCCTCGACTTTAGTGGTCTGTGGTCTGGGTTCCAACTTCAGTTGTTTTCTGCCTTCTAACTGATTGAGATCATTTTGCATTGCAATCACTCAATCTGGATCAATCTGTGCATCTTCGGTATTCTTTGGGATTCCAGATGGTGGGTGATACCAATTGTTGATACCAATTGTAAGTTGACAATTTTTCTTTCCCAACTTGGTCCCGAAAGATATATGATCATTTCGAATAGCACTTCTAGCCTTTACACAAGAATCCGGATCACTAAGAACGAGACTCCAGGATAGAATTTGACTTCAAACCTTTTGTCTTGGTAGAAATGTTCTTAATGAAATCCTTAGATCTTCATTGTTGAGTACGGCTAGTAGATCCATCTTCTATTTGCTCCCCCTGAGTTGCTGCTAGGATGTGTTGAAGATCCTTCACCTTCTACAGTGGATTTCCACTAAGGATCTGAATCATCATCATTGTCATTGTTTCCTTCTGCAACCTCAACTTCAACATCAGTATCTGAATTTGTCAAAGATTCAGAATAGTCGTTCATTTGAATGCTTGGGAGCTTGGTGTAGTTGGTCTTCACACTCAGACTTTTAATCACCTTCTGTTTTCACATCACGTAAGCCCTAAAGACTTTTTGACTTTAATGAGTAGCCAAGGAGAATTATTCCATGAGTCTTAACTTAACTTGCCAAGAAACTCAAATAAATTTTCAATTAATAACAATCTCCTCCAGACACACGAAAGAGCTTCAGTGTTTGCTTCTGGTTGGCCATTAACTTAAATGATGTCTTTTCACAATCTTGTTGATTAAAGCAGCATGCTGTGTTAATTTGCTTCAGCTTTAAAGTACCTTTTTCAGTGCAGACTTCACTTAGAACTTCACTCGCGAAATGCAGTTCCACTATCTGACTTCAAAGTTCTCACAGCTTACTTTGCTTCCAACTTGATCTCCTGATGTGATCAATCACCATTTGTGACATTTTGTCTGTTGAATGCTTGAACATCACCAATTCAAAATTAGGGTTACCAATTTCAATCACCACTAAGCATATGACTTTTCTTCAGTGTGATGTTTCCATTGACTTCCCTATGTGACATACTTCAAAATGTCCTTCTTGATAGAATTCCATATGAAGCAGTCCTCTCACCAATTTCTTCTTTATCAAAGAATCCATTGCCTTGCTGACTAACAAGTGTGAGAGCTTCCTTTGCCATAGCTAACTCTTCATTGATGAAGCTTCACTGATAAGTTGACTTCACCTTCGCATCCAAATTCCATGTCAGCTACGAACAAATTTTCTCACTCTCAGTTGAGCGAGCTTCCAACCTTCTTGCTTGAGATCAAACACCTTTCCAGAAAACCCTTGAAAAAGAATTCCCTAGTGCCCTTTAGTGCTTAAGTCCTTCCACAAGTAAGTTGCTTCCACTGATGACAGTTCTTAACACATGATGGCCATATCCCTTGTACATCCTTTGCTGTCATCTCCAAAGGTTACCGTCGGGGAGGCCTTCTCAACCAGTGGTGATAGTAGTGCTTTAATCTTAATCATATGCCTCATACATTAAATGTCACGAAGTCACATAATTTTTGCTTTCCATAACATACTCTGCAATCACAAATGATTAAGCTTCTTGGTACTCAACTTCAATTGAGTCCAGATGGGTTAGAGATATTATCAAAGGTAACAACAGCTTCAACCTTAATACGCATAAACTAATCTTTGACTGATCACTTCTCATACTCTGCAGCCTTGACAAAGTAGTCTTTAGGCTATGAGACTAGTGATTTCAACCTTACTTAAGGTGAACTAGCAGTCTTTACCCTACTGTGATTCTTACACATGCTTTGTCTAAAATTATGCAAGTCCTAAGATATGCATTTTCAAATTTAACTAAACAAGCATGGAAATAAGAACACATGGTAAATATTCAGCTTCACTGCATAAAAGCACATGGATAGAAGAACTAACAAATTAAATTACTAATTCTTTCTAATCCATTCTGTCGTTGTCTAACATTTTTAACTATCTCTAATTACCTAAGTCAGTTTTAGATTAAGCTTCGAATCTACATGACTTACTGACTCTTAGATAATTCTACCATCTTTTAACCAATTATCCCTAACAAGCAATACATGATCTAATATAGCATTTAAGTACAACTATGTGAGTAAAAGCAAATCAAATGAAAATAAGCACATAAACAATTAACAAGCCATTTGTCATTAAGAACAAATAAAATCTGATCTATGACCTGTTTGTCTATTAGCAATTTTCACAACATTAGCAGAGGTATTAAATCACATCAGATTTAACTCAAGTTTCAGCAAATGTTTAGGAATGCACCTAACCGTCTAGAACACCATATCTAATTCTAGATATTCATTTTACTGTATATAAAATCAAGTATGAAATGTACTAATTAAACTCATGAATCCTAGCATGCAATCTTATTCTTAGCAATCAATTAAGCATTTAAGTCCTAAGATGCTAGCATGCTATCATGAATATAATACATTCCAAAACTTAATAAACATACAGTTCTGAATTAGATAAACGTATGCTAGTTAGAAGGTATACCTGTGAAGTGCTTAGTGATTCATCTTCAGTGTTGGTCATTGATGCCAGATATCCATTTGGTGCATCACTATCACTGATAGAATCAACCTTGCATTTAACTTCATCAACAAATGCTTTCCCTTGCTGCATCCTCACTAATGCTTGAGATTCCTGCTATAACCCAACATAGTGTCTTCATCTTTTGCTTGCTCCTTTTCTGATCTTGTAGGTGTCATACTCCATCTTGAGTAAAAGTGTTTTGTTGACCTCAGCTGTACCTTCCATGACGACCTCTATTTCTAGGTTTGTTGAACGAACGTATCGAAAGCTATTTTCTCCTTATCAGCATCTGAAAAGTCCATTCCCTTTTTAGGCTCAGACCGATGTGGTACAATCACATCTCCTTCCATATGCTCAGGAACAACAACCATCGGAACAAATTCATTCTCAAAACCCATCCTTCATTGTGATCTCGGTCGAACACTGGAATCTTGAATTGATTTTTAAGGTGCCATCTTAATATAGATTTAGAATAGAGATAATAAACTTTTCTTATTACTTGAGTAGTAATTAAAAGAAAATTGAATTATCTCCAAATGAATCAAAGTTCCAAAACTGGTCACCAAAAATAATTCTAAGTACCCGACACTAGGCTCTGTAGATAATCTATGTCGATCTCGATCTATATCTCGAGGTCGATCTCGATGTCGACAGATCGAGATTTACCTTAACATATTTTAAGCCATTTTCGCAAGTCGATCTCGATCTCGATCTACAAAACTTTTGCCTATGTCGAAATTTCACCAAGTCGAAATTTCACCAAGTCGAAATTCTCAAAGTAGATATTCTCAAGTCGAACTTTTGTCCTTGGTCGAAATTTGCTGCCTGACTTTCACACTTTTTGACTTTTGTGTCTTTTCTCACCTACCTCACCTAACAACCACGTGCTAGATACAGAGTCTTCTGATAATTACTTTTTGTGCAGTGAGTCTGTCCAATCAAAAGCCAATAACACCCTTTTCACTTTATGTCTTTAGAAAAGGTAATCAAAAAGTTGTTGGGTTTATCTTCTTTACAAGAACAGCGATGAACACGTGAAGAACACCACAAACCAAAGTACCCAGTTTAATTCACAACAATTATCTAAAATACACCCAAGCTAAATAATTACACCTGGAGTATTTAAATAATTTTAGGACGAGTTTTCACTGTTTAATTAATTTAAGTACACTTTTCAAGAAAATCTTAAAAAGTAGATCTGGACTTGAAAACTCCCTAATCTTCTACCAAACACAAGGATCTATGTTTTGTATGTCAAACATTAAGCTTTGATACCAATTATTAGGTCTAAATGTGTTGTAGAGGGGGGGTGAATACAACTTTTTATGATTTAAGGAATATGAGAAGCAATGAGAAGCAATAAATATTATGTAATAAATCAACACAGAATTTCAAGAATATATCTTTATATTCATTGAAGGATTTGCTACAACATTCATTACAATAGTACAACAGAAGTAAAGAGAGAGGAGTAAATGATACTAAGCTCTGTGAATATACTCCCTCTCTATTACAAGTGTTTTTCTCAATATTGCTCTACATTGCGTTCTATGCTCTCTCTTGAGATGTTACACAAGTACTTCTATTTATACTACTTTGTAATCTATGACTTGTAGACTTGATCTTGTCCTTTTTGTGTACGTGGCCCAATCAGGACTCGTTAACAAAAAGTACTTTCCCAACCACTCTGGATCAACCGTTCACAATAAGCCACTTGTCCCTTGAACATTAAATGCTACATATCGACCCGCATCTCGATCTAGGCCTGGACCCATCTCGATCTCGATCTTGGTTGACAATCTCGATCTCGATCTCGATCTGTGAAAATCTCGAACTCGATCTGTGAAAATCTCGATCTCGATCTATGAGAATCTCGATCTCGATCTGTGAGAATCTCGATCTGCCGTGGACAGAGATTTGCCTTGCAATGTTTTACTTCAATTGTAAATCTTGACCCGCATCTCGATCTGTTGTGGATCGATATTTGCCTTAGCAAATATGCACTCATCCAATGTTGACCTTCTTTAGTGACTAATTGTGGATTAACCTTTATGAGCAAGTTTCCCTAGCTTCTTCAATATTCTTCAACAAGCTCTTGAACATGGATCTCTACTACTGACATAAACTTGCTATCAATGTCCTGACACTTGATGCAACGGTCTGGTTCATAAGTGACTAGTCTTGATAGGGTTCTTGCTTCTGAATAGATTACCATGTTCAATTGGTAATGTGGCTTCCCAATAAGTGGTTCGAACATTAACTGTCAATAAACAATGTAACTTCACTAGAATCTTTTCTGGTACTTCGACAACGTCTTCATTACTACTACAATCTTGAATACTTCATTCTCTGTTCTTCACTGATTGTCAGTGAGTATAACTTCAAGACTGTAGCTGTCTTCTTTAACCTTTGTCTTTACCATGTCTTCAATTCTTCTAGATTCCTATGCTTCAAACACTGTCTATCTTCAATCAATGCTGTTACACTGAAATCTTTTAGTGGCACTGCTATACTGAATCTTCAACACTTCTGAAACCCTGAAAGTCTTTAAACATTATTCTTCACTGAGGCATGAACATATAAATGAACTTCTTTCAGTGGCCTGTAGTAGACTTCAAAACTTCTTCTAATGTCTTGATTCACTGTATTTGCCTTGTCTTCATGTCTTGCTGATTTCTGTGTAATCGTAGTATTATTTACTTGTCCTGTTCTAGTGTTGAGTTATCACGATTACTATTTATATAGCTTCGTCATTTCCAACATTTATCAAAAGAAACATTGTATTGCCTCTAGGGCACTTACACCAACAATCTCCCACTTGCACTAGAGCCAATCACCCATGTGTCTAATACCCATGGAACTAGTGTGACTGTCGTGCTTCTTCTGCGACAAGCCTTTGGCCAATGGGTCTGCAATGTTATCATTTGTGTGCACTTTACATATGTGTATGTCACCCCTTTCATTAATCTCTTGAATGAGGTGATATCTCCTGAGTATATGTTTGGTTCGGGAGTGAGCTCTAGGTTTTTTAGCCTGTGCAATGGCTCCATTATTATCGCAGTATAGATCAATGGGATCTGCGATCGATGGAACCACTCCCAAATCAGTAATGAATTTTCGAATCCAAACAGCTTCCTTAGCCGCTTCACAAGCTGCAATGTACTCAGCCTCCATTGTAGAATCAACTACTGTTTCTTGTTTTGAACTCTTCCAACTTACAGCACCTCCGTTTAGACAAAACACAAAACCAGACTGTGATACAGTATCATCCCTGTCTGTTTGGAAAATTGCATCGGTGTAACCTTTTACAACCAGTTTCTCCTCTCCTCCATACACCAAGAATGAATCTTTAGTCCTTTTCAAGTACTTTAGAATATTCTTGACAGCCGTCCAGTGACCTTCACCTGGATTAGATTGGTATATGCTCGTCATGCTTAAAGCATACGAAACATCTAGGCGAGTACATACCATTGCATACATGATGGGTCCAATTGATGAGGCATATGGAACCTTACTCATGTGGTCCTTCTCATCCAATGATTTCGGACACTGATCTTTAGAGATCGTTATCCTTTGAGACATGGGGACATATCCCCTTT
Organism: Oenanthe sinensis; assembly: GCA_028671895.1. Taxonomy (NCBI): domain Eukaryota; kingdom Viridiplantae; phylum Streptophyta; class Magnoliopsida; order Apiales; family Apiaceae; genus Oenanthe; species Oenanthe sinensis. The sequence goes on along the minus strand of CM053804.1, from coordinate 16,279,377 downwards.
TTGCATTTTGCATACCAAAACGATGCAAAACCTTATCGATGTATGTACTCTGACTTAGACCGATCATCCTTCTAGATCTATCCCTATAGATCCTCATTCCTAGAATGTAGGATGCTTCACCTAAGTCTTTCATAGAGAAGTTGCTCCCTAACCAAATCTTAACAGCCTTGAGAGAAGGTATGTCATTCCCCATTAGTAGTATGTCATCAACATACAGTACTATGAATGCCACATGGCTCCCACTAACCTTCTTGTAAACACAAGGTTCATCTTCGTTTTGAACAAAGCCATACTCTTTGACTGTTTCATCAAAACGGATATTCCATCTCCTAGAGGCTTGCTTCAATCCATAAATGGATCGACGTAATTTACATACCTTGCTAACATTCCTTGGATCGACAAAACCTCCAGGTTGTGTCATGTACACATCCACATCCTCTTCAAGGCTTCCATTAAGGAAGGCTGTTTTGACATCCATTTTCCAGATTTCATAATCATGGAATGCTGCAATAGCAAGCAAAATCCTTATGGACTTGACCATAGCCACTGGTGAGAAAGTTTCATCATAGTCAATACCATGAATTTGTTTGAAACCTTTTGCAACCAGCCTTGCTTTATAGGTCTGAACATTTCCATCCATGTCAGTTTTCTTCTTGAAAACCCATTTGTACCCTATGGGTTTTACCCCTTCAGGTGGATCAACCAAAGTCCATACTCGGTTTTCGTACATGGAATCCATCTCGGATTTTATGGCTCCTAGCCATCTCTTAGATTCTGGACTGTTCATAGCATCTTGGTATGTGAGAGGCTCATCTTCATCTATGAGCATCAAATCACCACATTGAGTCAAGAGAAATCCATATCTCTCTGGTTCATGGCGAATTCTACCAGTTCTACGAACAACCTGTGTTTGTTGAGTATTATCATTATCCTGCTCTTGTTCCACTTCAGGTTCAATGTTATTTTGTGGTTCTCGATCCTCATCGAGGTCTATAGTTCTCCCACTGTTTCTTTTGGAAACAAAATCTCTTTCCATGAAAACAACATCTCGAGCAATGAACACCTTCTGCTCAGAAGGACTATAGAAATAATACGCCTTTGTTTCACTAGGGTATCCCACAAAATTGCACTCTTCAGATTTAGGTCCAAGCTTGTCAAATACTTGACGCTTTACAAACGCCTTGCATCCCCAAACTTTCATAAAGTTCATGCCTGACCGTTTCTTCCCCCATATCTCATATGGAGTCTTTTGAACCTTCTTAGTAGGAACACGGTTAAGTGTGAAAGCCGCTATTTCTAGAGCATAACCCCATAAACTAATTGGAAGATCTGCATTACTCATCATCGATCGCACCATGTCCAACAAGGTGCGATTTCTCCTCTCTGAAACTCCATTCCATTGAGGTGTACCTGGCGGAGTGAGTTGTGATACAATACCACACTCCTTTAAATAATCTTTAAATTCTGTGCTCAATTATTCTCCTCCACGATCAGATCGTAAGATTTTAATACTTGTACCTCCGCCAATTTGCTTCTCTACTTCAGCCTTGTATTCTTTGAACTTTTCAAAAGAATTGGATTTATTCTTCATAGAATATACATATCCATATCTACTGAAATCATCAGTAAATGTTATGAAGTAGTAGTAGCCTCCTCTAGCCATCACACGCATTGGGCCACATACATCACTATGTATTAGCTCCAGACGTTCAGTGGCCCTTTGACCCGTACCAGTGAAAGGGGCTTTAGTCATTTTACCAAGCAAACAAGATTCGCATTCTTGGTATGATTCAAAATCAAACTTATCCAAATATCCATCCTTATGTAATTTGGATATGCGTTTCTCATTTATATGGCCTAGACGACAATGCTAGAGGTATGTTTGATTTGAGTCATTAACTTTAACTCGTTTGTTTTCTATATTACAGACATGATTATCTAAGTCAAGAACATATAAACCATTAAACAAACGCGCAACACCATAGGTTAAATCATTCAAAGCAAAAGAGCAACTGTTGTTCTTTATTGTAAACGAAAAACCTTTCTTGTCCAAACAAGAAACAGAAATAATGTTTCTGCGAATCGCAGGCACGTAATAACAATTCTCTAGTTCTAAAACTAGCCCAGAGGGCAAAGATAATAATAGGTTCCTGATGTGTAAAAATACTGCAAGCGCACAGTGTTTAATTGTAGCAATCACAGATCGATCCTCAGAGACTATGAAATTTCCAAACCCTAACAAATAAATCAGCCAGACTAGACAAATAGTTATGATAGAGATTTAATTAACCTAATAAGCAAATAAGATCAAATAAATATGGAAAACCTAGGAATCCGAATCCATCAATTAATCACAATTAATATCCAACTTGCCCTAGGAATCAAGTCTCTTTCTTCAAAAAATAAATATTAATTAACGAGACAAGCATATACTATGAAACTTATTATCTAACAATAACCCATCAAAAGTTCATGGAGCAAGCATAGGCTATGAAAAATAAATTCGGTAACAATAATATATCAAAATCACTTTGTTAATCAAACAATTAAGCACCAAGAAAAATTATGAGAATCAAATAATAGAAACAAGTAAATACTAAAAATAATCAACTAACTTCACCTTCATCCTAGGGCTAGAGAATTAGCTAGACATGCTTGAAGAAGAAAACAAAGCAACTAATATAAGACATGCAAATAACGAATAACATAAAAAGTGTTTGAGAGATAAAAACTTATTTGTATTGAAAGATCAAGAAAATAAAAGTACTCTACTCCTACTCCTAATTATTGAAAACTAAAGTTAAAGTTAAGGTACAAGGTCTTGGTCCTTGAAATACAAGATAGGAGACCCATATATATAGGGAAAATAATGTAGGTTTTCTATATCGATTACAAATTGAATTTTAAATATTTCCTTCTATTCCTTTTTCTTCTCCAACAAGCATTCGATTTTATCTCCTTTTTCTTTGCCTCCAAGTAATTCCACCTCCTTCCTTGTATTCTCCTTTTTCTGATACAATTCTGATTTTAATTAATTTCCTACAAAACAAAATAAAAATAATTAATTAACTAATAAAATTACGAAAATAAACATAAAATAGGTATTAAAGATGTATTAATTATGGACCTATCAAATGCCCTCATACCTATCTTTTGCTCGTCCTCGAGAAAAATCAAAAGAAAAAAATATTATAAAAGTCCTATGCTCCTTTTCGTAGGCGTGACGGATAATTTTAGGTTTAACAACCCATTTAAACTCGTAGACGATCTCTACCAGAGGAGTGTTGTCCCCTAAGGGTTTACAGAGGATATACCCATAAAATCCGTGAAATATTCTAGCAAACATCCCACTCTATCAATAACGTTCATCGGTGTCAACAAAAGAAGATTTTTAGGAAAATACATGCCTTAAAGACTCTACTAATAATAGATAAGATGTAGTATCTAAAATTCACTTATATCGACGCAAACGTTTGCAAAAACTCCCAAGGTGTGTTGTGAAAATATGTCTCTGAAGAATCAATTGAATAAGTACATTTCCTCTTTTTCAACCAATATTGAACTGACCCAATCTCTATCAAAACAAGTATCTAGCCAAATTTCATAGTTTTTTTTTCCAATTGACTGTGCAATGTCTGTTTTCTTAGGCTTTCTATGTTACCCATGTAGCGAGCTTTGGATCAATGACTCCAAACCAGTTGGTCTTAGGGCACTAGGTTTCAAAATACCCCTACGGACTTAATTACTCGAGTAACAAAGGCCACAAAACAAGACTAGTCAATTACTACTTTTATTCTAGCTCGTCAAGTAATTCTCCAGTAACCAAGGACAGTGAAAAGTCACCAAGAAAAATTTATTTCTCATACAATCGCACTTAATACCAGCACATGTACATGGGTCGTTCCTTTCATATAACATTGTATTTGCCACCCATTGATCTCAAAGGAGTACTTGATGATTTATATATTTTTCCACAAACATTTGATTCGACATTGTTTTAACATGTTGGCTCTCTCTCAGGTATCGAAAACTTCCCTAGACAATCTTTCCAACAAAGACCTTGTGCAATAAGTGGCATCTTGGACTTTTAAGCAAAAATTTGTTCGACACAAGTTTCATGAAGAAAACCTTACTCAACTACGTTCGAATTATCTCAAGGCATTACATATATATAATTTTATAAAAAAATTGTTAACACCAACTAGCATCAAAGTACAAGAGTGGAAAACTTAGCTAAAACATCTCTATTTTTGGATTTTCTAATTTTTTAATTTTTTTGGATTTTTAATTTTTTAAAATACTACTAATTCCCTCCCCCATACCTAAATCATGCATTGTCCTCAATGTATGCAAAGAAGAGAAATGACAAAGTAAAAGGACGAGTATACCTGATAAAAGCATGATGGAGGAAGCAAAAAGAACTACTATACAACACACACACATAGTTACTCCCCCATACCTATACTGGACTATGGGAGACAATCAAGAATAACTTACTAACCAACACCACATCGAGGAAAAACTTCTTTCATCGTAGAGTAAGCACACTGTTGAAACACATTCTCAAGAACAACATTATCCACTAGAAATATACGATCTTGCAACAAGATAAAACTCATATCACTAACATATTGTAGGGTTTCGTGACACAAACGCAGCGGAATAAATGCGAAAAATAAATCAAAATAGCGAAACCCTCCACAGGATCCATGCGAAAACAAAAGATTTAATTCGGAGATAAAGAATAAATATCTTTAGAAGCTTTAACAGTTCATTAATGGAAGATTAATGGAGGTCCAAAGCTTGTTTAATCACCACGTATCCCGCTCTCGCGATCTACGCTCTACGGTATCCACACGAACACTTTTCATGAAGGATTGATGTGTACTAGCACCCGAAAACTTCTTCTCTCTCTATCTTCCTCCTCTCTCAGAGCGGCTAGGGTTTTTGTAAAATCTCTCTTTTTTTAAATCAGCCCATAAAGAGATTATATATAGAGAGAGGAATAAGTTTTCTAATTATAATCCAATTATAATTAATACTAATCCAAAATTCTAAATTATTTAATTAAGTCTCACTTAATTAATTAATTATTAATTTTGGAATTAGTTTAAGTAATTCATTTATTCTATTTATATAATTAATTAAGTCATACTTAATTAATATCATAAATAAAATAAATTACTTATTTAATTTAAATTCATAATTTAAATTATTTCTCCTTCAAGCGTTCTTTGTGTGTGACCCTGTAGGTTATTATTACGTTGGCAACAATTTTAATATCTAATTAAAATTATAAACAATGAGCGACATCTAGTAATACATCATTGCTACCCAAGTAATAATAATAAATCGGTGATTCGATTAAGCCTTTCGTGAATAATGTTCCATGTAATATAATCCCTTTAATCTTGATATTATAGATTAAACTCAAGGCATGTCTCGTGTCATCCTCTTCATAATTTAATCTTTATTTTCTTGATCGATGAGTAGACTATTAAAATCAAATCAACATTTGAGCACGGCCGTGCATTTCATAGTTTCACTCAAACAAGATGCCAATAATATCACTCCTAAAATTAGGAGGATTAAATCCCATCTAGATCATTCATATTTCTCATACGATTCATAATATACCCAATGTCCACTTTTATCATCACCTGGTCAAAGGTAACTTTTAATGTAATCAAAGTATATTAATTCTCGTATAGAAATATAATGATTTCAGGTCTAAGGATCATTACACCATTATCACAGTGAGAATTACTTATGACACTTACTTAACATGTAGAATCTCACGGCGGGTCATTCCAGTGCCATGCATTGATACATGCACTTATGTTCTTGACTTTAGTATCCCCATACCTATGACCAATGAGATGTGGTCATCTGTCAAGAAACATACTAGTCTTTGTGCATTATTATTGTCCTTAAATAATAATACTCGACTAGGGAATTTTAGGAATAAGATACTATTCATATAATCTCATTTTTAAGTCACATACTTAAAGATATATAATATGTATCAAAATTCCAAGGACATTTATTATGCTTTCAATTTATTACGCAGTAAATAAAACATAATAAATAATAATCAATAAAACATAATCCTTAATAATAAATATTTTCCTTAAAATATAAAAATTATTGTCTCTAGAGCACAATTACTAACACATAATCCATAAACCAATTAGACGCTTCTTTAAATTGTTTAAGCATATTGATTACTTGATATTTGTGATCATGGACTAAGTCATTAGAAATAAAAGCATGATGAGTTTCATTGAAACCTACAAAGGACTTAGGCTCAAATGCAATATCCTTTAATTGGGTTTCATGTTTAGAACAAATGATATTCAATTCATCTAACATCTCATCAGAAGTGAAATTTTGGTACAACTCATGAAGTTCTTTATTACTCTCATACTCTAACATAACATCATGTTCAAGAAAAGATTCAATAAAACTATCCTCAAGATTCGACAATGAAACAACGTCATTAATGAAATTAACTCCTACAGGTTGGTCATAAAGATCATTGGATTGACTTCCCACATTAAAGATATTAAGATCTAGAGTCATGTTTCCAAAAGTTAGTTTCATCGAACCATTCCTACAGTTAATCAAATCATTGGAAGTAGCAAGAAAAGGTCTTCCTAAAATGATAGGAATTTGATTTTTGAAATTTTTGACAGGTTCGGTCTCGAGAACAACAAAATCCACGGGAAAGATAAAATCACCAACCTTAATTAACACATCATCCACTATGCCCTTAGGAGTTTTGATAGAACGATCAGCTAACTGAAGAGTGACATTAGTCTTTTTAAGCTCACTTAAACCCAAAGTTTGATAGATAGATAATGGAAGAAGGTTCACACTAGCTCCTAAATCAAGTAACGCTTTGTCAATGAAAATATCACCTATGACACAAGAGATTGTAGGACAACCAGGATCCTTATACTTCACAGGGATTTGATGAGATATGATAGAACTAACAAGAGAAGTTAGGAAAGCTTTCTTAGGAACATGAGTGGTTTTTTTATGAGTACACAAATCTTTTAGACACTTAGCATAAGAGGGAATTTGTTGAATTGCATCTAAAAGAGGAATGTTGATCTTGACTTGTTTAAAGACTTCCAAAATCTTATCCAATCGAGGAGATTGTTTGTTTGAAGTGAGTCTTTGAGGAAATGGGGTTTTGGTTTGAAGACTTTTTCACTAGACATATCAAATATGGGTTTTGAAGGTGCTTTATCAGATTTGGAAGGTTCACTAGATTTTATTACTACTTCAGAATTCTTGGGAGACAAGGATTGGTCAAGACTAGGATTTAAGAGTAAAGGATTTGGTTCAGAAATGAGTTTTTCTTCCTCTTGAGTATTGAGACCAGCATGATTGTTGAATTGATTACCGGACTTAAGAGAGATGACATAATTCACATTTTCAGGGGCTTTTTGGTTTGGATGAAATTTAGGATTAACCTTAGGTTGTCTAGGAAATCGATTTTTCTCTCTCTCACTGATTGTGTTGGCTAACTGACTCATTTGGACCTCTAGTTTAGATATGGCTTGAGTATTGGAATTTAGTAACTGCCTATCTTGGGTCATAGTTTGCATGAAAGCCTGTTGAGATTGAGTTATATTAGCTTGGGATTTCAATAACGCCTCAATACTCTTTTCCAAGAAATTCATTTTCTTATCAGTTTCATTAAAACCAGGAGGATTTAAAAGGACTGAAAAAGAATTTGGATATGGGTCAAAGTTTTGAGCAGGAAAAGAATTAGGATTTTGGGTTGGAAATGGACCAGGATTGGGATTTTGAAAAGCAGGTTGAGATGGTTGGTTAAACTGATTGTATTGACCTTGGTTCCATGAGAAATTTGGGTGATTTTTCCAACCAGGATTGTACGTTGGTGAAAAGGGATCATTCATAACTCTCGCTTGAAACATGGCATTAGCTTGTTGAATTTCAGGGCAATTTTCTATCACATGATTAGATGAGTTACAGTTTGCACAGACAGACACTTGTGAAGACACATTGTTGATTTCTAAGGCTTCTAATCTTCTTGTGAGTGTAGCTAATTTAGCTTCAGTTGCAATAGAATTACCAACTACATGTATGCCTTTAGATGAGCTAGGTTTTTCAGTTTCCTGACTGGGTTCCCTAGTTGACTCCCACCACATCGTTTTTTCAGCTAACTCCTCAAAAAATTGCCAAGCTTCTTCTTCATTTTTATCCATGAACTTACCTTGACACATTGACTCTAACAAAGAAGTGGTTGGGCTATCTAAGGCTTCATAAAGAATTTTACAAAGTCTCCATTGTTCTATACCATGTTGAGGACATTGGGACAACAGAATTTTAAATCTATCAAAATATTTCCCAAAAGACTCATTTTGATTTTGTTGAAATTGGTTGATTTCATTCCTAAGTTTGTTAGCTTTATGGTTTGGAAAATATTTTTTAGAAATATGCCTACAAATCCCTCCCAAGTTGAAATAGAATTAATGGGTAGACTATATAACCATTTTTTAGCATTTTCTTTAAGAGCAAAGTTGATAAGTCTCAATTTAATGGAGTCATCAGTCAATTGTTGAATTTTCTGTAGGGCACAAACTTCCTCAAACTCTCGGATAAAAAGATATGGATCCTCTCCCTCTACCCCAGTAAACCTAGGTAACATGCTAATGTGGTGAGATTTGATTTCAAAATTATTACCATTTACTGTTGGTAGGACTATGCATGAGGGTTGGGCGGAACGAGTGGGATAACAACGGTCTCTAAGAGGAATAGACATGACTTACAAGTAAGCAAGTAAGCACGTAGCAGATAAGAGATAGAAGTAAACACCAAAAAATATGCAAAAGAAAAATCCTATGTCTATGTTAACCTAGAGAAATTCTAGACCTGCTCCTAACTTTAAGATAATACTAAGAGTCACAAATCTAAAAATATTCAAACCGATTGGCCAGGCAGATGGAAGCATTGCCAAGAGGCTAACCACCTTTCTAGACACCAATCCAAATTGGCCAGGTAAGCTCTCGCTTTCCTAGACACCAAAAGTAAGAATACGTAAAGATTTGTCTCGTCTTAGGTTCTCTTCCTAAGTGAGCGCGAAATCCTAGGGGCCAACGTCTACTTGATTTTATTAAGGTAAGGGGCATGAAAGATGAACGTATTAGTGATTTGTGGGCCAAGGAAAGGGTGATGAAATCCCTTACCTTATCTTGTATTGGGTGGCACCCTTAAGATTGATTATATGAATGCAACACATAAAAAAAACGAGGAAATAAACAACTATGGATGTACTACACTACGTGAATTAATCTAAATTATATGTACCTCTTTCCTCCAGCAATCACCATAATTTTAAGATGGAAAGAAATAAAATACAATAAAGAAAAACTAGATGATGTGTTCCTATGTGATATGTGAATGATGCAACAAATTGGTTTTTAACAAGACAAATAACTAACTAATTTTTTTTTGATTTTTTTTTAATATTTAATATTTTGGATTTTTTTTAATATTTGTGAGAAAAAACAAAATTTAGAGAGGTGATACAGAATATCGAAAAGTACTTTCCAAAAATTTCTAAGGAGACAACGATGCATTCTAACGATCTTCTTGTCCAAACTTTTCTTCGCTTCACAAATCCCTAAAAAGAAATACAAAGAAAAACAAGAAACTAATCCGAAGAATTAAATATTAAGGAGTAAAAATTACCAATAGTCCCCGGCAGCGGCGCCAAAAACTTGATGTGTAAAAATACTGCAAGCGCACAGTGTTTAATTGTAGCAATCACATATCGATCCTCAGAGACTATGAAATTTCCAAACCCTAACAAATAAATCAGGCAGACTAGACAAATAGTTATGATAGAGATTTAATTAACCTAATAAGCAAATAAGATCAAATAAATATGGAAAACCTAGGAATCCGAATCCATCAATTAATCACAATTAATATCCAACTTGCCCTAAAAATCAATTCTCTTTCTTCAACAAATAAATATCAATTAACGAGACAAGCATATACTATGAAACTTATTATCTAACAATAACCCATCAAAACTTCATGGAGCGAGCATAGGCTATGAAAAATAAATTCGATAACAATAATATATCAAAATCACTTTGTTAATCAAACAATTAAGCACCAAGAAAAATTATGAGAATCAAATAATAGAAACAAATAAATACTAAAAATAATCAACTAACTTCACCTTCATCCTAGGGCTAGAGAATTAGCTAGACATGCTTGAAGAAGAAAACAAAGCAACTAATATAAGACATGCAAATAACGAATAACATAAAAAGTGTTTGAGAGATAAAAACTTATTTGTATTGAAAGATCAAGAAAATAAAAGTACTCTACTCCTACTCCTAATTATTGAAAACTAAAGTTAAATTTAAGGTACAAGGTCTTGGTCCTTGAAATACAAGAGAGGAGACCCATATATATAGGGAAAATAATGTAGGTTTTCTATATCGATTACAAATTGAATTTTAAATATTTCCTTGTATTCCTTTTTCTTCTCCAACAAGCATTCGATTTTATCTCCTTTTTCTTTGCCTCCAAGTAATTCCACCTCCTTCCTTGTATTCTCCTTTTTCTGCTACAATTCTGATTTTAATTAATTTCCTACAAAACAAAATAAAAATAATTAATTAACTAATAAAATTACAAAAATAAACATAAAATAGGTATTAAAGATGTATTAATTATGGACTTACCAGTTCCTACAGCTAAAGCAGCAACTCTTGCTCCGTTTCCAACTCGTAGGTCCATTTCTACTTTAGCCAATGTCCTACTTCTCTGCATTTCCTGCACATTTATACAAATGTGAGAAGCACATCCAGTATCCAATACCCAAGATGTAGAAATAGACAGATTGACTTCTATAACATATATACCTGAATTAGAAGCTTGTTCAGCCCTCTTCTTCTTCAAATCCTCCAAGTAAACTGAATAGTTTCTCTTCCAGTGACCAGTTTTCTTACAGTAGTGACATTCACCCTTAGCGACCCCACCTTTAGGCTTTAAAGCCTGTTTAGGACCTGACTTTGGCTTGGGTGTAGAATCAGAACTTGTCTTCTTCTTACCCTTCCACTTGTCTTTCCCTTTGGCCTTACCTTTATTGTCCACCATCAGTATGGGAACAGGTTCAGCCGTCTTCATGTTGGTCTCATATGTTCTCAACATAGCCAACAATTCAGTAGGTGTTTTGTCAAATTCATTCATATTGTAGTTTATAACAAATTGAGTGAATTTGTTGTTCAAATAATTCATGATCAGGTCAATACCAATTTCCTGAATAATCGGGAAACCCAAAGTCTCAAGGTACTCAATGTAACCAATCATCTTCAGAACATGTGGGCCAACTAGTTCACTTGCCCCTTGTTTGCAATTAAAGAGTGACTTTCTCGTGTGGAACCTTTCTTGACAAGTTTGGCTTGCAAACATGCTTTGCAAGTGCTCATTAATAGTATATGCATCCATATGCACATGCTGTCTTTGAAGCTCAGCACTCATAGTTGCCAACATAAGACATGCAACATCAGTTGCATCATTCTCATCCTTTGTGTGGGCCGCTCGTTCCTCAACAGTAGCGCCCTCAGGAAGGGGACCTGCCGGAGGAATATTAATGACATGAAGCTTGCGCTCCTATCTGAGGACAATCCTCAAATTTCTCTGCCAGTCTAGGAAGTTGTTTCCTCCTGTCAGCTTATCCTTCTCAAGGACTGATCGTACGGATAGTGTGTTTGTGTTGTTTGCCATTACTTGGTATCTACAATGATAAAAGCACAAAATAAATATTAGATTATCTGAGTTATTTATTATGTTCAAATGATTATGATACATTCATAATATATCTCCCACTATTTTTATCAAATTAATAGCCCTTACTATTAATTTGGAAAGTATATCCCATAATTCTTTCTAGTGAGCCAAGATCCATATTTCGTCATGTCTTAAGTCAACCACTGGAAGTCCTTAAGAATGATTATTTAGGTAGACAACATTTGTCAATTATATCATATATAATTCTTGGATAGTTTGGTGAACAACGATTGATCTTATCTATCTAATAGACTTTTAACCAAACTCTATGCTTCTAAGTTCATAAATGGTTAAATATAACCGTTTATTTTGACCTTATTATGACGACTCAGTTAAGTTAGACCCAATGATACAACGGCTGAATATAACTATTTATATTCGTCGCATCTCACCACGATAGATAGGAGTCCCCTGCCACTGACAGTCTTTCCCCTAATCGATCTAGGATTTGATAAGTGTTCATTCATTGGAAAGCATCCGAGTAAAACTTAATATGTTGTTAAGGGGTTTAGAAAATTTCTGACGATCATGATCACATCATGAAGAGATCCTCAATTTTTCTTTGAACCAAATATTTCAAATTGACATCTTAAATTGTTCATTTCCCAGGTAGATGGAGGATACCAGTGGTCACACTTAAAACCCATCAGCCTTACGAATACACATATTCGCTTTTGTCAGAAAATCCCAGTTATAGATATCAAAAATTCATATTTAATTCCGTGTTTTTAAAATCCATATTTCATAAACACAAGAATCTCATGATCGTTTGTTAATTTTAAAATCTTAAATCGTTAAAGATTTTATCTTGTTTAGCATGGCAAGCATGGCATGGGTGATGTATCTAATACATGCATACATCATTAATCTAATTAAAGCAAGCATCTTCTACTCTACACATACATTCATACATCATTATGTAAAGTGCAGTATGTAAACGTGCTTGGTTATGGCCTCTTTCCTATGTGATCCTTTCGAGCTAATGAAAGGATCAAAGTCAGTCTATGGTGGTGGAAAAAAATATAAATACAGTTGCTTGTCTTGATTCTTCTTGCATCCATGGCTGCCTTCTTAGCTTCTTGGATCATCCTTCAGTCTTCAATTACATTACATGGAATAATTGAATACAACCTAAGCTAATGTACTTACATAAGAAAACTCGAGTTACATTCGAGATTCAGCAATTACAAGAATGAAGAAAACGACATGCAAGTCATATTTATAAAACCAAAATCAAAACCATAACCATTAATCTAGGGTCTAAGGCCATAACCAGCACCATGCCCATATAACAATTTCTGACATCACAAAATACATAATCATATCATCATGCATCATATATATCATTATCAAAAAATTTAAAATTATGATTCTGAAACAGAAAATTGCGTTTTTGAGGCCCTTAACGATGTCAAATGGCCAAAAAACACCATAAGTCACGGCAAAGCGATGATTTTTGCTCGTGGCGATTTTCCCTTTCCAGAAATAGTAAATTCGACCCATTCTGACTCCGTCAAAAAACACTATTCACTGCAGTATCACTATTCACAGCAAACTGCATCTTATGCGGTTGTGTTTTCAAACGTCTCAGAACGATTTCGACGACCTTCGTATGACTGTATCTCGTATCATATACATACAGTGCATCACACATATCATGCCATAACATATTATAACATTGCAGTAGCATGGCAGTCTCATAACAGGCATGGCAGTGGCATATCAGTAGCATGACAGTGGCATGACAGTCACCAAAACAGGCATATTTACATCAAATACAGTTAACACGTAACCAAATCAATCCCTTATACACGTAGCTCTGATACCATTGTTGGGTTCCGAGGCATAAAACGCAGCGGATTAAATGTAAATATAACTAAAATTTCGGAACCCTAACGCAGGATCATGTATAAGCTTGGACGGATTATGGTGAAACAGATTCATACCTTTTCTGGTCTTGACTTGCACGAACTCAACGGAGATCCTTGCTTTCACGACTTGTGTCTTCCTCTCGAAAAACACCTCAATGGTATCCACACGAGCACCTTCAAGAACGACTCACGATCTTGATTACGGAATGGATGTACTAGCTCCTTTGATGATTTCGAAATTGTTCTGCCTTGCTTTGCCTTGCTGTGTAGCTGCTGCCTCTAGGGTTTATTTCTCTAAAAAACGTAATCCCCTATTAACCCTACATTATCTATTTATAATGGCTGGTTAATAGGCCCATAACAGCAAAGCCTAACCCATGTAGATTTAGGATTAAATAATAAAACCGAATTTCTATTATTTAATTAATAACTAAGTCATACTTAATTATTAAGGGCTGAATTCAAATTCGAATTTTTATTATTTCAATTAATTAAGTCTCACTTAATTAATATAATAAAATTCAAATAATCATCAATTAATTTAAATCTATAATTTAAATTAACTATTCCTTTAAGTGCTCTATGTGTGTGACCCTATAGGCTATTATTTAATTAGCAATAATTTTATTCTCCAATAAAATTATAAACAATGAGCGGTATCTAGTAATACATCATTGCTACCCAATTAAATAATAATTAAATCGTGATTTGATAAAACCTTTCGTGATTAATGTTTCCGTGTAATATAATCCCTTTAACCATATATATTATAGATTAAACTCGAGGCATGTATTTAGTCATCCTCTACAATATTTAATCCGGGTTTACTTGATCTATGAGTAGACTATGAAAACAAATCATTATTTGAGCACAGCCATGCATTTTATAGTCTCACTCAATCAAGATGCCTTATAATATCTCTCATAATTATAGGAGGGTTAAATCCTTTATCTATCATTCATATTTCTCATACGACTCATGATATACCCGATGTCCACTTTTATCATTACCCGGTCAAAGGTAACTTTTAATGTAGTCAAAGTATATTAATCCTCGTATAGAAATATAATAATGTCAAGTCAGAGGATCATTACACCATTATCACTGTGAGTCTTTCTTATGACTTTATTAAACATGAAGAATCTCACTGTGGGTCTGTCCAGTACCATGTACTCTTGCATGTACCTATGTGTTGACTTTAGTATCCCCATACTTATAACCAATGAGATGTGGTTATCTGTCAAACAACATACTAGTCTATTTATGTATTATTATTGTCCTATAATAATAATACTCGACTAGGGACATTTAAGAATATGATATATTATATAATCTCAAGTTCAAGTCATTTACTAAAATATACAATGTGTATCATGATTCTAAGGACTTTTATTATGCTAACAAATATATTGCAGTAATTAAAGTCATAATAAATACGTTTATTGAATAATCAATTGACATAAAGGTTCATCAAAAGAAACATTGTATTGCTTCTAGGGCACTTACACCAACAGAAAAGCACTACAACTATTTCATATCTCTTACTATGCTTTTCTTGAGTTTTTGTTCTACAACTTCAACTTTTTACTACAATGAACAACTAAATTATATATAACAGTCCATTTTCTACTTCTATTTTTGATATGGGCTAGAAAATACCCTAGAAATATAATTAATTTTGCATTAATTAAACCTACATTGGTCCAAAGGGATAACCCAATTAATGAGGCCCGAAACCCAATTTATTTCGTAATTAATAAAGGCTCAATAAAAGGTCTGAAGAGTATTGTGAGACCCCTAATCCCGGAAGGTTCTAGAAATAATATCACAAAGATAAGACCTCATCTGCAAGAGTCTAACGAGGACTCTCATTCCTGGAAGGTTTCAACACCTTTATCACTAGGAGACTTCACCAAGTGTCCTAACTCTAATCTGATTTCTAGGCCCTCGTGCGCCTATATAAAGGGCCTAACACCTCAACCTTAGAACTACGTCCTGACTTGATTCTCAAATACTCTTGAGATATGTAGGCAACTTACGAGAACCTGGTTTAGTCACGAAATGTAAGTGCAGCCATTAAAACTCGAAAGCTCTCACCACTCATTAATTACGTGTTAATTATATCTAATTTTGATCTATACCATTTGGCGCCGTCTGTGGAAAATGAATAACAACCATGTCAAGAACACGAAGTACCACGAGCACCCTCGAAGGTGAAGTCCCAAACAACGCTACCGTCACTGGAAACGTTCCTCCTACCGTCTCGTAGGAACACGGAACTGTTATTCAAACCACTCTTGAGGACCCTGGAACAAGCTTCCGATGAGTAGGACCCTTGAGCGTCATTTTTCATCCTTCAAATCCGGAGGTCTCAATTCACCCTTCGGTTCACCGACTTCAGGTAATTCCACCCCTCAGTACTACTTTTGCTGCTTCTCCCTCGTTGCAGGTCTCAACAAAGGTGGTGCCCAATCCACGTTATGGGCTTCCACCAAATTATGAGCCCCCATATGAGAAAGAAATGTTGACCCAATATGGCTCACGCCGTAGAAACTGAGATTTCTCGGGCCCCTACTCCACCGATGATGAATCATCGGACGAGGACATTAACCCCGAGAGGAGAGGACCTAACAAGGAGCCCCTTGGAGGGAGGAGTACTCAGCTCTGAGAGCCTCAAAGTACTGACTTCGCATTCCTTCAAGAGAGGATACGAGCTCATGAAGTCGAAACCCAATGACTAAGGAAGAACCTGGATAAGGCGTTAACAAGTGGTTAGACAGAAGACAGAGTAAAGGTGGAAAGATTTCAGAACTAACAAAAAGGTTATACAAGTCAAGATAAAATTTTAATTCTACTATAAAATTTTAATTAATTATTTAATTTATTTAATTAAATTAATTCAACCTGAATTTAACTTAATTTATAAATTATTTAATTAAATTAAGTAGAAATAATTCGAATGCCGAATAAAAAAGTTATACCGAGACTTTTCTAGAAAGTCATACCGAGCTATATAAAAACTCATACTGAGCTATGATGGAAAAGTCACACCGATTTCTTCAATAAAAAAGTCATACTGAGCTATATGACAGAAAGTTATACCGAGCTACATTGAAGAAAGTCATACCGACTTATTTTCAAAATTCATACCGAATTCTTTGTTGTCAAATTCATACCGAAACCTGTGTTCAAATGTCATACCGAAGCTTGGAGTAAAAAGTCATACCGAGACAAATTGAAAAGTCATACCATATTTTCAAGGGTCATACCGAGCTATTGGAAAGTCATACAAGTGCTTTTGAAAAATCATATAGGCTTAAATAAAGTCTAAAAAATGTCCTGGTCTAAGAAAATCATATCAGTTTTTCATCCTCTATAAATATATGGTGAGTACTTCATATTTTGAAGTAGAAAAATATTCAAATTCAACAATTTGTCTGATGGTCATATTCACAGATTTTCCGTGCTAGTTTGAATTTAATTTCTTAAGTAAAACAATTCATGTCAATTCTGTTCTAGGAATTAAGGAATATTCTACGGGATACTGTAACACATATTCAAGTTTAATATACGTATTTAACTTGAATCTTGTTTACTTACTTGCTAATTTTCTAGATCTTAAATGTTTTATCGTGAAAATAGAAAGTTAGTAAGTCAGCCTCCCAAACACTACAAGGACTCGTGATAATTTAATTCAGCATAAGTATCGCATTCAACCCCCTTCTACGATACTGTTGGTGAGATTACGAAGCTGTATCAATAGTAATCGTGATAACTCAACACTAGAATAGGACAAGTAAATAATACTACACCTACACAGAAATCAGGAAGAAATGAAGACAAGGAAGATACAGTGAATCAAGACATTAGAAGAAGTTTTGAAGTCTATTACAGGTCATTGAGAGAAGTAAATTAATATGTTCATGCCTCAGTGAAGAATAATGGTTGAAGACTTTCAGGGTTTCAGAAGTGTTGATGATTCAGTATAGAAGTGCCACTAGAAGATTTCATTGTAAATGCATTGATTGAAAATAGACAGTGTTCGAAGCATAGGAATCTAGAAGGGTAAAGACAAAGGTTAAAGAAGACAGCTGCAGTCTTGGAGTTATACTCACTGAAAGAAGTTCATTCGTATGTTCAAGCGTTAGTGAAGAACAGAGAATGAAGATTCAAGATTGTGGTAGTAATGGAGACGTTGTCTAAGTACTAGAAAAGATTATAGTGAAAGTACTATATTTATTGACAGTCAGTGTTCAAAGCAATGAAGTTGCTGCAAACTTAACAATGCAAGTAAAGCAATAATATGAAGACCTGGATCAAAGTTAATCGTCTGTAAACCAGACCAGTGCACTAGGCGTCAGTAGTTTTTGAAAGGAATATGAGTATTAACTATAGAAGAATTATTAAGTTGAAGAACGTACTTGAAAAGAACGGTTATTTAATAAGGTACGAGAAGTGATTTTTAGAGGCTACAACCAAACAGCTAAACAGCTAATAGCTAAACAGCTCAAAGGGTGCAGAGTGCAAAGTGTCACAACCTTGGTATGAAAAGTGAAAGTTTCTGAACTATAGTCGAAGAACGGAAACAACTTAGGGTACAGGGTGTAATGTAACAAGATTTTGATACAAGAAATGGAAGTTGGGGAACTTTAGTCAAGCAATGAAAAGAGGGTCAAAGTGCAGTGATCAAATTGCACTTTGACCATGTAAATCAAACTGAAGCGCAACTAAAATGTGAGGCGTAACAAAGTTTTTAAGGCGCCACTTGATTTCTCACAGGGTGTCCAATGTGTCAGATGCAACAAAAATATTACATGACTTGGTTAAATAAGCTAAGGCAAAAAATGGCAGCAAGCTTATTATAAGTACAGGCGCCATTTAGCCCTCAGTCAATCAAATTACAGCAGCATACTTTATTGATTTAAAGTCTACACAAATAAAAAGGGAGCCACTCATTTTTAAAAGGGGTCTTCTTCTTTAACACAAAATATATAGAGAGCAGCCATGACCATAACAATAGAGTTAATTTATACACACCCATACCTTGCTCCCGGTTAGATATTAGGACCCGGTTCTTTAATGAAAAATTTTCAGGGCTCCTAGATATCACTCCCTACGGACTTAGTTTTTCCTTGTACTAATTTAGATATATTTGTATAGGAACTGAGCCTTATATTTTTGTGTTGGTAGCAAAGAACTAATTTGTTCTTTGGAAGCCTGTTATATTTTTAACTGGGTGTAGCTCCCCTTTGGGTTTATATACGAAAGATATATTCTTGGAAACTTGTCTCATTTAATTACTTGCTAATTTTCTTGAACCTAATTGATTTATCCGGACACACAGAAAATTAGCAGGCAGCTCACCTAAACACTACAAATGGCCAAACCCACTTTGAAGCAATAATTTATTTATCCGCAAATTCATAAAAGAATTTAAATTATTGTGAGTATAGTATTCAACTCCCTTTTTACGATACTTCGGGACCCAACAGATACTTCCGGGACACAACAATTGACATCAGAGCCTGCTGATGACATAAAAATCAAGATCCGTGGTCCAACGAAACTCAGGGGACAGAACATGTTTGGACTTCAAATGTTTAGTGGCCTTTTTAAATAAATTTATTTTATAAATTTAAATTTAGATAAATTTATTTTATAAATTTTATTCAAAAAAATTTATTTTATGAATTTAATTTAAATGAGTTTATTATTCAAACTTGAAAAAGTTTATTTTATAAATTTAATTTAAATAATTTTATTTTATAAATAATTGATTTATCCAGACACATAGAAAATTATCAGGCAGTTCACCTAAATACTACAAATGGTCAAACCCACTCTGAAGCAATAATTTATTTATCTGAAAATTCATAAAAGAATTTAAATTATTGTGAGTATCGTATTCAACCCCCCTTTTACGATACTTCGGGACCCAACAATTGGAATAAAAGCTTACTGATTGATATACAAATCAAGATTTGTAGCTCAGTGAAGCTCAGTGTATTAAAACTGTTTGGACATATTTAGTGGCCTTGTTAAATAAGTTTAATTATAAACTTTTACTAAGTTTATTTTATAAACTTTATGAAATTTATTTTATAAACTTTTATTAATTTATATTATAAATTTTAATTAGTTTATTTTATAAACTTAATATTAAATTTATTTTATAAACTTTTATAAAATTTGTTTTATAAACTTTTATTAGTTTATATTATAAATTTTAATTAGTTTATTTTATAAACTTCATATTAAATTTATTTAAAAACTTTTATAAAATTTGTTTTATAAAGTATTATTAGTTTGTATTATAAATTTTAAATAGTTTATTTTATAAACTTAATATTAAATTTATATTATAAACATTTATAAAATTTATTTTATAAACTTTTATTAGTTTATATAATAAATTTTAGTTAGTTTATTTTATAAATTTAATAAAATTGAAAATTTATATTTATTTAGTTGTAATACCTGGCCATTTTTATCACTTGGCCAATTGAATCACTCAACATACTAGACAACAGCATGTATTGATTAATTGAAGTCACTTGATTTGCACGTGCATCGCCACGAAAATATGAGGCGCCACTAGTTTAACATGCACGCGTATCTTGGCCATTCTCCTGACTCCTTGTGAATTCAGCCGAGTATAAACATGTTGCGCTCGTATAGGGATTACCATGTGCTGGACGCCACTTAAGTTTTAGCGCCACTTAATACCCAAATTGTTGTTTGGTACTCCAAGTTTTGTACATTTAATTTTTATTTTAGATTTATTTATATTTCCAGAAAATTTAAAATTCTTGAAAACTACAATGTTTCTTAAATATTAATTTACGATATTTTAATTTTTAAGAAAATCCAAAATTCTTGAAAATTAATTTGTTGTATATTTTTATTTTTGATTAATTTATTTTCTAAGAAAATTAAAAATTCTGTAAATTTAATTTTTTCTTAAATATTAATTCGAGGGTGCTCAAAGGGTTAGTAGATGAAGATTTTTTCCGAGTATTAAAGATAACTAAAATTGACTGAAGATTATCCGATGAGGTTAATTCTGGAACAGGCTGAAGAAGATGTGGTATTAATTTCCTCAGAGGTTTACTCCATAGGATCCCACTAATATTTTGGAAGCTGCAAAAGAAGAAATTAATTTGGGTACAGTTTTTGGTTAATTTGAGTTAAATTTTTGGATGAAAAATCTTAGGGGTTTGAAGTAGTGAAGGAGAACAGACTGGACTACCTGGAATCTCAGTACAAGCCTTAAAGATTATTCTACTAGAAGTTCGTGCTAACATTGCAGATCATCTGGAACGTAGGCTTACAACCAACAGAGATTTAAGGATACAACCACATTGTCTGTAAAAGACCTGTATGTGTGAAGGCCTATGAACTAGAATAAGAGTTGAAAAAGATAATATTTGGTAAAGCAGGTTGTTAGCATATCTACTGTATTTGTGACCCAGGAACCAAATTTGATTGAAGTCAAGGTTGAGAACCTCTGAACAGAAACAAATTGATCATAGAAGCTGAATTGAAGATGTAGTAGCTCGAGGTAGTGGTCAAGGTGTTGTATGTGAGTTTGACACTTTGGAATAACTTGAGAACTGAACTACAAGTCAAGCCTGCAGGGCAATAGGAAGTTCAGTTACATCAGATTCAGACGGAATCCCAATTCATAATCTAAGGTCCTTACCTATAGATTCCATAAAGGAGATTTTCAAGAACAGTTCAAGAGGCGGTTACAAGACATGGATGGTTTAAAATAAAAGACAAGATCATGGGTTTGCTACACAGTTTGAAGAAGCCTGTACAAGCAAAAGATGATAGACACTATGTTGGGTTAAAGCAGGAATCTCAGGCATTAGTGAGGATGCAACAAGGGAAAGCATTTGTTGATGAAGTTAAATGCAAGGCTGATTCTATCAGTAACAGTGATGAACCAAATGGATATCTGGCATCAATGACCAACACTGGAGATGAATCACTAAGCACTTCACAGGTACACATTCTAACTAGTATATCTTTATTTAATTCAAAACTGTATGATTATTAAGTTTTGAAATGTATTATATTCATGTCAGCATGTGTTTTCCCAGTCGTACAAGTAGAAGGGGGGGGTTGAATACTTGTATGTCTTTTCTGCCCGATTTAAAATCAAATTAAGAACAAACTCAAACACAAAAATATGAATAAGTACTGTTTTGTATTATTGATTTGTGAATACAAAACTCTCCTAGGGTGTACACAAACCCTAGCAGCTTCTCTGTGTTTATCACAGCAACTCTCTCTATCTCTATGCTCTCACAAAATTTCACTCAGATAATTATGCTTCGACTTCCACACACTTACAATTAGGTTACATAGAGTTTATATAGAGAGCTGCCTATCAACTAATAACAGAAAGATAAATTACAATAGGAATAGAATTCCTAATTATTAGTTGACAGTTTCCTTCTAGAATTCTCTTTCTTTCCCATAGCATATCTGCAATATATTTATGTTGATCTTCGAAGACTTTCCATTCCTGTGATCTTCTTCCAAATTTATCCTCAACTGTATAGACTCTGAAATCTTCAGACTCTGATGATCTTCAGACTCTGATCACATGTAGACTCTGATAGATCATAGACTCTGATTGTCTATAGACTCTGATCACCTTCCAGACTCTGGTTTCATTTTCTATAGAAATTCTTCCAAGTACAAATAATCATGAATATTGACTATCTAGACTCTGATTATACATTTCAGAGACTAGAAAAACTTATTACAGATAAACTAATCTAGACCCTGTTCTAGTATTTTATACATCATCAAATGAATATATCCCTAACAATCTCCCCCTATTTATGCTTTGTAAAATGTAAGCATAAATCAAGGTTTGATGATGTCAAAACTAAAGAATAAAACTATTAATCTAGAATAGTATAAAAGAATTATAAAGGAAAAAGAATTACTTTTTATTTAATCTTTTCAAAGGCTGGATTATTCTTCAAAACTGAATTCAGCATATTTTCCTCCACAATTGCCAGAGCCTCACCAATAAATTTCTTCAATTTCTTCATTTCTTCACTTGAGCATTTGATTTGACAATAAGCTGCTCTAAGATCATTTGCACTGCTTCCTTGATCTTTTAAGTCCTTCAACATCAGAACACTAACCTTCCCACTCATAGGCTGAAACCCAAAGTAATGACCCACACCTTCTTGAAATTTAATCTGTTTTTCTTCCAATGGCATGACTTGATCATTTCCCTCAGTATCAACATATTTTAAAGAAAATTTGCCCATTTGTCGATTTGCCTGTCTGTGCAAAATCAGCTTCCTATCAATCTCCTTGAACCATTTGTGTGTGACGACTTCTTTGCTCTTGTTAACTTCATAAGCAATTTGAAGAAGAAATCTGATATACTGTAGTTCCTCAGCCTGTTTGAAAAAGATAAAATTTGATTGACTAATCCATCTTACACTTCTACCTTCTAAGAAGTAAACCAGCATCTCATTTTTCACCTTTTCTATTCCTCCCTGACCTCCTTGTATCTTTGTTTCAAAAACATTATAAACAATTTGAGCCGACACCACTTTATTTAAGTGCTTCTGAGTGATCTTCTCAAACTGCCTATCTGTCAAGGATTGAGGATCCCTGGTTAGAGTAGATGTTCTGTCAATGTCAGATTCTTCAAATCCTCCAAGTCCTATCTTCTTTTTAGCTCTAAGTTGCAGATTTGATTGACTGCACTTCCAGTATGATGGTTCTTGAGTTTGATCAGAGTCTGACTTCTTTCTTTGCTTATCAGAGTCTGACTTAGACTCTGATTTCACATGTCTAGTCCCTGACTGATGTGTTTGAGTTCTTGATACGCCTGATTGCTTTTGTTGCACATCATCAAGACCCCTAGGACCATGAGAACTATCACCATCATCACCATCTCTCCTCCTTTTAACTCCCCTTGATTTATCCTTGCATCCCACATCCTTATGTCTCCTGGAGGACTCACCTTGCCTCACCTTCTCCCCCTTTTTGACATCATCATTACTGGTGACAACCAAAAGAATCTGCTCAAGAACAGTGGAGATATTTGCCTGTGCTGCAATAACTGAATCAACCTTAGTGGTCAAATCAGAAACTGTAGTTTGAAGAGAGGCTTGAGTGGTAGTGATAGCAACTAGAGCATCTTTAAAAGCGACCTCTTTGGATAATTGAAGGGAGTGAATTCTGTCAAATCTTGTATTGAGCAGAGAAGTTGTATTATCAACACCAGTGAGCTTTGTTTTAATATGAGAAATGTCCTGGACCACACTGGATAATTGAGCAGCAACATCAGGTAGCTTAGCTTTAACAGCTCCATCTAAGACTTGATCTTCTTCACCAGGATAGTAACCATGTTCCTGTTGAAAAGATTTTTTCTGAAAAGCCTTAAGTCTCTCAGAAAGATGAATATCCAAAATACACTCAAAAGAATCTTTATCATTGATGCCTATTTGCTGTGCAGACGCCCAAGACTGCGGAAACACCTGATCAAAATAGATAAAAGAAGGAGTAACATGATCATCATCTGCAGAAGTGCACTCCTCAGCAACCGGCTCTAGCTTTGAGAATGGAGGTGTAGACTCTGGTGGTGGTGTAGACTCCGAAACTGCAAACGGGACTATAGACCCTGACTACTCCGGAGAGTGATCAGAGACTGTAGACTCTGGAAGTCTAGCCCTTATAGGCATTATTAAAAGAGGTTCTTCTGACTTCAATGTTGCAGCCTCAGTGAAAATGACAGGGTTATCCACCAAAGCCTCCATGACTCTATCTACTCTCCTTGCTAGAGAATCCACCAGGTGAAGTTGGGGTCTCTGTGTAAATGATTTCTGAGCAGCAAGAGCCTCCTCCTGTTTGCCAATCTGCACAATCAGACATAGTGAATTTTCATCCATCCCCTGCTCCAACTCATTGGACCAACTCTTTGGAAAATCTTGATCCCAATAAGTAAATCTAGGTTCAGGATACCCTAATCTCTCATGCTCACAGTGGGGTTGGGCACTCACTTTCTCAATCTCACTCAGGCGCTCTACAGCCTTATCTACCTCTCCTTTTGCCTGGTCCAGTGCCAGCCTCTCATATATTTTGTCACTCAATGTGGAGGGTGCACTCAATAAACCTACAGAAGAGGGGTTGAGAGATAAAAATGGTGCTTCAATACCTGAACCACCTTGATGGAGGGGAACCCCTTCAAATGTCTGAAGGCTAGGGGATTCCACCAAGGGGTGAGCATCAACAAATTCTGAACCCTTACTAGCATTTTCTCTCTTTTCAGAGTCTGTTGGCTCCAGTATTCCAGTCTCAGGGTCTACTCTAGACTCTGACTGCTTCAGTATGACTTCATTAGAAGCCAGAGTCTGAGTGTTACCATCTTTGACTGTTGGTGCATGAGACTCCCCCTCAAGGTGGAAAGACTCTGATAGAATAGATTGGGAAATCACTTCATGAGCATCCATCAGAGTCTGTCCTCCCATATCACTGGGGTTCTCATCAGCTCGTTGATGAGTTGTCAAGGAGGGCCCAACAGCATACTCCCCTGCCCCACTATCACCCAACCTCTGACTAGGTGGTTCTTGTGTGGGTGAGGCAGACTGAGCATCTTTATCACTAGTCACCACTGGTGCACTAGTCCCAACCTCCAACTGCCTTGCACCACCTCCTACCTCCTGTTGTTCTTCAAGAATAAATGCATCCAACTTGTGATGAAAGGCCCTGAGATGGATTGCATTGATTGCCTGGGCATCTGTGAGATTGAAGAGGTCCTGCAGTTCCCTTCTTACTCTTTGAAAATATGTGCCCTTGAATTGATCCAGTCTACTTTGGTAGGTTGGATAGATGTATTTGTTGGCAATTGTACCTATATTATGGACAAGATAGTCAGCCACCTGTCTTGACAGAGGTTGAATTTGAGAGATCCATTGAATGGCTGTCCTGTAGGTAACTCCATTATCCCAAATTACTTCATAATTAAAAACTGGTTGCTCAATCTCAGTTTCCAACTCAGCAACAGACTCTGATGCTCTCCTTTTGTGGACCTTAAGCTTTTTAGGCTTCTTTATAATTTTCTGTTCAGAGACTGGCACACCTAGTGCTTTGAGAACTTTATTAGTTCTGCCTTCTATGAGCCCAGCTGCTTGTACTTGGAATGAAGAGTTGAATAGGTAGCTGTAGAGATTTTTGACCACATCCTGTGCAGACATTTGCAGCTCCTGTTCCATTCTCTTCCTTAGGGCTTCATAGGTTGAAAGAAAATCCAAGACTTGAGATTTAGTCTTATATTGCTCTGGATCTTCAACTGATTCCACTAAAGGATATAAGAATAGCAGAGCCTCATCACTTGGAGTAATGATCTCATCAATTAGGCATGAGGCTGCATCCAATGGCATTCCTTCCCAAAATGTGTCATGATTAAAGTTTAAAGGCAGTCTAGACTCTGACTCAACATTAGACTCTGGTTCAGGTGTTTTCTTGATTTCAGAGTCTGGCTCTGCAGGAGCCTTGGGAGCATCTGTTTCCTGCAAAACAGGGTTAGTAATAATAATAGGCTTGTGTGTGTGTGCAGAATAAGCCTTCCTTAACCTTCTGTACTTCTTAGCAAAAGATTTCTCAGGAGACTCAATGTGAGAATCCTGAGGTGCTTCCCTAGGTTTTTCAGAGTCTATAGCCTTTTGAGAGTCTACAGACTTGGCTTGAAGGTTAGAATCAAGTGTATCATGACCTTCCTTTAGCAAAGAAAGTCCTTCAACAACTTGCTTCTCTAGTGGATTGAGCTCCTCATCACTGTGCTCATCTATAAGCCTAGATTGAATCAATTTTCTCCTCTTTACAACTGGTGCCTGTTGAGAGACACCAGAGGTTGGTTTCTTTTTGGATTTTGGTTTGGAAGATTGTATAATTGAAGGGGATTGGGTGACTTGGGTAGGTGCAGGGGGACTCTTCATTACTTGTTCCTGCACCATTTCACCACCAAAAAATGAAGCATTGTAGATAGAAGGTTTGTAGGATGAGAGTTTTACCTGCATTACCTGTGGATATGTCATTGCAGGTAGACTCTTCTTCTTGTCATCAATTCTCTTAATGTCAGAGAATATCCTCCTTTGCTGTTTGTATGCCTGCACACAGCAATCATCTGCCAACTTGGTTGACATGTCAGGAATGAAGTGATTGAGGAGAATCATAAGAAATCTATGATAGTAGACTTTCTTTCTCCCCTCATGCACATTATTTAATTTTGCTCCCATTTGAGTGAGCAACATATCACCAATGTTGATTATTCTATCAAATAGGAGACCATGACCAATTTGATAAGTAATAGCAGTAATAGCATCAAATCCACTACACTTACCAGTAAAACACTTAGCAATTTGATCGAAGAAAAATGACCATTCTTTCCTTAAGTAAGGCCTAGTTATCTTGCTCATGTTATATAAGCTAGCAGAATAACCTATTGCCTTAAACATGCTTTTAATGTCATCATCAGATACAATTTCATCAAAAGAAGATTTAACAGGCAGTTTAAACACAGAATTAAGCACATCTGCAGTGACATCAAATGTAGTCGAACCAAAGGTACACATTATTTTACCTGGTTGATCCTGAGAAGGATCAACTACCTTTGCAGTGCTTCATGCTTGTGATACAGCATCCATGTGAATGACTGGTGATGCCTTGAGAATGTAGTGTAGCTCGGATTGCTCCAAGAAATCCATCACAGGGTAGTAGTCAGCGTCTACCCCTTTCTTATCTCCAAGAGCAGCAACATGATTTGTGGTCATGAACTCGAAATCCCCAAATGTGAACGCAATCGCCTTGGGTCCCCTCATGACAGTAGAAATGGCAGCCATTAAAGTTGTTGAGTTGAAAGTGATGGAGAAGCTTGAAGAAATTAGCTAGGGTTCGTAAAAAGCTCTGTGAATATTTTTGCCTTAGAAATCAATTGCAATAAACAAGTGAGTAAATTGTATGAAAAATTCTATTTTGTTCAAGTTGCATACAATACACACGAGTCTACACCTTGTCTCCGGTCAAAAGATAACTGTTACCGCCTATTTCAAGTCATTTGAACATTTCAAATGCAATCAGAGTCTGCAGACGCGAATTTTAACCGTTTCAGAGTCTAGGCGATAATTTTCTCAGAGTCTACTGACTTTCAAAGTCTACAGACTCGTCAGAGTCTAAAAACTAGACTCTGTCAAGGTAAAATACCAAACAAAATGTTGCACTAACAATTAATCACAGTGTGTTAAGACAGGGACTATAATTAAAGTACATACCTTGCTTCTTGTAATTTTTGATCACTTACATATTTAACATACCTAATTCACCTACCAGTCCGAGAAAGGTAGACTCATCAAGTGGTTTTGTTAAAATGTCTGCAATCTGTCTGTCAGTTGGAACATAGTGAAGTGTCACAGTACCATTTTCAACATGTTCTCTAATAAAGTGATACCTGACATCAATGTGCTTTGTTCTGGAGTGTTGGACTGGATTCTATGCAATTTTAATAGCACTAGTATTATCACAATACATAGGAATATTTGAGAATGTTAGTCCATAATCAAGTAATTGATTTCTCATCCACAGAATTTGAGCACAGCAACTTCCAGCTGCAATGTATTCAGCCTCAGCTGTTGAGGTTGATACAGTCTGTTGTTTCTTGCTAAACTAAGATATTAATCTGTTGCCAAGAAACTGGCATTGTCCTGTTGTGCTTTTCCTATCTACTTTGCATCCTGCATAGTCAGAATCTGAATAGCCAATTAGTAAAAAATCTGACTCTCTAGGATACCAAAGTCCAAGAGTTTGTGCCCCCTTGAGATATCTAAAAATTCTTTTCACAGCTATTAAGTGTGATTCTCTAGGGTCAGCTTGAAATCTGGCACACAGACAAGTTGCAAACATTATATCTGGTCTACTAGCAGTTAAATATAACAATGAGCCAATCATACCTCTGTAACTAGTGTTGTCAACTTTCTTGCCCTTTGGGTCAGAGTCTAGCTTAGTAGCTGTTGACATAGGAGTTTTAGCAGATGCAGAATCTTGCATATCAAACTTCTTCAACAGTTCTTTTACATACTTTGTTTGATTGATGAAAATTCCATCATCATTCTGTTAGACTTGAAGCCCCAAAAAGAAATTTAATTCTCCCATCATGCTCATTTCATAATTTGACTGCATTAGTTGACTAAACTTTTCACAGAGATTATCATTAGTAGATCCAAATATAATATTATCAACATAAATTTGGACAAGCAAAATATCACCTTTATATTTTCTAATAAAGAGAGTTTTGTCAATGGTACCTCTTGTGAATCCATTTTCAAGAAGGAATTTTGAAAGAGTTTCATACCATGCTCTAGGTGCTTGCTTCAATCCATATAGTGCCTTGTCTAACCTGTAAACATGATCAGGAAACTTTGGATCAACAAATCCTGGTGGTTGCTCCACATAGACTTCTTCTTCCAATTCTCCATTTAAGAAAGCACTTTTCACATCCATCTGATACACCTTGAATTTTGAATGAGCTGCAAAGGCTAGAAACATTCTAATAGCTTCCAATCTTGCTACTGGTGCAAAAGGTTCATCATAGTCAATTCCTTCCTCCTGTGAGTATCCTTTTGCAACTAGCCTTGCTTTATTTCTTACTACAGTTCCATTCTCATCAAGTTTATTTCTATACACCCATTTTGCACCAACCACTGATCTATCTCTAGGTCTTGGTACAAGTTTCCACACTTTATTTCTCTCAAATTCATTCAATTCTTCTTGCATTGCAATAATCCAATCAGGGTCTTGCAAGGCTTCCTCAATTTTCTTGGGTTCATTCTTTGAGAGAAAACAGCTATAAAGACATTCATTTTGAGTGGTTGTTCTTGTTTGTACACCACTCTCAGGATCTCCAATTATCAAGTCAGGAGTGTAATTCCTTGTCCATTTTCTAGCAGGTGGAAGATTGGTTCTTGAACTTGAAACTCCCCCTAAGTCATTTGCATCTTCTGTATTTGAGTGAAATTCAAATGAAGAGGCTCCCCCTAAATTGCTTGACTCTGACATGAGTTTAGAGTTGCTTGATCCAGACCCTGATGAGTTAGACTCTGTCTGTCTAGACTCTGACCTGTTAGACTCTGAATTATTTGGAGTTGAATTTTCTGGCTCCCCCTCAGAATGTGCAGGTTCCTGTGTTAGTTCAGGATTTATTCTAGGGTCTTCATCCTCTTCTTCTTCATTTATCTCAGAACTTTTTAGATTTTTAAATTCCAGTGTTGTAGACTCTGACTCATCCTGCAATTCTGTAAACTTTTTATCATCAAATGCAACATGAATAGATTCCATAAAAATTTTGGTTTTGAGATTAAACACTCTGAATGCTTTTGTGTTCGATGCATATCCAAGAAAGATTGATTCATCTGCCTTGGCTTCGAATTTGCTTAGATTTTCAGGATGTACTTTCAGTACATAACACTTGCATCCAAATATGTGAAAGTGTTTCACACTTGGCTTCTTGTCCTTTATCATTTCATAGGGAGTCTTTCCATGCATGTTTATTGGAGTGCAGTTTTGAGTGAAACATGCTGTATTGACTACCTCAGCCCAAAAATATACTGGCAGCTTAGACTCTGCCAACATTGTTCTGGCAGCTTCTATGAGTGTCCTATTCTTTCTTTCCACAACTCCATTTTGTTGAGGAGTTCCTGGCGCAGAAAATTGTTGAGTAATTCCCTTTGATGCACAGTGGTTCTCCATGATTGAATTCTTGAATTCAGTACCATTGTCACTCCTCAGAATTCTTACTGTTTTCTTTGATTTTCTTTCCAGAAAAGTGATATGATCTATTATGTGTTGTGAAGCTTCATCCTTTGAATGTAGAAAGAAAACCCATGTGAATCTTGTAAAATCATCTACAATAACAAGAGTATATTTATTTTTGTTAATTGACATAACATTTACTGGACCAAATAAATCAAGATGCAGTAAATAAAAGGGTTCAGAAATGGTATTTATTGTCTTGCTCTTGAAGGATGATTTCCTTTGTTTTCCAAGTTGACATGCTTCACAAAGTCCATCTTGTACAAAATCAACCTATGGTAATCCTCTTACAAGATTCTGTTTAACCAACTTGTTGAGTGTTTTGAAATGGTATTTATTGTCCAGCTTTCTTCAGTTGAGGTTTTGCTGTATAGACATGTGACTTCACTGTTTATGCAATCCTCCAAGCTGGCTTCATAAATGTTACCATGTCTGTGTCCTTTGAAAACCACAATGCCTGTTTCTTTGTGAGTCACAAGACACTCTTTGTTGTCAAAGTCAGTATGGTAACCTTTGTCTCCAAGTTGACTTATGCTTATTAAATTGTGCCTTAAGCCATCAACTAGAGCTACTTGTTCAATGATGACATTCCCAAGTACAATCTTGCCATATCCCAGTGTTTGTCCTTTGTTGCCATCTCCAAAGGATACTTCTGGGCCAGCCATTTCCTCAAAGTCTGTAAGCAGGGATTTCTTTCCAGTCATATGTCCTGAGCATCCACTGTCCAGGATTAGGGTTACTTTCTTTACCCTAGTTCCCTACATACATAAAGCAACTAGTTAGATGTTTTGAGGACCCAAATAGTTTTGGATCCTTTTCTACTAATTTTAGGAGAAACAGGCTTAATAATTTTCACCTTTGGCTTACCTGTCTCTTTTGTTGCTCTAGACTGTGGTGGAGTCTTAACAGTGTCATACCAACTCTTATCAATAGAAGATTTTAGCTCATAAAAATTGTAATACAAATCATGATAGTCCCTACACATATATATAGAATGAAATATGCTACCACAGTGATAACAAGGTTTTTGTGGTATGTAGTGACTTTTCAGAGTCTGAGAAGGACTAGACTTTGATTTTTTCTCAATTTTTGTTTTACAATCTATTGCTAAATGGTTTTGGTTGCCACATCTATAACACTTCTTTCTAGGAGCATTAGGATCTTTTTGATAATTATTAGCCTTATTGATGCCTTCCTTACCATTCCTATTTCTCCTAGTTTTGGTGGACTCTGATAAGTTCTCTAGCCTTTCTTTCAACTTAGACTTAGATAAGTACCCTATGTTTATAATTTTCTTAGAGTTATTTGTCCCTGTTTCATCTGTCTTTTTGTGAACAACAGGGGGACTATTGACAGATGAGTTTGTGGCTTCAGTTTTTTCTTTAGGGATCACAAACTTAACAGGAACAAATGTACTTTTGTCTTTAGTCTTATTAATTTTGCTAGCTTCTTCATTGTTATCATTCTCAACAATAGGTCTTTTGTCTTGACTCTTGTCATAGCCTAGACTAGCAGTTTGACACACGTTTTGATTATTGAGAATTTCTTGAACTTTTCTTCCAGAGTCTGTCCAAACTTTAAACTTAAGCCTTTCTTCTTCTAGTTCTTTCCTAACATTGTCATAGGCTTTCAAAATTTCAGTGTAGTTATGACTATATTTCTCAGAATCCTTTTTGTATTGTTCCATTAATAGTAACTCAGATTCTACATGACAATTCCTTTTAGTTAAGGTTAAATTTTCTTCTCTCAACCTTTCACTTTCACTAGTGAGAGACCTACATGTTGTCATTATTTTATTAACCTCACTTTTCACAATCTCTATGCCATCAGAGTCTAAATTAATTAAGGATTCAGGAGTAAAGATTGATACTTGAGTTTTAGGAGATGAGGGTTCTTTGGGAGACTGTGATTTTCTTGAGGAGGATACCATCAGTGCTAGATTTTCATAATCAATTTCATCCTCTGAGCTTGAGTCTGTCCAGTCCTTTCCTGTTGATAGAAGTGCTTTTCCTTTTCCTTGACTTTTTGACTTTTTGCATTCACTGGCAAAGTGCCCCAATATTCCACAGTTGAAACATTTGACCTTTGCTTTGTCAAGTTTGATAATTGTACTCTTGCTCTTCTCAACCTTTTCATCTTCCTTCTTGAATGATGGCCTTTTGCTAAATTTGCCAGTTCTTTTGTTCAATTTCATTCTTTTGAAATTTTTAGCAAACATAGCCATCATTTGACTTAGATCAAACTCTTCATCAGAATCAGAGCCTGTGTCAGTAGACTCTGACTCCACAGGAGTTTTACCCTTCTTTCTTGAATCCTTGATTCTTGCTTCTGTGGATGGTTCCTGTTGTTCTTTCTCAGACTCCATCAAGAGTGCCACATATTTTGTCCTTACAGACTTCTTATTCTTTCTCTGTTGTATCTCCAAATCATATGTCTTGAGTCTTCCATAAAATTCTTCTAGAGTTAGTTCATCCAAATCTCTAGCTTCCCTTATGGTTGTAGTCTTATTGTCCCACTCTTCAGGAAGTGCTCTCAGAAACTTGGTGTTCGTATCTTCAGAATCATAAACCTTACCAAGCATAGCCATCTCATTCAAGAGTTTTGTAAACCTATCATACATCTCAGTGATAGATTCTCCAGATTTTGCTTCAAAGTACTCATACTCTTGAATTAGCAAAGACCTAGCATTCTTCTTGACATCTTTAGTCCCTTGACAGTGCACCTCAAGTTTTGTTCACATCTCCTTAGCAGTCTTGCATGATATGACACAGTTAGTTAGAACAGAATCTAAACTATTAAAGATAATGTTCTTTACTTTTGCCTCCTTAAGGACATTTTCTTTGTCCTCTTTTGTCCATTCAGCCTTTGGTTTCTCAACGAGGTGTTCTTCAGTTATTTTGCCTTCCTCATTGATTTGAGACACAATTTTTAAGGGCACAAAGGGTCCTTCATTAATCCTGTCAAGATAGTCAGGGTCTGTTGCTTCCAGATGGTGCAGCATCTTAACCTTCCAGTGGGTGAACTCGTTTCTCTTAAGCATAGGAATCTTAGAATTGCCATCTTTGTTTCCAGACATCTTTGACCGATTTTTAAACGTTAGGCTCTGATACCAATTTTTTTCCCAGTTGTACAAGTAGAAGGGGGGGTTGAATACTTGTATGTCTTTTCTGCCCGATTTAAAATCAAATTAAGAACAAACTCAAACACAAAAATATGAATAAGTATTGTTTTGTATTATTGATTTGTGAATACAAAACTCTCCTAGGGTGTACACAAACCCTAGCATCTTCTCTGTGTTTATCACAGCAACTCTCTCTATCTCTATGCTCTCACAAAATTTCACTCAGATAATTATGCTTCGACTTCCACACACTTACAATTAGGTTACATAGAGTTTATATAGAGAGCTTCCTATCAACTAATAACAGAAAGATAAATTACAATAGGAATAGAATTCCTAATTATTAGTTGACAGTTTCCTTCTAGAATTCTCTTTCTTTCCCATAGCATATCTGCAATATATTTATGTTGATCTTCGAAGACTTTCCATTCCTGTGATCTTCTTCCAAATTTATCCTCAACTGTATAGACTCTGAAATCTTCAGACTCTGATGATCTTCAGACTCTGATCACATGTAGACTCTGATAGATCATAGACTCTGATAGTCTATAGACTCTGATCACCTTCCAGACTCTGGTTTCATTTTCTACAGAAATTCTTCCAAGTACAAATAATCATGAATATTGACTATCTAGACTCTGATTATACATTTCAGAGACTAGAAAAACTTATTACAGATAAACTAATCTAGACCCTGTTCTAATATTTTGTACATCATCAAATGAATATATCCCTAACAACATGTTAGCATCTTAGGACTTAAATGCTTAATTGATTGCTAAGAATAAGATTCCATGCTAGGATTCATGAGTTTAAATAAGTACATTTCATACTTGATTTTATATGTAGTAAAATGAATATCTTGAATTAGATAGGGTGTTCTAGACGGTTAGGTGTATCCCTAAACATTTGCTGGAATTTGATTGAAATCTTCTGTGATTTAATACATCTGCTAATGTTGTGAAAATTGTTAATAGACAAACAGGTCATAGATCAGATATTTTATAGATTTGTTCTTATTGTGCTATATAACTTGTTAAGTGTATGTGGAATTTGATATTGCTCATAATGTTTTATTCAAATATTCTGCTTATTCTTAAAATTGTTTATGTGCTTATTTTCATATGATTTGCTCCCACTCATATAGTTGCACTTAAACTGTTGGGTTCCGAGGCATAAAACGCAGCGGATTAAACGTAAATATAACAAAACTTCGGAACCCTAAACGCAGGATCATGTATAAGCCTAGACTGATTATTGTGAAACGGAATCATACCTTTGTCTGGTCTTGGTTTACACGAACTCAACAAAGATCCTAGCTTTCACGACTTGTGTCTTCCTCTCGAAAACACCTCTATGGTATCCACACGAGCACCTTCAAGAACGTCCCACGATCTTGATAACGTCCCATGTAGGTTTAGAATAAATAATAAAACCGAATTTCTATTATTTAATTAATAACTAAGTCATACTTAATTATTAAGGGCAGAATTCAAATTCGAATTTTATTATTTCAATTAATTAAGTCTCACTTAATTAATATAATAAAATTCAAATAATCATCAATTAATTTAAATCTATAATTTAAATTAACTCTTCCTTTAAGTGCTCTATGTGTGTGACCCTATAGGCTATTATTTAATTAGCAATAATTTTATTCTCCAATAAAATTATAAACAATGAGCGGTATCTAGTAATACATCATTGCTACCCAATTAAATAATAATTAAATCGTGATTCGATAAAACCTTTCGTGATTAATGTTTCCGTGTAATATAATCCCTTTAACCATATATATTATAGATTAAACTCGAGGCATGTATTTAGTCATCCTCTACAATATTTAATCCGGGTTTACTTGATCTATGAGTAGACTATGAAAACAAATCATTATTTGAGCACAACCATGCATTTTATAGTCTCACTCAATCAAGAGGCCAATAATATCTCTCCTAATTATAGGAGGGTTAAATCCTTTATCTATCATTCATATTTCTCATACGACTCATGATATACCCGATGTCCACTTTTATCATTACCCGGTCAAAAGTAACTTTTAATGTAGTCAAAGTATATTAATCCTCGTACAAAAATATAATGATCTCAAGTCAGAGGATCATTACACCATTATCACTGTGAGTCTTTCTTATGACTTTATTAAACATGAAGAATCTCACTGTGGGTCTGTCCAGTACCCTGTACTCCTGCATGTACCTATGTGTTGACTTTAGTATCCCCATACTTATAACCAATGAGATGTGGTTATCAGTTAAACAACATACTAGTCTATTTATGTATTATTATTGTCCTATAATAATAATACTCGACTAGGGACATTTAAGAATATGATCTATTATATAATCTCAAGTTCAAGTCATGTACTAAACTATACAATGTGTATCATGATTCTAAGGACATTTATTATGCTAACAAATATATCGCAGTAATTAAAGTCATAATAAATATGTTTATTGAATAATCAATTGACATAAAGGTCTATTGTATTGCCTCTAGGGCACCTACACTAACAATCTCCCACTTGCACTAGAGCCAATCACCCATGTATCTAATACCCATGGAACTAGTGTGACCGTCATGTTTCGTCTACGACAAGCCTTTGGTCAGTGGGTCTGCAATGTTATCATTTGTGTGCACTTTACATATGTGTATGTCACCCCTTTCATTAATCTCTCGAATGAGGTGATATCTCCTGAGTATGTGTTTAGTTCGGGAGTGAGATCTAGGTTCTTTATCCTGTGCAATGGCTCCATTATTATCGCAGTATAGATCAATGGGATCTGAGATCGATGGAACCACTCCCAAATCAGTAATGAATTTTCGAATCCAAACAGCTTCCTTAGCCGCTTCACAAGCTGCAATGTACTTAGCCTCCATTGTAGAATCAGCTACTGTTTCTTGCTTTGAACTCTTCCAACTTACAGCACCTCCGTTTAGACAAAACAGAAAACCAGACTGTGATACAGTATCATCCCTGTCTATTTGGAAACTTGCATCGGTGTAACCCTTTACAACCAGTTTCTCCTCTCCTCCATACACCAAGAATGAATTTTTAGTCCTTTTCAAGTACTTTAGAATATTCTTAACAGCCGTCCAGTGACCTTCACCTGGATTAGATTGGTATCTGCTCGTCATGCTTAAAGCATACAAAACATCTGGGCGAGTACATATCATTGCATACATGATGGATCCAATTGCTGAGGCATATGGAACCTTACTCATGTGGTCCTTCTCATCCAATGATTTCGGACACTGATCTTTAGAGATCGTTATCCCTTGAGACATGGGGACATATCCCTTTTTTGCATTTTGCATACCAAAACGATGCAAAACCTTATCGATGTATGTACTCTGACTTAGACCGATCATCCTTCTAGATCTATCCCTATAGATCCTCATTCCTAGAATGTAGGATGCTTCACCTAAGTCTTTCATAGAGAAGTTGCTCCCTAACCAAATCTTAACAGCCTTGAGAGAAGGTATGTCATTCCCCATTAGTAGTATGTCATCAACATACAGTACTATGAATGCCACATGGATCCCACTAACCTTCTTGTAAACACAAGGTTCATCTTCGTTTTGAACAAAGCCATACTCTTTGACTATTTCATCAAAACGGATGTTCCATCTCCTAGAGGCTTGCTTTAATCCATAAATGGATCGACGTAATTTACATACCTTGCTAACATTCCTTGGATCGACAAAACCTTCAGGTTGTGTCATGTACACATCCATATCCTCTTCAAGGCTTCCATTAAGGAAGGCTGTTTTGACATCCATTTGCCATATTTCATAATTATGGAATGCTGCAATAGCAAGCAAAATCCTTATGGACTTGACCATAGCCACTGGTGAGAAAGTTTCATCATAGTCAATACCATGAATTTGTTTGAAACCTTTTGCAACCAGCCTTGCTTTATAGGTCTGAACATTTCCATCCATGTCAGTTTTCTTCTTGAAAACCCATTTGCACCCTATGGGTTTTACCCCTTCAGGTGGATCAACCAAAGTCCATACTCGGTTTTCGTACATGGAATCCATCTCGGATTTCATGGCTTCTAGCCATCTCTTAGAGTCTGGACTGTTCATAGCATCTTGGTATGTGAGAGGCTCATCTTCATCTATGAGCATCAAATCACCACATTGAGTCAAGAGAAATCCATATCTCTCTGGCTCATGGCAAATTCTACCTGTTCTACGAACAACCTGTGTTTGTTGAGCATTATCATTATCCTGCTCCTGTTCCACTTCAGGTTCAATGTTATTTTGTGGTTCTCGATCTTCATCGAGGTCTATAGTTCTCCCACTATTTCTTTTGGAAACAAAATCTCTTTCCATGAAAATAGCGTCTCGAGCAATAAACACCTTCTGCTCAGAAGAACTATAAAAATAATACGCCTTTATTTCTTTAGGGTATCCCACAAAATTACACTCTTCAGATTTAGGTCCAAGCTTGTCAGATACTTGACGTTTCACAAACGCCTTGCATCCCCAAACTTTCATAAAGTTCATGCCTGACCGTTTCTTCTCCCATATCTCATATGAAATCTTTTGAACCTTCTTAGTAGGAACACGGTTAAGTGTGAAAGCCGCTGTTTCTAGAGCGTAACCCCAGAAACTAATTGGAAGATCTGCATGACTCATCATC
This sequence comes from Oenanthe sinensis, assembly GCA_028671895.1. NCBI lineage: Eukaryota > Viridiplantae > Streptophyta > Magnoliopsida > Apiales > Apiaceae > Oenanthe > Oenanthe sinensis. The sequence continues at coordinate 16,241,033 of CM053804.1, read as the reverse complement.
GATCGCACCATCTCCTCTCTGAAACTCCATTCCATTGAGGTGTACCTGGCGGAGTGAGTTGTGATACAATACCACACTCCTTTAAATAATCTTTAAATTCTGTGCTCAAGTATTCTCCTCCACGATCAGATCGTAAGATTTTAATACTTGCACCTCCACCAATTTGCTTCTCTACTTCAACCTTGTATTCTTTAAACTTTTCAAAAGAATCAGATTTATTCTTCATAAGATATACATATCCATATCTACTGAAATCATCAGTAAATGTTATAAGTAGTAGTAGCCTCCTCTAGCCATCACACGCATTGGGCCACATACATCACTATGTATTAGCTCCAGACGTTCGGTGGCCCTTTGACCCTTACCAGTGAAAGGGGCTTTAGTCATTTTACCAAGCAAACAAGATTCGCATTCTTGGTATGATTCAAAATCAAACTTATCCAAGTATCCATCCTTATGTAATTTGGATATGCGTTTTTCATTTATATGGCCTAGACGACAATGCCAGAGGTATGTTTGATTTGAGTCATTAACTTTAAGTCGTTTGTTTTCTATATTATAGACAGGATTATCTAAGTCAAGAACATATAAACCATTAAACAAACGCGCAACACCATAGGTTAAATCATTCAAAGCAAAATAGCAACAATTGTTCTTTATCGTAAACGAAAAACCTTTCTTGTCCAAACAAGAAACATAAATAATGTTTCTGTAAATCGCAGGCACGTAAAAACAATTCTCCAGTTCTAAAACTAGCCCTGGGGGCAAAGATAAATAATAGGTTCCTACAGCTAAAGCAGCAACTCTTGCTCCATTGCCAACTCGTAGGTCCACTTCTCCTTTAGCCAATGTCCTACTTCTCTGCATTTCCTGCACATTTATACAAATGTGAGTAGCACATCCAGTATCCAATACCCAAGATGTAGAAATAGACAGATTGACTTCTATAACATATATACCTGAAGTAGAAGCTTGCTCAGCCCTCTTCTTCTTCAGATCCTCCAAGTAAACTGAACAGTTTATCTTCCAGTGACCAGTTTTCTTACAGTAGTGACATTCACCCTTAGTGACCCCACCTTTAGGCTTTAAAGCCTGCTTGGGACCTGACTTTGGCTTGGGTGTAGAATCAGAACCTATCTTCTTCTTACCCTTCCACTTGCCTTTCCCTTTGGCCTTACCTTTATTGCCCACCATCAGTATGGGAGCAGGTTCAGTCGTCTTCATGTTGGTCTCATATGTTCTCAACATAGCCAACAATTCAGTAGGTGTTTTGTCAAATTCATTCATATTGTAGTTTATGATAAACTGGGTGAATTTGTTATTCAAAGAATTCATGATTAGGTCAATACCAATTTCCTGAATAATCGGGAAACCCAAAGTTTCAAGGTACTCAATGTAACCAATCATCTTCAGAACATGTGGGCCAATTGGTTCACTTGCCCCTTGTTTGCAATTAAAGAGTGACTTACTCGTGTTGAACCTTTCTTGACGAGTTTGGCTTGCAAACATGCTTTGCAAGTGCTCATTGATAGTATATGCATCCATATGCACATGTTGTCTTTGAAGCTCAGCACTCATAGTTGCCAACATAAGACATGCAACATCAGTTGCATCATTCTCATCCTTTGTGTGGGCCGCTCGTTCCTCAACAGTAGCGCCCTCAGGAAGGGGACCTGCCGGAGGAATATCAATGACATGAAGCTTGCGCTCATGTCTGAGGACAATCCTCAAATTCCTCTGCCAGTCTAGGAAGTTGTTTCCTCCTATCAGCTTATCCTTCTCAAGGACTGATCGTACGGATAGTGTGTTTGTGTTGTTTGCCATTACTTGGTATCTACAATGATAAAAGCACAAAGTAAACATTAGATTGTCTGAGTTATTTATTATGTTCAAATGATTATGATATATTCATAATATATCTCCCACTATTCTTATCAAATTAATAGCCCTTACTATTAATTTGGAAAGTATATCCCATAATTCTTTCTAGTGAGCCAAGATCCATATTTCGTCATGTCCAAAGACAACCACTGGAAGTCATTAAAAATGATTATTTAGGTAGACAATAGTTGTCAATTATATCATATATAATTCTTGGATAGTTTGGTGAGCAACGATTGATCTTATCTATCTAATAGATTTTTAACCAAACTCTATGCTTCTAAGTTCATAATGGTTGAATATAACCGTTTACTTTCACCTTATTATGACGACTCAGTTAAGCTTGACCCAATGATACAACGGCCGAATATAACCGTTTATATTCGTCGCATCTCACCACGATAGATAGGAGTCCTCTGCCACTGACAGTTTTTCCCCTAATCGATCTAGGATTCGATGAGTGTTCATTCATTGGAAAGCATCCGATTAAAACTTAATATTTTGTTAAGGGGTTTATAAAATTTATGACGATCATGATCACATCATGAAGAGATCCTCAATTTTTCCTTGAACTAAATATTTCAAATTGACATCTTAAATTGTTCATTTCCCAGGTAGATGGAGGATACCAGTGGTCACACTTAAAACCCATCAGCCTTACGAATACGCATATCCGTTTTTGTCAGAAAATCCCAATTATAGATATCAAAATCCATATTCAATTCCGTGTTTTAAAAATCCATATTTCATAAACACAAGAATCTCATGATCGTTTGTTAATTTTAAAATCTTAAATTGTTACAGATTTTATCTTGTTTAGCATGGCAAGCATGGCATGGGTGACGTATCTAATACATGCATACATCATTAATCTAATTAAAGCATGCATCTTCTACTCTACACATACATTCATACATCAATATGTAAAGTGCAGTATGTGAACGTGCTTGGTTATGGCCCCTTTCCTATGTGATCCTTTCGAGCTAATGAAAGGATCAAAGTCAATCTATGGTGTTAAAATATAAATACAATTACATGTCTTCATTCTTCTTATATCCATGGGTGCTTGCTCCTCTTTTTGGATCATCCTTCAATCTTCAAGTACATTACATGGAATAATTGAATACAACCTATACTAATGTACTTACATAAGAAAACTCGAGTTACATTCGAGGTTAAACAACTACAAGAATGAAGAAAACGACATGCAAGTCGTATTTATAAAACCAAAACCAAAAACCATTAATCTAGGGGTCCAAAGGCCATAACTAGCACCATGCTCAAGTACATAACAAAAATAATGCGGGGGTCCGGGGGCGGCAGCCCCTGGGCGGGGGTCCGGGGCGGCAGCCCCTTGGCGGGGGTCCGGGGCGGCAGCCCCGGGCGGGGTCCGGGGCGGCAGCCCCCGGCTGGGGTCGAGCTGCCAGGTCAGCTCGAAATCAGAACAAAAAAATTATTTTCGAAGACCAGTCCTATTCAGAAATCATCAATTTCTGAACTACAGATCATATCTGTTGGCCTTTTTCCCCACTGCAACTTATGCAGTTTCAGAAGCATGTATCATATACATACTTATCATATCCCAGTTAACAAATCATGTCCAACACAATCTGTCCACCAGTTTATATCACTATACAAACTGACCCTCATGCATAATATACAAATCGCAATAAGTCATATAAATCATTCATATCATGTCATAACAGATTATAACATTGCAGTAGCATGGCAGTCTCAAACAGGCATGGCAGTAGCAAAGCAGTAGCATGGCAGTGGCATAACAGATTATGACAAACCAGTAGCATGGCATGGCAGTCACCAAAACAGACATGTATGCATCAAATACATAAAACACGTAACCAAATCAGTCCCTTATACACGTAGCTCTGATGCCATTGTTGGGTTCCGAGGCATAAAACGCAGCGGATTAAACGTAAATATAACAAAAATTCGGAACCCTAAACGCAGGATCATGTATAAGCCTAGACTGATTATTGTGAAATGGAATCATACCTTTGTCTGGTCTTAGTTTACACGAACTCAACAGAGATCCTAGCTTTCACGACTTGTGTCTTCCTCTCGAAAACACCTCTATGGTATCCACACGAGCACCTTCAAGAACGTCCCACGATCTTGATTACGGAATGGATTGTACTAGTTCCTTTGATGATTTCAAATTTGTTTCTGCCTTGCTATGCTTGCTGCTGTGTGCTTGCTGCTGCCTCTAGGGATTTTGTTTCTCAAAAACGTAATCCCTCTTAACCCTATCATTATCTATTTATAATGCTGGTTAAGAGGCCCAATCAGCAAAACCTAACCCATGTAGGTTTAGAATAAATAATAAAACCGAATTTCTATTATTTAATTAATAACTAAGTCATACTTAATTATTAAGGGCAGAATTCAAATTCGAATTTTATTATTTCAATTAATTAAGTCTCGCTTAATTAATATAATAAAATTCAAATAATCATCAATTAATTTAAATCTATAATTTAAATTAACTATTCCTTTAAGTGCTCTATGTGTGTGACCCTATAGGCTATTATTTAATTAGCAATAATTTTATTCTCCAATAAAATTATAAACAATGAGCGGTATCTAGTAATACATCATTGCTACCCAATTAAATAATAATTAAATCGTGATTCGATAAAACCTTTCATGATTAATGTTTCCGTGTAATATAATCCCTTTAACCATATATATTATAGATTAAATTCGAGGCATGTATTTAGTCATCCTCTACAACATTTAATCCGGGTTTACTTGATCCATGAGTAGACTATGAAAACAAATCATTATTTGAGCACGGCCATGCATTTTATAGTCTCACTCAATCAAGAGGCCAATAATATCTCTCCTAATTATAGGAGGGTTAAATCCTTTATCTATCATTCATATTTCTCATACGACTCATGATATACCCGATGTCCACTTTTATCATTACCCGGTCAAAGGTAACTTTTAATGTAGTCAAAGTATATTAATCCTCGTACAGAAATATAATGATCTCAAGTCAGAGGATCATTACACCATTATCACTGTGAGTCCTTCTTATGACTTTATTAAACATGAAGAATCTCACTGTGGGTCTGTCCAACACCATGTACTCCTGCATGTACCTATGTGTTGACTTTAGTATCCCCATACTTATAACCAATGAGATGTGGTTATCAGTCAAACAACATACTAGTCTATTTATGTATTATTATTGTCCTATAATAATAATACTCGACTAGGGACATTTAAGAATATGATCTATTATATAATCTCAAGTTCAAGTAATGTACTAAACTATACAATGTGTATCATGATTCTAAGGACATTTATTATGCTAACAAATATATCGCAGTAATTAAAGTCATAATAAATATGTTTATTGAATAATCAATTGACATAAAGGTCTATTGTATTGCCTCTAGGGCACCTACACTAACATAAACGTCATATCATTTCATGTATTGCTTGTTAGGGATAGAATAATAAAAGATGGTAGAATTATCTAAGTAGTTAGTAACATTTGTTGATTCAAGGATTAATCTAAAACTGACTTAGGTAATTAGAGATAGTTAAAAATGTTAGACAACAACAAAAATAGATTAGACAAAATTAGTAATTAATTTGTTAGTTCTTCTATTCATGTGATTTTATGCATATTGAAGCTGTTGTTACCATTGTTGTAAATAATATCTCTAACCCATCTGGACTCAATTGAAGTTGAGTACCTAGAAGCTTAATCATTTGTGATTGCAGAGTATGTAACAAAAGGAAAAAGTTATGTGACTTCGTGACATTTATTGTTCGAGGCATGTGATTAAAATTGCAGCTCTACTATCACAGTTGGTTGAGAAAGCCTACCTAATGGTAACCTTTGGAGATGACATCAAAGGATGTACAAGGGGGCATCTTTCTTGTTGAAGGACTTAAGCACTATCTACAGAGCACTAGGGAATTCTTTGTCAAGGGTTTTCTGGAATAGCATTGAAAAGGAAAAGTGTTTGATCTTAAATAAGAAGGTCGGAAGCTCACTCATCTGAGAGTAAGGAAGTTTGTTCATAACTGACATGAAATTTGTATGTAAAGGTGAAGTGAACTTTTCAGTAAAGCTTCATCAGTTAAGAGTTAGCTATGGCATATGAAGCTCTCACACTTGGTGAACAAGACAATGGATTCTCTAATAAAGATAAAATTGGTGAGATGACTGCTTCTAATGGAATTCTATCCAGAAGGACATTTTGAAGTACGTCACATAGGGAAGTCAATGAAAACATCACACCGAAGAAAATTATGTCATGGAAGAAATATGCTTAGTGGTGGTTGATGACGACCCTAGTTATAATTTGGTGTTGTTCGTGCATTCAACAGAAAAAATGTCACAGATTGTGATTGATCATATCAGGTAGATCAAGTTGGAAGCAAAGTAAGCTGTGAGAACTTTGAAGTTTGATATTGGAACTTAATTTCGTGAATGAAGTTCTAAATGAAGTCTGCACTGATAAAGGTACTTTGAAGCTAAAGCAATTAACATAGCATGCTACTTTAATCAACAAAGATCATGAAAAGACATCATATGAGTTAATTGCCAACTAGAAGCAAACACTGAAGCTCTTTCGTGTGTTTGGAGGAAATTGATATTTATTGAAGATTTATATGAGTATCTTGGCAAGTTTGAAGTTAAGGCTCATGGAAAACTTTCCTCGACTACTCATTAAAGTCGAAAGCTTTCAAGGAATAAATGACATAAAACCAGAAGGTGATTGAAAGTCTGAATGTATCGACCAACTACACTAAACTCCCAAGCATTCAAATGAAAGACTATTCTGAATCTTTGAATTTTGACATCCCGTCATAGTCAAATTAAGATACTGATGATGAAACTGAGGTTGCAGAAGGAATCAATGATAATGATGATGATTCATATCCTATTAGTGGAAATGGTAGTGAAACTACATAACTCATGAACTTTAACAGAATCCACTGAAAAAGGTATAGGATCTTCAACACATCCTAACAGCAACTTAGGGGAAGCAAATAAAAGAAGGATCTACTAGTCATAATCAACACAATAAAGATTAAAGGAATACATCAAGAACATATCTGCCAAGACAAAAGGTTTGATGTCAAAGTAATTAATGGAGTCTATTCTTAGTGATCATGACTTTGAGTAAAGGCTAGAAGTGCTAATCAAAATGAACATATATTTTTCGGGACCTAACATTTGGTATCCCAAAGAATAGTAAAGATGCACTGATTGATCTAGATTGGGTGATTGCAAATGCAAGATGATCTCAATCAGTTCGAAGATAGAATTTGTTGAAGCTGGAACCCAGACCACAAGAGGAAGCTTAATTGGTATTGTAAGGGTTCACAGCCACTGGATAATTATTGGCATCGTTATGAGGGACAAAGCCAAACTGGTTGCTACAGTTTACTATCAAGTAGAAGGTATCGATGATGATAGAAACAGAATCTTCGGGACTTTCATGATCTAACAGCAAGCACTAGTGATGAGACTTGATCCTTTTAGGGCCTAACAAGATGAGGACCTAATAACAGGATATTCCTATCACCTATTACACATTCAAACATGAAGATGTATCAGATGAATGTGAACAAGGGCACTCATGAATGGTGAGTTAGAAGTTAAAGTTGATGTACAACATTTCCTGGACTTTGAAGTTGCAGATCATTGGAATTTGTATATCATTCTCTTCACAAGAGCTCTATGATAGAGGTAAGAATTCAAGCATCGTCAAGGATATGGTATGACACTCTAACTAGTTTATTACATGAAAATGATTTTGGCACAGTCGTTATACACATATATATCTCTAGAATAAAGGGCACACATAATGTCATATATGTACAAGTATACCATGATTGTATTATATGTGCGTCTACTAACAAAACTTGTGCAAGAGATATTTTACAATGTAAATGCAGAGTAGGTACAAGATGAGCAAGTTGGAAGAGTTGCAATTCTTTTTGGATTACAATTAATTCAAAAGAACGATGGCAATTAAAGTAAGTCAATGATCTTTTGTAAATGCGCAATTTAGAAGATTCTAGACCTGCCAAGACTTCTTACCAACAAACCACTAAGCTTGATCAAGGCAAATCAGGTATATGAACTGAAGTGACAAGCTATAGAGGTATGAACAACTCATTACTTATTCAAGTGCACAATGACCATATATTTTATTCTTGATATGCCTATGTGCAATTTTCCAAGTGGATACTAGAGAATATTATCTTATAGCTAAGTTATGAATTGTTAGATATCTTAGGGAATCACCAATTCTTAGAATCAGGTACCCTAAATATAATAGGTTTAACTTAATTGGCTATATAGATATAGATGATGCAGGTTGTAAGAAAGACAGGGAAGTAATTCTTAAAAGCTGTCAATTTCATGGAAGAAGTTGGATTCTTGTTGAAATGAGAGAAAGCATTCAACACACATAGCTGCATCAAAGGCTAAAATTAAAGCAGCTAGTGAATGTGATGCTCTGATCTTCTGAACAAGGAAAATTTTTCAACTCCAACAACTCTGTTTATCTCTCCACACCACGTATGGAACAAGCTCATGGATACCAGGTATCATTTCTTTCGAGAGTTATCCTTAGTAGAATCACTTGTAGATCTTTGCTAAATAACTTGATGAATTTATTTTGTCAAAGTTGGTTAGTGAACTTGAGATATTATTTATTTGCATATATGTTGCAAATCCCATCTGCAAGGAATTCTCAAATGAGTTCACAAGTATTAAATCATCCATATTTAAAGGACTTGTGAATTTATTTTTAAATCCAGTACCTCATGTTTTTTGCTATTAGTTTAATTATCATGCTTATAATATTATATGCATATGTGGTAGTTAAATGATTTAGCATAAAGTTAGCAGCATAATTATTTGTATGTTAAATATTTGATAAATATTAGTTAATGATATCTTGCTTAATTGCTCTGATATTTTACTCTGATATTTTTAAATATTTTATTACAAATAATTGTGATACTTTTGATATTAGTGACAATATTTAGAATTTTTGTTCTAAATAAATAATGCATATTTTAAAACTCACTAATATTGAAAGATGAAGTATTTTCTAAGTCATGTGTATAAAACTCTCAATATTTTATATACTTAGAAAATATTTCTAAAATTTGATTTTATTTGCGAGAAGTTGTAATTAGGATCACAAGTAGTAAATGTCAATATTTAAAGGACTTGTGAATTTCTATTCAACTATTTTCTCGAGTTTACGTACATCATTTATAATTGTTCTGAGTATAATTGCAATATGTTTGAGTGAAAATTATTATATATAGCGTAGGAAGTTAGATGCTAATATTCAATCTTATGAATATTTTAGTATTTAGTGAAATTATTTTATCTTATTAAAATTATGGATTGAAGCAATTCAATGTTTATTAGTTTCATAATTTTGATTTGATAAAATATTAGAAGAATAATTTCTTGCATTTTGAAATTATTGATAAATATCAAGTAATGATATTTTGTTAATATTTCCCTGCAATTAATTGTGATATTTTTAATATTTGTGATAATACAAGTTGTTTATCTGAAATCACTAATAATAAAAATATGTCTTAATGCTTATTGTTCTACTGAATGATTGCCATGCCTATTTGATTTATATATATGCATGTTAGTGGTAATTGTTTACTACAATATAAGTATTTAATTTATTTTGATTTATTTAAATTATGATGATATAAAAAAATTCAGTGATATATTGGTTCCATGATTTAAGTAAATTAAAATAAATTTGCAGCATAATTATTCGTAGTATAAATATTCTCTTTTATTACTTTGTGATAATTGATTAATATTTTATTACAAAATAATTATGATATATTGATACTAATGGATTTGCTTACTCTTTATTCTAAGTAAAAATTAGTTTTTGAAGAAGCCGTTAATATTAGTGTATTTAATTTTCTTTCTTTGACTAAATTTTAAATTTGAATGTATTAAAAAGAATTTCTTGTCTGATTCTTTTTCAAAACATTTTATTTAAATATACATTCATTTCTCTATCAGTTTTAAAGAACAAAATATTAAAATTCTTTTTCAAAACTTCTCTTTTGAAAATCTTTTGATTTACAGCCCTACTTTGATTTCTAAATCCTAGGGTGTGAATCAAACTTTTCTTGAGGATAATCTTTCTTCAAATCTCAACATCTTTTATCCTCTCCGAAAAGCTGTTTTTAAAAGTTCTATATTTAAAAACTTTTTCTCTCTTAATTTTTTCTTTTAGAGTGGCAGAAACTTTGTGACTGCTATTTTATTCGGAGAAATTGGTTTTACTTCTAGGATTCAATCACTTGTAAAATGACTTATTTTTAACTACTTGTTTCAATGTATGTTTCACATTGATTCATAGTACCAAAATAGTGGTTGTTGCTTTAAAGGCCTAGTACTGTATTGTTAAGCATACATCCAACCCCAATTGTCATGTTATTATTTTAAGTCGGGGATATTATCAGGCAGACGAAAATAATGTAAATCGTAATTGCATTATGAGTCGGAAAATCATAGTCCTCTATCTGATAAGGATGTTTTGCAAAACTATTTTGAAAACTTAGGTTATAAAGGAAAAGAGTCATTTTATTGAGATAGAATTTGGCAAGAGAGTTGAATTTCTTCTTTGGTATAAATTTCCGCATTTTATTATGGAAAGTTTGCCTTATAAGAAATTCAGAAGGGATAGAATTTTTCTCTGATACACTTTCCCGCGTTTTATTATAGGATAAGTATCTTAAAGAAAATTTCTATTGGTATCATGTTCTTAAATGATAAATCTTTAGAAATGACAAAACCCTTTTACTAAAAGTGCTTTAATGCAATCCATTATCATTCCTTATTATATTTTTTCTTCTCGTTGGGATGAAAAATATATTTTGGAATGTTAAAGTGATTATCTTTTAATCTTGATTGATTCTTTCTGATTAGCCCATAGTGGCTTCAGAAGCTGGCCAAGAGGTTAAAAACTCACCAATCTCTTACCCATGCCATAATACCAAACACACATTCATCCACTTCTATATATTAACCCTTAGAGATATAAGGAACATATGTAAGTTAGAGGTTGATAAGAAAAAAACTGCACTTGATGCAACAAATAAGGATGAAGTCGGAAGTGCACCCACAGCTCTACCTCCAGAGAAGTAAAGTAGTATATAACTAAGATAACTGTAAGCTCATCTGTATCTTCTCATAAGGATGCAGAGCTGAAAAGGCAATAAAACTATCTCTGGAATCATTCTCTCAACAGGGTGAGTCCATTGAAATTCGCTCATCAGCCAGAGCAGCTTGTAATGAGTCAAGCACACCACCGGCACTCACGCTGATGGTAAGCCTAAACAGATAAATTCTAGGAACACATTACAAGACATGCACAGTTAGAGGTATAGGCATTCAGAGGAGATTTGGAGTCTAGCCATACATTACATTGTCCAAGGTATCTACCTCAAATAGAAGTTAAACTTCTGCATCCTGAAAGGGAGATCTCTTATTTAGATTTATATGGGCTTGAGAGGCAACTGCTTGACAAGAATTCTTCGGATGAGTCAAGTAGTGTATTTTATACAAAATTCCCATTACAAGGTTACGAGGGAAATGTTGGCTCTAAATTGCTATTCATTACATTGCCCCTCCTGGAAGGAACATTTCTAGATCCTGAAAAGGAATGTCCACCTCCCGTTTACGGAAAAGGTGTGAGGCAACTCCTTGATAGAACAAGACAGGATTCTCTAACAGATTTTAAAATCTTGGGATAACCCATCTCAAAGAGGTGAGGCTCCACTATATAGTGATTTAACAATTGCTATTGAGTCTGGTGCTGAGACAGTGCTTATGCATGATAGATCAAGAACACCTTAACGAGGCAATTCTCCACTTGACAATGATTCAGTTCATTCTGATGAATCAGGTGTTGGGAATATATATGAATTGATGGATTTCACTTGCAAGTATAGAAGGCTATATATGGAATGCAGAGTGAAAGTGAGAGAGAGAAACATTTGAGTGAAAGTGAGGGAGGGATACACTTGAGTGAGAGATAGGGAGAGAAAGAGTGAAACACTTCAAAGTGCTTAACACTTTAGTGTAAACACCAACAGAACGTAGTAGAAGTGAGGAAACCATAGACCAAACACTTACCCTTGCTAGTTGTTACTTCTGAAAGAAAAACTACTATATTTTCCCAATCAATGACAGACGAGAACCTTCTTTGGAAGAAACACCATTCAAAAGATAGGCCATTGGAGGATTCCTCAGGGGGAGATTTTAGAAAAGAAAAAGAAGAAGAATTACATTATCAGGGGGAGAACATTACTTGAGCAATGTTCTATATTCTATTGTAGACGTTCCCAGGAATTTTAATTCTTATGAAGCTCTGTTTATGATAAGTTCTTTAAGTTCAACTATGAAGGATTTTGAAGCAGAGAAAGCTCAAACACTGACAGAAATGAGGATGATACTGCATGAATATTAGTTTAGTGCTAGAGGAACAACCATATTTCATTTCAGTTACACAAAAAATCTGGAAATGTAGAATCTGATCCAGAAAAATCAGTAGCATTATTTAAAAGTCCTTGACCATTCCTTTTTCTAGTTGTTAGTTGAGTTTGTTGGGATTCGGGCATATAAACGCAGCGGAATTACGCTAAATATATAAAAAAAATTAACTAATCCCAAATGCAGGATCCGTGTATAAGTGACGAATGATTTTGGAGAATCGAATGTGTACCTTATTAAAGTTTTCCTTATGATGATTATAGAAGTTCAGAAGCGATGAATCACAGATGCCCTTCACAGAAATCTGCTCTCTATCGGTATCCACACGAATGTCGTATCGTCTAACGATCACCGAAGTTAGGTACTAGCCTGTTTCTTCCTCTTTGTCTATCTCTTTCTCCAGCCTCTCAGAAACGTAGAGCTGCTAGGATTTTATTAAAAATGAATTATCTCAACCGTTAACCCTAAACTATACATCTTTATGTATATATAGGGGAGAGAGGGACTTGGGCCAAAACCCTAATCTTATTGGACCTTTTAAAACCCATTCAGATTTCGAATTTATATTATTATTAAATTTAAATTCTAATATGTATATAATTAATCAAGTCTCACTTAATTAATTAAATAAATAAATTCGAATTAATAATAATAATAATATTTAAATTCATAATTTAAATAACACTCCGTTTAAACGTTCTTTGTGTGTGACCCTTTAGGTTATTATTACGTTGGCAATAATTTTATTTTCTAATAATAAAATTATAAACAATGAGCGGTATCTAGTAATACATCATTGCTACCCAAGTAATAATAATAATTGGTGATTCAATTAAACCTTTCGTGAATAATGTACAATGTAATATAATCCCTTTAACCTTATATTCTAGATCAAACTCGAGGCATGTATTGTGTCATCCTCTTCAACGTTTAATACGGGTTTCCTTGATCAATGAGTAGACTATTAATCAAATCAACATTTGAGCATGGCCATGCATTTTATAGTCTCACTCAATCAAGAGGCCAATAATATCACTCCTAAAATAGGAGGGTTAAATCCTATATCTATCATTCATATTTCTCATACGATTCATAGCATACCCAATGTCCACCTTTATCATTACCCGGTTAAAGGTAACTTTGAGTGTAATCAAAGTATATTAATTCTCGTATAAAAATATAATGATTTCAAGTCAAAGGATCAATACATCATTATCACAGTGAGAATTTCTTATGACACTTATTAACATGTAGATTCTCACAGCGGGTCTGTCCAGTGCCATGTATTGAGACATGCACTTATGTTCTTGCCTTTAGTATCACCATACCTATGACCAATGAGATGTGGTCATCAGTCAACTAACATACTAGTCTTATTGCATTATTATTGTCCTTAAATAATAATACTCGACTAGGGATATTTAGGAATATAATACTGCTCATATAATCTCATTTTTAAGTCACATACTTAAAGATATATGATTCGCATTAATATTCCAAGGACATTTATTATGCTTTCAATTTATAACACAGTAAATAAAGACATAATAAATATTAATTAAATAATCAAGTAACATAATATTTAATTGTTCATCATAAAGTATTGTCTTTAGGACACCAACAGTAACAATCTCCCACTTGTACTAGAGTCAATCTCTCATGTATCTAATACCCATGGAACTAGTATGAACTTCATGCTTCTGCTGCGACAAAGCCTTGGTCAGTGGATCTGCAATGTTCTCATTTGGATGCACTTTACATATATGTATATCCCCTCGATTATTAATATCTCGAAGAAGATGATATCGTCTGAGTATATGCTTTGTTCGGGAATGAGACCTTGGTTCCTTAGCCTGTGAAATGGCTCCGTTATTATCGCAGTATAAATCTATCAGATCTGTGACCGTAGGAACCACACTAAGACCTGTAATAAAATTCCGAATCCAAACAGCCTCCTTGGCTGCTTCACAGGCAGCAATATACTCAGCCTCCATTGTAGAATCAGCAACCGTATCTTGCTTTGAACTTTTCTAGCTTACGGCACCTCCATTTTGACAAAATACAAAACCAGACTGAGAGATCGAATCATCCTTGTCTGTTTGGAAACTAGCATCGGTGTAACCTTTTACTACCAGATTTTCCTCTCCTCCATATACCAAGAATTGATCTTTAGTCCTTTTCAAGTACTTAAGAATATTCTTGACTGCCGTCCAGTGACTTTCACCTGGATTAGACTGGTATCTACTCGTCATGCTCAAAGCATACGAGCCATCAGGACGAGTACATATCATTGCATACATTATAGAACCAATTGCCGACGCATATGGAACTTTACTCATACGTTCCTTATCATCCAATGAATTAGGACTATTTTCTTTAGAAATTGATATCCCATGAGACATCGGGACATAGCCCCTTTTAACATTTTGCATCCCAAATCGATGCAAAACTTTGTCAATGTATGTACTCTGACTTAGGCCAATCATTCTTCTTGATCTATCTCTATAGATTCTGATACCTAATATATAGGTCGCGTCTCCAAAGTCTTTCATTGAGAAATTTTTATTCAACCAAGTCTTAACAGCCTGTAAAGAAGGAATGTCATTCCCTATTATTAATATGTCATCAACATATAGTACTAGGAATGCCACATTGCTCCCACTAACCTTCTTGTAAACACATGGTTCATCTTCATTTTGAATAAACCCAAACTCTTTGACGGTTTCATCAAAACGAATGTTCCATCTCCTTGAGGCTTCTTTAAATCCATAAATGGATCGACGCAACTTACATACCTTTCCAGCATGCTTTGGATCAACAAAACCCTCAAGCTGTGTCATGTACACATCCACATCTTCTTCAAGGCTCCGATTTAAGAAAGCGGTTTTGATATCCATCTGCCAGATTTCATAATCATAGTAAGCAGTTATAGCAAGCAAAATCCTGATAGACTTGACCATAGCCACTGGTGAAAAAGTCTCATCATAGTCAATACCATGAATTTGCTTGAAACCTTTGCCACCAATCGTGCCTTATAGGTCTGTACATTACCATCCATGTAGGTCTTCTTCTTGAAAACTCACTTGCACCCTAGAGGTTTTACCCCTTCAGGTGGATCAACCAAAGTCCATACTTGATTAGTATACATGGATTCCATCTCAGATTTCATGGCATCCAACCATCTCTTGGATTCTGGAGTGTTCATAGCGTCTCGTAGGTGAGAGGCTCATCTTCGTCGATAAGCATCACATCACCATCTTGAGTTAAAAGAAATCCATAATATCTCTCAGGCTCATGACGAATCCTACTAGACCTACGAACAACCTGTGTTTCTTGAGCAGTGTTGTGTTCTTGTACATCCTGCTCAAGTTCCTCCATTGGTTCAATATTATCTTGTGGGCCTCGAACTTCATCAAGATCTATTATCCTCCCACTATTTTTCTTCGAAAGCATTTCTCTTTCAAGAAAAACTGCAGTTCGAGCAACAAACTCTTTGTTCTCGAAAGGATTATAGAATGAATAACCCTTTGTTTCAATTGGGTATCCCACAAAGTTACATTTTTCTGATTTAGATCCTAGTTTGTCAGAAGTTAAACGTTTCACAAACACTTCACATCCCCATATTTTCATAAATGACATGTTATGACGTTTCTCAGTCCATATCTCATATGGAGTCTTCTGAACCATTTTAGTAGGAACTCAGTTAAGTGTATAAGCAGCCGTTTCCAGGGCATAGCCCCAGAAACTAATAGGAAGATCTGCATGACTCATCATTGATCGCACCATGTCCAACAAGGTACGATTTCTCCTCTCAGAAACTCCAGTCCATTGTGGTGTTCCAGGAGGATTGAGTTGTGATATGATACCACACTCTTTTAAGAAATTCTTAAATTCATGGCTTATGTATTCTCCCCCACTATCAGATCGTAGAGTCTTAATACTTCTGCTAGTCTGCTTTTCTACTTCAGCTTTGTATTCTTTGAACTTTTCGAAAGAATTGGATTTGTTCTTCATAAGATACACATATCCATATCTACTGCAATCATCAGTAAACGTGATAAAGTAGTAAAAGCCACCTCTTGCCATAGTACGCATAGGACCACATACATCACTACGTATTAGTTCTAATCGTTCAGTGGCCCTTTCACCTTGTTTAGTAAAAGGAGCTTTAGTCATTTTTCCAATGAGACAGGGTTCACATGCTTCGTATGATTCAAAATCAAACTTATCCAAGTATCCATCTTTATGTAACTTGGAAATGCGTTTCTCATTTATATGGCCTAAACGACAGTACCAAAGGTATGTTTGATTTGAGTCATTAGTCTTAAGTCGTTTATTATTCACATTATAGTAGGAGTGTCTAAATCAAGAAAATATAAACCGTTAAACAAACGTGCAACCCCATAGGTAACATTATTCAAATAAAAGGAACAACAATTTTTCTAAATTGAAAAAGCAAAACCTTTCTTGTCCAAACAAGAAACCGAAATAATGTTTCTGCAAATTGCAGGCACGTAAAAACAATTCTCAAGTTCTAAAATAAGCCTAGTGGGCAATGATAAATGATAAGTCCCTACAGCCAAAGCAGCAATCTTTGGTCCATTGCCAACTCGTAGGTCGACCTCTCCTTTAGCCAAAGTCCTACTCCTTTGTAGTTCATGCACATTTATACAAATGTGAGAAGCACATACAGTATCCAATACCCATGATGTAGAAGTTGACATATTGACTTCTATAACATAAATACCAGAATCAAAAATCTGAATAGACTTCAGTTTCTTCAGACCCTCCAAATAAGCATGACAGTTTCTCTTCCAATGACCTGGTTTACCACAGAAGTGACAATCACCTTTTGCAACAACACCTTTAGGCTTTAAAGCCTGTTTGGGATTAGCCTTTGGCTTGGGAGCAGAATCAGATCCAATCTTCTTCTTTCCCTTCCATTTACCTTTCCCTTTAGCCTTACCTTTCTTGTTCACCATCGATATGGAGCAGGTTCAGCCTTTTTCATGTTGGTTTCAGCAGTTCGCAACATAGCCAACAATTCAGTAGGTGTTTTGTCTATCTCATTCATATTGTAGTTCATAACAAAATGAGTGTAGTTGCTGTTCAAAGATTGTAAGATTAAGTCAATCTGAGCTTCTCGACCAATTGGGAAACCCAAAGTATCAAGATACTCAATATAACCTATCATCTTTAGAACATGTGGTTGAACATGTTGATGCTCTCCATGCTTACAAGCGTACAGTGCTTTGTTCGTGTCGAACCATTCTTGACGAGCCTGTCCTTCAAACATCCTTTGAAGGTGTTCAATCATCTCATAAGCATCCATATGCTCATGTTGTTTTTGAAGCTCAGCACTCATGGTTGCTAGCATGAGACATGCTACATCAGTCGCATCATCAATATGCTTATGATAAGCATTTTGTTGAGCGCGAGTTGCATTCTCAGTAGGAGGAGCAGGAGAAGGAATTTCAATGACGTGGAGCTTACGCTCTTGCCTGAGGACAATCCTCAAATTCCTATACCAATCAAGAAAGTTAGTTCCTGTCAGCTTGTCCTTCTCAAGGGTTGCTCGTAGGGAGAAAGTATTTGTATTGTTTGCCATTTAAATATCTACAATGTTAAAATGCATAAATTTAGTTAGTTTGTAGAATTTTAATTATGTTCAAGTGATTATCATATACATTCATAATATATATCTTCAACTATTTTATTCAAATCAATAGCCCTAACTATTAATTCGGAAAGCATTTCATCAAATCTTTCTAGTGAGCCAAGATCTATATTTCATCCATGTTTCAAGATAGCGTTGGCTAATACACCCAAAACATGACTATTTAGGTACACACCATTTGTCAATTATATCAAATATAACTCTTGGATAGTTTGGTGGAACAAACCTTTGTACACATTTATCTAATAAATCTTACCAAACTCTATGCCTCTAAACTCACAATCCTATTGTGATGATTTAGTTAAGTTAGACCCAACATTTAATAAACAAAGTACAATTACTTATCACATTTTCTCATGATTTATAAGAGCACTTTACTTTAGCAAACCCACTCCTTCTCAATCTAGATCTTAATGTGTATAAACATTGGAAGGCATCTATATTAACTTAATATATATTTAGGGATTTATTATTTAACGATCATGATCACATCATAAAGAGATTCTCAATTTTTCCTTGATTAAATAATCCATTTCAATATTTGTCAATGGTTTGATTTCCAGATCGTCGGAGAAGTCACAAGCGGTCTCACTTAAAACCCAACTTTCTTACAGATTAAATTAATAATCCGTTGTTGACAAAATCTCTCCATATCAGAAAAATGAAAATCCATATTCAATACCGTGTTTCATAAACACAAGAATCTCATGATCGTTTGTTCAATTTTAATATCTTGAGTCGTTACAAATTTTATCTTGCTTAAACAAGCATGGCATGGATGTCGTATCTAATACACACATACAAGATTAATCTAATTAAAGCATGCATCATTAAGTATTCTACACTAACATTCATACATCAATATGTAAATTGCAGAATGTAAATGTGTTTGGTTATGGCCCCTTTCCTATGTGATCCTTTCGAGCTAATGAAAGGATCAAGGTCAATCTATGGTGATAAAATATAAATACAATTACCTGTCTTCATTCTTCTTGTATCCATGGGCGCCTGCTCCTCTTCTTGGATCATCCTTCAATCTTCAAGTACATTACATGGAATAATTGAATACAACCTATACTAATGTACTTACATATGAAAACTCGAGTTACATTCGAGGTTAAACAATTACAAGAATGAAGAAAACAACATGCAAGTCATATTTATAAAACCAAAACCAAAACCATTAATCTAGGGGTCTAAAGGCCATAACCAGCACCATGCTCAAGTACACAAAAAGAACATGAAAAATATTGTGGGGGCACGGGGCGGCAGCCCTGGGCGGAGTCCAGGGCGGCAGCCCCGAGCGGGGTCTAGGGGCGGCAACCCACAGCTAGGGTCGAGCTGCATCTTCTGATCTTGTCGAAGACCAGTCCTATTCAGAAATCATCAATTTCTGAACTACAGATCATATCTGTTGGTCTTTTCCCCACTGCATCTTATACAGTTTCAGAAGCATGTATCATATACATACTGACCATATCCCAGTTAACAAATCATGTCCAACACAATCTGTCCACCAGTTTATATCACTATACAAACTAACCCACATGCATAATATATATACAAATCGCAATAAGGCATATAAATTAGTCATGGCAAATCATTAACATGCCAGTATCATCATCTATGTAATCATCATATGAATAACCAGATACACATTATGTAACAGTTTTAATCATACATCAACATGGCAACATGCATATTAAATCTCATACAAAGGCAGTATCAATATACATGCATGGCAGATCATGTACACACTGGAATATATTGAAAAACTGTTAAACACATAACCAAATCATCTTATTTAAACCTTGCTCTGATACCATTATTGGGATTTGGGCATATAAACGCAGCGGAATTACGCTCAATATAAAAAAAAAATAACGAATCCCAAATGCAGGATCCGTGTATAAGTGATGGATGATTATGGAGAATCGGATTTGTACCTTATTAAAGCTTTCCTTATGATGATTATAGAGGTCCAGAAGCGATGAATCACAGCAGCCCTTTACAAAAATCTACACTTTATCGGTATCCACACGAACGTCGTATCGTCTAACGATCACCGGAGTTAGGTACTAGCCTGTTTCTGTCTCTTTGTCTCTCTCTTTCTCTAGCCTCATAGAAACGTAGAGTTACTAGGGTTTTATTAAAAACGAATTATCTCAACTGTTAACCCTAAACTATACATCTTTATATATATATATAGGGGAGAGAGGGACTTGGGCCAAAACCCTAATCAGATTGGACCTTTTAAAACCTATTCAGATTTCAGATTTATATTATTATTAAATTCAAATTCTAATATGAATATAATTAATCAAGTCTCACTTAATTAATTAAATAAATAAATTCGAATTAATAATAATAACAGTATTTAAATTCATAACTTAAATAACACTCCGTTTAAACGTTCTTTGTGCGTGACCTTTTAGGTTATTATTACGTTGGCAATAATTTTATTTTCTAATAATAAAATTATAAACAATGAGCGGCATCTAGTAATACATCATTGCTACCCAAGTAATAATAATAATTGGTGATTCCATTAAACCTTTCGTGAATAATGTACAATGTAATATAATCCTTTTAACCTTATATTATAGATCAAACTCGAGGCATGTATTGTGTCATCCTCTTCAACGTTTAATCCGGGTTTCCTTGATCAATGAGTAGAGTATTAATCAAATCAACATTTGAGCATGGCCATGTATTTTATAGTCTCACTCAATCAAGAGGCCAATAATATCACTCCTAAAATATGAGGGTTAAATCCTATATCTATCATTCATATTTCTCATACGATTCATAGCATACCCAATGTCCACCTTTATCATTACCCGGTTAAAGGTATCTTTGAGTGTAATCAAAGTATATTAATTCTCGTATAAAAATATAATGATTTCAAGTCAAAGGATCAATACATCATTATCACAGTGAGAATTTCTTATGACACTTATTAACATGTAGATTCTCACAGCGGGTCTGTCTAGTGCCATGTATTGAGACATGCACTTATGTTCTTGACTTTAGTATCACCATACCTATGACCAATGAGATGTGGTCATCAGTCAACTAAAATACTAGTCTTATTGCATTATTATTGTCCTGAAATTATAATACTCAACTAGGGACATTTAGGAATATAATACTGTTGATATAATCTCATTTTTAAGTCACATATTTAAAGATATATAATTCGCATTAATATTCCAAGGACATTTATTATGCTTTCAATTTATAACGCAGTAAATAAAGACATAATAAATATTAATTAAATAATTAAGTAAACATAATCCTTAATTATTCATCATAAAGTATTGTCTCTAGGACACCGACACTAACAGAGTTATCCTCTCTATGAGATTTGTTTGCTAAGTTTAACAATCTTATAAGGGGAGATTGTTGGTGAGATTTCGAAGCTGTATGAATAGTAATCGTGATAACTTAACACTAGAAAATGACAAGTAAATAATACTACACCTACACAAAAATCAGGAAGAAGTGAAGAAAAGGCAGATACAGTGAATCAAGACATTAAAAGAAGTTTTGAAGTCTACTACAGGTCATTGAGAGAAGTACATTAATATGTTCATGCCTCAGTGAAGAATAATGGTTGAAGACTTTCAGGATTTCAGAAGTGTTGATGATTCAGTATAGAAGTGCCACTAGAAGATTTCAGAGTAAAGATATTAATTGAAAATAGACAGTGTTCGAAGCATAGGAATCTAGAAGGGTAAAGACAAAGTTTAAAGAAGATAGCTGCAGTCTTGGAGTTATACTCACTGAAAGAAGTTCATTTGTATGTTCAAGCGTTAGTGAAGAACAGAGAATGAAGTATTCAAGATTGTGGTAGTAATGGAGACATTGTCTAAGTATCAGAAAAGATTCCAGTGAAAGTACTATGTTTATCGACAGTCGGTGTTCGAAGCAATGAAGTTGCTGCAAACTTAACAATGCAAGTAAAAAAATAATACGAAGACTTGGATCAAAGTTAGTCGCCTGTGAACCAGACCAGTTGCACTAGACGTCAGCAGTTTGTGAAAGGAATCTGAGTATTAACTATAGAAGAATTGTTAAGTTGAAGAACATACTTGGAAAGAACGGTTATTTAATAAGGTACGAAAAGTGATTTGTAGAGGCTACAGCCAAACAGCTAAATAGCTAACAGCTAACAGCTAAACAGCTCAAAGGGTGTAGGGTGCAAAGTGTCACAACCTTGATATGAAAAGTGAAAGTTTCTGAACTATAGTCGAAGAAAGGAAACATCTCAGGGTACAGGGTGTAATGTGACAAGACTTTGATACAAGAAATGGAAGTTGGGGAACTTCAGTCAAGCAATGAAAAGAGGGTCAGAGTGTAGAGATCAAATTGCACTTTGACCATGTAAATCAAACTGAAGCGTAACTAAAATGTGAGGCATAACAAAGTTTTTAAGGCACCACTTGATTTCTCACAGGGTGTCCAATGTGTCAAGCCCAACAAAAATATTACATAACTTGGTTAAATAAGCTAAGGAAAAAATGGCCAGCAAACTTATTCTAATACAGGCACCACTTGAAGCTACACAGAAAAATCACTCTATAGGCGCAACAAAATATTAACTGACACAATAAAATATTTTCTGTTCCCATTTAGCCCTCAGCCAATCAAATTACAGCAGCCTACTTTATTGATTTAAAGTCTACACAAATTAAAAGGGAGCCACTCATTTTTAAAAGGGGTCGTCTTCTTCAACACAAAATATGTAGAGAGCAGTCATGGCCGGAGCAAGAGATTTAATTTATACACATCCATACCTTGCTCCAGGTCAGATATTAGGACCCGGTTCTTTAATGAAAAATACTCAGGGCTCCTAGATATCACTCCCTATGGACTCCGTTTTTCATTGTACTAATTTAGATATATTTGTATAGGAATTGAGCCTTATATTTTTGTGTTAGTAGCAAAGAACTAATTTGTTCTTTGGAAGCCAGTTATATTTTTAACTTGGTGTAGCACCCCTCTGGGTTTATATACGAAAGATATATTCCCGAAAACTTGTCTCATTTAATTACTTGCTAATTTTCTTGAACCTAATTGATTTATCCGGACACACAGAAAATTAGCAGGCAACTTACCTAAACACTACAAATGGCCAAACCCACTCTGAAGCAATAATTTATTTATCCGCAAATTCATAAAAGAATTTAAATTTTTATGAGTATCGTATTCAACCCCCCTTCTACGATACTTCGGGACCCAACAGATACTTCCGGGACACAACAATTGACATCAGAGCCTGCTGGTTGATATACAAATCAAGATCCGTCGTCCAACGAAACTCAAGGGACCAAAGCTGTTTGGACTTCAAATGTTTAGTGGCCTTGTTAAATAAATTTATTTTATAAATTTAAATTTAGATAAATTTATTTTATAAATTTTATTCAAAAAAATTTATTTTATGAATTTAATTTAAATGAGTTTATTATTCAAACCTGAAAAAGTTTATTTTATAAATTTAGTTTAAATAAGTTTATTTTATAAATTTAAATTCAATAAATTTATTCTCTACAATTAAATAGATTTACTTTTATTATTTAAATTTGGTTAGATAATTTTATTTTCTAAATTTAAATTTAGATAAATTTATTTTATAAATTTTATTTAAAATAATTTTTTTTGTGAATTTAATTTAATTTAATTTATTATTTAAACTTGAAAAAGTTTATTTTATAAACTTAATTTAAATAAGTTTATTTTACAAATTTAAATTAAGTAAATTTATTTTCAAAATTTAAATAGATTTACTTTTATTATTTAAATTTGTTTAGCTAAATTTATCTTATGAAATCAAATTTAGATAAATTTATTTTATAAATTTTATTTAAATAAATTTATTTTATAAATTTAATTTAATTTATTATAAAAACTTGAAAAGGTTTAGTTAATAAACTTAATTTAAATAAATTTATTTTATAAATTTAATTTAAGTAAATTTTTTGTTTAAATTTATATAGATTTAATTTATAATCTAAAATTATTTAAAATCTTGGTCCATTTTTCTAAAAGGGGTTGTAGTTTATGATGGTTAAAAGTAGCAAGACAAGATCAGGGTTGTGTTACACTATTCAAAAAGCCTGAACAAGCAAATGATGACAAAGACTGTGTTGGGTTAAAGCAAGAATGTAAAACATTAGTAAAGTTACAGCAAGGGAAAGCATTTATTGGTGAAATTAAAGGCAAAGTTGATTCTATCAATGACAGTGATGAAGCACATGGATATCTGACATCAATGACCAGCACTGGAGATGAATCACTAAGCACTTCACAGGTACACATTCTAACTAGTATACCTTTGTCTAATTCACAACTGTATGATTATTAAGTACTCAAATGTATTATATGCATATTAGCATGTTAGCATCTTAGGACTTAAATGTTTTATTGATTGCTAAGAATGAGATATTTCCTGCTAGGACTTATGAGTTAAAGTACTTAGTACATTTCATACTTGATTTTTAATACAGTAAAAAGAATATATAGAATTAGATAGGTTATTCTAAATGATTAGGTGTATCCTGAACAATTGCTTGAACTTGATTTAAACCTTATGTGATTTAATAACTCTGCAAATGTTATGAAAATTGCTAATAGACAAACATGTCATATATTAGATATTTTATATTTGTTCTTATTATGATAAATTAATTGAAAAGTGTATGTGGAATTTGATATTGCTTATAATGTTTTATTCAAATATTCTTCATATTCTTGAAATTGTTAATGTGCGTATTTTCATATGAATTTCTCACACTCACATAGTTGCACTTAAATTTAAAATCACTTCATCTAGCTTGTTAGGGTGTAGAAGATTAAAAGATGGTGGAATTATCTAAGTAGTCAATAAAACATATAGATTCGAGACTTAATCTAAAACTAACTTAGATAATTAGAGATAGTTAAAATGTTAGACAACAACATAAATGGATTAGACAAAATTAGTAATTAAATTGTTAGTTCGTCTATTCCATGTGCTTTTAGAAAATTATTGACTATCTGTAAATCTGCTTGACACCTGTCACATTTATATAGAATGGTTGAAGTAGATAGTACTGAATTTTCTAATATGCATAACATGCCTGAAATGCATAATTCTTATTTATAATGCATTAAAGTTGAATGTTACTTTGTATTCTTATTTTCATGCTTGTTTCTTTAAAGTTAAAAATGCATATCTTAGGACTTGAATAATCTTAGGCAAAGCATCTATAAGAATCATAATAGAGTAAAGACTACTAGTCAATCTAAAGATAGGTTGGAATCACTAATCTTATAGCCTCAAGACTACCTTGTCAAGGCTGCTGTGAATGAGAAGTTATCAGTCAAAGATAAGTTTGTGCATGATAAGACTAAAGCTGTTGTTACCACTGTTGAAAGTAATATCTCTAACCCATCTGGACTCAATTGAAGCTGAGTACTAAGAATCTTAATCATTTGTGATTACAGAGTATGAAACAAGAGAAAAAAGTTATCTGATTTTGTGACATTTATTGTTCGAGGCATATTACTAGCAATGAAGCTCTACTGTCACAGTTGATTGAGAAAGTCTAACCAACGGTAACCTTTGGAGATGACAACAGCGGATGTACAAGGGACTTGGTGTAACACCCTCTTCCCAAAATGAGATGAGGGGTTACTTCCAAACCACAAACCTGTATATAGAGTACTAAAATCCACCTTATAATAAATAAATAGGTTCAACAATGTCTCCAAAATAATATTAAAATCTCCAAAACAATTCAAAACCTCTAATAATAAATAATATCTAAAAAAAAGAAATGCGAGAAGTTCAAACGTCCTAATAAATATAAATAAGGGAGCTCTCCATCACACAGCCCAAGATCCCCCTAAGTACCTGCCAGAAGAAAGAATACGGCATGAGTCAAATGCCCAGTACGGTTTGGAATACAATTTTATAAAACAGAAAGAAGATATATATGTACCTTCTCGTTAGTTATCCGAACCAACTCTGGCCCTTCAATGACACTCTCTCCAACCTCATTCCAACAAGTCGGTGCTCTACATTTTCTACCATACAACGCCTCAAATGGTGGCAAACCAATGCTCGCTTGCCAATTATTATTGTATGCAAACTCCACAAGGTACAGATACTTGTCCCAATCACCAGACCACTCCAAAGCACAAGCCCTCAACATATCCTCCAACGTCTGAATAGTCCTCTCTGATTGTCCATCAGTTTATGGGTGAAAAGTTGTACTATAATTAAGCCTCGTACCCCAAGCCTGCTGAAATCCCTTCCAAAAACGCGAAGTAAACCTCGTATCCCTGTCTGAAACTATCGACACAAGCACACCATGAAGTCTAACAATATCCCATTGAAATATCTCTGCCAATTCATGAATAGGAGTAGTCTCTCTAATAGGCAAGAAATGAGCTGATTTTGTAAGTTTATCAACTACCACCCAAATAACATCATTCTTCCTGAAGGTCCTCGGTAAACCGGTCACAAAATCCATGGTAATGTTTTCCCACTTCCAAACTGGGATATCCAACTGCTGTAACAGTCCACTAGATTGCTGATGTTCAATCTTCACCTGTTGACATATAAGACATTTCCTCACGAACTCTGCTATGTCCCGTTTCATCCCACTCCACCAAAAATGCTTCTTCAAATCTCGATACATCTTAGTAGAACCCGGATGAATAGAAAATGAAGAACTATGACCCTCAGTCAATACTGCTTCACGAATCTCTACGTCTGAAGGTACACACAATCTACTATCCAACCATACCACACCATGATCATCAACATGAAACTCTGTTTGCTTACCATCTACCAGATTCGATCTAATAGCTTCTAGCCCTGTATCATTTTTCTGAGCTTCCTTGACCCTTGAGACTAAATTTGATTCCACCTTTAAACTTTCTAGGCTTGTAGTTGATTCTCCAACATACAACTCCACACCCAAGCAGTCCATATCTGAAATAAGGTGCTGCTGAGTAATAAGAGATGCAACACTTCCCAAGTTCTTCCTACTAAGAGCGTCTGCCACTACATTCGCCTTTCCTGGATGGTACTGAATTTTAGCATCATAATCCTTAATAAGTTCAAGCCACCTCTTCTGCCTCATGTTTAACTCTTTTTGTGTAAAAATGTATTTGAGACTCTTATGATCAGTGAAGATGTCACAAGTTTCTCCATACAAATAATGCCTCCAAATTTTTAAGGCGAAGACCACTGTTGCTAACTCCAAGTCATGGGTATGATAATTTACCTCATAGGGTTTAAGCTGCCTAGATGCGTATGAAATCACCTTCCCATGTTGCATAAGAACACACCCCAATCCTCTCTTAGAAGGATCACTATAAACTTGATATCCCCCACTCCCTGATGGTAAAACAAGTATAGGGGCTGACACCAACCTCTTCTTTAACTCTTGAAAACTCTGCTCACGATCATCATTCCACTAGAACTTAACACCCTTCCGCATCAACTGAGTCAATGACAAAGCTACGGATGAGAAACCCTCTACAAAGAGCCTATAGTATCCTTCCAAACCCAAGAAACTCCTCACATCTGTCACAGTGCTAGGTCTCGGCCAATTTGTGATAGCCTCGACTTTCGCAGGATCCAACTCAATCCCCTTACTAGACACGATATGCCCCAAAAATACAACCCGCTCCAACCAGAATTCACACTTCGAAAATTTTGCACACAATTTCTTCTCCCTCAAGATTTCTAGCCAATGCGCAAATGCTCCTCATGTTCTTCCTTGCTCCTAGAGTATATCAAGATATCATCAATAAAAACCACAACGAACTTATCCAAGTAATCATGAAACACCCGATTCATCAAATCCATAAATACTGCTGGTGCATTCGTCAACCCAAAAGACATCACAAGAAACTCATAATGACCATATCGAGTGTGAAATGCTGTCTTCAGAATATCATTATCTCTTACTCGTAACTGGTGGTAACCCGATCTTGAATCTATCTTGGAAAAATACTTTTCCCCTTGCAACTGATCAAACAAATCATCAATGCGTGGCAAAGGATACCTGTTTCTGATGCTCATCTTATTCAACTCCCTGTAGTCAATACACAATCTCATAGACCCGTCTTTCTTTTTCACAAATAATACTGGAGCTCCCCATGGAGATACACTCGGCCTGATAAATCCTTTATCCAATAAGTCTTGTAATTGTTCTTTCAATTCCTGCAACTCCAACGGTGCCATTCGGTACAGCGCCTTAGAAATAGGCTCTGCACCTGGAACAAGCTCAATAGTAAACCCCACTTCTCTTTGTGGTGGCAAATCAGTTAGATCTTTTAGAAATACATCTGCATACTCATTCACAACCGGATAATCCTCAATGCGAGGCTCATCCTTAGATATATCCCTCACAACAGCAAGATAACCATCACAACCCTTAGACAAAAGTCTATTTGCCTTTAGAGCTGAAATAATTTTAACCACTCCTTTCGGTCGAGACCCCTGAAACACAAATTCTGGTTTATTCGTATCTCCAAAGATCACACACTTCCCTGGAAAATCAATTTTTGCATGATGCTCACTCAGCCAATCCATACCTAGAATAATATCAAAGTCGTGCATCAACATCGGAAGTAAGTTAACCTTACAATTCATATTTCCTACAGTTATCGGACACCCTCTGTACTCCTCAGAAATAATAATAGAATTTCCCATTGGGGTAGCAATACACATACGAGGATGAAGTAATGAAGGTAAAGCTCCAAGATAACGAACAAATGATAAGGACACAACAGAATGAGTCGAACAAGTATCAAATAACACATAAGCTTCACGTGTACCCACATGAAGTGTTCCAGAAATGGTACCCATGTTAGTTGCTGCCTGATTAGAGGTTAATGCAAATACTCTGCCTGAAGGATTCTTCTGGTTCTGCTGACCTCCACTACCAGTTCCTCCACTGCCACTTCTTCCACCACCAGAATTACGTGACACTGTACAATCCTTTACCCTATGCTCTATGCTACCACACAAGAAACATGCTTCAGTCTGTCTATAACAAGCCCTGCCCGGATGATGTCCACCACATGTAGCACAAGGAGCAACTGGGATCATATTGGGGTTTCCCCCATACACTGAATAACGGCCTTGCCCCTGTTGACGGTTCTGCCACTGTCTAGGCTGTTGCTAAAACTGTTAATTATTCTTTTGACCAACATACTGATTCTGACCATAAGTTGACTGAGACCTGTTATACTGATTCTTTCCACACCACTGTCCCTGCTGATTACCCTGTCCTCCATTCCATTGCTTACCCTGCACTGAACCCTGATCATCTCTTCCTCTTTTACGATCATTCTAAAACCTGTGAGCTCTAAATTCCTTCTCAATATCCTTAGCTGCATTAGCCACCTCTGCCACACTTGGAAATTTGAGAGAGATAATATGACCCCTTAAGTTAAGTTTCAACCCCCATTTAAACTTTTCTGCCTGTTGTGCAGCATATCCTGCAATTGTCCCAGCAAATCCAGCCAACTTGATAAATCTCGCCATATAGTTAGTAATAGTCTCATCATAATTCTGACTGATAGAATGAAATTCCCTCAAATAAGCTTCCCTGTCAGTATTTGAAAAGTACTGCTCATAGAACAACTCTGTAAACACTGGCCATGTCAGTGCCTCTATAAATTCATCACCATTAATAGTTTTCACTCCTCTCCACCACTTCTAAGCATCCCCCTCTAGCTAATACACAACAAACTTCACCTTCTGAGAGTCATCACAACCCAAAGCATCAAATATCTTCTCAAGATGAACAATCCAATTTTCAGCTTCAATAGGAGTCGGTGCTGATTGAAAAGATTCTGGTTTCTACTTAATGAACCTCTCCAACCATGCAAAAGGCTCTAACTGATTTCCTTGACCTTCCTGATTCCCTTGATCTCCTTGATTTCCCTGGCCGTTCTGGTTGCCTTGGTTTCCCTGACCATTATGGTTACCTTGGTTCCCCTGATTTGAAAAAGCTTGCTGTATAGCTTGAGTCACTGCTTGAGATATCATTTGAGCTAACTGAGCTGGACTCACATTCACGTTAGTTTGATTCCGGTTTTTAGGAGGCATCTACAATATAACATAAGATACGAATGAAGATCACAAGAATAAATAAGCGGAACCATTTACGAATCAATAAGAAGAGAATAGAGCTGAATGAAATTTAAATCAGAGTACCCATCCTAGTGTCTAACCAAACTCACGGGTCAAACCTAAATAGGTTTTATACAAGAAAAAACCTAAGCTCTGATGCCATCTCTGTAACACCCCCTTCCCAAAATGAGATGAGGGGTTACTTCCAAACCACAAACATGTATATAGAGTACTAAAATCCACCTTATAATAAATAAATAGGTCCAATAATGTCTCCAAAATAATATTAAAAGCTCCAAAACAATTCAAAACCTCTAATAATAAACAATGTCTAAAAAAAAGAAATGCGAGAAGTTCAAACGCCCTAATAAATATAAATAAGGGAGCTCTCTATCACACAGCCCAAGATTCCCCTAAGTACCTGCTAGAAGAAAGAATATGGCATGAGCCAAATGCCCAGTACGGATTGGAATACAATTTTATAAAACAGAAAGAAGATATATATTTTGACGGTTATAAATAAACATTAATTTTTAAAACAAGGCTGAAACAAAGAGGGGTTAGGACATTTTATACCGATACAGAACAAATAACAGATACACACATCATAGGGTACCTAATTCGTGCAACAAACCGGACAACGTGTACGGCATATACAACGTCACCATCAAATATCAAATCACAAATCAAATCAGACTGGGTGCACCCACGTATCCTCAAACAAATATCAAAATGGCCAAAGCTCGTCTCTTGAGCTAATAGAAGGATACGCCGTGACCAATCACATTGTCATAGAAATGTCATGTCACTGGTGCCGCAATGACATTGCTGTAGTACTCCTACAGCTGGTTAAATCGGTATACCTTATATCACTCTAAGGGTTCAAATAAAAAAAATTCACAATTTTAAAATCACCTGAGCAGATATTTCAAATATTCTACGCATATATATAACATATATAATTTTCAAAAATCGCAGAGATAGATATTTAAATATTTCGAAACAGACTTTAAATTAACTTTCGGAGAATCAAAACAGTTAAAACGAATAATAACGGAAAGAACAAATTTACGAACATAACGAATTAAATATAACGAATCCTAAAAAAAGAGTAGCGCTTGAAGAAAAAGAGAACGAAATCCGTACCTTAAATATATCAACCTCAAATACTAATAAAATCCGTAATCGGTCCGCTAAACACCCGGCTCTCGACCTATTTACAAAATATAATTTATTAATTGCCATTATCTTACCCGAGACTATTTATGCTATTAAATTTAA
The DNA here is from genome assembly GCA_028671895.1 of Oenanthe sinensis. Classification (NCBI taxonomy): domain Eukaryota; kingdom Viridiplantae; phylum Streptophyta; class Magnoliopsida; order Apiales; family Apiaceae; genus Oenanthe; species Oenanthe sinensis. Next base: position 16,209,503 of record CM053804.1, on the reverse strand, counting down.
ATACTATCACTTAATATATACATAATTGTGGCTATTCTATATCTCATGTAAAAATAATATATTAGACAACTCGTACCAAATAAAATTAGATATATTATCACTCTGACCTCACCATCTGTGTACAACTACAATTTCATGGCACCACTACTATATAATAATTATTACACCCATGTGCGGCCATATTTAAATATCATCTTATCTATGCAAATTAACTTAAACACTTAACTCTATACATCCAAAATTCATTTTTTTATTAACCTAGTACCTATGTCTTCTATATTAGCCTTATAACAAAATATACACAATTTTACATGTCATTTAATGGCTATTAACGCACAACATACATCCTAGAAATTCACATACCTTGACCCATTATCACTTACATATACATAGATTATAAGTAAACCCAAAACATTATAAACTGATTATCCCATTATGTACTAAAGAAAACATGGTATCTTGTTGTATTACTGAAACACCACACTCGTATCTTCTAACCTTAATACTCTGCTTCTCTTATGTGCTTCTCTTCGATATTAATTTAGTCTTTAGGGTTATAATAAAATAACTCAAGGTTATATCTATATATATAGACTCATTAATAATAACCTTTTTCTATTCTAATTATTAATCTAATAATAAATTCTATTTCTAATCAAATTCTTATAACTAAATATTATTCTAATCCCAATTATTATTCTAAATATTATCATATTTCTAATTCTAATTAATTAATACATTATTTTTATTAAATAATCACATATATTACACTTGGCTATCATGATTTTGGAATTGTCATCACGGGAAATATCTTTCTTGTCGATGAACTTAAACACTATCTACAGGGCACTAGGGAATCCTTTGTCAAAGATTTTCTGGAAAAGCGTTGAAAAAGAAAAGTGTTTGATTTCGAGGAAGAAAGATGGAAGCTCACTCAACTGAGAATGAATTGGTGATATTTGTGCGTTCAATAGATAATACATCACGTATGGTGATTGATCACATAAGGAAGATCAAGCTGGAAGCTAAGTAAGATGTGATGTAAAACCAGAAGGTGATTGAAAGTCTAAATGTGTCGTCCTACTACACCAAGCTCCCGAGCATTCAAATAAAAGTTTATTCTGAATCTTTGAAGCTTGACATCTTGTCAAAGTTATATTCAGATGTTGATGATGAAACTGAAGTTGTAGAAAGAATCAATGTTAATGATGATGATTCAGATCCTAGTAATGGAAATGGTAGCGAATCTACACAACTCGTGTACTTAATAGAATCTACTCAACAAGGTGAAGGATCTTCAATACATCCTAGCAGCAACTCAGGCGGAGCAATTAAAAGAAGGATCTACTAGTCATACTCAACACAATGAAGATCAAAGGAATACATTGAGAACATATCTGCCGAGACAAAAGGTTTGGAGTCAAAGTCATTCCTGGAGTCTAGTTCTTAGTGATCCGGATACTAGAGTAAAGACTAGAAGTGTTATGCCAAGTAAATGGTTATTCTTCGAGAAATAACAATTGTTAAACAGTTGGTATCCTAAAAAAGATTGAAGAAGCACTGATTGATCCAGATTAGGTGATTGCAATGCAAGATGATCTCAATCATTTCGCAGGCATAATCTACTAAATCTGGAACCCAGGCCACAAGACAAGGTTATAATTGGTATTGTAAGGGTTTTCAGAGATTGGATGATAATTGTCATTGTTATAAGGGACAAAGCCAAACTGGTTGTTACAGGTTACTATAAGACAGAAGGTATCGACGATTATGGAAATAGAATCTCAGGGACTTTCATGATCTAACAACAAGAACCAGAGACGAGACTTGATACTATTAGGGATGAACAAGTTGATGACCTAACAATAATGTTCCTAGTACCTGTTGAGCATTCAAGAATGAATATCTATAAGATGAATGTGAAGAAGTGCACACCTGGATGGTGAGCTAGAAGTTAAAGTTGATGTACAACAATTCCCGGACTTTGAAGTTACATATATACTGGAATTTGTATATCATTCTCTTCGCAAGATCTCTATGATGGAGGTAGGAAATCAAGCAATCGTCAAGGACATAGTATGACATTCTAACTGATAATTACTTGAAAATGATTAAATTTTAGAGTCGTTATACTCATATCTCTCTAGAATACAAGGCACACACACATAAGTATACCATGATTATATTATATGTGGGTCTACTAATGAAAATTTGGCAAGAGATATTTGCTAAGTTAATGTAGAGTAGGTATGATCAGCTCATTACTTATTCAAGTGCATAAAGACCATATATTTTATTCTCAATATGCCTATGTGCAAGTTTCCAAGTGGATACTAGATAATTTAATCTTATAGCTAAGATATGAATTGTTTGATATCTTAAGAGATTACCAATTCTTAGAATCAGATACCCTAAAGATACTAGGTTTAGCCTAATTGGCTATATAGATATAGATAATGCAGGTTGTAAGTAAGACATGGAAGTAATTTCTAGAAGCTGTCAAACTCCATCAACTTTGCTGGATAATCTCTACACCACTCATGGAACAAGCGCAAGAACATCATGTATCATTCATTTTGAGAGTCGTCCTTAGTAGAATTACTTGCAAATATTTGCTAAACAGCTTGACAAATTCATTTTGTCTAAGTTGGTTAGTAAAGTTGAGATATTATTTATGTCCATATTTGTTGAAAATCTCATCTGAAAAGAATTCTTAAATGAGTTCACAAGTATTAAATTTTTTATATTTAAAGGACTTATGAATTTATTTGAAATCTAGTACCTCGTGCTTATTGCTACTACGTTAATTATCATATTTAAAATGTTATATGCCTATGTGGTAATTAAGTGTTCTATCATAAGTTTGTATATTATCTTAATTTATTTAAATTATGATGTCACACAATTCGATGTCTTATCAATCTCACGATTTAAATGAATTAAAATAATATATAGCATAATTATTTGTATGATAAATATTTTATGAGTATCAGTTAATGATATCCTGCGTAATTATTTTGATATTTTTCTCTGATATTTTTAAATGTTTTGTTACAAATAATTGTGAAACTTTAATATTAGTGAAATTATTTAGAATTACTGATCTAAGTAATCAATGCATATTTCAAAATTTACTAATATTGAAAAGTGAAGTATTTTCTAAGTAATGTGTATAAAATTCTCAATATTTTATATACTTAGAAATATTTCTAAATTTTTGTTTTTGTGCAGTTTATTTGATTGACATCTTTACTATAAATACATTGTATATTTTTTTGTTGTTTCTGTTTTTTTCCAAACTTTTAATATCATTACTTATATATATATATATATATATGAGTAATTTTATTTTTTTTAGTTGACATATTTATTTTTATTTTATTTTTAAAATTTGTTTTTGTCTACGAGGAATTGTTATAAGAATCATAAGTATTAAATGTCAATATTTAAAGGACTTGTGAATTTCTTTATAACTACTTTCTCGAGCTTACATACATCACTGATAGTTGTTATGAGTATAATTGTCATATGATTGAGTAAAAATTATTAGATATAGTGTATGAAGTTAAATGCTAATTTTCATTCATACGATTATTTAGTATTTAGCGAGTGTATTTTATCTTATTAAAATTATGAAATGAAGCAATTCAATGTTTATTAGTTTTATAATTTTAATACGATGAGATATTAGGAGCATAATTACTTGCTTTTTGAAATTATTATTAATTATCATGTATTGTTGGTCCCTGATATTGTAGAAGGGGGGTTGAATACAATATCTAAAATTATCACGGAATTTCAGATTAAAAAATATTATTATAATTAATCACGAAATATTAATTTTAATGAAATATGGTTCAAGTAGAAGATATAATTTTAACTTGAAAAATATTACAAAATTAATATGATGAAAAGTGTATATAATTGATGAAGTGATCTAGAACAAATTCGACATGACTTGTTTAGATTTAACAATTATATTCCAAACTTGCACAGAAATTTGTGAATATTACAATGTATACAAATTTCTGAAATTTGAATGTTTTTCAATCACTCATGTTTTTCCAGTTGCACAAGTAGAAGGGGGGATTGAATACTTGTGTTACTTTTATGCCTGATTTAAAACCAACTCGATATAAATTAAGAACAAAGATCAAACACAAAGATATGAATAAGTATTGTTTGTATTATTGATGATTGAATACAAAACTCTCCTAGGGTGTACACAAACCCTAGCAGCTTCTCTGTGTTATTCACAGCAACTCTCTCTATCTCTATGCTCTCACAAGATATCACTCAGACAATTATGCTTCGACTTCCACACCTTTACAATTAGGTTACATAGAGTTTATATAGAGAGCTACCTATCAACTAATAACAGAAAGATAAATTATAATAAGAATATAATTCCTAATTATTAGTTGACAGTTTCCTTCTAGAATTCTCTTTCTTTCCCATAGCATATCTGCAATATATTTATCTTGATCTTCGTAGAATTTCCATTCCTGTGATCTTCTTCCAAATTTAACTTCAACTGTATAGACTCTGAACACCTGTACACTCTGATGATCTTCAGACTCTGATCATATGTAGACTCTGATAAATCATAGACTCTGATAGTCTATAGACTCTGATCACCTTCCAGACTTTGATCTTCATGCAGACTCTGGTTTCACTTTCTACAGAAATTCTTCTAAGTACAAGTAATATGAATGTTGACTATCTAGACTCTGATGATACATTTCAGAGACTAGAAAGACATATTACAGATAAACTAATCTAGACTCTATTCTAGTATTTTATACATCATCGAATGAATATATTCCTAACAATCTCCCCCTATTTATGATTTATAAAATTTAAGCATAAATCCAGGTTTGATGATGTCAAAACTAAAGAATAAAACTATTAATCTAGAACAGTATAAAAGAATTATAAAGAAAAAAGAATTACTTCTTATTTAATCTTCTCAAAGGCTGGATTATTCTTCAAAAATGAGTTCAACATATTTTCTTCCACAATTGCAAGAGCTTCACCAACAAACTTCTTTACTTTCTTCATTTCTTCATTTGAACATTTGATTTGACAGTAAGCTGCTCTCAGATCATTTGCACTGCTTTCTTGATCTTTTAAGTCCTTCAACATCAGAACACTAATTTTCCCACTCATAGGCTGAAACCCAAAGTAATGACCCACACCTTCTTGAAATTTAATCTGTTTTTCTTCCAATGGCATGACTTGAGCATTTCCCTCAGTATCAACATATTTTAAAGAAAATTTGCTCATTTGTCGATTTGTCTGTCTGTGCAAAGTCAGCTTCCTATCAATCTCCTTGAACCATTTGTGTGTGACAGCTTCTTTGCTCTTGTTAACTTCATAAGCAATTTGAAGAAGAAATATGATATACTGTAGTTCCTCAGCCTGTTTGAAAAAGATAAAATTTGATTGACTAATTTATCTTACACTTCCACCTTCTAAGAAGTAAACCAGCATTTCATTTATCACCTTTTTTGTACCTCCCTGACCTCCTTGTATCTTTGTTTCAAAAACATTATAAACAATTTGAGCAGACACCACTTTATTTAAGTGCTTCTGAGTGATCTTCTCAAACTGTCTATCTGTTAAGGATTGAGGATCCCTGATTAGAGTAGATGTTCTGTCAATGTCAGATTCTTCAAATCCTCCAAGACCTATCTTCTTTTTAGCTCTAAGTTGCAGATTTGATTGACTACACTTCCAGTATGAAGGTTCTTGAGTTTGATCAGAGTCTGACTTCTTTCTTTGCTTATCAAAGTCTGACTTAGACTCTGATTTCCCATGTCTAGTCCCCGACTGATGTGTTTGAGTTTTTGCTACTCCAGATTGCTTTTGTTGCACGTCATCAAGACCCCTAGGACCATGAGAACTATCACCATCATCACCATCTCTCCTCCTTTTAACTCCCTTTGACCTATCTTTGCATCCATCATCCTTATGTCTCCTGGAGGATTCACCTTGCCTATCCTTCTCCCCCTTTTTGACATCATCATCCTTATTACTGGTGACAGCCAAAAGAATCTGCTCAAGAACTGTAGAGATAGTGGCCTGTGCTGCAATGACTGAATCAACCTTGGTGGTCAAATCAGAGACTGTAGATCGAAGAGAGGCTTGAGTTGTAGTGATAGCAGCTAGAGCATCTTTAAAAGCTACTTCTTTGGATAATTGAAGGGAGTGAATTCTGTCAAATCTTGTATTGAGCAGAGAAGTTGTATTATCAACACCAATGAGCTTGATTTTAATATGAGAAATGTCCTGGACCACACTGGCTAATTGAGAAGCAACATCAGGTAATTCAGCTTTAACAGCTCCATCCAAAGCATAATCTTCTTCACCAGGATAGTAACCATGTTCCTGTTGAAAGGATTTCTTCTGAAAAGCTTTAAGTCTCTCAGACTGATGAATAGCCAAAATACACTCAAAAGAATCTTTATCATGTATGTCTCTTTGCTGTGCAGACTCCCAAGACTGAAGAAACACCTGATCAAAATATACAAAAGAAGGATTAACGTCGTGATCATCACCTTCAGAAGTGCACTCCTCAGCAACAGACTCAAGCTTTGTAATTGGAGGTGTAGACTCTGAAACTGCAAACGGGACTATAGACCCTGACTCCTCCTGAGAGTGATCAGAGACTGTAGACTCTGGAAGTCTAGCCCTTATAGGTATAATCAAAAGTGGTTCTTCTGACTCCAAATTTGCAGCCTCAGTTAAAATGACAGTGTTATCCACCAAAGCCTCCATGACTCTATCTGTTCTCCTTGCTAGAGAATCCACAAGATGAAGTTGTGGTCTCTGGGTAAATGACTTCTGAGCAGCAAGAGCCTCCTCCTGTTTGCCAATCTGCATAATCAGACATAGTGAATTGTCATCCATCCCCTACTCCAACTCATTGGACCAATTCTGTGGAAAATCTTAATCCTAATAAGTAAAGCTAGGTTCAGGATACCCTAATCTCTCATGCTCATAGTGGGGTTGGACACCCACTTTCTCAATCTCACTCAGGCTCCCTACAGCCTTTTCTACCTCTCCTTTTGCCTGGTCTAGTGCCAGCCTCTCAGATATTTTATCACTCATTTGGGAGGGTGCACTCAATAATCCTACAGAAGAGGGGTTGAGAGAAAATAATGGTGCTTCAATACCTGAACCACCTTGATGGAGGGGAACCCCTTCAAATGTCTGAAGGCTAGGGGTTTCCACCAAGGGGTGGGCATCAACAGACTCTGAACCCTTACAAGCAACTTCTTTCTTTCCAGAGTCTGTTGGCTCCAGTATTCCAGTCTCAGGGTCTACTTTAGACTCTAACTGCTTCAGTATGACTTCATTAGAAGCCAGAGTCTGAGTGTTACCATCTTTGACTGTTTGTGTATGAGACTCCCCCTCAAGGTGGATAGACTCTGATAGAATAGATTGGAAAATGTCTTCATGAGCCTTCATCAGAGTCTGTCCTCCCATATCACTGGGGTGCTCATCAGCCTTTTGGTGAGTTGTCAAGGAGGGCCTAACAGCATACTCCCTTGCCCCACTATCACCCAACCTCTGACTAGGTGGTTCTTGTGTGGGTGAGGCAAACTGAGCATCTTTATCACTAGTCACCACTGGTGCACTAGTCCCAACCTCCAACTGCCTTGCATCACCTGCTACCTCCTGTGGTTCTACCATAGTTAATGCATCCAAGTGTCCATTGAGAAACATCCTGGCATGTAGTGCATTGATGGCCTGGGCAAAAGTGAAGTGAAAGGAATCCTGCAGTTCCCTTGCAAGCTTGTGATAATGTGAGCCCTTAAGTTGATCCAATCTACTTTCATAGGTCAGATAGATGTATTTGTTGGCCACCTTACCTATATTTTGGACAAGAAAATGAACCACCTCCCTTGAAAATGGTTGAATGGTAGAGATCCAATCAATAGCTGTCCTGTAGGTAATCCCATGATCCCAAATTGCTTCATAGTCAAAAACTGGTTGCTCAAACTCAGTTTCCAACTCATCAACAGACTCTGATTTTCTCCTTTTATAGATGCTAAACTTTTTAGGCTTCTTTGTGATTTGTTGTTCAGAGTCTAGCACACCTAGTGCTTTGAGAACTGTATTTGTTCTGCCTTCTATGAGCCCAGCTGCTTTTTCTTGGAATGAAGAGTTGAATAGGTAGCTGTATAGAGATTTGACTACATCATGTGCAGACATTTGTAGCTCCTATTCCATTCTCTTCCTTAGGGCTTCATAGGTTGAAAGAAAATCCAAAACTTGAGATTTAGTCTGATGTTGTTCTGGATCTTCAACTGATTCCACCAAAAGATATAAGAATAGCAGTGCCTCATCACTTGGAGTAATGATTTCATCAATTAGACTTAAGGCTGCATCCAATGGCATTCCTTCCCAAAATGTCTCATGATCAGAGTCTAAAGACAGTCTAGACTTTGACTCAACATTAGACTCTGGTTCAGGTAATTTCTTTCTATCAGAGTCTGGCCCTGCAGGAGCCTTGGAAGCATCTGTTTCCTGCAAAACAGGGTTATTAATAATAATAGGCTTGTGTGTGTGTGCAGAATAAGCCTTCCTTAACCTTCTGTACTTCTGAGCAAAAGATTTTTCAGGAGATTCAATTTGAGAATCCTGAGGTGCATTCCTAGGTGTTTCAGAGTCTGTAGCCTTTTCAGAGACTGCAGACTTGGCTTGAAGGTTAGAATCAAGTGTCTCATGACCTTCTTTTAGCAAAGAAAGACCTTCAACAACTTGTTTCTCTAAAGGGTTGAGCTCCTCATCACTGTGCTCATCTATAAGCCTAGATTGAATCAATTTTCTCCTCTTTACAACTGGTGCCTGTTGAGAGACACCAGAGGTTGGTTTCTTTTTGGATTTTGGTTTAAAAGATTGTATAATTGAAGGGGATTGGGTGACTGGGGTGAAGGGTTTCGTGACACAAACGCAGCGGAATAAACGTAAAAAAAAAAAAAATAATCAAAATAGCGAAACCCTCCGCAGGATCCATGCGAAAACAAAAGATTTAATTCGGAGATAAAGAATAAATACCTTTAGAAGTTTTAACAGTTCATTAATGGAAGATTAATGGAGGTCCAAAGCTTGTTTAATCACCACGTATCCCGCTCTCGCGATCTACGCTCTACGATATCCACACGAACACTTTTCATGAAGGATTGATGTGTACTAGCACCCGAAAACTTCTTCTCTCTCTATCTTCCTCCTCTCTCAGAGCGGCTAGGGTTTTTTGTAAAATCTCTATTTTATTAAATCAGCCCATAAAGAGATTATATAGAGAGAGGAATAAGTTTTCTAATTATAATCCAATTATAATTAATACTAATCCAAAATTTTAAATTATTTAATTAAGTCTCACTTAATTAATTAATTATTAATTTCAGAATTAGTTTAAGTAATTCATTTATTCTATTTATATAATTAATTAAGTCATACTTAATTAATATCATAAATAAAATAAATTACTTATTTAATTTAAATTCATAATTTAAATTATTTCTCCTTCAAGCGTTCTTTGTGTGTGACCCTGTAGGTTATTATTACGTTGGCAACAATTTTAATATCTAATTAAAATTGTAAACAATGAGCGGCATCTAGTAATACATCATTGCTACCCAAGTAATAATAATAAATCGGTGATTCGATTAAGCCTTTCGTGAATAATGTTCCATGTAATATAATCCCTTTAATCTTGATATTATAGATTAAACTCAAGGCATGTCTCGTGTCATCCTCTTCATAATTTAATCTTTATTTTCTTGATCGATGAGTAGACTATTAAAATCAAATCAACATTTGAGCACGGCCGTGCATTTCATAGTCTCACTCAAACAAGAGGCCAATAATATCACTCCTAAAATTAGGAGGATTAAATCCCATCTAGATCATTCATATTTCTCATACGATTCATAATATACCCAATGTCCACTTTTATCATCACCCGGTCAAAGGTAACTTTTAATGTAATCAAAGTATATTAATTCTCGTATAGAAATATAATGATTTCAGGTCTAAGGATCATTACACCATTATCACAGTGAGAATTACTTATGACACTTACTTAACATGTAGAATCTCACGGCGGGTCATTCCAGTGCCATGCATTGATACATGCACTTATGTTCATGACTTTAGTATCCCCATACCTATGACCAATGAGATGTGGTCATCTGTCAAGAAACATACTAGTCTTTGTGCATTATTATTGTCCTTAAATAATAATACTCGACTAGGGAATTTTAGGAATAAGATACTATTCACAAGCATCAATATACTCAGGTTCTATTGTAAAATCAACAATTGTCTTTGCTGTGAACCATTCCAGCATACAACATCTCAATAAAACACAAAGCCAGACAGAAACATTAAATTATCGTTATCTGTCTAGAAACCAGTATCACTGAAATCTCTTACAACTAGCTTCACATCTCCTCCATATAACAAGAATGAATCTTTAGTCCTCTTTAAGTACTTAAGAATATTCTTGACTGTCGTCCAGTGACCTTCACCTAGATTAGATCGGTATCTACTCATCATGGTTAAAGCATACGAGACATCAGGACAAGTACATATCATTGCATACATTATAAAACCAATTGCTAACGCATATGGAATTTTACTCATGCAGTCCCTATCATCCAATGATTTAGGACAAATTTTATTTTGAGATCACTATCCCATGAGACATTGGGACATATCCATTTTAGTCTCTTTGCATTTGAAATCGATGCAAAACTTTGTCAATGTATGTACTCTAAATTAGGCCGATCAATCACCTTGATCTATCTCTATAGATCTCGATCCCTAATATATATGTCACATCGCCTAAGTCTTTCATTGAGAAATTATTTCTCAACCAAGTCTTCACAGTCTGTAGAGAAGGAATGTCATTCCCTATTAGTAATATATCATCAACATATAATACTAGGAATGCCACATGGCTCCCACTAAACTTCTTGTAAACACAAGTTTCATCTTCATTCTGAATAAAGTCAAACTTTTTTTGACTGTTTCATGAAAACAAATGTTCCATCTCCTCGAGACCTGCTTTAATCCATAAATGGATCGACGCAACTTACATACATTTACAGCATCCTTTAGATCAACAAAACCCTTAGGGTGTGTCATGTACACATCCATATCTTCTTCAAGGCTCTCATTTAAGAAAGCGGTTTTGACATCCATTTGCCAGATTTCATAGTCATAGTAAGCAGCTATAGCAAGCAAAATCCTGATGGACATGACCATAACAACTGGTGAAAAGGTCTCATCATAGTCAATACCATGAATTTTCTTGAAACCTTTTGCCACCAATCGTGCCTTATAGGTCTGTACATTAGCATCCATGTCGGTCTTCTTCTTGAAAACCCACTTGCACCCTATAGGTTTTACCCCTTCAGGTGGATCAACCAAAGTCCATACTTGATTAGTATACATGGATTCCATCTCAGATTTAATGGCATCCAGCCATCTCTTAGAATCTGGAGTGTTTATAGTATCTAGGTAGGTGAGAGGCTCATCTTCATCCACAAGCATCACATCACCATCTTGAGTCAAGAGAAATCCATATTATCTCTTGGGCTCATGGCGAATCCTACTAAACCTACGAACACCTGTGTTTCTTGAGCAGTATTATTTTTCTTGTACATTCTACTCAGGTTCCTCCACTGGTTCAACGTTATCATGTGGGTCTCAAACTTCATTGAGATCTATTATCCTCCCACTGTCTCTCAGCAGTTCGAGCAACAAACACTTTGTTCTCGGAAGGATTATAGAAAGAATAACCCCTTGTTTCAGTTGGGTATTCCACAAAATTACATTTGTCTGATTTTGGTCCTAGCTTGTCAGAGATTAGACGTTTCACAAACGCTTCACATCCCCAAAATTTTATAAATGACATGCTGTGACGTTGCTCAGTCCATATCTCATAAGGAGTCTTTTGAACCAATTTAGTAGGAACACAGTTAAGTGTATGTGGAGCCGTTTCCAGGGTGCAACCCCAGAAACTAATTGGAAGATTCATTGACTCAACATTGATCGCACCATGTCCAACAAGGTGTGATCTCTCCTATCAAAAAAAAAAAACTTTTCTTTGATATTTTCTACTTCATCTTTATAGTCTTTGAACTTTTCAAATGATTCGGATTAGTTCTTCAAAAGATACATATATCCGTATCTACTAAAATAATTAGTAAATTTTATGAAGTTAATAAAATCTACCTTTTGTCATCGTACACATATGACCACATACATCACTATGTATAAGTCATACCCATTCAATGATCCCTTCACCATGTCCGGTAAAAGGAGCTTTAGTCATTTTACCAAATAAACCAAGATTCGCATCCTTTTGTATGATTCATAATCAAACTTATCCATGAATGCATCCTTATGTATTCTGAAAATGCATTTCTTATTAATACGGCCTCAACAACAGTGCCAAATGTAATATTTGATTTGAGTCACTTTAGAACATATAAATTGTTAATTAGATGTGCAACATTATAAGGCTCATCATCAAAATAGAATAAACAACTATTGTTATAAAATGAAAAAGCCTTTCTTGTCCAAACAAGAAACTGAAATAATGTCTCTGCCAATTGCATGCACGCTATAACAATTATTAAGTTCTAAATTTTCCTTATAGGCCAAAAATTAAGTAACGAGTTCCTCGAACCAGAGCAACTATCTTTACTCCAATTCCAACCCGATACCTTAAGCTTGACCCTTATTGATCATCATCTTCCGATCTTCCAATTAAGCATGACAGTTTAATTTCCAGTCTCCCAACTTTCCACAGAAGTGACAATCATCTTCTTTATCAACACCTCATTCAGACTTTAGAGTCTACTTTAGGGATTGGACTTTGGTTTGACAACGGAACTAGATCAAATCTTCTCCTTGCCTTTCCATTTTCCTTTCCCTTTTGCATTCCCTATGTTTACCATCAATATAGTAGTAGTTCATGCATTTATCATATTACTTTCAGCAGTTCTCAACATGCTTAGCAACTCAATGGGTGTTTTACCAATCTTATTCACTTTATTGTTCATAACAAAATAAGAATAATATTTGTCCAGAGATTGTAAGATCAAATCTAACTGTCTCCAGACCAATCTGGAAACCCAAAATATCAATGGTATTCATTATACCCTATAATCTTTAGAACATGTGGTGTAACCGGGTCTCACTCTCCCTACTTGTAAGTGTATAGTGCCCTTTCAAATATATCTTGTGCTCAATCGTTTCATAAGCATCTATATGCTTGTATTGCTTCTTAAGCTCAGCACATATATTTGCGAGCATGAGACATGAAACATCAGTCGCAACATCAATTTGCTTCCAATAAGCACTATGATTTGCACATGTTACATTCTCAACTTTAAGAGCAGGGGAAGAGATTTGACTAATATCGTGGTGCCCGAGGACGATCCTCAAGTTCCTATGTCAGTCAAGGAAATATATTCTCGTCAACTTGTCCTTATCAAGAACTGATCGCATAGAGAAGTTGTTTGTGTTTATCATTTGATATCTACAATATTAAAGTGCATAAAATAAACTAGGTTACAAATTTAATATTAATTATGTTTAAGTGATTATGGTATATCATCATATACCTCCCACTATTTTTATCAAACTAATAGCCCTTACTATTAATTTGGAAAGTATATCCCATAATTCTTTCTAGTGAGCCAAGATCCATATTTCGTCATGTCCTAAGTCAACCACTGGAAGTCCTTAGAAAATGATTATTTAGGTAGACAACAGTTGTCAATTATATCATATATAATTCTTGGATAGTTTGGTGAACAACGATTGATCTTATCTATCTAATAGACTTTTAACCAAACTCCATGCTTCTAAGTTCATAATAGTTGAATATAACCGTTTATTTTCACTTATTATGACGACTCAGTTAAGTTAGACCCAATGATACAACGGCCGAATATAACCGTTTATATTCGTCGCATCTCACCACGATAGATAGGAGTCCCCTGCCACTGACAGTCCTTCCCCTTATCGATCTAGGATTCGATGAGTGTTCATTCATTGGAAAGCATCCGAGTAAAACTTAATATTTTGTTAAGGGGTTTTAGAAAATTTATAACGATCATGATCACATCATAAAGAGATCCTCAATTTTTCCTTGAACCAAATATTTCAAATCGACATCTTAAATTGTTCATTTCCCAGGTAGATGGAGGATACCAATGGTCACACTTAAAACCCATCAGCCTTACGAATACGCATATCCGCTTTTGTCAGAAAATCTCAATTATAGATATCAAAAATCCATATTTAATTCCGTGTTTTAAAAATCCATATTTCATAAACACAAGAATCTCATGATCGTTTGTTAATTTTAAAATCTTGAATCGTTACAGATTTTATCTTGTTTAAGCAAACATGGCATGGGTGTCGTATCTAATACATACATGATTAATCAATATTAAGCATGCATCTTAATTATATCTACGCATACATACCAATACATGCAATCATATACATATATGTAATGTGCGTAAATTAAACGTGTTTGGTTATGGCCCCATCCTATATGATATTTCCAAGCTAATGGAAATATCAAGGTCAGTCTATGGTGGTTTTAAAAATACTATCTATTACATGTCTTCTTTCTTCATTGCTCCATCATCCCCTTTTGGATCGCCTCCTTGCTTGCAAGTCTTCATTGATAATTACATTGAATAATAAAAATAAAACTATTCTAATGAAATTACAAGAAGAACTCGAGTTACATTCGAGATAATTAAATTACAATGAATAAACGACATGCAAGTCGTATTTAGAAACCAAAACTATAAATCAAAACCACTATCCTATGGGTCTTTAGGCCATAACCATCCACCATGCTATCATATAACACATATAATATATCTCATATTATATAATCATATCATATAATCATATATAACAAATTTCGAAATTTCAAAAAATTAAAAACAGATTTCTGAAGACAATAAATCGCTATTTCGAGGCCCTTAACGACGTCAAACGCCTGACAGACCCGTCGCTGATAGCATAGCTATCAGTTTTGTTCATTGGCCCGATTCCAGTCAGAAAACACATATCGTTTGCGAAAATCGGATACGGCAGTCAGATTTCTCCAAATCTGACGGTGTTTCAGAAATCGTATCATATACAATTCTCATAACAAAAACAAGCATATATCATATATACATATACAGAGATACATACAATCATCATATGATTATACATTACATGAATATCATATATTCATAATATATACATACATATACTCAAAATTTTAGAAAATCAAATAATTTTCAGAAAATCATAAATCACCGTTTTGGAGGCTGTAACGACATCTAATGGCTTACAGACGCAGAGCTGACTATGTCAGTATTGTTCAGTGACCCGATTCCAGTCAGAAAACACATATCGTTTGCGAAAATCGGACAACGGACACAGATTTCAGAAAATCAACGGCAGCCGTTTCAGAATTCGTATCGAATACGATTCCCATAATAAGAACAAACATGTATCATATACATACATCAACACACATAATCATCACATGATTATACATCATATGAATATCATATATTCATAATATATATAAACATATACATATTATATCAATATAAAATCAAGATAGATCGCATACATGCTTATATATCAAAAACTGTTAAGCACATAACCGAATTAAAACGTTTCGCAAGTAGCTCTGATGCCATTGAAGGGTTTCGTGACACAAACGCAGCGGAATAAACGTAAAAAAAAAATAATCAAAATAGCGAAACCCTCCGCAGGATCCATGCGAAAACAAAAGATTTAATTCGGAGATAAAGAATAAATACCTTTAGAAGCTTTAACAGTTCATTAATGGAAGATTAATGGAGGTCCAAAGCTTGTTTAATCACCACGTATCCCGCTCTCGCGATCTACGCTCTACGATATCCACACGAACACTTTTCATGAAGGATTGATGTGTACTAGCACCCGAAAACTTCTTCTCTCTCTATCTTCCTCCTCTCTCAGAGCGGCTAGGGTTTTTTGTAAAATCTCTATTTTATTAAATCAGCCCATAAAGAGATTATATAGAGAGAGGAATAAGTTTTCTAATTATAATCCAATTATAATTAATACTAATCCAAAATTTTAAATTATTTAATTAAGTCTCACTTAATTAATTAATTATTAATTTCAGAATTAGTTTAAGTAATTCATTTATTCTATTTATATAATTAATTAAGTCATACTTAATTAATATCATAAATAAAATAAATTACTTATTTAATTTAAATTCATAATTTAAATTATTTCTCCTTCAAGCGTTCTTTGTGTGTGACCCTGTAGGTTATTATTACGTTGGCAACAATTTTAATATCTAATTAAAATTGTAAACAATGAGCGGCATCTAGTAATACATCATTGCTACCCAAGTAATAATAATAAATCGGTGATTCGATTAAGCCTTTCGTGAATAATGTTCCATGTAATATAATCCCTTTAATCTTGATATTATAGATTAAACTCAAGGCATGTCTCGTGTCATCCTCTTCATAATTTAATCTTTATTTTCTTGATCGATGAGTAGACTATTAAAATCAAATCAACATTTGAGCACGGCCGTGCATTTCATAGTCTCACTCAAACAAGAGGCCAATAATATCACTCCTAAAATTAGGAGGATTAAATCCCATCTAGATCATTCATATTTCTCATACGATTCATAATATACCCAATGTCCACTTTTATCATCACCCGGTCAAAGGTAACTTTTAATGTAATCAAAGTATATTAATTCTCGTATAGAAATATAATGATTTCAGGTCTAAGGATCATTACACCATTATCACAGTGAGAATTACTTATGACACTTACTTAACATGTAGAATCTCACGGCGGGTCATTCCAGTGCCATGCATTGATACATGCACTTATGTTCATGACTTTAGTATCCCCATACCTATGACCAATGAGATGTGGTCATCTGTCAAGAAACATACTAGTCTTTGTGCATTATTATTGTCCTTAAATAATAATACTCGACTAGGGAATTTTAGGAATAAGATACTATTCATATAATCTCATTTTTAAGTCACATACTTAAAGATATATAATACGTATCAAAATTCCAAGGACATTTATTATGCTTTCAATTTATTACGCAGTAAATAAAGCATAATAAATAATAATCAATAAAACATAATCCTTAATAATAAATATTTTCCTTAAAATATAAAAAGTATTGTCTCTAGAGCACAATTACTAACATGGGGTAGGTGCAGGGGGACTCTCCATTACTTGATCCTGCACCATGTCACCACCAAAAAAAGAAGCATTGTAGATAGAAGGTTTGTAGGTTGAGAGTTTTACCTTCATTACCTGTGGATAAGTCATGACAGGTAGACTCTTCTTCTTGTCATCAATTCTTTTAATATCAGAGAATATCCTCCTTTGTTATTTATATGCCTGCACACAGCAATCATCTGCCAACTTGGTTGACATGTCAGGAATGAAGTGGTTGAGAAGAATCATAAGAAATCTATGATAGTAGACTTTCTTCCTCCCCTCATGCACATTGTTTAATTTTTCTCCCATTTGAGTGAGCAACATATCACCAATGTTGATTACTCTATCAAATAGGAGACTGTGACCAATTTGATAAGTAATAGCAGTAATAGCATCAAATCCACTGCACTTACCAGTGAAACACTTAACAATTTGATCAAAGAAAAATGACCATTCTTTTCTTAAGTAAGGCCTAGTTATCTTGCTCATGTTATCTAAGCTAACAGAATAACCTATTGCCTTAAACATGCTTTTAATGTCATCATCAGATACAGTTTCATCAAAAGGTGTTTTCACAGGCAATTTAAAAATTGAATTAAGCACATCAGCAGTAACATCAAAAGTAATGGAGCCAAAGGTGAACATTATTTTACCTGGTTGATCCTGAGAATGATCAACTACCTGTGCAGAACTCCAAGCTTTTGAGAGAGCATCCATATGAATCACCGGAGATGCATTCAGAATATAACTGAGCTCAGATTGCTCCATGAAATCCATCATTGGGAAGTAGTCAGCATATACTCCCTTCTTGTCTCCAAGAGCAGCAACATGATTTGTAGTCATGAAGTCAAAATCCCCAAAAGTAAATGCAATCGCTTTGGGTCCCCTCATGACAGTAGAAATTGCAGTCATTGAAGATGTCGAGTTGAAAGTGATGAACAAGCTTGAGAATATTAGCTAGGGTTCGTAAAAAGCTCTGTGACTAATTCTGCCTTAGAAAAAAATAGAAATAAACAAGTGAGTAAAATGTATGAAATTTTCTATTTTGATTGAATTGCATACAATACACACGAGTCTACAGCCTATTTTCAGTCAAAAATAATTGTTACCGCCTATTTCAAGTCATTTGAACAATTTAAACGCAATCACAGTCTGCATGCGCGAATTTTAACTGATTCAGAGTCTAGGCGATATTTTTCTCAGAGTCTACAGACTATAAGAGTCTACAGACTCGTCAGAGTCTACAGCCTCGTCAGAGTCTAAAAACTAGACTCTGTCAAGATAAAGTAACAAACAAAATTTTGCAATAATAATTAAACACAGTGTGTTAAGACAGGGACTATAATTAAAGTACATACCTTGCTTCTTGTAATTATTGATTACTTACATATTTAACATACCTAATTCACCTACCAGTCTGAGAAAGGTAGACTCATCAAGTGGCTTTGTCAAAATGTCTGCAATCTGTCTGTCAGTTGGAACATAGTGAAGTGTCACAGTACCATTTTCAACATGTTCTCTAATAAAGTGAT
Source organism: Oenanthe sinensis (assembly GCA_028671895.1). Classification (NCBI taxonomy): domain Eukaryota; kingdom Viridiplantae; phylum Streptophyta; class Magnoliopsida; order Apiales; family Apiaceae; genus Oenanthe; species Oenanthe sinensis. The sequence goes on along the minus strand of CM053804.1, from coordinate 16,190,661 downwards.
ACCTGACATCAATGTGCTTTGTTCTAGAGTGTTGGACTGTATTCTCTACAATTTTAATAGCACTAGTATTATCACAATACATAGGAATATTTAAGAATATTAGTCCATAATCAAGTGATTAATTTCTCATCCACAGAATTTGAGCACAGAAACTTCCAGCTGTAATGTATTCAGGCTCAACTGTTGAGGTTGATACAGTCTGTTGTTTCTTGCTAAACCAAGAAATTAATCTGTTGCCAAGAAACTGGCATTGTCCTGTTGCGCTTTTCCTGTCTACTTTGCATCCTGCATAGTCAGAATCTGAATAGCCAATTAGTGAAAAATCTGACTCTCTAGGATACCAAAGTCCAAGAGTTTGTGCCCCCTTGAGATATCTAAAAATTCTTTTCACAGCTATTAAGTGTGATTCTCTAGGGTCAGCTTGAAATCTAGCACACAGACAAGTTGCAAACATTATATCTGGTCTACTAGCAGTTAAATATAGCAATGAGCCAATCATACCTCTGTAGCTAGTGTTGTCAACTTTCTTACCCTTTGGGTCAGAGTCTAGCTTAGTAGCTGTTGACATGGGAGTTTTAGTAGTTGCAGAATCTTGCATATCAAACTTCTTCAACAGTTCTTTTACATACTTTGTTTGATTGGTGAAAATTCCATCATCATTCTGTTTGACTTGAAGCCCCAAAAAGAAGTTTAATTCTCCCATCATGCTCATTTCATAATTTGACTGCATTAGTTGACTAAACTTTTCACATAGATTATCATTAGTAGATCCAAATATAATATCATCAACATAAATTTGGACAAGCAAAATATCACATTTATATTTTCTAATAAAGAGAGTTTTGTCAATGGTACCTCTTGTGAATCCATTTTCAAGAAGAAATTTTGAAAGAGTTTCATACCATGCTCTAGGTGCTTGCTTCAATCCATATAGTGCCTTCTCTAACCTGTAAATATGATCAAGAAACTTTGGATCAACAAATCCTGGTGGTTGCTCCACATAGACTTCTTCTTCCAATTCTCCATTTAAGAAGGCACTTTTCACATCCATCTGATACACCTTGAATTTTGAATGACCTGCAAAGGCCAGAAATATTCTAATAGCTTCCAATCTTGCTACTAGTGCAAAAGTTTCATCATAGTCAATTCCTTCCTCCTGTGAGTATCCTTTTGCAACTAGCCTTGCTTTGTTTCTGATTACAGTTCCATTCTCATCAAGTTTGTCTCTGTACACCCATTTTCCACCAACCACTGATCTATCTCTAGGTCTTGGTACAAGTTTCCACACTTTATTTCTCTCAAATTCATTCAATTCTTCTTGCATTGCAATAATCCAATCAGGGTCTTGCAAGGCTTCCTCAATTTTCTTGGGTTCATTCTTTGAGAGAAAACAGCTATAAAGACATTCATTTTGAGTGGTTGTTCTTGTTTGTACAACACTCTCAGGATCACCAATTATCAAGTCAGGAGTGTGATTCCTTGTCCATTTTCTAGCAGGTGGAAGATTGGTTCTTGAACTTGAAGCTCCCCCTAAGTCATTTGCATCTTCTGTATTTGAGTGAAATTTAAATGAAGAGGCTCCCGCTAAATTGCTTGACTCTGACAAGGGTTCAAAGTTGCTTGATCCAGACCCTGATGAGTTAGACTCTGTCTGTCTAGACTCTGTCTGGATAGATTCTATCTGGGTAGACCCTGACCTGTTAGACTCTGAATTATTTGGAGTTGAATTTTCTGGCTCCCCCTCAGAGGGTGCAGGTGATAGTATTGGTGTCCTAGAGACAATACTTTTAATATTTTATTGAAAACAATTAAGGATTATGTTTTATATGATTATTTAATTAATATTTATTATGTCTTTATTTACTGCGTTATAAATTAAAAGAATAATAAATGTCCTTGGAATATTAATACGTAATATATATCTTTAAGTATGTGACTTAAAAATGAGATTATATGAATAATATTTTATTCCTAAAATTCCTTAGTCGAGTATTATTATTAAAGGACAACAATAATGCAATAAGACTAGTATATTTGTTGACAGATGACTGCATCTCATTGGTCATAAGTATGGTGATACTAAAATCAAGAACATAAGTGTATGTATCAATACATGACACTGGAAAGACCCGTCGTGAGATTCTACATGTTAATAAGTGTCATAAGAAATCTCACAGTGATAATGATGTAATGATCCTCTGACTTGAAATCATTATATTTCTATACGAGAATTAATATACTTTGATTACACTCAAAGTTACCTTTAACCGGGTAATGATAAAGGTGGACATTGGGTATGCTATGAATCGTATGAGAAATATGAATGATAGATATATGATTTAACCCTCATATTTTGGGAGTGATATTATTGGCCTCTTGATTGAGTGAGACTATAAAATGCATGGTCATGCTCAAATGTTGATTTGATTAATAGTCTACTCATTGATCAAGGAAACCCGGATTAAACGTTGATGAGGATGACACAAAACATGCCTCGAGTTTAATCTATAATATAAGGTTAAAGGGATTATATTACATTGTACATTATTCACTAAAGGTTTAATTGAATCACAAATTATTATTATTACTTGGGTAGCAATGATGTATTACTAGATGTCGTTCATTGTTTATAATTTTATTATTGGAAAATAAAATTATTGCCAACGTAATAATAACCTAAAGGGTCACACACAAAGAACGTTTAAACGGAGTGTTATTTAAATTATGAATTTAAATACTGTTATTATTATTAATTCGAATTTATTTATTTAATTAATTAAGTGAGACTGGATTAATTATATACATATTAGAATTCAAATTTAATATTAATATAAATTCGAAATCTGAATGGGTTTTGAGAAGTCCAATCAGAATAAGGTTTTGACCCAAGTCCCTCTCTCCCCTATATATATACATAAAGATGTATAGTTTAGTGTGAATCAGTTTTATAATTTTCGTTTTTGATAAAACCCTAGCAGCTCTACATTTTGAGAGGCTAGAGAGAGAGACAAAGGGGAAGAAGCAGGCTAGTACCTAACTCCGGTGATCGTTAGACGATACGACGTTCGTGTGGATACCATTAGAGAGTAGTTCTTGAAGAAGGGGCTGCGGTGATTCATCACTTCTGGAACTCCATAATCATCCTAAGGAAACCTTTAAAAAGGTACACATCATTTTCTCCATAATCATCAGTCAATTTTACACGGATCCTGCGTTTGGGATTCGTGTTTTTTTTTATTTACCGTTATTCCGCTGCGTATATGTGCCTGAATCCCAATAATGGTATCAGAGCTACGTGTATAATTAGATGATTTGGTTACGTGTTTAACAGTTTTTCATTGTATTCGAGTATGTATATGATCTGCCATGCATGTATGTTGATACTGCCTATGTATGAAATTTAATATGCATGTTGTCATGTTAATGTATGATTAAAACTGTTAATTAATGTGTATCTGGTTATTCATATGATGAGTACATAGATGATGATACTAGCATGTTGATGATTTGCCATGACTATTTTAATATGCCTTATTGCGATTTGTATGTTATGCATGAGGGTCAGTTTGTATGGTGATATAAACTGGTGGACAGATTGTGTTGGACATGATTTGTTAACTTGGATATGATCAGAATGTATATGATACATGCTTCTGAAACTGTATAAGATGCAGCGGGGAAAAGACCAACAGATATGATCTGTAGTTTGGAAATTGATGATTTCTGAAGAGGACTGGTCTTCCGAAAAAAAACTATCTCCGAGCCGGGGACCGCCACTCCCGGACCCCACCCAGGGCTGCCGCCCCGAACCTCGCCCTGGGGCTGCCGCCCTTGGAGCCCGCCTGGGGCTACCGCCCCGGACCCCGCCCAGGGGCTGCCGCCCCGGACCCCGCCCTGGGGCTGCCGCCCCCGGACCCCCGCAAAATTTTGCGTGTTCTCTTTGTGTACTTGAGTATGGTGCTGGTTATGGCCTTAAGACCCCTAGATTAATGATTTTGGTTTTAGTTTTATAAATACGACTTTCATGTCGTTTTATTCATTCTTGTAATTGTTTAACCTCGAATGTAACTCGAGTTTTCTTATATAAGTACATTAGTATAGATTGTATTCAATTATTCCATGTAATGTACTTGAAGATTGAAGGATGATCCAAGAAGAGGAGCAAGCACCCATGGATACAAGAAGAATGAAGACATGTAATTATATTTGTATTTTACCACCATAGATTGACTTTGATCCTTTCATTAGCTCGAAAGGATCACATAGGAAAAGGGCCATAACCAAGCACGTTTACATACTGCACTTTACATATTGATGTATGAATGATAGTGTAGAATAGTTAATGATGCATGCTTTAATTAGATTAATCATGTATGTGTGTATTAGATACGACACCCATGCCATGCTTGCTTAAACAAGATAAAATCTGTAACGACTCAAGATTTTAAAATTGAATAAACGATCATGAGATTCTTGTGTTTATGAAACACGGTATTGAATATGAATTTTCATTTTTCTGATATGGGGAGATTTTGTCAACAACGGATTATTAATCTGTAAGAAAGTTGGGTTTTAAGTGAGACCGCTTGTGTTTTCTCCGACGAGCTGGAAATCAAACCATTGATGAATGTCGAAATGGATTATTTAATCAAGGAAAAATTGAGAATCTCTTTATGATGGGATCATGATCATTAAATAATATTAAAATCCCTAAATGAATATTAAGTTAATATAGATGCCTTCCAATGTTTTAAACACATCAAGATCTAGATTGAGAATGAGTGGGTTTGCCAAAGTGAAGTGCTCTTATCAATCATGGGAAAATGTGATAAGTAATTGTACTTTGTTTATTAAACGTTGGGTCTAACTTAACTAAATCATCACAATAGGATTGTGGGTTTAGAGGCATAGAGTTTGGTGAGATTTATTGGATAAATGTGTACAAAGAGTTATTCCACCAAACTATCCAAGAGTTATATTTGATATAATTGACAAATGTTGTCTACCTAAATAGTCATGTTTTGGGTGTATTAGTCAACGCTATCTTGAAACATGGATGAAATATGGATCTTGGCTCACTAGAAAGATTTAATGAAATGCTTTCCGAATTAATAGTTAGGGCTATTGATTTGAATAAAATAGTGGGAGATATATATTATGAATGTATATGATAATCACTTAAACATAATTAAAATTCTGCAGACTAACTAAATTTATGCATTTTAACATTGTAGATATTTAAATGGCAAACGATACAAATACTTTCTCCGTACGAGCAACCCTTGAGAAGGACAAGCTGACAGGAACTAACTTCCGTGATTGGTATAGGAATTTGAGGATTGTCCTCAGGCAAGAGCGTAAGCTCCACGTCATTGAAATTTCTTCTCCTACTCCTCATACTGAGAATGCAACTTGCACTCAACAAAATGCTTATCAGAAGCATATTGATGATGCGACTGATGTGGCATGTCTCATGCTAGCAACCATGAGTGCTGAGCTTCAAAAACAACATGAGCATATGGATGCTTATGAGATGATTGAACACCTTCAAAGGATGTTTGAAGGACAGGCTCGTCAAGAAAGGTTCGACACGAGCAAAGCACTGTACGCTTGCAAGCAGGGAGAGAATCAACATGTTCAACCACATGTTCTGAAGATGATAGGTTATATTGAGTATCTTGATACTTTGGGTTTCCCGATTGGTCGAGAAGCTCAGATTGACTTAATCTTACAATATTTGAACAGCAACTACACTCATTTTGTTATGAACTACAATATGAATGAGATAGACAAAACACCTACTGAATTGTTGGCTATGTTGCGAACTGCTGAAACCAACATGAAAAAGGCCGAACCTGCTCTCATATTGATGGTGAACAAGAAAGGTAAGGCTAAAGGGAAAGGTAAATGGAAGGGAAAGAAGAAGATTGGATCTGATTCTGCTCCCAAGCCAAAGACTAATCCCAAACAGGCTTTAAAGCCTAAGGGTGCTGTTGCAAAGGGTGATTGTCACTACTGTGGTAAACCAGGTCATTGGAAGAGAAACTGTCACGCTTATTTGGAGGATCTGAAGAAGAAGAAGGCTGGTCAAGCTTCTGATTCAGGTATTTATGTTATAGAAGTCAATCTGTCCACTTCTACATCATGGGTATTGGATACTGGATGTGCTTCTCACATTTGTATAAATGTGCAGGAACTACAAAGGAGTAGGACTTTGGCTAAAGGAGAGGTCGACCTACGAGTTGGAAATGGAGCAAAGGTTGCTGCTTTAGCTGTAGGGACTTATTATTTAACGTTGCCCACTGGGTTTATTTTAGAACTTGAGAATTGTTTTTACGTGCCTGCAATTTGCAGAAACATTATTTCGGTTTCTTGTTTGGACAAGAAAGGTTTTGCTTTTTCAATTCAGAACAATTGTTGTTCTTTTTCTTTGAATAATGTTACCTATGGGGTTGCACGTTTGTTTAACGGTTTATATATTCTTGATTTAGACACTCCTATCTATAATGTGAATAACAAACGTCTTAAGACTAATGACTCAAATCAAACATACCTTTGGCACTGTCGTTTAGGCCATATAAATGAGAAACGCATTTCCAAGTTATATAAAGACGAATACTTGGATAAGTTTGATTTTGAATCATACAAAGCATGTGAACCCTGTCTCATTGGAAAAATGACCAAAGCTCCTTTTACTGGAAAAGGTGAAAGGGCCACTGAACGATTAGAACTTATACATAGTGATGTATGTGGTCCTATGCGTACTATGGCAAGAGATGGCTTTTACTACTTTATCACGTTTACTGATGATTTCAGTAGATATGGATATGTGTATCTTATGAAGAACAAATCTGATTCTTTCGAAAGGTTCAGAGAATACAAAGCTGAAGTAGAAAAACAGACTAGCGGAAGTACTAAGACTCTACGATCTGATCGTGGGGGAGAATACTTAAGCCATGAATCTAAAAGTTTCTTAAAAGAGTGTGGTATTGTATCACAACTCACTCCTCCCGGAACACCACAATGGAATGGAGTTTCTGAAAGGAGGAATCGTACTTGTTGGACATGGTACGATCGATGATGAGTCATGCAGATCTTCCAATTAGTTTCTGGGGCTACGCCCTAGAGACGATTGCTTATACACTTAACCGAGTTCCTACTAAAATGGTTCAGAAGACTCCATATGAGATGTGGACTGAGAAACGTCATAGCATGTCATTTATGAAAATATGGGGATGTGAAGCGTTTGTGAAACGTTTACTTCTGACAAGCTAGGACCTAAATCAGAAAAATGTAATTTTGTGGGATACCCAATTGAAACAAAGGGTTATTCATTCTATAATCCTCCCGAGAACAAAGTGTTTGTTGCTCGAACTGCAGTTTTCCTTGAAAGAGAAATGCTGTCTAAGAAAGACAGTGGGAGGATAATAGATCTCGATGAAATTCGAGACCCACAAGATAACAATGAACCAATGGAGAAACCTGAGCAGAATGTACAAGAAAACAATACTGCTCAAGAAACACAGGTTGTTCATAGGTCTAGTAGGATTCGCCATGAGCCTGAGAGATATTATGGATTTCTCTTAACTCAAGATGGTGATGTGATGCTTATCGACGAATATGAGCCTCTCACCTACCAAGACGCTATGAACACTCTAGAATCCAAGAGATGGCTGGATGCCATGAAATATGAGATGGAATCCATGTATACTAACCAAGTATGGACTTTGGTTAATCCACCTGAAGGGGTAAAACCTATAGGGTGCAAGTGGGTTTTCAAGAAGAAGACCAACATGGATGGTAATGTACAGGCCTATAAGGCACGATTGGTGGCAAAAGGTTTCAAGCAAATTCATGGTATAGACTATGATGAAACATTTTCACCAGTGGCTATGGTCAAGTCCATTAGGATTTTGCTTGCTATAGCTGCTTACTATGATTATGAAATCTGGCAGATGGATGTCAAAACCTCTTTCTTAAATGGGAGCCTTGAAGAAGATGTGGATGTGTACAAGACACAGCCTGAGGGTTTTATTGATCCAAAATATGCTGGAAAGGTATGTAAGTTGCGTCGATCCATTTATGGATTGAAACAAGTCTCGAGGAGATGGAACATTCGTTTTGATGAAACCGTCAAAGAGTTTGGGTTTATTCAAAATAAAGATGAACCATGTGTTTACAAGAAGGTTAGTGGGAGCAATATGGCATTCCTAGTATTATATGTTGATGACATATTAATAATAGGGAATGACATTCCTTCTTTACAGGCTGTTAAGACTTGGTTAAGTAAAAATTTCTCAATGAAAGACTTAGGCGATGCGACCTGTATATTAGGTATCAGGATCTATAGAGATAGATCAAGAAGAATGATTGGCCTAATTCAGAGTACATACATTGACAAAGTTTTGCATAGATTTGGGATGCAAGATGCTAAAAGGGGCTATGTCCCGATCTCTCATGGGATATCGATCTCTAAAGAAAATAGTCCTAAGTCAATGGATGATAAGGACCGTATGAGTAAAGTTCCATATGCTTCAGCAATTGGTTCCATAATGTATGCAATGATATGTACTCGTCCTGATGTCTCGTATGCTTTGAGCTGACGAGTAGATACCAGTCTAATCCAGGTGAAGGTCACTGGACGGCAGTCAAGAGTATTGTTAAGTACTTGAAGAGGACTAAAGATCAATTCTTGGTATATGGAGGAGAGGAAAAGCTGGTTGTAAAAGGTTACACCGATGCTAGTTTCCAAACAGACAAGGATGATTCGATCTCTCAGTCTGGTTTTGTATTTTGTCTAAATGGAGGTGCTGTAAGCTGGAAAAGTTCAAAGCAAGAGACGGTTGCCGATTCTACAATGGAGGCTGAGTATATTACTGCCTGTGAAGCAGCCAAGGAGGCTGTCTGGATTCGAAATTTTATTTCAGGACTTGGTGTGGTTCCTTCGGTCGCAGATCCGATAGATTTATACTGCGATAATAATGGAGCCATTTCACAGGCTAAGGAACCAAGGTCTCATTCCCGAACAAAGCATATACTCAGACGATATCATCTTCTTCGAGAGATTAATAATCGAGGGGATATACATATATGTAAAGTGCATATAAATGATAACATTGCAGATCCACTGACCAAGGCTTTGTCGCAGCAGAAGCACGAAGGTCATACTAGTTCCATGGGTATTAGATACATGAGAGATTGGCTCTAGTACAAGTGGGAGATTGATAGTATTGGTGTCCTAGAGACAATACTTTTAATATTTTATTGAAAACAATTAAGGATTATATTTTATATGATTATTTAATTAATATTTATTATGTCTTTATTTACTGCGTTATAAATTAAAAGAATAATAAATGTCCTTGGAATATTAATACGTAATATATATCTTTAAGTATGTGACTTAAAAATGAGATTATATGAATAGTATTTTATTCCTAAAATTCCCTAGTCGAGTATTATTATTAAAGGACAACAATAATACAATAAGACTAGTATGTTTGTTGACAGATGACTGCATCTCATTGGTCATAGGTATGGTGATACTAAAATCAAGAACATAAGTGTATGTATCAATACATGACACTGGAAAGACCCGTCGTGATATTCTACATGTTAATAAGTGTCATAAGAAATCTCACAGTGATAATGATGTAATGATCCTCTGACTTGAAATCATTATATTTCTATACGAGAATTAATATACTTTGATTACACACAAAGTTACCTTTAACCGGGTAATGATAAAGGTGGACATTGGGTATGCTATTAATCGTATGAGAAATATGAATGATAGATATATGATTTAACCCTCCTATTTTGGGAGTGATATTATTGGCCTCTTGATTGAGTGAGACTATAAAATGCATGGCCATGCTCAAATGTTGATTTGATTAATAGTCTACTCATTGATCAAGGAAACCCGGATTAAACGTTAATGAGGATGACACAAAACATGCCTCGAGTTTAATCTATAATATAAGGTTAAAGGGATTATATTACATTGTACATTATTCACTAAAGTTTTAATTGAATAACAAATTATTATTATTACTTGGGTAGCAATGATGTATTACTAGATGCCGCTCATTGTTTATAATTTTATTATTGGAAAATAAAATTATTGCCAACATAATAATAAGCTAAAGGGTCACACACAAAGAACGTTTAAACGGAGTGTTATTTAAATTATGAATTTAAATACTGTTATTATTATTAATTCGAATTTATTTATTTAATTAATTAAGTGAAACTTGATTAATTACATACATATTAGAATTCGAATTTAATATTAATATAAATCTAAAATCTGAATGGGTTTTGAGAAGTCCAATCAGAATAAGGTTTTGACCCAAGTCCCTCTCTCCCCTATATATATACATAAAGATGTATAGTTTAGTGTGAATCAGTTTTATAATTTTTGTTTTTGATAAAACCCTAGCAGCTCTACGTTTTGAGAGGCTAGAGAGAGAGAGACAAAGAGGTAGAAGCAGGCTAGTACCTAACTCCGGTGATCGTTAGACGATACGACGTTCGTGTGGATACCATTAGAGAGTAGTTCTTGAAGAAGGGGCTGCTGTTATTCATCACTTCTGGACCTCCATAATCATCCTAAGGAAACCTTTAAAAAGGTACACATCATTTTCTCCATAATCATCAGTCAATTATACACGGATCCTGCGTTTGGGATTCGCATTTTTTTTATTTACCGTTATTCCGCTGAGTATATGTGCCTGAATCCCAACAGCAGGTTCCTGTGTTGGTTCAGGATTTATTTGAGGGTCTTCATCCTCTTCTTCTTCATTTATCTCAGAACCTTTTAGATTTTCAAATTCTAGTGTAGTAGTCTCTGACTCATCCTGCAATCCTGTACACTTTTTATCATCAAATGCAACATTAATAGATTTTATAACAATTTTGGTTCTGAGATTAAACACTCTGAATGCTTTTGTGTTCGATGCATATCCAAGAAAAATTGATTCATCTGCCTTGGCTTCAAATTTGCTTAGATTTTCAGGATGTACTTTCAGTACATAACACTTGCATCCAAATATGTGAAAGTGTTTCACACTTGGCTTCTTGTCCTTTATCATTTCATAGGGAGTCTTTCCATGCATGTTTATTAGGGTGCAGTTTTGAGTGAAACATGCTGTATTGACTGCCTCAGCCCAAAAATATACTGGCAGCTTAGACTCTGCCAACATTATTCTTACAGCTTCTATGAGGGTTCTATTCTTTCTCTCCACAACTCCATTTTGTTGAGGAGTTCCTGGTGCAGAAAATTGTTGAGTAATTTCCTTTGATGCACAATAGTCTTCCATGATTGAGTTCTTGAATTCAGTACCGTTATCACTCCTTAGAACTCTAACTGTTTTATTTGATTTTCTTTCCAGAAAAGTGATATGGTCTATTATGTGTTGTGGGGCTTCATCCTTTGAATGTAGAAAGAAAACCCATGTGAATCTTGTAAAATCATCTACAATAACAAGAGTATATTTCTTTTTGTTAATTGACATAACATTTACTGGACCAAATAAATCAAGATGCAATAAATAAAAGGGTTTAGAAATGGTGTTTATTGTCTTGCTCTTGAAGGATGATTTCCTTTGTTTTCCAAGTTGACATGCTTCACAAAGTCCATCTTGTACAAAATCAACTTGTGGTAATCCTCTTACAAGATTCTGTTTAACCAATTTGTTGAGTGTTTTGAAGTTGATGTGTGACAGTTTCTTGTGCCATTTCCAGCTTTCTTCAGTTGAGGCCTTGCTATATAGACATGTGACTTCACTGTGTATGCAATCCTCCAAGCTGGCTTCATAAATGTTACCATGTCTGTGTCCTTTGAAAACCAAAATGCCTGTTTCTATGTGAGTCACAAGACACTCTTTGTTGTCAAAGCCAGTATGGTAACCTTTATCTCCAAGTTGACTTATGCTTATTAAATTGTGCCTTAAGCCATCAACTAGAGCTACTTGATCAATGATGACATTTCCAAGTATAATTTTGCCATATCCCAGTGTTTGTCCTTTGTTGCCATCTCCAAAGGATACTTCTGGGCCAGCCATTTCCACAAAGTCTGTAAGTAGGGATTTCTTTCTAGTCATGTGTCTTGAGCATCCACTGTCCAGGATTAGGGTTACTTTCTTTACCCTCGTTCCCTGCATACATAGAGCAGCTAGTTAGATGTTTTGAGGACCCAAACAGTTTTGGATCCTTTTCTACTAACTTTAGGAGAAACAGGCTTAACACTTTTCACCTTCGGTTTATCTGTCTCTTTTGTTGCTTTAGACTCTGGTGGAGTATTAACAGTATCATACCAACTTTTATCAATAGAAGATTTTAGCTCATAAAAATTGTAATACAAATCATGATAGTCCCTACACATATAAATAGAATGAAATATGCTACCACAGTGATAACAAGGTTTCTGTGGTATGTAGTGACCTTTCATAGTCATAGAAGGGCTAGACTCTGATTTCATCTCAATTTTTGTTTTACAATCTATAGCTAAATGGTTGTGGTTGCCACATCTATAACACTTCTTTCTAGGAGCATTAGGATCTTTTTGATAATTATTAGCCTTATTAATGCCTTCCTTACCATTCCTATTTCTCCTAGTTTTGGTGGACTCTGATAAGTTTTCTAGCCTTTCTTTCAACTTAGACTTAGACAAGTACCCTATGTAATATTTTTCTTAGAGTTATTTTCTCCTGTTTCATCTGTCTTCTTGTCAACAACAGGAGGACTATTGACAGATGAGTTTGTGGTTTCAGATTTTTCTTTAGGGATCACAAACTTAACAGGAACAAATGTACTTTTGTCTTTAGTCTTATTAAATTGGCTAGCTTCTTCATTGTTATCATTCTCAACAATAGGTCTTTTGTCTTGACTCTTGTCATAGCCTAGACCAGCAGTTTGACACACATTTTGATTATTGAGAATTTCTTGAACTTTTCTACCAGAGTCTGTCCAGACACTAAACTTGAGTCTCTCTTCTTCTAGTTCTCTCTTAACATAATCATAGGCTTTCAAGATTTCAGTGTAGTTATGACTATGTTTCTCAGAATCCTTTTTGTATTGTTCCATTAATATTAACTCAGACTCTAAATGATTATTCCTTTTAGTCAAGGTTGAATTTTCCTCTCTCAACCTTTCACTTTCACTAGTGAGAGACCTACATGTTGTCATTATTTTATTAACCTCACTTTGCACAATTTCTATACCATCAGAGTCTAAATTAATTAAGGATTCAGGAGTAAAGATTGATACCTGAGTTTTAGGAGATGAGGGTTCTTTGGGAGATTGTGATTTTCTTGAGGAGGATTCCATCAATGCTAGATTTTCATAATCAATTTCATCCTCTGAGTTTGAATCTGCCCAATCCTTTCTTGTTGATAGAAGTGCTTTTCCTTTTCCTTGACTTTTTGACTTTCTGCATTCACTGGCAAAGTGCCCCAATATTCAACAGTTGAAACATTTGACCTTTGCTTTGTCAAGTTTGATTATAGTACTCTTGCTCTTCTCAACCTTCTCATCTTCCTTCTTGAATGATGGCCTCTTGCTAAATTTACCAGTTCTTTTGTTGAATTTCATTCTTTTGAAATTTTTAGCAAACATAGCCATCATTTGACTTATATCAATCTCTTCATCAGAATCAGAGTCTGTGTCAGTAGACTCTGACTCCACAACAACTTTACCCTTCTTTCTTGAATCCTTGATTCTAGCTTCTGTGGGTTGTTTTTGTTGTTCTTTCTCAGACTCCATCAAGAGTGCCACAGATTTTGTCTTTACAGACTTCTTATTCTTTGTCTATTGCATCTCCAAATCATATGTCTTGAGTCTACCATACAATTCTTCTAGAGTTAGCTCATCCAAATCTCTAGCTTCCCTTATGGCTGTAGTCTTATTGTCCCACACTTCAGGAAGTGCTATCAGAAACTTGGTGTTTGTATCTTCAGAATCATAAACCTTACCAAGCATAGCCATCTCATTCAAGAGTTTTATAAACCTATCATACATCTCAGTGATAGATTCTCCAGATTTTGCTTCAAAATACTTATACTCTTGAATTAGCAAAGACCTAGCATTCTTCTTGACATCTTTAGTCCCTTGACAGTGCACTTCAAGTTTTGCCCACATCTCCTTAGCAGTTTGACATGATATAACACAATTTGTAAGAACAGAATCCAAACTGTTGAAGAGTATGTTTTTGACCTCTGCCTCCTGAAGGACATTCTCCTTGTCCTCTTTTGTCCATTCAGCCTTTGGTTTCTCAATGAAGTGTTCTTCAGTTACTTTGCCTTCTTCATTGATTTGAGGCACAAGTTTTAAGGGCACATAGGGTCCTTCATGAATTCTTTCAAGATAGTCAGGGTCTGTTGCTTCCAGATGGTGCAGCATCTTAACCTTCCAGTGGGTGAACTCGTTTCTCTTAAGCATAGGAATCTTAGAATTGCCATCTTTGTTTCCAGACATCTTTGATCGATTTTGAACGTTAGGCTTTGATACCAATTATTTTCCCAGTTGCACAAGTAGAAGGGGGGGTTGAATACTTGTGTTACTTTTATACCTGATTTAAAACCAACTCGATATAAATTAAGAACAAAGATCAAACACAAAGATATGAATAAGTACTATTTGTATTATTGATGATTGAATACAAAACTCTCTTAGGGTGTACACAAACCCTAGCAGCTTCTCTGTGTTATTCACAACAACTCTCTCTATCTCTATGCTCTCACAAGATATCACTCAGACAATTATGCTTCGACTTCCACACCGTTACAATTAGGTTACATAGAGTTTATATAGAGAGCTAACTATCAACTAATAATAGAAAGATAAATTACAATAGGAATATAATTCCTAATTATTAGTTGACAGTTTCCTTCTAGAATTCTCTTTCTTTCCCATAGCATATCTGCAATATATTTATCTTGATCTTCGTAGAATTTCCATTCCTGTGATCTTCTTCCAAATTTAACTTCAACTATATAGACTCTGAACACCTTTAGACTCTGATGATCTTCAGACTCTGATTGTATGTAGACTCCGATAGATCATAGACTCTGATAGTCTATAGACTCTGATCACCTTCCAAACTCTGATCTTCATGCAGACTTTGGTTTCACTATCTACAGAAATTCTTCTAAGTACAAGTAACATGAATGTTGACTATCTAGACTCTGATTATACATTTCAGAGACTAGAAAGACTTATTACAGATAAACTAATCTAGACCCTGTTCTAGTATTTTATACATCATCAAATGAATATATTCCTAACAACTCCAATAATAAAAACTTTTTCCTCATATTTATAGAGGAAAAATCTAGCAAGACTTTTGAATAAAACTAATTTAAAAAATAAAAAAATATATAAATTAGCCTTTAAGATTTTGAAATAAGCTGGGCAAGACTTTTAGAACTCGGTAAGACTTTTAAAATACTCGGTAAGACTTTTCAGAAACTCGGTAAGACTTTTGAAAAGTCTTGCCGAGACTAAAGAACTCGCTAAGACTCTTTAAAAGGTCTTACCAGTTTATTTCTGTAAGACTTTTAAAATGTCTTACTGATTTAATTCGGTAAGACTTTCTTAAAAAGTCTTACCGATTTAATTCAGTAAGACTTTTAAAAAGTCTTACCGATTTAATTCGGTAGAACTTTCTAAAATAATGCAACAAGACTTTCTTTAAATGATAAATTAAAATGCTCTTTTAACTTAATTAAT
Source organism: Oenanthe sinensis (assembly GCA_028671895.1). Classification (NCBI taxonomy): domain Eukaryota; kingdom Viridiplantae; phylum Streptophyta; class Magnoliopsida; order Apiales; family Apiaceae; genus Oenanthe; species Oenanthe sinensis. The sequence continues at coordinate 16,174,932 of CM053804.1, read as the reverse complement.
TCTACCAATTCTTAATTAAATAATTTATAAATTAAATTAATTCAAGGTGAATTAATTTAAGTAGATAAATTAAATAATTAATAAACTTTTGATAGTAGAATTAATTTAGTTTATTCACTGAACCACCACTGTTGATTTGACTTTAATCTTTCTATCTTCTGTCTGAGAATCACTTGAACTAGGTGATAAATATTTATTAACTTAGTTAACACACAAATGTATTATCTGGTTCATTTGTGTCATACTAAATAAATATTCTTCACCTTTTAATTTTAATAGTTGTGTTCTTCTGTCTTGTTCTTGCTTCTCGCTTTATCTTTAATATTTTCTTTTCTTGGAATCTTCTGAAGTAGCCACTTGGAATCTCCTGAATCTTCTGAACTCTTCTGAAATACTACTCCTTTATTTGTCGCCGACGCTGGAACATATTAATGATATTTTTCCAGTGAAAAGTAGCAGCTTCATTAGAACACTTCTGATTTATAAGATTCTTTGTGTCTAGTTGACTTAGTTCGTCTTGATTCCTGTTATCATATTTATTATTTACTTCTGTTTCTTATTTGAGTTGAGTTGTCATTTAATTATTACAAATAGGTCTAGTCATATGCCTTTTAATCTTCCCCTATTTATTGTTAAAAAATTAATTAACAAATTTCTAGAGGATAACTCAACTAACAACTAAGAAAATAATACTACATGAAAAAAATTGTAAATAATAAAAAGTTCTGGTATTATATTTGACAATTTTCTAGATTCAAAATTTTAAAGATAAATATAAGATAGATGTTCCTCTAGCACTGTATTGGGATCCGGACATATATACGCAGCGGAATTACGCTAAATAATAAAAAAATAACGAATCCTATTGTGATTATTTAGTTAAGTTAGACTCAACGTTTAATAAACAAAGTACAATTACTTATTACATTTTTCCATGATTGATAAGAGCACTTTACTTTGGCAAACCCACTACTTCTCAATCTAGATCTTAATGTGTATAAACATTGGAAGGCATCTATATTAACTTAATATTTATTTAAGGATTTATTATTGAACGATCATGATCCTATCATAAAGAGATTCTCAATTTTTCCTTGATTAAATAATCCATTTCAATATTCGTCAATGGTTTGATTTTCAGATCGTCGGAGAAGTCACAAGCGGTCTCACTTAAAACTCAACTTTCTTACTGATTAAATTAATAATCCATTCTTGACAAAATCTCCCCATATCAGAAAAATGAAAATTCATATTCAATACCGTGTTTCATAAACACAAGAATATCATGATCGTTTATTCAATTTTAAAATCTTGAGACGTTACAGATTTTATCTTGTTTAAACAAGCATGGCATTGGTGTCGTATCTAATATACACATACATAATTAATCTAATTAAAGCATGCATCATTAACTATTCTACACCAACATTCATACATCAATATGTAAAGTGCAGTATGTCAACGTGCTTGGTTATGGCCCCTTTCCTATGTGATCCTTTCGAGCTAATGAAAGGATCAAAGTCAATTTAGGGTGGTAAAATATAAATACAATTACATGTCGTCATTCTTCTTGTATCCATGGGTGCTTGCTCATCTTCTTGGATCATCCTTCAATCTTCAAGTACATTACATGGAATAATTGAATACAACCTATATTAATGTACTTACATAAGAAAACTCGAGTTACATTTGAGGTTAAACAATTACAAGAATGAAGAAAACGACATGCAAGTCGTATTTATAAAACCAAAATCAAAAACCATTAATCTAGGGGTCTAAAGGACATAACCAGCACCATGCTCAAGTACATAAAAGGAACATGAAAAATATTACGGGGGTCCGGGGGCGGCAGCCCCCGGGCGGAGTCCGGGGCAGCAATCCCGGGCGGGGTCTGGGGGCGGCAGCCCCGAGGCAGGGTCCGGGGCCGCAGCCCCGGGCGGGGTCTGGGGGCGGCAGTCCCCGGCTGGGGTCAAACTACATATCAGAAATCATATCCCAATCCTATTCAGAAATCATCAATTTCTGAACTACAGATCATATGTGTTGGTCTTTTCCCCACTGCATCTTATACAGTTTCAGAAGCACGTATCATATACATACTGATCATATCCCAGTTAACAGATCATGTCCAACACAATCTGTCCATCAGTTTATAGCACTATACCAACTGACCCTCATGCATAATATACAAATCGCAATAAGGCATATAAATCAGTCATGGCAAATCATTAACATGCTAGTATCTTCATCTATGTACTCACCATATGAATAACCAAATACACATTATGTAACAGTTTTAATCATACATCAACATGACAACATGCATATTAAATCTCATACATAGGCAGTATCAATATACATGCAGGGCAGATCATATACATACTGGAATATATTGAAAAATTGTTAAACACGTAACCAAATCATCCTATTATACACGTAGCTCTGATACCATTGTTGGGATCCGGGCATATATACACAGCGGAATTACACTAAATAATAAAAAAAAATAACGAATCCCTAACGCAGGATCCGTGTATAATTGGCGGATGATTATGGAGAATCAGATGTGTACCTTATTAAAGCTTTCCTTATGATGATTACAGAGGTCCAGAAGCGATGAATCACAGCAGCCGTTCACAAAGATCTGCTCTCTATCGGTATCCACACGAACGTCGTATCGTCTAACGATCACCGGAGTTAGGTACTAGCCTGTTTCTGCCTGTTTGTCTCTCTCTTTCTCTAGCCTCTCAAAAACGTAGAGCTGCTAGGGTTTTTCTCAAAACGAAATTTATAAAACTGTAACCCTAAATATACATCTTTATGTATATATAGGGGAGAGAGGGACTTGGGCCAAAACCCTAATCTGATTGGACCTTTTAAAGCCCATTCAGATTTTGGATTTGTATTATTATTAAATTCGAATTCTAATATGTATATAATTAATCAAGTCTCACTTAATTAATTAAATAAATAAATTTGAATTAATAATAATAACAATATTTAAATTCATAATTTAAATAACACTCTGTTTAAACGTTCTTTGTGTGTGACCCTTTAGGTTATTATTACGTTGGCAATAATTTTATTTTTTAATAATAAAATTATAAACAATGAACGACATCTAATAATACATCATTGCTACCTAAGTAATAATAATAATTAGTGATTCAATTAAACCTTTCGTGAATAATGTACAATGTAATATAATCCCTTTAACCTTATATTATAGATCAAACTCGAGGCATGTATTATGTCATCCTCTTCAACGTTTAATCCGGGTTTCCTTGATCAATGAGTAGACTATTAATCAAATCAAGATTTGAGCATGGCCATGCATTTTATAGTCTCACTCAATCAAGAGGCCAATAATATCACTCCTAAAATAGGAAGGTTAAATCCTATATCTATCATTCATATTTTTTATACGATTCATAGCATACCCAATGTCCACCTTTATCATTACCCGGTTAAAGGTAACTTTGAGTGTAATCAAAGTATATTAATTTTTATATAAAAATATAATGATTTCGAGTCAAAGGATCATTACATCATTATCACAGTGGGAATTTATTATGACACTTCTTAACATGTAGATTCTCACAGAGGGTCTGTCCAGTGCCATGCATTGAGACATGCACTTATGTTCTTGACTTTAGTATCACCATACCTATGACCAATGAAATATGGTCATCAGTCAACAAACATGCTAGTCTTATTGCATTATTATTGTCTTTAAATAATAATACTCGACTAGGGACTTTTAGGAATATAATAGTGTTCATATAATCTCATTTTTAAGTCACATATACTTAAAGATATATAATTCACATTAATATTCCAAGGACATTTATTATACTTTCAATTTATAACGGAGTAAATAAAGACATAATAAATATTAATTAAATAATCAAGTAAACATAATCCTTAATTATTTATCATAAAGTATTGTCTCTAGGATACCAACACTAACACACTGAACAAATATTACATCGTTTCTATCTTGACCTATCTAAATCTTCAATCTCCAGTCTTCAAAAGTATCAACTTCACCTTCTTCTAGGTTTGAACCTTTATGCACTAGTGTCCTTAGTACCTCTTCGGATTCTGATTGTTCTGTAGTAGTGGATTGTCCATACAACCTTCTATGTTCAGCCTTTGCTAACTGAAACATCACTTCCTGCTCAACATGATCTACTACTTCTTCTTCCACATCAATTGGCTGAGATGAATCTATCTTTTTCATTTGCCTGATGTAAGATGAAATCTTTTTAGATAAGCAGTAGCTTCTGATCTTCTGTGCAACATCTAGCTTGGCTTGAAATTTGAACCCTTTCGACCATAGCATCTTCTCAACTTCAATCATGAATTTGACTGTATAGCCCTTGAATGACTCCTCATCTAGCTTTAAGATCTGATATATCTTGTTAGAGAAGAATCTTACTTCATGAGGGTCATATAGAATTTACGGACTAACAGCTCTTGCGAAGTCTCTGAGCCTATTTCTCAGAAGCTCATTCTCTTCTGAACTTCTTTTGACTTTATTCAACAATGTCCATATCACTGATAAACTTCTCTTTCTAAAGAACTCCAAGGAGATTCTGAATGTACCATTCCTGTGAGTGTAGACTAAAATCTGCCAGTTTTTAAGAATGTGATCCATTATGATAGTGATATAGTCCACTTCTTCTTTCAGTGGTTTCATGAAGTTATCAATATTGTCATTTGAACTTCCCAGACGCTCAATGATTGACTTAAGATGCTTGTCTTCAAATGGACCCTTATGTAGTTTGTACATGATTTCTCTTGCTATGTCCCACTTCTTTCCAATTTTTAGCTACACATCCTTCTTCTTCTCTCTTACAGCAACAACCCAAAGGTTCTATTTCTCTTGACTTGCTTCCCTTCCAGCAAGTGCTTTTTCCTTGACTAGAGCTTTTGGTTTCTCTGTTTTAGCATGGCTTGCCTTGATGTCTTCTTTCAATTTTCTCATGTCCTCTTCATAGGCAGGATCAGACTCTTTCTCTTTTACAAATAGAAAGTCCTCATCAAAGGCGGCTTCTTCTTCTGCTCTACAGTAGTCAGGATTGAAAGATTCATCAATAAATTGCTCTTCAGCATAGTACTGTTCTTCTGGTTCTGAAACATAAGATTCAAAATGTTCTTCAGAATACAGCTTTGCTTTTCCTTTATTTTCAGTAGCCCCTTCATCTCCAGCTACTTTCTCCCCCTTAGTTGAGGGATCCTCTACAGATTTAGAAGCTTCAAAAGATGTAACAAGTTTCTACATGGTAATATAGACCTGCTTCATTCCCTCATTTAGATGTGCCATTCCATCAACTAGCTTGCTGAATCATTTTGTTGAGATCTTTTCATTTTCAATAATTGTCAGAGTCAAACTTTTTTTAACCTCTTTAATTTTTTCATGTAATGATCTTACTTCTTTCATATCCTTAGCAATGACACTTTTCATGTTCTAGATATCTTGAGTTTTCAGGAGAATGGAGGATTTGACATTTTCAACATCTTTCCGCTTGAACAATCTGCATTTCTTTCTGGAAAGCTTCCATTTTTTATAATAGCTCACTATGTGTGTGCGCACTCACCTCGCTTGCACTCTTATTTGTTTCACTTAAACTATATGCATGTGTTTTACTAGGTGTTTGCCTCACTTCACTCATGTTTTGCTCCTTTCTAGAATCCGATGATGTACCTGTACAAAATATAATAGCTTTTGAAGACTCATAATATTCTTCTGATGCCGGTAAAGGCGCGTCATCAACAAAATTAACTTGAAGTTGATCTGCTACTGACGTAGTTACTCCGTGAATAGAGCCTCAACTCCCTCTAAAGAGTGGTTGCCTCTCCAATCGACTAGTGGATAAGAGAACTTCATTTGTAGGAACTAGATGTAAGAAATCCAGGAGGGTCAACCTTAGACAATGTAGTGAGTTGCTCGTTAGAGTATGTGGTGCCCCTCAATACCTGTAATGGCACTTGATGTTGCACTGCATCAAAAATATCTTGGTCCACTGTAAATGTGGCATCCGAAAAGTTTTTTTCAAAAAAAATTTCTTCATTTATTGATGTGCCCTCATCTGATTGTGTTTCTGCAAGTGGAGGTCCTGCTAGTGTGAGTGCTAGTAGTGTGGTTGACTCTTCACAGGATGCCGCGGCCGGATGACGAATTTTAATAGAATCACCCAGTTGATTGAGTGAGTCCAGAGACTATTGTATTTCCATTTCAAAGTCCATATCCCAATGAGAAGATAATGATGAGTCTGCAGTTGTGTCAAGTTGAATTTTGGATCTTTTTGTAGGTGGAGACAGAGCTGCGGGTACACTCACTATGTCACCTCTATCTCTTACTTTCCTAACCGATTTCTTCCTCTTTCTGATTTGACTCAAAGAAGTTGGTGAAGGAGAAACTGTTTGAGGTTTTATCTCAGCTTGGGATTGAATCTGTGTGTTGCCAAGTTCATAGCAAAGTCCTGAATTGTAATACCACAATCATAGTCTGCCACAGATATATTTAAAGGTATATTAGATATATTTATAGATAGAAAATTAGAAGCTAAGGTGTGTGTTATTACCAGTTGTACCTATGCCTCTTACTCTGTATGATGAGCAACTTCAATTAGTAGCTGAGCAGAACTTTCCATTTGCACTTGTTCTGGCTCTTACTGATGTGATTGAGCCTGTGCTAGATTGGCTATCTGATTGATAATGCCAACTATATATTCTGTTATTTCTAAGGCTACCCCTTCAAATTTTGTCTTGTTGCTCATCCTAGTGAACAAATTCTTTTGAGTTGAAGGGGATTCTTCCACTGAGCTGTTTGTAAATCTAGCTTTGTCCTCCTATGATAAAACATGATTCATCAAGAGCATTAAAAACCTAGGATAAAAATAAGCTACTTTCTGATCTACATCCAGTCTTCTACTCTCAGTAGTGCCCATCTTCCTTATTATTTCTTTCAAGATCAGTTTCCCAAAATTGATTCTTCGGTTGTGGGCCACAGAATATCCAATGACTTGAAGGAGGGTTGAGATGTTTTGTAAGTTTCTCTTCATGGTTGGTGCAAAGACTTTAGCTAAAGTGTTGAAAAAGTAATCTCACTCGCCCACCAATTGAGATTTTGACAGCTTTACTAAATCAATAGTGCCCTCATAGTGAATTGACTGTAAAAAGTGGATTATGTCTTCAACTGTGGGTAGAGTCTCAAAATTATCTGTCGGGAACCCTAACACTCTATTTACATCAACTTCATCTATAACGTACTCCTTCTCTCCAATTTTGAACGAAAACTGAATCAACCTGTCATTTGAAATATTTGTAGAGGAGTGTTCAGGGTAATAACAGTCCACACCAAAGAGTGTTCATCCATAAACCTGATCCATGGCCTAAAGCTATCCTTCTTGTAGTGAACCAGATCAAAATATCCAACAAAATTCTTCTTGGCAATTACAAACATGGCTGCCATTATAATTAATTAATTTGGATTTTTTATTAATTTACTATTTAATTAGCCCTTAATTCAAAAATTATAACCAAATAATTAGCACCTAAAAAATTCGATTAATATTAGAATCAACATACCCTAATTCAATTTTTAACAACCAACCCAAAATTATTTCAAATCAGTCCTATAATCTACCAAAATCAGTTCTTAATATAACTCCAATAAACAGTTTGTTTTTCATGAAAATCGGGCATAGTTTCAGTTAGAACTGAGTTAAAAACATAACCAAGCAAGCTATTAAGCTTGTAAACTAGTGATTGCAACTGAAAAGCAGTCGATTAGAGGATTAAATTGAGGGGTTTCAAAGGTTTTTCAAGAGTCTTGTTGTTGACTGTTTGAATGTATGTATACTGGTATGTGTGTGTATATTAAAAACAATCTGAATAAGACTTTTAAAAAAAAAATTTAAGTACAGAAATCATAAACTCGGTAAGACTTTTGAAAAGTCTTGCCGAGTTTTATTAAAAAGTCTTTCTGAGTGATTTAAAAATAAAACAAAAATAATTAAAACAAAAAATATTTTGTTCGGTAAGACATTTGGAAATAAAATCTCGGTAAGACTTTTGAAAAGTCTTGCCGAGTTTTAACTAAAAATAAAACAAACAAAAAAGTTAAATATTTTTTGGTCGGTAAGACTTTTTAATATACACTCGGTAAGACTTTTGAAAATTTTTGCCGATTTTTATAAAAAGTCTTACTCAATAAAAGTTTTCTGAATAAAGCTGTTTAAATAGAAAAAAATATCTCGGTAAGACTTTTTAAAAGTCTTGCCGAGTTTTTCAAATAAAATGTCTTTTCGAAAAATAAAAACTAAATAAAAATATATTTATACATAATTTAAAAGCATATTTAATATATAATTGTACACAAATATATACAACTATTAATAATTTTCCCAAAATTCGAAATAAAATAAAGGAAATTTTATTTGAAAATTAGATTAATTAATAATAATTAAACTAAATATTTACCAGCAACTAAATTATTAAAGACATATAATAATTACTTATATTATTAACTGTTCTAATTAATTTAGGAATTAAATTAATTCAGACTTGAATTAACTTAAAGAATAAATTAATTATGTAACTAATAAAATAATAATTATTAATGTGCAATAATAATTATAAAAACATACAATAATTTATATACTAATGCTTATTAGTGCTCAAAATAAATATAAGTACTTATGCTATAATTGAAATAATTATCTATTAGGAGTATTAAATTAATCTCAAGATAATTTATCCAAATATTCATAACCCCTACGATTTTGTTAATTCAAGTCTCATAAATCTTTTAAATATTAACATTTAATATTTATGAGCTTAAATTAAATCATATCAACCAAAAATTAGCCATTGTTTAACATCCTTAGTTCACTAACCGACTTAGGGAAAGTGGATTCATCAAGTGATTTTGTGAAGATGTCGTCTATTTGAACTTCTGTGGGTACAAACTGTAGCACCACAATTCCGTTCATGACATGCTCTTGGATAAAATGATACCTTATGTCAATGTGCTTGGTTCGAGAGTATTGTACAGGATTGTTGGAAATAGCTATAGCACTTGTGTTGTCACAGAAAATTGGAATTTTATTCAACGCAAGTCCATAGTCATTTAGCTGATTCCTTCTCCACAAGATCTGTGCACAACAGCTACCTACATCAACGTATTCTGCTTCGGCTGTCAAGGTAGATACCTGCAGAAGTACTTTTCCTGTCCATCCTGTATCCTGCATAATCTGAATCTGTATAATCTATTAGGTCAAAACCGATATCTTTAGGATACCAAATTCCAAGATTTGGTGTATCCTTCAGATATCTAAATATTCGTTTAACAAGCTATAAGATGAGATTCCCTTAGGTCAGATTGAAACCTTGCCCATAAGCATGTTGCAAACATTATGTCAGCTCTACTAGCAGTTAGATATAGTAATGTGGCTATCATACCTCTGTAGCTTGTGATGTCAACATTCTTATCAGTTTCATCTTTTTCAAGCTTGTTGGATGTTGGCATTAGGGTTTTTGCCGGTGTAGACTCTTCTAGATTGTATTTTCTGAGAAGATCCCTTACGTACTTTGATTGAGAAATAAAAATCTCATCTTTCTTTTGCTTTACTTGCAATTCTAGGAAGAATGACAACTCACCCATCATGATCATTTCATACTTACTCTACATTAACTTATCAAATCTCTTGCACAAGTTTTCGTTAGTAGAACCAAATATAATATCGTCAACACAAACTTGGACAAATATCATAACTTTTTCATGTAATTTATAAAAGAGAGTTTTATCTATAACACCTCTAATGAAACCATTTTCAAGAGAGAGTGTCATACCATGTCCTTGGTGCTTGCTTGAGTCCATAAAGAGCTTTGAATAGAAGATACACAAAATCAGCAAACTCTGGATTTTCAAAGTCAGGGGGCTGCTCAACATATACTTCCTCTTCTAACTCTTCATTCAGAAATGCACTTTTCACGTCCATTTAATATTGGAATGTGCTGTGAATGCCAGAAATATCCTGATGGCTTCAAGTCTTGCAACTGGTGCATAGGTCTCGTTATAATCAAATCCATCTTCCTGAGAGTAACCCTTTACCACTAGTCTGGCTTTGTTCCTTATAACAATGCCATCATCTTCTAACATATTTCGTGCCAATTACATATCTATCTTTTGGTCTGGGTACCAATGTCCAGACTTCTTATCTCTCGAACTGATTGAGCTCTTCTTGCATTGTAAGAACCCAATCTGGATTAGTTAATGCATCTTCAATCTTCTTTAGTTCTTCTTGAGATAGAAAAACTGAAAATAAACATTCATTTGAAGTTTCATTTCTGGTTCTAACTCCAACATATGGATCACCTATGATTAATTCAAAAGGATGATCTCTACCCCCATATCATTTCCCATGGTAGGTTTGATCTTGATGATTCGCCTTGATATACATTGTGATGTTATGTTCTGCCAGTAGATCCATCATCTCCCTCTGAGTTGCTGCTAAGATGACTTGTTAATCCACCACTGGTATTAGTAGTATCTCCAATGTTACCATTATTTCCACCACTATTACCTGGATCATTATCATTATTGTCATCATCATTTAATACTGCAATCTCAGGTTCTTCTTCGACATCAGAATGCGAGTCTAGATAATTATGAAATTTTAATGACTCAAAAGAATCTTTAGTTTGGATACTTAGGAATTTAGTATCATCAAAAGTAATATTGACACTTTTTTTACTTGGTGTTGATCAATTATGTACACCCTATATGCTCTTCTTGAATAACCGACAAAAATAGCTTCATGTGCCTTGGCCTCGAACTTGCCATGATGTTCATCTCCTTCTTTAAGTACATAACATTTGGCTCTAAATACATGAAAGTACTTGAGTGTTGGTTTCTTGCCAGCCATTAATTCATAGGGAGTCTTCATATGATCTTTGTTGATTAGAGTTCGATTATGGATATAACATGTTGTGTTTACTGCTTCAGCCCATAAGTAGATATGTAACCTTGATTTACTTAACATTGTTCTTGCAGCTTCAATCAGGGTTCTATTTTTCCTTTCTACAACTCCATTCTGTTACAGAGTTCTTGGTGCTGAATATTGTCTTATTATCCCCTTGTCTGAGCAAAATTTATTTAGAATTTCATTTTTGAATTCTATTCCATTATCTGATCTGATTGTCCGAACAACTAACTTTGAATCTAACTTAATCATCTTTACATGATCAATCCCCAATTATGGAGTTTCATCCTTAGAGTTCAAGAATAAAACCCACGTGTACTATGTGAAGTCATCTACAATCACTAAGGCATATTTTTTCTTTGACATAGACATAATATTGACTGGACCAAATAAATCCATGTGTAGGAGTTGAAGTGGTTCAGTGATGTTTGTAGTTTCTGTGCCTCTATGACTTGCTTTCTTTGACTTCCCTTTCCGACATGCCTCACATAATCCTTCTTCTCTAAAATCCATCGGAGGCAGTTCTCTAACCAAATCCCCCTTGACTAGAGAGTTCATTGTTTTAAAATTCAGATGTGAGAGTTTTTTGTGCCATAACCAGCTTTCTTCTGATGAACCTTTGAATAGAAACAGTTTGCTTCATCTTCAGTTCCTGAGTTGAAATCAGCTACGTACAAGTTTCCTTTCCTTACTCCGCGTAAGGCCAGTTTTTCATCTTTAAAATGAGCTATTAAACATTTCTCCTTGATAAAGTTTACTTTGTATCCTTTATCATAGAATTGACTGATGCTGAGTAGATTGTGCTTAAGTCCTTCCACTAAAGAGACATTTTCAATGATAACATTCCCAGTATTTAACTTTCCATATCCCGTAGTCAATCCTTTGTTGTTATCTCCAAAGGTGATGATTGGGCCAGCTCTTTCAACCATGTCTGATAGCAGGGCTCTATCTCCGGTCATATGCCTTGAAGATCTGTTATCCAGGATCCATACAACCCGGTTTACCTGTTTAACTCTCTGCACATATAAAACGGATTAATTCATCTTCGGATAAATACTGAGCCCATAGAAAGGAGTAACCAGCCCCGTGGGTAACTCTTGAAATTCTAGAAAGGCTTATGCCCGAGAATTGAGGTCTCTTTGGCCTTTGATGATTCAGACTTGGAAGGGGCGAAGTTTCCCCATGATGACCCCCTAATGATTACCCCTATCATAGGGAATTCACCTGTAAAAAGAGTCTTGGTAGACAATGGGTCGTCAGTGGACATCTTATTTTATGATGCTTTTATATAAATGGGTTACAATGATTCACAACTAAATCCTTTTAACATGACCATCTATGGTTTCAATGGAGTGGAATCCCAGATTGAAGGAATAATATAGCTACCTATGACTGTGGTGTTAGTATTGGTGTCCTAGAGACAATACTTTTAATGTTTTATTGAAAACAATTAAGGATTATGTTTTATGTGATTATTTAATTATTATTTATTATGTCTTTATTTACTGCGTTATAAATTGAAAGGATATTAAATGTCCTTGGAATATTAATACGTAATATATATCTTTAAGTATGTGACTTAAAAATGAGATTATATGAATAATATTTTATTCCTAAAATTCCCTAGTCAAGTATTATTATTTAAGGACAATAATAATGCAATAAGACTAGTATGTTTTTTGACAGATGACCATATCTCATTGGTCATAGGTATGGTGATACTAAAGTCAAGAACATAAGTGTATGTATCAATACATGACACTGGAAAGACCCGCCGTGAGATTCTACATGTTAATAAGTGTCATAAGAAATCTCACTGTGATAATGATGTAATGATCCTCTGACTTGAAATCATTATATTTCTATACGAGAATTAATATACTTTGATTACACTCAAAGTTACCTTTAACCGGGTAATGATAAAGGTGTACATAGGGTATGCTATGAATCGTATGAGGAATATGAAGGATAGATATAGGATTTAACCCTCCAATTCTAGGAGTGATATTATTGGCCTCTTGATTGAGTGAGACTATGAAATGCATGACCATGCTCAAATATTGATTTGTTTAAATAGTCTACTCATTGATCAAGGAATCCGAGATTAAACGTTGAAGAGGATGACACTATACATGCCTCGAGTTTGATCTATAATATAAGGTTAGAGGGATTATATTACATGGAACATTATTCACGAAAGGTTTAATTGAATCACCAATTATTATTATTACTTGGGTAGCAATGATGTATTACTAGATGCCGCTCATTATTTATAATTTTATTATTAGATAATAAAATTATTGCCAACGTAATAATAACCTAAAGGGTCACACACAAAGAACGTCAAAACGGAGATTTATTTAAATTACGAATTTAAATATATTATTGTTTATTCGAATTTAATTATTGAATTAATTTAGTGGGACTTGATTAATTATATTAGAATTCGGATTTAATAAGTATTATTATTATTCTAATTTAATTATTGAATTAATTAAGTGGGACTTGATTAATTATATTAGAATTCAGATTTAATAATAATAATAACCCAAAGTCATAATGGGTTTTGGAAACCACATGGATTAGGGTTAGGCCCAAAATCTCTCTCTCCCATATATATACATAATGATGTATAGTATTAGGGTTTAAAATCATCAAATTTCGTTTTAGAGAAAAACCCTAGCTGCTCAACATCAAGAGAGGCTAGAGAAAGAGAGAGAGAGAGAGGCAAACAATTCGGCTAGTACCGACTCCGGTGATCGTAGGACGATCGGGTGTTCGTGTGGACTTCTTTAGAGAGCAAATCTTTGCAACAAAGGACTGCTGTGATTCATCTTTCTGGACCTCCATTAAACAACATATGAAAGCTTTGTTAAGGTACAGACTTCTTCACCATAATCATCCAACGTTATACATGGATCCTGCGATTGAGTTTTGATTTTTTTTTATTGTTTTTACGTTAATTCCGCTGCATTTTCATGCCCGAAACCCTTCAATGGCATCAGAGCTACGTGTATAATGGGATGATTTGGTTATGTGTTTAACAATTTTTCGATGTATGTAAACATATATATGATATGCCATGACTATATATTGATATATATGTTTTATATGATTTTGAATATATGATATTCATGTGTTGTATAATCATGGGATGATTGTGTGTATTGTTGTATGTATATGATACATGTTTGTTCTTGTTATGGAAATCGTATTCGATACGAATTCTGAAACGGCTTCGGTAGATTTTCTGAAATCTATGTCCAGTGTCCGATTTTCGCAAACTATATGTGTTTTCTGACTGTAATCGTATCACTGAGAAATACTGACCAAGTCAGATTCGCGTCTGTAAGCCGTTTGACGACGTTACAGACCCCGAAACGTCGATTTATTATTTTCTGAAATTTATTTGATTTTCTGAAATTTTGAAATTTATTATATATGATTATATGATATGTTTATATAATCTGAGATATATTACATGTGTTATGTGATAACATGGTGGATGGTTATGGCCTAAAGACCCATAGGATAGTGGTTTTGTTTTAAGGTTTTGGTTTCTAAATACGACTTGCATGTCGTTTATTCATTGTAATTGTTAATCTCGAATGTAACTCGAGTTCTTCTTGTAATTTCATTAGAATAGATTTATTTATTATTCAATGTAATTGTTCAATGGATACTTGGAAGCAAGGAAGCTAGGAGGCAATCCAGATGATGGACAATGAAGAAGATAAAGACATGTAATAGTGTAGTATTTGAAACAACCATAGATTGACCTTGATAATTCCATTAGCTTGGAAATATCACATAGGATGGGGCCATAACCAAACACGTTTAATTTATGCACAATACATATATGTATATGAATGCATGTGTAGATATGTTTGTGTTAGAATGATGTATGTATTAGATACGACACCCATGCCATGTCTGCTTAAGAAAGATAAAATCTGTAACGATTTAAGATTTTAAAATTAACAAACGATCATGAGATTCTTGTGTTTATGAAATATGGATTTTTAAAAAACGGAATTAAATATTGATTTTTGATATCTATAACTGGGATTTTCTGACAAAAACGGACATGCGTATTCGTAAGGCTGATGGGTTTTAAGTGTGACCACTGGTATCCTCCATCTACATGGGAAATGAACAATTTAAGATGTCAATTTGAAATATTTGGTTCAAGGAAAAATTGAGGATCTCTTTATGATGTGATCATGATCGTTATAAATTTTCTAAACCCCTTAACAAAATATTAAGTTTTACTCGGATGCTTTCCAATGAATGAACACTCATCGAATCCTAGATCGATTAGGGGAAGGACTGTCAGTGGCAGGGGACTCCTATCTATCGTGGTGAGATGCGATGAATATAAACGATTATATTCAGCCGTTGTATCATTGGGTCTAACTTAACTGAGTCGTCATAATAAGGTGAAAATAAACGGTTATATTCAACCATTATGAACTTAGAAGCATAGAGTTTGGTTAAAAGTCTATTAGTTAGATAAGATCAATCGTTGTTCACCAAACTATCCAAGAATTATATATGATATAATTGACAACTATTGTCTACCTAAATAATCATTTTTTAAGGACTTCCAGTGGTTGATTTAGGAAATGACGAAATATGGATCTTGGCTCACTAGAAAGAATTATGGGATATACTTTCCAAATTAATAGTAAGGGCTATTAATTTGATAAAAATAGTGGGAGATATATTATGAATATATCATAATCATTTGAACATAATAAATAACTCAGACAATCTAATGTTTATTTTATGCATTTTAAACATTGTAGATATTTAAATGGCAAACAATACAAATACTTTCTCCGTACGAGCAACCCTTGAGAAGGACAAGCTGACAGGAACTAACTTCCTGGATTGGTATACGAATTTGAGGATTGTCCTCAGGCAAGAGTGTAAGCTCCATGTCATTGAAATTCCTTCACCTGCTCCTCCTGCTGAGAATGCAACTCGCGTTCAGCAAAATGCTTATCAGAAGCATATTGATGATGTGAATGATATTGCATGTCTCATGCTGGCAACCATGAGTGTTGAGCTTCAAAAACAACATGAGCATATGGATGCTTATGAGATGATTGAACACCTTCAAAGAATGTTTGAGGGACAAGCTCGTCAAGAAAGGTTCGACACGAGCAAAGCACTGTATGCTTGCAAACAGGGAGAGCGTGAACCTGTTGAACCACATGTTCTGAAGATGATAGGTTATATTAAGTATCTTGATACTTTGGGTTTCCCGATTGGTTTGGAAGCTCAGATTGACTTAATCTTGCAATCTCTGAACCGAAACTATACTCATTTTGTTATGAACTACAATATGAATGAGATAGACAAAACACCCACTGAATTGTTGGCCATGTTACGAACTATTGAAACCAACATGAAAAGGCTGAACCTGCTGCCATGTTGATGGTAGATAACAAAGGTAAGGCTAATAGGAAAGGCAAATGGAAGGGAAAGAAGAAGATTGGATCTGCTTCTGGTCCCAAGCCAAAGGCTAATCCCAAACAGGCTTTAAAGCCTAAGGGTGTTGTTGCAAAGGGTGATTGTCACTACTATGGTAAACCAGGTCATTGGAAGAGAAACTGTCATGCTTATTTGGAGGATCTGAAGAAGAAGAAGGCTGGTCAAGCTTCTGATTTAGGTATTTATGTTATAGAGGTCAATTTGTCAACTTCTACATCATGGGTATTGGATACTGGATGTGGTTCTCACATTTGTATAAATGTACATGAACTACAAAGAAGTAGGACTTTGGCTAAAGGAGAGGTCGACCTACGAGTTGGCATTGGAGCAAAGGTTGTTGTTTTAGCTGTAGGGACTTATTATTTATCATTTCCCACTGGGCTTATTTTAGAACTTGAGAACTGTTTTTACGTGCCTGCAATTTGCAGAAACATTATTTCGGTTTCTTGTTTAGACAAGAAAGGTTTTGCATTTTAATTCAGAACAATAGTTGTTCCTTTTCTTTGAATAATGTTACCTATGAGGTTGCACGTTTATTTAACAGTTTATATGTTTTTGATTTAGACACTCATATCTATAATGTGAATAACAAACGTCTTAAAATAAATGACTCAAATTAAACATACCTCTGGCACTGTCGTTTAGGCCATATAAATGAGAAGCGCATTTCCATGTTACATAAGGATGGATACTTGGATAAGTTTGACTTTGAATCATACGAAACATGCGAACCTTGTCTCATTGGAAAAATGACTAAATCTCCTTTTACTGGACAAGGTGAAAGGGCTACTGAACGATTAGAACTTATACATAGTGATGTATGTGGTCCTATGCGTATTATGACAAGAGGTGGCTTTTACTACTTTATCACGTTTACTGATAATTTCAGTAGATATGTGTATCTTATGAAGAACAAATCCGATTCTTTTGAAAATTTCAAAGAAACAAAGCTGAAGTAGAAAAGCAAACTGACGGAAGTATTAAGACTCTACGATCTGATCGTGGAGGTGAATACTTAAGCCATGAATTTAAGAGTTTATTAAAAGAGTGTGGTATTGTATCACAACTCACTCCTCCCGGAACACCACAATGGAATGGAGTTTCTGAAAGGAGGAATCGTACTTTGTTGGACATGGTACGATCGATGATGAGTCATACAGATCTTCCAATTAGTTTATGGGGCTACGCCCTGGAAACGGCTGCTTATACATTTAACCGAGTTCCTACTAAAACGGTTCAGAAGACTCCATATGAGATATGGACTAAGAAACATCATAGCATGTCATTTATGAAAATATGGGGATGTGAAGCGTTTGTGAAACGTTTAACTTCTGACAAGCTAGGACCTAAATCAGACAAATATAATTTTGTGGGATACCCAATTGAAACAAAGGGTTATTCATTCTATAATCCTTCCGAGAACAAAGTGTTTGTTGCTCGAACTACAGTTTTTCTTGAAAGAGAAATGCTTTCGAAGAAAAACAGTGGGAGGATAATAGATCTCGATGAAGTTCGAGGCCCACAAGATAACATTGAACCAATGGAGGAACTTGAACAGAATGTACAAGACCACAACACTGCTCAAGAAACACAGGTTATTCGTAGGTCTAGTAGGATTCTCTATGAGCCTGAGAGATATTATGGATTTCTCTTAACTCAAGATGGTGATGTGATGCTTATCGACGAAGATGAGCCTCTCACCTACTAAGATGCTATGAACACTCCAGAATCCAAGAGATGGCTGGATGCCATGAAATCTGAGATGGAATCCATGTATACTAATCAAGTATGGACTTTGGTTAATCCACCTAAAGGGGTAAAACCTATAGGGTGCAAGTGGGTTTTCAAGAAGAAGACCGACATGGATGGTAATGTACAGACCTATAAGGCACGATTGGTGGTAAAAGGTTTCAAGCAAATTCATGGTATTGACTATGATGAGACTTTTTCACCAGTTGTTATGGTCAAGTCCATCAGGATTTTGCTTGCTATAGCTGCTTACTATGATTATGAAATCTGGCATATGGATGTCAAAACCGCTTTCTTAAATGGGAGCCTTGAAGAAGATATGGATGTGTATATGACACAGCCTGAAGATTTTGTTGATCCAAAGAATGCTGTAAATGTATGTAAGCTGCGTTGATCGATTTATGGATTGAAACAAGCCTCAAGGAGATGGAACATTCGTTTTGATGAAACTGTCAAAGAGTTTGGGTTTATTCAAAATGAAGATGAACCATGTGTTTACAAGAAGGTAAGTGGGAGCAATGTGGCATTCCTATAATTATATGTTGATGATATATTAATAATAGGGAATGACATTCCTTCTTTACAGGCTTTTAAGACTTGGTTGAGTAAGAATTTCGCAATGAAAGACTTAGGCGAAGCGACCTATATTTTAGGTATCAAGATCTATAGAGATAGATCAAGAAGAATGATCGGCCTAAGTCAGAGTAGATACTAGTCTAATCCAGGTGAAGGTCACTGGACAGCAGTCAAGAATATTCTTAAGTACTTGAAGAGGACTAAAGATTAATTCTTGGTATATGGAGGAGAAGATAAGCTGGTAGTAAAAGGTTACACCGACGCTAGTTTCTAGACAGACAAGGATGATTCGATTTCTCAGTCTGGATTTGTGTTTTGTCTAAATGGAGATGTTGTATGCTGGAATGGTTCGCAGCTGAGACAGTTGTTGATTCTACTATAGAGCCTGAGTATATTGATGCTTGCGAAGTAGCCAAGGAGGCTGTTTGGGGATGTACTTAGGAGATATCACCTAATTAATAAGATTAATAATCGAGGGGATATACATATATGTAAAGTGCATACAAATGATAACATTGCAGATCCACTGACTAAGGCTTTGTCGCAACAGAAGCACGAAGGTCATACTAGTTCCATGGGTATATGATACCTGAGAGATTGGCTCTAGTACAAGTGGGAGATTGTTAGTATTGGTGTCCTAGAGACAATACTTTTAATGTTTTATTGAAAACAATTAAGGATTATGTTTTATGTGATTATTTAATTATTATTTATTATGTCTTTATTTACTGTGTTATAAATTGAAAGGATAATAAATGTCCTTGGAATATTAATACGTAATATATATCTTTAAGTATGTGACTTAAAAATGAGATTATATGAATAGTATTTTATTCCTAAAATTCCCTAGTCAAGTATTATTATTTAAGGACAATAATAATGCAATAAGACTAGTATGTTTGTTGACGGATGACCACATCTCATTGGTCATAGGTATGGTGATACTAAAGTCAAGAACATAAGTGTATGTATCAATACATGAATCTGGAAAGACCCGCCGTGAGATTCTACATGTTAATAAGTGTCATAAGAAATCTCATTGTGATAATGATGTAATGATCCTCTGACTTGAAATCATTATATTTCTATACGAGAATTAATATACTTTGATTACACTCAAAGTTACCTTTAACCGGGTAATGATAAAGGTGTACATTGTGTATGCTATGAATCGTATGAGGAATATGAATGATAGATATAAGATTTAACCCTCCAATTCTAGGACTGGTATTATTGGCCTCTTGATTGAGTGAGACAATGAAATGCATGGCCATGCTCAAATATTGATTTGTTTAAATAGTCTACTCATTGATCAAGGAAACCGAGATTAAACGTTGAAGAGGATGACACTATACATGCCTCGAGTTTGATCTATAATATAAGGTTACAGGGATTATATTACATGGAACATTATTCACGAAAGGTTTAATTGAATCACCAATTATTATTATTACTTGGGTAGCAATGATGTATTACTAGATGCCGCTCATTGTTTATAATTTTATTATTAGATAATAAAATTATTGCCAACGTAATAATAACCTAAAGGGTCACACACAAAGAACGTCAAAACGGAGATTTATTTATATTACGAATTTAAATATATTATTGTTTATTAGAATTTAATTATTGAATTAATTAAGTGGGACTTGATTAATTATATTAGAATTCGGATTTAATAAGTATTATTATTATTATTCGAATTTAATTATTGAATTAATTAAGTGGGACTTGATTAATTATATTAGAATTCAGATTTAATAATAATAATAACCCAAAGTCATAATGGGTTTTGGAAACCACATGGATTAGGGTTAGGCCCAAAATCTCTCTCTACCCTATATATACATAATGATGTATAGTATTAGGGTTTAAAATCATCAAATTTCGTTTTAGAGAAAAACCCTAGCTGCTCAACATCAATAGAGGCTAGAGAAAGAGAGAGAGAGAGGCAAACAATTCGGCTAGTATCGACTCCGGTGATCGTAGGACGATCGGGCGTTCGTGTGGACTTCTTTAGAGAGCAAATCTTTGCAACAAAGGACTGCTGTGATTCATCTTTCTGGACCTCCATTAAACAACGTATGAAAGCTTTGTTAAGGTACAGACTTCTTCACCATAATCATCCAACGTTATACATGGATCCTGCGATTGGGTTTCGATTTTTTTTATTGTTTTTACGTTAATTCCGCTGCGTTTTCATGCCCGAAACCCTTCATGTGGATGATGACCCTCGACATTCAGCACAGATGCTAAATTATCTGGTTATTAAGGCAAATACCACCTACAACGCGATCCTTGGAAGGACTGGGTTGCATGCCTTCAAGGCTATAGCTTCAATATATCATCTGAAGCTCAAGTTCCCAACTAGGAATGGGGTAGGAGAAGAAAGGTGAGATTAAAGAATGGCCAGAAACTGTTATGTGGTTGCTCTAAAACTCGATGGCACCGGGGGGCAGGTTCTTCCCATTGAAGACATGGATGTCCGAGACCAGGAGGAAAAAAGGGGAAACCAGCAGAAGACCTAGAGCCTATCACCCTAGATCCTAAGAAAGTGACCTATGTTAGGGCTTCACTCCCCAAAGACCTGAAATAACAACTAGTTCAGTTCTTGCAAGACAAGAGGGACGTATTCACTTGGATAGCCACCGACATGTCAGGGATAGAACCCAAACTTATTACACATCAGCTGAATGTAGATAATAAGCAGACATCCGTCAAATAAAAGAAGATAAATTTTGCTCCTGAAAGGCAATAAGCCATTAAACAAGAGGTAGAGAAGCTATTGGAAGTAGGATTTATTGATGAGGTTCAATTCCCTAGTGGCTAGCCAACCCTGTGATGGTCAAGAAGGCTAATGGAAATTGGAGGATGTGTGTGGACTTCACAGACTTGAATAATGCTTGTCCAAAGGACTTTTTCCCCTTGCCAAGGTTAGACACACTGATTGATGCCACAGCTGGGCATGAGATGCTTAGTTTCATGGATGACTTCAGTGGCTACAACCACATCAGAATGCACCCCAATGACATCCCTAAGGTATCATTCATAACTGCCTTTGGAGTTTTCTGTTATCTCGTTATGGCTTTTGGACTAAAGAATACAGGAGCAACATACTAAAGGCTTGTGAATAAAATTTTCAAGCACATCATCGGTAAGACCATGGAGGTCTATATTGGTGATATTCTTATCAAAAGTCTAGACAAGGATGATCACTTTGAGCACCTAAGGGAGGCATTTGTGGTTCTGAGAATCCATAGAATGATGTTGAATCCATCCAAATGTGCATGTGGTGTAGGCTCCGGAAAGTTTCTAGGCCTGGTGGTCTCAAATAGAGGCATTGAGGCCAATCTTGATAAGATTTAAGCTATCTTGGACATGGAACCCCCTAAAAATATAAAGGATGTCCAGAAGCTCACTAGAGGGGTAGCAGCCCAATGACGTTTCGTATCCAAGTCTGGAGAGAAATGTTTACCATTCTTCAAGGCCCTCAATAAGGTCAAAGATTTTGTGTGGAACGAAGAGAGCCAAGCGACCTTTGTGGAATTGAAAAAGTATATGCAGAGCCACCATTGCTCACCAAACCTAGCCCTGAAGAGGTGTTATTTCTATCTTATCTATTTCTAGATCATCTTTGAGTGTTGTTCTTGTGAGAGAGAAAGCCAAGGTTCAGAAACCAATCTACTATGTTAGCAAAACTCTGCAGAGTATAGAGCTGAATTATAAAAAAGTTGAAAAGTTTGCCTTAACATTGATAATGGCTTCAAGAAAGCTACACCCCTACTTTCAAGCACACATAATTGAAGTCTTGACAAACTAGTCCCTAAGAAACATACTGCATAGCCCCAAGGCTAGTGGAACGCTGATCAAATGGGTAATTGAACTTGGAGAATTTGAGATCTGTTACAAGCCTAGGACAACCATCAAGGCCCAAGCTCTATCTGACTTCGTGGTTGAGTTTACCATTCCCAACCAAGAAGTTGAGAGGTAGGAAGAAAAGCAAGAGAATGAAGAAGAAACCAAAGAGTATTATGTGCTCTTTTTTGACGGAGCTTCAAAAACAAAAATAAGTGGAACTGGCTTAGATCTGCAAAGCCACAAGGGCTTCATTATGGAATATGCAATCAAGTTGGTTTTTCCAACTATGAATAAAGAGGCAGAGTACGAAGCTTTGATAGCTGGACTCGGTTTAGCCAGAGCCCTGAGGGTAAAGAATATGAAGGTTTGTGGTGACTCAAGGCTCATAATCTCCCAAGTAAATGGGGAGTTTGAGGTCCGTAAAGAAACACTGATGAAGTATCTGAGAATTGTTAAGGCTCAGATAACTCAATTTGAGGAATGTAACTTTGAATATATCCCGTTGGAGGAGAATGTGAAGGCTGATATGAAAGGCATATGTCTAGGCATATTTGTAATAATTAGATGACAACTCAACTCAATAAGAAAGTGTAGTAAATAATAAATATTGAAACATAAATCAAGAGGAAGAATGTCGATTAGACATTAAGAATCAGAATATCATAAAAATTCTGACAAGACTGCTACTCAACACTAGAAGAAGTTCATTTATATGATCAAGCATTGGTGTAAAATAAAAGAGTAGTATCTCAAAGAGTTAAACAGATACAGAAGGTTTTAAGTGCCTACTACAAAAAGATTCCAGAAGAAAAAAATTAAAGGAAAAAGAAAAGAAGGAAAGGTAGGACAAGAAAAGATATAAAGACCACTACAACAGAAATGAGAATCAACATTGTAGTTAGACATCCGTGAACCAGACCAGTGCACAAGGTTTCAACAATGTCAGTGAAGATTCGTCATCAATGAGTACAAGTGGTTTTATGACAGAAGACAGAGCAAAACACGGAAAGATTTCAGAACTAATAAAAATGTTATACAAGTGAAGATAGTATTTTAATTCTACTATCAAAAGTTAATTAATTATTTAATTTATTTAATTAAGTCAAGCTGAATTTAATTTAATTTATAAATTATTTAATTAAATTAAGTAGAATTAATTTATTTTAAAAGATATGACTTGGTATTAATTTTAATAAACTCTAAAAGACTTATTTAAAAGTCATAACGAAATTCTGTTAAAAATAAGTCATACAAGCTTAAACAGAAAAGTCATACTGACTTTTATTAAATAAAAGTCATACCAACTTTTATTCAATA
Organism: Oenanthe sinensis; assembly: GCA_028671895.1. NCBI lineage: Eukaryota > Viridiplantae > Streptophyta > Magnoliopsida > Apiales > Apiaceae > Oenanthe > Oenanthe sinensis. The sequence goes on along the minus strand of CM053804.1, from coordinate 16,150,939 downwards.
TAAGTCATATCGACTTTTATTAAAATAAAAGTCATACCGAAGTCTATTGAAAAAGTCATGCTGAACAAAGCTTCTCTAAAAGTCATACCGAACAATTAAGAAAAAAGTCATTCCGAGCTAATTTGAAAAGTCATACTGAAGTTGCTTTAAATAAGGTCATACTGAATCTCCTTTAAAAAAGGTCATACCGAAGCTGCTTTAAAAAAAGTAAAGCCGAATCAAATTGAAAAGTCATACCAACATTTTAAAAGGTCATACCTAGGCAAAAAAGTCATTCCGAGCTTTTTAAAAAGTCATACAAGTACTTTTCAAATGTCAAACAACTTAAATAAAGTTTGAAAAATGTCCTGGTCTAGAAGGTCATATCAACCTTTCATTCTCTATAAATATGAGGTGAGCACTTCATATTTTATAGTTGAAAAATATTAAAATTCAGTAATTTGTCTGATTATAATATTTATAGACTTTTTGTGCTGGTTTGAATTATAAGTGTTATATTAGAACAATTCATGTCAAAATCGTTCTACAATTCTAAACAGTTGTTTATACTTTCAACATATTAATTGTGTAATACTTTTCAAGTTAAAATTGTATCTTATACTTGAATAGTATTTCGTCACAATTATTATTTTGTGAGAAATTAAAGTAATTTTGTTAAATCCATAATTCCGCGATTAAAATAAGATATTGTATTCAACCCCCCTTCTATAATATCGGGGACCAATAATTGACATCAGAGCTAGTTGATATTTGTAATATCAGATCCAAACTAAATATTCCGCAACTCATAAAAATATAAAAAATTATGTTTTGTTTAAAATTATTTTTCAAAAATTATATTTGATCAGAAATTATTTCAAGTCAAAAATTATTTTTTGAAACACTTAATTTTTAATCTTATTAAAGATGAGTACATAAAAAGTAACTAGTATTAAAATCCCACCATTTGACAAAGATCACTACAACTTGTGGAAGAATAAGATGATGTTATTTCTCGGAAATGCTAATAAAAAATATAAAATGATTTTGGCCAAAGGTATTGAGCACCTCATTACAGTGATACTCGAGCATGAAGTAGATGGAGTTGTAAGTCCTCATAGTAAGTTCCCTAAAGATCCGGTTGATTATGCAGAGGATGGAAATGAAAATGTAACCCTGGATAATAGTATCAAACTCATACTAGTAGAATCCCTAGATTACGTTATGTACAATCACATTGTTCATTGTAAAAATGACAAGAAAATCTGGGATACAATAGAGATTATAAATGAGAGGACTGAAGAAGTCAGGGAAAACATACTCGAGATCCTGACCTCCCAATATGAGAAATTTAGATCCCACCCTGTCTCTGGTGTTTCAGAGGCTGAACAAATTGATGAATGAACTGAATCTCAATGGTAAATATTACAAGAACCAGGAGGTGAACAAGAAGTTTTTACTAACCTTGCCAGAGCATCTGGAACACAGGATCACGCCCATCCGGGAGTCTGGGGACATGAAAAAAGTTACACTAGACAGACTCTAAAGAGTTTTAAAGACTTATGAATTGGAATAGATCCAGACCTGAGAAACGTATGGAAGAGGCAAGATTGTTAGTTCTTCTAAAGCACTGTTAGCGGAAGCACTAGAGAAGAAGGAAATGAAAGTTGTTGTACCTTCAAATAGTTCAATGGAGTATATGGTTCCAGAACTTGGACATACTTCACATAACCAGGAAAATGGTGAGTTCTACTCATTGGAAGAACTGGATCAGCTGGAAGATGAATCTCTAGCTATGGTGGCCAGGAAATTTGGCAACATAAGATTCTAAAGGAACTCCTCCTAAAAAGTCAAACCTAATTTTGGAAGTTATCAAAAAGGAGGTTCTTCATCAGCTGTATGAAAAAGCGACTACAAGACTGGCCTAGTTGATAGGAGTAAGTTTTGTTACTTCAACTGAATTGAGCTAGGTCACTTTACAACTGAATGCAAGAAGCCGAAGTAAGGGAAAAAAGAGTCTTATGAAGAGCTCAAAGAAAAGTATGATGCACTTATGAAAAAGCATAAAGGTAAGTCTTATCTAGCAAAGGGCAAAAGCTGGGATGACTCAGACAATGATGATGAGGAAAAGCTCAGAAATCTTGCTCTTATGGCTTCATCTGAAGAATCATTGTCTCCAACTCGTTAAGGAGGAATAGTGGTAAATCATTCATCCTCTAAAATGTTTAAACTACTTGGTAAAGAACTAGATGATACAAGAGATAGAGTTAAAAAACTAATTCTCGAAAACAAAGTCTTACATGATGAGAATGATATTTTAAAATTGTTAAAAAGAAAAAAAATGATAAATTGACTGGGGATTTGGTTTTCAAATAAATAGAGTCAGTTGTTATGTTAAGGTTGAAGCTTATCTCAGAAATCAAATATTGGAAGAACAGAAAATGTGTCTGGCCTATAAAAATTCATCTTACATTGTAAAAAACCTAGTTGACCAACAGGAGATAAACCGTAAAGTTGGAATAGTCTATGAGTACAATAAATCTATAGGAAAGGCAAGCAACATCACCCCCATTCAGGCAAGGTGTTGAAGAAAGGGGTATTCCACATGTTGTTAAGGACACACCTAAACCTCTTTTCATAACACCTGTTGCAAAACCAATCCTTGATAGCTCTATATTAGTTGCTTACAAAATAAATTTAGAGGACCTCGAGGAGGAAAAGAAAAGAGAGGAACAAGTAAGGACATACAAGGAGTTAATGCCCAAAAAGAGAAAGGGGCACCCAAGATACAAGTGAAAGATATGGGAACTTTTGATTCCCCTAATTCTGGTATAGGTGCTAAAGATGAAAAGAATAATATGAACAGACCTAATAAGTTTATTAATAGTAGAAATGGTAACAACAAATATCATTCTACTGAGAACTTTAAGACTGTTGATAAAGTTGAAGAATAAACTGTTAAGGCACCTACTATTTTGAATAACATGCCTGTTATTGATGTATTCTATAAACCATGTTGTGTTAAAAACTGTATGTTATCTATTTTTAATGTTATGTATGCATATTTTAAAAGTATGCTTTCAAATAAAAATAACATGACACCTAGACAACATATCGATAATAAATTCGTGAAATCCAAGACCACGATTCCTTCACTTGTCAAGAAAGAAACAGTTGTTCCGAAGTCTAAATAGAAAGTTGTTAAGACTGTTTATAGGAAGGCAAGAATAGTCAAGGTTAATAATGTTGTTGTTCAAAAGGGATCTGTTGTCAAAGCTGACAAAGGTCAATACTTTAAGTATAACGGGCCATATCAAATTTGGGCTCCGAAGAAGATTTTACCGTTTGATGATTGCAGGGAGTTAAATAGGTAAACCGAGTTGTACGGATCCTGGACATCGGATGTTCAAGGCATATGACCGGAGATAAGGCCCTACTATCAGATGTGGTTGAAAGAGTTGGCCCAATCGTCACCTTTAGAGATAACAACAAAGGAATGACTACGGGATATGACAAGTTAAATGGTGGAAATATTATCATTGCAAATATTTCTTTAGTAGAAGGACTTAAACACAATCTTCTCAGTGTCAATCAGTTCTGTGATAAAGGATACAAAGTAAACTTGATTAAGGAAAAGTTTTTAATAGCTCATACTAAGGATAATAAACTATCCTTACGTGCAGTAAGGAAAGGAAAATTGTACGTAGCCGATCTCAACTCAGGAACTGAAGATGAAGCAAATTGTTTCTACTCAAAGCCTTCATCAGAAGAAAGATGACTTTGGCACAAGAAACTCTCACATTTAAATTTCAAAACAATGAACTCTCTAGTCAAGAGGGATTTAGTGAGAGGATGCCTCCGTTGGAATTTCCACAAAAAGGGTTGTGTGAGGCATGTCAGAAAGGAAAGTCAAAGAAAGAAAGTCACAAAGGCACAAACACTATAAACATTACTGAACCACTTTAACTGTTACACATGAATTTATTTGGTCTAGTTAATATTATGTCAATCTCAAAGAAAAGGTATGCCTTAGTGATTGTGGATGACTACACAAAAATATATGTGGGTTTTATTATTGAATAGAAAGGATAAAACTCCATAATTGGTGATTGATCATGTCAAGTTAATTGAGTTAGATTCAAAGCTAGTAGTTCGGGCAATAAGGTCAGATAATAGAACAGAGTTTAAGAATGAAATTTTGAATAACGTTTGCTCAGAGAAGGGGATAACAAGACAATACTCAGCACCAAGAGCTCCACAACAGAATGGAGTAGTAGAAAGGAAGAATCGAACCCTGATTGAAGCTGCCAGAACTACGTTAAGTGAATCCAGGTTACCTATCTACTTTTGGGCTGAAGTAGTAAATACAACATGTTATACCCAGAATCGAACTCTAATCAATAAAGATCATATGAAGACTCTCTATGAATTAATGGCTGGCAAGAAACCAACACTCAAGTACTTTCATGTATTTGGAGCCAAATGTTATGTGCTGAAAGATGGAGATGAACATTGTGGCAAGAAGAGCATATAGGGTGTATATAATTGATCAGCACCAAGTGAAAGAAAGTTTTAATGTCACATTTGACGACACTAAACTCCCAAGTATCCAAACTGAAGATCCTTCTAAGTCATTAAAATTAAATAATCATCTAGACTCAGATTCAGATAATGAAGAAGAACCTGAAGCTGTAACAGGAGATGATAATGGAAATAATGATGATAATGATCCAGGTAATAGTTTTGGAAACAATGGAAACACTGGAGATTCTACTAATACTAGTGGTGGATCAACAAGTTATCCTAGCAACAAGTCAGGGGGAGATGGTGGATCGACTAGCAGAACACAACATCTAAATGAATATAAGGTGAATCTTCAAGATCAAACCTACCAAGGGAAATGATATAGAGCATTGATCATCCTTTTGAATTGATCATAGGTGATTTAGATGTTGGGGTTAGAACTAGAAGTGCAACTTCAAATGAATGTCTATTTTCAATTTTTCTGTCCCAAGAAGAACCAAAAAATATTGAAGATGCACTAACAGATCCATATTGGATTCTTGCCTGCAGGAAGAGCTCAATCAGTTTGAAAGACAAGAAGTGTAGACACTGGTACCCAGGCCAAAAGACAGATCTATGATTGGCATCAAATAGGTATACAGAAACAAATTAGACGGTGATGAATTGTTAAAAGGAACAAGGCCAGACTGGTGGCAAAGGGTTACTCCCAGAAAGAGGGAATTGATTATGATGAGACCTACACATCAGTTGCAAGACTTGAATGTATTAGAATATTTTAGCATTCGCAGCACACTCCAATTTCAAAGTTTATCAAATGACTGTGAAGAGTGCCTTTCTGAATAGAGAGTTAGAAAAAGAAGTATATGTGGAGTTGCACCCTGGCTTTGAAAATCCAGACTTTGTTGATTTTGTATATTTTCTATTCAAGCCCTCTATGGACTCAAGCAAACACCGAGAACATGGTATGACACTCTTTAAGGTTTTACTTGAAAATGGTTTTATTGGAGGTGTCATAGATAAAACTCTCTTTTATAAGTTACATAGTAAAGATATGATATTTGTCTAAGTTTATATTGACGATATTATATTTGGTAATACTAACGAAAACTTGTGAAAAAGATTTGCAAAGTTGATACATAGTAGGTATGAGATGAGCATGATGGGTGAGCTGTAATTCTTCTTTGGTCTGCAAGTAAAGCAAAAGGAAGATGGGATTTTTATTTGCCAATCAAAGCACATAAGAGATCTTTTGAGAAAATACAATCTATAAGATTCCTCACAGGCAAAAACCCCAATGCCAACAGCTACCAAGCTTGACAAAGATGAAACTAGTAAAAAGATTGATATCACAAGCTATAGAGATATGATAAGCTCATTATTATAATTAACTACAAGTAGACCCAACATAATATTTGCAACATGCTTATGTGCACAGTTTCAGTCTGATCCTAGGGAATCTCATCTTATAGCCGTTAAACAAATTTTTGGATATCTGAAGGGCACACCAAATCTTGGAATTTGGTACCCTAAAGATACAGGTTTTGAACTAAGCTATACAGACTCAGATTATGCAGGATGCAGGATGGACAAGAAAAGTACTTCTAGAAGCTGTCAGTTTCTAGGACGTCGGTAGATCTCCTAGTACAGTAAGAAACAACACTCTGTATCTACCTCGACAGCCGAAGCAGAATACATTGCGGAAGGTAGTTGTTGTGCACCGATCTTGTGGATAAGGAATCAACTGAATGATTATGGACTTGCGCTAACTAAAATTCCAATATTTTGCGATAACCCAAGTGTCATAGCAATTTCTAATAATTATATACAACATTCAAGACCCAAGCACATAGACATAAGTTATCATTTCACCCAAGACTATGTCATGAACGAAACTGTGGTGTTACATTTTGTACCCACAGAAGATCAAATTGCTGACATCTTTAGGAAAGTACTTGATGAATCCACTTTCTCTAAGTTGGTTAGTCAATTAGGGATATTAAACATAAATTGATTATTGCATGATGTTTTCAATTTCATATTTAATTTTAAGTGATCCTTATAAATATACTGTATATATTCCTTAAAGATATCAAAAACAAAAAAAATGAAAAAGAAAACTCAAAAAGATTTTCCTTATTTTTGTACAGTTTTATTTAATTGGCATCGTTACTGTAAATATATTTTATATTTATTTTTATTTTCCACTTTTGGTATCATTATTTCTCTATATATATATGTATGTATGTGTAAGTTTATTTTTATTTTTAAATATAAGTTGGAATCGTTATTTTTAATTCTATATACATGTATAAAACTGTGCTGATTATTTCATGTCACTTTTGAGAAGTAGGAAAGATCTATGAGATTGATCAACCAATAGTTTCTAATAGTTACATCCTAATCATTGACATCAATCTCTATCCAAGATCTTAGAACCAAACACACAAACACTATCACATCCATCTCTCTTACAATTAAACAGAATATCTAATTGTTAAGAATGAAGGAGTCAATATCTTGAGTGCATTTGATAAGGTTGGTTATGTGAGTGAACCAACAGATCTGTCTCCAGAAAGGTGATTCATATATATAAACCAAGACAATATTTAGCTCATCTGTGTTCTCTCAAAATGGTACAAACTTGGAAAAGGCAAAACCGTTACTAAGTTCATTCTATCAACATAGTGAGTCTATTGAATTCAGCCTGTTAGTCAAGGCTACTAATGAAGAGTTAAGTTCATCTGACATTTTCAAGAAACCATAATAAATTATTTTATTTTTGAAGTACCAGTAATTGGTATCTAAAATGGACCAACAATTGGGACTAAGAGGGATCAACTAGAATGTCACAAGAAGGATGAATTGACAGGAGCAATTATTCTAAACTTCCATATCAAGGAAGGAAGGATGATTGATTATTGTGACTGAATCAGAATGCCTTCACAGGCATCAGGTGGAAACTTGGATCATTTGCTACATTATAGATCATTGTCTCCCTCCCCAGATGAAACATATTTGGATTCCTAATGGAATAGATTATCTTAGATGATCAGCAACTCATTGAATCTATTCCTGAAGCAATTTAGTTTTCAAAGTAAAATATTTTAATAGATTCAATTGCGGATTGGGATTTACGAAACCCCATTGCACCACCAGTGACCTTTTTTGAAGGGGTTATGGTGATTTTTCTTACAGGTACAAAAGACTATGTCATCCGTACTGAGAGAGAAATAGTGTTGTGAGAAAATAGTGAAACACAAGAGAAAAAGAGTGAAAATATATATTCTATGAGTGACACTTAGAGAGTATATGAGCGAAATACTTGTAAGATACACAAAGTAAAATCACGCACAAGCACAATTACCAAATCCCATTCCAAATTCCCTATTACAGATTTCTAATGTTAAACAACTAAGGAGGAGGAAATTTCTTCTATAGAGGATTACTTAACTAAGGGGGATAATTGTTGAACAAGATCTAAGGGGGAGAATTGTTGAACAAGAAAAGGGGGTATATAACAACATGCTTGGATTGGAAATAACTAGTGATTATTTATTAATTCTTCTATTCCATTTCATTTTAGAAAATTCTTGAATATAGGATGAACCGGATTTTCTAAAATGCATAACATGTCAGAGTTTGTATTTTTTATATCTGCGATGGTTTAATATTGTATGTATTCCATGTCTGTTGTTACCACTATTAAACTGGGTGAATAATTCACGTAAGGTGAGAATGAATTCACCTTGGGTGAGAAGTGAAGACAGAAAATAGAGAAAATGAGGAGAAGTGGTAAGAAGAGAACACGACTTCATCCCTGTTATCCTAATGGGGAGTAGTGATAAGTTTGAGAAGTGAAGATGATTTAACTTGAAGATTTGTCTTTCATCTTCCATTTCTAATTTACTTTTGAAATATAAAAATGTATTATATGATTCAGAAAACACTTTATTATTTATGTAGTTTAATATTTTATTTTTTTCTTATTGGTTAGTTGAGTTATCCTGTAGGAATTTGTGTGTTAAATGTTTAATAACAAATAGAGGGAGATTGAAAGGCATATGTCTTGGCCTATTTGTAATAATTAGATGACAACTCAACTCAATAAGAAAGTGTAATAAATAATAAATATTGAAACATGAATCAAGACGAAGAATGTCATCTAGACAAGAAAAATCAGAATATTAGAAGAATTCTGACAAGACTGCTACTCAGCACTAGAAGAAGTTCATTTATATGATCAAATATTGGTGTAAAATAAAAGAGTAGTATCTCAAAGAGATCAGAAGATACATAAGGTTTTAAGTGCCTACCGTAGAAATATTCTAGAAGAAGAAAATTAGGGAAAAAAGAAAAGAAGACAAAATAGGACAAGACAAGATATAAAGACCACCAAAGCAGAAATGAGAATCAACATTGTAGTTAGACATCCGTGAACCAGACCAGTGCACAGGGTTTCAACAATGTTAGTGAAGATTCGTTATCAAAAAGTAAAAGTGGTTTTATGATAGAAGATAGAGCAAAAGACGGAAAGATTTCGGAACTAACAAAAAGGTTATACAAGTCAGGATAGTATTTTAATTCTACTATTAAAAGTTAATTAATTATTTAATTTATTTAATTAAATTAATTCAAGCTGAATTTAATTTAATTTATAAATTATTTAATTTAATTAAGTATAATTAATTTATTATAAAAGATATGACTTGGTATGACTTTTAATAAAGTCTAAAAGACTTATTTAAAAGTCATACCGATATTCTGTTAAAAATAAGTCATACAAGCTTGAATAGAAAAGTCATACCGATTTAAAAAAAAAGTCATACCGATTTTTATTAAATAAAAGTCATACCGACTTTTATTAAATAAAAGTCATACCGATTTATTTTAACAAAAGTCATACCGACTTTTATTAAATAAAAGTCATACTGAATTCTGTTGAAGAAGTCATGCTGAACAAAGCTTCTCCAAAAGTCATACCGAACAAGCTGCTGAAAAGGTCATACCGAGCAGTGAAGAAAAAAGTCATACCCAGCTGATTTGAAAAGTCATACCGAAACTGCTTTAAAAAAGGTCATACCGAATCTGCTCTAAATTACCCAAGCTTCTTTATAAAAGGTCAAACCGATTCAAATTGAAAAGTCATAATGACTTTTTAAAAGGTCATACCGAGCCAAAACAATCATACCGAGCTCCTTAAAAGTCATACAAGTGTTTTTCAAATGTCATACAACTTAAATAAAGTTTGAAAAATGTCCTAGTCTAGAAAGTCATATCAGCCTTTCATCCTCTATAAATATGAGGTGAGCACTTCATATTTTGTTGTTGAAAAATATTCAAATTCAGTAAATTGCCTGATTGTAATATTCACAGACTTTCTGTGCTGGTTTGAATTATAATTTTTATTTTAAAACAATTCATGTCAAAATCATTATATACTTCTAAACAGTTATTTATACTTTCACATATTAATTTTGTAATATTTTTCAATCTAAAATTATATCTTATACTTGAACAGTATTTAGTCATAATTAATATTTTGTGAGAAATTAAAGTAATTTTGTTAAATCCATAATTCCATAGTTAAAATCAGATATTGTATTCAACCCTTTCTACAATATCAGGGACCAACATGATGCTTTGTCTAAATTTGCATCATCAGAAATCGAGAATCATTCTGGCAGTGTTTATTTTAAGGTCTTGAAGACCCCAAGCATTGATGCAAAATTGATAGCCCCGATTGGGCTTGGGACGTGTTGGATGGATCTCATCACGCTTTACTTGGTGACGGGGAAGACACCTACTAATCCTATGGAGACGTGAAAACTATCAGTGAGGGCCTTGAAATATACTCTTATTGAAGGGATACTTTACAAGAAGTCACACGTGATACCATACTTGAAGTGTCTGAGACCCAATGAGGCTGAAGCTGCCTTAAGAGAAGTTCATGAGGGTGTATGTGGACAACACCTAGGCAGTAGGTCTCTTGCTCATAAGATTATAAGGTTGGGATTTGTTGGTCCCTGATATTGTAGAAAGGGGGGGGGGGTTGAATACAATATCTAAAATTAATCGCGGAATATTTGAATTAAAAATATTATTTTAATTGCTCGCGAAATATTAATTATAATGAAATACTGTTCAAGTGAAAGATATAATTTTAACTTGATTAGTATTACAAAATTAATATTTAGAAAATTGATAAGATGATCTAGAACAAATTTGACATGAACTGTTCGTGTTTAACAATTATATTCCAAACTCAGCACAGAAATCTGTGAATATTACAATGCAGACAAATTACTGAATTTGAGCTGTTTTTCTGAACACTTGAACAACTGAAAAGTGAAGCATTCATCTCATATTTATAGAGAATGGAAATGGCTGGTATGACCTTTATCAGCATGACTTAATTTATTGAAATTAAGCCTTGTATGACTTAGTAAAAGACTGGGCATGACTTAAGAAATTCGGTATGACTTATTCTGAGCTCGGTATGACTTTTTGTAAGTCATATTCGAATTTTCCTTATTTAAAATAAATCAGAATGACTTATTTTAAAAGAAAAAACTCGGTATGACTTTTCTCACTTGCTTCAGCATGACCTTTTGAACAAAGAAAATTCAGTATGACTTATTCTTAAGTCATATTCGAATTTTCCTAATTTAAAATAAATCAGAATGACTTATTTTAAAAGAAAAAACTCGGTATGACTTTTTCAACAGCCTTTAAGAATTTTCTCGGTATGACATATGAATTCTCGGTATGACTTCTTTATCACCTGCCATTTTCTTTTCTTTTCTTCTTGTTTTGACAAGTGGCAGCCTACCATTGGTTCTTTAATAACATGTCTCCTGCCATTTCAATTTGAACAAATCGGGGGCCTATTTTGTCCTATTAGGGCTAGGCTCCATAGAAATGCTTTTCAACCCGCACGACTTATAATCTTTGATTAATAAATAATAAATTTAATTCAGAAATTATAAAAATAAATATCTAATAATATTTAGATATTTATAAATATAATTTACTAAATAAATAAAATATTTATTAATTAAAATAAATCCTTACGCTCTAAGCTGCGGTCTCCTGAACGTCTGGAACCGAACTCCTTTTGACTTGGGAATGATAAATCAATTCCAACCGGGGTTCCACCTTTACGAATATATGAATTTGCATTTCTTCCGTGTTAATTCTTTTTCCGTCTTTTCTTCAAGTCAGTACTGTCAGGCATGTTTAGCTGTTTCTGTATCCCTTTGAGCTTCCAGCTTCTTTCTTCTGTCATTCTAAAATAATTCTAAATTAATTAATCCTTTAATTAATTTAAGAAATAAATTAATTCTGAGTGAATTAATTTACTAATTAATTTAACTAATTAATTTAATTAATTAATAGAGAATTAAATTAAAGGCTTGACTATTGTTGATGTAGATAAAACTCTTCTGTTCTTCAACAATAACCTTTCTAACCACTTGAACTTTTTGATGACGAATCTTCACTGACACTGTTGACACCCTGTGCACTGGTCTGGTTCACGGATGACTAACTACAATGTCGATTCTCATTTCTACTGTAGTGGTCTTTGTGTCTTGTCTTGGCTTCTAGCTTTGTCTTCACTATTTCTTTTCTTGGAATCTCTTTGTAGTAGGCACTTGAAATCTTCTGTATCTTCTGAACTCTTCTGAAATACTTCTCCTTTATTTTTCGCCGACGCTTGAACATATTAATGAACTTCTTCCGGTGTAGAGTAGCAGCTTCATTAGAACACTTCTGATATTAGGATTCTTTGTGTCTAGTTGACTGTCTTCATCTTGATTCCTTCCTCGGTATTTATTACTTACTTAATTTTCTTACTTGAGTTAAGTTGTCATCTCCTTATTACAAATAGGCCTTGTCATATGCCTTTCAATCTCCCCCTATTTGTTGTTAAGCATTTAACATACAAATTCCTAGAGGATAACTCAACTAACAACTAAGAAAATAGTATGACATTTAAGAACTGTAAATAATAAATTGTTCTCTGGATTATATAATACATTTCCAGATTTCCTGAGTTAACTGAAATGAAAGATGTTTGTTCCTCTAGCACTGAACATATTATACATGTAGTATTATCTTCATTTCTCAGACTCATCACTACTCCCCCTTAGGATGTCAGAGATGATGTCTGTTCTCTTCTTACCACTTTTCCTTTAAATTTCCAGCTTCTGTTTTTACTTCTTACCCAAGGTAGATTCATTTTCCCTTTTCATAAATTAACCAACTTTTCTTGTTCAACAATTGAGTAATCCTTTTCTGGCAAAAGTGTTTATTTACTTCTCCCCTTTTGATTTACTCCCCCTTAGTTGAATACTTTAACATTTTGGAGTAATCCTCTTAATAATTCTCCCCCTTAGTTGAGTAATCCTCTTAATAATTCTCCCCCAATTGTTGGTCCTTTTCCGAAGAAATTTCCACCTTGGTTAAGTAACATTTGAAATCTGTAACAGGGAATTGGGAAAGGGATTCGGTAAGTGTGTTAGTGTGTGATTTTACTTTGTGTTCCTCACAAGTGTTTCGCTCATATACTCTCTAAGTGTTTCACTCATAGAATATATATTTTCACTCTTCCTTACTTGTGTTTCACTCTTTTCTCACATCACTATATCTCTCTCAGTACGGATGACTCAGTCTTTTGTACCTGCAAGAAAGATCACCATAGCCCCTTCAAGAGAGGTCACTGGTGGTGCAATGGGGTTTCGTAAATCCCCGTCCTCAATTGAATCTATTAAAATATTTGATTTTTATAAACTGAATTGCTTCAGGAATAGATTCAGTGAGTTGCTGATCATCTAAGATGATCTATTCCGTTAGGAATCCAGATATGTTCCATCTGGGGAGGGAGACAAGGATCTATAATGTAGCAAATGATCCAAGTTTTCTCCTGACGCCTGTGAAGGCATGTTGATTCAGTCAGAATCATCAATCATTCTTCCTTCCTTGATATGGAAGTTTAGAATAATTGATACCGTCAATTCATCCTTCCTGTGACATTTCAAATGCTCCCTCTTGGTCCCTTTTTGGTCCCAAATAAGTCCTTACATTGTTGGTCCCTTGGTGTTGGTCCCTAAAACATAAGACAAAATATGTGGTTTCTTGAAAAATGTCAGATGAAATTAATTCTTTGCTGATAGCCTTGGCTGACAGGCTGAATTCAATAGACTCACTCTGTTGAGAGAATGAACCTAGTAACAGTTTTGCCTTTTCCAAGTCTGTATCCTTTTGAAAGAACACAGATGAGCTAACAGTTGTCTCAGTTTATATATGAATCACCTTTCTGGAGACAGAGCTGTTGGTTCACTCACATCACCAACCTTATCAAATGCAATCAAGGCATTGACTCCCTCATAATGAACAAATATGTATTCTGTTTAATGGTTAGAGAGACGGAAGTGATAGTGTTTGTGTGTTTGGTTCTAAGATCTTGGATAGAGATTGATGCCAATGATTAGGATCTCACTTTTAGAAACTATTGGATTATCAAGCTCATAGATCTTTCCTACTTCTCAAAAGAGACTTGAAATAATCAGCTTATATTTATATATATAAATAAACATAAAAATAATAAAAATAAAGATGCCAAGTTGTAAAACAAATAAAACTATACATACTTAAATATACCAATTGTTGAGAGCAATTGTTGGAAATAATAAACAGTATATACTAATTGTTGGAAAATAAACATAATATAAAATTTATTTACAGTAGAGACGCCAATGAAAAAAAACTGTACAAAAATAAGGAAAATCTTTTTGAGTTTTCTTTTTCAATTTGTTTGTTTGTTTTTGAAATATTTTAAGGAATATATACAGTGTATTTACAATACTTAAAAATAAATATGCAATTTAAAACAACATGCAATAATTAGTTCATGTTTAACATCCCTAACTCACTAACCAACTTAGAGAAAGTGGATTCATCAAGTGGTTTTGTGAAGATGTCGGCAATTTGATCTTCTGTGGGTACAAAATGTAACACCACAGTTCCGTTCATGACATGCTCTCGGATAAAATGATACCTTATGTCTATGTGCTTGGTTCTTGAATGTTGTACAGGATTGTTGGAAATTGCTATGGCACTTGTGTTATCGCAAAGTATTGGAATTTTAGTTAACGCAAGTCCATAATCATTCAGTTGATTCCTTATCCACAAGATCTGTGCACAACAACTACCTGCTGCAATGTATTCTGCTTCGGCTGTCGAGGTAGATACTGAGTGTTGTTTCTTGCTGTACCAGGAGATCAACCGTTGTCCTAGAAACTGACAGCTTCCAGAAGTACTTTTCCTGTCCATCCTGCATCCTGCATAATCTGAATCTGTATAGCCTATTAGTTCAAAACCTGTACCTTTAGGGTACCAAATTCCAAGATTTGGTGTACCCTTCAGATATCTAAAAATTCTTTTAACAGCTATAAGATGAGATTCTCTAGGATCAGATTGAAACCTAGCACATAAGCATGTTGCAAACATTATATCGGGTCTACTAGCAGTTAGATATAATAATGAGCCTATCATACCTCTGTAGCTTGTGATGTCAACTTTCTTACCAGTTTCATCTTTGTCAAGCTTGGTGGCTGTTGGCATAGGAGTTTTTGCCGGTGTAGAATCTTCTAGATTGTATTTCCTTAGAAGATCCCTTACGTACTTTGATTGGCAAATAAAAATCCCATCTTCCTTTTGCTTCACTTGCAATCCAAGGAAGAATGACAGCTCACCCATCATGCTCATTTCATACCTACTCTGCATTAACTTAGCAAATCTCTTGCACAAGTTTTCATTAGTAGAACCGAATATAATATCGTCAACATAAACTTGGACAAATATCATATCTTTATCATGTAATTTGTAAAAGAGAGTTTTATCTATGACACCTCTAGTAAAACCATTTTCAAGTAAAAACTGAGAGAGAGTGTCATACCATGTCCTCGGTGCTTGCTTGAGTCCATAGAGAGCTTTGAATAGAAAATACACAAAATCAGCAAACTCTGGATTTTCAAAGCCAGGGGGCTGCTCCACATATACTTCCTCTTCTAGCTTTCCATTCAGAAACGCACTCTTCACATCCATTTGATAGACTTTAAAATTGGAATGTGCTGCGAATGCCAGAAATATCCTGATGGCTTCAAGTCTTGCAACTGGTGCGTAGGTCTCATCATAATCAATTCCCTCTTCCTGGGAGTAACCCTTTGCAACCAGTCTGGCCTTGTTCCTTGTAACAATGCCATCACCGTCTAACTTGTTCCTGTATACCCATTTCGTGCCAATAATAGATCTATTTTTAGGCCTGGGTACCAGTGTCCATACTTCTTGCCTTTCGAACTGATTGAGTTCTTCTTGCATGGCAAGAACCCAATCTGGATCAATTAGAGCATCTTCAATTTTCTTTGGTTCTTCTTGAGATAGAAAAACCGAAAATAAACATTCATTTGAAGTTGCACTTCTGGTTCTAACACCAACATCTGGATCACCTATGATCAATTCAAAGGGATGATCTTTGCTCCATATCCTTTCCCTTGGTAGGTTTGATCTTGATGATTCGCCTCTATATTCATTGTGATGTTGTGTTATGCCAGTTGATCCTTTATCTCCCCCTGAGTTGCTGCCTGGATGACTTGTTGATCCACCACTGGTATTAGTAGTATCTCCAGTGTTTCCATTGTTTCCACCACTATTACCTGGATTATTACCATCATTGTTGTCATCATCATTTCCTGCTGCAACCTCAGGCTCTTCTTCATTATCCGAATCTGAGTCTGGATGATTGTCAAATTTTAATGACTCAGAAAGATCTTCATTTTGGATGCTTGGGAGTTTAGTGTCGTCAAATGATACGTTGACACTTTCTTTTACTTGGTGCTGATCAAATATGTACACCCTATATGCTCTTTTTGAGTAGCCGACAAAAATTGCTTCATGTGCCTTGGCCTCAAATTTTCCACGATGTTCATCTCCATCTTTTAGCACAAAACATTTGGCTCCAAATACATAAAAGTATTTGAGTGTAGGTTTCTTGCCAACCATTAGTTCATAAGGCGTCTTCATATGATCCTTGTTGATTAAGGTTCGATTCTGGGTATAACAAGCTGTGTTTACTGCTTCAGCCCAGAAGTAGATAGGCAACCTTGATTCACTTAACATTGTTCTTGCAGCTTCAATCAAGGTTCGATTCTTCCTTTCTACTACTCCATTCTGTTGCGGAGTTCTTGGCGCTGAGAATTGTCTTGTTATCCCTTTGTCTGAGCAGAAGCTATTCAGAATTTCATTCTTGAATTCTGTTCCATTATCTGATCTGATTGCCCGGACAGGTAGCTTTGAATCTAACTCAATCAACTTTACATGATCAATCACCAACTGTGGAGTTTCATCCTTAGAGTTCAAGAATAAAACCCACGTGTACTTTGTGAAGTCATCTACAATCACTAAGGCATATTTCTTCCTTGACATAGACATGATATTGATTGGACCAAATAAATCCATATGAAGCAGCTGCAGTGGTTCAGTAATATTTGTAGTGTCTGTGCCTTTGTGAGTTGCTCTTTTTGACTTCCCTTTTTGACATGCCTCACACAATCCTTCTTGTGTAAATTCCATCGGAGGCAGTCCTCTCACCAAATCCCTCTTGACTAGAGAGTTCATTGTTTTGAAATTCAGGTGTGAGAGCTTCTTGTGCCATAGCCAACTTTCTTCTGTTGAAGCTTTTGAATAAAAACAGTTTGCTTCAGCTTCAGTTCCCGAGTTGAAATCAGCTACGTACAAGTTTCCTTTCCTTACTCCACGCAAGGCTAGTCTGTCTTCTTTAGAATGAGCTATTAAGCACTTCTCCATGATAAAGTTTACTTTGTAACCTTTATCACAGAATTGACTGACACTGAGTAGATTGTGCTTAAGTCCTTCCACCAAAGAGACGTTTTCAATGATAACATTCCCAGTATTTAACTTGCCATATCCCGTAGTCATTCCTTTGCTGTTATCTCCAAATGTGACGATTGGGCCAGCTCTTTCAACCACGTCTGATAGCAGGGCTCTATCTCCGGTCATATGCCTTGACGATCCGCTGTCTAGGATCCATACAACCCGGTTTTCCTGTTTAACTCCCTGCACATATCAAACGGATTAATTCGTCTTCGGAGCCCAAAATTGATTGGGCCCGGCATACTTAAAGAATTGACCTTTGTCAGCTTTGACAACAGATCCTTTTCGAACAACAGCCGCATCCTCCTTGATTGTACTTACTTTCCTATAAACAGTCTTAACAACTTTTTGTTTAGACTTAGGAATATATTTTTAATCTTAGCATTAAAATTCCATAATTTGATAAAGACAATTATAATCCTTTGAATGTATCCCTTTGAGCTTCCAGCTTCTTTCTTCTGTCATTCTAAAATAATTCTAAATTAATTAATCCTTTAATTAATTTAAGAAATAAATTAATTCTGAGTGAATTAATTTACTAATTAATTTAACTAATTAATTTAATTAATTAATAGAGAATTAAATTAAAGGCTTGACTATTGTTGATGTAGATAAAACTCTTTTGTTCTTCAACAATAACCTTTCTAACCACTTGAACTTTTTGATGACGAATCTTCACTGACACTGTTGACACCATGTGCACTGGTCTGGTTCACGGATGACTAACTACAATGTCGATTCTCATTTCTACTGTAGTGGTCTTTGTGTCTTGTCTTGGCTTCTAGCTTTGTCTTCACTATTTCTTTTCTTGGAATCTCTTTGTAGTAGGCACTTGAAATCTTCTGTATCTTCTGAACTCTTCTGAAATACTTCTCCTTTATTTTTCGCCGACGCTTGAACATATTAATGAACTTCTTCCGGTGTAGAGTAGCAGCTTCATTAGAACACTTCTGATATTAGGATTCTTTGTGTCTAGTTGACTGTCTTCATCTTGATTCCTTCCTCGGTATTTATTACTTACTTAATTTTCTTACTTGAGTTGAGTTGTCATCTCCTTATTACAAATAGGCCTTGTCATATGCCTTTCAGGATTCCATTGGCCTGAAATGCTTCAAGATGCCAAGGCCTATGTTAAGAAGTGTGATCGTTGCCAAAGATTTGCACTCATAGTTAGGCAGCCCTCTGAGATGTTGACATCCATTAATTCACCAATCCCCTTTGATATGTGGGGAATGGATATTCTAGGCCCGTTTCCTATGGCCAATGCACAAATGAAGTTCCTTATTATGGCAATTGACTACTTCACTAAGTAGATAGAAGCCAAGCCTTTGGCCAAAATTGGTATGAAGAATGTGACACAATTCTTCTGGGAGAATGTCATATGCAGGTATGGGTTACCAAAGATCCTAGTGATGGACAACGGGACTCAATTCAACAACAAAGACTTTACTGAGTACTGTGAAAAGTACAACATTGAGTTGCATTTTACTTCGGTAGCTAATCCTCAGTCAAATGGACAAGCAGAGGTTGTCAACAGAATTATCATGTACGTACTCAAAAAGAGAGTTGAGCGCTCTCTAGGGACATGGGTTGATGAATTACTCCCAATTCTGTGGGCATATAGAACTACTTGTAAAACCTCAACATGTACGACACCATTTCATTTAGCCTACGGGCAAGAAGCCGTGGTGCCTGTTGAGATCACTCATGCCTCATGAAGGATACAGGTACTCGAACCAGAAACGAATGAGGAAGGTATGAAACTTGCCCAGGATTTAATTGATGAACTGCACGATTAAACTAATGCTCGAATTGTTGAAAGCCAGAAGAAAGCTTTATTTTATTATAACCTTAGAGTCAAAGAAAGGTTCTTCCATAAAGGAGACTTAGTACTACGAAAGATTGAAGTCTTTGGAGTTGTTCCCAAGGGAAAACTAGCTCTGAATTGGGAAGAACCTTATCAAGTCAAGGAAATCACTGGGCAAGGAGCGTACAAACTCCAGACCTTACAAGGAATTGAAATCCCAAGAAGATGAAATGCTGCCTACTTGAGGATTTATCAAGTTTGATGGAAGGCCTTGAGGTCTAAGCATTTTAAATATTTACTTATTGATTTGTAAGCCTTGGAGGCTAGACATATTTAAGTTCGAGAACATGGTTCTTCCTATTATATAAAAGGATTGTTTCCTATTATCTTCATTTTGATGACATTTTTAAGTTTTGAAAAAACCTTTATAAGTCATGTGGACGTTTATTATTTATGTTCAAATTAAACACGAAAAACAAATAAAACCAAGACAGAGGAAAAACAGTGCAAAGTGCAGAAATATAAAGGCTTGAAAGGCCAAAGAGTTTATAAAAAGCCTTGAAACCTTGAGATAAATAAATATAAAACTACAAAGGTAAAAATCCTAAACTACTTAGCACCCTGAGAAACTTCGGCCTCCTCGCTCCCCAAAGATTCTCCCGAGTCACTAGAATCCTCCTCCTCCGATGAACTGAAAGCATGAGAACTCCCTGCCTCCGACTTCTGAGGGGTTACTTCAGGAATAACCTCCATAGGCTCGACTCGGTGAGGAGAAAGTGAAGGAGCACTGGACGTTCTCTTTCTGATATCGTGGCTACTCTCCCCGTCGGTGTCCCTCTCTTGCGCATCAATCAAACGCCGCAGAACATCGGCTGACTGAGGACTTTTGAAGTTCACCTTCGGGTCAAACAACCCCGGGTGCTTTGCTATCACCGCCTTCATAGCTTTATTCCACCCAATGGTATAGTGGGCAGGATAGATCATGTCGTCATGCTCCTTGATTAAATCCTGGTATTCCTCTGTGCCCAAGTAGGTGTCAATAATAGCATTCCTGTCAGCCCAGAGTTCAACCACCTCCGCCTAAGCCTACCTCAGGAGCTCGACCTGTTCGGCCAATTTTTCTTCTAGCCCCTTTAGCTTGTCCGCAGCAACAACCAAGTCCTTCTTGTGCTTCCAGGCCTGCGTCTTCCACGCATTAACCTGATGAAGGGAAGCCTGGAAATAGACGTTAGCCTAGAAAGCCAACAAACCATGGTAATTTCACGAACTAGTGTTTAATTTCAAATAAAGAAGAAGTGCAAAAAAAACAATAGGTAGTGAGATGATGAAACTTACTGAAGCTAAGGCCTATGCACCTATGGCCTTGGTGCTTTCTTGATCGCGCCCCACCACAATCTCCTTGTAATCGCAAGGAGTAAAAGAATGGAAAGACCAATCCTTGGCGTGGTCTGTAGACCCCTCTACTGTATCAGTTTTTCTAAACCCCCATCCAGGCTTGTAAGCCAGGGATTTTGGCACCTTGACGGTTTCGTCGCCCTCTCCAATAGTTACCCCAGTGTGGGGCAACAAAAACATAGGAAAATCCTTCCTCTGTCGCGGATCATGCTTCAATTTAAGCCGCTTTATACAATCGGTTTCTTCCACGGATGAAACGACACACTTGTTGATTTACGCGGCAGCTGAAAAGGAAACACGAAAACATTAGCAAATAATCAACATAAAAAGCAAGAACAAAGGCTAAGTTAGATGCTATACCTTTGCTTGAATCCCTAGAAAGGACAACGGCCTTTATCTGATACTCATTAAGGAGAACCAAAGAAGCCTCCTTAGTCTCACCCTTAGGTAACTCGACATATGAAGCTTCTTCCTCCTCCGTGAGCGCTATAGTTTCAGCACTCCCTTCGGCCACCTTCACAAAGGTAGACCTAAAAAGGGTACCCAATTGCCCCCTTCCCATTTGATTCGGACATAATTTTCTTTCCAATTGTGGTTGTTGTCAAGAATGGAAGAATTATCAAAGATGTGGAGCATGTGACCTATGTGAACCTAACCCAATGACAAGCTAGAGAAATTATTGAATAGAAAATTTTTCCTAAACAAAGGGACGGTCAATTTTATTTTCTTTTCAAGGCAAAGAACCATGAAACAATGAATAATCCTCCACCCATTGGGGACTATTTGGAATGGATAGATTTGCACATCTGCTAACAGAGTGGGAATAAAATCAGGCAAAGGAAACCTAAGCTCGGTTAAAAGGGCATCTACATAGACAAAAAGATAATCAGGTTTCCAATGATATGTTCTGTCACCAGGCCCAACCAAGGAAATGGTATAATGAGAGGAAAATTAAACAACCTATTATAATCTTCTATCATGTCAGCATTGAAAAATTTGTTACTGTGGCTATAAGAATGAAAGTGAGATTGGCTAGGGTGTTCATCCCCCCGTTGGTTAATCATATCAATTAAAGACATGTACGTGGAGTAGATAGGAATACGGCGAAGGGGTTTACCTCTTTTGGCCGAACCCTCATTCTTGGCTGCTAGTCTTGAAGCCCTCTTATCGGCGATTGCTACCTTTGAATCCTTTAAATTACTAGATAAGTTTGAGAGCTGGATTTCTGAAAAGCTAGAGAGCTCGAAGTACTAGAAGAAAGTGTGAAAAATGAACACCCTTATACCACCTATATATAACAGTTCCGCTGGTCACATGACCGTTCAATTACTCCTGTGAACGGGCCATTCCAAGTCACATGGCCATTGGGAAGCAAGGCAACTAGTGTAACTGGTGAATGGGCTTGATTGTGAAAGCCCATGACTGAAGGCCCAAGGATTGCAATTGACAAAATAAAATAAATAAAAATAGAAATAATATTCCAGAACCCTATGCAATAATCTAGAAGGTAGGCCAAGGAATTGGGTTAGACACATAATTCGGTTTTAAAAGGGCCATGATTTAAAAGCGTAGAAGTCCCATAATTTAGTTCGAAGCCCGTCAAGGCCCATTATTGAATTGCAATCCCCCAGGGCTAAATCCACTATGATTCCTAGGGGAACAAAAACATTGACCTGGGTGAGGAATTGAGGGATAATTCAACCTCAATCCAGGTCGACAGAACATAAAGGCCATGAAGCCCAACTCAAATTCGACCTGGATAAGGAATTGAAGGTTAATTCGACCTCAAACTAGGTCCAAAATAACTCAGTCATGAGACAAACAAAAACATCGACTTGGGTGAGGAATTGAGGGATGATTCGACCTCAATCCAGATCGACAGAAGACAAAGGATATATTAGTGTAGGTGCCCTAGAGGCAATACAATGTTCCTTTTAAAAGACCTTTATGTCATTTGATCATTCAATAAACGTATTTATTATGAACTTTAATTACTGCGATATATTTGTTAGCATAATAAATGTCCTTAGAATCATGATACATATTGTATTGTTTAAGTACATGACTTGAACTTGAGATTATATAATATATCATATTCTTAAAAGGTCCCTAGTCGAGTATTATTATAGGACAATAATAATACATAAATAGACTAGTATGTTGTTTGACTGATAACCACATATCATTGGTTATAAGTATGGGGATACTAAAGTCAATACATAGGTACATGTAGGAGTACATCATACTGGACAGACTCACAGTGAGATTCTTCATGTTTAATAAAGTCATAAGAAAGACTCACAGTGATAATGGTGTAATGATCCTTTGACTTGAGATCATTATATTTCTATACGAGGATTAATATACTTTGACTACATTAAAAGTTACCTTTGACCGGGTGATGATAAAAGTGGACATCGGGTATATCATGAGTCGTATGAGAAATATGAATGATAGATAAAGGATTTAACCCTCCTATAATTAGGAGAGATATTATTGGCCTCTTGATTGAGTAAGACTATAAAATGCATGGCCATGCTCAAATAATGATTTGTTTTTCATAGTCTACTCATGGATCAAGTAAACCCGGATTAAATGTTGTAGAGGATGACTAAATACATGCCTCGAGTTTAATCTATAATATATATGGTTAAAGGGATTATATTACACAGAAACATTAATCACGAAAGGTTTTATCGAATCACGATTTAATTATTGTTTAATTAGATAGCAATGATGTATTACTAGATACCGCTCATTGTTTATAATTTTATTGGAGAATAAAATTATTGCTAATTAAATAATAGCCTATAGGGTCACACACATAGAGCACATAGAGGATTAGTTAATTTAAATTATAGATTTAAATTAATTGATGATTATTTGAATTTTATTATATTAATTAAGTGAGACTTAATTAATTGAAATAATATAAATTCGAATTTGAAGAGGATTTCTGCCCATAATAATTAAGTATGACATAATTATTAATTAAATAATAGAAACACGTTTTATTATTTAATCCTATACCTACATGGGTTAGGTTTTGCTGAATAGGCCCGTTAACCAGTCATTATAAATAGATAATGATAGGTTAAATCGCGATTACGTTTTTGTGAATTAAAACCCTAAAGGCAGCAGCAGCAAGAAGGCAGAAATTCGAAACCATCAAAGGAGGCTAGTACATCCATTCCGTAATCAAGATCGTGAGACGTTCTTGAAGGTGCTCGTGTGGATACCATAGAGGTGTTTTTCGAGAGGAAGACACAAGTCGTGAAAGCTAGGATCTCCGTTGAGTTCGTGAAAGTCAGGACCAGAAAATGTATAATTCTGTTTCACCATAATCTGTCAATCTTATACATGATCCTGCGTTAGGGTTCCGAAATTTTTGTTATATTTACGTTAATCTGCTGCGTTTTATGCCTCGGAACCCAACAATGGCATCAGAGCTACGTGTATAAGGGACTGATTTGGTTACGTGTTAACTGTATTTGATGCAAATATGCCTGTTTTGGTGACTGCCATGCTACTGCCATGTATATTCAAATTGCTATTCATATGATGAGTATATAGATGATGATACTAGCATGTTAATGATTTGTCATGACTGATTTATATGCCTTATTGCGATTTGTATATTATGCATGAGGGTCAGTTTGTATAGTGATATAAACTGGTGGACAGATTATGTTGGACATGATCTGTTAACTGGGATATGATAAGTATGTATATGATACATGCTTCTGACACTGTATAAGTTGCAGTGGGGAAAAAGGCCAACAGATATGATCTGTAGTTCAGAAATTGATGATTTCTGAATAGGACTGGTCTTCGAAAATAAAAAATTTTTGAGCTGACCTGGCAGCTCGACCCCAGCCGGGGGCTGCCGCCCCCAGACCCCGCCCTGGGGCTGCCGCCCCCGGACCCCCGTAATATTTTATTTTGTGTACTTGAGCATGGTGCTGGTTATGGCCCTTAGATCCCTAGATTAATGGTTTTGGTTTTGGTTTTATAAATACGACTTGCATGTCATTTTCTTCAATCTTGTAATTGTTTAACCTCGAATGTAACTCAAGTTTTCTTATGTAAGTACATTAGTATAGGTTGTATTCAATTATTCCATGTAATGTACTTGATGATTGAAGGATGATCCAAGAAGAGGAGCAAGCACCCATGGATACAAGAAGAATGAAGACATGTAATTGTATTTATAATTTACCACCATAGATTGACTTTGATCCTTTCATTAGCTCGAAAGGATCACATAGAAAAGGGGCCATAACCAAGCACGTTTACATGCTGCATTTTACATATTGATGTATGAATTGTAGTGTAGAATAATTAATGATGCATGCTTTAATTAGATAAATCATGTATGTATTAGATACGTCACCCATGCCATGCTTGTCATGTTAAACAAGATAAAATCTCTAACGATTTAAGATTTTAAAATTAACAAACGATCATGAGATTCTTGTGTTTATGAAATATGGATTTTTAAAACACGGAATTGAATATGAATTTTTGATATCTATAACTGGGATTTTCTGACAAAAGCGGATATGCGTATTCGTAAGGCTGATGGGTTTTAAGTGTGACCACTGGTATCCTCCATCTACCTGGGAAATGAACAATTTAAGATGTTAATTTGAAATATTTGGTTCAAGAAAAAATTGAGGATCTCTTCATGATGTGATCATGATCGTCAGAAATTTTCAAAACCCCTTAACAAAATATTAAGTTTTACTCGGATGCTTTCCAATGAATGAACTCTCATCGAATCCTAGATCGATTAGGGGAAAGACTGTCAGTGGCAGGGGACTCCTATCTATCGTGGTGAGATGCGACGAATATAAACGGTTATATTCGGTCGTTGTATCATTGGGTCTAACTTAACTGAGTCGTCATAATAAGGTGAAAATAAACGGTTATATTCAACCATTTATGAACTTAGAAGCATAGAGTTTGGTTAAAAGTCTATTAGATAGATAAGATCAATCGTTGTTCACCAAACTATCCAAGAATTATATATATGATATAATTGACAAATGTTGTCTACCTAAATAATTATTTTTTAAGGACTTCCAGTGGTTGACTTAAGACATGACGAAATATAGATCTTGGCTCACTAGAAAGAATTATGGGATATACTTTCCAAATTAATAGTAAGGGCTATTAATTTGATAAAAATAGTGGGAGATATATTATGAATATATCATAATCATTTGAACATAATAAATAACTCAGACAATCTAATATTTATTTTGTGCTTTTATCATTGTAGATACCAAGTAATGGCAAACAACACAAACACACTATCCGTACGATCAGTCCATGAGAAGGATAAGCTGACAGGAAGAAACAACTTCCTAGACTGGCAGAGGAATTTGAGGATTGTCCTCAGGCAAGAGCGCAAGCTTCATGTCATTGATATTCCTCCGGCAGGTCCCCTTCCTGAGGGCGCTACTGTTGAGGAACGAGCTGCCCACACAAAGGATGAGAATGATGCAAATGAAGTTGCATGTCTTATGTTGGCAAGTATGAGTGTTGAGCTTCAAAGACAGCATGTGCATATGGATGCATATACTATCAATGAGCACTTGCAAAGCATGTTTACAAGCCAAATTCGTCAAGAAAGGTTCAACACGAGTAAGTCACTCTTTAATTATAAACAAGGGGCAAGTGAACCAGTTGGCCCACATGTTCTGAAGATGATTGGTTACATTGAGTATCTTGATACTTTGGGTTTCCCGATTGGTCCAGAAACTGGTATTGACCTAATCTTGAATTCTTTGAACAACAAATTCACTCAGTTTGTTATGAACTACAATATGAATGAATTTGACAAAACACCTACTGAATTATTGGCTATGTTGAGAACATATGAGACCAACATGAAGATGGCTGATCCTGCTCTCATACTGATGGTGGGCAATAAAGGTAAGGCCAAAGGGAAAGGCAAGTGGAAGGGTAAGAAGAAGACTGGATCTGATTCTACACCCAAGCCAAAGTCAGGTCCTAAACAGGCTTTAAAGCCTAAAGGTGGGGTCGTTAAGGGTGAATGTCACGACTGTAAGAAAACTGGTCACTAGAAGAGAAACTGTTCAGTTTACTTGGAGGATCTGAAGAAGAAGAGAGCTGAGCAAGCTTCTACTTCAGGTATATATGTTATAGAAGTCAATTTATCTATTTGTACATCTTGGGTATTGGATACTGGATGGGCTATTCACATTTGTATAAATGTGCAGGAAATGTAGAGAAGTAGGACATTGGCTAAAGGAGAAGTGGACCTACGAGTTGGCAATGGAGCAAGAGTTGCTGCTTTAGCTGCAGGAACCTATCATTTATCTTTGCCCTCAGGGTTAGTTTTAGAACTGGAGAATTGTTTTTACGTGCCTTCGATTCGCAGAAACATTATTTCTGTTTCTTGTTTGGACAAGAAAGGTTTTTCGTTTACGATAAAGAACAATTGTTGCTCTTTTGCTTTGAATGATTTAACCTATGGTGTTGCGCGTTTGTTTAATGGTTTATATGTTCTTGACTTAGATAATCCTTTCTATAATATAGAGAACAAACGACTTAAAGTTAATGACTCAAATCAAACATACCTCTGGCATTGTCGTCTAGGCCATATAAATGAGAAACACATATCCAAATTACATAAGGATGGATACTTGGATAAGTTTGATTTTGAATCATACCAAGAATGCGAATCTTGTTTGCTTTGTAAAATGACTAAAGCCCATTTCACTGGTAAGGGTCAAAGGGCCACCGAACGTCTGAAGCTAATACATAGTTATGTATGTGGCCCAATGCGTGTGATGGCTAGAGGAGGCTACTACTACTTCATAACATTTACTGATGATTTCAGTAGATATGGATATGTATATCTTATGAAGAATAAATCTGATTCTTTTGAAAAGTTCAAAGAATACAAGGCTGAAGTAGAGAAGCAAATTGGCGGAGGTGCAAGTATTAAAATCTTACGATCTGATCGTGGAGGAGAATACTTGAGCACAAAATTTAAAGATTATTTAAAGGAGTGTGGTATTGTATCACAACTCACTCCGCCAGGTACACCTCAATGGAATGGAGTTTCAGAGAGGAGAAATCGCACCTTGTTGGACATGGTGCGATCGATGATGAGTCATGCAGATCTTCCAATTAGTTTCTGGGGTTACGCTCTAGAAACAACGGCTTTCACACTTAACCGTGTTCCTACTAAGAAGGTTCAAACGACTCGATATGAGATATGGGAGAAGAAACGGTCAGGCATGAGCTTTATGAAAGTTTGGGGATGCAAGGCGTTTGTGAAACGTCAAGTATCTGACAAGCTTGGACCTAAATCTGGAGAGTGCAATTTTGTGGGATACCCTAAAGAAATAAAGGCGTATTATTTTTATAGTCCTTCTGAGCAGAAAGTGTTTATTGCTCGAGATGCTGTTTTCATGGAAAGAGATTTTGTTTCCAAAAGAAACAGTGGGAAAACTATAGACCTCGATGAAGATCGAGAAACACAAAATAGCATTGAACCTGAAGCGGAACAGGAGCAGGATAATGATAATGCTCAACAAACACAGGTTGTTCGTAGAACTGGTAGAATTCGCCATGAGCCAGAGAGATATGGATTTCTCTTGACTCAATGTGGTGATTTGATGCTCATAGATGAAGATGAGCCTCTCACATACCAAGATGCTATGAACAGTCCAGACTCTAAGAGATGGCTAGAAGCCATGAAATCCGAGATGGATTCCATGTACGAAAACCAAGTATGGACTTTGGTTGATCCACTTGAAGGGGTAAAACCCATAGGGTGCAAATGGGTTTTCAAGAAGAAAACTCACATGGATGGAAATGTTCAGACCTAAAAATCAAGGCTGGTTGCAAAAAGTTTCAAATAAATTCATGGTATTGACTATGATGAAACTTTCTCACCAGTGGCTATGGTCAAGTCCATAAGGATTTTGCTTGCTATTGCAGCATTCCATGATTATGAAATCTGGCAAATGGATGTCAAAACAGCCTTCCTTAATGGAAGCCTTGAAGAGGATGTGGATGTGTACATGACACAACCTGAAGGTTTTGTCGATCCAAGGAATGTTAGCAAGGTATGTAAATTACGTCGATCCATTTATGGATTAAAGCAAGCCTCTAGGAGATGGAACATCCGTTTTGATGAAATAGTCAAAGAGTATGGCTTTGTTCAAAACGAAGATGAACCTTGTGTTTACAAGAAGGTTAGTGGGAGCCATGTGGCATTCATAGTATTATATGTTGATGACATACTACTAATGAGGAATGACATACCTTCTCTTAAGGCTGTTAAGACTTGGTTAGGGAGCAACTTCTCTATGAAGGACTTAGGAGATGCATCCTACATTCTAGGAATGAGGATCTATAGGGATAGATCTAGAAGGATGATCGGTCTAAGTCAGAGTACATATATCGATAAGGTTTTGCATCATTTTGGTATGCAAAATGCAAAAACGGGATATGTCCCCGTGTCTCAAGGGATAACGATCTCTAAAGACCAGTGTCCGAAATCATTGGATGAGAAGGACCACATGAGTAGGTTTCCATATGGCTCAGCAATTGGATCCATCATGTATGCAATGATATGTACTCGCCCAGATGTTTCGTATGCTTTAAGCATGACGAGCAGATACCAATCTAATCCAGGTGAAGGTCACTGGACGGCTGTCAAGAATATTCTAAAGTACTTGAAAAGGACTAAAGATTCATTCTTGGTGTATGGAGGAGAGGAGAAACTGGTTGTAAAAGGTTACACCGATGCAAGTTTCCAAACAGACAGGGATGATACTGTATCACAGACTGGTTTTGTGTTTTGTCTAAACGGAGGTGCTGTAAGTTGGAAGAGTTCAAAGCAAGAAACAGTAGCTGATTCTACAATGGAGGCTGAGTACATTGCAGCTTGTGAAGCAGCAAAGGAAGCTGTTTGGATTCGAAAATTCATTACTGATTTAGGAGTAGTTCCATCGATCGCAGATCCCATTGATCTATACTACGATAATAATGGAGCTATTGCACAGGCTAAAGAACCTAGATCTCACTCCCGAACCAAACATATACTCAGGAGATATCACCTCATTCGAGAGATTAATGAAAGGGGTGACATACACATATGTAAAGTGCACACAAATGATAACATTGCAGACCCACTGACCAAAGGCTTGTCGCAGACGAAGCATGACGGTCACACTAGTTCCATGGGTATTAGATACGTGGGTGATTGGCTCTAATGCAAGTGGGAGATTGTTAGTGTAGGTGCCCTAGAGGCAATACAATGTTCCTTTTAAAAGACCTTTATGTCATTTGATCATTCAATAAACGTATTTATTATGAACTTTAATTACTGCGATATATTTGTTAGCATAATAAATGTCCTTAGAATCATGATACACATTGTATAGTTTAAGTACATGACTTGAACTTGAGATTATATAATATATCATATTCTTAAAAGGTCCCTAGTCGAGTATTATTATTATAGGACAATAATAATACATAAATAGACTAGTATGTTGTTTGACTGATAACCACATATCATTGGTTATAAGTATGGGGATACTAAAGTCAATACATAGGTACATGTAGGAGTACATAATACTGGACAGACTCACAGTGAGATTCTTCATGTTTAATAAAGTCATAAGAAAGACTCACAGTGATAATGGTGTAATGATCCTTTGACTTGAGATCATTATATTTCTATACGAGGATTAATATACTTTGACTACATTAAAAGTTACCTTTGACCGGGTGATGATAAAAGTGGACATCGGGTATATCATGAGTCGTATGAGAAATATGAATGATAGATAAAGGATTTAACCTTCCTATAATTAGGAGAGATATTATTGGCTTCTTGATTGAGTAAGACTATAAAATGCATGGCCATGCTCAAATAATGATTTGTTTTTCATAGTCTACTCATGGATCAAGTAAACCCGAATTAAATGTTGTAGAGGATGACTAAATACATGTCTCGAGTTTAATCTATAATATATATGGTTAAAGGGATTATATTACACGGAAACATTAATCACTAAAGGTTTTATCGAATCACGATTTAATTATTGTTTAATTGGGTAGCAATGATGTATTACTAGATACCGCTCATTGTTTATAATTTTATTGGAGAATAAAATTATTGCTAATTAAATAATAGCCTATAGGGTCACACACATAGAGCACTTAGAGGAATAGTTAATTTAAATTATAGATTTAAATTAATTGATGATTATTTGAATTTTATTATATTAATTAAGTGAGACTTAATTAATTGAAATAATATAAATTCGAATTTGAAGAGGATTTCTGCCCATAATAATTAAGTATGACTTAATTATTAATTAAATAATAGAAACACGTTTTATTATTTAATCCTATACCTACATGGGTTAGGTTTTGCGGAATATGCCCGTTAACCAGTCATTATAAATAGATAATGATAGGTTAAATTGCGATTACGTTTTTGTGAATTAAAACCCTAAAGGCAACAGCAGCAAGAAGGCAGAAATTCAAAACCATCAAAGGAGGATAGTACATCTATTCTGTAATCAAGATCGTGAGACGTTCTTGAAGGTGCTCGTGTGGATACCATAGAGGTGTTTTTCGAGAGGAAGACACAAGTCGTGAAAGCTAGGATCTTCGTTGAGTTCGTGAAAGTCAAGACCAGAAATGATATAATTCTGTTTCACCATAATCTGTCAATCTTATATATGATCCTGCGTTAGGGTTCCGAATTTTTTTGTTATATTTACGTTAATCCGCTGCGTTTTATGCCTCGGAACCCAATAGGATATAAAGCCCAAACGCAAATTGACCTAGGTGAGGAAATGGAGGTTAATTCGACCTCAATCCAGGTCGATAGGAGACAAAATCAAAGGATCCCTATCGACCTCAGTTCCACGACCTAGGTGAAGAATTGAGGTCTAATTCGACCTCAACTAGGTCGATAGAAACTAAGGCCAACTCAGCATGTCGACCTCAATCCTTTGTTATTCGACCTGGGGGCAGGATGAGGTCTAGTTCGAGCTCAGTCTTGCTCGCATCGACCTCAATTCCATCGACCTGGGTGAGGAATTGAGGTCTAATACAACCTTATTCCAGGTCGATGAAAACTCAAGTCTCGAGAATTGTCGACCTCGATCCACATTTCGACCTAGAGGGTAGAATGAGATCGAATTCGACCTCGTTCCAGATCGAATTGACCAATAAAACATCTTCCCATTTTTAAGAAAAAATGGTATAAAAATCCTGGGGGACTTTAACTTTGTGAAAAATAATTCTTACTAAATGATTAATTATAAAAGGCTCAAGCCCAAAATTAAAAGTAAAATTTATAAAATTTCATTATGTTAGACAAATGAGTCCAATGCCCGATAGGCACGAAAAACCCTTGATAAAAAATTTACGAAAACTCATGAAGTTTTCCCAAAAAGTTGGGGGTAAATGATAAGGGATAAAAAATAACCTAGAAATAAAATTAATGTTACATTAATTAAACATAGCTTGGTCCAAAGGGATGATCCAATTAATGAGGCCCGAAACCCAACTTATTTCGTAATTAATAAAGGTTCAATAAAAGTCCCGAAGAGTCCTGTGAGACCCCTCATCATGGAAGGTTCTAGAAATTATATCACAAAGATAAGACCTCATATGCAAGAGTCTAACGAGGACTCTCATTCCTGGAAGGTTTCAATAACCTTATCACTAGGATACTTGGCCACCAAGTCTCCTAACTCTTATATGATTCCTAGGCCCTCATGCGCCTATATAAAGGGCCTAACCCCTAAACCTTAGAACGAAGTCCTGGCTTGATTCTCAAACACTCTTGAGATATGTAGGCAACTTACGAGGACCAGATTTAGTCAAGAAATGTAAGTGCAGCCATTAAAGCTCAAAAGCTCTCACCACTCATTAATTGCGTGTTAATTACATCTGATTTTGATCCGTAACAATTTTTTATTGACTGATAAATATATAAAATATATTTTACAATTTTTACACTAAAATATAATGTAGCTACTTTCACAGTCTTCCTTGGACTTTATCTTGTTCTGGAAAATCCTTTGTCTTGATCTTTTCCTTGAAGACTGTGTTCATTTGAAAGTTTTTATAGTCCTGACAAAACTGTGTTCCATTGATTTAGACTCCTGTAAAGATTCCATTCCATTTAGGTTTAACTGTGTTAGGAAACCTTGATCAACTGATAATTGCCGTGAAACTTATCAATCTATGCTTCTTTGCTTCTCCATCGATGGATAGGTTATCCATTGATCAATTGATGTATCAATGGATATTTGAATATCCATCGATCCCTTATCCATTGATTGTTATTTCATTCGTTGATTGTCTTAATGCATTCATCCGTTGATGGTGATCTATTGATTTAACTTTAGTCGACTTTCATCCAACAAACAATAACCATATCCATTGACTTCTTTGTCAGTTGAATACTACATTTATGAGAATTTTGACTTGGAATATTTACACTTTGTCAGCCATTCTTCACATCGGTCGAAGAGCTATCAATCGAAGCTAATAAATATAAATTGACTAGTACATTACATCCATCGAAATATTACAATCAATTGATAAGAAAAGAATTCTTAATCAACTGTTACAATCCAATTTATCAGATGATTAACAATAACTTCAACTGTTAAATGGTTCCCTAGTCGATGGATATTTATAGGTCATATATCTATTGATTAGTTACAAGATTAAGATCAAAATTACAGTTCTAAGTAATTTGTTATCATCATATACATGATTCGTAACAATCTCCCCCTATTTAAGAATATGAGAAATAGACATAAATCTAAGTTGATGATAACATTACCCTTTAAAATTTATCAATACTGCATGAATCATAAATTGACAATTTCAAAGGTATGAGACATTTAAGTACTAGTAATAGATGATTTTTGAGATGAATTCTGATGATCTTGATTTATCTAGTTGCTTCTCCTCCTTTTGCTAGACTCGTCGATTTCCCTCTTCTCATTTTCTTCCATCTGTCTATAAACTGATCCCTTTAGTATCTTCTCATCTTCAACACTGTGTGGCCATTTGGGATTTCTTAAAATTAAAATAAGTTACTTATTTTATTTTTAGTTTTTTACATATTTTCATATTTTTTTAAAGATAAATATTTATTTTAGAATTTTAGAATTAAATATTATTTTCAAAATAAAAAATAAGTTACTTTTTTTTCCCAGAAATTAGGGCTTATTTCCAGAAAATAAGTGCGGCCAAGCAGGGTTTATAATCTAGCTGACTAGCCCAGTAGTTTAGCTCCAGGTTTGGTAGTTTTCTGATTTCTTTGCAAATGTCAATGCATCTTTCCTTGCCATCTCTGTCAATGTAGAGCATCATGTAGAATGGCTCATGAAGAACTTTCATTCCTTCAGGATTCCATATTTTTACTATCTCTTCCTTTTCCTCCTGAATTGGTGCCTCTCTCATGGTGGTCATTCTCTTTAAAATATCTTTGGCAAGTCTATGTGTCAGATAGTACTTTATGTTGATGAGAGTGTAGATTTTCCTAAAAATGGCATAGTCATGTTCCATAACTTGTGAAAAAGTAAAAATGAGATGTGAACCATCTTCATATTCAAGATGAAGAAGATCCATACCCTTCTTTCTTTGGACTTTAGTAGCAATAAATCCTTAAGATTTGATTGGAGTGTAATTGCTTGCCTTTGACTGGAACAGTTCTACCTCTCTTGGTTGATCACTTCCAGATTTTTGGACTTTACTCACCATTGGCTATTTCTCCTCAACCACTCCAGCTTCATCAACATTCAAATTTCTTTTTGTACTTTCAGACTTTAAAGATTTGTTTGCTCTTTGCTTTGTTTTTGACTTCTTCTCAGCTTGCTTCCTCCTAGCTTCAAGAATTTCCTCATTTTCTTCATCAAATTATTTTTGAAGTATCATGACTAGTTCCTCCCCTGCCTTCTGTTGTTCTCTCTCCTTAACACCAACAACTATCACTTTGTGGAATAATTTTTCACATCCACATGTGTAATAATTTGTGATATTTTCAGGCATGAGTGCAATTGGCTTTTCTGCATCTATGGCTTTATTTTTGCTAGCCACTGTATCAAATTGCTTCACAATCTCAGCCTTCATCCTTTTCACTTCCTCCATCTTGGCTGCATCATTCTTCTCCTTATCCAGACCATTCTGAGTTTCATTTAACACATTTTCTTCCTCCTTATTTAATTCAGCATCAGCTCCATCCTTCTCCCCCCTTTTTGTTATCATCAGTTAACATTAGGGATTGAGAGGCTACATGATTCTGTAGAAGTCTGTCAAGAAGTTTGACTTGAGTAACTTGATTCTTCAAAATTAGTTGCATACTCTTCTCCATATTTGTCACCCTTTTCTCCAAAACATTCACCTTATCCTTCACCGTAGACTCTTTGTCTAGTCTTTGTTTGATTCTGTGCAATGTCGTGAGATTGAGTCTGAAATCAATGCAAGTACTAAAGTGATTCTTGTTGGATTCAAGATCATCCCTAATACTCTTCAATGCTCCTTTGGTTCCTAAGATTTGCATCTTTTATATTTTAAAGTTGTCCCTGTAGAAATTGAGAATTCTTATTTGGATAGGATCCTGAATATTAACCTCAGCCATTGACCTCCTGTACTGATTCACAATCACCTTCTCAGTATCAGCCAATGTTACTTCATCATCTCTCATGATTGGATCCAATGTGTCATCATCCTCATCAGACTCAAAATCTTCAGGATTCATATGAGAGACATCATCAGGCATCCTTGCTAGACTCTCCTTCCCACTCCTGAACTCTTTTTCTATCTATACCAACCATAAAATCTTCTCAGCCTCTTGGTTTATGGCTGCTGCCAATTTCTGATAATGACGATCTTCATTTTGAAATGTATCAACATCAATATTAACATCAATTTCATCCTCCTCCACCATGTGGAAATCTGCAACTCCTTCAGGAACTTCATTCTCTCCATCTCCCCCTAACTCCAATCCTAACTTATGGGCAAGTTCTGCTGTAAATTGCTCAGTTTTAGAAGTTGATGCTTCATGAGATGGTGAAATTGGTTTCTCTCTGTTCTTTTCTCTATCACTCTCTTCTCTCTTTTCTTGCATTAGGATCTCATCGTAGATTCTCACATCTCCATCACAAACCTCTCCTTTTGCATCACCTTCTAAGGTGGAACTCTCTTTCCTCACACCCTCTTCTTTTACCACCTCAGAAGAAATTGAGGGTCTCTCATTCACACACTCTCCTTTTGCCGGGATATGCAAATCCTGTCTCTCACTCACTTCACCCACTCCACTCAATCCTAAAAGAGTTTCAACAATTTTTATAGAAGTGTCATCGATGGATAAAGTGGTATCAATCAATGGATGAGAATTATCCATTAATTGCTACATATCAGTTGCTTGAAGCTCGTCGATGGATGTGAGGATATCCATTGATGGATGAGTAGAAGTCAATGGATGTCGGATTTTATCAACTGATTGAGAAATATCCATTGACTTGGAAGAATTTTCATTTTTATCCTGCTCAACCAAGGTGTTACCCTTATTTGGTGAGTCAGGTGAGAGTGTTGGCTCCACCCTAAGTTGTAAAAAGGGTGAATTTGAAACATTGATATTTTCAATCATGAAAGTTTCTGAAGAAATAGATTTAAATGGTGATTGATGAAATGGAATAGATAGAGAGTGGAGCTATGTCTCAGCATTTACCTGAGATACATCAAGAGAAGAAAGTGAAGGCTCCACCAAATTTTCCTTTGGCTTTGCAATTATGTGTTCCCTTTGTGCATCTACGTCACTCTTCTTTTTTCTTTTAAAGGTGAAAGGCAGAGTGTCTAAACTTGTAACACTGTAACTTATGTAACTCAACTAAAGAAAAGATACTTAACCGGAAGACAATCAAGAACAAGAAGTCACAAGTAAATCAATGCAAAATGAAGACAAGGTAATTGATACAAATTCAACATGTTAATTATGATCAATCAAAGAAGAAATCATTGGAAGAAGTTCAAGTCAAAGTTGTTCATGCCTCAGTGATTTGTAACTTATAGAATCAAGATCATAACTATCAGTATCAATAAGGCTAATTGATTTCAAGTGAAGAAGAAAGAAACCAAATGCTGGAAAGCCACATTTCTAATTGAAAATGGTAATCTATTCAGAAGCAAGAACCCTATCAAGACTGGTCACTTATGCGCTAGACCATTACATCAAGTGTCAGGACATTGATATCAAGTTTATGTCAGTAGTAGAGTTCTACGTTCAAGAGCTTGTTGGAGAATATAGAAGACAAGAAGAAATCACAAGTTCAAGATGTTGCATTAAAGTTTCAAGTTAAAGCCCAGAATTTCTCTAAGTACTTACTAAGGAACCTAAGTAGAAATTCCTATCTAGAAATTCTAGATAAGTTTCTATTTAGAGCCAAGTAGAAATTCTGGAGGTAGAAATATTTTCTAAGTATACAAGGAAGCTATCTAGAAATTCCTAAGTAGAAGTTCTACTTGAGTTTCGAGATAGAGCAAGTAGAAATTCCTATGTAGAAGTTCTACTTGAGTTTCGAGATAGAGCAAGTAGAAGTTTCCATGTAGAAGTTCTACATAAAGGACAGTTTCAACATGACACATGACATCATCTAGTTGGCAGATTTCTAAACTTTCAAGACAAGTTAATATTAACGTGGACAACATTGGGCCACTCATATCTTATCTTTTGAAGACTACAAGTCATAGATTACAAGTAGTATAAATAGAAGTACATGTGTAATGTTTAAAAGAGAGAGCAATATTAAGAGAAACACTTGTAAAAGAGAGAGAGAGAGTATTCACAGAGCTTAGTATCATTTACTACCCTCTTTACTTCTGTTGTACTATTGTAATGAATGTTGTAGCAACCTTTTCAAGTTATATATAAGACATATATTCCTTGAATCAGTGTGTTCATTTATTACATAGTATTTATTGCTTCATAAAGTTGAAAAGTTGTATTCACCCCCCTCTACAACACATTTTGACCTAACAATTGTTAGTAATTGTGCTCTAGAGACAATACTTTTTATATTTTAAGGAAAATATTTATTATTAAGGATTATGTTTTATTGATTATTATTTATTTATTATGTTTTATTTACTGCGTAATAAATTGAAAGCATAATAAATATCCTTGGAATTTTGATACGTATTATATATCTTTAAGTATGTGACTTAAAAATGAGATTATATGAATAGTATCTTATTCCTAAAATTCCCTAGTCGAGTATTATTATTTAAGGACAATAATAATGCACAAAGACTAGTATGTTTCTTGACAAATGACCACATCTCATTGGTCATAGGTATGGTGATACTAAAGTCAAGAACATAAGTGCATGTATCAATGCATGGCACTGGAATGACCCGCCGTGAGATTCTACATGTTAAATAAGTGTCATAAGTAATTCTCACTGTGATAATGGTGTAATGATCCTTAGACCTGAAATCATTATATTTCTATACGAGAATTAATATACTTTGATTACATTAAAAGTTACCTTTAAACGGGTGATGATAAAAGTGGACATTGAGTATATTATGAATCGTATGAGAAATATGAATGATCTAGATGGGATTTAATCCTCCTAATTTTAGGAGTGATATTATTGGCCTCTTGTTTGAGTGAGACTATGAAATGCACGACCGTGCTCAAATGTTGATTTGATTTTAATAGTCTACTCATTGATCAAGAAAATAAAGATTAAATTATGAAGAGGATGACACGAGACATGCCTTGAGTTTAATCTATAATATCAAGATTAAAGGGATTATATTACATGGAACATTATTCACGAAAGGCTTAATCGAAACACCGATTTATTATTATTACTTGGGTAGCAATGATGTATTACTAGATGCCGCTCATTGTTTACAATTTTAATTAGATATTAAAATTGTTGCCAACATAATAATAACCTACAGGGTCACACACAAAGAATGCTTGAAGGAGAAATAATTTAAATTGTGAATTTAAATTAAATAAGTAATTTATTTTATTTATGATATTAATTAAGTTTGACTTAATTAATTATATAAATAGAATAAATGAATTATTTAAACTAATTCCAAAATCAATAATTAATTAAATAAGTGAGACTTAATTAAATAATTTAGAATTTTGGATTAGTATTAATTATAATTGGATTATAATTAGAAAACTTATTTCTCTCTCTATATAATCTCTTTATGGGCTGATTTAATTTAAGAGACATATTTTTACTAAAACCCTACCCGTTTTGAGAAAAGAGGAAGATAGAGAGAGAGAAGCAGTTTTCGGGTGCTAGTACACATCAATCATTCATGAAAAGTGTTCGTGTGGATACCGTAGAGCGTAGATCGCGAGAGCGGGATACGTGGTGATTAAACAAGCTTTGGACCTCCATTAATCTTCCATTAATGAACTGTTAAAACTTCTAAAGGTATTTATTCTTTATCTCTGAATTAAATCTTTTATTTTTGCATGGATCCTGCGGAGGGTTTCGCTATTTTGATTTATTTTTCGCGTTTATTCCACTGCGTTTGTGCCTCGAAACCCTTCAATGGCATCAGAGCTACTTGCGAAACATTTTAATTCGGTTATGTGCTTAATAGTTTTCGATATGTAAGCATGTATGCGATCTATCATAATTTTGTATTGATACAATATGTATATGTTTTTATATATTATGAATATATGATATTCATATGATGTATAATCAGGTGATGATTGTGTGTATTAATGTATGTATATGATACATGTTTTTTCTTATTATGGGAATCGTATTCGATACGAATTCTGGAATAGCTGTCGTAGATTTTCTGAAATCTGTGTCCGTTATCCGATTTTCGCAAACGATATGTATTTTCTGACTGGAATCGGGTAACTGAGCAATACTGACTTAGTCAGCTCTGCGTTTGTAAGCCATTAGAAGTCGTTACAGGCCCCAAAACGGTGATTTATTATTTTTTGAAAATTATTTGATTTTCTAAAATTTTGAGTATATGTATGTATATATTATGAATATATGATATTCATGTGATGTATAATCATGTGATGATTGTATGTATCACTGTGTATGTATATATGATATATTCTTGTTCTTATTATGGGGATTGTATATGATACGATTTCCGAAACACCGTAAGATTTGGTGAAATCTGATTGCCGAATCCGATTTTCGCAAACGATATGTGTTTTCTGACTGGAATCGGGCCAATGAACAAAACTGATAGTGTTTCTATCACCGGCAGGTCTATAAGGCGTTTGACGTCAATAAGGGCCTCGAAACAGCGATTTATTGTCTTTAGAAATCTGTTTTTAATTTTCTGAAATTTCGAAATTTGTTATATATGATTATATGATATGTTTATATAATCTTATATATATTATATGTGTTATGTGATAGCATGGTGGATGGTTATGGCCTAAAGACCCATAGTATAGTGGTTTTGATTTATAGTTTTGGTTTCTAAATATGACTTGCATGTCGTTTATTCATTGTAATTTAATTATCTCGAATGTAACTCGAGTTCTTCTTATAATTTTATTAGAATAGTTTTATTTTTATTATTCAATGTAATTACCAATGAGGACTTCCAAGCAAGAAGGCGATCCAAAAGGGGATGATGGAGCAATAAAGAAAGAAGACATGTAATAGATAGTATTTTAAAACCACCATAGACTGACCTTGATATTTCCATTAGCTTGGAAAGATCACATAGGATGGGGCCATAACTAAATACGTTTAATTTACGCACATTACATATATATATATATATATATATATGATTGCATGTGTTAGTATGTATGCGTAGATATAATCGAGATGCATGCTTAATATTGATTAATCATGTATGTATTAGATACGACACCCATGCCATGTTTGCTTAAGAAAGATAAAATCTGTAACGATTCAAGATTTTAAAATTGAACAAACGATCATGAGATTATTGTGTTTATGAACACGATATTAAATATGAATTTTCTTTTTCTGATATGGGGAGATTTTGTCAAAAGCAGATTATTAGTTTAATTCGTAAGGAAGTTGGGTTTTAAGTGAGACCGCTTGTGACTTCTCCGACGACCTGGAAATCAATCCATTGACGAATATTGAAATGAATTATTTGATCAAGGAAAAATTAAGAATCTCTTTATGATGGTATCATGATCGTTAAAATAAACAATAAAAATCCCTAATTACATATTAAGTTAATCGGATGTCTTCCAATGTTTAATACTCGTCAAGATCTAGATTGAGAAGGAGTGGGCTTGCCAAAGCAAGGTACTTTTATCAATCATGGGAAGACGTGATAAGTAAGTGTACTTAGTTTGTTGAAACATTGGGTCTAACTTAACTAAATCATCACAATAGGATTGTGGGTTTAGAGGCATAGAGTTTGGTGAGATTTAATGGATAAATGTGTACAAATGGTTGTTCCACCAAACTTTCCAAGAGTTATATTTAATATAATCGACAAATGTTGTCTACCTAAATAGTCATGTTTTGAGTGTATTAGCCAACGCTATCTTAAAACATGGATGAAATATGGATCTTGGCTCACTAGAAAGATTTAAAGAAATATTTTCCGAATTAATAGTTAGGGCTATTAGTTTGATAAAAATAGTGGGAGGTATATGGTGATATACCATAATCACTTTAATTTGCAATCTATGAACTTGTCCTTGACTGACATAGAGCTTGAGGATTGTCCTCGGACACCACGATGTTAGTCAAATCTCTTCCCCTGCTCTTAAAGTTGAGAATGTAACATGTGCAAATCATAGTGCTTATTGGAAGCAAATTGATGTTGCGATTGATGTTTCATGTCTCATGCTCGTAAATATGTGTGCTGAGCTTAAGAAGCAACACGAGCATATAGATGCTTATGAGACGTTTGAGCACAAGATATATTTGAAAATAAAAGGGCACTATTCACTTACAAGTAGGGAGAGTGAGACCCGGTTACACCACATGTTCTAAAGATTATAGGGTATAATGAGTACCTTTGATATTTTGGGTTTCCAGATTGGTCTGGAGACTTAGTTAGATTTGATCTTACAATCTTTGGACAAATATTATTCTTAGTTTGTTATGAACAATAAAATGAATAAGATTGGTAAAACACCCATTGAGTTGCTAAGCATGTTAAGAACTGCTGAAAGCAATATGATAAATGCATGAACTACTACTATATTGATGGTAAACATAGGGAATGCAAAAGGGAAAGGAAAATGGAAAGGCAAGGAGAAGATTTGATCTAGTTCCGTTGTCAAACCAAACTCCAATCCCTAAAGTAGACTCTAAAGTCTGAATGAGGTGTTGATAAAGAAGACGATTGTCGTTTCTGTGGAAAATTGGGAGACTGGAAATTAAATTGTCATGCTTATTTGGAAGATCTGAAAAAGATGATCAATAAGGGTCAAGTTTTAGGTATTGGGTTGGAATTGGAGTAAAAGTAGTTGCTCTAGTTAAAGGAACTCGTTACTTAAATTTTAGCCTATAAGGAAAATTTAGAACTTGATAATTGTTATAACGTGCTTGCAATTGGCAGAGACATTATTTTA
The DNA here is from genome assembly GCA_028671895.1 of Oenanthe sinensis. NCBI lineage: Eukaryota > Viridiplantae > Streptophyta > Magnoliopsida > Apiales > Apiaceae > Oenanthe > Oenanthe sinensis. Next base: position 16,108,658 of record CM053804.1, on the reverse strand, counting down.
GTTTCTTGTTTGGACAAGAAAGGATTTTTCATTTTAATTAAATAACAATAGTTATTTATTCTATTTTAATGATGAGGCTTATAATGTTGCACAACTAATTAATAATTTATATGTTCTAAAGTGACTCAAATCAAATATTACTTTTGGCACTGTTGTTGAGGCCATATTAATGAGAAACGCATTTTCAGAATACATAAGGATGCATTCTTGGATAAGTTTGATTATGAATTATACAAAATGATGTGAATCTTGGTTTATTTGGCAAAATGACTAAAGCTCCTTTTACCGGACATGGTGAATGGGTCATTGAACGGGTATGACTTATACATAGTGATGTATGTGGTCATATGTATACGATGACTGTTAGTCCCTGATATTGTAGAAGGGGGGGTTGAATACAATATCTAAAATTAATCGCGGAATATTTGAATTAAAAATATTATTTTAATTGCTCGCGAAATATTAATTATAATGAAATACTGTTCAAGTGAAAGATATAATTTTAACTTGATTAGTATTACAAAATTAATATTTAGAAAACTGTTATATAATTGATAAAAGTTCTAGAACAAATTTGACATGAATTGTTCGCGTTTAACAATTATATTCCAAACTCAGCACAGAAATCTGTGAATATTACAATGCAGATAAATTACTGAATTTGATCTGATTTTCTAACTTCTGAACTACTGAAAAGTGAAACACTCATCTCATATTTATAGAGATTGAAAAAGGCTGCTATGACCTTTTTCAGTATGACTTAATTTCAAGAAAATAAGTCTTGTATGACTTATTTAACACTTGTATGACATTTAAAAACTGTGCAAGACTTATTTCTCTAGGAATGACTTATTTTATTAATTAAAAAATCGGTATGACTTTTTAATTAAATAAAAAATAAGTCCAGCATGACCTTTTGAACACAGAAAATTCTGTATGACTTATTCTGGTATGACTTTAGGTCGGCAGAAGCTCGGTATGACCTTTTTTAATTAATTAAAAAATCGGTATGACTTTTTAATTAAATAAAATCGGTATGACTTTTGGAATAAGCTCCGGTATGACATTTGCTCAACAACTTTGAATTCTCTCGGTATGACTTATTTGAATTGATCGGTATGACATATGAATTCACTGCCTGTTTCATTTCTTTTCTCCTTGTTTGGACAAGTGGCAAGCTTCCATTGGTTGCTTTGAAATATATCACCTGCCGAATTCAATTTCAAATGAAAAGGGGCCTATTTCGTCTTTTAGTGATTCAGCTCCGTAGAAATGCTTTTAGACCCGCACAGCTTATAATCTTTAATTAATAAATAATTAATTTAATTCAAAAATTATAAAAATAAATATCTAATATTATTTAGATATTTATAAATATAATTTACTAATTAAATTTTTTTTATTAATAACAATAAATCATTGCGCTCTAAGCTGCGGTCTTTTGATGGTCTGGAACCAAACTCCTTTTGACTTGCAAATGATAAATCAATTCCAACCGGGGTTCCACTTTTACGAATATATGACTCTGCATTTCTTCCGTGTCAATACTTTTTCCGTCTTGTCTTAAAGTCAGTACTGTCAGGCCTGTTTAGCTGTTTCTGTATCCCTTTGAGCTTCCAGCTTCTTTCATCTGTCATTCTAAATAATTCAAAATTAATTAATCCTTTAATTAATTTAAGAAATAAATTAATTCTGAGTGAATTAATTTACTAATTAATTTAACTAATTAATTTAATTAATTAATAGAGAATTAAATTAAAGGCTTGACTATTGTTGATGTAGATAACACTCTTCTGTTCTTCAACAATAACCTTTTTAACCACTTGAACTATTTGATGACTAATCTTCACTGACACTGTTGACACCCTGTGCACTGGTCTGGTTCACGGATGACTAACTACAATGTCGATTCTCATTTCTACTGTAGTGGTCTTTGTGTCTTGTCTTGGCTTCTAGCTTTGTCTTCACTATTTCTTTTCTTGGAATCTCTTTGTAGTAGGCACTTGGAATCTTCTGTATCTTCTGAACTCTTCTGAAATACTACTCTTTTATTTTTCGCCGACGCTTGAACATATTAATGAACTTCTTCCGGTGTAGAGTAGCAGCTTCATTAGAACACTTCTGATATTAGGATTGTTTGTGTCTAGTTGACTGTCTTCATCTTGATTCCTTTCTCAGTATTTATTACTTACTTTATTTTCTTACTTGAGTTGAGTTGTCATCTACTTATTACAAATAGGCTTAGACATATGCCTTTCAATGACAAAAGGTAGATTTTATTAACTTCATAAAATTTACTAATTATTTTAATAGATACAAATATATAAATCTTTTGAAGAACTAATCCGAATCATTTGAAAAGTTCAAAGACTATAAAGATGAAGTAGAAAATATCAAAGAAAAGTTTTTTTGATAGGAGGGATCACACCTTGTTGGATATGGTGCGATCAATGTTGAGTCAAGGAATCTTCCAATTAGTTTCTGGGGTTGCACCCTGGAAACGGCTCTACATACACTTAACCGTGTTCCTACTAAAATGGTTCAAAAGACTCCTTATGAGATATGGACTAAGAAACGTCACAGCATGTCATTTATGAAAATTTAGGGATGTAAAGTGTTTGTGAAACGTCTAATCTCTGACAAGCTAGGACCAAAATCAGACAAATGTAATTTTGTGGGATACCCAACTGAAACAAGGGGTTATTCTTTTTATAATCATTCTGAGAACAAAGTGTTTGTTGCTTGAACTGTTATGTTCCTTGAGAGAGATGCTCTCTAAGAAAGACAGTGAGAGGATAATAGATCTCGATGAAGTTCGAGACCCACATGATAACATTGAACCAATGGAGGAACCTAAGCAGAATGTACAAGAAAACAATACTGCTCAAGAAACACAGGTTATTCGTAGGTCTGGTAGGATTCACCATGATCCTGAGAGATATTATGGATTTCTCTTGACTCAAGATGGTGATGTGATGTTTGTGGATGAAGATGAGCCTCTCACCTACCAAGATGCTATGAACACTCCAGATTCTAAGAGATGGAACATTTATTTACATGAAACAGTCAAAAAGAGTTTGACTTTATTCAGAATGAAGATGAAACTTGTGTTTACAAGAAGTTTAGTGGGAGCCATGTGGCATTCCTAGTATTATATGTTGATGATATATTACTAATAGAAAATGACATTCCTTCTCCATAGACTATGGAGACTTGGTTGAGAAATAATTTCTCAATGAAAGACTTAGGCGATGCGACCTATATATTAGGGATCATGATCTATAGAGATAAATCAAGGAGATTGATCGGCCTAAGTTAGAGTACATACATTGACAAAGTTTTACATCGATTTCGAATGCAAAGAGGCTAAATGGATATGTCCTAATGTCTCATAGGATAATGATCTCAAAATAAAATTTGTCCTAAATCATTGGATGATAAGGACCACATGAGTAAAGTTCCATATGCGTTAGCAATTGGTTTTATAATATATGCAATGATATGTACTCGTCCTGATATCTCGAATGCTTTAAGCATGACGTACCTAGGAATATTGATTCTTATGAAACTCTGTTCATGATAAGTTCTTTAAGTTCAATCTATGAAGGATTTTGAAGCAGAGAAAGCTCAAACAGACAGAAATGAAGATGATACTACATGAATATCAGTTCAGTGCTAGAGGAACAGACATCATTCATTTCAGTTACTCAAGAAATCTGGAAATGCAGAATCTAATCCAGAAAAACCAGTAGCATTATTTACAAGTCCCGGACCATTACTTTTTTTAGTTGTTAGTTGAGTTATCCTCTCTATGAGATTTGTTTGCTAAGTTTAACAATCAAATAGGGGGAGATTGTTGGTGAGATTACGAAGCTGTATGAATAGTAATCGTGATAACTTAACACTAGAACAGGACAGGTAAATAATACTACGCCTACACAGAAATCAGGAAGAAATGAAGATAAGGCAGATACAGTGAATCAAAACATTAGAAGGAGTTTTAAAGTCTACTACAGGTCATTGAGAGAAGTTCATTAATATGTTCAAGCCTCAGTGAAGAATAATGTGTAAAGACTTTCAGGGTTTCAGAAGTGTTAAAGATTCAGTATAGAAGTGTCACGAGAAGATTTCAGTGTATTAGCATTGATTGAAGATAGACAGTGTTCGAAGCATAGGAATCTAGAAGGGTAAAGACAAATGTTAAAGAAGACAGCTGCAGTCTTGGAGTTATACTCACTGAAAAAAATTCAGTTATATGTTCAAGCGTCAGTGAAGAACAGAGAATGAAGTATTCAAGATTGTGGTAGTAATGGAGACTTTGTCTAAGTACCAGAAAAGATTACAGTGAAGTTACAATATTTATTGACAGTCAGTGTTCGAAGCAATGAAGTTGCTGGAAACTTAACAATGCAATCAAGGCTATAATACGAAGACCTGGATCGAAGTTAGTCGTCTGTGAACCAGACCAGTTGCACTAGGCGTCAGCAGTTTGTGAAAGGAATCTGAGTATTAACTATAGAAGAATTGTTAAGTTGAAGAACGTACCTGGAAAGAACGGTTATTTATTAAGGTACAAAAAGTAATTTGTAGAGGCTACAGCCAAACAGCTAAACAGCTCAAAGGGTGCAGGGTGCAAAGTGTCACAACCTTGGTACGAAAAGTGTAAGTTTCTGAACTACAGTCGAAGAACGGAAATAGCTCGGGGTACAGGGTGTAGTGTGAGAAGACTTTGATTTAAGAAATGGAAGTTGGGGAACTTCAATCAAGCAATGAAAAGAGAGTCAAAGTGCAGTGACCAACTTGCACTTTGACCACATAAACAGTACAACGCCACAAACTTATTTCACGCGCCACAAACAATCATATATTTCTTAAGGCATTTGTTATGTGGCGCCTCCCCTGTGCTTCCCCTGTAGTGGCGCCACTTGCAGCTAAATAAATATATTAGTTAAAGTTTTAAGTGGCGCCTCCCCAGTATACTCCCTGTACTGGCGCCACTTACTTTCCTTAATATATTAATCAAACAACTGGTAAGTTGTGCCTCCCCTGTATATCAGCTGTGTAAGGCGCCACTTAGACCTCAGCCAATCAAATTCAAGCAGCCTACTTTATTTGATTTAAAGTCTACACCAATCAAATTGAAGAGTCGTCTTCTCCAACAACACAAAAATGTAGAGAGCTATTGTCATGGCTAGGGCAAGAAGATATAATTTATACACACCCATACCTTGCTCCTGGTCAGATATTAGGACCCAGTTCTTTAACGAAAAATGCTCAGGGCTCCTAGATATCACTCCATACGGACTCAGTTTTTTCTTGTACTAATTTAGATATATTTGTATAGGAACTGAGCCTAATTTTTTTGTGTTAGTAGCAAAGAACTAATTTGTTTTTTGGAAGCCAGTTATATTTTTAACTGGGTTTAGCACCCCTCTGGGTTTATATATGAAAGATATTCCCCGAAACTTGTCTCATTTAATTACTTGCTAATTTTCTAGAACTTTAATGTTTATTCATAAACATAGAAAATTAGTAGGCAGTTCACCTAGACACTACAAATGGCCAAACCCACTCTTAAGCAATAATTTATTTATCCGCAAATTCAGAAAAGAATTTAAATTATTGTGAGTATCGTATTCAACCCCCCTTCTACGATACTTCGGGGCCTAACAATTGGTATCAGAGCTCGCTGATTGATATACAAATCAGGATCCGTAGCCCAGTGAAGCTCACCGTGCCGAAGCTGCTTACTCAGAAAGAGGCATTGTCAAATAAGTTTAATTATAAACTTTTAATAAGTTTATTTTATAAACTTTATAAAATTTATTTTATAAACTTTTATTAGTTTATATTATAAATTTTAATTAGTTTATTTTATAAACTTTATATTAAATTTATTTTATAAACTTTTATAAAATTTATTTTATAAACTTTTATTAGTTTATGTTATAAATTTTAATTAGTTTATTTTATAAACTTAGTATTAAATTTATTTTATAAACTTTTATAAAATTTGTTTTATAAACTTTTATAAGTTTATATTATAAATTTTAATTAGTTTATTTTATAAATTAAATAAAGTTTACAATTTAAGTTTATTAAACAAGTTGGTCTAATTCAGCAACATGTCATTGGATTTAGGTGGCCAAAAGTTGAATGATGTTAACGACACATGTGACTTGTACGTGTAGTAGCGCAGTTCATGTGAAAGTCACGCGCATAACTGCTGACTACTTGTAGCGCAACTTGATTATGCCACGCGCGGCGCCACTCATTCAGCACAACATGGACTCAGCAAATTCACGAGGGTTTGTTGCGCCTATACAGGGTGTTACCTGTGTAGGCGCCACTTAGATTATTCTTTGTGCTTGTTGCGCCTGTACAGGGGCTCCACTGTACAGGCGCCACAAAAAGTGCTAGGCGCCACTAACATCCAATTGCAGTTTGGTACTCCAAGTTTTGTACCCTTTAATTTTAATTTTTATTTTAGATTTATTTATTTTTTCAGAAAATTTAAAATTCTTGAAAACTAAAATTTTTCTTACATATTAATTTACGATATTTTAATTTTTAAGAAAATTCGAAATTCTTGAAAATTAATTTGTTGTATATTTTTATTTTTGATTAATTTATTTTCTAAGAAAATTAAAAATTTTGTAAATCTAAATTTTTCTTAAATATTAATTCGAGGGTGCTCAAAGGTTTGTAGATGAAGATTTTTCCGGGCATTGAAGGCAACAAAAATTGACTGAAGATTATCCAATGAAGCTTATTCTGGAACAGGTTGAAGAAATAGTGGTATTAATTTCCTCAGAGGTTTACTCCATAGGATCCCACTAATATTTTAGAAGCTGCAAAAGAAGAGATTAATTTGGGTACAGTTTTTGGTTAATTTGAGTTGGATTTTTGGATGAAAAATATTAAGGGTTTGAAGTATTGAAGGAGAACAAACTGGACATCCTTGAATCTCAGTACAAGCCTTAAAGATTATTCTACAGGGAGATTACAAGAAGTTCGTGCTAACACTGCAGATCATCTGGAACGTAGGGATACAGCCAACAGGGATTTAAGGATACAACCACATTGTCTGCAAAAAACCTGTATGTGCTGAAGGCCTATGAACTAGAACAAGAGCTGAAGAAGATAATATTTGGTAAAGCAGGTTGTTAGCATATCCACTGTATTTGTGACCCAGGAACTAAATTTGATTGACGTCAAGGTTGAGAACCTCTGAACAGAAACGAATTGATCCAAGAAGCTAAATTGAAGATGTTGTAGCTCGAGGTAGTGGTCAAGGTGTTGCATGTGAATTTGACACTTTGGAATAACTTGAGAACTGGACTGCAAGTCAAGCCTGCAGGGCAACAGGAAGTTCAGTGACATCAGATTCAGACAGAATCCCAATTCTAAATCTAAGGTCATTACCTATAGATTCCATAAAGGAGATTTTCAAGAACAGTTCAAGAGGCGGTTGCAAAACATGGATGGTTTATATTGGAAATCAAAGACAAGATTATGGGTTTGCTACATAGTTTGAAGAAGCCTGTACAAGCAAAAGATGACAGACACTATGTTGGGTTGTAGCAGGAATCTCAAGCATTAGTGAGGATGCAGCAAGGGAAAACATTTGTTGATGAAGTTAAATGCAAAGCTGATTCTATCAGTGATAGTGATGAACCAAATGGATATCTGGCATCAATGACCAACACTGGAGATGAATCACTAAGCACTTCACAGGTACACAATCTAACTAGTATACTTTTATCTAATTCAGAACTGTATGATTATTAGGTATTGAAATGTATGATATTCATGTCAGCATGTTAGTATCTTAGGACTTAAATGCTTAATTGATTGCTAAGAATAAGATTGCATGCTAGGATTCATGAGTTAAATAAGTACATTTCATACTTGATTTTATATGCAGTAAAATGAATATCTAGAATTAGATAGGGTGTTCTAGACGGTTAGGTGTATCCCTGAACATTTACTAGAACTTGATTTAAATCTTCTGTGATTTAATACCTCTGCTAATGTTGTGAAAATTGCTAAATAGACAAACAGGTCATAGATCAGATATTTTATATTTGTTCTTATTGTGATAAATGACTTGATAAGTATATGTGGGATTTGATATTGCTTATAATGTTTTATTCAAATATTCTGCATATTCTTAAAATTGTTTATGTGCTTATTTTCACATGATTTGCTCGCACTCACATAGTTGCACTTAAATGTCATATCATATCATGTATTGCTTGTTAGGGATAAGATGGTAGAATTATCTAAGTAGTCAGTAACATTTGTTGATTCAAAGATTAATCTAAAACTGACTTAGGTAATTAGAGATAGTTAAAAATGTTAGACAATGACAGAAATGCAATAGACAGAATTAGTAATTAATTTGTTAGTTCTTCCATCCATGTGCTTTGTGCATGTTGAAGCTGTTGTTACCTTTGATATTATCTCTAACCCATCTGGACTCAATTGAAATTGAGTACCAAGAAGCTTAATCATTTGTGATTGCAGAGTATGTTATGAAAGGCAAAAGTTATGTGACTTCGTGACATTTATTGTTCGAGGCATATGATTAAGATTAAAGCTCTGACATCACAGTTGGTTGAGAAGGCCTCCCCGATGGTAACCTTTGGAGATGACATCAAATGATGTACAAGGGATCTGGCTATCATGATTTAAGAACTGTCATCAGTGGAAGAATCTTTCTTGTTGAAGGACTTAAGCACTATCTACAGGGCACTAGGGAATTCTTTATCAAGGGTTTTCTAGAAAAGCATTGAAAAGGAAAAATGTTTGATCTCAAACAAGAAGGTTGGAAGCTCGCTCAACTGAGAGCGAGGAAATTTGTTCGTAGCTGACATGGAGTTTATATGCAAAGGTGGAGTGAACTTTTCAGTAAAGCTTCATTAGTAAAGAGTTAGCTATGGCAAAAGAAGCTCTCACACTTGTTGATCAAGACAATGGATTCTCCAGTGAAGATGAAATTGGTGAGATGACTACTTCATATGGAATTCTATCCAGAAGGACATTTTAAAGTATGTCACAAAGGGAAGTCAATGGATGACAACCCTAGTTACAAGTTGGTGATGTTCGTGCATTCAACAGACAAAATGTCACAAATGGTGATTGATCAAATAAGGAAGATCAAGTTGGAAGCAAAGTAAGCTGTGAGAACTTTAAAGTCAGATAATGGAACTGAATTTCGCGAATGAAGTTCTATATGCATTCTGCACTGATAAAGGTACTTTGATGCTGAAACAATTAACACAGCATGCTGCTTTAATGGCCAAGATCGTGGAAAGACATCATATAAGTTAATGGCCAACCAGAAGCAAACACTGAAGCTCTTTCGTGTGTTTGGAGAGAATTGATTTTTAATGAAGATTTATTTGAGTATCTTTACAAGAAGTTAAGGCTCATAGAACAATTCTCCTCGGCTACTCAGAAGTGATTAAAAGTCTGAATGTGACGACCAACTACATCAAGCTCCCAAGCATTCAAATGAATGACTATTTTGAATCTTTGAAGTTTGACATCCTGTCAGAGTCAAATTCAGATACTGATGTTGAAACTGAGGTTGTAGAAGGAAACAATGATAATGATGTTGATTCATATCCTATGAGTGGAAATGGTAGTGAAACTACACAACTCGTGAACTTTAACAGAATCCACTGTATAAGGTGAATGATCTTCAACACATCCTAGCAGCAACTCAGGGGGAACAAATAAAAATGAAGGATCTACTAGTCGTACTCAACACAATGAAGATCAAAGGAATACATCAAGAACATATCTGCCGAGACAAAGGGTTTGAAGTCAAAGTCATTCCTGGAGTCTAGTTCTTAGTAAACTGGATTTTGAGTAAAGGCTAGAAGTGCTAATCAAGATGAACATATTTTTTTTGGGACAGAACATTCAATAATTGGTATCCCAAAGAATAGTGAAGATGCACTGATTGATCCAGATTGGGTGATTGCAATGCAAGATGATCTCAATCAGTTCAAAGGCAGAATCTACTGAAGCTGGAACCCAGACCACTAAAGTCGAAGCTGAAATTGGTACAGTAAGGGTTCATAGAAACTGGATGACTACTGGCATTGTTATGAGGGACAAAGCCAAACTAGTTGTTACAGGTTACTATCAAGTAGAAGGTATCGACGATGATGGAAACAGAATCTTCGGGACTTTCAAGATCTAACAGCAAGCAACAGAGACGAGACTTGATCCTCTTAGGACCTAACAATTGGGCCTAACAAGATGAGGACCTAACAGAGTTAGGGATTCAAGCAAATCGTCAAGGACATGGTATGACACTCTAACTACTATGTACTTGAAAATGATTTTGGTAGAGTCGTTATACACATATATCTCTCTAGAATACAAGGCACACACAATATAATATATGTGCAAGTATACCATGATTATATTATATGTGGGTCTACTAATGAAAACTTGGCAAGAGATATTTGCTAAGTAAATGCAGAGTAGGTACAAAATGAGCACATTGGAAGAGTTGCAATTCTTTTTAGATTACAAGTAATTCAAAAGAATAATGGCAATTAAAGTAAGTTAAGGATCTTTTGAAAATGCGCAATTTAGAAGATTCTAGACCCGCCAAGACTACTTTCCAACAGACCACTAAGCTTGATCAGGGCAAATCAGGTATATGAATAGAAGTGACAAGTTATAGAGGTATGATAAGCTCATTACTTATTCAAGTGCATAAAGACCATATATTTTATTCTCGATATGCTTATGTGCAAGTTTTTAAGTGGATACTAGAGAATATTATCTTATAGCTGAGTTATGAATTGATTAGATATCTTAGGGGATCACCAATTCTAAGAATCTGGGACCCTAAAGATACTAGGTTTAACCTAATTGGCTATATAGATATAGATATGCAGGTTGTAAGAAAGACAGAGAAGTCATTCCTAGAAGCTTTCATTATTTCCAGCAACTCTGTTGATCTCTTCACACCACGTATGGAACAAGCGCATGGACACCAGGTATCATTTCTTTTGAGATTGTCCTTAGTAGAATAAATTGCAGATATTTGTTAAACAACTTGATTAATTCATTTTGTCTAAGTTGGTTAGTGAATTTGGGATATTATTTATTTGCATATTTGTTGAAAATCCCATCTGCAATGAAGTCTTGAATGAGTTCACAAGTATTAAATTTCCATATTTAAAGGACTTGTGAATTTATTTTAAATCCAGTTCCTCATGCTTATTGCTACTAGTTTAATTATCATGTTTACAATGCAATATACATAAGTGGTAGTTAAATTATTTAGAATAAGTTAGAAGCATAATTATTTGCATGTTAAATATTTGATGAGTATTAGTCAAGATGTCTTACTTAATTGCTCTGATATTCTTAAATATTTTGTTACAAATAATTGTGATACTTTTGATATTAGTGACAGCATTTAGAATTTCTGTTCTAAGTAATTAATGCATATTTCAAAAATCACTAATATTGAAAGCTGAAATATTTTCTAAGTTATGTGTATAAAATTCTCAATATTTTATATACTTAGGAAATATTTCTAAATTTGATTTTGTTTGTGAGGAGTTGTAATTAGGATCACAAGTATTAAATGCCAATATTTAAAGGACTTGTGAATTTCTATTCAACTAATTCTCGAGCTTACATATATCATTAATAATTGTTATGAGTATAATTGTAATATGCTAGAGTGACAATTATTAGATATAGTGTAGGAAGTTAGATGCTAATATTCAATCTTATGAATATTTTAGTATTTAGCGAAATTATTTTATCCTATTAAAATTATGGATTGAAGCAATACAATGATTATCAGTTTCATAATTTTGATTTGATAAAATATATGAAGCACAATTTCTTGCATCTTGAAATTATTGATAAATATCGAATAATTGGTATCAGCGTGCAATTAATTGTGATATTTTTAATATTAGTGATAATACAAGTTGTATATCTGAAATCACTAATAATAAAAATATGTCTAAATGCTTATTGTTCTACTGAATGATTGCCATGTTTATTTGATATATATGCATGTTATTGGCAATTGCTTAGTGCAGCATAAGTATTTAACTTATTTTGATTTGTTTAAATCATGATGATATAAAATAGTTCAGTGATATATACGTTCCATGATTTAAGTAAATTAAAATAAATTCGAAGCATAATTATTTGTAGTATAATTATTATCTTTTATTACTCTGTAATAATTGAATAATATTTTATTACAAAATAATTGTGATATATTGATACTAATGGATTTGCTTAGTCTTTATTCTAAGTAAAAATTGGTTTTTGAAAAAGCCGTTAGTATTAATATATTTAGTTTTCTTTCTTTAACTGATTCCTGAATATATTTAAAAAGAAATTTTTGTCTATTTCTTTTTCAAAATGTTTTATGCAAAGATACATTCCTTTTACTATCAGTTTTAGTTAAGAAAACTTCAGAATTCTTTTTCAAAACTTCTCTTTTGAAAAACTTTTCTTGAGGATAATCTTTCTTTTATCTCGAAACATTTTATCATCTCCCAAAAGCTAGTTTTAAATGTTTTATCTTTAAAAGTGTTTTCTCTCTAAATTTTTCTTTTTAAAGTGGCAGAAACTTTCTGACTGCTATTTTATTTGGAAAAATTATTTTAACTTCGAGGTATCAATCACTTGTAAAATTATTTGTTTTCAAATACTTGTTTCAATGTATTTTTCACATTGATTCACAGTACCAAAACAGTGATTGTTGCTTTGAAGGCCTAGTACTGTATTGTTAAGCATTCATTCACCCCAATTGTCATGTTTTTATTTTAAGTCGGGGATACTATCAGGTGGACGAAAATGATGTAAATCATAATTGCATTATGAGTCGGAAATCATAGTCCTCTATCTGATAAGGATGTTTTGTAAAACTGTTTTCAAAACGTACAGTGCTAGGTTATAAAGGAAAAGAGTCATTTTATTGAGATAAATTTGGTAAGAGAGTTGAATTTCTTCTTTGGTGTAAATTCTCACGTTTTATTATGGGAAGTTTGCCTTATAAGAAATTCATAAAGGATAGAATTTTTCTCTGTTACACATTCTCACGTTTTATTAGGGGATAAGTATCATTAAAGAAAATTTCTATTGGTTTCATGCTCTTAAATGATAAATCTTTAGAACCGACAAAACTCTTTTATTAAAAGTGCTTTAATGCAATCAATTACCATTCCTTCTTATATTTTTCCTTCTCATTGGGATGAAAAATATATTTTATAATGTTAAGGTGATTATCTTTTAATATTGATTGATTCTTTCCGATTAGACCCCAGAGGCTATAGAAGCTGGCCAAGATGTTGAAAACCCATCAATCTCTTACCCAGGCCTTTGTACCAAACACTAATTCATCCACTTCCATATATTAACCCTTGGAGATATAAGGAACTTATGTAAGTTAGCGGTTGATAAGGGAGAAACTGCACTTGTTGCAGTAAATAAGGATGAAGTCGGAAGTGCACCCACAGCTCTACCTCCAGAGAAGTAAAGTAGTATATAACTGAGGTAACTGTAAGCTCATCTGCATCTTCTCAAAAGGATGAAGAGCTGAAAAGGCAATAAAACTGTCTCTGGAATCATTCTCTCAACAGGGTGAGTCCATTGAAATTCGCTCGTCAACCAGAGCATCTTGTAATGAGTCAAGCACACCACTAGCACTCACGCTGATGGTATGCCTAAACAGATAAATTCTAGGAACACATTGCAAGGCGTGCACAGTGAGAGGTATAGGCATTCAGAGGAGATACGGACTCTAGTTAGCCATACAGTACATTGTCCAATGTATCTACCTCAAACATAAGTTAATCTTCTGCATCCCGAAAGGGAGATCTCTTGTTCAGAATTATCTGGGCTTGAGAGGCAACTGCTTGACAAGAATTCTTCGGTTGAGTCAAGTAGGGTATTTTATACAAAATTCCCGTCACAGGGTTACGAGGGAAACGTAGGCTCTAAATTGCCATTCATTACATTGTCTACTACGTTGGCCCTCTTGGAAGGAACATTTCCAGATCCTGAAAAGGATGTCCACCTCCCATTTATGGAGAAGGTGCGAGGCAACTCCTTGATAGAACAAGCAGGATACCCAAAAAGATTTTAAAATCTTGGGATAACCCATCTCAAAGAGGTGAGGCTCCACTAGACAGTGATTTAGCAAATGCTATTGAGTCTGGTGTTGAGACAGTGCATATGCATGATAGATCAAGAACACCTCAACGAGGCAATTCTCCACTTGATAGTGATTCAGTTCATTCTGATGAATCAGGTGTTAGGAATATAAATGAATTGATGGATTTCACTTGCAGGTACAAAAGGCTATATTTGAAATGCAGAGTGAAAGTGAGAGAGAGAAACACTTAAGTGAAAGTGAGGGAGAGATACACTTGACTGAGAGATAGGGAGAGAAAGAGAGAAACACTTAAAATGCTCAATACTAAAGTGTAAACACCAACAGAACGTAGTAGAAGTGAGGAAACCATAAGCCAAACACTTACCCTTGCTACTTGCTACTTCTGAAAGAAAAGTTACTATATTTGTTCCAATCAATGACAGACGAGAACCTTCTTTGGAAGACAAACCATTCAAACGATGGGCCATTGGAGGATTCCTCAACTAAGGGGGAGAAGTTATAGTAAGAAAAAGGAGAAGTTAATTAAGTCTTATCTTCGTACTTCGGATAAGTTAATATCGTAAAGGGGTTCGTATCCTGGATCCTTAAGGGAAGATCCTTGGAAAAAGGGGTTCGTATCCTTGGGAGAAATTAATATCCTTAGGGGGAGATTTTAGACAAGAAAAAGAAAATCATATCTTCTGATCCTGAGGGGAAACAACAGAAATATTGGAGAATCAAGAAACTGTATCCTATACTTGAATGGAGTTGTCAGAAGAGGATTCCTCATCCAAGTGGGAAGAATAGAGAAGAATTGACACTTCCATTGATTTTCTAAAGAGATAAGGAGAATCACATTCTTAGGGGGAGAACATTATTTGAGCTATGTTCAGTATTCTATTGAAGACGTACCCAGGAATATTGATTCTTATGAAACTCTGTTCATGATAAGTTCTTTAAGTTCAATCTATGAAGGATTTTGAAGCAGAGAAAGCTCAAACAGACAGAAATGAAGATGATACTACATGAATATCAGTTCAGTGCTAGAGGAACAGACATCATTCATTTCAGTTACTCAAGAAATCTGGAAATGCAGAATCTGGTCCAGAAAAACCAGTAGCATTATTTACAAGTCCCGGACCATTACTTTTTCTAGTTGTTAGTTGAGTTATCCTCTCTATGAGATTTGTTTGCTAAGTTTAACAATCAAATAGGGGGAGATTGTTGGTGAGATTACGAAGCTGTATGAATAGTAATCGTGATAACTCAACACTAGAACAGGACAGGTAAATAATACTATGCCTACATAGAAATCAGGAAGAAATGAAGATAAGGCAGATACAGTGAATCAAGACATTAGAAGGAGTTTTGAAGTCTACTACAGGTCATTGAGAGAAGTTCATTAATATGTTCAAGCCTCAGTGAAGAATAATGTGTAAAGACTTTCAGGGGTTCAGAAGTGTTAAAGATTCAGTATAGAAGTGTCACGAGAAGATTTCAGTGTATTAGCATTGATTGAAGATAGACAGTGTTCGAAGCATAGGAATCTAGAAGGGTAAAGACAAATGTTAAAGAAGACAGCTGCAGTCTTGGAGTTATACTCACTGAAAAAAGTTCAGTTACATGTTCAAGCGTCAGTGAAGAACAGAGAATGAAGTATTCAAGATTGTGGTAGTAATGGAGACGTTGTCTAAGTACCAAAAAAGATTCCAGTGAAGTTACAATGTTTATTGACAGTCAGTGTTCGAAGCAATGAAGTTGCTGCAAACTTAACAATGCAATCAAGGCTATAATACGAAGACCTGGATCGAAGTTAGTCGTCTGTGAACCAGACCAGTTGCACTAGGCGTCAGCAGTTTGTGAAAGGAATCTGAGTATTAACTATAGAAGAATTGTTAAGTTGAAGAACGTACCTGGAAAGAACGGTTATTTATTAAGGTACAAAAAGTAATTTGTAGAGGCTACAGCCAAACAGCTAAATAGCTAACAGCCAAACAGCTAAACAGCTCAAAGGGTGCAGGGTGCAAAGTGTCACAACCTTGGTACGAAAAGTGTAAGTTTCTGAACTACAGTCGAAGAACGGAAATAGCTCGGGGTACAGGGTGTAATGTGACAAGACTTTGATACAAGAAATGGAAGTTGGGGAACTTCAATCAAGCAATGAAAAGAGAGTCAAAGTGCAGTGACCAACTTGCACTTTGACCACATAAACTGTACAGCGCCACAAACTTATTTCACGCGCCACAAACAATCATATATTTCTTAAGGCATTTGTTATGTGGCGCCTCCCCTGTGCTTCCCCTGTAGTGGCGCCACTTGCAGCTAAATAAATATATTAGTTAAAGTTTTAAGTGGCGCCTCCCCAGTATACTCCCTGTACTGGCGCCACTTACTTTCCTTAATATATTAATCAAATAACTGGTAAGTTGCGCCTCCCCTGTATATCAGCTGTGTAAGGCGCCACTTAGCCCTCAGCCAATCAAATTCAAGCAGCCTACTTTATTTGATTTAAAGTCTACACCAATCAAATTGAAGAGTCGTCTTCTCCAATAACACAAAAATGTAGAGAGCTACTGCCATGGCCGGGGCAAGAAGATATAATTTATACACACCCATACCTTGCTCCTGGTCAGATATTAGGACCCAGTTCTTTAACGAAAAATGCTCAGGGCTCCTAGATATCACTCCATACGGACTCAGTTTTTCCTTGTACTAATTTAGATATATTTGTATAGGAACTGAGCCTAATATTTTTGTGTTAGTAGAAAAGAACTAATTTGTTCTTTGGAAGCCAGTTATATTTTTAACTGGGTGTAGCACCCCTCTGGGTTTATATATGAAAGATATTCCCCGAAACTTGTCTCATTTAATTACTTGCTAATTTTCTAGAACTTTAATGTTTATTCATAAACATAGAAAATTAGTAGGCAGTTCACCTAAACACTACAAATGGCCAAACCCACTCCGAAGCAATAATTTATTTATCCGCAAATTCAGAAAAGAATTTAAATTATTGTGAGTATCGTATTCAACCCCCCTTCTATGATACTTCGGGACCTAACATACTGGTCTAATCCAGGTGAAGGTCACTGGACGGCAGTCAAGAATATCTTAAGTACTTGAAGAGGACTAAAGATTCATTCTTGTTATATGGAGGAGATGTGAAGCTAGTTGTAAGAGGTTTCAGTGATGCTAGTTTCTGGACAGACAACGATGATTTAATATTTCTGTCTAGCTTTGTGTTTTATCTATTTTTATAGAGATGTTGTATGCTGGAATGGTTCACAGCAGAGACAGTTGTTGATTCTACAATAGAGCCTGAGTATATTGATGCTTGCGAAGCAGCCAATGAGGCTGTTTGGGCATGTACTTAGGAGATATCGCATAATTAATGAGATTAATGATCAAGGAGATATACATATATGTAAAGTGCATACTAATAATAATATTGCAGACTCACTTGTTAGTAATTGTGCTCTAGAGACAATACTTTTTATATTTTAAGGAAAATATTTATTATTAAGGATTATGTTTGATTGATTATTATTTATTTATTATGTTTTATTTACTGCGTAATAAATTGAAAGCATAATAAATGTCCTTGGAATTTTGATACGTATTATATATCTTTAAGTACGTGACTTAAAAATGAGATTATATGAATAGTATCTTATTCCTAAAATTCCCTAGTCGAGTATTATTATTTAAGGACAATAATAATGCACAAAGACTAGTATGTTTCTTGACAGATGACCACATCTCATTGGTCATAGGTATGGGGATACTAAAGTCAAGAACATAAGTGCATGTATCAATGCATGGCACTGGAATAACCCGCCGTGAGATTCTACATATTAAGTAAGTGTCATAAGTAATTCTCACTGTGATAATGGTGTAATGATCCTTAGACCTGAAATCATTATATTTCTATACGAGAATTAATATACTTTGATTACATTAAAAGTTACCTTTGACCGGGTGATGATAAAAGTGGACATTGGGTATATTATGAATCGTATGAGAAATATGAATGATCTAGATGGGATTTAATCCTCCTAATTTTAGGAGTGATATTATTGGCCTCTTGTTTGAGTGAGACTATGAAATGCACGGCCGTGCTCAAATGTTGATTTGATTTTAATAGTCTACTCATCGATCAAGAAAATAAAGATTAAATTATGAAGAGGATGACACGAGACATGCCTTGAGTTTAATCTATAATATCAAGATTAAAGGGATTATATTACATGGAACATTATTCACGAAAGGCTTAATCGAATCACCGATTTATTATTATTACTTGGGTAGCAATGATGTATTACTAGATGCCGCTCATTGTTTACAATTTTAATTAGATATTAAAATTGTTGCCAACGTAATAATAACCTACAGGGTCACACACAAAGAACGCTTGAAGGAAAAATAATTTAAATTATGAATTTAAATTAAATAAGTAATTTATTTTATTTATGATATTAATTAAGTATGACTTAATTAATTATATAAATAGAATAAATGAATTACTTAAACTAATTCCAAAATTAATAATTAATTAATTAAGTGAGACTTAATTAAATAATTTAGAATTTTGGATTAGTATTAATTATAATTGGATTATAATTAGAAAACTTATTCATCTCTCTATATAATCTCTTTATGGGCTGATTTAAGAAGATAGAGATTTTACAAAAAACCCTAGCCGCTCTGAGAGAGGAGGAAGATAGAGAGAGAAGAAGTTTTCGGGTGCTAGTACACATCAATCCTTCATGAAAAGTGTTCGTGTGGATACCGTAGAGCGTAGATCGCGAGAGCGGGATACGTGGTGATTAAACAAGCTTTGGACCTCCATTAATCTTCCATTAATGAACTGTTAAAGCTTCTAAAGGTATTTATTCTTTATCTCCGAATTAAATCTTTTGTTTTCGCATGGATCCTGCGGAGGGTTTCACTATTTTGATTTATTTTTCGCGTTTATTCCGCTGCGTTTGTGTCACGAAACCCTACAATGGCATCAGAGCTACTTGCGAAACGTTTTAATTCGGTTATGTGCTTAACAGTTTTTTGATATATAAGCATGTATGCGATCTATCATGATTTTATATTGATATAATATGTATATGTTTATATATATTATGAATATATGATATTCATATGATGTATAATCATGTGATGATTATGTGTGTTGATGTATGTATATGATACATGTTTGTTCTTATTATGGGAATCGTATTCGATACGAATTCTGAAACGGCTGCCGTTGATTTTCTGAAATCTGTGTCCATTGTCCGATTTTCGCAAACGATATGTGTTTTCTGACTGGAATCGGGTCACTGAGCAATACTGACATAGTCAGCTCTGTGTCTGTAAGCCATTAGATGTCGTTACAGCCTCCAAAACGTTAATTTATGATTTTCTGAAAATTATTTAATTTTCTAAAATTTTGAGTATATGTATGTATATATTATGAATATATGATATTCATGTAATGTATAATCATATGATGATTGTATGTATCTCTGTATATGTATATATGATATATGCTTGTTTTTGTTATAAGAATTGTATATGATACGATTTCTGAAACACCGTCAGATTTGGAGAAATCTGACTGCTGTATCCGATTTTCGTAAACGATATGTGTTTTCTGACTGGAATCGGGCCAATGAACAAAACTGATAGCTTGGCTATCATTGACGGGTCTGTAAGGCGTTTGACGTCGTTAAGGGCCTCGAAATAGCGATTTATTGTCTTCAGAAATCTGTTTTTAATTTTCTGAAATTTTGAAATTTGTTATATATGATTATATGATATGATTATATAATATGAGATATATTATATGTGTTATATGATAGTATTGTGGATGGTTATGGCCTAAAGACCCATATGATAGTGGTTTTGATTTATGGTTTTGGTTTCTAAATACGACTTGCATGTCGTTTATTCATTGTAATTTAATTATCTCGAATGTAACTCGAGTTCTTCTTGTAATTTCATTAGAATAGTTTTATTTTTATTATTCAACGTAATTATCAATGAAGACTTGCAAGCAAGGAGGCGATCCAAAAGGGGATGATGGAGCAATGAAGAAAGAAGACATGTAATAGATAGTATTTTAAAACCACCATAGACTGACCTTGATATTTCCATTAGCTTGGAAATATCATATAGGATTGGGCCATAACCAAACACGTTTAATTTACGCACATTACATATATGTATATGATTGCATGTATTGGTATGTATGCGTAGATATAATTGAGATGCATGCTTAATATTGATTAATCATGTATGTATTAGATACGACACCCATGCCATGTTTGCTTAAACAAGATAAAATCTGTAACGATTCAAGATTTTAAAATTAACAAACGATCATGAGATTCTTGTGTTTATGAAATATGGATTTTTAAAACACGGAATTAAATATGGATTTTTGATATCTATAATTGGGATTTTCTGACAAAAGCGGATATGCGTATTCGTAAGGCTGATGGGTTTTAAGTGTGACCATTGGTATCCTCCATCTACCTGGGAAATGAACAATTTAAGATGTCGATTTGAAATATTTGGTTCAAGGAAAAATTGAGGATCTCTTTATGATGTGATCATGATCGTTATAAATTTTCTAAAACCCCTTAACAAAATATTAAGTTTTACTCGGATGCTTTCCAATGAATGAACACTCATCGAATCCTAGATCGATAAGGGGAAGGACTGTCAGTGGCAGGGGACTCCTATCTATCGTGGTGAGATGCGACGAATATAAACGGTTATATTCGGCCGTTGTATCATTGGGTCTAACTTAACTGAGTCGTCATAATAAGTGAAAATAAACGGTTATATTCAACTATTATGAACTTAGAAGCATAGAGTTTGGTTAAAAGTCTATTAGATAGATAAGATCAATCGTTGTTCACCAAACTATCCAAGAATTATATATGATATAATTGACAACTGTTGTCTACCTAAATAATCATTTTCTAAGGACTTCCAGTGGTTGACTTAGGACATGACGAAATATGGATCTTGGCTCACTAGAAAGAATTATGGGATATACTTTCCAAATTAATAGTAAGGGCTATTAGTTTGATAAAAAATAGTGGGAGGTATATGATGATATACCATAATCACTTAAACATAATTAATATTAAATTTGCAACCTAGTTTATTTTATGCACTTTAATATTGTAGATATCAAATGATAAACACAAACAACTTCTCTATGCGATCAGTTTTTGAGAAGGACAAGTTGACGAGAATATATTTCCTTGACTGACATAGGAGCTTGAGGATCGTCCTCGGGCACCACGATATTAGTCAAATCTCTTCCCCTACTCTTAAAGTTGAGAATGTAACATGTGAAAATCATAGTGCTTATTGGAAGCAAATTGATGTTGCGACTGATGTTTCATGTCTCATGCTCGCAAATATATGTGCTGAGCTTAAGAAGCAATACGAGCATATAGATGCTTATGAGACGATTGAGCACAAGATATATTTGAAAGGGCACTATACACATACAAGTAGGGAGAGTGAGACCCGGTTACACCACATGTTCTAAAGATTATAGGGTATAATGAGTACCTTTGATATTTTGGGTTTCTAGATTGGTCTAGAGACAGTTAGATTTGATCTTACAATCTTTGGACAAATCTTATTTTGTTATGAACAATAAAGTGAATAAGATTGGTAAAACACCCATTGAGTTGCTAAGCATGTTGAGAACTGCTGAAAACAATATGATAAATGCATGAACTACTACTATATTGATGGTAAACATAGGGAATGCAAAAGAGAAAGGAAAATGGAAAGGCAAGGAGAAGATTTGATCTAGTTCCGTTGTCAAACCAAAGTCCAATCCCTAAAGCAGACTCTAAAGTCTGAATGAGGTGTTGATAAAGAAGACGATTATCGCTTCTGTGGAAAATTGGGAGGCTGGAAACTAAACTGTCATGCTTAATTGGAAGATCGGAAGATGATGATCAATAAGGGTCAAGCATAAGGTATCGGGTTGGAATTGGAGTAAAGATAGTTGCTCTGGTTCGAGGAACTCGTTACTTAATTTTTGGCCTATAAGGAAAATTTAGAACTTAATAATTGTTATAGCGTGCTTGCAATTGGCAGAGACATTATTTCAGTTTCTTGTTTGGACAAGAAAGGCTTTTTCATTTTATAACAATAGTTGTTTATTCTATTTTGATGATGAGCCTTATAATGTTGCACATCTAATTAACAATTTATATGTTCTAAAGTGACTCAAATCAAATATTACCTTTGGCACTGTTGTTGAGGCCGTATTAATAAGAAACGCATTTTCAGAATACATAAGGATGCATTCATGGATAAGTTTGATTATGAATCATACAAAAGGATGCGAATCTTGGTTTATTTGGTAAAATGACTAAAGCTCCTTTTACCGGACATGGTGAAGGGATCATTGAATGGGTATGACTTATACATAGTGATGTATGTGGTCATATGTGTACGATGACAAAAGGTAGATTTTATTAACTTCATAAAATTTACTAATTATTTTAGTAGATACGGATATATGTATCTTTTGAAGAACTAATCCGAATCATTTGAAAAGTTCAAAGACTATAAAGATGAAGTAGAAAATATCAAAGAAAAGTTTTTTTTGATAGGAGAGATCACACCTTGTTGGACATGGTGCGATCAATGTTGAGTCAATGAATCTTCCAATTAGTTTCTGGGGTTGCACCCTGGAAACGGCTCCACATACACTTAACTGTGTTCCTACTAAATTGGTTCAAAAGACTCCTTATGAGATATGGACTGAGCAACGTCACAGCATGTCATTTATAAAATTTTGGGGATGTGAAGTGTTTGTGAAACGTCTAATCTCTGACAAGCTAGGACCAAAATCAGACAAATGTAATTTTGTGGAATACCCAACTGAAACAAGGGGTTATTCTTTCTATAATCCTTCCGAGAACAAAGTGTTTGTTGCTCGAACTGCTGAGAGACAGTGGGAGGATAATAGATCTCAATGAAGTTTGAGACCCAAATGATAACGTTGAACCAGTGGAGGAACCTGAGTAGAATGTACAAGAAAAATAATACTGCTCAAGAAACACAGGTGTTCGTAGGTTTAGTAGGATTCGCCATGAGCCCGAGAGATAATATGGATTTCTCTTGACTCAAGATGGTGATGTGATGCTTGTGGATGAAGATGAGCCTCTCATCTACCTAGATACTATAAACACTCCAGATTCTAAGAGATGGCTGGATGCCATTAAATCTGAGATGGAATCCATGTATACTAATCAAGTATGGACTTTGGTTGATCCACCTGAAGGGGTAAAACCTATAGGGTGCAAGTGGGTTTTTAAGAAGAAGACCGACATGGATGCTAATGTACAGACCTATAAGGCACGATTGGTGGCAAAAGGTTTCAAGAAAATTCATGGTATTAACTATGATGAGACCTTTTCACCAGTTGTTATGGTCATGTCCATCAGGATTTTGCTTGCTATAGCTGCTTACTATGACTATGAAATCTGGCAAATGGATGTCAAAACCGCTTTCTTAAATGAGAGCCTTGAAGAAGATATGGATGTGTACATGACACACCCTAAGGGTTTTGTTGATCTAAAGGATGCTGGAAATGTATGTAAGTTGCGTCGATCCATTTATGGATTAAAGCAGGCCTCGAGGAGATGGAACATTTGTTTTCATGAAACAGTCAAAAAGAGTTTGACTTTATTCAGAATGAAGATGAAACTTGTGTTTACAAGAAGTTTAGTGGGAGCCATGTGGCATTCCTAGTATTATATGTTGATGATATATTACTAATGGGGAATGACATTCCTTCTCTACAGACTGTGAAGACTTGGTTGAGAAATAATTTCTCAATGAAAGACTTAGGCGATGTGACATATATATTAGGGATCGAGATCTATAGAGATAGATCAAGGTGATTGATCGGCCTAATTTAGAGTACATACATTGACAAAGTTTTGCATCGATTTCAAATGCAAAGAGACTAAAATGGATATGTCCCAATGTCTCATGAGATAGTGATCTCAAAATAAAATTTGTCCTAAATCATTGGATGATAGGGACTGCATGAGTAAAATTCCATATGCGTCAGCAATTGGTTTTATAATGTATGCAATGATATGTACTTGTCCTGATGTCTCGTATGCTTTAACCATGATGAGTAGATACCGATCTAATCCAGGTGAAGGTCACTGGACGACAATCAAGAATATTCTTAAGTACTTAAAGAGGACTAAAGATTCATTCTTGTTATATAGAGGAGATGTGAAGCTAGTTGTAAGAGGTTTCAGTGATACTGGTTTATAGACAGATAACGATAATTTAATGTTTCTGTCTGTCTTTGTGTTTTATCTAATTTTATTGAGATGTTGTACGCTGGAATGGTTCACAGCAGAGACAATAGTTGATTCTACAATAGAGCCTGAGTATATTGATGCTTGCGAAGCAGCCAAGGAAGCTGTTTGGGCATGTACTTAGGAGATATCACCTAATTAATGAGATTAATGATCAAGGAGATATACATATATGTAAAGTGCATACTAATAATAATATTGCAGACCCACTGACTAAGGCTTTGTCGCAGAAGAAGCATGAAAGTCACACTAGTTTTATGAGTATTGGATACTTGGGTAATTGGCTCTAGTGCAAGTGGGAGATTGTTAGTAATTGTGCTCTAGAGACAATACTTTTTATATTTTAAGGAAAATATTTATTATTAAGGATTATGCTTGATTGATTATTATTTATTTATTATGTTTTATTTACTGCGTAATAAATTGAAAGCATAATAAATGTCCTTGGAATTTTGATACGTATTATATATCTTTAAGTACGTGACTTAAAAATGAGATTATATGAATAGTATCTTATTCCTAAAATTCCCTAGTCGAGTATTGTTATTTAAGGACAATAATAATGCACAAAGACTAGTATGTTTCTTGACAGATGACCACATCTCATTGGTCATAGGTATGGGGATACTAAAGTCAAGAACATAAGTGCATGTATCAATGCATGGCACTGGAATGACCCGCCGTGAGATTCTACATGTTAAGTAAGTGTCATAAGTAATTCTCACTGTGATAATGGTGTAATGATCCTTAGACCTGAAATCATTATATTTCTATACGAGAATTAATATACTTTGATTACATTAAAAGTTACCTTTGACCGGGTGATGATAAAAGTGGACATTGGGTATATTATGAATCGTATGAGAAATATGAATGATCTAGATGGGATTTAATCCTCCTAATTTTAGGAGTGATATTATTGGCCTCTTGTTTGAGTGAGACTATGAAATGCACGGCCGTGCTCAAATATTGATTTGATTTTAATAGTCTACTCATCGATCAAGAAAATAAAGATTAAATTATGAAGAGGATGACACGAGACATGCCTTGAGTTTAATCTATAATATCAAGATTAAAGGGATTATATTACATGGAACATTATTCACGAAAGGCTTAATCGAATCACCGATTTATTATTATTACTTGGGTAGCAATGATGTATTACTAGATGCCGCTCATTGTTTACAATTTTAATTAGATATTAAAATTGTTGCCAACGTAATAATAACCTACAGGGTCACACACAAAGAACGCTTGAAGGAGAAATAATTTAAATTATGAATTTAAATTAAATAAGTAATTTATTTTATTTATGATATTAATTAAGTATGACTTAATTAATTATATAAATAGAATAAATGAATTACTTAAACTAATTCCAAAATTAATAATTAATTAATTAAGTGAGACTTAATTAAATAATTTAGAATTTTGGATTAGTATTAATTATAATTGGATTATAATTAGAAAACTTATTCATCTCTCTATATAATCTCTTTATGGGCTGATTTAAGAAGATAGAGATTTTACAAAAAACCCTAGCCGCTCTGAGAGAGGAGGAAGATAGAGAGAGAAGAAGTTTTCGGGTGCTAGTACACATCAATCCTTCATGAAAAGTGTTCGTGTGGATACCGTAGAGCGTAGATCGCGAGAGCGGGATACGTGGTGATTAAACAAGCTTTGGACCTCCATTAATCTTCCATTAATGAACTGTTAAAGCTTCTAAAGGTATTTATTCTTTATCTCCGAATTAAATCTTTTGTTTTCGCATGGATCCTGCGGAGGGTTTCGCTATTTTGATTTATTTTTCGCGTTTATTCCGCTGCGTTTGTGTCACGAAACCCTACATCACTGACTAAAGGCTTTGTCGCAGCAGAAGCACGAAAGTCACACTAGTTCCATGAGTATTGGATACTTGGGTAAATAGCTCTAGTGCAAGTGGGAGATTGTTAGTAATTGTGCTCTAGAGACAATACTTTTTATATTTTAAGGAAAATATTTATTATTAAGGATTATGTTTTATTGATTATTATTTATTTATTATGTTTTATTTACTGCGTAATAAATTGAAAGCATAATAAATGTCCTTGGAATTTTTATACGTATTATATATCTTTAAGTATGTGACTTAAAAATGAGATTATATGAATAATATCTTATTCCTAAAATTCCCTAGTCGAGTATTATTATTTAAGGACAATAATAATGCACAAAGACTAGTATGTTTCTTGACAGATGACCACATCTCATTGGTCATAGGTATGGGGATACTAAAGTTAAGAACATAAGTGCATGTATCAATGCATGGCACTGGAATGACCCGCCGTGAGATTGTACATGTTAAATAAGTGTCATAAGTAATTCTCACTGTGATAATGGTGTAATGATCCTTAGACCTGAAATCATTATATTTCTATACGAGAATTAATATACTTTGATTACATTAAAAGTTACCTTTGACCGGGTGATGATAAAAGTGGACATTGGGTATATTATGAATCGTATGAGAAATATGAATGATCTAGATGGGATTTAATCCTCCTAATTTTAGGAGTGATATTATTGGCCTCTTGTTTGAGTGAGACTATGAAATGCACGGCCGTTCTCAAATGTTGATTTGATTTTAATAGTCTACTCATTGATCAAGAAAATAAAGATTAAATTATGAAGAGGATGACACGAGACATGCCTTGAGTTTAATCTATAATATCAAGATTAAAG
This sequence comes from Oenanthe sinensis, assembly GCA_028671895.1. Lineage (NCBI taxonomy): Eukaryota > Viridiplantae > Streptophyta > Magnoliopsida > Apiales > Apiaceae > Oenanthe > Oenanthe sinensis. Next base: position 16,081,400 of record CM053804.1, on the reverse strand, counting down.
GGATTATATTACATGTAACATTATTCAGGAAAGGCTTAATCGAATCACCGATTTATTATTATTACTTGAGTAGCAATGATGTATTACTAGATGCCGCTCATTGTTTACAATTTTAATTAGATATTAAAATTGTTGCCATAATAACCTACAGGGTCACACATAAAGAACGTTTGAAAGAGAAATAATTTAAATTGTGAATTTAAATTAAATAAGTAATTTATTTTATTTATGATATTAATTAAGTATGACTTAATTAATTATATAAATAGAATAAATGAATTATTTAAACTAATTCCAAAATTAATAATTAATTAATTAAGTGAGATTTAATTAAATAATTTAGAATTTTGGATTAGTATTAATTATAATTGGATTATAATTAGAAAACTTATTCCTCTCTCTATATAATCTCTTTATGGGCTGATTTAATTTAAGAGACATATTTTTACTAAAACCCTAGCCGTTTCGAGAAAAGAGGAAGATAGAGAGAGTGAAGCAGTTTTCGGGTGCTAGTACACATCAATCCTTCATGAAAAGTTTTCGTGTGGATACCGCAGAGCGTAGATCGCGAGAGCAGGATACGTGGTGATTAAACAAGCTTTGGACCTCCATTAATCTTCCATTAATGAACTGTTAAAACTTCTAAAGGTATTTATTATTTATCTCCGAATTAAATCTTTTATTTTCGCATGGATCCTGCGGAGGGTTTCGCTATTTTGATTTATTTTTCGCGTTTATTCCGCTGCGTTTGTGCCTCAAAACCCTTCAACAATTGGTATCAGAGCTTCATGTTTGACATACAAAACATAGATCCTTGTATTTGGTAGAAGATTTGTGAGTTTTCATTTACAGATCTACTTTTCAAGCTGTTCTTGAAAAGTGTGCTTTAATTCGTTTCACAGTGAAAACTCATCCTAAAAATTATTTAAATACTCTAGGTGTGATTATTTAGCTTGGGTGGATTTTAGATAATTTTTGTGAATTATTTTGGGTACTTTGGTTTGTGGTTTTCTTCACGTATTCATCACTGTTCTTGATAAAGAAGACAAACCCAGCAACTTTTGATTACCTTTTCAAAAGACAAAAAGTGAAAAAGGTGTTATTGGTTTTTGATTGGACAATATACTCACTGCACAAAAAGTAATTACAGATGACTCTGTACCTATCACGTGGGTGTTAGGTTAGTTAGGTGAGTTAAGACACAAAAGTCAAAAAGTGTGAAAAATAATATTGTTTATTCAATATTAAAAGTGACCTGCAACATTTTTTTAAGGACAAAATTTCTACTTAAGAATTTCTACTTAGTAATTTCGACTTGAGCAGAGTTTCTACTTGGTGAAAATTTTGACTTGAGCAGAATTTCTACTTAGTGAAATTTCGACTTAGGCAAAAGTTCTACATAGATTTTCTACATAGCCTAGTCTTGGGTACTTAGAAATTTTTAGTGACCAGGATTTGAACTTTAATTTATTCTGAGATAATTTGATTTTCTTTTAATTACTAATCAAGTAATAAGAAAAGTTTATTATCTCTACTCTAAATCTACATTAAGATGGCACCTAAAAATCAATTCAAGATTCCAATGTTCAACCACGATCACTATGAAGAATGGGTTTTGAAAATGAAACTCTACCTTGAGTCCGTTAATCCTGAATATCTGGAAGTTCTTAACAAGGGTAAATTTGTTCTGATGGTTGTTGTTCCTGAGCATATGGAAGGAGATGTGATTGTACCACAACGGTCTGAGCTTAAAAAGGAAGTGGACTTTTCAGATGCTGATAAGGAGCAAATAGCTTTGGATACATCCGTATGACAAACCTTGATGGAATCCCTAGATCATGAAATGTTTAATATAGTCAAAGGACTAACTACAACTAAGAAGATTTTGGATAAAATAGAGGTCGTCATGGAAGGTACCGCTGAGGTCAGAAGCAACAAAACACTTATACTCAAGATGGAGTATGACACCTTCAGAATCAGAAAAGGTGAAAGCATAACAGATGTCTATATAAGATTCAGTTAGTTAGTGTTGGATTTGAATCTGAGAGGTATAACTCTCCCCATGGTTGAAGTCAACACGAGATATCTAAGGAACCAGCCGAAGAGCATTTACATAGAGTCTACGCCATACGAGAAACCAGAGATTTGCATACAACTTCTCTGGAAGAATATTATGGAATTCTAAAGACCTATGAGCTGGAGACCCTTCAAGATCAAGCATGGGACAATGATTCCAAAGGAAAGGAAGCCGCATCAGGATTAGTTGCTGATGAGGAAGAGTCTAAAAAGGCAGTAGTTGCAGAAAAACCTAGGTCACCACCTGCACCACATCAAGTTGATAATGATGATGAGTGCACCTTTAATAGTGAAGATGACTACATCACCCAAGAAGAGCTGGACAACATGGATGATAGTGTCGTGGCATACATGGCAAGGAAGTTCAACAATATAAGATTCAGAAAGAGTAACCGACCACAAAGAAAATCTTCATCTTTCTATCGGGTTACTAAGGGTGGTGGTAACTCCTCAGGTTACAAAGGGAAATGCAAGAGTTCCAGCTACAAATCTCCTTTGGATTTCAAGATGAAGTTCAAATGCTATAACTGTGGTGAAGCCGGACATTTTGCTACAGACTGCAAGAATCCAAAACAGACCTATCCCAAAGAGACTTATGAAGCCCTCAAAAGCAAGTATGAAGCCCTGGTGAAGGAAATACATGGAAAGAAAGCTTTAGTTGTAACAGAAGGCAGAGCTTGGGATGATTCAGGGGAAGAAGTTACTCATGCAGCAAACTTTGCCCTCATGGCTGAAACATCAGAACTAGAGGTACTAGTTCTAACCCTTAAAGAAGAAATGTCTATTGATGATTATAAGGTGCAGAACGGGGGTCTTAGCGAAGAGATCTATATGTTGTGCAAAAGCCTAAACACTTCTCAAATGGAACAGAATAAACTTGTTTCCAAATGCAGAATGCTTGAGGCAAAAGTGGAAGAGTTAGAGGCTGCTTGCACTATAGATACTTCCCTAAGAGACTCTATTAAATCTTTGGAACACAAGCTCAACCTTAAAGATGAAATAGAAGCATGTCTTAGGAATAAACTAGCTGAGTTAGAAACTAAATGCGAAGCTTATAAACTAGCAGCTAGTAAGGTGAATGTTGATAGTGACATATTTAAGAAGATAACTGGAATATGTGTAGGACTTGATTATTCTAACTTGTCTAAGAACGAAGGAAAAAGACTTGTAGACTCCAGTTCCAGTGAGATCAAAATTGAAATACCTAATATTCTTAAGTCAGCTATCAAACCTATCTTTAAACACTTTGTTCCTCATGAAGAAGGAGAGACTGACTTGTTAGTTAGATATGAAATTGAAATGGAAGATTGCAAGAAAGAACAACCTGTAACTTCTACTAAATCAGTTAAAATCAAATCCCCTAGAGAAGAATCTAGACCAGGATTAGGAGCTAAGGCTGTTAAACAAAAGAGTAAAACGGAAAAAGGCATAAAAGAGGTTAAGGCAGAACGTGTGAAGAAATAGTGTTATCACTGTAGATCAACTGAACATCTTTCTTAGTCATGCAAATCTAACATGAATATTTCTGTTGCACATGCCATGCCTGTACCACACAATGAATAACATGCATAAGAATCATAAGAAATCTATGGTAGTAGACCTTTTTCCTCCCCTCTTGCACATTAGTTAATTTTGCTCCCATTTGAGTAAGCAACATATCACCAATGTTGATCACTTTGTCAAATAGGGACTGTGACCAATTTGATAAGTTATTGCAGTAATAGCATCAAAACCACTACACTTACCAGTAAAGCACTTAGCAAGTTGGTCAAAGAAAAAGGACCATTCCTTCCTTAAATATGGCCTAGTTATCTTACTCATGTTATCTAAGCTAGCAGATTAACCTACTGCCTTAAACATGCTTTTAATGTCATCATCAGATACAGTATTATCAAAAGAAGACTTAATAGGCAGTTTAAACACAGAATTGAGTATATCTGCAGTTACATCAAAAGTAGTGGAGCCAAATGTGAACATGATTTTACCTGGTTGATCCTGAGAAGGATCAACTACCTTTGCAGAGCTCCAGGCTTGTGAAACAGCATCCATTTGAATCACTGGTGATGCCTTAAGTATATAACTGAGCTCACTCTGCTCCAAGAAATCCATCATAGGATAATAGTCAGCATCTACCCCTTTCTTGTCGCCAAGGGTTGCCACATGGTTAGTGGTCATGAACTCAAAGTCTCCAAAGGTGAATGTGATAGCTTTGGGTCCCCTCATCACAGTTGAGATAGCAGCCATTGAAATCGTTGAGATGAAAGTGATGAATTCTCTTGAACAAATTTGCTAGGGTTCGTAAAGAGCTCTGTGAATATTTGTGCCTTAGGAAATAATTGCAAGAAACAAGTGAGTAAATTGTATGGAAAATTCTATTTTGTTCAAGTTGCATACAATACACACGAGTCTACAGTCTATCTCCAGTCAAAAACAACTATTACTGCCTATTTCAAGTCATTTGAACGATTTAGACTCAATCAGAGTCTGCAGGCGCGAACTTGAACCGTTTCAGAGTCTAGACGATAATTGTTTTTCAGAGTCTACAGACTCTCAGAGTCTATAGACTAGTCAGAGTCTACAGACTCGTCAGAGTCTAAAAACTAGACTCTGTCAAGATAAAGTACCTCATGAATTTTGCATTAACAAATTATAGTTTGACAAATCAGGGGCTATAATTAAAGTACATACATTGCTTCTTGTAATTTGTAATCACTTACATGTTTAACATACCTAATTCACCTACCAGTCTAAGAAAGGTAGACTCATCAAGTGGTTTTGTCAAAATGTCTGCAATCTGTTTGTCAGTTAGAACATAGTGAAGTATCACAGTACCATTTTCAACATGTTCTCTAATAAAATGATACCTGACATCAATGTGCTTTGTTATGGAATGTTGGACTGGATTCTCTGCAATTTTAATAGCACTGGTATTATCACAATACATAGGAATATTTGAGAATGTTAGTCCATAATCAAGTAATTGATTTCTTATCCACAGAATTTGAGCACAGCAACTCCCAGCGGCAATGTATTCAGCCTCAGCTGTTGAGGTTGATACAGTCTGTTGTTTCTTGCTAAACCAAGAAATTAATCTGTTGCCAAGAAACTAGCACTGACCCGTTGTGCTTTTCCTGTCTACTTTGCATCTTGCATAGTCAGAATCTGAATAACCAATTAATGAAAAATCTGACTCTCTAGGATACCAAAGTCCAAGAGTTTGTGCCCCCTTGAGATATCTAAAAATTCTTTTTACATCTATTAAATGTGATTATCTGGGGTCAGCTTGAAATCTAGCACACAGACAAGTTGCAAACATTATATCTGGTCTACTAGTAGTTAAATATAATAATGAGCCAACCATATCTCTGTAGCTAGTGTTGTCAACTTTCTTACCCTTTGGGTCAGAGTCTAGCTTAGTGGCTGTTGACATGGAAGTTTTAGCAGTTGCAGAGTCTTGCATATTAAACTTCTTCAGTAGTTCTTTTACATACTTTGTTTGATTGATGAAAATTCCATCATCATTCTGTTTGACTTGAAGCCCCAAAAAGAAGTTTAATTCTCCCATCATGCTCATTTCATAATTTGACTGCATTAGTTTACTAAATTTTTCATAGAGTTTGTCATTAGTAGAACCAAATATAACATCATCAACATAAATTTGAACAAGCAAAATGTCACCTTTATACTTTCTAATAAAAAGAGTTTTGTCAATGGTACCTCTTATGAATCCATTTTCAAGAAGAAATTTTGGAAGAGTCTCATACCATGGTGTAGGTGCTTGCTTCAATCCATAAAGTGCCTTATCTAATCTGTAAACATGATCAGGATATTTAGGATCAACAAATCCTGGTGGTTGCTCCACATAGACTTCTTCTTCCAATTTTCCATTCAAGAAGGCACTTTTTACATCCATCTGATACATCTTGAATTTTGAATGAGCTGCAAAGGCAAGAAACATTCTTATGGCTTCCAATCTTGCTACTGGTGCAAAAGTTTCATCATAATCAATTCCTTCCTCCTGTGAGTATCCTTTTACAACTAGCCTTGCTTTGTTTCTTATTACAGTTCCACTCTCATCAAGTTTGTTTCTGTACACCCATTTTGCACCAACAACTGATCTATCCTTAGGCCTTGGTACAGGTTTCCACACTTTATTTCTCTCAAATTCATTCAATTCCTCTTGCATTGCAATTATCCAATCAGGGTCTTGCAAGGCTTCCTTAATTTTCTTGGGTTCATTATTTGAGAGAAAATAACTATAAAGACATTTATTTTGAGTGGCTGTTCTTGTTTGTACACCACTCTCAGGGTCACCAATTATTAAGTCAGGAGTGTGACCTCTTGTCCATTTTCTAGCTGGTGGAAGATTGATTCTTGAACTAGAAGCTCCCCCTAAGTCATTTGCATCTTCTGTATTTAAGTGAAATTTAAATGAAGAGGCTCCCCCTAAATTGCTTGACTCTGTCAAGGGTTCATAGTTGCTTGATCCAGACCCTGATGAGTTAGATTCTGAGGAATTTGACTCAGTCTGTCTAGACTCTATCTGGGTAGACCCTGACCTGTTAGACTCTAAATCATTTGGAGTTGTATTTCCTAGCTCCCCCTCAGAATGTGCAGGTTCCTGTGTTGGATTAGGAGTTACTTGAGGGTCTTCATCCTCTTCTTCTTTATCTATCTCAGAACTTTTTAGATTTTCACATTCTAGTTTAGTAGACTCTGACTCATCTTGCAATTCTGTAAACTTTTTATCATCAAATGCAACATGAATAGATTCCATAACAATTTTGATTATGAGATTAAACACTCTGAATGCTTTTGTGTTTGATGCATATCCAAGAAAAATTGATTCATCTTCTTTGGCTTCAAATTTGCTCAGATTTTCAGTATGTACTTTTAGTACATAACACTTGCATCCAAATATGTGAAAATGTTTCACACTTGGCTTCTTGTCCTTTATCATTTCATAGGGAGTCTTTCCATGCATATTTATTAAAGTACAGTTTTGAGTGAAACATGCTGTATTGACTGCCTCTGCCCAAAAATATACTGGTAGCTTAGACTCTGCCAGCATTGTTCTTACAGCTTCTATGTGGGTTCTATTCTTTCTCTCCACAACTCCATTTTGTTGAGGAGTTCCTGGTGCAGAAAATTGTTGAGTAATTCCCTTTGATGCACAATAGTCTTCCATGATTGAGTTCTTGAATTCAGTACCATTGTCACTCCTTAGAACTCTAACTGTTTTTTTTTATTTTCTTTCTAGAAAAGTGATATGGTCTATTATGTGTTGTGGAGCTTCATCCTTTGAATGTAGAAAGAAAACCCATGTGAATCTTGTAAAATCATCTACAATAACAAGAGTATATTTATTTTTGTTAATAGACATAACATTTACTGGACCAAATAAATCAAGATGTAATAAATAAAAAGGTTCAGAAATGGTGTTAATTGTCTTGTTCTTGAAGGATGATTTCCTTTGCTTTCCAAGTTGGCATTCTTCACAAAGCCCATCTTGCACAAAATCAACCTGTGGTAATCCTCTTACAAGATTTTGTTTAATTAACTTGTTGAGTGTTTTGAAGTTGATGTGTGACAGTTTCTTGTGCCATTTCCAGCTTTCTTCAGTTGAGGCCTTGCTATATAGACATGTGACTTTACTGTATTTGCAATCCTCCAAGCTGGCTTCATAAATGTTACCATGTCTGTGTCCTTTAAAAACCAGAATACCTGTTTCTCTATGAGTCACAAGACACTCTTTGTTGTCAAAGCCAGTATGGTAACCTTTATCTCCTAGTTGACTTATGCTTATCAAATTGTGTCTTAAGCCATCAACTAGAGCTACTTGTTCAATGATGACATTCCCAAGTACAATCTTGCCATATCCCAGTGTTTATCCTTTGTTGCCATCTCCAAAGGATACTTCTGGGCCAACCATTTCCACAAAGTCTGTAAGCAGGGATTTCTTTCCAGTCATGTGTCCTGAGCATCCACTGTCCAGGATTAGGGTTACATTCTTTACCCTTGTTCCCTGCATACATAAAGCAACTAGTTAGTTGTTTTGTGGATCCAAATAGTTTTGGATCCTTTTCCTCTAACTTTAGGTGAAACAGGTTTAGCAATTTTCACCTTTGATTTACCTGTCTTCTTTGCTTTTGACTCTGGTGGAGTCTTAACAGTATCATACCAGCTTTTGTCAATAGATGATTTTAGCTCATAAAAATTGAAATACAATTCATGATAGTCTCTACACATATAAATAGAGTGAAATATGCCACAACAGTGATAACAGGGTTTTTGTGGAATGTAGTGACATTTCAGAGTCTGTGAAAGACTAAACTCTGATTCTTTTTCAATTTTTGCTTTACAATCTATAGCTAGGTGGTTATGGTTGCCATATCTAAAACACTTCTTTCTAGGAGCATTAGGATCATTTTGATAATTATTTTCTTTATTAATGCCTTCTTTACCATTCCTATTTCTTCTAGTTTTGGTAGACTCTGATAAGTTCTCTAGCCTTTCTTTTAACTTAGACTTAGACAAGTACCCTATGTTAATATTGTTAGGTCCAAAATCATCATAGAAGGGGGGGTTGAATATGATATGGTAGAGTTTTCGTTTAATTGTGGATTAAGTGTTTGTGTTCTTAAGATATAAAAATGGCAATTAATGAAACACAACGATTCAGGGAAATAACAATGTATTATTAAATCCCTGAGGTACTACACTTCTAATCAAATGATTAGCTTCAATGGGTTCAACCAAAATTACAATAGAAATACAGTTGGGTGATATTAATGTCAAGCTTTAATGGTGCTCCCGTCTGTATCTCTTTTTGTTGAAGATGAATGAATTATTTCTGTCCATATTGATTTAACCCATATATAATTTATAGACTTTTGGAAAATTGAATTCCTTAATTGTTCAAGTCCTTTGTTGCGCCTGTAGAGTAGAAGTGGTGTGTAGGCGCCATAAAGTAGTTTGTTACGCCAAGGGGCCTTTGTTGCGCTTGTTCTGTTTTTGTTGCGCCTGCACTCTCAATCCCTTGTGCAGGCGCCACAAACTACTTGAGAATAATTCTACGTTTTCTTTCGCCTGGAATTATTTGTTGCGCCTGCACACTGTTTGTAGTGTGTAGGCACCACAAACACCTCACTTGAGCTTGTGGCGCCATAAACATGCTTTGTTGCGCCTGCACTCCCATTCCCTTGTGCAGGCGCCACAAACCTCTTAGGATAATCTTGAGCTTTCAACTTGTTTTGTTGAGCCTAAGTAATGTTTGTTGCGCTTCACACATTGTTCCTCTTGTGTAGGAACCACCAATTGTAGTATTACTTGCCTTGAAATATTTCTTGAATTCTTGAAATAATTACTACTTGGATTCCACTCTTTTGCTTTGATCAACTGATTGTCTTCTGATTAATCAAGACAAATCTTTTCTTGTTGTGTTGATGCTTGGTGCACTGGTCTGGTTCACAAACGACTAACACTGAATTAAATTCCCTTGACTTCTGTTCTGTTTCAGTTGAATATCTTTGGACTGTTTCATTGCTTCTGATCACTGAAACCCTTTGACAACTATACTTAAATCATTGCACTGTCTTTAGTCTGAAATCTACTGAACACTTATTTGTTGCTGAGGCCTGAACATAGTAATGAACTTTTCTCGCTGTCGTTCAGTAAACTTTACATCTTGAGAGCTCTGTAGTGATGTATGTATCACTTCTGTGTGCATGTCCTTCTGGATTTCTGTGCTGCATATTAGTATTATTTATCTGTCTTTGTTTCTTAGTTGAGTTATCATTATCACTATTACATACTACGTTACATTATGCCTTAAAATCTCCCCCTATTTGTTTGTTAGAGTTCGACAAGCAAATCCTGTGAGAGGATAACTCAACTGATACTTACAAGAAAAAGTAAAGTGCAGAAACACAGTAAATAATATTAAATACATTATGGATTAGATTTTACATTTCTAGATTTCTTATGTATAATAGAAGTTTGTTCCTCTAGCCTGAACAGATAATTCTATGATCTTCTTTTTCTTTGTACTGTGTCTTGCTTGTGTTTAGATCTTGTTTCAGAGTAATGCTTTCTTAGCTCTTCTTCCTTTTCCTCCAACCTTGCCTTCACTAAATCCCTAGCTTCCACTTCAAGAGTATTGACTAGAGTTGGATCTTCTAATTTCTTCAAAACTTCAGTGAGAAAGGTTGTTGAATTTACCTTAGAAATTGACTCAAAGGCCAGAGATTGTCTCTTTGTAAACACGAACACTGTTATTCTCTTTGGAAAGCCTTTAACTATGTCAGTGTCATGCATCGACTCTTCTGTCAGTTTCTCCCTTAGAACATCTTCAATCATCCTCAAAGCCTTCTTGTCTGATTTGACAGTGGATCTCTTTACCCTTGAAAAGACTTTTCAGATTGTTTCAGAATTATTTTTCCTTAGTTTTGATAGATTCTTCTTCTTATCCACTCCATTCTTCTTGAATAGGAAGTGTTTTGTTCCATTTGGCTCCGTCTAAATGCAAGGTTCAGAATCTCTTATTGTTTCAAGTACTTTTGTGCCATCCTCTCTTCTCACATACACTGGTTCTTGATAGTATCTGGTCGTTTCCATTAGGTATCTTCATGATGTTTTAATTGCTCTGTTCAGTCTGAATGCATAGATCAACTCAGCAGCCTTTAGATCTTCTTCTGTTCTATTCTTCTTGCTTCTGAGTTTCCCTTCTACATATTGCATGAACATTGCGTGGCTTGAATCCAGACATTCGTCAGACAAAGTTAGATTATGGAGAGTTGTTGCTTTGTAGTATTTGACTACTGTAGGCTTCTCAAACGCTTCGACACCGATCTCTATTATCTTCTTCTCAATCAGATCTCTCAGTATCTCATTTGTTTTGTGCCCTCCAAAGATGACTTTCCTCTTCAGCACATACAACTCTACAATATTCATCTTTTCAAAGCTCTTTGTCGACAAAATCTTGGACCCCAGTGATTTTGAGTTTAAGAACATTTTCCATCCTTGTTTGAATGCACTTACCAACACGCTTGTTATTTCTTCTGATAGCATTGCATAGAATTCATGAACATCTTCAAATATTTCCCTCATGGTTCTGAAGAGATCAAGGACTTCTCTGTCTTTCTTCTGAGTTAAAGATAACTCTTTCTTCTTGAACATATTCCTTGCTTCATCCCACTCAGGGCCAACTTTTGCTTTTATGTCCTTAATTCTATTTCTTCTTTCTATCGCATGTTGTACTCTCTTCCATTTTCTCTTCATCAGTTCTTGAGCTTGAACTATACCTTGAGTCACAACTTCATCTACACCAACTAGAAGATAGTCATTATCGAAGGCATATTCTTCAGCAAACTCCTCCTCAACATCTATTCCAGCTGCTTTTGCAGTTTCTTCTACTTCAATCTCTGTTGGAATCTCCAGCGGCACATAGGGTTCAAATATTTCTCCTTCTTCAAGTTGTCTCGCTCCAGGTCTATAGAAGATATCTGACTCCTCCTGAGCTGTATACTCCAATATCATTTCATCTCCAACTTCTTTTCCTTATACTAGTCCCTCCCCCTCAGTTGGGTTATCCTCCCTTCTCACTGGAATAACTTGAGTTGTTGAAGTTGATCGAGTAGAAATAGGAACTTTCTGAGCTAGCAGTTGTTTAACCAAATCTTTGATTTCTTTCATTTATGTTCTCTGCTGCTCCTGCACCTCCAAGATCTTTTTTATTGAATAGTGAATTTCAGTTACCTGGGCCTCCAGATTTAGAATCCTTTGGCTATGTGCAGTGTGTGCAATGTGTGGGGTATTTATTTGGGTAGTGGGTGTCTCACTTCTCACTGTTTCTGTATTTGTACGACCCTCAACACTCACACTCGAGAAATCAGGGTCAGGGAACATAAGATCATCAAGGTTAAGTGTTTCACTCAATTTCATAAATGCACTGCGATCTTCTGTACCTGTATTAAAATCCATATCCCTTCTATGGATAGGTTGCCTCTCCGTCAGACCACTGTGGGTGGGGAGAACTCCTTTTTCAGGAACTGGGGGTTTGAGTCCCAGTGTGGTCACCACTATGGATTCTGTAATGATTGGAAAAGATGTAGAATCCATGATGCCAGCTGAAGCCAATGAAGGCATTACCTGTCCAGAGGCACCCTGAACAGGTCCTACTACCAAAGCAGCAGATACTTTATGAATAGAGTCCACATCCTTTCTATGGGTGTGTTGTCCCTCTGCCTGACCTGAAAAGGTGAGGAGGACCTCTGTTGTAGGAGCCGGACTTGGAATTTCCAAGGGGTCACCACCTCAGACAATGTAGTGATTGACAAATGAGAGCCCGTGGTGCCCCGCGAAGCCTGTGAAGGCATTTCCACTTGAAGTGGTGATACTGCTGACGCAGTTACTCCTTGAATGGAGACCTCTTCCCTTCTGTGGGAGAGTTGCCTTTCCACTTCACCCACTTGGGGAGGGAAAACATCCTGATTAGGATCTGGAGATGTTAAATCCAGGGGGGTCACCACATTTGACAATGTAATGAATGGCTCATGAGAGTCAGTGATGCCCCCAACTCTCTGTGAAGACAGGTTCTGAATTGGATCAACCAAAACAGTACTAGCTACTGAAGTAACGGAAAATGTTTCCATCTCTGTTTCTGTTCCCTTACCTTTCAGGATTATGTCAATTTCAGAATTTAAATTGCGAAGGAAAAGAAGGGTTTCAGAGATTGGAGAATTAGGTTCCTGGCTCACAGTTGCCCTAGGTTTAAAATTCATTTTATGTCGCTTTCGAGAGGGCAGAGCTGTAGGGGATATTTCAATAAATTCCTGATTCGGTAGGGACTCCCTATCATCTACATCAATGGTTCTTTTTCTTGTGTTGGGAGATGAAAGGAGTGTTTGTTGATCTCTGGCAGTGGTTAGATCTGGTTGGTCTTGATCAAGTTCATTGCCAGCTTTAATGGCCACTGAGGGCTATTGTGTGTGCATTGCCGTTTCAGGCTCAGTAGGAGATAGTGTGACAAAATTTTCTGTTAAAAAAGTAGAAAAGTCAAAGTCAAGAAGGGTACCTTCATCCATCTGTTCATCATTAATGATAGGGATGTACACCTCTGTGGTTTGATCTTCTTCCACTATGTCCTCAACATTGTCCTCCTCTGTTGGATTTTCAGGGATATTCCTTTATTGGAGATTACAAAGCTGTATGAATAGTAATCGTGATAACTCAATACTAGAACAGGACAGGTAAATAATACTACACCTACATAGAAATCAGGAAGAAATTAAGACAAGGCAAATACAGTGAATCAAGACATTAGAAGAAGTTTTGAAGTCTACTACAGGTCACTGAAAGAAGTTCATTAATATGTCCATGCCTCAGTGAAGAATAATGTGTAAAGACTTTCAGGGTTTCAGAAGTGTTGAAGATTCAGTATAAAAGTGCCACTAGAAGATTTCAGTGTATTAACATTGATTGAAGATAGACAGTGTTGGAAGCATAGGAATCTAGAAGGGTAAAGACAAAGGTTAAAGAAAACAGCTGCAGTCTTGGAGCTATACTCACTGAAAGAAGTTCATTTAATTGTTCAAGCGTCAGTGAAGAACAGAGAATGAAGTATTCAAGATTGTGGTAGTAATGGAGACGTTGTCTAAGTATCAAAAAAGATTCCAGTGAAGTTACAGTGTTTATTGACAGTCAGTGTTCGAAGCAATGAAGTTGCTGCAAACTTAACAATGCAAGTAAAGCAATAATACGAAGACCTGGATCAAAGTTAGTCGTCTGTGAACCAGACCAGTTGCACTAGGCGTCAGTAGTTTGTGAAAGGAATCTGAGTATTAACTATAGATGAATTTTGAAGTTGAAGAACGTGCTTGGAAAGAACGGTTACTTATTAAGGTACGAAAAGTGATTTGTAGAGGTTACAACCAAACAGCTAAACAACTAACAGCTAAACAACTAAAATTCTCAAAGGGTGCAGGGTGCAAAGTATCACAACCTTGGTACAAAAAGTGAAAGTTTCTGAAGTATATTCGAAGAACGGAAACAGCTCAAGGTACAGGGTGTAATGTGACAAGACTTTGATACAAGAAATGGAAGTTGGGAAACTAAAGTCAAGCAATGAAAAGAGGGTCAAAGTGCATTGACCAAATTGCACTTTGACAATGTAAATGGAAAACACGCGCGCTGAATTCTCTCAATTTAGCGCCACTAAAGTTTGTACTCCACAAACACTCTGTGAGGCGCAACAAACATATTCAGCGCAACAAACACAATTGCCTTAACCAAAAATAAAGTATCATTATTTTTGTTGCGCCTCCCCTGTATAACCACTGTACAGGGCGCAACAAAAATATTGAAGGGGCCACTTGACATGGTAAAATTATACTACATTTCTATATTGCGCCTGCCCCACTTAGCCCTACATCCAATCAAATTCAAGCAGTTACTTTATTGATTTAAAGTCTACACCAATAAAAGAAGAGAGTCGTCTTCTTCAACACCAAAAAAATATGTAGAGAGCCACTGCCATGGCCGGAGCAAGAGATACAATTTATACACACCCATACCTTGCTCCCGGTCAGATATTAGGACCCAGTTCTTTAACGAAAAATGCTCAGGGCTCCTAGATATCACTCCCTACGGACTCAGTTTTTCCTTGTACTAATTTAGATATATTTGTATAGGAACTGAGCCTAATATTTTTATGTTGGTAGCAAAGAACTAATTTGTTCTTTGAAAGCCAGTTATATTTTTAACTGGGTGTAGCACCCCTCTGGGTTTATATATGAAAGATATATTCCCGGAAACTTGTCTCCATAATTTACTTGCTAATTTTCTTGAACCTAATTGATTTATCTGGACACACAGAAAATTAGTAGGCAGCTCACCTAAACACTACAAATGACCAAACCCACTCAGAAGCAATAATTTATTTATCCGCAAATTTATAAAAGAATTTAAATTATTGTGAGTATCGTATTCAACCCCCCTTCTACGATACTTCGGGACCCAACAATTGGTATCAGAGCAGACTGATTGATATATAAATCAAGATCCGGAACTCAGTGAAGCTCAGGGCGTCGAAGTTGTTTCGACTTAAATGATTAAAGGTCTTGTTAAATAAGTTTATTTATAAAATTTTAATAATTTTATTCTATAAACTTTTATAAAATTTGTTTTATAAACTTTTACAAATTTATATTATAAATTTTAATTAGCTTATTTTATGAACTTAATATTAAATTTATTTTATAAATTTTTATAAAATTTGTTTTATAAACTTTTATTAGTTTATATTATATATTTTTATTAGTTTATTTTATAAATTTAATATTAAATTTATTTTTATAAACTTTTATAAAATTTGTTTTATAACCTTTTATTAGTTTATATTATAAATTCTAATTAGTTTATTTTATAAAATTTAATAAAGTTTTATTTTTAAAATTTAGTTAACATATTTTCGTGATCCATTTTTTTTGACACTCGGCCAGAAGCAGTAAACTAGTTGATGTAAATGGTTACTAAATTAATTCGCGAGTTGACTAGCTGACCAATTGAATTGCACGCACGGAAACTTGGTCCATTTTTCGTGAATTGAATCGACCTATCTTCACGAGACGATGGACACGCGCAGCGCCAGTAACATTCAAGAGCAAATTGAATTCAAGGGGTTTGTTGCGCCTCCTCTATGACTTAACTGTATGAGGCGCCATAAAAAAAGAGTTAGGCACAACTGAATTTAAGTTTTGTTGCACCTGTACAAGTACTTCACTGTACAGGCATCATAAAAATAATAGGTGCCATTAACACCCAAAATGCAGTTTGGCCCTCAAGTTTTGTACCCTTTAATTTTTTTAAATTTTAGATTTATTTATTTTTCTAGAAAATTTAAAATTCTTGAAAACTAAATTTTTTCTTAAATATTAATTTACGATATTTTAATTTTTAAGAAAATTTGAAATTCTTGAAAATTAATTAGTTGTATATTTTTATTTTTGATTAGTTTATTTTCTATGAAAATTAAAAAATTTATAAATCTAAATTTTTCTTAAATATTAATTCGAAGGTACTCAAGGGTTTGTAGTTGAAGATTTTTTCGGGTATTGAAGACAACAAAAATTGACTAAAGATTATCCGATGAAGTTAATTTTGGAACAGTTTGAAGAAATAGTGGTATTAATTTTCTCAGAGGTTTACTCCATAGGATCCCACTAATATTTTGGAAGCTACAAAAGAAGAAATTATTTGGTTACAGATTTTGGTTAATTTGAGTTGTATTTTTGGATGAAAAATCTAAGGGGTTTGAAGTAGTGAAGGAGAACAGACTGGACTACCTGGAATCTCAGTACAAGCCTTAAAGATTATTCTACAGGGAGATTATAGGACGTTCATGCTAACACTGCAGATCATCTGGAATACAGGGATTACAGCCAACAGGGATTTAAGGATATAACCACTTTGTCTGTAGAAGAACTGTATGTGCTGAAGACCTATGAACTAGAACAAGAGCTGAAGAAGATAATATTTGGTCAAGCAAGTTGTTAGCATATCCACTGTATTTGTGACCCAAGAACCAAATTTGATTGATGTCAAGGTTGAGAACCTCTGAACAGAAACGAAATGATCCGAGAAGCTGACACTACACCATAAAGCCAATTTGGCAACACTTTTTTGCAACACTTGCACTAAAACTGTTGCGGTAGCTATGAAATTTTGGCCCTTTTGCAACAGCACTGAATTGGTGTTGCATTAGCTGCCTCCTCGTGTTGCATATTACTCAGGGTGTTGCACATCAGGCAACACTAACTACTGGTGTTGCATTAGGGACCCAAAACTGCTGACGTAGCACGTGTGGGGGCCGCAGTTGCTGATGTGGCATGTGGGCCCCACTGCTGACGTGGCACGTGGGACCCAGCTGTGGGACCCACTTCTGCTGACGTGGCACGTGGGACCCAGCTGTGGGACCCATTTTTGCTGATGTGGCATGTGGGACCCATAACTGTTGACGTGGCACGTGGATAGACTGCCATGTGGCATGTCGACAGACTGACATGTGGCGAGTGGGCAGACTACCATGTGTCGCATAGACATGTTGCCACGTAGTGTTGCATTTGCATGTTTTGTAAAGTGTTGCAGTTGGTAATGTAGTGTTGCATTTGTATTTCTCAATACTTTTATAACTACTAGTCTTACCCGAATGGTTATTCTATTTTTTTTAAATATATATTCGACGATCCAACCGTACGGATGTGAATATCTAACGATTTTAGTGATTTGATAATTTATTGAAAAAAATTCAAATTTATTCGGTTTCATTTTATAATAGTCAAAGCAGTCAAAGTATACATTCCTCCTAAGAAGTCTTGTCCCGAATGATGAACCCATTTTTTTAAAATATATTTTCGACGATCCAACCGTACGGATGTGAATATCTAACGATTTTAGTGATGTGGTAATTTTTTAAAAAAATTCCAAATTTTTTCAGTTTCATTTTATAATAGTCAAGGCGGTCAAAGTATACATTCCTCCTAAGTAGTCTTGTCCCGAATGATGAACCCATTTTTTTAAAAGCTCTTTTCGACGATCCAACCGTACGGATGTGAATATCTAACGATTTTAGTGATGTGGTAATTTTTTGAAAAATTTTCAAATTTATTCGGTTTCATTATATAATAGTCAAAGAGGTCAATGTATACATTTCTTCTAAGTAGTCTTGTCTCGAATTATGAACCCATTTTTTTAAAATATATTTTCGACGATCCAACCGTACGGATGTGAATATCTAACGATTTTAGTGATTTGGTAATTTGTTGAAAAAAATTCAAATTTATTCAGTTTCATTTTATAATAGTCAAAGCAGTCAAAGTATACATTCCTCCTAAGAAGTCTTGTCCCGAATGATGAACCCATTTTTTTAAAATATATTTTCGACGATCCAACCGTACGGATGTGAATATCTAACGATTATAGTGATGTGGTAATTTTTTGAAAAATTTCCAAATTTATTCGGTTTCATTTTATGATAGTCAAAATATATATTCAGGAACAGTAGTCTTGTCTCGAATAATGAACCCTAATTAAATATTCATAAATTTTTGTGGGAATAAATTATAAATTAAGATATTTATGAACACAAATTCGTGAACGATATTGATGTCGTGAATATTAGTTTATGACATGTATTCGTGAACAATATTTGTTATTAATGAGTTTTTTTATTTGATTTTATTAATGTGTTAAATTCAAATAAAATATTTAATTTAATAAAAATTCGATTTTAAATATAAAAAATTTTAAACAAATAATACGAATAATCTAAAATTTGATTCGGATCGCCTTATTTATACCCCAGGCGTAACTCATAAAAAAAAGGGTATAAAAGACCAAAAGGATATAGTTAATCCTAAAAATGAGAACTCAACCTCTTCTTTAATTGGAGGGAGGGGGAGGTGTTATGAAACAAATAGCCAAAAACAATGATTAGTTTGTTGGGGTTTGTTAATAAGTCTTGCTAGACACCAATTAGCCTTTAACTACAATCCTAAAAAAGGGTAATGGCGAGACAAGAGTACATGACAAGCACGTGAAATTAAAAACAAAAAGAGGGCTAGCACCATCGATTACTGCCCCCATCTACTTTTAAATATTTTGAGTAAGAAACCAATCTTTTAGCCTCGGTTTTGTTACTCATAAAGTATACCTAGATTTATTATCAAACTTTTTTTGAGAAATTTTAAAGGCAGTCAATTTTTTTATTAACACCCTCTAAAGACGAAAGTAAGCATGAAGTTCTGCTTTTCTCAATTAGCAAACAAAATAATGGCCAAATAATATGCAACTATAATAAATTATAACCCCATGTGTTTCTATTTAAAAACATTTTTTTTAAAAAAATTTATATTATTTATTAATCAAATATGTCCTGAATTTTGATTCATTATATCTTCGTAACAAGTTTATTATAATTTGTGCAGATAAGAGTAATTTTTAATTTCGAATATCAATTTTTTTGCATAAAATTGTTCATTGTAATTATTTTCATTTTAATCTCAAACTGCTTTAAGACTCCTCATCCATAAAATTGATTAATTAATGATGATTTGATAAAATAATAAAGAAAAATACACGCGGTTTCGTGGTCTGCAAAATAGGTGGTGAACTGGACATAAAATTAATGTTGTCATTCATTTCTTATATACAACAAACATACTGCATACATACTGTTAATTTACACTTTGTGTTTGTTTCTTGCCGATATATAAATTAGTATTACATATACACAAGGAGAGGGGGAGAGAGAGAGAAAAGGGGGTTGAGGAGAGAGCTGAGGGTGCATGGTAAATTAGGTTTATATTCTCTGACCCAGAAGAATTTTTGACATTTCTTGATTGCCCACGAGCTGTTTGATCTGCTTCTCATCACCCCCACCCCACCCCCTTTCTAATTCTTCCTCGATTTTGGTAATTCTGGTGAATCTTTTGCTATAAGCAAATTCAGTGAACATGATAGTACAAATTAGGTAACTAGTAAAAATTTCTTCTTCGTTTTTAATTGCTATAGTAAAATTTTTTTAATTAGGGTTTTTTTGCAAAATCCTAATTAATTATGACTAACTGAAATGAAAGACCTCAAATATCTTTGACCCCTGTAATACTGTAGTTTCATTATTTTGAAAAAGCTTTAGATTGATTCACTTGAATAAAAACATTTTAGGATCAATGTCAGACTATGTAAGCCATGTGAAGTGTTGGGGGGAGGGAGGGGGGGGGGTCTGTTCTTATCCTTCTTATTGATAAATTGACTGTTTCTTGTTCAAACATGACCAGGTGGAGTGGTGTGCTACAACCACAAGTTGTTTAATTAGATGGGTTTTTTATTTGTTATGGCCATGAAATGAGGCTATATGTGATGGGGTAGTTTTTAATTTTTTTATTATTATTTATTAATTGCAGAGATCTAAGTAGTGGGAAATCAAAAATTGTTTGGTTCGTAAAATTTGTGCCTTGTGGAAGTAGGGTAACAATCAAGTTGTCTTCTTAGAAGAACATTCCAATTCTCTTAGTTTAATTAAAGCTCTTAACCTAACATAATGGGGTATTGTGTTTTTGTTATATTGTGAGCCAAGGATATGGTTCTTCCCCTTATATTTAGTAGTTTAGAGAAAATGTAAGTGTTGGTCTAGAGTAGTTAAAGAATGTCCAAGAAGGAACAAGAATTTAATAAATGTAGTCTGGAGTCCGTTCATGATCTAAATGACAGAGATAACCCTAAAGAGAGAGTTGAGTAGAAGATGGGTAACTAATTTAAATGATAAACCATTCTCCCTAGCACCCACTGGAACTATTTGGAAACATATATGTAGGCATAAGCAGATTATGAACAATCTTACACTCCTCTTAGTTTCTTCAGAGAATCATGTCTGAAGATCAGTCGCAACACATTTTTGATAATGGCAAAACTTGGCCACCACTATGACCTAAAAACACAATGGAGTCCGAACTATGATACACTTGAGAACGTGTGTGTACATAATAGATTGTAAATGTCAACAAAAAAAGTAAATTTGAAACTCTGGGCTCTTTCCTGGGACACAATCTCAACACAATCTCAAAATATGGTTATTTTGAGCTTCATATTTTGGTTGTTTTAATTTTTCATGATCTTCGGTTATTTACGTTTCCTGTTATATTTTGTTGTCCATTATTTGGGTTGATCGTTAAATTATAATCCTACAAATTCATCCTCACTAGATAAATATATGTTCTATTATCTATTTTGTTTAGAATATTCAATTCTAGTGTAAAATGGCAGTTTCGCGTGGTTGAATTGTGTTTTACTAATTTTAATAATTATGCTTACATGGCAGAAAATGAGTGACCCAAAACTCGCCTCGCCATCAGATGGTAGAGTTTTTCTGGAAACACGGGAGCGAACAAAGGGGAGGAAGTACAAGTCAAACACCGATAATCTGAAAAAAAGATTTGTAAGTATATTTTATCGTAAAGAGAAATCTGACTTCATGTTTGATTTCAATATTGATGTAAAATATTCCTTGTAGGCGGAGATCAAAAAGCTGCTTGCTTCAGGACAAGTTGCAGAGGCAGATCGTATAGTCAATTCCGACAAGAATCATGCACCAAACTGGTTAAAAGGAAGGCGAGGTAAAAGCTCTGCAAGTTTGACATCAACTTCTGGTCCTACAGATAGCAGCTATCTACAAGAGTTGACAAAGAAGATAAAGGAGGATCTGGAAAGTGAATTAGACGCTAAAGTGGATCAGAGAGTGGAAAGAGAAGTGGAAGCTAAACTTAGTCGGAAAGTGCAAGAGAACATGTCATGGGTGCTGAAAAAACTGGGAGAAACTAATCCAGATCTGCTCATTGACGTGCGAGACTTTTGCCCTGCTGTGTCAAGTGATCAAGACGATAGCGGTACTCCCCTTACTCAAGGGGACACTACGGGGTAGTTGATTACTCTTTCAGATTTAAGAGTAGTTGCTTTTAAACTTTTGCCTAGCACGTACTTTTGTAAATCTTCTCTGTTATTTTTGGTAACCCCCTCCCCATGCTTGTTAAATTTGGTGAATATGGTAGTTGAATATTATGGGCAGTCTTTTGGTGAATTTGGTGGATTTGGTAGTCTTTTGGTGGAAGTTTTAGAATTGGTGGATTATGATCTTTTGGTGAATTCTAGATTTGTTGTTGGAATTTGGTAATGGAATGAATGTATAAACAAAGCAGCTATTTCAAAATGTTTAATATAAGTGTTGCATTTCTGTTTTTATGGTGTTGCCTATCTATTTTTTATGGTGTTGCCTATCTATTTTTTATGGTGTTGTCTTTCTATTTTTTATGGTGTTGCCTTTCTATTTTTTATGGTGTTGCCTTTCTATTTTTTATGGTGTTGCCTTATCTTTAAGAGTGTTGCATAATGCACTAGAAAAGTGTTGCATATGTCTGGTGAGACCCACTGTTGACGTGGCAATGTGGGACCCAGTTTTGACGTGGCAGAGTGGGACCCACTGCTGACGTGGCAACAGTCAGACCCAGTTCTGACGTGGCAGTGCTGATGTGGCAATGTGGGGACCACTGCTGAAGTGGCATTGTTGGACCTACTGCTGATGTGGCATTTGTGGGCCCATTTTAGCTGTGGCTTTACTCTAAGGCAACACCAATTTTTGTTGCATTTATGTTCTTTTGGTGTTGCACTACATGCCTAATGCAATGAATACCTCGGTGTTGCATTAGAGAGCAAAAGTGTTGCATTATGGGTCAAAGGCAAGGCTCGCAGATGCAACACTCACGTGGTGTTGCCTTTTCCCATTTTCAGCCTAATGCAACACCATAAGGGGTATAAGGCAACAGCAAAAAAGCGTTGCAAAATTGGCTTTATGGTGTAGTGTGAATTGAAGATGTTGTAGCTCAAGGTAGTGGTCAAGGTGTTATATCATACACTTTGGAATAACCTGAGAACTGGACTGCAAGTCAAGCCTGCAGGGCAACAGGAAGTTCAGTGACATCAGATTCAGACGGAATCCAAATTCTTAATCTAAGGTCATTACATATAGATTCTATAAAGGAGATTTTCAAGATTAGTTCAAGAGGCGGTTGCAAGACAAGGATGGTTGATTATAAAAGACAAGATCAGGGGTTTGCTACACAGTTTGAAGAAGCCTGTACAAGCAAATGATGACAGACACTATGTTGGGTTGAAGTAGGAATCTCAGGCATTAGTGAGGATGCAGCAAGAGAAAGCATTTGTTGATGAAGTTAAATGCAAAGCTGATTTTATCAGTGACAGTGATGAACCAAATAGATATCTGGCATCAATGACCAACACTGGAGATGAATCACTAAGCACTTCACAGGTACACTTTCTAACTAGTATACGTTTATCTAATTCAGAATTGTATGTCTATTAAGTTTTGAAATGTATTATATTCATGATAACATGTTAGCATCTTAGGACTTAAATGCTTAATTGATTGCTAAAAATAAGATTGCATGCTAGGACTCATGAGTTTAATTAGTACATTTGATACTTGATTTTATATGCAGTAAAATGAATATCTAGAATTAGATAGGGTGTTTTAGACGGTTAGGTGTATCCCCAAATATTTGCTGGAACCTGATTCAAATCTTCTGTGATTTAATACCTCTACTAATGTTGTGAAAAATGGTAGTAGACAAACAGGTCATAGATCAGATATTTTATATTTGTTCTTATTGTGATAAATGACTTGTCAAGTGTATGTGGAATTTGATATTGCTTATAATGTCTTATTCAAATATTATGCATATTCTTGAAATTGTTTATGTGCTTATTTTCACATGACTTGCTCCCACTCACATAGTTGTACAAAATGCTATATTAGATCATGTATTGCTTGTTAGGGATATAATAATAAAAGATGGTAGAATTATCTAAGTAGTCAGTAACATTTGTTGATTCGAGGATTAATCTAAAACTGACTTAGGTAATTAGAGATAGTTAAAAATGTTAGACAACAACAGAAATGGATTAGATAGAATTAGTAATTAATTTTTTAGTTCTTCTATTCATGTGCTTTTATGCATATTGAAGCTGTTGTTACCACTGTAGACAATAATATCTCTAACCCATCTGGACTCAATTGAAATTGAGTACCAAGAAGCTTAATCATTTGTGATTGCAGAGTATGCAACAAAAGACAAAAGTTATTTGATTTCGTGACATTTATTGTTCGAGGTATATGATTAAGATTAAAGCTCTAATATTATAGTTGATTGAGAAGGCCTCCCCGATGGTAACCTTTGAAGATGATAGCAAAGGATGTACAAGGGATATAACTATCATGATTTAAGAACTGTCATCAATAGAAGCATCTTTCTTGTTGAAGGACTTAGGCACTATCTACAGGGCACTAGAGAATTCTTTATCAAAGGTTTTCTGGAAAAGCATTGAAAAGGCAAAGTGTTTGATCTCAAACAAGAAGGTTAGAAGCTCACTCAACTGATAGTGAGAAAAGTTATTCGTAGCTGACATGGATTTTGTATGCAAAGGTGAAGTGAACTTTTCAGTAAAGCTTCATCAGTAAAAAGTTAGCTATGGCAAAAGAAGCTCTCACACTTGGTAAACAAGACAATGGATTCTCCGATAAAGATGAAATTGGTGAGAGGACTGCTTCATATGGAATTCTATCCAGAAGGACATTTTGAAGTATGTCACATAGGGAAGTCAATGAAAACATCACACTGAAGCAAATTATGTCAATGAAGAAATATGTTTAGTGGTAGTTGATGACAACCCTAGTTACAAGTTGGTGATGTTCGTGCATTCAGCAGACAAATTTTCACAGATGGTGATTGATCACATTAGGAAGATCAAGTTGGAAGCAAAGTAAGTTGTGAGAACTTTGAAGTCAGATAATGGAACTGAATTTCGCGAATGAAGTTCTAAATTAATTCTGCACTGAAAAAGGTACTTTGAAGCTGAAGCAATTAACACAGCATGCTACTTTAATCAACAAGATCGTGAAAAGACATCGTATGAGTTAATGGCCAACCAGAAGCAAACCACTGAAACTCTTTCGTGTGTTTGGAGGAAATTGATATTTACTAAAGATTTAAATGAGTATCTTGACAAGAAGTTAAGACTTAAGGAACAATTCTCCTCGGCTACTCATTGATAATGTAAAACCAGAAGGTGATTAAAAGTCTGAATGTGTCAACCTACAACACCAAGCTCCCAAGCATTCAAATGAAAGATTATTCTGAATCTTTGAAGTTTGACATTCTGTCAGAGTCAAATTCAGATACTGATGATGAAACTGAGGTTGCAGAAGGAAATAATGAAAATGATGTTGATTCAGATCCTATTAGTGGAATTGGTAGTGAAACTACACAACTCGTGGACGTTAAAAGAATCCACTGAAAAAGGTGAATGATCTTCAACACATCCTAGCAGTAACTTAGGGGGATCAAATAAAAGAAGGATCTACTAGTCGTACTCAACACAATGAAGATCAAAGGAATACATCAATAACATATCTACCAAGACAAAAGGTTTGAATTCAAAGTCAATCCTGGAGTCCAGTTCTTAGTAAACCGGATTTTGAGTAAAGGCTAGAAGTGCTAATCAAGATGAACATATATTTTTCGAGACCCAACAATCAACATTTGGTATCCCAAAGAATAGTGAAGATGCACTGATTGATCCAGATTGGGTGATTGCAATGCAAGATGATCTCAATCAGTTCGAAAGTAGAAACTACTAAAGCTGGAACCCAGACCACTAAAGTCGAAGCTGAAATTGGTACAATAAGGGTTCACAAAAACTGGATAGTTATTGGCATTGTTATGAAGGACAAATCCAAACTGGTTGCTACATGTTACTAAAGTAGAAGGTATCGATGATGATGGAAATAGAATCTTTGGGACTTTCAAGATCTAACAGCAAGCACCAGAGACGAGACTTGATTCTTTTAGGGCCTAAGGACCTAACAAGACCTAACTGTTGAGCATTCAAGCATGAATATCTATCAAATGAATGTGAACAAGGGCACTCCTGAATGGTGAGTTAGAAGTTGAAGCTGATGTATAAAATTTCCTGGACTTTGAAGTTGCAGATCATTGGGATTTGTATATCATTCTCTTCACAAGCTCTCTATGACGGAGGTAAGAATTCAAGCATCGTCAAGGACATGGTATGACACTCTAACTAGTTTATTACTTGAAAATGATTTTGGCAGAGTCGTTATACACATAAATATCTCTGGAATACATGGCACACACAATGTAATATACGTGCAAGTATACCATGATTATATTATATGTGGGTCTACTAACGAAAATTTGGCAAGATATTTTTTTGCTAAGTTAATGCAGAGTAGGTACAAGATGAGCATGTTGAAAGAGTTGCAATTCTTTCTAGATTACAATTAATTCGAAAGAATGATGGCAATTAAAGGAAGTTAAGGATCTTTTAAAAATGCGCAATTTGGAAGATTCTAGACCTGCCGAGACTACTTTTCAACAGGCCACTAAGCTTGATCAGGGTAAATCAGGTATATGAACTGAAGTGACAAGCTATAGAGGTATGATCAGCTCATTACTTATTCAAGTGCATAAAGACCGTATATTTTATTCTCGATATGCCTATGTACAAGTTTCCAAGTGGATACTAGAGAATCTTATCTTATAGCTGAGTTATGAATTGTTAGATATCTTAGGGGATCATCAATTCTCAGAATCAGGTACCCTAAAGATACTAGGTTTAACCTAATTGGCTATATAGATATAGATAATGCAGGTTATAAGAAAGACAGGGAAGTCATTCCTAGAAGCTGGCAATTTCATGGAAGAAGCTGGATTCTTGTTGAAATGAGATAAAGCATTCAACACACATAGTTGCAGCAAAGGCTAAACTTAAATCAGCTGGTAAATGTGATGCTCTGATCTTCTAGACAATGAAACCACATCAACTCCAACAACTCTGCTGGATACTCTCTACACCACTCATGGAATAAGCACAAGGACACCAGGTATCATTTCTTTCGAGAGTTGTCCTTAGTAGAATAACTTGCAGATATTTGTTAAACAACTTGATGAATTCATTCTGTCTAAACTGGCTAGTGAATTTGGGATATTATTTATTTGCATATTTGTTGAAAATCCCATCTGCAATGAAGTCTCGAATGAGTTCACAAGAATTAAATTTCTATATTTAAAGGACTTGTGAATTTATTTTAAATCCAGTTCCTCATGCTTATTGCTACTAGTTTAATTATCATGTTTACAATGCAATATACATAAGTGGTAGTTAAATTATTTAGCATAAGTTAAAAGTATAATTATTTGCATGTTAAATATTTAATGAGTATTAGTCAAGATGTCTTGCTTAATTGCTCTGATATTTTACTCTGATATTCTTAAATATTTTGTTACAAATAATTGTGATATTTTTTATATTAGTGACAGTATTTAGAATTTCTGTTCTAAGTCATTAATGCATATTTCAAAACTCACTAATATTGGAAGACGAAGTATTTTCTAAGTTATGTATATAAAATTCTCAATATTTTATATACTTAGAAAATATTTCTAAATTTGATTTTATTGCGAGAAATTGTAATTAGGAACACAAGTGTTAAATGTCTATATTTAAAGGACTTGTGAATTTCTATTCAACTATTTTCTCGAGCTTACATATATCAATAATAATTGTTATGAGTATAATTGTAATATGCTAGAGTGACAATTATTAGATATAGTGTAGGAAGTTAGATGCTAATATTCAATCTTATGAATATTTTAGTATTTAGTGAAATTATTTTATCTTATTAAAATTATGGATTGAAGCAGTTCAATGATTAGTAGTTTCATAATTTTGATTTAATAAAATATAAGAAGCACAATTTCTTGCATCTTGAAATTATTGATAAATATCGAATAATTGGTATCAGCGTGCAATTAATTGTGATATTTTTAATATTAGTGATAACACAAGTTGTTTATCTGAAATCACTAATAATAAAAATATGTTTAAATGCTTATTGTTCTACTGAATAATTGCCACATGTTAGTTGATTTATATATGCATGTTTGTGGTAACTGTTTAGTATTACATAAGTATTACTATTAGTTTTCTTTCTTTGACTGAATTTTAAAATTGAATGTATTAAAAAGAAACTCTTGTCTATTTCTTTTTCAAAACTTTTTATAAAAAGATACATTCATTTTTCTATCAGTCTTATAGAAGAAAACATCAAATTCTTTTTCAAAACTTCTCTTTTGAAAATCATTTGATTTACAATCCTACTTTGATTTCTAAATCATAGGGTGTGAATCAAACTTTTCTTGAAGATAATTTTTTCTCCAATCTCAAAATATTTTATCCTCTCTCCAAAGCTGGTTTTAAATGCTATATTTTCAAAAAGCATTTTCTCTCTTAATTTTTCTTTTTAAAGTGGCAGAAACTTTGTGACTGCTATTTTATTCGGAGAAATTGTTTTAACTTCGAGGTACCAATCACTTGTAAAATTATTTATTTTTAAATACTTGTTTCAATGTATGTTTCACATTGATTCATAGTACCTAAAGAGTGGTTGTTGCTTTGAAGGTCTTGTACTATATTGTTGAGCATTCATTCACCCCAATTGTCATGTTTTTATTTTAAGTCGGGGATACTATCAGGTGGATGAAAATGATGTAAATCATAATTACATTATGAGTCGGAAAATCATAGTCCTCTATCTGATAAGGATGTTTTGCAAAACTGTTTTCAAAACTTACAGTGCAAAGGTTTTTAATGGAAAAGAGTCATTTTATTGAGATAGAATTTGGTAAGAGAGTTGAATTTCTTCTTTGGTATAAATTCCCGCATTTTATTATGGGAAGTTTGCCTTATAAGAAATTCATAAGGGATATAATTTTTCTCTGATACACCTTCCCCCGTTTTATTATGGGATAAGTATCTTAAAGAAAATTTCTATTAGTATCATGTTCTTAAATGATAAATCTTTAGAACCGACAAAACTCTTTTACTAAAAGTGCTTTAATGCAATCCATTACCATTCCTTATTATATTTTTCCTTCTCATTGGGATGAAAAATATTTTGAAATGTTAAAGTGATTATTTCTTTATCTTATTTAATTGATTCTATCCGATTAGCCCCAGTGGCTATAGAAGCTGACCAAGAGGTTGAAAACCCATCAATCTCTTACCCAGGCCATAATACCAAACACTCATTCACCCACTTCCATATATTAACCCTTGGAGATATAAGGAACTTATGTAAATTAGAGATTGATAAGGGATAAACTGCACTTGATGCAACAAATAAGGATGAAGTCGGAAGTGCACCCACAACTCTACCTCCAGAGAAGTAAAGAAGTATATAACTGAGGTAACTGTAAGCTCAACTGCATCTTCTCAAAAGGATGCAGAGCTGAAAAGGAAATTAAACTGTCTCTGGAATCATTCTCTCAACAGGGTGAGTCCATTGAAATTTGCTCGTCAGCCAGAGCACCTTGTGTTGGGTTCCGAGGCATAAAACGCAGCGGATTAAACGTAAATATAACGAAAAATTTCGAAACCCTAACGCAGGATCATGTATAAGATTGACAGATTATGGTGAAACGGAATCATACCTTTGTCTGGTCTTGACTTACACGAACTCAACGGAGATCCTAGCTTTCACGACTTGTGTCTTCCTCTCGAAAGCACCTCTATGGTATCCACACGAGCACCTTCAAGAACGTCTCACGATCTTGATTACGGAATGGATGTACTAGCCTCCTTTGATGATTTCGAATTCTGCCTCTGCCTTTTCTCTTTGCCTTTGCTGCTGCTAGGGTTCGTTTTTTCTTAAAAACATAATCCTTATTAACCCTACATTATCTATTTATAATGGTTGGTTAATAGGCCCATAATAGCAACCCATAACAGCAAAGCTTAACCCATGTAGGTTTAGGATTAAATAATAAAATCGAATTTTATTATTTAATTAATAACTAAGTCACACTTAATTATTAATGGCAGGATTCAAATTCGAATTTATATTATTTCAATTAATTAAGTCTCACTTAATTAATATAATAAAATTCAAATAATCATCAATTAATTTAAATCTATAATTTAAATTAATTATTCCTTTAAGTACTCTATGTGTGTGACCCTATAGGCTATTATTTAATTAGCAATAATTTTATTCTCTAATAAAATTATAAACAATGAGCGGTATCTAGTAATACATCATTGCTACCCAATTAAATAATAATTAAATCGTGATTCGATAAAACCTTTCGTGATTAATGTTTCAGTGTAATATAATCCCTTTAACCATATATATTATAGATTAAACTCGAGGCATGTATTTAGTCATCCTCTTCAACATTTAATCCGGGTTTACTTGATCCATGAGTAGACTATGAAAACAAATCATTATTTGAGCACGGCCATGCATTTTATAGTCTCACTCAATCAAGAGGCCAATAATATCTCTCCTAATTATAGGATGGTTAAATCCTTTATCTATCATTCATATTTCTCATACGACTCATGATATACCCGATGTCCACTTTTATCATCACCCGGTCAAAGGTAACTTTTAATGTAGTCAAAGTATATTAATCCTCGTATAGAAATATAATGATCTCAAAGTCAAAGGATCATTACACCATTATCACTATGAGTCTTTCTTATGACTTTATTAAACATGAAGAATCTCACTGTGGGTCTGTCCAGTATCATGTACTCCTACATGTACCTATGTATTGACTTTAGTATCCCCATACTTATAACCAATGAGATGTGGTTATCTGTCAAACAACATACTAGTCTATTTATGTATTATTATTGTCCTATAATAATAATACTCGACTAGGGACATTTAAGAATATGATATATTATATAATCTCAAATTCAAGTCATGTACTAAACTATACAATGTGTATCATGATTCTAAGGACATTTATTATGCTAACAAATATATCGCAGTAATTAAAGTCATAATAAATATGTTTATTGAATAATCAATTGACATAAAGGTTTATCAAAATAAACATTGTATTGCCTCTAGGACACCTACACCAACAATCTCCCACTTGCACTAGAGCCAATCACCCATGTATCTAATACCCATGGAACTAGTGTGACCGTCGTGCTTCTTCTGCGACAAGCCTTTGGTCAGTGGGTCTGCAATGTTATCATTTGTGTGCACTTTACATATGTGTATGTCACCCCTTTCATTAATCTCTCGAATGAGGTGATATCTCCTGAGTATGTGTTTGGTTCGGGAGTGAGCTCTAGGTTCTTTAGCATGTGCAATGGCTCCATTATTATCGCAGTATAGATCAATGGGATCTGCGATCGATGGAACCACTCCCAAATTAGTAATGAATTTTCGAATCCAAACAGCTTCCTTAGCCGCTTCACAAGCTGCAATGTACTCAGCCTCCATTGTAGAATCAGCTACTGTTTCTTGTTTTGAACTCTTCCAACTTACAGCACCTCCGTTTAGACAAAACACAAAACCAGACTGTGATACAGTATCATCCCTGTCTGTTTGAAAACTTGCATCGTTGTAACCTTTTACAACCAGTTTTTCCTCTCCTCCATACACCAAGAATGAATCTTTAGTCCTTTTCAAGTACTTTAGAATATTCTTGACAGCCGTCCAGTGACCTTCACCTGGATTAGATTGGTATCTGCTCGTCATGCTTAAAGCATACGAAACATCTGGGCAAGTACATACCATTGCATACATGATGGATCCAATTGCTGAGGCATATGGAACCTTACTCATGCGGTCCTTGTCATCCAATGATTTCGGACACTGATCTTTAGAGATCGTTATCCCTTGAGACACGGGGACATATCCCCTTTTTGCATTTTACATACCAAAACGATGCAAAACCTTATCGATGTATGTACTCTGACTTAGACCGATCATCCTTCTAGATCTATCCCTATAGATCCTCATTCCTAGAATGTAGGATGCTTCTCCTAAGTCTTTCATAGAGAAGTTACTCCCTAACCAAATCTTAACAGCCTTGAGAGAAGGTATGTCATTCCCCATTTGTAGTATGTCATCAACATATAGTACTCTGAATGCCACATGGCTCCCACTAACCTTCTTGTAAACACAAGGTTCATCTTCGTTTTGAACAAAGCCATACTCTTTGACTGTTTCATCAAAACGGATATTCCATCTCCTAGAGGCTTGCTTCAATCCATAAATGGATCGACGTAATTTACATACCTTGCTAACATTCCTTGGATCGACAAAACCTTCAGGTTGTGTCATGTACACATCCACATCCTCTTCAAGGATTCCGTTAAGGAAGGCTATTTTGACATCCATTTGCCAGATTTCATAATCATGGAATGCTGCAATAGCAAGCAAAATCCTTATGGACTTGACCATAGCCACTGGTGAGAAAGTTTCATCATAGTCAATACCATGAATTTGTTTGAAACCTTTTGCAACCAGCCTTGCTTTATAGGTCTGAACATTTCCATCCATGTCAGTTTTCTTCTTAAAAACCCATTTGCATCCTATGGGTTTTACCCCTTCAGGTGGATCAACCAAAGTCCATACTCGGTTTTCGTACATGGAATCCATCTCGGATTTCATGGCTTCTAGCCATCTCTTAGATTCTGGACTGTTCATAGCATCTTGGTATGTGAGAGGCTCATCTTCATCTATGAGCATCAAATCACCACACTGAGTCAAAAGAAATCCATATCTCTCTGGCTCATGGCGAATTCTACCAGTTCTACGAACAACCTGTGTTTGTTGAGCATTATCATTATCCTGCTCATGTTCCACTTCAGGTTCAATGCTATTTTGTGGTTCTCGATCTTCATCGAGGTCTATAGTTCTCCCACTGTTTCTTTTGGAAACAAAATCTCTTTCCATGAAAACAGCATCTCGAGCAATAAACACTTTCTGCTCAGAAGGACTATAAAAATAATACGCCTTTGTTTCTTTAGGGTATCCCACAAAATTGCACTCTTCAGATTTAGGTCCAAGCTTGTCAGATACCTGACGTTTCACAAACGCCTTGCATCCCCAAACTTTCATAAAGCTCATGCCTGACCGTTTCTTCTCCCATATCTCATATGGAGTCTTTTGAACCTTCTTAGTAGGAACACAGTTAAGTGTGAAAGCCGTTGTTTCTAGAGCATAACCCCAGAAACTAATTGGAAGATCTGCATGACTCATCATCGATCGTACCATGTCCAACAAGGTGCGATTTCTCCTCTCTGAAACTCCATTCCATTGAGGTGTACCTGGCGGAGTGAGTTGTGATACAATACCACACTCCTTTAAATAATCTTTAAATTCAGTGCTCAAGTATTCTCCTCCACGATCAGATCGTAAGATTTTAATACTTGCACCTCCGCCAATTTGCTTTTCTACTTCAGCCTTGTATTCTTTGAACTTTTCAAAAGAATCAGATTTATTCTTCATAAGATATACATACCCATATCTACTGAAATCATCAGTAAATGTTATGAAGTAGTAGTAGCCTCCTCTAGCCATCACACGCATTGGGCCATATACATCACTATGTATTAGCTCCAGACGTTCAGTGGCCCTTTGACCCTTACCAGTGAAAGGGACTTTAGTCATTTTACCAAGCAAACAAGATTCGCATTCTTGGTATGATTCAAAATCAAACTTATCCAAGTATCCATCCTTATGTAATTTGGATATGCGTTTCTCATTTATATGGCCTAGACGACAATGCCAGAGGTATGTTTGATTTGAGTCATTAACTTTAAGTCGTTTGTTTTCTATATTACAGACAGGATTATCTAAGTCAAGAACATATAAACCATTAAACAAACGCGCAACACCATAGGTTAAATCATTCAAAGCAAAAGAGCAACTGTTGTCCTTTATTGTAAACGAAAAACCTTTCTTGTCCAAACAAGAAACAAAAATAATGTTTCTGCGAATCGCAGGCACGTAATAACAATTATCCAGTTCTAAAACTAGCCCAGAGGGCAAAGATAAATAATATGTTCCTACAGCTAAAGCAGCAACTCTTGCTCCATTGGCAACTCGTAGGTCCATTTCTCCTTTAGCCAATGTCCTACTTCTCTGCATTTCCTGCACATTTATACAAATGTGAGAAGCACATCCAGTATCCAATACCCAAGATGTAGAAATAGACAGATTGACTTCTATAACATATATACCTGAAGTAGAAGCTTGCTCAGCCCTCTTCTTCTTCAGATCCTCCAAGTAAACTGAACAGTTTCTCTTCCAGTGACCAGTTTTCTTACAGTAGTGACATTCACCCTTCGCGACCCCACCTTTAGGCTTTAAAGCCTGTTTGGGACCTGACTTTGGCTTGGGTGTAGAATCAGAACCTGTCTTCTTCTTACCCTTCCACTTGCCTTTCCCTTTGGCCTTACCTTTATTGCCCACCATCAGTATGGGAGCAGGTTCAGCCGTCTTCATGTTTGTCTCATACGTTCTCAACATAGCCAACAATTCAGTAGGTGTTTTGTCAAATTCATTCATGTTGTAGTTTATGATAAACTGGGTGAATTTGTTGTTCAAAGAATTCATGATTAGGTCAATACCAATTTCCTGAATAATCGGGAAACCCAAAGTATCAAGATACTCAATGTAACCAATCATCTTCAGAACATGTGGGCCAACTGGTTCACTTGCCCCTTGTTTGCAATTAAAAAGTGACTTGCTCGTGTTGAACCTTTTTTGACGAGTTTGGCTTGCAAACATGCTTTGCAAGTGCTCATAGATAGTATATGCATCCATATGCACATGTTGTTTTTGAAGCTCAGCACTCATAGTTGCCAACATAAGACATGCAACATCAGTTGCATCATTCTCATCCTTTGTATGGGCCGCTCGTTCCTCAACAGTAGCGCCCTCAGGAAGGGGACCTGCCGGAGGAATATCAATGACATGAAGCTTGCGCTCCTGCCTGAGGACAATCCTCAAATTCCTCTGCTAGTCTAGGAAGTTGTTTCCTCCTGTCAGCTTATCCTTCTCAAGGACAGATCGTACGGATAATGTGTTTGTGTTGTTTGTCATTACTTGGTATCTACAATGATAATAGCACAAAATAAACATTAGATTGTCTGAGTTATTTATTATGTTCAAATGATTATGATACATTCATAATATATCTCCCACTATTTTTATCAAATCAATAGCCCTTACTATTAATTTGGAAAGTATATCCCATAATTCTTTCTAGTGAGCCAAGATCCATATTTCGTCATGTCTTAAGTCAACCACTGGAAGTCCTTAAGAATGATTATTTAGGTAGACAACATTTGTCAATTATATCATATATAATTCTTGGATAGTTTGGTGAGCAACGATTGATCTTATCTATCTAATAGATTTTTAACCAAACTCTATGCTTCTAAGTTCATAATGGTTGAATATAACCGTTTACTTTCACCTTATTATGACGACTCAGTTAAGTTTGACCCAATGATACAACGGCCGAATATAACCGTTTATATTCGTCGCATCTCACCACGATAGATAGGAGTCCCCTGCCACTGACAGTCTTTCCCCTAATCGATCTAGGATTCGATGAGTGTTCATTCATTGGAAAGCATCCGATTAAAACTTAATATTTTGTTAAGGGGTTTAGAAAATTACGACGATCATGATCACATCATGAAGAGATCCTCAATTTTTCCTTGAACTAAATATTTCAAATTGACATCTTAAATTGTTCATTTCCCAGGTAGATGGAGGATACCAGTGGTCACACTTAAAACCCATCAGCCTTACGAATACGCATATCCGTTTTTGTCAGAAAATCCCAATTATAGACATCAAAATCCATATTCAATTCCGTGTTTTAAAAATCCATATTTCATAAACACAAGAATCTCATGATCGTTTGTTAATTTTAAAATCTTAAATCGTTACAGATTTTATCTTGTTCAGCATGGCAAGCATGGCATGGGTGACGTATCTAATACATGCATACATCATTAATCTAATTAAAGCATGCATCTTCTACTCTACACATACATTCATACATCAATATGTAAAGTGCAGTATGTAAACGTGCTTGGTTATGTCCCCTTTCCTATGTGATCCTTTCGAGCTAATGAAAAGGATCAAAGTCAATCTATGGTGGTGAAATATAAATACAATTACATGTCTTCATTCTTCTTGTATCCATGGGTGCTTGCTCCTCTTCTTGGATCATCCTTCAATCTTCAAGTACATTACATGGAATAATTGAATACAACCTATACTAATGTACTTACATAAGAAAACTCGAGTTACATTCGAGGTTAAACAATTACAAGAATGAAGAAAACGACATGCAAGTCGTATTTATAAAACCAAACCAAAACCATTAATCTAGGGGTCTAAGGGCCATAACCAGCACCATGCTCAAGTACACAAAATAAAATATTGCGGGGGTCCGGGGGCGGCAGCCCCTGGGCGGGGGTTCGGGGGCGGCAGCCCCCGGGCGGGGTCTAGGGGCGGCAGCCTCCAGCTGGGGTCGAGCTGCCAGGTCACACTTTAAAGATTTCTGAACTACAGATCATATCTGTTGGCCTTTTTCCCCACTGCAATTTATACAGTCCATCAGAGTTTACTGCTAAACTCTGATCAGCACAGTCCATCAGAGTTTACTGCTAAACTCTGATCAGCACAGTCCATCAGAGTTTGCTGCTAAACTCTGATCAGAGACCATCGGAGTTTGTTAAACTCTGACCATGCTCTATACTCTGACCTGACCATCAGAGTTTACTGCTAAACTCTGATCATACACAGAATATACATTCTCTGACAGTTACATATTGGCAGAAGTATAGCAGTCTCATAACAGGCATGGTAGTCTCATAATAGAAGCATGGCAGTGGCATAACAGATTATGACAAAGCAGTAGCATGGCATGGCAGTCACCAAAACAGGCATGTATGCATCAAATACGTAAAACACGTAACCAAATCAGTCCCTTATACACGTAGCTCTGATGCCATTGTTGGGTTCCGAGGCATAAAACGCAGCGGATTAAACGTAAATATAACGAAAAATTTCGGAACCCTAACGCAGGATCATGTATAAAATTGACAGATTATGGTGAAACGGAATCATACCTTTGTCTGGTCTTGACTTACACGAACTCAACGGAGATCCTAGCTTTCACGACTTGTGTCTTCCTCTCGAAAGCACCTCTATGGTATCCACACGAGCACCTTCAAGAACGTCTCACGATCTTGATTACGGAATGGATGTACTAGCCTCCTTTGATGATTTTGAATTCTGCCTCTGCCTTTTCTCTTTGCTTTTGCTGCTGCTAGGGTTCGTTTTTTCTTAAAAACATAATCCTTATTAACCCTACATTATCTATTTATAATGGTTGGTTAATAGGCCCATAATAGCAACCCATAACAGCAAAACTTAACCCATGTAGGTTTAGGATTAAATAATAAAACCGAATTTTATTATTTAATTAATAACTAAGTCACACTTAATTATTAATGGCAGGATTCAAATTCGAATTTATATTATTTCAATTAATTAAGTCTCACTTAATTAAAATAATAAAATTCAAATAATCATCAATTAATTTAAATCTATAATTTAAATTAATTATTCCTTTAAGTACTCTATGTGTGTGACCCTATAGGCTATTATTTAATTAGCAATAATTTTATTCTCCAATAAAATTATAAACAATGAGCGGTATCTAGTAATACATCATTGCTACCCAATTAAATAATAATTAAATCGTGATTCGATAAAACCTTTCGTGATTAATGTTTCAGTGTAATATAATCCTTTTAACCATATATATTATAGATTAAACTCGAGGCATGTATTTAGTCATCCTGTTCAACATTTAATCCGGGTTTACTTGATCCATGAGTAGACTATGAAAACAAATCATTATTTGAGCACGGCCATGCATTTTATAGTCTCACTCAATCAAGAGACCAATAATATCTCTCCTAATTATAGGAGGGTTAAATCCTTTATCTATCATTCATATTTCTCATACGACTCATGATATACCCGATGTCCACTTTTATCACCACCCGGTCAAAGGTAACTTTTAATGTAGTCAAAGTATATTAATCCTCGTATAGAAATATAATGATCTCAAGTCAAAGGATCATTACACCATTATCACTGTGAGTCTTTCTTATGACTTTATTAAACATGAAGAATCTCACTATGGGTCTGTCCAGTATCATGTACTCCTACATGTACCTATGTATTGACTTTAGTATCCCCATACTTATATCCAATGAGATGTGGTTATCTGTCAAACAACATACTAGTCTATTTATGTATTATTATTGTCCTATAATAATAATACTCGACTAGGGACATTTAAGAATATGATATATTATATAATCTCAAGTTCAAGTCATGTACTAAACTATACAATGTGTATCAT
Source organism: Oenanthe sinensis (assembly GCA_028671895.1). Lineage (NCBI taxonomy): Eukaryota > Viridiplantae > Streptophyta > Magnoliopsida > Apiales > Apiaceae > Oenanthe > Oenanthe sinensis. The sequence continues at coordinate 16,043,406 of CM053804.1, read as the reverse complement.
GATTCTAAGGACATTTATTATGCTAACAAATATATCGCAGTAATTAAAGTCATAATAAATATGTTTATTGAATAATCAATTGACATAAAGGTTTATCAAAATAAACATTGTATTGCCTCTAGGGCACCTACACCAACACCTTGTATTGTGTCAAGCACACCACTGGCACTCACGCTGATGGTAAGCCTAAATAGATAAATTCAAGGAACACATTACAAGGCATGCACAGTGAGAGGTATAGGCATTTAGAGGAGATACGGACTCTAGTTAGCCATACAGTACATTGTCCAAGTATCTACCTCAAACAGAAGTTAAACTTCTGCATCCCGAAAGAGAGATCTCTTGTTTAGATTTATCTGGGCTTGAGAGGCAACTGCTTGACAAGAATTCTTCGGATGAGTGAAGTAGGGTATTTATACAAAATTCCCGTCACAGGGTTACGAGGGAAACGTAGGCTCTAATTTGCCATTCATTACACTGTCTACTACGTTGACCCTCCTGGAAGGAACATTTCCAGATCCTGAAAAGGAATGTCCACCTCCCGTTTACGGAGAAGGTGTGAGGCAACTCCTTGATAGAACAAGGAAGGATTCCCTAACAGATTTTAAAATCTTGGGATATCCCATCTCAAAGAGGTGAGGCTCCACTAGACAGTGATTTAGCAATTGCTATTGAGTCTGGTGCTGAGACAGTGCTTATGCATGATAGATCAAGAACACCTCAACGAGGCAATTCTCCACTTGATAGTGATTCAGTTCATTCTGATGAATCAGGTGTTGGGAATATAATTGAATTGACGGATTTCACTTGCAGGTACAGAAGGCTATATTTGGAATGCAGAGTGAAAGTGAGAGAGAGAAACACTTAAGTGAAAGTGAGGGAGAGATACACTTAAGTGAGAGATAAGGAGAGAAAGAGTGAAACACTTCAAAGTGCTCGACACTTAAGTGTAAACACCAACAGAACGTAGTAGAAGTGAGGAAACCATAAGCCAAACACTTATCCTTGCTACTTGCTACTTCTAAAAGAAAAGCTACTATATTTTTCCCGATCCACAACAAACGAGAACCTTCTTTGGAAGATAAACCATTCAAAAGTGGGCCATTGGAGGATTCCTCAACTAAGGGGGAGAAGTTATAGTAAGAAAAATGAGAAGTTAATAACGTCTTATCTTCGTACTTGGGAAAAGTTAATTTTCTAAAGGGGTTCGTATCCTTGGGAGAAGTTAATATCCTTAGGGGGAGATTTAGACAAGAAAGAAAAAGAAGAAAATCTTATCTTCTGATCCTGAGGGGAAACAACAGAATATGGGAAAATCAAGAAACTGTATCCTATACTTGAAAGGAGTTGTCAGAAGAGGATTCCTAATCCAAGTGGGAAGAACATAGAAGAATTGACTATTCCATTGATTATCTAAAGGGAGAAGAAGAATAAGAAGGAGAATCAAATTCTTAGGGGGAGAACATTATTTGAGTTATGTTATGTGTTCTATTGAAGACGTACCCAGGAACATTGATTCTTATGAAGCTCTATTCATGATAAGTTCTTTAAGTTCAACTATGAAGGATTTTGAAGCAGAGAAAGCTCAAACGCAGAGAGAAATGAAGATGATACTACATGAATATCAGTTCAGTGCTAGAGGAACAGACATTATTCATTTCAGTCACACAAGAATTCTGGAAATGCAGTATCTGATCCAGAAAAATCAATAGCACTATTTACAAGTCCCGGATTATTACTTTTTCTAGGTTTTAGTTGAGTTATCCTCTCTATGGATTTGCTTGCTAAGTTTAACAATCAAATAGGGGGAGATTATTGGAGATTACGAAACTGTATGAATAGTAATCGTGATAACTCAACACTAGAACATGACAGGTAAATAATACTACGCCTACATAGAAATCAGGAAGAAATGAAGACAAGGCAAATACAGTGAATCAAGACATTAGAAGAAGTTTTGAAGTCTACTACAGGTCACTGAAAGAAGTTCATTAATATGTTCATGCCTCAGTGAAGAATAATGTGTAAAGACTTTCAGGATTTCAGAAGTGTTGAAGATTCAGTATAAAAGTGCCACTAAAAGATTTCAGTGTATTAACATTGATTGAAGATAGACAGTGTTGGATGCATAGGAATCTAGAAGGGTAAAGACAATGGTTAAAGAAGACAGTTGCAGTCTTGGAGCTATACTCACTGAAAGAAGTTCATTTAATTGTTCAAGCGTCAGTGAAGAACAAAGAATGAAGTATTCAAGATTGTGGTAGTAATGGAGACGTTGTCTAAGTACCAGAAAAGATTCCAGTGAAGTTACAGTGTTTATTGACAGTCAGTGTTCAAAGCAATGAAGTTGCTGCAAACTTAACAATGCAAGTAAAGCAATAATACGAAGACCTGGATCAAAGTTAGTCGTCTGTGAACCAGACCAGTTGCACTATGCGTCAGCAGTTTGTGAAAGGAATCTGAGTATTAACTATAGAAGAATTGTTAAGTTGAAGAACGTGCTTGGAAAGAACGGTTACTTATTAAGGTACGAAAAGTGATTTGTAGAGGCTACAACCAAACAGCTAAACAGCTAACAGCTAAACAACTAAAAAGCTCAAAGGGTGCAGTGTGCAAAGTGTCACAACCTTGGTACGAAAAGTGAAAGTTTCCGAAGTACAGTCGAAGAACGGAAACAACTCAAGGTACAGGGTGTAATGTGACAAGACTTTGATACAAGAAATGGAAGTTGGGAAACTTCAGTCAAGCAATGAAAAGAGGGTCAAAGTGCATTGACCAAATTGCACTTTGACCATGTAAATGGAAAACACGCGCGCTGAATTCTCTCAAGTTAGCGCCACTTAAGTTTGTACTCCACAAACACTCTGTGAGGCGCAACAAACATATTCAGCGCAACAAACACAATTGCCTTAACCAAAAATGAAATATCATTATTTCTGTTGCGCCTCCCCTGTATAACCACTGCACAGGGCGCAACAAAAATATTGAAGGGTTGACATGGTAAAATTATACTACATTTCTATATTGCGCCTCCCCTGTATATCAGCTGTGTAAGGAGCCACTTAGCCCTACATCCAATCAAATTCAAGCAGCTACTTTATTGATTTAAAGTCTACACTAATAAAAGAAGAGAGTCGTCTTCTTCAACACAAAAAAATATGTAGAGAGCCACTGCCATGGCCGGAGCAAGAGATACAATTTATACACACCCATACCTTGCTCCCGATCAGATATTATGACCCGGTTCTTTAACGAAAAATACTCAGGGGTCCTAGATATCACTCCCCACGGACTCAGTTTTTCCTTGTACTAATTTAAATATATTTGTATAGGAACTGAGCATAATATTTGTGTGTTAGTAGCAAAGAACTAATTTGTTCTTTGGAAGCCAGATATATTTTTAACTGGGTATAGCACCCCTCTGGGTTTATATATGAAAGATATATTTCCGGAAACTTGTCTCCATAATTTACTTGCTATTTTTTTTGAACCTAATTGATTTATCTGGACACACAGAAAATTAGTAGGCAGCTCACCTAAACACTACAAATGGCCAAACCCACTCAGAAGCAATAATTTATTTATCCGCAAATTTAGAAAAGAATTTAAATTATTATGAGTATCGTATTCAACCCCCTTTCTACGATACTTCGGGACCCAACATCCTTTCTTCTTCTTCTTGCAATGGTTCTTCCTCTTGTTCAGAACCAGCTACTTCCACACTTTCATATTCTTTTTCAGTGCCTGGTTCTTCCTCAGATGCCTCTTTGCTTCCTGAATCAATTGATGTTTCAGCTTCATTCTCCTTTTAAGATGATGGTTCTTCTGAATTTACATGTGCTGATTCATCAGTTTCAGATACACGGTCTTCTTCAGAGGTTGTCTCTTTTCTGCCTCAGGTGCAGCTTCTTCTTCTTCTTCTTCATCAACCTGTATAAGAAGATCAAGGTAATCTCTAATAGGATCAGTCAGTGGAGCAGGAGTATACCTGTTGGGATAGTCAGCCTCATTCCTTAGCCTTAAGATTGTCTTCATCTGAAGAGAGGGTGACTCTTCCAACTCACTGTTCTGAAAGGATTGGAGTTGATCAGCAGTCAGCACTTGGTTCAGCACCAGCTGTAGAAATCTTGGATACAGACAGAAATTCTCCATTTTTGCCTGATTATATAGGATCTTCTTCATGATCATCTTCCCAAAATTGATTCTTGATCCAGAAGCCACTGCATATCCAATCACTTTGTTGAAATTTGTTATTCCATGGAAGCCCCCTGTCTTTGGTGCAAGGCAATGAGACAGGATGTTGAAAAACAGATTCCATTCCTTGGGTAAGTGATTCTTGTAAATTTTCTTTGGAAGATTATTGTTTACTCTGGTGCAGTGTATGAACATGAAGAAATTATCCAATTCTGTTTGAGATGATGCATCTACAAAATCTTCAGTTGGCAAATGAAGTGCCTGATTTTTGTCATTCTCTGTTATTCGCACTTTTTGCCGCTTGATTTTGCAAGTGAAATATGATATTCCATCTGCAGATGTGTCTTTAGAAGACCTGTACACCAGTCTCAGAAGATTTCTATTTAAAGGAACGTCAGTAGTTAGTGCATAACGGACCATCGAATTTTCATTTAAGAACCTAGCCCAGTTACCTAACTCCCTTGCTTCAGTCCAATTATCTGTTACGAAAGATAAATAATTAGTCTTTTTAATCTCAAAATGACCTGCCATTTAATTAAAAATGAAAGATAATTTTTACGAGTTAAAATTACTAATTAAAATCGAATTAATCAAGAATAATGGACTAAAACCCTAAACAAAATTAAAATTACTTGGAGTGATTTGAAATTAATAAATGATAAACTCCTAATAATCTTAGCACACTTTTAATTATTCCACAATTCTTAACTGATTTTTAACAATTAAGAACCCTAGCCAAATTGTTCAAGTATTGATAATTGTTAACTTTAAAAACCTTAACCAAATTCAATGGGACCAAATGCAAATCAAAGTACTGATTGTGGGTTTCACAAAACTGGTCTTAGATTAAAAAATGGACAAAAATTGGCTTGCTATTGATCGATTAAAACTAAGTGGATCTTATGAGTTTTTCTTGCGCCTTCAGTGTATGTATACTGTGTATATAAAAAATGAGGCGCATGAAAGCTCTTTGTATTTATAGGGGCGCAGCAAAAGAAAGTATTTTTGCCAAGTACCTTTGTTGCGCCTGCACAGTGCTTGCACTGTGTAGGCGCCATAAACTATCTTAGCGCAACAAACTGCTAGATAGTTTTTATTGCGCCTCACAGTGAATTCACTGTGTAGGCGCCACAAAGTACCTTAGCGCCACAAACAAGTTAGCAACATAATCTAAGAGTTTTGTTGCGCCTCTACAGTGGTCACACTGTGTTGGCACAACAAACTTCCAAGGCGCCACTTGAATTTCATTTCAAAAAATTTATAAGTACTTGAGTAAGTTTTTGTTGCGCCTACATAGTGGTTGCACTGTATAGGCGGCACAAAGATAATTACAGTGCCATAAAGTACTTGGAAATAATTCAAGTGTTCCCAGATTTTGTTACTAATAAAATAAATAACATTTATGAATAATTTGTATAATTAATCAATAGTAATCAATTACCCATAAATATAATTTTATAAGATATTTATTAATAACAATAATAACATTAACTGTTAAAATTATTATCATAAATAAATTATGCTTCTTATTATTTTACTTTTATTTTAAATATGAGAATAAATATAAATATTCATCCTTTTTATTTAAAATAATTTCAAATAATATTTAAAATATCCAAGTGCCAAGAATTTATCATTTAAATACAAGCACTTAAAAATTGTTTAAGATCCAAATTAAATAAATAACAATATAATTAATATTTATGCATAACATATTTATCTAATATTAAAACCTAATTACTGGAAAATAATTTGGTAGATAAATTCACAAGTCCTAAAAATATTGAAATTAATCAACTAGTGAATTTATCAGCTTCAAATTGCAGTTTTTAATTACTAACTTATTAGTTAGAAGAATTTAACATCCCAAGTTCACAAACCAGTCTAGTGAAAGTGATTTCATCCAGTGGTTTAGTGAAGATGTCTGCAATTTGCTGCTCTGTAGGTATAAAATGTAACTCTACAGTACCATTCATGACATGCTCTCTAATAAAATGATACATGATATCAATGTGCTTGATCCATGAATGTTGAACATGATTTTTTGTGATGGCTATGACACTTGTGTTGTCACAGAATATTAGAATTTTGTTCAGCAACAGTCCATAGTCTTGAAGTTGGTTCCTTATCCACAGAATTTGTACACAGCAACTTCTAGCAGCAACATATTCAGCTTCAGCTGTTGACATTGCAACTGAGTGCTGCTTCTTGCTATACCAGGACACCAATCTTTTACCAAGTAATTGACAACTCCCTGATGTACTTTTTTTATCAATCCTACAACCTGCATAATCAGAATCTGTATAGACAATAAGGTCAAAACCTGTATCTTTAGGATACCAAATTCCAAGATTCAAACTTCCCTTAAGATACCTAAAAATCCGTTTAACAGCTATAAGATGTGATTCTTTAGGGTTAGACTGGAACCTAGCACACAAGCATGTAGAAAACATAAAATCTGGCCTACTTGCAGTTAAGTAGAGTAATGAGCCGATCATACCTCTGTAGCTTGTGATGTCTACCTTTTTACCTGGTTCATCTTGATCAAGCTTAGTGGCAGTTGCCATAGGGGTTTTAGCTGTTGATGCATCTTCAAGACCATACTTCTTTAAAAGATCTTTGATATACTTGGTCTGGCAAATGAAGATCCCATCTTTCCTTTGGCTTACTTGGAGTCCAAGGAAGTAATTCAGCTCTCCCATCATGCTCATTTCATACCTACTCTGCATTAGCTTAGCAAATCTACTACACAGTTGATCGTTAGTAGAACCAAATATAATGTCATCTACATATACTTGCACTAATATCATATCATTTTTGTGCATTTTATGAAATAGAGTCTTATCTATGACACCCCTAGTGAAACCATTTTCAAGTAGGAATATAGATAGAGTGTCATACCATGTCCGAGGTGCTTGCTTTAAGCCATAGAGTGCCTTGAAGAGAAAGTATACAAAATCTGCAAATTCTGGATCTTCAAACCCTGGGAGTTGTTCTACATACACTTCTTCTTCAAGCTCTCCATTCAGGAATGCACTCTTCACATCCATTTGATATACTTTGAAATTGGAATGTGCTGCGAATGCCAGAAACATCCTGATGGCTTCAAGTCTTGCTACTGGTGCATATGTTTCATCATAATCTATTCCTTCTTCTTGGGAATAACCTTTAGCAACTAGTCTGGATTTGTTCCTCGTAACAATGCCATCTTCATCCAGCTTATTTCTGAATACCCACTTTGTGCCAATTATAGACTTGTTCTTTGGCCTAGGTACTAGCTTCCAGACTTTTTGTCTGTCAAATTGATTGAGTTCTTCTTGCATAGCAATGACCCAATCTGGATCTTCTAGTGTTTCTTCTACTTTCTTTGGCTCTATCTCAGAGAGAAAGCCAGAGAATAAACATTCATTTTGAGAATCACGTCTAGTTTGAACTCCAGCATCTGGATCTCCTAGAATTAACTCAAAGGGGTGGTCTCTACTCCACACCCTATGTCTAGGTAGATTTTCCCTTGAAGATTCAGCTTGATTATTGTTGAAGTGCTGGGTCCTGCTAGTTGATCCTTCAGTTGCTCCCCCTGAGCTGCTGCTTGGTTGAGAAAGAGATTCTCTGCCACTACTAGTAGTTTCTATGAATCTTCCACTGTTTCCAAGGGTCAGAATCACCACTGTTATTATTCTCATTTGGTGCCTGATTTTCTGTTGCAGCTTCAGGTTCCATTTCACTTTCATCTGAGTTCAAGTTTTCAAACGGCAGAGTTTCAGTGTCGTCTGTTCTTTGTAGACTTGGGAGCTTGAGATCATAGAAAGTTACATTCATGCTTTCAATGACCTTCTTTTGTTCAATCACATAAACCCTGTACGCCTTAGATTCCAGAGAGTAGCCAAGAAATATGCCTTCATGAGCCTTGGATTCGAATTTTCCTAGGTCATCATCTTTCAATACAAAGCACTTTGCTCCGAACACATGAAAGTATTTCAGTGTTGGTTTCTTGTTTGCCATTATCTCGTACGGAGTCTTGTCATGTTCTTTGTTAATCAGGGTACGATTCTGAGTGTAGCAAGTTGTGTTGACTGCTTCAGCCCAAAGTATAAAGGTAACTTAGCTTCATTCAACATTGTTCTTGCTGCTTCAACCAAAGTCCTGTTCTTCCTTTATACTACTCCATTTTTTTGTGGAGTTCTGGGTGCTGAGTATTGTCTTGTGATACCTTTTTCAACACAGAATTCATTTAGGGTTACATTCCTGAATTCTGTTCCAATGTCAGACCTGATTTTTCTGACAGGCAAACCAGCTTCTACCTCTATCTTCTTTATGTGATCAATGATTATTTGAGGGGCTTCATTCTTTGAGGCTAGAAACAACACCCACGTGTACTTAAAGTAGTCATCTATAATTACAAGTGCATATCTCTTCCTTGACATAGACATGACGTTGACTGGACCAAATAAATCCATATGAATTAGTTGCAGTGGTTCAGTAATGTCTGATGAGTCTTTTCTTCGGTGAGATGCTTTCTTTGACTTCCCCTTTTCACATGCTTCACATAACCCTTCTTGACAGAATTCCATCTCAAGTAAACCTCTAACCAATTCCCTCTTGACTAAAGAGTTCATTGCCTTGAAGTTCAGGTGTGAAAGCTTCTTGTGCCATAACCAACTGTCCTCTGTTGAAGATTTGCTGTAAAAACATTGAGCTTCGCCTTTGCTTGCAGAGAATAAGTCAGCTACAAAGAGATTCCCCTTTCTTACTCCTTGAAGAGCAAGCTTCGCATCTTTCCTGTTTTGGATTGCACATCTTTCTTTCTCAAAAATTACTTTGAAGCCCTTGTCAGTGAACTGACTGATACTTAGAAGGTTGTGCTTTAATCCATCCACAAGAGATATATTTTCTATGATAACATTTCCAATTTCCAGATTGCCATATCCCGTTGTGAATCCCTTGCTGTTATCTCCAAAGGTCACTATCGGGCTAGCTTTTTCAATGACATGTGATAGTAGGGCTTTATCACCAGTCATATGCCCAGAACATCCGCTGTCGAGAATCCACATGACACGCTTGTTCTTTGCTATACCCTGCATCCACAGATTGATTACTTTTTCTTTGGTACCCAAACTTGATTGGGTCCAAGAGGCTTAGTTGAATAAACAAATTTAGCTGCAGAAACTTTCTGGTCCTTGTCTTTCTCATCGACTGTGCCCTTGTCCTTTGGTTTAGCCTTGACAGGGATGTCTTTAGGCTTAGGGACAGGGGCTTCCTTCCTAGACTTAGGAGGATTAGCATTCTTTGCCCTAACATGTTTTCTATTCATGTTCACATCTGTATTCATGCATGTACTAGATGAATTATTCATTAAGTTTATGTATGCAGACATGATGTTGAAAGCACATGGCATGCATTCTACTTTACCACATGGTTGATGAGGGAAAGACATGGCAGGCATATTAGAAGTTTCTTCTTTTACTACTTTTATCTTTTTGCATGCATGCGTAAGATGACCAGTAGAATTACAATTATTGCAAACTTTTCTAATAGTTTTGGGAGAGTAGGCATAATCATTTTTCTTGTTACACCTACTTTGCCATTTCTGTTAGCTTTCATTTTTTCATTCTTGTTACCTAAATCACTTTTAATCTATTCTTTAGGGTCTACAATTTTTACAGATTTTTTAGGTAATTCCTTTTTACTTTCTTCCTCTTTCTTCTTTTGATCCTCAGCAAGGATTTCTTCTTTCATTAAGATCTCCTCTTCATTTAAGGGTTCCATGACAAACTTCTTATATAGGGGCTTGGTGACATTTTTCAACACATGTGGACTGTCTTGCTTCATAGGACTTTCCTCAGCAATTGATTCTACATGCATTTTTCCTGCCTTTTTATCATAGTCAAAACCTATTCCAGTTTTTTGACCTATGACCTGTTTATCTATTGCCTCCTTTACAAGATTAGCAAATTTCTTATAAGCTTAAAGTTTTAACTCTAACTTAGAAATTTTATTCCTAAGAGTAGTTTCTACTTCCTGGTTGCACTTGTCTCTATTCTGAAGATATTCTATTTTCTGTTTCAGATCTTCTAGATTGACACATGCAAGCTCTAGTTCTTCATTTCTAGCTTCTAGCATTTTATTCTTTAGAACTAGTTTAGCATTTTCTTCTTCAGATGCAAGCATGCTTGTATGTATGTTAAACATTTCTATACTGAGATCTTCTACAGTTTTCTTATATTCAGATTTAGACATGTCAATGGAGGAGAGAAATGATACCTTCGATGATTGAGGGGATGCCTCTGAAGAGTCTGCCATTAAAGCAATATTTCCATAAGTTTCTTCTTCATCGTTGTCTGAATCATCCCAGCTCTTTCCTTCAGCTATATAAGCTCTTCCCTGATGCTTATTCACCAGTTCATCATATTTCTGCTTGAGTTCATCATATGACTCCTTTCTTTCTTTCACTTGCTTCGGCTTCCGGCATTCTGTTGCAAAATGGCCGGGTTCATAACAGTTGTAGCACTTGAACTTACTGTGATCTACCATTCCCATCTTATAACCTCCTTTGCTGTAAGACCCTGAAGACGATCCTCCTCGGTTGCTATTTCTGAAACTAGAACCACTGTAACTGGAGTTACTCTTGAATTTGTACTTAGGATTCCTCCTAAACTTGAGGTTCTTGAACTTCCCTGCCATATAGGCCATTGATTTATTTTCCAATTGTTCAAGTTCTTTCATGGAGTAGAAGTCGTCTTCATTACCTGGTTGAGTGTTATCTGTAAATTTAGCCTCTAAAATTTCTTCTTTCTCAACATCAGGTTTTACTGTGCTGGTCTCTGTGATAGCAAAATCCTTGGCTACAAGAGATGTAGTCTTCAACAGTGCGGTATTCTTACTGTCCACTGTACATGTACCATAAATGATCTGTCTTTGCTCTTGCTCCATTCCGTGAGTCTTGAGTTTCCCATATAAAATTTCAATGGACATGTCATTTATGTCACTCCTTTCTCTGATGGCAGAGATTTTCTGTTCCTGGTGTGCTGGCAGTGTCAACATGAATTTCCTGTTGATCTCCCTACGTGAGTAGGCCTTCCCATGCAGTGACAAGTCATTTAACAATTTGTTGTATCTCTCAAAGACTTGAGTGATACTTTCTCCTAGCAGTGACTTGAAAGCTTCATATTGGCAAGTAAGAATATCAAGCCTGTTCTCCTTCACTTCTGTTGTACCTTCCATTAGTAGATCAATTGTATCCCACATCTATTTGGCACTTGTGCAGTTAAACACTTGATTTAGCGTTGTTGTGTCCAAAGAATCCATCAGGATGCATTGAAGATGATTGTCCCATGCAACTCTCTCTTTATCAGTGTCAGTGAACTCTAAAGGTTCCTTTGGGGTAAATCCTTGCGGAATCCGTTCGCCGTCTTCTGAAACTGTTTCTGGTGTAAGCTTCTGAGGAACATAGGGTCCATTTGAAGGGTTTCGTGACACAAACGCAGCAGAATAAACGTGAAAAATAAATCAAAATAGCGAAACCCTCCGCAGGATCCATGCGAAAACAAAAGATTTAATTCGGAGATAAAGAATAAATACCTTTAGAAGCTTTAACAGTTCATTAATGGAAGATTAATGGAGGTCCAAAGCTTGTTTAATCACCACGTATCCCGCTCTCGCGATCTACGCTCTACGGTATCCACACGAACACTTTTCATGAAGGATTGATGTGTACTAGCACCCGAAAACTTCTTCTCTCTCTATCTTCCTCCTCTCTCAGAGCGGCTAGGGTTTTTGTAAAATCTCTATCTCATTAAATCAGCCCATAAAGAGATTATATAGAGAGAGGAATAAATTTCTAATTATAATCCAATTATAATTAATACTAATCCAAAATTCTAAATTATTTAATTAAGTCTCACTTAATTAATTAATTATTAATTTTGGAATTAGTTTAAGTAATTCATTTATTCTATTTATATAATTAATTAAGTCATACTTAATTAATATCATAAATAAAATAAATTACTTATTTAATTTAAATTCATAATTTAAATTATTTCTCCTTCAAGCGTTCTTTGTGTGTGACCCTGTAGGTTATTATTACGTTGGCAACAATTTTAATATCTAATTAAAATTGTAAACAATGAGCGGCATCTAGTAATACATCATTGCTACCCAAGTAATAATAATAAATCGGTGATTCGATTAAGCCTTTTGTGAATAATGTTCCATGTAATATAATCCCTTTAATCTTGATATTATAGATTAAACTCAAGGCATGTCTCGTGTCATCCTCTTCATAATTTAATCTTTATTTTCTTGATCGATGAGTAGACTATTAAAATCAAATCAACATTTGAGCACGGCCGTGCATTTCATAGTCTCACTCAAACAAGAGGCCAATAATATCACTCCTAAAATTAGGAGGATTAAATCCCATCTAGATCATTCATATTTCTCATACGATTCATAATATACCCAATGTCCACTTTTATCATCACCCGGTCAAAGGTAACTTTTAATGTAATCAAAGTATATTAATTCTCGTATAGAAATATAATGATTTCAGGTCTAAGGATCATTACACCATTATCACAGTGAGAATTACTTATGACACTTACTTAACATGTAGAATCTCACGGCGGGTCATTCCAGTGCCATGCATTGATACATGCACTTATGTTCTTGACTTTAGTATCCCCATACCTATGACCAATGAGATGTGGTCATCTGTCAAGAAACATACTAGTCTTTGTGCATTATTATTGTCCTTAAATAATAATACTCGACTAGGGAATTTTAGGAATAAGGTACTATTCATATAATCTCATTTTTAAGTCACATACTTAAAGATATATAATACGTATCAAAATTCCAAGGACATTTATTATGCTTTCAATTTATTACGCAGTAAATAAAACATAATAAATAAATAATAATCAATAAAACATAATCCTTAATAATAAATATTTTCCTTAAATTATAAAAAATATTGTCTCTAGAGCACAATTACTAACAATCTCCCACTTGCACTAGAGCCAATTACCCAAGTATCCAATACTCATGGAACTAGTGTGACTTTCGTGCTTCTGCTGCGACAAAGCCTTAGTCAGTGTGTCTGCAATATTATTATTAGTATACACTTTACATATATGTATATCTCCTTGATCATTAATCTCATTAATTAGGTGATATCTCCTAAGTACATGCTTGGCTGCTTCACAAGCATCAATATACTCAGGTTCTATTGTAAAATCAACAATTGTCTTTGCTGTGAACCATTCCAGCATACAACATCTCAATAAAACACAAAGCCAGACAGAAACATTAAATTATCGTTATCTGTCTAGAAACTAGTATCACTGAAACCTCTTACAACTAGCTTCACATCTCCTCCATATAACAAGAATGAATCTTTAGTCCTCTTTAAGTACTTAAGAATATTCTTGACTGTCGTCCAGTGACCTTCACCTGGATTAGATCGGTATCTACTCATCATGGTTAAAGCATACGAGACATCAGGACAAGTACATATCATTGCATACATTATAAAACCAATTGCTAACGCATATGGAATTTTACTCATGCAGTCCCTATCATCCAATGATTTAGGACAAATTTTATTTTGAGATCACTATCCCATGAGACATTGGGACATATCCATTTTAGTCTCTTTGCATTTGAAATCGATGCAAAACTTTGTCAATGTATGTACTCTAAATTAGGCCGATCAATCACCTTGATCTATCTCTATAGATCTCGATCCCTAATATATATGTCACATCGCCTAAGTCTTTCATTGAGAAATTATTTCTCAACCAAGTCTTCACAGTCTGTAGAGAAGGAATGTCATTCCCTATTAGTAATATATCATCAACATATAATACTAGGAATGCCACATGGCTCCCACTAAACTTCTTGTAAACACAAGTTTCATCTTCATTCTGAATAAAGTCAAACTCTTTTTGACTGTTTCATGAAAACAAATGTTCCATCTCCTCGAGGCCTGCTTTAATCCATAAATGGATCGACGCAACTTACATACATTTCCAGCATCCTTTAGATCAACAAAACCCTTAGGGTGTGTCATGTACACATCCATATCTTCTTCAAGGCTCTCATTTAAGAAAGCGGTTTTGACATCCATTTGCCAGATTTCATAGTCATAGTAAGCAGCTATAGCAAGCAAAATCCTGATGGACATGACCATAACAACTGGTGAAAAGGTCTCATCATAGTCAATACCATGAATTTTCTTGAAACCTTTTGCCACCAATCATGCCTTATAGGTCTGTATATTAGCATCCATGTCGGTCTTCTTCTTGAAAACCCACTTGCACCCTATAGGTTTTACCCCTTCAGGTGGATCAACCAAAGTCCATACTTGATTAGTATACATGGATTCCATCTCAGATTTAATGGCATCCAGCCATCTCTTAGAATCTGGAGTGTTTATAGTATCTAGGTAGGTGAGAGGCTCATCTTCATCCACAAGCATCACATCACCATCTTGAGTCAAGAGAAATCCATATTATCTCTTGGGCTCATGGCGAATCCTACTAAACCTACGAACACCTGTGTTTCTTGAGCAGTATTATTTTTCTTGTACATTCTACTCAGGTTCCTCCACTGGTTCAACGTTATCATGCGGGTCTCAAACTTCATTGAGATCTATTATCCTCCCACTGTCTCTCAGCAGTTCGAGCAACAAACACTTTGTTCTCGGAAGGATTATAGAAAGAATAACCCCTTGTTTCAGTTGGGTATTCCACAAAATTACATTTGTCTGATTTTGGTCCTAGCTTGTCAGAGATTAGACGTTTCACAAACGCTTCACATCCCCAAAATTTTATAAATGACATGCTGTGACGTTGCTCAGTCCATATCTCATAAGGAGTCTTTTGAACCAATTTAGTAGGAACACAGTTAAGTGTATGTGGAGCCGTTTCCAGGGTGCAACCCCAGAAACTAATTGGAAGATTCATTGACTCAACATTGATCGCACCATGTCCAACAAGGTGTGATCTCTCCTATCAAAAAAAACTTTTCTTTGATATTTTATACTTCATCTTTATAGTCTTTGAACTTTTCAAATGATTCGGATTAGTTCTTCAAAAGATACATATATCCGTATCTACTAAAATAATTAGTAAATTTTATGAAGTTAATAAAATCTACCTTTTGTCATCGTACACATATGACCACATACATCACTATGTATAAGTCATACCCATTCAATGATCCCTTCACCATGTCCGGTAAAAGGAGCTTTAGTCATTTTACCAAATAAACCAAGATTCGCATCCTTTTGTATGATTCATAATCAAACTTATCCATGAATGCATCCTTATGTATTCTGAAAATGCGTTTCTTATTAATACGGCCTCAACAACAGTGCCAAAGGTAATATTTGATTTGAGTCACTTTAGAACATATAAATTGTTAATTAGATGTGCAACATTATAAGGCTCATCATCAAAATAGAATAAACAACTATTGTTATAAAATGAAAAAGCCTTTCTTGTCCAAACAAGAAACTGAAATAATGTCTCTGCCAATTGCAAGCACGCTATAACAATTATTAAGTTCTAAATTTTTCTTATAGGCCAAAAATTAAGTAACGAGTTCCTCGAACCAGAGCAACTATCTTTACTCCAATTCCAACCCGATACCTTAAGCTTGACCCTTATTGATCATCATCTTCCGATCTTCCAATTAAGCATGACAGTTTAATTTCCAGTCTCCCAACTTTCCACAGAGGTGACAATCGTCTTCTTTATCAACACCTCATTCAGACTTTAGAGTCTGCTTTAGGGATTGGACTTTGGTTTGACAACGGAACTAGATCAAATCTTCTCCTTGCCTTTCCATTTTCCTTTCCCTTTTGCATTCCCTATGTTTACCATCAATATAGTAGTAGTTCATGCATTTATCATATTACTTTCAGCAGTTCTCAACATGCTTAGCAACTCAATGGGTGTTTTACCAATCTTATTCACTTTATTGTTCATAACAAAATAAGAATAATATTTGTTCAAAGATTGTAAGATCAAATCTAACTGTCTCCAGACCAATCTGGAAACCCAAAATATCAATGGTATTCATTATACCCTATAATCTTTAGAACATGTGGTGTAACCGGGTCTCACTCTCCCTACTTGTAAGTGTATAGTGCCCTTTCAAATATATCATGTGCTCAATCGTTTCATAAGCATCTATATGCTTGTATTGCTTCTTAAGCTCAACACATATATTTGCGAGCATGAGACATGAAACATCAGTCGCAACATCAATTTGCTTCCAATAAGCACTATGATTTGCACATGTTACATTCTCAACTTTAAGAGCAGGGGAAGAGATTTGACTAATATTGTGGTGCCCGAGGACGATCCTCAAGCTCCTATGTCAGCCAAAGAAATATATTCTCGTCAACTTGTCCTTCTCAAGAACTGATCGCATAGAGAAGTTGTTTGTGTTTATCATTTGATATCTACAAATTTAATATTAATTATGTTTAAGTGATTATGGTATATCATCATATACCTCTCACTATTTTTATCAAACTAATAGCCCTTACTATTAATTTGGAAATTATATCCCATAATTCTTTCTAGTGAGCCAAGATCCATATTTCGTCATGTCCTAAGTCAACCACTGGAAGTCCTTAGAAAATAATTATTTAGGTAGACAACAGTTGTCAATTATATCATATATAATTCTTGGATAGTTTGGTGAACAACGATTGATCTTATCTATCTAATAGACTTTTAACCAAACTCTATGCTTCTAAGTTCATAATAGTTGAATATAACCGTTTATTTTCACTTATTATGACGACTCAGTTAAGTTAGACCCAATGATACAACGGCCGAATATAACCGTTTATATTCGTCGCATCTCACCACGATAGATAGGAGTCCCCTGCCACTGACAGTCCTTCCCCTTATCGATCTAGGATTCGATGAGTGTTCATTCATTGGAAAGCATCCGAGTAAAACTTAATATTTTGTTAAGGGGTTTTAGAAAATTTATAACGATCATGATCACATCATAAAGAGATCCTCAATTTTTCCTTGAACCAAATATTTCAAATCGACATCTTAAATTGTTCATTTCCCAGGTAGATGGAGGATACCAATGGTCACACTTAAAACCCAATAGCCTTACGAATACGCATATCCGCTTTTATCAGAAAATCCCAATTATAGATATCAAAAATCCATATTTAATTCCGTGTTTTAAAAATCCATATTTCATAAACACAAGAATCTCATGATCGTTTGTTAATTTTAAAATCTTGAATCGTTACATATTTTATCTTGTTTAAGCAAACATGGCATGGGTGTCGTATCTAATACATACATGATTAATCAATATTAAGCATGCATCTCAATTATATCTACGCATACATACCAATACATGCAATCATATACATATATGTAATGTGCGTAAATTAAACGTGTTTGGTTATGGCCCCATCCTATATGATATTTCCAAGCTAATGGAAATATCAAGGTCAGTCTATGGTGGTTTTAAAAATACTATCTATTACATGTCTTCTTTCTTCATTGCTCCATCATCCCCTTTTGGATCGCCTCCTTACTTGCAAGTCTTCATTGATAATTACATTGAATAATAAAAAATAAAACTATTCTAATGAAATTACAAGAAGAACTCGAGTTACATTCGAGATAATTAAATTACAATGAATAAACGACATGCAAGTCGTATTTAGAAACCAAAACCATAAATCAAAACCACTATCTTATGGGTCTTTAGGCCATAACCATCCACCATGCTATCATATAACACATATAATATATCTCATATTATATAATCATATCATATAATCATATATAACAAATTTCGAAATTTCAGAAAATTAAAAACAGATTTTTGAAGATAATAAATCGCTATTTCGAGGCCCTTAATGACGTCAAACGCCTTACAGACCCCTCGATGATAACATATCTATCAGTTTTGTTCATTGGCCCGATTCCAGTTAGAAAACACATATCGTTTGCGAAAATCGGATACGATAGTAAGATTTCTCCAAATCTGACGGTGTTTCAGAAATCGTATCATATACAATTCCCATAACAAAAACAAGCATATATCATATATACATATACAGAGATACATACAATCATCATATGATTATACATTACATGAATATCATATATTCATAATATATACATACATATACTCAAAATATTAGAAAATTAAATAATTTTCAGAAAATCATAAATCACCGTTTTGGAGGCTGTAACGACATCTAATGGCTTACAGACGCAGAGCTGACTAAGTCAGTATTGCTCAGTGACCCGATTCCAGTCAGAAAACACATATCGTTTGCGAAAATCGGACAACGGACACAGATTTCAGAAAATCAACGGCAGCCGTTTCAGAATTCGTATCGAATACGATTCCCATAATAAGAACAAACATGTATCATATACATACATCAACACACATAATCATCATATGATTATACATCATATGAATATCATATATTCATAATATATATATAAACATATACATATTATATCAATATAAAATCATGATAGATCGCATACATGCTTATATATCAAAAACTGTTAAGCACATAACCGAATTAAAACGTTTCGCAAGTAGCTCTGATGCCATTGAAGGGTTTCGTGACACAAACGCAGCAGAATAAACGTGAAAAATAAATCAAAATAGCGAAACCCTTCGCAGGATCCATGCGAAAACAAAAGATTTAATTCGGAGATAAAGAATAAATACCTTTAGAAGCTTTAACAGTTCATTAATGGAAGATTAATGGAGGTCCAAAGCTTGTTTAATCACCACGTATCCCGCTCTCGCGATCTACGCTCTACGGTATCCACACGAATAATTTTCATGAAGGATTGATCTGTACTAGCACCCGAAAACTTCTTCTCTCTCTATCTTCCTCCTCTCTCAGAGCGGCTAGGGTTTTTGTAAAATCTCTATCTCATTAAATCAGCCCATAAAGAGATTATATAGAGAGAGGAATAAATTTCTAATTATAATCCAATTATAATTAATACTAATCCAAAATTCTAAATTATTTAATTAAGTCTCACTTAATTAATTAATTATTAATTTTGGAATTAGTTTAAGTAATTCATTTATTCTATTTATATAATTAATTAAGTCATACTTAATTAATATCATAAATAAAATAAATTACTTATTTAATTTAAATTCATAATTTAAATTATTTCTCCTTCAAGCGTTCTTTGTGTGTGACCCTGTAGGTTATTATTACGTTGGCAACAATTTTAATATCTAATTAAAATTGTAAACAATGAGCGGCATCTAGTAATACAATATTGTTACCCAAGTAATAATAATAAATCGGTGATTCGATTAAGCCTTTCGTGAATAATGTTCCATGTAATATAATCCCTTTAATCTTGATATTATAGATTAAACTCAAGGCATGTCTCGTGTCATCCTCTTCATAATTTAATCTTTATTTTCTTGATCGATGAGTAGACTATTAAAATCAAATCAACATTTGAGCACGGCCGTGCATTTCATAGTCTCACTCAAACAAGAGGCCAATAATATCACTCCTAAAATTAGGAGGATTAAATCCCATCTAGATCATTCATATTTCTCATACGATTCATAATATACCCAATGTCCACTTTTATCATCACCCGGTCAAAGGTAACTTTTAATGTAATCAAAGTATACTAATTCTCGTATAGAAATATAATGATTTCAGGTCTAAGGATCATTACACCATTATCACAGTGAGAATTACTTATGACACTTACTTAACATGTAGAATCTCACGGCGGGTCATTCCAGTGCCATGCATTGATACATGCACTTATGTTCTTGACTTTAGTATCCCCATACCTATGACCAATGAGATGTGGTCATCTGTCAAGAAACATACTAGTCTTTGTGCATTATTATTGTCCTTAAATAATAATACTCGACTAGGGAATTTTAGGAATAAGATACTATTCATATAATCTCATTTTTAAGTCACATACTTAAAGATATATAATACGTATCAAAATTCCAAGGACATTTATTATGCTTTCAATTTATTACGCAGTAAATAAAACATAATAAATAAATAATAATCAATAAAACATAATCCTTAATAATAAATATTTTCCTTAAAATATAAAAAATATTGTCTCTAGAGCACAATTACTAACACCATTTTCCAAAATTCCCAGATATTGATAATTTGATGTTTTAATAAAAATGGACATCTTCTTCTTCCATAAGATGTATTCATTTTTGTCAAAGGCTGGGATTTTAATGCTGCTGAGTTTTTGGGTACTCATGGTTATAAGAATTTTAAATCTTAAGAAATAATTAATTTCTTAAAAATTAAAATCAATTCGAATAAAAATTAAATTTCTAGAAATAAAATTTTAAAACGAATTCTTGATGATTGATAGTCTTCTTAATATTAGTGAACTTAAAATCTTTGAAAAATTCAAAATTGAATTTTCTTTAAAAATAAAGAAATTTCAATATAAATTTTTCTAGATCTAAAAATGCACGTTTTCGAAAAACTATTTTTGGATCTTGATTTGTAACTTCAATCAACAAGCTCTGATACCAATTGTTAGGTCCAAAATCATCATAGAAGGGGGGGGGTTGAATATGATATGGTAGATTTTTCATTTAATTACGGATTAAGTGTTTGTGTTCTTAAGATATAAAAATGGCAATTAATAAAACACAATGATTCGGGGAAATAACAATGTATTATTAAATCCCTGAGGTGCTACACTTCTAATCAAATAATTAGTTTCAATGGGTTCAACCAAAATTACAATAAAAATACAGTTGGGTGATATTAATGTCAAGCTTTAATTGTGCTCCCGTCTGTATCTCTTTTTGTTGAACATGAATGAATTATTTCTGTCCATATTGATTTAACCCATATATAATTTATAGACTTTTGGAAAATTGAATTCCTCAATTGTTCAAGTCCTTTGTTACGCCTATAGAGTAGAAGTGGTGTGTAGGCGCCATAAAGTAGTTTGTTGCGTCAATGGGCCTTTGTTGCGCCTGTTCTATTTTTGTTGCGCTTCCACTCTCAATCCCTTGTGCAGGCGCCACAAACTACTTGAGAATAATTCTACGTTTTCTTGCGCCTGGAATTGTTTGTTGCGCCTGTACACTGTTTGTAGTGTGTAGGTGCCACAAACACCTCACTTGAGCTTGTGGCGCCACAAACATGCTTTGTTGCGCCTGCATTCTCATTCCCTTGTGCAGGCGCCACAAACCTCTTAGGATAATCTTGAGCTTTCAACTTGTTTTGTTGAGCCTAAGTAATGTTTGTTGGGCTTCACACATTGTTCCTCTTGTGTAGGAACCACCAATTGTAGTATTACTTGACTTGACATATTTCTTGAATTCTTGAAATAATTACTACTTGGATTCCACTCTTCTGCTTTGATCAACTGATTTTCTTCTGATTAATCAAGACAAATCTTTTCTTGTCGTGCTGACGCTTGGTGCACTGGTCTGGTTCACAAACGACTAACACTGAATTAAATTCCTTTGACTTCTGTTCTGTTTCAGTTGACTAACTTTGGACTGTTTCATTGCTTCTGATCACTGAAACCCTTTGACAACTATACTTAAATCATTGCACTGTCTTTAGTCTGAAATCTACTGAACATTTATTTGTTACTGAGGCCTGAACATAGTAATGAACTTCTCTCGCTGTCGTTCAGTAAACTTTACATCTTGAGAGCTCTGCAGTGATGTATGTATCACTTCTGTATGCATGTCCTTCTGGATTTATGTGCTGCATATTAGTATTATTTATTTGTCTTTGTTTCTTAGTTGAGTTATCGTTATCACTATTACATACTACGTTACATTATGCCTTACAAATATTTTTCTTAGAGTTATTTGTTCCAGTTTCATCTGTCTTTTTGTCAACAACTAGGGGACTATTGACAGATGAGTTTGTGGTTTCAGTATTTTCTTTAGGAGTCACAAACTTAACAGGAACAAATGTTCTTTTGTCTTTAGTCTTATTAGCTTGGCTAGCTTCTTCATTGTTATCATTCTCAACAATAGGTCTTTTGCCTTGACTATTTTCATAGCCTAGACCAGCAGTTTGACAAACATTTTGGTTATTGAGAATTTCTTGAACTTTTCTGCCAGAGTATGTCCAGACTTTAAACTTAAGTCTTTATTTTTCTAGTTCTTTCTTAACATAGTCATAGGCTTTCAAAATTTCAGTGTAATTATGACTATTTTTCTCAGAATCCTTTTTGTATTGTTCCATTAATATTAACTCAGACTCTAAATGATCATTCCTTTTAGTTAAGGTTAAATTTTCTTCTCTCAACCTTTCACTTTCACTAGTGAGAGACCTACATGTTGTCATTATTTTATTAACCTCACATTGCACAATTTCTATGCCATTAGAGTCTAAGTTAATTAAGGATTCATGAGTAAAGATTGATACCTGAGTTTTAGGAGATGAGGGTTCTTTGGGAGATTGTGATTTTCTTGAGGACTATGCCATCAATGCTAGATTTTCATAATCAATTTCATCCTCTGAGCTTGAATCTGCCCAATCCTTTCCTGTTGATAAAAGTGCTTTTCCTTTTCCTTGACTTTTTGACTTTCTGCATTCACTGGCAAAGTGCCCCAATATTCCACAGTTGAAACATTTGACCTTTGCTTTGTCAAGTTTGATTATAATACTCTTGCTCTTTTCAGTCTTCTCATCTTCCTTCTTGAATGATGACCTTTTGCTAAATTTGCCAGTTCTTTTATTAAATTTCATTCTTTTGAAAGTTTTGGCAAACATAGCCATCATTTGACTTAGATCAATCTCTTCATCAGAATCAGAGTAAGTGTCAGTAGACTCTGACTCCACAACAGTTTTACCCTTCTTTCTTGAATCCTTGATTCCTGTTTCAGTGGGTTGTTCCTGTTGTTCTTTTTCAGACTCCATTAAGAGTGCTACAGATTTTGTCTTCACATATTTCTTATTCTTCCTCTGTTGCATCTCTAAATCATATGTCTTGAGCCTGCCATACAATTCTTCTAGAGTTAGTTCATCCAAATCTCTAGCTTCCCTTATGGCTGTAGTCTTATTGTCCCAGTCTTCAGGAAGTGCTCTCAGAAACTTGGTGTTTGTATCTTTAGAATCATAAACCTTACCAAGCATAGCCATCTCATTCAAGAGTTTTGTAAACCTATAATACATCTCAGTGATAGATTCTCCTGATTTTGCTTCAAAATACTCATACTCTTGAATTAGCAAAGACCTAGCATTCTTCTTGACATCTTTAGTCCCTTGACAGTGCACTTCAAGTTTTTTCCACATCTCCTTAGCAGTTTGACATGATATAACACAGTTTGTAAGAACAGAATCCAAACTGTTGAAGAGTATGTTTTTGACCTTTGCCTCCTTAAGGACATTCTCCTTGTCCTCTTTTGTCCATTCAGTCTTTGGTTTCTCAATGAAGTGTTCTTCAGTTACTTTGCCTTCTTCATTGATTTGAGGCACAAGCTTTAAGGGCACATAGGGTCCTTCATGAATTCTTTCAAGATAGTCAGGGTCTGTTGCTTCCAGATGGTGCAGCATCTTAACCTTCCAGTGGGTGAACTCGTTTCTCTTAAGCATAGGAATCTTAGAATTTCCATCTTTGTTTCCACACATCTTTGATCGATTTTAAAAGTTAGGATTTGATACCAATTGTTTTCCCAGTTGCACAAGTAGAAAGGGGGGTTGAATACTTGTATGTCTTTTCTGCCTGATTTAAAATCAAATTAAAAACAAAACTCAAACACAAAGATATGAATAAGTACTGTTTGTATTATTGATTCATAAATATAAAATTCTCCTAGGGTGTACACTAACCCTAACAGCTTCTCTGTGTTTATCACAACAACTCTCTCTATCTCTATGCTCTCACAAAAATATCACTCAAACAAATTATGCTTCGACTTCCACACCTTTACAATTAGGTTACATAGAGTTTATATAGAGAGCTACCTATCAACAAAAAAACAGAAAGATAAATTATAATATGAATATAATTCCTAATTATTAGTTGATAGTTTCCTTCTAGAATTCTCTTTATTTCCCATAGCATATCTGCAATATATTTATCTTGATCTTCGAAGACTTTCCATTCCTGTGATCTTCTTCCAAATTTAACTTTAACTGTATAGACTCTGAAACCTTCAGACTCTGATGATCTTCAAACTCTGATCATATGTATACTCTGATAGATCATAGACTCTGATCACCTTCCAGACTCCGATATTCATGTGGACTCTGGTTTCACTTTCTACATAAATTCTTCTAAGTACAAGTAACATGAATGTTGACTATCTAGACTCTGATTATACATTTCAGAGACTAGAAAGATTTATTACAAATAAACTAATCTAGACCCTGTTCTAGTATTTTGTACATCATCAAATGAATATATTCCTAACAAAAAGCTATCTCATTAAACTTCAAAATGATGAATGCTCTCGCAAGACGAGAATTGGTGAAAGATCTACCTCAAATGGAGTTTGCTCCTAAAGGACTCTGTGAAGCCTGTGAAATGGGAAAGTCAAAGCGAGCGTCGCATAAGAGCAAAGAAATTTCTAGTATCACTGAGCCTCTACAACTCCTTCATATGGATTTATTTGGCCCAGTGAATGTCCTATCATTATCTAGGAAAATATATGCATTGGTAATCGTGGATGACTTCTCCAAGTACACGTGGGTATTGTTTGCTATGACAAAAGACGAAGTACCTTTCAAAATCATTGATCACATCACTGAAATTGAGCATGTTTCAACACTCACGGTGAAGACGATTAGATCAGACAACGTACTGAATTTAAAAATGCAATACTAAATGATTTCTGTGTTTCTAAGGGAATACGTCATCAGTACTCATCCGCGAGAACTCCACAACAGAATGGAGTAGTTGAAAGGAAGAACAGAACATTGGTCGAAGCAGCAAGAACGTTGTTGTATGAATCAAAACTTCCTCTATACTTTTGGGCCGAAGCAGTGAGTACAGTATGTTACACTCAGAATAGAACCCTGATTATAAAAGATAAAGAAAAGACACCATGTGAACTAATGAATAACAGAAGACCCACAATCAAATACTTTCATGTCTTTGGAGTTAAATGCTATGTACTTATAGATGATGAAAAGCTAGGCAAGTTTGAAGCAAAAGCTCGTGAAGGGATATTTGTTGGGTATTCTACAGATATGGTGGCAGCTTATCGGGTATTCTTAGTGAATGATCGAAAAGTGATTGAAAGCTATAATGTCAGATTCGACGATACCAAACTCCCATCAATTCTAAAGATACTAGTGAACCTAAGTCCCTAAAATTTCAGAATCTGGACTTGGATGAAGTTGATGATGGACCTGAGTTAGTTGTTACGTCAAATATATCAAGTGTTCATGAAGAAATACCTGAGTCTAATGAACAATCCAATTCTACGAGATCAGAAGAGATTTCTTCTGCACGTTCTGGCAATAACTCAGGGAGAGTAAATAGAAGCTCAGGGGGAGTAAATAGAAGCTCAAGGACAAGTGCTCAAGACTCAAGGAGAAATGACACTAGTTCTGTAGGAGCTATCACTAACTCAGGGGGAGTTAGTAGAAATAATACAAGTGGTCACCACAACAATTCGGAAAATCAAACTGAATCATCAAGACAATTACCAAGAGAACGGGTATGGAATAAATACCATCCGTTTGAATTAATTATTGGTGATCCGGATGCTGGTGTGACTACTAGAAGAACTACAAGAGTTGACATGGCTAATATCTGCTTATACTCTGGGTTCTTGTCCAAACTTGAACCTAAAGAAATAGAAAAAGTTCTTGGTGATGCTGATTGGGTGATTGCAATACAAGAGGAGCTCAAAAAATTTTACCTTTGGGAGTAAATCGACCCCCTATGGTTTTAGGTTTACCTTGGCAGGTCAGGAATATGAGGTTACAGAGGTAGTTTTCAATAGAGTTCTTGGTTTCCCAATCAGGGATTCTTATGACCCTGAACCTACAGCGGTCGAACGCCTACAGTTTTTTGAGGAAATTAGATATTATCCTCCTACTGGACGAATATCCACTTCCACTATTCAAAAACAATTCTTTCATGTGGAATGGAACTAGTTTTTTGAATCTATTACTAGATGTTTTCATGCACGAGAAAGAGACTTTCATCAAATTCCAATTCCCATGCAAATTTTTGGTGTTTCCCTAGCCCGTGAACTTAACATTAATTATGGAAGGCTCGTTCTTTCTGAATTAGTGGCAACGATGGAATCACCTGCTACTAGGGACATTGCAACTACCGATGTTGTTTGCTGGTATCCTCGTTTCTTACAAATGCTTACTAATCATTTAGTACCGAATAATGCTTTATCTGTTAGGCAGACATTTGTTAGGAGTCCCACCTCTGCGTCTCTTGGTATGGGTACTAAGTCACTTACTACTATTGCTAACCAGGATAAACATCAGGGTAAACCTATGTCTATTCCTGAGAATATTCGAGTGTGGCTTTCTTATGATGCAGGTGTTACTACTCTTGCGGGGACTTCACAATTATCATCACATGCTCAGAATCCATCTACTCATACTGACGCATTTCAAGGGATTCCTGATGAGCATCTTGATGACGAACAAGATGATGGCCAATCTCACAGTCAATTCTCAGCCGGGCAAAGGGAGCAGCAACCGTCTCCCAGGTCAACACATGCTTATTCTGATCCCTTTGCTGGACAAGGTAATGAAGGAGGTAGTTTCTTTGAACATGAGCAATTCTCTGTTCATACTCCTAATACTTTTTCTTCCTCTAATTCTGATTCCGTGGCCCAAGATTCTGATAACCCGCAGGATCTATCCCAGGGTAATAGGCATATTTCTGAGTCTGTTTCCGTAGCTTCTTCCCTTTCACCCCTGTTGATGAGAGTTAAAAGGTTGGCATCTGTAGAATTAGGTGAGGATTCTAATGAGAGTGATCCTGAAGTGCAACCAGTAATAAGGAAGCGAGCCAAAATTTCTCAAGCTGCTACTTCAATTCAACAGCCCAGTCCAAACCTAGAGTGTCTCTCACAACCACTCCACCTCACGTGAGTGGTTCTCCCATTGCACATTCAACACGTAGGAATATTGGTGAGGATTTGGTGCCTTCTGAAGAGCCTGTTGCTTCAGTTGGGCAAGAATTTTCAACTACTTCTAAAGTACCTTCACCGGTACATACTGACGCTGCAGAGAGGATCGGTTCTCCTGTTGTACATGAACACTCTGCAACCTCTCAGCTTGAGATTCCAGCTCAGGATCAGACAGGATTCTTAGATCCCATAACTGCTACTAATGTTTCTTATCCAGTTTTTGCAGGTACTGTTTTTCATCTTAGTCAGGTTGTTGAAGACATACACGAGCGTGAGACAGAGAGTGTGTGTGAGCGTTTAGGTAGTGAGGGACCTTCATTTTTAAGGCCCAAAACTGAGCGACAAACACTAACAGAATGATATTTAAAGCGAGAACACCTAAGCGAAACACCGTCCCTAGTTCTTGAAAATCTTGATACACATATGACAGCAATTGAGACTCAGATAAAGCAGTTTGGGCAATCGATGGGGCCGTTGGGGGTAAATGTTGGCGATAACAGGAGAGCTTTTGATGACTACGCGGCAAGAATGGCAGGTCAAGCTGCAGCTTTAGAAGCAATGTCGAACAAAGTGAATGACTTGGGCCATGCCGGTGGTTTTTTGGGCAGTACTCTGTATGACAGGATGGGGAGCGTAGAAAGCGTTCTGCATACCATGGCAACGGAGGTCAGTAGAATGATATATGCAGTTCGGCATTTAGTTCCCTTAGAGTGCTTTGATGAACAGTACAATCAACCTCCCCCGGATGATGATGGTACTGGTGGAGCTGGTGGTGCTAGTGGAGCTGGTACTGGACCTTCTGGATTTGCTTATGGTGGTTCCCATACTGCTGCAGGATCTGGTGCTCAAGGTGGTGTTCCGGATAACTCACCTAAGGGGGAGAAAGGAAATGAGACGACACAACAGTCATTGCTGGTTGAAGAAGAGGTTGATCTAGAGAAGGAAAGTGAGCAAGTGACTGATGAGGAGGCTCAGAGGAAGAGAAAGGGTAAAGCAGTGGTGGTTGAACAAGAAGAACCATTCACTGACCTTGGTGCTCGACAGGAAGAAGTACATGCTGATTCTGATTCTGATATGGAGGACGTACATCTAGCACATGCAATTAAGAGATCCTTGGAGGAACAAGGTGGAGGTGCTACGACATCTACTGAAGAGATTCCTGTTGACGAAGAGACCCTGAAAGCTCAACAGTTAGCCTTGGATCAAGCTCAGTTCTTTAAAATAAAGATGATGCAAGATAAGGTTGTTTTCCTTGAGAAGCAGGTGGAGCTCAAGGAAAAGCAGTATGTGTTGGGTTCCGAGGCATAAAACGCAGCGGATAAACGTAAATATAACGAAAATTTCGGAACCCAAACGCAGGATCATGTATAAGAATTGACGGATTATGGTGATAATCGAATCATACCTATTAAGATTTTGAATGCCACGAACTCAACGGAGATCCTTGCTATCACGATTTGTGTCTTCCTCTCGAAAGCACCTCTATGGTATCCACACGAGCACCTTCAAGAACGTCTCACGATCTTGAACACGGAACGGAAGTACTAGCCTCCTTTGATAGGTTTCGAATTCTCTCTGCCTCTTCCTATGCTGCCTCTTCTGCTAGGGTTTTCACAAAAACGTGCAAGCCATTTAACCTATCATTATCTATTTATAATTGGGCCTTTTTAGCAAAAACCTAACCCATGTAGGCATAGGATTAAATAATAAAACATGCTTCTATTATTTAATTAATAATTAAGTCACACTTAATTATTATTGGCAGAAATATAATTCTTCAAATTCGAATTTATTTCAATTAATTAAGTCTCACTTAATTAATATAATAAATTCGAATTAATCATCAATTAATTTAAATCTATAATTTAAATTAACTATTCCTCTAGGTGCTCTATGTGTGTGACCCTATAGGCTATTATTTAATTAGCAATAATTTTATTCTCCAATAAAATTATAAACAATGAGCGGTATCTAGTAATACATCATTGCTACCTAATTAAACAATAATTAAATCGTGATTCGATAAAACCTTTCGTGATTAATGTTTCCGTGTAATATAATCCCTTTAACCATATATATTATAGATTAAACTCGAGGCATGTATTTAGTCATCCTCTTCAACATTTAATCCGGGTTTACTTGATCCATGAGTAGACTATGAAAAACAAATCATTATTTGAGCACGGCCATGCATTTTATAGTCTCACTCAATCAAGAGGCCAATAATATCTCTCCTAATTATAGGAGGGTTAAATCCTTTATCTATCATTCATATTTCTCATACGACTCATGATATACCCGATGTCCACTTTTATCATCACCCGGTCAAAGGTAACTTTTAATGTAGTCAAAGTATATCAATCCTCGTATAGAAATATAATGATCTCAAGTCAGAGGATCATTACACCATTATCACTGTGAGTCTTTCTTATGACTTAATTAAACATGAAGAATCTCACTGTGGGTCTGTCCAGTACCATGTACCCCTACATGTACCTATGTATTGACTTTAGTATCCCCATACTTATAACCAATGAGATGTGGTTATCTGTCAAACAACATACTAGTCTATTTATGTATTATTATTGTCCTATCATAATAATACTCGACTAGGGAACCTTTAAGAATATGATATATTATATAATCTCAAGTTCAAGTCATGTACTTAAACTATATAACGAGTATCATGATTCTAAGGACATTTATTATGCTAACAAATATATCGCAGTAATTAAAGTCATAATAAATACGTTTATTGAATAATCAAATGACATAAATGTTTATTAAAAGAAAAAATTGTATTGCCTCTAGGGCACCTACACTAACAATCTCCCACTTGCACTAGAGCCAATCACCCATGTATCTAATACCCATGGAACTAGTGTGACCGTCGTGCTTCTGCTGCGACAAGCCTTTGGTCAGTGGGTCTGCAATGTTATCATTTGTGTGCACTTTACATATGTGTATGTCACCCCTCTCATTAATCTCTCGAATGAGGTGATATCTCCTGAGTATATGTTTGGTTCGGGAGTGAGCTCTAGGTTCTTTAGCTTGTGCAATGGCTCCATTATTATCGCAGTATAGATCAATGGGATCTGCGATTGATGGAACCACTCCCAATTCAGTAATGAATTTTCGAATCCAAACTGCTTCCTTAGCCGCTTCACAAGCTGCAATGTACTCAGCCTCCATTGTAGAATCAGCTACTGTTTCTTGTTTTGAACTCTTCCAACTTACAGCACCTCCGTTTAGACAAAACACAAAACGAGACTGTGATACAGTATCATCCCTGTCTGTTTGGAAACTTGCATCGGTGTAACCTTTTACTACTAGTTTCTCCTCTCCTCCATACACCAAGAATGAATCTTTAGTCCTTTTCAAGTACTTTAGAATATTCTTGACAGCCGTCCAGTGACCTTCACCTGGATTAGATTGGTATCTGCTCGTCATGCTTAAAGCATACGAAACATCTGGGCGAGTACATACCATCGCATACATGATGGATCCAATTGCTGAGGCATATGGAACCTTACTCATGCGGTCCTTGTCATCCAATGATTTCGGACACTGATCTTTAGAGATCGTTATCCCTTGAGATACGGGGACATATCCCCTTTTTGCATTTTGCATACCAAAACGGTGCAAAACCTTATCGATGTATGTACTCTGACTTAGACCGATCATCCTTCTAGATCTATCCCTATAGATCCTCATTCCTAGAATGTAGGATGCATCTCCTAAGTCTTTCATAGAGAAATTACTCCCTAACCAAATCTTAACAGCCTTGAGAGAAGGTATGTCATTCCCCATTAGTAGTATGTCATCAACATATAGTACTATGAATGCCACATGGCTCCCACTAACCTTCTTGTAAACACAAGGTTCATCCTCATTTTGAACAAATCCATACTCTTTGATAGTTTCATCAAAACGGATGTTCCATCTCCTAGAGGCTTGCTTTAATCCATAAATGGATCGACGTAATTTACATATCTTGCTAACATTCCCTGGACTGACAAAACCTTCAGGTTGTGTCATGTACACATCCACATCTTCTTCAAGGCTTCCATTAAGGAAGGCTGTTTTGACATCCATTTGCCAGATTTCATAATCATGGAATGCTGCAATAGCAAGCAAAATCCTTATGGATTTGACCATAGCCACTGGTGAGAAGGTTTCATCATAGTCAATACCATGAATTTGCTTGAAACCTTTTGCAACTAGCCTTGCTTTATAGGTCTGAACATTTCCATCCATGTCAGTTTTCTTCTTGAAAACCCATTTGCACCCTATGGGTTTTACCCCTTCAGGTGGATCAACCAAAGTCCATACTTGGTTTTCATACATGGATTCCATCTCGGATTTCATGGCTTCTAGCCATCTCTTAGATTCTGGACTGCTCATAGCATCTTGGTATGTGAGAGGCTCATCTTCATCTATGAGCATCAAATCACCACATTGAGTCAAAAGAAATCCATATCTCTCTGGCTCATGGCGAATTCTACCAGTTCTACGAACAACCTGTGTTTGTTGAGCGTTATTATTATCCTGCTCTTGTTCCACTTCAGGTTCAATGCTATTTTGTGGTTCTCGATCTTCATCGAGGTCTATAGTTCTCCCACTGTTTCTTTTGGAAACAAAATCCCTTTCCATGAAGACAGCATCTCGAGCAATAAACACTTTTTGCTCAGAAGGACTATAGAAATAATACGCCTTTGTTTCTTTAGGGTATCCCACAAAATTGCACTCTTCAGATTTAGGTCCAAGCTTGTCAGATACTTGACGCTTCATAAACGCCTTGCATCCCCAAACTTTCATAAAGCTCATGCCTGACCGTTTCTTCTCCCATATCTCATATGGAGTCTTTTGAACCTTCTTAGTAGGAACACGGTTAAGTGTGAAAGCCGCTGTTTCTAGAGCATAACCCCAGAAACTAATTGGAAGATCTGCATGACTCATCATCGATCGCACCATGTCCAACAAGGTGCGATTTCTCCTCTCTGAAACTCCATTCCATTGAGGTGTACCTGGTGGAGTGAGTTGTGATACAATACCACACTCCTTTAAATAATCTTTAAATTCAGTGCTCAAGTATTCTCCTCCACGATCAGATCGTAAGATTTTAATACTTGCACCTCCGCCAATTTGCTTCTCTACTTCAGCCTTGTATTCTTTGAACTTTTCAAAAGAATCGGATTTATTCTTCATAAGATATACATATCCATATCTACTGAAATCATCAGTAAATGTTATGAAGTAGTAGTAGCCTCCTCTAGCTATCACACGCATTGGGCCACATACATCACTATGTATTAGCTCCAAACGTTCAGTGGCCCTTTGACCCTTACCAGTGAAAGGGGCTTTAGTCATTTTACCAAGCAAACAAGATTCGCATTCTTGGTATGATTCAAAATCAAACTTATCCAAATATCCATCCTTATGTAATTTGGATATGCGTTTCTCATTTATATGGCCTAGACGACAATGCCAGAGGTATGTTTGATTTGAGTCATTAATTTTAAGTCGTTTGTTTTCTATATTACAGACAGGATTATCTAAGTCAAGAACATATAAACCATTAAACAAACGCGCAACACCATAGGTTAAATCATTCAAAGCAAAAGAGCAACTGTTGTCCTTTATTGTAAACGAAAAACCTTTCTTGTCCAAACAAGAAACAGAAATAATGTTTCTGCGAATTGCAGGCACGTAATAACAATTCTCCAGTTCTAAAACTAGCCCAGAGGGCAAAGATAAATAATAGGTTCCTACAGCTAAAGCAGCAACTCTTGCTCCGTTGCCAACTCGTAGGTCCATTTCTCCTTTAGCCAATGTCCTACTTCTCTGCATTTCCTGCACATTTATACAAATGTGAGAAGCACATCCGGTATCCAATACCCAAGATGTAGAAATAGACAGATTGACTTCTATAACATATATACCTGAATTAGAAGCTTGCTCAGCCCTCTTTTTCTTCAGATCCTCCAAGTAAACTGAACAGTTTCTCTTCCAGTGACCAGTTTTCTTACAGTAGTGACATTCACCCTTAGCGACCCCACCTTTAGGCTTTAAAGCCTGTTTAGGACCTGACTTTGGCTTGGGTGTAGAATCAGAACCTGTCTTCTTCTTACCCTTCCACTTGCCTTTCCCTTTGGCCTTACCTTTATTGCCCACCATCAGTATGGGAGCAGGTTCAGCCGTCTTCATGTTGGTCTCATATGTTCTCAACATAGCCAACAATTCAGTAGGTGTTTTGTCAAACTCATTCATATTGTAGTTCATAACAAACTGAGTGAATTTGTTGTTCAAAGAATTCAAGATTAGGTCAATACCAGTTTCCGGACCAATCGGGAAACCCAAAGTATCAAGATACTCAATGTAACCAATCATCTTCAGAACATGTGGGCCAACTGGTTCATTTGCCCCTTGTTTGCAGTTAAAGAGTGACTTGCTCGTGTTGAACCTTTCTTGACGAGTTTGGCTTGCAAACATGCTTTGCAAGTGCTCATTGATAGTATATGCATCCATATGCACATGCTGTCTTTGAAGCTCAGCACTCATAGTTGCTAACATAAGACACGCAACATCAGTTGCATCATTCTCATCCTTTGTGTGGGCCGCTCGTTCCTCAACAGTAGCGCCCTCAGGAAGGGGACCTGCCGGAGGAATATCAATGACATGAAGCTTGCGCTCCTGCCTGAGGACAATCCTCAAATTCCTCTGCCAGTCTAGGAAGTTGTTTCCTCCTGTCAGCTTATCCTTCTCAAGGACAGATCGTACGGATAGTGTGTTTGTGTTGTTTGTCATTACTTGGTATCTACAATGATAAAAGCACAAAATTAAACATTAGATTGTCTGAGTTATTTATTATGTTCAAATGATTATGATACATTCATAATATATCTCCCACTATTTTTATCAAATCAATAGCCCTTACTATTAATTTGGAAAGTATATCCCATAATCCTTTCTAGTGAGCCAAGATCCATATTTCGTCATGTCTCAAGTCAACCACTGGAAGTCCTTAAGAATGATTATTTAGGTAGACAACATTTGTCAATTATATCATATATAATTCTTGGATAGTTTGGTGAGCAACGATTGATCTTATCTATCTAATAGATTTTTAACCAAACTCTATGCTTCTAAGTTCATAATGGTTGAATATAACCGTTTACTTTCACCTTATTATGACAACTCAGTTAAGTTTGACCCAATGATACAACGGCCGAATATAACCGTTTATATTCGTCGCATCTCACCACGATAGACAGGAGTCCCCTGCCACTGACAGTCTTTCCCCTAATCGATCTAGGATTCGATGAGTGTTCATTCATTGGAAAGCATCTGATTAAAACTTAATATTTTGTTAAGGGGTTTAGAAAATTTTACGACGATCATGATCACATCATGAAGAGATCCTCAATTTTTCATTGAACTAAATATTTCAAATTGACATCTTAAATTGTTCATTTCCCAGGTAGATGGAGGATACCAGTGGTCACACTTAAAACCCATCAGCCTTACGAATACGCATATCCGTTTTTGTCAGAAAATCCCAATTATAGATATCAAAATCCATATTCAATTCCGTGTTTTAAAAATCCATATTTCATAAACACAAGAATCTCATGATCGTTTGTTGATTTTAAAATCTTGAATCGTTACAGATTTTATCTTGAGTCGTTACAGATTTTATCTTGTTTAAACAAGCATGGCATGGGTGTCGTATCTAATACATACATACATACATACATGATTAATCTAATTAAAGCATGCATCTTCTACTCTACACATACATTCATACATCAATATGTAAAGTACAGTATGTAAACGTGCTTGGTTATGGCCCCTTTCCTATGTGATCCTTTCGAGCTAATGAAAGGATCAAAGTCAATCTATGGTGGTGAAATATAAATACAATTACATGTCTTCATTCTTCTTGTATCCATGGGTTCTTGCTCCTCTTCTTGGATCATCCTTCAATCTTCAAGTACATTACATGGAATAATTGAATACAACCTATACTAATGTACTTACATAAGAAAACTCGAGTTACATTCGAGGTTAAACAATTACAAGAATGAAGAAAACGACATGCAAGTCGTATTTATAAAACCAAAACCAAAACCATTAATCTAGGGGTCTAAGGGCCATAACCAGCACCATGCTCAAGTACACAAAATAAAATATTGCGGGGGTCCGGGGGCGGCAGCCCCTGGGCGGGGCCGCCCCCAGCTGGGGTCGAGCTGCCAGGTCAGCTTGGAAATTTTTTATTTTCGAAGACCAGTCCTATTCAGAAATCATCAATTTCTGAACTACAGATCATATCTGTTGGCCTTTTTCCCCACTGCAATTTATACAGTACATCAGAGTTTACTGCTAAACTCTGATCAGCACAGTCCATCAGAGTTTACTGCTAAACTCTGATCAGCACAATCCATCAGTGTTTACTGCTAAACTGTGATCAGAGACCATCGGAGTTTGTTAAACTCTGACCATGCTCTATACTCTGACCTGACCATCAGAGTTTATTAAACTCTGAGCGAGTCCATCAGAGTTTGTTAAACTCTGACCCAGCCCCAATTTCACAAACTCTGATCAGACACTGAATATACATTCTCTGACAGTTACATATTGGCAGAAGCATAGCAGTCTCATAACAGGCATGGCAGTCGCATAACAGATTATGACAAAGCAGTAGCATGGCATGGCAGTCACCAAAACAGGCATGTATGCATCAAATACATAAAACACGTAACCAAATCAGTCCCTTATACACGTAGCTCTGATGCCATTGTTGGGTTCCGAGGCATAAAACGCAGCGGATAAACGTAAATATAACGAAAATTTCGGAACCCAAATGCAGGATCATGTATAAGAATTGACGGATTATGGTGATAATCGAATCATACCTATTAAGATTTTGAATGCCACGAACTCAACGGAGATCCTTGCTATCACGATTTGTGTCTTCCTCTCGAAAGCACCTCTATGGTATCCACACGAGCACCTTCAAGAACGTCTCACGATCTTGAACACGGAACGGAAGTACTAGCCTCCTTTGATAGGTTTCGAATTCTCTCTGCCTCTTCCTATGCTGCCTCTTCTGCTAGGGTTTTCACAAAAACGTGCAAGCCATTTAACCTATCATTATCTATTTATAATGATTGGTTAATGGGCCTTTTTAGCAAAAACCTAACCCATGTAGGCATAGGATTAAATAATAAAACATGCTTCTATTATTTAATTAATAATTAAGTCACACTTAATTATTATTGGCAGAAATATAATTCTTCAAATTCGAATTTATTTCAATTAATTAAGTCTCACTTAATTAATATAATAAATTCGAATTAATCATCAATTAATTTAAATCTATAATTTAAATTAACTATTCCTCTAGGTGCTCTATGTGTGTGACCCTATAGGCTATTATTTAATTAGCAATAATTTTATTCTCCAATAAAATTATAAACAATGAGCGGTATCTAGTAATACATCATTGCTACCTAATTAAACAATAATTAAATCGTGATTCGATAAAACCTTTCGTGATTAATGTTTCCGTGTAATATAATCCCTTTAACCATATATATTATAGATTAAACTCGAGGCATGTATTTAGTCATCCTCTTCAACATTTAATCCGGGTTTACTTGATCCATGAGTAGACTATGAAAAACAAATCATTATTTGAGCACGGCCATGCATTTTATAGTCTCACTCAATCAAGAGGCCAATAATATCTCTCCTAATTATAGGAGGGTTAAATCCTTTATCTATCATTCATATTTCTCATACGACTCATGATATACCCGATGTCCACTTTTATCATCACCCGGTCAAAGGTAACTTTTAATGTAGTCAAAGTATATCAATCCTCGTATAGAAATATAATGATCTCAAGTCAGAGGATCATTACACCATTATCACTGTGAGTCTTTCTTATGACTTAATTAAACATGAAGAATCTCACTGTGGGTCTGTCCAGTACCATGTACCCCTACATGTACCTATGTATTGACTTTAGTATCCCCATACTTATAACCAATGAGATGTGGTTATCTGTCAAACAACATACTAGTCTATTTATGTATTATTATTGTCCTATCATAATAATACTCGACTAGGGAACCTTTAAGAATATGATATATTATATAATCTCAAGTTCAAGTCATGTACTTAAACTATATAACGAGTATCATGATTCTAAGGACATTTATTATGCTAACAAATATATCGCAGTAATTAAAGTCATAATAAATACGTTTATTGAATAATCAAATGACATAAATGTTTATTAAAAGAAAAAATTGTATTGCCTCTAGGGCACCTACACTAACAGTATGATCATGAGTTTGCCAGATTAGCTGATCCTCAGGTTGATTTGGACAATCGAAGGATTGGACAAAAATGGGAAGATGCAAGGAAGATACTAATGGAGACTTGTGCAAATGGAATTCAGAATAAGAAGGCAGATGAATTGTTCTACAACTTGAACCTGAAGAATCCACTAACTGTGGACTACATAAGTGCTTTAAAGAGGATGATTTCTAAAGTCCGTGTTGGATATAAGACGGTAGTCAAGGAGTGGCAAGTCATTTTGTCCTTAGTTGATGGAGCCCAAATCTCTTTCAAGTACGTGGATGATCAATTTATGTCGAGAAGATCTGCGTCAGAGTTGTTCTTGCTAGCAACTAAAATTCAATTCTCTCAAGCTGAGGAACTTAGCATTCTGTACATAGATCAGTTAATGCAGCTAGTAGAGGACAAAGGACCAGAATTCTCAGCCAATCCGGATGTTGTTCGAATAGTGGTAGATGGAAAAATGAAGAGGATTAGTATGGAGGAAAATGATCTAATGGCTCTACCGGTGGAATCTCTAAAAGTTGTGTATAAACAAATGATGAGTAAGGGATTCACCTCTGACATCAAGGAAAAATTAGTGGAGTTCATTGAGAAAGTAATATTCAAAAAGTGCAACGAAATATGGAAATGTGATGTCGTTGCTCCAAATCCTTTAGATAATGTGAAGATTGAGCCAGAGCTTATGGGAAGAAAATGGAATATTCTACAAGATGTGAAAAGTGTAGATGAAGCTCTGACTCTTCCTTGTGGACCACTGGAACAAGGAGAAATAAGGGAGGCAGTTGGTGTTCCAGGCAGAGATAGTGTATACTGGATTCACTCTTACGCTGATGATACAGCTGATGCTTTGGTATTCATTGATGCAAATCAGAAACAGACCTTCTTGCATATGAGTAGGAAATGGCTGCTACAGACTCAAGATGCTGCATTTCTAGATAAAGTTAGAGAAGAATTTAAATGGGGTGAGGTAGATGATATGTTTGTAGATGAGAAGCAGAGACTACTGAAGTACTTATCTGAGATAGTGCAGGAGAAGAGGCGAATGGAGTTAGATGCGGCTAGTGTTTTCAATACCAACCGTGTCAAGGGCTACCCTAAGATGATCTACTGTCAGTTTAAAGCTGATAAAACTCACTGGAAGTCTCAGCTCATCATGAAGAACTTTGAAGATATTCCAAAGATCAGGACTACTCAAGAAGTGGACAAACTCAGAAGGCTTTTCAGACATCCGTATCCAGAACCCAAGAATCCTCTAGAGATGGAAGCAGTAAGCCTGTTGAATGCTTGATGGGCACAGTTACATGATCCCGTATACAAGAAAGAACAACAAAAGAAAGAAAGGCACAGAAAACAGAAAGAAGATGAGCGCGGAGCTGGAAAAGAAGTTAGGAAGGGGAAACG
Organism: Oenanthe sinensis; assembly: GCA_028671895.1. Lineage (NCBI taxonomy): Eukaryota > Viridiplantae > Streptophyta > Magnoliopsida > Apiales > Apiaceae > Oenanthe > Oenanthe sinensis. Next base: position 16,004,301 of record CM053804.1, on the reverse strand, counting down.
GAATTAGAATTAAAGTTCAGAGGAATGTGAACTTGAAATAGGAAAAACTTCATATCTTTTGGTTGCTCTAACTCACTTGAGGAAAATTCACCTGACCACGGTATGCGAGATAGGCTAATTCACTATACTGTAACCGTGAATCAGAGTGGATCCAATAAGGTGATATGAGTTTGACTGAAAGGCATGAAATAATCCAGGTGATAGAAATCATTCCAATGATCTTTGATTCGAGGTTCGAATTCTCTGTCTAGCTTATATCTTATTTACTAAGTTCTTTGTATTGTTTTCAAATTTTCATTCAGTTGTAACATGAACAAGACATTAATGTTACTTATCTTTTCTCGTCTCATTATTTAGTTGAATTATCCTTCTTTAATTTGAATGTCATTGTTAGACAATCAAATAGGGGGAGATTGAAAGGCAGAGTGTCTAAACTTGTAACACTGTAACTTATGTAACTCAACTAAAGAAAAGATACTTAACCGGAAGACAATCAAGAACAAGAAGTCACAAGTAAATCAATGTAAAATGAAGACAATGTAATTGATACAAATTCAATATCTTAATTATGATCAATCAAAGAAGAAATCATTGGAAGAAGTTCAAGTCAAAGTTGTTCATGCCTCAGTGATTTGTAACTTATAGAATCAAGATCATAACTATCAGTATCAATAAGGCTAATTGATTTCAAGTGAAGAAGAAGAAAAGAAAATGTTGAAAAGCCACATTACTAATTGAATATGGTAATATATTCAGAAGCAAGAACCCTATCAAGACTAGTCACTTATGAACCAGACCATTGCATCAAGTGTCAGGACATTGATAGCAAGTTCATGTCAGTAGTAGAGTTCCATGTTCAATTGTTGAAGAATATAGAAGACAAGAAGAAATCACAAGTTCAAGATATTGCATTAAAGTTTCAAGTTGAAGCCCAGAATTTCTCTAAGTAATTACTAAGGAACCTATGTAGAAATTCCTATCTAGAAATTCTAGATAAGTTTCTACTTAGAGCCAAGTAGAAATTCTAGAGGTGGAAATATTTTCTAAGTACACAAGGAAGCTATCTAGACATTCCTAAGTAGAAGTTCTACTTGAGTTTCGAGATAGAGCAAGTAGAAATTCCTATGTAGAAGTTCTACTTGAGTTTCGAGATAGAGCAAGTAGAAATTTCCATGTAGAAGTTCTACATAGAGGACAGTTTCAACATGACACATGGCATCATCTGGTTGGCAGATTTCCAAGCTTTCAAGACAAGATAAGATTAACGTGGACAACATTGGGCCACTCATATCTTATCTTTTGAAGACTACAAGTCATAGATTACAAGTAGTATAAATAGAAGTATGTGTGTAATGTTTAAAAGAGATAGCAATATTAAGAGAAACACTTGTAAAAGAGAGAGAGAGTATTCACAGAGCTTAGTATCATTTACTGCCCTCTTTACTTCTGTTGTACTATTGTAATGAATGTTGTAGCAACCCTTTCAAGTTATATATAAGACATATATTCCTTGAATCATTGTGTTAATTTATTACATAGTATTTATTGCTTCATAAAGTTGAAAAGTTGTATTCACCCCCCCCCCTCTACAACACATTTGGACCTAACAAAAGGCTTGAACTACCTTGTATCCTTTGTCCCCAATAAATGGTCCTGGTTGAGACTTCTTTTCAATAATTACACTTTGTTGAGAAGATGCAGCTAGGGATGTGTTTAAACCCTTTATCACTGTCTCGATCTTTTCGGAGATTGGACTGGTGGCTGGCTAGACATTCTCACCCTTACCATCCTTATTTTTCTGGCTTTCTTGATGTGGGCCAGTTCCCTTACCCTCAACAACCACCTTCACACTCCTCTTAGTGATTTTTCTTTTTTCTCGATTTTACAACAAATGTTTGTTGGGAAACTATTGAGGTGGTTTTCTTGGATTTGGATTTAGAAGGTTTCAAAACTTGGGAAAGAGGGATGGAGGCATTTCCAACTCCCTCCATTGTTCTAGAAGGTAAAGAAAGTGGAACCTCTATGCGTGTAAAAGAAATGTTATGAGTTTGGAAGAATACCTCAACAAAGGGAGGATAAGTGAGGCACAACTTAGGGTGTAAGTTGATTTTCACCAAATCCTTGAAGACCTTTTTGTTCTGCATCCAGGGCTCTAGAGTCTCCATAGTATCTATAATCTCAAAATCTCCAATCACATTTTGAATAAAAAGTATAATGAATCTAGTAAAATATATGTGTTCATTTCAAGATGTTTTGTTTCCTAATTTAAAGATTAATTCATTTAGGAGTAGTGTGCCAAGATCAAAATACTTATCAAATAGGATATTATAAGTAATTTGTTGCAAACTAGAAGTAATTGCATCAAAAATGCTTATTTTTCTGGAAAATACCTTAATTATGGCATCAAAGAAGTAATTCCACTCTTTTCTTAAGTTCTTCCAAACTATTTCTCCTAAACTAGGTTCAGAAACAATAAAATTAACATCAACTAACATGTTTTTGATCTCATCATCTTTAGGCAAAGCCAAACAATTATCAGCAGGCAAATTAAGACAAGTAGAAACAATAACACTAGTGAGATTGTTTACCTTTGCAAGGATAGGAAATTTCTTTCCCATCCTTATATATCTCTGCAGACAGCTAGAATTCCTCCACCAGTTCACAGAAAATGGCTGGTGCTTCACCCAGTGCCTTTGAGAGTTTGCATTCACTTAGGAACCTCATTAATGATGAAAATCTGCAGGTGCCTCAGCAACAGTCATGCAAGCTATGAAATTGTTCTGCTAATAGATGAAACCTGTAGATGATGCGATCTTCTTCTGTGGTGCCATTTCTGTTCTTTAGAGGGGATTAAAGAAGAAACTTAAAGAAAAGTGAGTAAAATCGCCTTAGGGTTCGTAGAGAGTAAAAAGTGAAATAATTGTTAAGCAAAAATAACAGGTGATAAGAAATGATAAATGAAACTGCTATTTATATTTTTCAAGAATAAAATGACTTAAAAGCAAGTCACTATAATTATTTTTACTTAGAAAAGAAAAGAAATGACCGTTGAAGATGAGAAAAATGAAATATACCCCTAAATAGCAATCAATTTTATACATAAAGAAGTATATGTATTTGTCGATGAATAAAATGGAGTATCAATGACTATGAGTTAATCAATGGCTGCATAAAACAAAATAAAACTTGATAAATATTCTTATAATTCTAAGTAAAATTGAGCGTACCTAACTCACAGACTAATCTATTAAAAGTAGATTCATCTAGAGGTTTGGTAAAAATGTCTGCAAGTTATTTTTTACTAGGGATAAAGTTTAATTCAACTGTACCATTCATTAAATAATCCCTAATGAAATGATACATTATGTCAATATGTTTGGTTCTGGAATGTTGCACAGGATTTTCAATTATGGCAATGGCACTTGTATTATCACATAAAATAGAAATCTTTTTCATATTGAACCCATAGTCAAATAGTTGATACCTCATCCATAATATTTGTGCACAACCACTTCCTGTAGCAATGTACTCAAATTCTGCAGTTGAAGTTGATACCGAGTGTTGCTTCTTGCTAAACCATGATGCAAGTTTTTTTCCTAAAAATTGACAGGTGCATGTTCTACTATTCCTGTCTATTTTTCAACGTGCATAATCTGCATTTGAGTAGCATATTATATCAAAACCAGAATCTCTAGGATACCAAAAACCTAAATTTGGTGTACCCTTGAGATATCTAAAAATTCTCTTAATATCCATTAAATGAAATTTTATAGGATCAGCCTGAAATATAGTACACAAGCATGCAGAGAACATTATATCTGGCCTAATAGCAGTTAAGTATAAAATTGAGCCTACCATGCCTCTATAACTTGAAATGTCCATTTTAGCTTCCTTAGTATTCAATTCAAGTTTAACGGCAGTGGCCATGGGAGTTTTTGCAGAAGAACATTCACTTCAGTCAAATTTCTTCAACAAGTCATGAATGTACTTTGTCTAATTTATAAAAATACTATCCTTAACTTTTTTGACTTGCAAAATAAGAAAGTAGGCAATTTCTCCCATCATGCTCATTTCATACTTACTTTCTATTAGTTTGGAAAATGTTTTGCAAAGTCCCTAATCTGTTGAGCCAAATATAATGTCATCCACATAAATTTGAACAAGAATAATTGAGCCATTGACATTTCTATGAAATAAAGTTTTATCAACATTACCTCTTGTGAAGTGACTCTCAATGAAAAACTGAGATAAAGTGTCATACCAGGCCCGTTGTGCCTATTTCAAGCCATAGAGTGCTTTGAGTAGATAGTAGACAAAGTCAGGGAAATTTGGATCTTCAAAACCAGGAGGTTGTTTCACATATACTTTTTCTTCTAATTCCCTATTCAAAAATGCACTCTTCACATCCATCTGGTAGACTTTAAAATTTGCATGTGCATCATAAGCTAGAAAATTCTTATTTCTTCCAAGCTTGCAACTTGTGCAGAATTCTCATCAAAATCAATTCCTTCTTCTTGTGAATAGACCTTTGCCATAAGCCTTGCCTTGTTTCTAGTCACAGTACCAGTTTCATCCATCTTATTCTTGAATACCCATTTTGTACCATTTAAAGATCTGTCATTTGGTTTGTGCATCAATTTCATACTTTATTTCTTTTAAATTGATTGAGTTCCTCTTGTATAGCTAATACCCAGTCAGAATCCTTGAGAGCATCTTCAACTCCTTTAGGTTCTTCTTGAGATAAAAAAGTGTTATACAGACACTCATTTTGAGTAGAACTTCTTGTTTTGACACCATCTTCTGCATTTCCAATGATTAACTCAAATGGATGGATTTTTGTCTATTTTCTTTGTGGAGGTAAATTCCTCCTTGATGATGAAGCTTTGTTATCAATGTTGTTATACTCAGGTTGGTTTGAATTTAAAGATTAATTTTGAAACCCTCCCCTTGAGTTGGATACCCTTGATGTAGAGTGTTGGTTTTTCATTGATCGATTATCAGTTGATGAATGTTTGTCAACTGATAAATTATCCATTGATGTTGTGACATCAACGTATATTAGGTTTCTGAAAACATGATATTTCACTTGTTCATTTTCTTCATCACTTTCTTCATTAATCTCGTTAGATTCATTCTCAAATTGTAGTGTATCATGATTTCCTTTATCAAACAAGCCTTGAATATTTTTATCATTAAAGACTATATGTACAAATTCCATAACAACGTGTAGTCTGAGATTATAGACTCTGTAGGCTATGATTGATAGTGCATACCCAACAAATATAGCTTCATCAGCTTTGGCCTCAAAATTTTCTACGTTTTCACCTTGATTTCTCAGGACATAGCATTTGCAACAAAAGACATAAAGAAATCCCAGTTTAGACTTTTTGTCTTTCTTGATCAATTGATATAGTGTTTTTTCTTGTGCTTGATTCATTATGGAGATATTTTGTATATAGCATGTTGTATTGATGGCCTCAGCCCATAAATAAATTCGTAGTTTCGCATCTTCCAACATTGTTCTAGCTACTTCAATCAGTTTCATATTCTTTCTTTCAACTACCCCATTTTGTTGAGGTGTTCTTGGTGCAGAAAAAGTATGTATTATTCCTTTGGCTTCACAAAATTCATTCATTGTGGAATTCTTGAATTCTATTCCATTGTCACTTCTTATTTTCTTTACATAAAATCCAAGACTTTTCTCTACTTCCTTGATGTGTTTGGTGATGAGTTCACCTATTTCATCTTTTGAATGTAAGAAATAAGTCCATGAGAATCTTGAAAAATCAACCACAATGACCAGGGCATACTTTTCATTTGCAATGTACATGATGTTTAAAGGGCCAAACAAATTCATGTGTAACATCTCAAGTGGGTTCTCAATTGATGATTCCAATTTTGACTTGAATAATGCTTTTCTTTGTTTGCCTTTTTGACAAGAATGACACAATCCATCTTTGAAAAATTCCATATATGGTAATCCTTTCACTTGATATTTCTTGACCAATTGATTCATGGCTTTGAAATTTAAGTGAGCTAATTTCTTGTGCCACATCCAACTCTCATATGTACTTGCTTTTGAAAGAAGACAATTCAATGAATCTGAATTTGTTGAGTTGAAGTCAACTATACAGAAATTTCCTTTTTTATTCCTAGTCATCACTAGGCTTCCATCTTTCTTGCTGGAAATTATGCATGCATCCGTTGTGATGCATCACTAGGAAGCAATATACCCAAGTTTCCTTTGGTCATTTCTTATTACTTGCTACCTTTGGTTTGGTTTCCAACTTTTGTACCTTTGGTTTAGGTGGTTTTAATTCTACTTCAACCTTAGGTGTTGGTTTCCTTAGGTGGTTTTAATTCTCAGTGCTAATGGTTGGATTATTCATGCTTGCAGAATTAGAAAAATTTGATGCATGAATATTAGTGTTCACATTCCAAGGCATAGTAGGCATATTCATGTTGGCAAATGCAAGATATGGATTAAACATATAAGGCATAGATGCATATTGAGCATGAATAGCATGAGAAACAACTAATTGAGGAAAAATAGAATTTGCAAACATGTTAGGTATGACAGGCATTTTAGATTTGCAATGCACAGATAGATGATTCTTACTACCACATTTAACATATATTTTTCTAGGTGTATACATGTCAGGTGTATAGTTGTTGTGCTTATTTATGCATATCATACCATTTCTGTTCTTTTTCTTTTTCTCATTAGGCTTAGTTTTAGGCTTTATCTTTTCTAATTTTTCTTTTAACTGATTCTTAGATAAATACCCTTTATTTTCCTTCTCAACTTTGTTATAAGGATTAGAGGAGCTACCTTCTTTCATAAATTTAACAGGTCTATTAAGCTTTGGTTTTTAAAGTGGATTGTTTAGCATTTGATGATTTCTTAATCGATGAATAATTATCCGTTGAGTCAACATTATCAATCGATGGATAATCCTTATCAGTTGATTCAAGATTAACAATCGATTGCTCCTTATCCAATGATTGGTTTTCATCAATAACTAATCTCTCAAGAATTTCAGACAACATGGTGAAAGAGTTTGATCCACGAATGTCATTCAACTTTATGCTAGCTTTACTAGACCTGTTCCATTTATCAATGGTTTTTAGTTCATCTTCTAATTGTTCCTTCAATGTTTCTATCTTCTTTTTACACTAAACTAATTCCTCATTAGCATCTTTGTTCTCTACCTTAAGTCTGTCCTTTTGCACTAGCTTACTCTCTAAGTATGTGTTCATTTCAATTAGAGAATCTATGGTATTTTTGAGTCTAGTGTTTTCTTTGTTTAAGGATTTAAGAGTGACATGCAAATTATACAATTCATTAGTCATTTCAGTAATAGTAGTATTGCATTCATCTTTAGATAACTCAGATAGATCAATAGAGATTACCTGATTGCTAGAGGAACTAGCTTCTTGGTCATCATGATTGGCCATAAGTGCAAGATTGATGAATGCTTCCTCTTCAAAATCATCCTCAGCTGCCCAATCCTTTTCTTCTGTTACAAAAGCCTTTTCTTTTTGTTTCAGCAAATGAAAGTACTTTTTCTTGTAATAAATACTATCACTGAACTTTGATTTCTTTTCCATTTTTGGCTTTCTGCATTCATTAGAAAGGTGACCAGCCAATCCACAGTTGAAACATATGAATTGTGTTCTGTCAACAAGATTCTTGTTTTGTTGACTCTCTTTTCTGAACTAGGGTTTATGCCTTTGCATTATATTTATTTTGAATTTGAGCTTCAAAACTTTTCTTGATAGAAAAGCTAGATGCTAATCTATTTCATCAATTTCTTCCTTGGTATATGACTCATCATCCTCAACTAATTCTTTCCTTATGTTAGTTGAAGATTCATCATGCCTATATTCACTTGTAACTTTTCCATGAGAACTTTTTCTTCCTTCTTCAACAACAACATCTTTACAATGTTCTGCAACTTGCTTATCCTTTACCACTAAAGCCATAGACTAGTCCTTCATTTGACTCTTCTCAATTTGTTCATCCTGTTGTAATTCTAACTCATAGGATTTCAGAATTCCATACAACTTTCAAGAGTATAATTTTTAAAATCAAGAGATTGTCTTATGGACACAGTTATATGTTTCCATTCCTTAGGTAAGGACCTCAAGAATTTGAGATTAGTATCTTCAACAACATATACTCTTCCATATAGCTTTACTCATTTAAGAGTTTCTGAAACTTTCTATATGTGTCATTGATTGACTCACCACTCTTGAAGTGAAAGGCCTCATATCTCTGAATTAAAAGTTGAATCTTGTTCTTCCTTACTTGCTCAGTGCCTTCACATAGAATTTGAAGAGTATCACAGACTTCTTTAGAGGTTGTGCAATTGATAACATTGTCAAACATATCTTTGTCAAGACCTTTAAACAAAATGTCCATAGCCTTTTTATCCTTGTGCACTTCCTTCTTATCATTATCTCTGTATTTAGTCACAGAGTTTGGAATCAGCTTGTCTGGTGCTTGAGTACCATCTGCATTTACACTTGTCACTATTTTCATAGGTACATGTGGGTCTTTTTCTATATAGTGAACATAGGTGGTGTCAAGAGATAGAAGATGCAGATGTATTTTAATTTTCCAGTGAAAAATGGCTTTCTTTCTCAAGAATTGAAATCTTCACTCCAATGTCTTTGTGACTCATTTTTGATGTACTTAGATATTAACTTCCTGTATATTGAAAGCTAGGCTCTGATACCAATTGTTATTTCCCACCGTACAGTTTGTAGAAGGGGGGTTGAATACAAACTTCAGAATTATGAGAAATTCTTGCAAATTTAAGTTTATATTCAAGAGTGTTTAAGTGTTTGAGATATTAAAAGTATGAAAGAGGATCAACAGAAATAAAAATATCTATTTGAAAACAGATCTTTAAAATTTACTAGTGGATTTGTTTTCCATTAGTGAATATTTTGCTTTCAAATAACTTTGGTCTTAAAACCATTGTGGGGTCCTGAAATATAAGAGAAAGGGGTTTGAATACGATTATCACTAAATTTTAAAAATTATTTCGAATATTTTGTAGATAAATAATTTAGAGTTCGGTTAGCGGGTTCGAGGTCATTAGGTGAATAGTATTTAGGATATTGAAATGAGGAACACAAGATTTTTCTACGAGATATATTCAATATATAAATCTTGAAGTCCCAAACAATTGTTTAAATTTCTAGAATGATTTTGACATGAATTGTTCTAATTTAACAATTATTATTCAAACCAGCATAGAAAGTATGTGAATATAACAAATAAACAAATTACTGGATTTGAATGATTTCAACAATTGAAATATGAAGTCTAAAGCCTCATATTTATAGATGTAGTAAAGCTTGTATGACTTTTGTTCAGGACTTTCTTCAGACACTTTAATTTGCCTTCAGACCTTTGAAAAAATAATGGGCATGACTTTTTCTCCTCGGTATGACCTTTTAATAGCTCAGCATGACTTTCTAAATTCGGTATGATATTTTGCAGACTTTCTTTTATATGATTTTTTTAGAAATGCTTCGGTATGTCTTTTGATTATTCTTATATGACTTTCTGTAAGTGGATCCAATATGACCTTTTTATCAATTTTTCAGTATGTCTTTTGATCCTCCACTTCGGTATGACTTTTGATGATGGCTTCCGTATGACTTTTTACAGACTTTTTCGGTATGACTTTTGCCTCTCCACTTGGGTATGACTTTTGATGATGGCTTCAGTATAAATTTTGTTTTGCCTTGTAGGACTTTCTTCAAATCACAATTTCGGTATGACTTTTTAATAAAGTCTAAAAAGACTTATTAAAGGTCATACAAAGACATTTCTTTTATAATAAATCAATTCTACTTAATTTAATTAAATAATTTATAAATTAAATTAATTCAACTTGAATTAAATTAAAATAAATTAAATAATTAACTTACTTTAGATAGTAGAATTAGAATACTTTCTTGATTGTACAACTATTTGTTGTTAGCACCGAAATCCTTCTGTTTTTGCTCCATCCTCTGTCATAAAACCACTTTAACAAGATGATGAATATTTATATATATAGTTGACAGAAAATGTACTATTTGGTCCATTTGTGCCATACTAATATAAATATTATTCACTCTTTAACTTTAAAAGTTGTGGTCTTCTATCCTTCTTCTTCATCACTATTTTTCCTCTAATTATTTTTCTTTTAGAATCTTCGTGTAGTAGCCACATAAAATCTTCTGTATCTTCTAAACTCTTCTGAGATACTATTCCTTTATTTTACATCGATGCTTGAACATATTAAAGAACTTCTTTCAGTGAAGAGTAGTAACCTCATAAAAATTCTTCTAATATTATGATTCTTCGTGTCTAGTTGACTTTTTTCGACTTGATTCCTATTTCAATATTTACTATATACTTCCCTTTCAATCTCCCCTATTTGTTGTTAAATATTTAACAAATAAATTCCTAGAGGATAACTCAACTAATAAATAAGAAAATAATAAAACATTGAGAACTATAAATAATAAAAAATTCTGATATTATATTTAACAAATTTTCAAATTTAAACATGAAAGATAAATACCTAAAGGCTTTGAATCAAATACATTTTATGGCTAAAATTTCTAGGGTTCCCTTTACAGATCAGGAATTCGTGGTTGGCTTACTTTTGTTTGTTTACAGTTCATGCCCACTCATCATAAACCTCCGCCCGCCTCAGGGTAACGTTTCACAGTTTAATGAATCTTTCACTTATTTGATGGGCTGGTTAAGAGATTATTTATGGTTAAACTCTTCACAACTTCTTGATTTGATGTTGCCTATGCCTCTGATATTCCACAAGAGGCTTCTAGAATAGTAGAAGCGCATTCAATGTCATCTCTTCCCCACCAGCGTATTTCCGGATTTCAACTTCCCTCGTTCATGGGCTGTCTATGGGGACTGAGGTTAGACTACAGTAGAAAGAAGGTCTGCTCCACTAAGCATGCGTGGTGTCCGTAGATAACGGATGTTGCTTTTGGGGAGATTCTGTCGTGGCCTTCTACACGGGGTAAGATAAAACCCCTCGCTCCTAATTAGCTAAGTCCGACTACTGTGAGACCTTCAGTTTGCTCTCTCGACATCTTTATTCTAAGATGGGAATCCCGACCCATTCGGCCAAAGAAATTCCTCCTATTATGGAATGAGTAAAGAATCAAGCTACAAGTCTCGATCTATACGAAACACACTTATTTTTTTTGATTTCGGTTTCATTCATTGACAGGGGAATATGCCGGGTCGGACGAGACAATAACTCGAACGCGTTCAAGATAGATGTTTCTCTAGACTGAACATATTTTATAAAGTTCTATCTTCATTTCTCTATGTTTGAGCTTCATCTGCTTCAAAATCCCTCATATCTTGAAACTTAAAGAACTTATCAAAAGCTGAGCTTCATAAGAATTAATATTCGTGTGAGCATCTTCAATAGTACATAGAACATTGCTCAAATAATGTTCTCCCCCTGAGAATATGATTTTGATTCTTATTCTTCTTCCCCCCTTAGTAGAACATTGGAAAGTATCTCCTTTATTCTTTTCTTATCCCATAGATTCTGAATCCCCCATTGACAACCAAGCTGCTTACAAAATGTAAATTGAACAAAGAAAAGCACTACAAATATTTCATATCTCTTACTATGCTTTTCTTGAGTTCTTGTTCTACAACTTTTACTTTTTGCAACAATGAATTGCTAAACTATATATAGCATTTAATTTTTTACTTTTATTTTTTATCGAATGATAAATGTATAAAATACATTTCATAATATTTACACTAAAATAGAATGTAGCTACTTTCATAGTCTTCCTTGGACTTTGTATTGTTCTGGAAAAGCCTTTGTCTTGATCTTCTCCTTGAAGATTGTGTTCCTTTGAAAGTCTTTACAGTCCTGACATGATTGTCTTCTATTGATTCAGACTCCTACAAAGATTCCATTCCATTTTTCTTTAACTTTTTTAGGAAATCTTGATCAACTGATAATTATTGTGAAGATTATCAATCGATCGTTCTTTGCTTATCCATCGATGGATAGGTTATTCATCGATCAATTGATGTAGCAATGGATATTTGAAAAGCCATCGATCCCTTATCCATCGATTGTTCTTTCATCCGTTAATTTTCTTGATGCATTCATCTGTTCATGATGATCCATTAATTTGATTTAGTTGACTTTCATCCATCAAATAGTATCTATATCCATTGATCTTTATCAGTTGATCACTTCATTTGTGAGAATTTTGACTTAAAATATTTATACTTTGTCAGCCATTCTTCACATCCGTCGAAGAGCTATCAATCGAAGACAATAAATAGCATTTGACTAGCACGTTACATCCATCAAAATATTACAATCAATTGATAAGAAAACAACTCTGAGTCAACTATTACAATCCAATTTATTAGTTGATTAACAATAACATCAATTGATAAATGGTACCCTAGTCAATGGATTTTTATAAGCCATATATGCATTGACTAGTTACAAGATTAAGATCAAAATTACAATTGTAAGTAATTTTTTATTATCATGTTACAGGATTCTTAACAGTTAGGCTCCTGTAGGTATTAAGTCTATTTGGTAGTATAATGGCTCTATTTAGAAGTTAGAAATTTGAAAAAAAATTAGAGGTTTGAGGGAAATTAGAGGTTTGATCGGATAAATCCCCTTTGTGCATCTCTAAGACTAGGCTCCTGTTAGCTATAAAGACTACGTGACAATATATATACCTAATATGTAAGATATAGGTCACTCCAAGGCTCGTACTGTTAGGGATAATTTTAGATGACATAATAATAGGACGCTACATTTTTTAAATGCCCTGTCATCTTCTAAATGTATCCAATGTATATGTTTTACTATATTTTATTTTGTTTAATTTTTATTTTAATTATTTATTTATAACATATTTTTAAATATTTGAAATATATAAGGTACTTTTTAAATTTATATTATATATTACATATATAATATATATTATAATATTAAAATATATATATGTATATATGTATAATATAATTTATATTTTATATATATACATATTATTTTAAAATATTACATGTTCATAAAAATATTAATATAATATTTTCTTAGTTATATGTTTTATAATATATAAAATTAATGTTTATTAATATATTATTTATTTTTATTTTAAAATATGTACATACGCATAAAAATATTAAATATTATCATTAAATATCTCTATATTAGTTATATATTTTATTTATACTTGTACTGAATAAAATTTTTATTAATTTTGTTTTAATTTATAATATTTAGTTTTATGTATATATAATTAATTACTTTTAATATATAAAAGTTGTAGTATAATTATTAGAATTTGAAAATAATAATAAAAATCACTTTTTAAATATAACTATTGATTATAGCTAATATCATTGAATTGAATTCGTTTATATGTTCAAATTGTTTTACATAATATCTATTTTATACCACTTTACCTAAACATTTTAACTCCTCTCGTCGGAGATGCTCTATTTTTAGTGTTTAATAGTTAGCGGATTGAAACAGTGATTTGGATTCATTAAGCTAATTTTGAAAAAGCTATTTTGATGAGATTTTTCAATTAGATTATTTTCATGTATCTAATTATAATATAAACAGCTAATTCAACAATTATTTACCAAACATTTTTATTCAAAAAAGTTAATTCAATCAGCTAGTCAAAATATTTAATTCAATCCGCTAGTCAAAACAACTAATACTAATTTAACCCGCTAACAACTAATTACCAAATTGGGCCAATATATTTAATATTTAAAAAATATATCACTCCAGGAATATGCTCTTCTTAAATATAATTTTAAATATTACAAGATAGTAGGCTATATTTATTGAATCTCTAGTCGTCTTCTAAATCAATCCTCTCAAATAATCGTAGCCCTACATTATTTTTAGACTAGCCCTACTTCATCTTATTTAGTTTTTAATTTTGTTACATATTTATAACATATGAAATACTAATTTAAATCATTTTTTAAATATTGAAAATATATAAAGTATTTTTTAAATATAATATATATATATATATACTAGAAAATAGAAAATAAAATATCAGCCATTGATTCATTATTTTTATCCTTTAATCTTAACTACACAATAATTAATTTTTTAAGAAATATAAAAGACAAAGATATGTGTATTCAATTCCCTATACACGCACACAGTTATACACATTAACTTTTATGCTTTGTGTCTCTCTCTTCTTCTCTTTCTCTGTCTTTTTTAGACACAATTAGACACCTACATTCACGATACAGGATACACGAACACTCACTCACGATACTTGTTCTTTAATATCTCCATCATCAGTAAAGTTTGTATTTTGCAATTGAAAATGATTATTTCAGATTTGGCTAAAATCAGTGACAATCATGGTAATTTTTAGCTTATTTGATATGTTTTTGTTAGTTTATGTGATGTTATTTATCTTTTATGATAGTTTGAACATTTTTTTATTCTTAATGGTTGTTTTAATCATATATAGTGTAGATTTAACTGGGAGTTGTGTATTTATGTGTTTATTTGTGTTATTCAAGTTGTTAATTTATTGAATTTGTTTTATGATTTATGAGTTTTTTATGAATTCAGTCTGTTTCTCAATTGTAAATAAAGTCAAAATAAAGTATGTTAGAAGATTCAAGCTGAATCATGCAACAAGACAAAGAAGTCTGTGGAGAAATAAAGGAAGTCATCTGAGAACTCTATCAAGGCAATTAATCAGTCGAGAAGTCTACTATTCGAGAAGTCAGAACTATGGGAACACTTCGAGAAGTCTCAAAACACTTTCAACTACTTAGTACTCGATCGAGAAGTCAGCCATTCGACAAGTCAAGTATTGAAGTCATTCGAGTAGTGTTGATTGTGAGTCATTCGAGAAGTGAGAAAATGGAATCAATTCGAGAAGTTAGGAAAATGAGCATTCGTGAAGTGGTAAAGCTGAGGCAGTCGATAAGTCATAATTTCAAGTTACTATTCGAGAAATCTAGCTTAATCGAGAAGTCATCTAATGAAGTATTCTAATCGAGAAGTCTAGTCATTCAAGAAGCTAGATATTCATGGTTCAATCGAGTTGTCACAGCAAGTACCCAATCGAGAAGTCAACACCTATGACTTCTTGAATTAATTCAAATAGAGTACTCGACTGCATCAAAGAGCTATTTTCAAGAAGAATTGCAGAACAAGTCAGATAATACTGAAGCTTTGTTTTTACAGGATAAGTCAAGCCTGCAAAGATAGAGACAAGTCTATAATGAAGCTGGGAAGTCAGTCAAGACAAATGACAGAAGGTATAAGGCTGGATGTAGCGGACTGTCACAGTAGTGTGTTAACTAGAAATAGATATCTGTCAAATGTAAAGCATGTCTTGTCTGTTTCTAGTTATAGTTAATCTATCTTATGTGAGCATCTGCACATGACATGTTGTCTATATAGTTTATGCACGCCACAGTTGATAGTGTCTTGTGAGTTTTACAATTGTAAATTTCCTAGAACAAGAAGTTGAAGTTCAATTTGAATTTCAGATTGTAGCAACAGTTCATTCTAATAAAATTAGATTGAAAGTTACATCTAGTGTATATATATATTCTTCAATGTTTACTGTTTACTGTTCAATCTATTCATTCTTGCAATCCAGTTAACAGTTGAACTAGCTTACTAGAATTAAAAAGAAAGAAAAAGGCTTGAAGTATACATTCAACCCCCCTGTAAACTTCTAGGATTCATAATTCCTAACAGGTGGTATAAGAGCAGGCTGTACACATACATACAGACTAAAGATCAAGATGAGTTCTCAGAAGCTAAGCAGCATAAAGATTCCTATATTTGACAGAGAGAATTACAACCTATGGAAGAGGAAGATGATGATGTTCATAAAGGCTGCAAACCCCATGTATCCAGAAATATTAAAGAATGGTCCTTTCATGCTAGTAACTCTAGTTCCTGAAACTACTAGTGGGTCTGAAGTTATTCCTATAACATGGATACCCAAAGATCCATCTCAGTACACAGATTCAGAGAAGGAAAAGGTGTCTCTTGACAACAGCTTAATGCTAATATTAATTGAGTCACTGGATCTTGTGATGTACAACAATATTGTCAATTGCATATCTGCCAAACACATATGGGAGATAATAAAAATTTTGTGTGAGGGAATTGAGGAAGTAAGGGAAAATCATAGGCAGCTCCTTGTTTCTCAGTATGAAGCATTCATGTCAAAACCTAATGAGGGCATAACTGAAGTATTTGAGAGGTTCAATAAACTGATCAATTATCTTCAACTTCATGGGAAACATTATGAAACAAAGGAGAAGAACATGAAGTTCTTGTTAACTCTTCCAGAGCACCTGGAGCATAAAATTTATGCAATAAGAGAAGGAAGAGATTTAACAAAGCTTCCACTAGAGACACTCTATGGAATTCTGAAGACATATGAGCTGGAATTTTATCAAAAGAAGGCCATTTTAGCTAGTAGAGGAAAAATGGCAAATGTCTCAAATGCCCTGGTTGCTAAGGAACCATCAAGAACTGAAAAGACTGGTGTAAGCAGGAAGTTGAAATCTGAAGTATTTGAAGACCAGGAACAGGAAGACAATGACTCTGTCAAGAGTGAGTCAGAAGAAGATGACTTCTACACCATTGAAGAACTTGAAGGCATGGATAACAAAACAATGGCCTTCATGGCAAAAAAGTTTGGAAATTTGAGATTCAAAATAAATAAGAGTTTCAAACCAAGACCAACCTTCAAGTCTTCAAGCAAGGGAAAGAATCTAGCAAGAAGCTCCAACAATGGAGGATACAAAACTGGAACAGTTGATAGATCCAAGATAAGATGCTATAACTGTAATGATCTTGGACACTTTGCAACAGAATGCAGAAAGCCTAAGTCAATCAAGAAGGATAAAGACTACTTGGAGTTGGAAGCCAAGTATGAAGATCTTCTCAAAAAGCAGTCAGGAAAAACTTATATTGTTGAAGGAAAATGCTGGGATGATACAGATGAAGATGAGGAGGAATATGGGAATCTGGCACTCATGGCCAACTCACATGATGAAGCTTCATCCTCAAATTCTCAGGTACCTTCTTTAATCTCACTTGACATGTCAAATTCATAATATAAGAAAACTGTGGAAGATTTAAGCATTGAGATGTTTAACATTCACACCAGTATGACTGCGGCTTATAAGGAGATTGTTAGGTTAGTAAAAGCTAATGAGGAACTGACTGCTAGGAATGAGACTCTAGAACTGTCTGTTATAACTCTGGAAAACTTGAAACAGGAAAATGAGTATCTCAAGAACAAAGTTGTTTGTTCTGAACAAATTGAGAAGTTTCTTAAAGAGCAAATTTCTGAAAATGAGTTGAAAATTAGATCTTATCAAAACTCAGCAACTGTTGTTCAAGAGTTTCATGAAAAGAACAAAGAAAGCTCTAGGATTGGAGTTGGTTTTGATTATGAGAATCTTAAGAAGAAGAAATTTGTTTTAACAAGAGACAAAAAGATTGAAATCCAAGGAAATCCTCATATTTTGAAAAATGTCAAAGAACCAATTTTTAAGAAATCAACTGTTGAATTTGATGAAGCTAGTATGGTCATCAAACAACAGTTGGATGATGAGGATAAGGAAACAACTGAAAGGAAAGTGCCCTCTGTTGAAAAAGAAGAACCCACAATCAAAACCAAGTCCATTCATGTTCAAACTGAAACTAAACAGAATGCTCAGAAAAATGATATTATGCATGCTAAAAAGAAAAAGGCAAATAGAAATGGAAAAATAGGCATCAACAAATACAACTATGCACCTGTTCATAATGCACCAAGAAAGATTTGTAAAAACAGTGGTTCAACAAATCATATTACTCACTTGTGCAAGAAACTTGTTGTGGGAAATGATGAGTTTGCCTGTGGTTATGTTAAGCCTTTAATGCATGATAATCATACATTCTGTGACAAATTTGATTTCATGCCATGTAACATGAATATCATGAACACCTACTTTAGGCTCAGGAAACAGTTTGTTGATGGATGCATAAGTCAGAATTTGAACATCAATAGTCCTAAGTCTAAGTCTGCTAGTCCTGTGAAACATAGAAAACACTCTATGTCACCTAAACATGCATCTAGTTCTGGGAGCACTAATCAAGCAAAAAATCAAAATAAGAAAAATGAAAATGTGCATGTGCAAGTGACTAAGACTGTTAAGAACAGGAATGACATTCATGTGACTAAGCATAAAGGACCCAACCTTGTTTGGGTACCAAAGAAAACTTGATTTGTGTTTAATTGTAGGGCACAGGTAAGAAGAAGGTCATGTGGATTTTAGACAGTGGATGTTCAAGGCATATGACTGGTGACAAGACCCTGCTGTCACAATTCAACGATGAGGCTGGCCCAATGGTAACCTTTGGAGAGAACAACATTGGCTTCACCATGGGATATGACAAGTTGATTCATGGAAATGTTGTCATTAAAGATGTAGCCCTGGTTAGTGGTTTGAAGTATAATCTTCTCAGCATCACTCAATTCTGCAACAAAGATTTGAAGGTGGAGTTTGACAAGGAATTGTGTCTCATATCACACAGAAAGACCAAGGAAATTGCTCTACAAGGAGTAAGAAAAGGAAGCCTGTTTATAGCAGATTTGGATTCTGCAAACAAGGAGAAAATTTGTTGTTTCTACACAAAGGCATCAAAAAATGAAAGTATGCTTTGGCATAAGAGGTTATCTCACTTGAATCTCAAAAACATTAATTCTTTAGTCAAAAGAGAATTAGTGAAGGACCTGCCCACACTTGAATTCTGCATAGAAGGATTGTGTGAGGCATGCCAGAAAGGGAAAATGAAGAGATCAAGTCATAAGAGTAAGGAATTCACTTCAATCACCAAACCACTACAATTGATTCATATGGATCTGTTTGGACCAGTAAATGTCATGTCTAAGAAAAGATTTGCTCTAGTCATGGTTGATGATTTTTCAAAGTACACTTGGGTGGAATTCTTGCACTCAAAAGATGAAGCTCCTGAGATCATCATTAAAAATTTGAGAAGATTGGATAAAGGCCCTACACCAGTAGTTTCTATAAGAAGTGATAATGGTACATAATTCAAAAATGTTATACTCAATGAATTCTGCAAGGAAAAAGGAATTACTCACTAATTCTCAGCCCCAAGAACTCCACAACAAAATAGAGTAGTTGTGAGAAAGAATAGGACTCTCATTGAAGTTGCAAGAACCATGTTAGCAGAAGCAAATCTACCAACTAGTTTTTGGGTAGAAGCTGTTAGAACTGCATGCTATACTCAAAATAGAACACTCATCACAAAATCAGTTGGAAAGACTCCTTATCACATCATGACAAATAGAAGACCATCTGTAAAATACATGCATGTGTTTGGAACCAAGTGTTTTGTTCTCAAAGATGATGTCAACAACCTTGGGAAATTTGAAGCCAAGGCATATGAAAGAATTTTTGTAGGATACTCTTTGGACAAAACTGTCTATAGAGTCTATGTGATTGATGAACAAAAGATTATGGAAAGCACAAATGTGACCTTTGATGATTTCAAGTTCCCCACCATGGATTTGGAAGGTGAAGAATGTGACACATTGAGATTTGAAAATGAAACAGAGTCTGAAACACTTGAAACTGAAAATGTTACCAATACTTATGAAGAGTCATCTGTAGAGATCTCACATGGAACATCTCAGGAAAGAGAAAATGAAGATTATAGTCATATTCAACTTGAGAACTCTCCACATAATCCTAGCATCAACTCATGGGGAGATTCTCAAGGATCTGCAACAAATGGCACAAATTTCAATCAAGAGTAATCATGCTCAAATAATAAAGATGGAGCTCATCAAACCAAATGGAATAGAGATCACACAGCTGATCAGATCATTGGAAATCCTGATGAATGTGTGAGGACAAAAAGAGCAACTATGAATGAATGCCTATTTGCTTGCCTTCTGTCTCAAAATGAGCCAAAAAGGATTGAAGAAGCCATGTTGGTTCCAGACTGGATAGTTGCCATGCAAGAGGAATTGAATCAATTTGTGAGAAACAATGTTTGGGAACTAGTGCCACCTCTAAAGGACAGATCAGTAATTGGCACTAAATGGGTCTACAGGAATAAAATGGATGAACATGGAATAGTAATAAGAAACAAAGCAAGGTTAGTTGCAAAAGGTTATTCACAAGAAGAAGGCATTGACTATGATGAGACTTTTGCTCCTGTTGCAAGATTGGAAGCAATTAGAATTTTCCTAGCCTTTGCAGCACACTCAAATTTTAAGGTATATCAAATGGATGTGAAAAGTGCATTCCTCAATGGTGAATTAGAAGAGGAAGTATATGTGCAACAACCACCTGGCTTTGAAGACCGAAATTTTCCAGACTTTGTTTACAGACTCATCAAAGAATTGTATGGACTCAAACAAGCCCTTAGAGCATGGTATGACACCTTGTCAAAATTTCTTCTAGAAAATCAATTCATTAGAGGAACTATTGCCAAAACTCTTTTCTATAAGAAGCATGGTGAGGATATCATACTTGTTCAAATCTATGTAGATGATATCATTTTTGGGTCTATAAATGAAAAACTGTGTCAAAGGTTCTCTAAGCTAATGCAAAGTGAATATGAGATGAGCATGATTGGAGAGCTCAATTATTTTGAATAGTGTTGATTGTGAGTCATTCGAGAAGTGAGAAAAGGGAATCAATTCGAGAAGTTAGGAAAAGGAGCATTCGTGAAGTGGTAAAGATGAGGCAGTCGAGAAGTCATAATTTCAAGTTACTATTCGATAAGTCTAGCTTAATCGAGAAGTCATCTAATGAAGTATTCTAATCGAGAAGTCTAGTCATTCGAGAAGCTAGATATTCATGGTTCAATCGAGTTGTCACAGCAAATACCCAATCAAGAAGTCAATACCTATGACTTCTTGAATTAATTCAAATAGAGTACTCGACTGCACCAAGGAGCTATTTTCAAGAAGAATTGCAGAACAAGTCAGATAATACTGAAGCTCTGTTTTTACAGGATAAGTCAAGCCTGTAAAGATAGAGACAAGTCTATAATGAAGCTGGGAAGTCAGTCAAGACAAATGACAGAAGGTATAAGGCTGGATGTACCAGTCTGTCACAGTAGTGTGTTAGCTAGAAATAGATATCGGTCAAATGTAAAGCATGTTTTGTCTATTTCTAGTTATAGCTAATCTATCTTATATGAGCATGTGCACATTACATGTTGTCTATATAGTTTATGCACATTACATTTCTTAGAACAAGAAGTTGAAGTTCAATTTGAATTTTAGATTGTAGCAACAGTTCATTCTAATAAAATTTGATTGAAAGTTACATCTAGTGTCAATATATATTCTTCAATGTTTACTGTTTACTGTTCAATCTATTCATTCTTGCAATCCAGTTAACAGTTGAACTAGCTTATTAGAATTAAAGAGAAAGAAAAAGGCTTGAAGTATACATTCACCCTGTTGGTGTAGGTGCCCTAGAGGCAATACAATGTTTATTTTGATAAACCTTTATGTCAATTGATTATTCAATAAACGTATTTATTATGACTTTAATTACTGCGATATATTTGTTAGCATAATAAATGTCCTTAGAATCATGATACACATTGTATAGTTTAGTACATGACTTGAACTTGAGATTATATAATATATCATATTCTTAAATGTCCCTAGTCGAGTATTATTATTATAGGACAATAATAATACATAAATAGACTAGTATGTTGTTTGACTGATAACCACATCTCATTGGTTATAAGTATGGGGATACTAAAGTCAATACATAAGTACATGTAGGAGTACATGATACTGGACAGACCCACAGTGAGATTCTTCATGTTTAATAAAGTCATAAGAAAGACTCACAGTGATAATGGTGTAATGATCCTTTGACTTGAGATCATTATATTTCTATACGAAGATTAATATACTTTGACTACATTAAAAGTTAACTTTGACCGGGTGATGATAAAAGTGGACATCGGGTATATCATGAGTCGTATGAGAAATATGAATGATAGATAAAGGATTTAACCCTCCTATAATTAGGAGAGATATTATTGGCCTCTTGATTGAGTGAGACTATAAAATGCATGGCCATGCTCAAATAATGATTTGTTTTCATAGTCTACTCATGGATCAAGTAAACCCGGATTAAATGTTGAAGAGGATGACTAAATACATGCCTCGAGTTTAATCTATAATATATATGGTTAAAGGGATTATATTACACTGAAACATTAATCACGAAAGGTTTTATCGAATCACGATTTAATTATTATTTAATTAGGTAGCAATGATGTATTACTAGATACCGCTCATTGTTTATAATTTTATTGGAGAATAAAATTATTGCTAATTAAATAATAGCCTATAGGGTCACACACATAGAGTACTTAAAGGAATAATTAATTTAAATTATAGATTTAAATTAATTGATGATTATTTGAATTTTATTATATTAATTAAGTGAGACTTAATTAATTGAAATAATATAAATTCGAATTTGAATTCTGCCATTAATAATTAAGTGTGACTTAGTTATTAATTAAATAATAAAATTCGGTTTTATTATTTAATCCTAAACCTACATGGGTTAGGCTTTGCTGTTATGGGTTGCTATTATGGGCCTATTAACCAACCATTATAAATAGATAATGTAGGGTTAATAAGGATTACGTTTTTGAGAAAAACAAAACCCTAGCAGCAGCAAAGGCAGAGAGAAAAGGCAGAATTCGAAATCATCAAAGGAGGCTAGTACATCCATTCCGTAATCAAGATCGTGCAACGTTCTTGAAGGTGCTCGTGTGGATACCATAGAGGTGTTTTCGAGAGGAAGACACAAGTCGTGAAAGCTAGGATCTCCGTTGAGTTCGTGAAAGTCAAGACCAAGTAAAGGTATGATTCCGTTTCACAATAATCAGTCCGCTTATACATGATCCTGCATTTAGGGTTCCGAAATTTTCGTTATATTTACGTTTAATCCACTGCGTTTTATGCCTCGGAACCCAACAATGGCATCAGAGCTAAGTGTATAAGGGACTGATTTGGTTACGTGTTTTATGTATTTGATGCATACATGCCTGTTTTGGTGACTGCCATGTCATGCTACTGCTTTGTCATAATCTGTTATGCCACTGTCATGCTTCTGTTATGAGACTGCCATGCCTGTTATGAGACTGCTATGCTTCTGCCATGACATGATATGTATGATTAAAAACTGTTATATGATGAGTATCTGGTTATTCGTATAATGAGTACATGGTTGATGATACTAGCATGTTAATGATTTGCCATGAATGATTTATATGCCTTATTGCGATTTGTATATTATGCATGAGGGTCAGTTTGTATAGTGATATAAACTGGTGGACAGATTGTGTTGGACATGATTTGTTAACTGGGATATGATAAGTATGTATATGATACATGCTTCTGAAACTGTATAAATTGCGGTGGGGAAAAAGGCCAACAGATATGATCTGTAGTTCAGAAATTGATGATTCCCCCGAACCCCCGCCCAGGGGCTGCCGCCCCCGGACCCCCGCAATATTTTATTTTGTGTACTTGAGCATGGTGCTGGTTATGGCCCTTAGACCCCTAGATTAATGGTTTTGGTTTTGGTTTTATAAATACGACTTGCATGTCGTTTTCTTCATTCTTGTAATTGTTTAACCTCGAATGTAACTCGAGTTTTCTTATGTAAGTACATTAGTATAGGTTGTATTCAATTATTCCATGTAATGTACTTGAAGATTGAAGGATGATCCAAGAAGAGGAGCAAGCACCCATGGATACAAGAAGAATGAAGACATGTAATTGTATTTATATTTCACCACCATAGATTGACTTTGATCCTTTCATTAGCTCGAAAGGATCACATAAGAAAGGGGTCATAACCAAGCACGTTTACATACTGCACTTTACATATTGATGTATGAATGTATGTGTAGAGTAGAAGATGCATGCTTTAATTAGATTAATGATGTATGCATGTATTAGATACGTCACCCTTGCCATGCTTGCCATGCTAAACAAGATAAAATATGTAACGATTTAAGATTTTAAAATTAACAAACGATCATGAGATTCTTGTGTTTATGAAATATGGATTTTTAAAACACGGAATTGAATATGGATTTTGATGTCTATAATTGGGATTTTCTGACAAAAACGGATATACGTATTCGTAAGGCTGATGGGTTTTAAGTGTGACCACTGGTATCCTCCATCTACCTGGGAAATGAACAATTTAAGATGTCAATTTGAAATATTTAGTTCAAGAAAAAATTGAGGATCTCTTCATGATGTGATCATGATCGTCGTAAATTTTCTAAACCCCTTAACAAAATATTAAGTTTTAATCGGATGCTTTCCAATGAATGAACACTCATCGAATCCTAGATCGATTAGGGGAAAGACTGTCAGTGGCAGGGGACTCCTATCTATCGTGGTGAGATGCGACGAATATAAACGGTTATATTCGGCCGTTGTATCGTTGGGTCAAACTTAACTGAGTCGTCATAATAAGGTGAAAGTAAACGGTTATATTCAACCATTATGAAGCATAGAGTTTGGTTAAAAATCTATTAGATAGATAAGATCAATCGTTGCTCACCAAACTATCCAAGAATTATATATGATATAATTGACAAATGTTGTCTACCTAAATAATCATTCTTAAGGACTTCCAGTGGTTGACTTGAGACATGACGAAATATGGATCTTGGCTCACTAGAAAGAATTATGGGATATATTTTCCAAATTAATAGTAAGGGCTATTGATTTGATAAAAATAGTGGGAGATATATTATGAATGTATCATAATCATTTGAACATAATAAATAACTCAGACAATCTAATGTTTATTTGCGTTTTTATCATTGTAGATACCAAATAATGACAAACAACACAAACACACTATCCGTACGATCTGTCCTTGAGAAGGATAAGCTGACAGGAGGAAACAACTTCCTAGACTGGCAGAGGAATTTGAGGATTGTCCTCAGGCAGGAGCGCAAGCTTCATGTCATTGATATTCCTCCGACATGTCCCCTTCCTGAGGGCGCTACTGTTGAGGAACGAGCGGCCCACACAAAGGATGAGAATGATGCAACTGATGTTGCATGTCTTATGTTGGCAACTATGAGTGCTGAGCTTCAAAGACAGCATGTGCATATGGATGCATATACTATCTATGAGCACTTGCAAAACATGTTTGCAAGCCAAACTCGTCAAGAAAGGTTCAACACGAGCAAGTCACTTATTAATTGCAAACAAGGGGCAAGTGAACCAGTTGGCCCACATGTTCTGAAGATGATTGGTTACATTGAGTATCTTGATACTTTGGGTTTCCCGAATATTCAGGAAATTGGTATTGACCTAATCATGAATTCTTTGAACAACAAATTCACCCAGTTTATCATAAACTACAACATGAATGAATTTGACAAAACACCTACTGAATTGTTGGCTATGTTGAGAACATATGAGACCAACATGAAGACGGCTGAACCTGCTCCCATACTGATGGTGGGCAATAAAGGTAAGGCCAAAGGGAAAGGCAAGTGGAAGGGTAAGAAGAAGATAGGTTCTGATTCTACACCCAAGCCAAAGTCAGGTCCCAAACAGGCTTTAAAGCCTAAAGGTGGGGTCGCTAAGGGTGAATGTCACTACTGTAAGAAAACTGGTCACTGGAAGAGAAACTGTTCAGTTTACTTGGAGGATCTGAAGAAGAAGAGGGCTGAGCAAGCTTCTACTTCAGGTATATATGTTATAGAAGTCAATCTGTCTATTTCTACATCTTGGGTATTGGATACTGGATGTGCTTCTCACATTTGTATAAATGTGCAGGAAATGCAGAGAAGTAGGACATTGGCTAAAGGAGAAATGGACCTACGAGTTGCCAATGGAGCAAGAGTTGCTGCTTTAGCTGTAGGAACATATTATTTATCTTTGCCCTTTGGGCTAGTTTTAGAACTGGAAAATTGTTATTACGTGCCTGCGATTCGCAAAAACATTATTTCTGTTTCTTGTTTGGACAAGAAAGGTTTTTCGTTTACAATAAAGAACAACAGTTGCTCTTTTGCTTTGAATGATTTAACCTATGGTGTTGCGCGTTTGTTTAATGGTTTATATGTTCTTGACTTAGATAATCCTGTCTGTAATATAGAAAACAAACGACTTAAAGTTAATGACTCAAATCAAACATACGTCTGGCATTGTCGTCTAGGCCATATAAATGAGAAACGCATATCCAAATTACATAAGGATGGATATTTGGATAAGTTTGATTTTGAATCATACCAAGAATGCGAATCTTGTTTGCTTGGTAAAATGACTAAAGCCCCTTTCACTGGTAAGGGTCAAAGGGCCACTGAACGTCTGGAGCTAATACATAGTGATGTATGCGGCCCAATGCGTGTGATGGCTAGAGGAGGCTACTACTACTTCATAACATTTACTGATGATTTCAGTAGATATAGATATGTATATCTTATGAAGAATAAATCCGATTCTTTTGAAAAGTTCAAAGAATACAAGGCTGAAGTAGAGAAGTAAATTGGCGGAGGCACAAGTATTAAAATCTTACAATCTGATCATGGAGGAGAATACTTGAGCACAGAATTTAAAGATTATTTAAAGGAGTGTGGTATTGTATCACAACTCACTCCGCCAGGTACACCTCAATGGAATGGAGTTTCAGAGAGGAGAAATCGCACCTTGTTGGACATGGTGCGATCGATGATGAGTCATGCAGATCTTCCAATTAGTTTCTGGGGTTACGCTCTAGAAACAGCGGCTTTCACACTTAACCGTGTTCCTACTAAGAAGGTTCAAAAGACTCCATATGAGATATGGGAGAAGAAACGGTCAGGCATGAACTTTATGAAAGTTTGGGGATGCAAGGCGTTTGTGAAACGTCAAGTATCTGACAAGCTTGGACCTAAATCTGAAGAGTGCAATTTTGTGGGATACCCTAGGGAAACAAAGGCGTATTATTTTTATAGTCCTTCTGAGCAGAAGGTGTTTATTGCTCGAGACGCTGTTTTCATGGAAAGAGATTTTGTTTCCAAACGAAATAGTGGGAGAACTATAGACCTCGATGAAGATCGAGAACCACAAAATAACATTGAACCTGAAGTGGAACAGGAGCAGGATAATGATAATGCTCAACAAACACAGGTTGTTCGTAGAACTGGTAGAATTCGCCATGAGCCAGAGAGATATGGATTTCTCTTGACTCAATGTGGTGATTTGATGCTCATAGATGAAGATGAGCCTCTCACATACCAAGATGCTATGAACAGTCCAGACTCTAAGAGATGGCTAGAAGCCATGAAATCCGAGATGGATTCCATGTACGAAAACCGAGTATGGACTTTGGTTGATCCACCTGAAGGGGTAAAACCCATAGGGTGCAAATGGGTTTTCAAGAAGAAAACTGACATGGATGGAAATGTTCAGACCTATAAAGCAAGGTTGGTTGCAAAAGGTTTCAGACAAATTCATGGTATTGACTATGATGAGACTTTCTCACCAGTGGCTATGGTCAAGTCCATAAGGATTTTGCTTGCTATTGCAGCATTCCATGATTATGAAATCTGGCAAATGGATGTCAAAACAGCCTTCCTTAACGGAATCCTTAAAGAGGATGTGGATGTGTACATGACACAACCTGAAGGTTTTGTCGATCCAAGGAATGTTAGCAAGGTATGTAAATTACGTCGATCCATTTATGGATTGAAGCAAGCCTCTAGGAGATGGAATATCCGTTTTGATGAAACAGTCAAAGAGTATGGCTTTGTTCAAAACGAAGATGAACCTTGTGTTTACAAGAAGGTTAGTGGGAGCCATGTGGCATTCATAGTACTGTATGTTGATGACATACTACTAATGGGGAATGACATACCTTCTCTCAAGGCTGTTAAGATTTGGTTAGAGAGCAACTTCTCTATGAAAGACTTAGGTGAAGCATCCTACATTCTAGGAATGAGGATCTATAGGGATAGATCTAGAAGGATGATCGGTCTAAGTCAGAGTACATACATCGATAAGGTTTTGCATCGTTTTGGTATGCAAAATGCAAAAAGGGGATATGTCCCCGTGTCTCAAGGGATAACGATCTCTAAAGATCAGTGTCCGAAATCATTGGATGACAAAGACCGCATGAGTAAGGTTCCATATGCCTCAGCAATTGGATCCATCATGTATGTGATGGTATGTACTAACCCAGATGTTTCGTATGCTTTAAGCATGACGAGCAGATACCAATCTAATCCAAGTGAAGGTCACTGGACGGCTGTCAAGAATATTCTAAAGTACTTGAAAAGGACTAAAGATTCATTCTTAGTGTATGGAGGAGAGGAGAAACTGGTTGTAAAGGGTTACACCAAGGCAAGTTTCCAAACAGACAGGGATGATACTGTATCACAGTCTGGTTTTGTGTTTTGTCTAAACGGAGGTGCTGTAAGTTGGAAGAGTTCAAAGCAAGAAACAGTAGTTGATTCTACAATGGAGGCTGAGTACATTGCAGCTTGTGAAGCGGCTAAGGAAGCTGTTTGGATTCGAAAATTCATTACTGATTTGGGAGTGGTTCCATCGATCGCAGATCCCATTGATCTATACTGCGATAATAATGGAGCCATTGCACAGGCTAAAGAACCTAGAGCTCACTCCCGAACCAAACACATACTCAGGAGATATCACCTCATTCGAGAGATTAATGAAAGAGGTGACATACACATATGTAAAGTGCACACAAATGATAACATTGCAGACCCACTGACCAAAGGCTTGTCGCAGAAGAAGCACGACGGTCACACTAGTTCCATGGGTATTAGATACATGGATGATTGGCTCTAGTGCAAGTGGGAGATTGTTGGTGTAGGTGCCCTAGAGGCAATACAATGTTTATTTTGATAAACCTTTATGTCAATTGATTATTCAATAAACGTATTTATTATGACTTTAATTACTGCGATATATTTGTTAGCATAATAAATGTCCTTAGAATCATGATACACATTGTATAGTTTAGTACATGACTTGAACTTGAGATTATATAATATATCATATTCTTAAATGTCCCTAGTCGAGTATTATTATTATAGGACAATAATAATACATAAATAGACTAGTATGTTGTTTGACTGATAACCACATCTCATTGGTTATAAGTATGGGGATACTAAAGTTAATACATAGGTACATGTAGGAGTACATGATACTGGACAGACCCACAGTGAGATTCTTCATGTTTAATAAAGTCATAAGAAAGACTCACAGTGATAATGGTGTAATGATCCTTTGACTTGAGATCATTATATTTCTATACGAGGATTAATATACTTTGACTACATTAAAAGTTACCTTTGACCGGGTGATGATAAAAGTGGACATCGGGTATATCATGAGTCGTATGAGAAATATGAATGATAGATAAAGGATTTAACCCTCCTATAATTAGGAGAGATATTATTGGCCTCTTGATTGAGTGAGACTATAAAATGCATGGCCGTGCTCAAATAATGATTTGTTTTCATAGTCTACTTATGGATCAAGTAAACCCGGATTAAATGTTGAAGAGGATGACTAAATACATGCCTCGAGTTTAATCTATAATATATATGGTTAAAGGGATTATATTACACTGAAACATTAATCACGAAAGGTTTTATCGAATCACGATTTAATTATTATTTAATTAGGTAGCAATGATGTATTACTAGATACCGCTCATTGTTTATAATTTTATTAGAGAATAAAATTATTGCTAATTAAATAATAGCCTATAGGGTCACACACATAGAGTACTTAAAGGAATAATTAATTTAAATTATAGATTTAAATTAATTGATGATTATTAGAATTTTATTATATTAATTAAGTGAGACTTAATTAATTGAAATAATATAAATTCGAATTTGATTTCTGCCATTAATAATTAAGTGTGACTTAGTTATTAATTAAATAATAAAATTCGGTTTTATTATTTAATCCTAAACCTACATGGGTTAGGCTTTGCTGTTATGGGTTGCTATTATGGGCCTATTAACCAACCATTATAAATAGATAATGTAGGGTTAATAAGGATTACGTTTTTTAGAAAAACAAAACCCTAGCAGCAGCAAAGGCAGAGAGAAAAGGCAGAATTCGAAATCATCAAAGGAGACTAGTACATCCATTCCGTAATCAAGATCGTGCAACGTTCTTGAAGGTGCTCGTGTGGATACCATAGAGGTGTTTTCGAGAGGAAGACACAAGTCGTGAAAGCTAGGATCTCCGTTGAGTTCGTGAATGTCAAGACCAAGTAAAGGTATGATTCCGTTTCACAATAATCAGTCCGCTTATACATGATCCTGCGTTGAGGGTTCCGAAATTTTCGTTATATTTACGTTTAATCCGCTGCGTTTTATGTCTCGGAACCCAACACAACCCCCCCTGTAAACTTCTAGGACTCATAATTCCTAACAATTAGTTTTAATGTATTTGAGTTTTTGTTACTTATGTGAGTTTTTTTATGTTTTATGTATATTGTTGTTAATTTGTATAATAGAGAAGGCTGCTTGAAAATCATCTTATTTAGTACTTTATTTATGTGGATTAAGAAGTAATATAACATGTACTTTATTTACATGATTTAGATATTAATAAAGTTAAAGTTAGTGTTAGTCATGATTATGTTCATGCCAATGCAATCAGTTTGGATGGATTTTCTATACTAGAGGGATATGACTTGCTATTAATTACATAAGAGGTTGCATTTCTTATTTTATAGGCTAACCAGGACCTTTGGATATCGCAATCAGCTATGGTAATTAGGAATGTGCATGGGAGACAGAGTAAATATTTAATTTGAGTTTCTTACAACCGAGCAATGAGAATGTTGTACAATTTATAGTTTCTTAATGAGATGTTTGTATGATTGTTGAATGGATTTGGAAAAAATATATTAACTTCCAGAAGTCAGTAAAATAGCTTTCATGATTTTAGTAATGTTTTAAACTCAGTCATCCTTGTTTAAAAAGAAGTGGTAGGTCAGAGACCACCCAAAGATGCAGAAAAGAACTCAGTTGTGTGGTGTGTCTGTGTACTTATTTGGCTGATAAAATAGTGGGTAATTCGGCTATAGTCATTGTAAATTTAATTTGCTCATAAACACACTCAGGTCCTCAGCAAGTGCAATTTAGTATGAGATTTGGGTTGTTTAAACACCTTGGGGCTGAGTTTTGCTGGTTAAAAATATTTTCATACTTTTGAAATAACAGGTAGTATCCTATTGTTTTATTGCATATTGCAATTTCAAACATAAAGAATAGAGTACTTAATTTATTGTTTTTAATTTTTCCTCTCATTTTGAGTTGTTTTATGTATTTTAGCTCCAAAGAATTGAATAATAAAATATTAATAATATTATTTTGGAAGTTAAACTTGAGCTTGAGAATGACAACTAAAGAGGATGAGGATATATAATAGAAAATGAAATAAAAATTTGGATTTGTGATTTATAAATATATATGTGCTATTGTGATATTATTTCTTTTTTCATATTTGGATTTAGTAGTGTTTGTTTAATTTTAACATATGAATGAAGTTATTAAATGATTTTCAAATTCTTATTATTTTCAGGTTCTAGTTGTGGTGATTAATCTCGTCTTACTGGTAATATTAGTGATGAGATTTGCTTGGATGAATGTGATAGTAGCATAACTAGTTACACTTTGTCCCATGGTGATAATAGATATTTCATTTTGACTGGTGTTGATGTAGCTTATATTCATGTAACTAATCAGGTTTTTGAAGTTGTTACATGTTTTATAAGGAGTATGAAAAGTTTTGCGGGTTTGATGTACGGAAGACTAGTGAGAACAAAGATAAAGATAAAATTGTGTAAAGCATAATGTAACGTAGTATGTAATAGTGATAACGATAACTCAACTAAGAAACAAAGACAGATAAATAATACTAATATGCAGCACAGGAATCCAGAAGGACATGCAAACATGAATCATATATACATCGCTGCAAGAGCATTCAAGATGTAAGTTTACTGAACGACAGCGAGATAAGTTCTTTAATATGTTCAGGCCTCAGCAACAAATAAGTGTTCAGTAGATTTCAGACTAAAGACAGTGCAATGATTTAAGTATAGATGTCAAAGGATTTCAGTGATCAGAAGCAATGAATCATTCCAAAGTAAATCAGCTGAAAAATAACAGAAGTCAAGGGAATTCAATTCAGTGTTAGTCGTTTGTGAACCAGACCAGTGCACTAAGCGTCAGCACAACAAGAAAAGAATTGTCTTGATTAATCAGAAGAAAATCAGTTGATCAAGCTAGAAGAGTGAAAACCAAGTAGTAATTACTTCAAGAATTCAAGAAATATCTTAAGGCATGTAATACTACATTTGGTGGTGTATTCACAGGTGAAACATTGTGTCAAGCGCAACAAACTTCACTTAGGTTCAACAAATCAAGTTGAAAGCTCAAAGAAGACCAAGTGAAGTGTTTGAGGCGCCTGCACAAGGAAATGGGAGTGCAGGTGCAACAAATTAATATAGGCGCAACATAAACTAGTTGAGGCGCAACAAACTTGATTGGGAAATTATTTTCCAAAAAGTCTACAAATTATATATGGCGCCTACACTCCAACAACACTCAGGATCCTTAGATCCCATAACTGCTACTAATGTTACTTATCCAGTTTCTACAGGTAATGCTTTTAATCTTAGTCATGTTGTTGAAGATATACACGAGCGTGAGACAAGGAGTGTGTGTGAGCGTTTAGGGAGTGAGGGACCTTCATTCTTAAGGCCCGAAACCGAGCGACAAATACTAATAGAACGATCTTTAGAGAGAGAACACCTAAGCCAAACACCGTCCCGTTCTTGAAAGTCTTGATAATCGTATGACAGTAATTGAGACTCAGATGAAGCAGTTCGGGCAGTCGATGGGGCAGTTGGGTGTCAATGTTGGAGATAACAGAAGAGTTCTTGATGACTACGCGGCACGAATGGCAAGTCAAGCTGCAGATTTAAACGAAATGACGAACAAAGTGAATGATGTTGGTGAGATTACGAAGCTGTATGAATAGTAATCGTGATAACTCAACACTAGAACATGACAGGTAAATAATACTACGCCTACACAGAAATCAGGAAGAAATGAAGACAAGGCAAATACAGTGAATCAAGACATTAGAAGAAGTTTTGAAGTCTATTACAGGTCACTGAGAGAAGTTCATTAATATGTTCATGCCTCAGTGAAGAATAATGGTTGAAGACTTTAAGGGTTTCACAAGTGTTGAAGATTCAGTATAGAAGTGCCACAAGAAGATTTCAGTGTACCAGCATTGATTGAAGATAGACAATGTTCGAAGCATAGGAATCTAGAAGAATTGCAGACATGGTAAAGACGTTGTCTAAGTACTAGAAAAGATTCTAGTGAAAGTACAATGTTTATTTATAATCAGTGTTCGAAGCAATAAAGAACTGCTGCATTCCCGTCATTTGATTTAATTGAGAATATGAAGATCAAGATCAGTGTTAGTCATTTGTGAACCAGACCAGTGCACTAAGTGTCAACACAAAGGAATTGGTCAACATGTTTATTGTACAAGAAGAATTGATAGGAAGTCTAAGTATAGTTCTTAATGTGTGAAAAATATTCTAAGTCATGTATACATGGTGAAGAATTAGACACATAGTTCTTAAAGTGTGAAAAATATTCTAAGTCATGTATACATGGTGAATGAATTAGACACATAGCTATACATGGTGAAGAAATTAGACACATAGCTATACATTGATGAAGAATTCGACACATACCCTATTTGTGACTAAGGCAATTACATGTGACTAAGGAATTCGACAACAAGGAATATTTTCTAAGTTCAAGTACATGGAAACAATATTCGACACCTAGAAAATATTCACAGGTTTCTCAAAGTCAACTCAAGTCAACATACAGGGGAGAAGAATTCGACACTCACAACAGCAGTTCAATTATTGTAATGCCTACACTATATAAACAAATGAATTTAATTCATTTGAGATATGTGTGTGTAAAAATATACACACAGAAACAAAGAGATACAGAGAGAGACAGAAGCCGGAGAATAAGAGATACAAAGCTATACACATACCTTCTTCACCGGAGTTTTATAATCTAGCCGGTTCATTATATTGTAAATTTATAGGGCTATTATAAAACACTCTCTGTTAGATTGATTTCCTTTTTGTTCATTCACAGATCTATACATTGTAATAGGAATCAGTCATTTCTCTTTGTAGAAGCAAAGAACTAATTTGTTCTTTGGAAACCAGTTATATTTTTAACTGGGTGTAGCAACCTCTGGGTTTATATACGAAAGTAATATTCCCCGAAACTTGTCTCATTTAATTACTTGCTAATTTTCTAGATCTTTATTGTTTATTCATAAATACAGAAAATTAGTAAGTCAGCCTCCTAAACACTACAAGAACTCGAACCACTAACCGAACTCTAAATTATTTATCCGCAAAAAATTCGAAAGAATTTTTTAATGTAATGAGTATCGTATTCAACCCCCCTTCTACGATACTCCGGGACCTAACAATTGGTATCAGAGTCCGCTGATTGATATACAAATCAGGATCCATAACTCAATGAAGCTCACCATGTCGAAGCTGTCTAGACTCAAAATGTTTAGAGGCCTTGTTAAAGAAGTTTAATTATAAACTTTTAATAAGTTTATTTTATAAACTTTATAAAATTTATTTTATAAACTTTTATTATGTTATAAATTTTAATTAGTTTGTCTTATAAATTTTAAATAAAATTTATTTTATAAATTTTTATAAAATTTATTTTATAAACTTTTATTAGTTTATGTTATAAATTTTAATTAGTTTATTTTATAAATTTTAAATAAAATTTATTTTATAAACTTTTATAAAATTTATTTTATAATTATAAGTTTATGTTATAAGTTTTAATTAGTTTATTTTATAAATTTTATAAATGATTATTTACTAAACCATTAAACTTGGTCCAATTTTTTAATTTAGAAGCTGCAGCTGAGATTTTAGTCTAAGTGATTCGACAGAGGTGCACTGCTGCTAGAATTCGACACATACCAACACTGTGACTAAAAAAATTGACACTAAGGTTATTTGGTCAGTTGAAAGAATCTACAGTTAATAACTCGACAACTAGACTCTGTGTTGGTTTTAAAAAAAGTCAACACCTGCTAAGACTCGACACATACATTGCCTATGCAAATGAAAATAGTCGACACCTAAGTATAGGGCTGTAAATGAACAGAGCTGTTCGTGAACAAAACTCGAGCTCGGCTCGTTGAAGTGAGCTCGACTCTGTTCGTTTATTAAAAGAACCTGATCTTGAACATAAAAATCCGCTCGGTTAGTAAACGAACCCGAGCCGAGCTTTATGCATGTTTGGCTCGAGCTCGGCTCGTTTAGCTCGGGATCGGCTCGAGCTCGTCTAGCTCGGCTCGGATAAAATTTATATATATTATAAATAAAAAAATATTATGAATAATTTAAATATTTAGATCATATTTAATATATTAATGTTTATATGAAATTATTCATATTATATATATATTGTTAATGTTTATTCATATTTAATATATTAATGTTTATACATACCACCTAAAATATTTATAGTTTGATTATGTATTTGTGTAAATTGTGAATCTGTGATGTACTGATGTGTCTTAATTCTTGAACATTTTATTTTTAAAATCTCTAAATATAATAATTAACACAAATTCAAATTTTATATTATGTTTTTATTATGATATGTATAAATATATACACACACGCATATATTATAATGTATTTACATTTGATTATTTGAATCATATTTAATATATTAATTTTTATGTGACTATATATATATATATATATATATATATATATATATATATATATATATATATATATATATATATATAACATACATAATTTTATAATCTTTTAATTTCCTTAAATTGATTACAATCTCATTTTAGAAAATGAATATCAATTTTATTTAATTTGTCAAAATTAAAAAATTGATTAAACCATGTCATTTTTCTCACAAGTCACAATACAAATATGAAATTTGGAATTCAACATCAAGAATTTTAAAAAACAACTTATGACCTATTCAACTTCGATCACATAGAGAAATTGACTATAATTAAATATGTTACATTTGTATTATTATACATAATATATATATATATATATATATTAATAAATATAATACATTAAATTTGGGAATATCATTAAATTAAATATATCTTGACATCTGTACGGTTGGATCGTCGAGAAATATTTTTAAAAAAATGGAAAGAACAATTCGTGACAAAACACTAGTTACGAATTCTAGTCAATATAGTAGTGATATACTAAGATCTCCAACCAAATTAATTTTATATTTTTTTAAAATTTGAAAATATCATTATATTAGATATATCTTGACATCCGTACGGTTGGATTGTCGAGAAATATTTTAAAAGAATAGAAACAACAATTCGTGACAATGCACTAGTTACGAGTACTAGTCAATATAGTAGTGATATACTAAGATCTCCAACCAAATTAATTTTTTTTTTTTTAAATTTGGGGATATCATTATATTATATATATCTTGACATTCATATGGTTGGATTGTCGAGAAATATTTTTAGAAAAATAGAAATAACAGTTCGTGACAAAACACTAGTTACGAGTACTAGTCAAGTAGTCAATATAGTAATGATATACTAGAATCTTTAACCAAATTAATTTTTTATTTTTTTAAAATTTGGGAATATCATTATATTAAGTATATCTTGACATCCGTACGGTTGGATCGTCGAGAAATATTTCTTAAAAAATAGAAACAACTATCCGTAAAAGTTATTTTTATTAATTGGACTTAATTGAGTAAAAAATATTTGTTTTGTTAGCGAACAACTCGTTTCGGCTCGGACTCGGTTCGAATTCGACTCGACTCGGACCCGACTCGATTTGTTCGCGAAAAACTCGTGTTCGGCTCGTTTATTAGGAAACTCGGCTCGACTCGGTTCGTTTTAAAAAAAAGTCAAACTCTACTCGGTTCGGTTCGTTTAAAAAAAAAGTCAAACTCGGCTCGGCTTGGGCAAAACTCGGCTCGACTCTGTTCGTTTGCAGCCCTACCTAAGTATGGTCCAAAAAAAAATTGACACCTACAACAAATTGCTATTTGGTACCCCAAGTTTTGTACTCTTTAATTTTTTATTTTAGATTTATTTATTTTTATAGAAAAATTTAAAATTCTTGAAAACTAAAATTTTTCTTAAAAATATTAATTTATGGATTTTTCATTTTTAAGAAATTTCAAATATTCTTGAAAATTAATTATTTATAAATTTTTATTTTTGATTAATTTATTTTCTAAGAAAATTTAAAATTCTGTAAATTTAAATTTTTCTTAAATATTAATTCGAGGGTGCTCAAGGAGGTAGTAGTTGAAGATTTTTCCGGGTATTGAAGACAACTAAGATTGACTGAAGGTTATCCAATGAAGATAATTCTGGAACAGACTGAAGAAATAGTGGTATTAATTTCCTCAGAGGTTTACTCCAAAGGATCCCACTAATATTTTGGAAGCTACAAAAGAAGAGATTAATTTGGGTACAATTTTGGTTAATTCAGGTTGTATTTTTGGATGAAAAATCTTAGGGGTTGAAGTAGGGAAGGAGAACAGACTGGACAACCTGGATTCTCAGTACTAGCCTTAAAGACTATTCAACAGGGAGATTACAGGAAGTTCGTGCTAATACTGCAGATCATCTGGAACACAGGATACACAGCCAACAGGGATTTAAGGATACAACCACATTGTCTGTAAAAGACCTGTATGTGCTGAAGGCCTATGAACTAGAACAAGAAATGAAGAAGATAATATTTGATAAAATAGGTTGTTAGCATATCCACTGTATTTGTGACCCATGAACCAAATTTGATTGAAGTCAAGGTTGAGAACCTCTGAACAGAAACGAATTGATCCTAGAAGCTGAATTGAAGATGTTGTAGCTCGAGGTAGTGATCAAGGTGTTATATGTAAATTTGACACTTTGGAATAACCTGAGAATTGGACGACTAGTCAAGGCTGCAGGACAACTGGAAGTTCAGTGACATCAGATTCAGACGGAATCCCAATTCTAAATCTAAGGTCCTTACCTATAGATTCCATAAAGGTGATTTTCAAGATCAGTTCAAGAGGCGGTTGCAAGACAGAGATGGTTCATATTTATAAGACAATATTAGGGTTTGCTACACAGTTTGAAGAAGCCTGTACAAGCAAAAGATGACAGACACTATGTTGGGTTAAAGCAGGAATCTCAAGCATTAGTGAGGATGCAGCAAGGGAAAGCATTTATTGATGAAGTTAAATGCAAGGATGATTCTATCAGTGACAGTAATGAACCAAATGGATATATGGCATCAATGACCAACACTGGAGATGAATCACTAAGCACTTCACAGGTACACATTCTAACTAGTATACGTTTATCTAATTCAGAACTGTATGATTATTAGGTATTGAAATGTATTATATTCATGTCAGCATCTTAGGACTTAAATGCTTAATTGATTGCTAAGAATAAGATTGCATGCTAGGATTCATGAGTTTAATTAGTACATTTCATACTTGATTTTATATGCAGTAAAATGAATATCTAGAATGAGATAGAGTGTTCTAGACGGTTAGGTGTATCCCTAAAATATTTGCTGGAACTTGATTTAAATCTTCTGTGATTTAATACCTCTGCTAATGTTGTGAAAATTGCTAAATAGACAAACAGGTCATAGATCAGATTTTATTTGTTCTTAATGACAAATGACTTGTTAATTATTTATGTGCTTATTTTCATATGATTTGCTCCCACTCACATAGTTGCACTTAAATGTCATATCAAATCATGTATTGCTTGTTAGGAATAAGATGGTAGAATTATCTAAGTTGTCAGTAATATTTGTTGATTCAAATATTATCTAAAACTGACTTAGGTAATTAGAGATAGTTAAAATATTAGACAACAACAGAAATGGATTAGACAGAATTAGTAATTAATTTGTTAGTTCTTCTATCCATGTGATTTATGCATATTGAAGCTGTTGTTACCTCTGATAATATTTCTAACCCATCTGGACTCAATTAAAATTGGGTACCAAGAAGTTTAATCATTTGTGATTGCAGAGTATGTAACTAAAGGCAAAAGTTATGTGATTTCGTGACATTTATTGCACGAGACATATGATTAAGATTGGAGCTCTGACATCACAGTTAGTTGAGAAGGCCTCCCCGACGGTAACCTTTGGAGATGACAGCAAAGGATGTATAAGGGATATGGCTATCATGATTTAAGAACTGTCATCAATGGAAGCATTTTCTTGTGGAAGGACTTAAGCACTATCTACAGGGCACTAGGGAATTCTTTGACAAGGGTTTTCTAGAAAAGCATTGAAAAGGAAAAGTGCTTGATCTCAAACAAGAAGGTTGGAAGCTCACTCAACTGAGAGTGAGGAAGTTTGTTCGTAGCTTACATGGAACTTGGATGCAAAGGTGAAGTGAACTTTTCAGTAAAGCTTCATCAGTAAAGAGTTAGCTATGGCAAATGAAGCTCTCACACTTGTTAATCAAGGCAATGGATTCTTTGTTAAAGATGAAATTGATGAGAAGACTGCTTCTAATGGAATTCTATCTAGAAGGACATTTTGAAGTATGTCACATAGGGAAGTCAATGAAAACATCACATTGAAGCAAATTATGTCAAGAAAGAAATATGCTTAGTGGTAGTTGATGAGGACCCTAGTTACAATTTGGTGATGTTCGTGCATTCAACAGACAAAATGTCACAGATGGTAATTGATCGCATCAGGAAGATCAAGTTGGAAGCAAAGTAAACTGTGAGAACTTTGAAGTCAGATAATGGAACTGAATTTCGTAAATGAAGTTCTGAATGAAGTCTGTACTGATAAAGGTACTTTGAAGCTGTAGCAATTAACACAGCATGCTGCTTTAAACAACAAGATCGTGAAAAGACATCATATGAGTTAATGGCCAACCAGAAGCAAACACTGAAGCTCTTTCGTGTGTTTGGAGGAAATTGATAATTACTGAAGACTTATATGAGTATCTTGACAAGAAGTTAAGACTCAAGGAATAATTTTCCTCGGCTACTCATTAATGATGAAAAACCAGAAGGTGACTAAAAGTCTGAATGTGTCAACCTACTACACCAAGCTCCCAAGCATTCAAATGAATGACTATTCTGAATCTTTGAAGTATGACATCTTGTCAGAGTCAAATTCAGATACTGATGATAAAACTGAGGTTGCAGAAGGAAACAATGATAATGATGATGATTCAGATCCTAATAGTGGAAATGGTAGTGAAACTACACAACTTGTAAACTTTAACAGAATCCATTGAATAAGGTGAAGGATCTTCAACTCTTCCTAGCAGCAACTCAGGGGGAGCAAAATAAAAGAAGGATCTACTAGTCGTACTCAACACAATGAAGATCAAAGGAATTCATCAAGAACATATCTGCCGAGACAAAGGGTTTGAAGTCAAAGTCATTCCTGGAGTCTAGTTCTTAGTAAAACGGATTTTGAGTAAAGGCTAGAAGTGCTAAACAAAATGAACATATATTTTTCGGGACCCAACACTCAATAATTGGTATCCCAAATAATAGTGAAGATGCACTAATTGATCCAGATTGAGTGATTACAATGCAAGATGATCTCAATCAGTTCAAAGGAAGAAACTATTGAAGCTAGAACCCAGTCCACTAAAGTCGAAGCTGAAATTGGTATAGTAAGGGTTCACAGAAACTGGATAATAATTGGCATTGTTATGAGGGACAAAGCCAAACTGGTTGCTATAGGTTACTATAAAGTAGAAGGTATCGATGATAATTAAAATAGAATCTTCGGGACTTTCAAGATCTAACAGCAAGCAACAGTGATGAGACTTGATCCTTTAGGACCAAACAAGATGAGGACCTAATAACAGGATATCCCTAGCACATGTTGAGCATTCAAGCATGAAGAGCTATCAGATGAATGTGAACAAGTGCACTCCTCAATGGTGAGTGAGAAGTTGAAGTTGATGTACAACATTTCCTGGACTTTGAAGTTGCAAATCCATTGGAATTTGTATATCATTCTCTTTACAAGCTCTCTATGAATGGAGATAGGGATTGAAGCAAATCGTCAAGGACATGGTAAGACACTCTAACTGTTAATTACTTAAAAATGATTTTATATTATAGTAGTTATACACATATCTCTCTAGAATACATGGCACACACAATGTCATATATGTGCTAGTATACCATGACTATATTATATGTGGGTCTACTAATGAAAATTTGGCAAGAGTTATTTGCTAAGTAAATGCAGAGTAGGTACAACATGAGCATGTTGGAAGAGTTGCAATTCTTTTTGGATTACAATTAATTCAAAAGAATGATGACAATTAAAGTAAGTCAGGGATCTTTTGAAGATGCGCAATTTAGAAGATTCTAGACCTGCCAAGACTTCTTGCCAATAATCCACTAAGCTTGATTAGGGCAAATCAGGTATATGAACTGAAGTGACAAGCTATAGAGGTAATTAGCTCATTACTTATTCAAATGCATAAAGACCATATATTTTATTCTCGAAATGCCTATGCGCAAGTTTCTAAGTGGATACTAGATAATCTTATCTTATAACTAAGTTATGAATTGTCAGATATCTTAAGGGATCACCAATTCTTGAAATCTAGGACCCTAAAGATACTAGGTTTAACCTAATTGGCTATATAGATATAGATAATGCAGGTTGTAAGAAAGACAGGGAAGTCATTCCTAGAAGCTGTCATTATTTCCAGCAACACTGTTGATCTCTCCACACCACATAAGGAACAAGCTCATGGACACCAGGTATCATTTCTTTCGAAGTTGTCCTTAGTCGAATGACTTGCAGATTTTTGCTAAATAACTTGATGAATTTATTTTATCTAAGTTGATTAGTAAACTTGGGATATTATTTCTATGCATATTTATTGAAAATCCCATCTGCAAAGAATTCTCAAATGAGTTCACAATTCTTACTTTTTCCCTATTCAAAGGACTTGTGAATTTATTTGAAATCCAGTACCTCATACTTTTTGCTATTAGTTTAATTATCATGCTTACAATGTAATATGCATAAGTGGTAGTTAAATTATTTAGCATAAGTTAGAAGCATAATTATTTGTACGATTAATATTTGATGAGTATTAGTCAATGATATCTTGCTTAATTGCTCTGATATTTTTCTCTAATATTTTTAAATATTTTATTACAAATAATTGTGATACTTTTGATATTAGTGACAATATTTAGAATTTATGTTCTAAGTAAACAATGCATATTTTAAAAATCACTAATATTGAAAACTGAAGTATTTTCTAATTCATGTGTATAAAATTCTCAATATTTTATACACTTAGGAAATATTTCTAAATTTGATTTTTTGTGAGGAGTTGCAATTAGGAACACAAGCGTTAAATGTCTATATTTAAAGGACTTGTAAGTTTCTATTCAACTATTTTCTCGAGCTTACATATATCATTAATAATTGTTATGAGTATAATTGTAATATGCTAGAGTGACAATTATTAGATATAGTGTAGGAAGTTAGATGCTAATATTCAATTTTATGAATATTTTAGTATTTAGCGAAATTATTTTATCTTATTAAAATTATGGATTGAAGCAATTCAATGATTATTAGTTTCATAATTTTGATTTGATAAAATATATGAAGCACAATTTCTTGCATCTTGAAATTATTGATAAATATCGAATAATTGGTATCAGCGTGCAATTAATTGTGATATTTTTAATATTAGTGATAACACAAGTTGTTTATCTGAAATCACTAATAATAAAAATATATTACAATGCTTATTGTTCTACTGAATGATTGTCATGTTTAGTAGATATATATGCATGTGATTTGCAATTGCTTAGTATAATATAAGTATTGAATTTATTTTGATTTATTTAAATTATGATGATATAAAACAATTCAGTGATATATTGGTTCCATGATTTAAGTAAATTAAAATAAATTCGCATCATAATTATTCGTAGTATAAATATTCTCTTTTATTACTTTGTGATAATTGAATAATATTTTATTACAAAATAATATTTTATTTTATTCTCTTTTGCTTAGTATTCTAAGTAAAAATTGGTTTTTGAAAAAGCCGTTAGTATTAGTATATTTAGTTTTCTTTCTTTGACTGAATTTTAAACTTGAATGTATTAAAAAGAAACTCTTGTCTATTTCTTTTTCAAAATGTTTTACTCAAAGATACATTCATCTTTTATCAGTCTTAAAGAAGAAAATATCAAAATTCCTTTTCAAAACTTCTCTTTTGAAAAACTTTAAATGATTTGTTTTCAAATACTTGTTTCAATGTATGTTTCACATTGATTCGTAGTACCAAAACAGTGATTGTTGCTTTGAAGGCCTAGTACTGTATTGTTAAGCATTCATTCACCCCAATTGTCATGTTTTTATTTTAAGTAGGGGATACTATCAGGTGGACGAAAATGATGTAAATCATAATTGCATTATGAGTCGAAAAATCATAGTCCTCTATCTGATAAGGATGTTTTGCAAAACTATTTTCAAAACTTACAGTACTTAGGTTATAATGGAAAAGAGTCTTTTTATTGAGATAAAATTTGGTAAGAGAGTTGAATTTCTTCTTTGGTATAAATTGTTGGGTTCCGAGGCATAAAACGCAGCGGATAAACGTAAATATAACGAAAATTTTCGGAACCCAAACGCAGGATCATGTATAAGAATTGACGGATT
Source organism: Oenanthe sinensis (assembly GCA_028671895.1). NCBI lineage: Eukaryota > Viridiplantae > Streptophyta > Magnoliopsida > Apiales > Apiaceae > Oenanthe > Oenanthe sinensis. The sequence goes on along the minus strand of CM053804.1, from coordinate 15,960,326 downwards.
ATGGTGATAAACGAATCATACCTATTAAGATTTTGAATGTAACGAACTCAACGGAGATCCTTGCTATCACGATTTGTGTCTTCCTCTCAAAAGCACCTCTATGGTATCCACACGAGCACCTTCAAGAGCGTCTCACGATCTTGATTACGGGATGGATGTACTAGCCTCCTTTGATGATTTCGAATGACTGTCTTTGCTGCCTCACTTGCTCTGCCTCTAGGGTTTTATCATATATAAAACGTATGGCTCTTTTAACCTATCATTATCTATTTATAATGACTAGTTAAACGGGCCTAAGCAGTAAAACCTAACCCATGTAGGTATAGGATTAAATAATAAAACATGTTTCTATTATTTAATTAATAATTAAGTCATACTTAATTATTATGGGCAGAAATCCTCTTCAACTTCGAATTTATATTATTTCAATTAATTAAGTCTCACTTAATTAATATAATAAAATTCAAACAATCATCAATTAATTTAAATCTATAATTTAAATTAACTATTCCTCTAGATGCTCTATGTGTGTGACCCTATAGGCTATTATTTAATTAGCAATAATTTTATTCTCCAATAAAATTATAAACAATGAGCGGTATCTAGTAATACATCATTGCTACCCAATTAAACAATAATTAAATCGTGATTTGATAAAAACCTTTCATGATTAATGTTTCCGTGTAATATAATCCCTTTAACCAAATATATTATAGATTAAACTCGAGGCATGTGTTTAGTCATCCTCTTCAACATTTAATCCGGGTTTACTTGATCCATGAGTAGACTATGAAAAACAAATCATTATTTGAGCACGGCGATGCATTTTATAGTCTCACTCAATCAAGAGGCCAATAATATCTCTCCTAATTATAGGAGGGTTAAATCCTTTATCTATCATTCATATTTCTCATACGACTCATGATATACCCGATGTCCACTTTTATCATCACCCGGTCAAAGGTAACTTTTAATGTAGTCAGAGTATATTAATCCTCGTATAGAAATATAATGATCTCAAGTCAGAGGATCATTACACCATTATCACTGTGAGTCTTTCTTATGACTTTATTAAACATGAAGAATCTCACTGTGGGTCTGTCCAGTACCATGTACTCCTACATGTACCTATGCATTGACTTTAGTATCCCCATACTTATAACCAATGAGATATGGTTATCTGTCAAACAACATACTAGTCTATTTATGTATTATTATTGTCCTATAATAATAATACTCGACTAGGGACATTTAAGAATATGATATATTATATAATCTCAAATTCAAGTCATGTACTTAAACTATATAACGTGTATCATGATTCTAAGGACATTTATTATGCTAACAAATATATCGCAGTAATTAAAGTCATAATAAATACGTTTATTGAATAATCATATGACATAAAGGTTTATTTAAAAGAAACATTGTATTGCCTCTAGGGCACCTACACTAACATAAATTCCCGCGTTTTATTATGGGAAGTTTGCCTTATAAGAAATTCATAAAGGATAGACTTTTTCTCTGATACTCCCGCATTTTATTATGGGAAAGATATCTTAAAAAAAAATTATATTGGTGTCATGCTCTTAAATGATATATCTTTAGAACCGACAAAACTCTTTTATTAAAAGTGCTTTAATGCAATCGTTTACCATTCCTTCTTATATTTTTCCTTCTCATTGGGATGAAAAATATATTTTGGAATGTTAAGGTCATTATCTTTTACTCTTAATTGATTCTATCCGTTTAGCCCACAGTGGCTTCAGAAGCTGGCCAAGAGGTTGAAAACCCATCAATCTCTTACCCAGACCATAATACCAAACACTCATTCATCCACTTCCATATATTAACCCTTGGAGATATAAGGAACTCATGTAAGTTAGAGGTTGATAAGGGAGAAACTGCACTTGATACAACAAATAAGGATGAAGTCGGAAGTGCACCCACAGCTCTACCTCAAGAGAAGTAAAGTAGTATATAAACTGAGGTAACTGTAAGCTCATCTGTATCTTCTCAAAAAGATGTAGAGCTGAAAAGGCAATAAAACTATCTCTGGAATCATTCTCTCAACAGGGTGAGTCCATTGAAATTCGTTCGTCAGCCAGAGCAACTTGTAATGAGTCAAGCACACCACCGGCACTCACGCTGATGGTAAGCCTAAATAGATAAATTCTAGGAATACATTGTAAGACGTGCACAGTGAGAGGTATAGGCATGTTAACAAATTACCCGTCATTAGGTTACGAGGGAAACATAGACTCTAATTTGTCATTCATTACATTGTCTACTATGTCGCCCCTCCTGGAAGGAATGTCCACTTCCCGTTTACGGAGAAGGTGTGAGGCAACTCCTTGATAGAACAAGGCAGGATTCCCTAACAGATTTTAAAATCTTGGGATAACCCATCTCAAAGAGGTGAGGCTCCACTAGACATTGATTTAGCAAACGCTGTTGAGTCTGGTGCTGAGACAATGCTTATGCATGTTAGATCAAGAACACCTCTACGAGGCAATTCTCCACTTGATAGTGATTCAGTTCATTCTGACGAATCAGGTGTTGGGAATATATGAATTGACGGATTTCACTTGCAGGTACATAATGCTATATTTGGAATGTAGAGTGAAAGTGAGAGAGAGAAACACTTAAGTGAAAGTGAGGGAGAGATACACTTGAGTGAGAGATAGGGAGAGAAAGAGTGAAACACTTCAAAGTGCTCGACACTTAAGTGTAAACACCAACAGAACGTAGTAGAAGTGGGGAAACCATAAGCCAAACACTTACCCTTGCTACTTGCTACTTCTGAAAGAAAAGTTACTATATTTTCCCAATCAACGACAGACGAGAACCTTCTTTGAAAGACAAACCATTAAAAAGTGGGCCATTGGAGGATTCCTCAACTAAGGGGGAGAAGTTATAGTTATAGTACGAAAAAGGAGAAGTTAAAAGTCTTATCTTCGTATCCTTGGGAAAAGTTAATATTCTAAAGGGGTTCGTATCCTGGATCCTTAAGGGAAGATCCTTAGAAAAGGGGGTTCGTATCCTTGGGAGAAATTAAATTCCTTAGGGGGAGATTTTAGACAAGAAAAAGAAGAAAATCTCATCTTCTGATCCTGAGGGGAAACAACAGAATATGGGAGAATCAAGAAACTGTATCCTATACTTGAAAGGAGTTGTCAAAGTCAACTCAAGTCAACATACAGGGGAGAAGAATTCGACACTCACAACAGCAGTTCAATTATTATAAAGCCTACACTATATAAACAAATGAATTTAATTCATTTGAGATATGTGTGTGTGAAAATATACACACAGAAACAAAGAGATACAGAGAGAGACAGAAGCCGGAGAAGAAGAGATACAAAGCTATACACATACCTTCTTCACCGGAGTTTTATAATCTAGCCGGTTCATTATATTTTAAATTTATAGGGCTATTATAAAACACTCTCTGTTAGATTGATTTCCTTTTTGTTCATTCACAGATCTATACATTGTAATAGGAATCAGTCATTTCTCTTTGTAGAAGCAAAGAACTAATTTGTTCTTTGGAAATCAGTTATATTTTTAACTTGGTGTAGTAACCTCTGGGTTTATATACGAAAGTAATATTTCCCGAAACTTGTCTCATTTAATTACTTTCTAATTTTCTAGATCTTTATTGTTTATTCATAAATACAAAAAATTAGTAAGTCAGCCTCCTAAACACTACAAGAACTCGAACCACTAACCGAAATCTAAATTATTTATCAGCAAAAGATTCGAAAGAATTTTTTAATTTAGTGAGTATCGTATTCAATCCCCTTTTTACGATACTTCGGGACCTAACAAATGACTTAGGCCATGCTGGTGGTGTCTTGGGCAGTACACTGTATGACAGAATGGGGAGCGTATACAGCGTTCTGCATACCATGGCAACGGAGGTCAGCAGAATGATATATGCAGTTCGGCATTTAGTTCCCCCAGAGTGCTTTGATAAGCAATACAATCAACCTCCCCCGGATGATGATGGTGCTGGTGGAGATGGTGGTGCTGGTGGAGCTGGTACTGGACCTTCTAGATTTGGTTTTGGTGGTTCCTATACTGCTGAAGGATCTGGTGCTCAAAGTGGTGTTCAGGATAACTCACCTAAGGGGGAGAGAGGAAATGAGATGACATAACAGTTACTCTTGGTTGAAAAAGAGATTGATCTATTGAGGGAAAGTGAGCCAGTGCCTGATGAGGAGGCTCATAGGAAGAGAAAGGGTAAAGTAGTGGTGGTTGAACAAGAAGAGCCATTCACTGACTTTGGTGCTCAATAGGAAGAAGTACATGATGATTCTGATTCTGATATGGAGGACGTACCTCTAGCACATGCTATTAAGAGATCTTTCTTGGAGGAACAAGGTGGAGGTGCTGGGGCATCTACTGAAGAGATTCATGTTGACGAGGAGACCCTGAAAGCTCAACAGTTAGCCTTGGATCAAGCTCAGTTCTTTAAAATGAAGATGATGCAAGATATGGCTATTTTCCTTAAGAAGCAAGTGGAGCTCAAGGAAAAGCAGTATGATTATGAGCTTGCCAGATTAGCTGATCTTCATATTGATTTGGACAAACGAAGGATTGGACAAAAATGGGACGATACACGGAAGATACTAATGGGGACTTGTACGAATGGAATTCATAACAAGGAGACAGATGAGTTATTCTACAACTTGAACTTGAAGAATCCAATGACTGTGGACTACATAAGTTCTTTGAAGATGATGATTTCTAAAGTCCATGTTGGATATAAGACGGTAGTTAAGGAGTGGCAAGTCATTTTGTCCTTAGTTGATGGAGCCCTAATGTCTTTCATGTACGTGGATGATCAATTCATGTCGAGAAGATCTATGTCCGAGTTATTCTTGCTAGCAACTAAAATTCAATACTCTCAAGGTGAGGAACTTAACATTCTGTACAGAGATCAGTTAATGCAGCTAGCAGAGGACAAAGGACCAGAATTCTCAGCAAATCCAGATGTTGTTCGAATGGTGGTAGATGGAAGAATGAAGAGGATTAGTATGGAGGAAAATGATCTAATGGCTCTATCGGTAGAATCTCTAAAAGTTGTCTGTAGACAAATGATGAGTAAGGGATTCACCTCTGACATTAAGGAAAAATCAGTGGAGTTCATTGAGAAAATAATATTCAAGAAGTGCAACGAGATATGGAAATGTGATGTCGTTGCTCCAAATCCTCTAGATAATGTGAAGATTGAGCCAGAGCTTATGGAGAGAAAATGGAATATTCTACAAGCTGTGAAAAGTGTAGATGAAGCTCTGACTCTTCCTTCTGGACCATTGGAACAAGGAGAAATAAGGGAGGCAGTTGGTGTTCCAGGCAGAGATAGTGTATACTGGATTCACTCTTACGCTGATAATACAGCTGATACTTTGGTATTCATTGATGCAGACCAGAAATAGACCTTCTTGCATATGAGTAGGAAATGGTTGCTATAGACTCAAGATGATGCATTTCTAGATAAAGTTAGAAAAGAATTCAAATGGGGTGATGTAGAGGATATTTTTGTGGATGGGAAGCAGAGACTACTGACGTACTTATCTGAGATAGTGCAGGAGAAGAGACGAATAGAGTTAGATGCGACTAGTGTTTTCAATACCAACCATGTCAAGGGCTACCTTAAGATGATCTAATGTCAGTTTAAAGCTGATAAAACTCACTGGAAGTCTCAGCTCATCATGAAAAACTTTGAAGATATTCCAAAGATCAAGACTACTCAGGAAGTGGACAAACTCAGAAGGCTTTTCAGACATCTGTATCTAGAACCCAAGAATCCTCTAGAGATGGAAGCAGTAAGCCTGTTGAATGTCAGATAGGCACAGTTATATGATCCAGTATACAAGAAAGAACAACAAAAGAAAGAAAGACGCAGAAAACAGAAAGAAGATGAGCGCGGAGCTGGAAAAGAAGTTAGGAAGGGGAAACGGAATTAGAATTAAAGTTCAGAGGGATGTGAACTAGAAGTTGGAAAAACTTCATATCTTTTGGTTGGTCTAACTCACTTGAGGAAAATTCACATGACCACGATATGCGAGATAGGCTAATTTACCATACTGTAACTATGAATCAGAGTGGATCCAATAAGGTGATATGAGTTTGACTGAAAGGCATGAAATAATCCAGGTGATAGATATCATTCCAATGATCTTTGATTTGAGGTTCGAATTCTCTGTCTAACTTATGTTTTACTTACTAAGTTCTTTGTATTGCTTTCAAATTTTCATTCAGTTGTAACATGAACAAGACATTAATGTTACTTATCTTTTCTCATCTCATTATTTAGTTGAGTTATCCTTCTTTAATTTGAATGTCATTGTTAGACAATCAAATAGGGGGAGATTGAAAGGCAGAGTGTCTAAACTTGTAACACTGTAACTTATATAACTCAACTAAAGAAAAGATACTTAACCGGAAGACAATCAAGAACAAGAAGTCATAAGTAAATCAATACAAAATGAAGACAATGTAATTGATACAATTCAACATGTTAATTATGATCAATCAAAGAGGAAATCATTGGAAGAAGTTCAAGTCAAAGTTGTTCATGCATCAGTGATTTGGAACTTAAAGAATCAAGATCATAACTATCAGTATCAATAAGGCTAATTGATTTCAAGTGAAGAAGCAGGAAAGTAACTGTTGGAAAGCCACATTACTAATTGAATATGGTAATCTATTCAGAAGCAAGAACCCTGTCAAGACTAGTCACTTATGAACCAGACCATTTCATCAAGTGTCAGGACATTGATAGCAAGTTTATGTCAGTAGTAGAGATCCATGTTCAAGAGCTTGTTGAAGAATATAGAAGACAAGAAGAAATCACAAGTTCAAGATGTTGCATTGAAGTTTCAAGTTGAAGCCCATAATTTCTCTAAGTACTTACTAGGGAACCTATGTAGAAATTCATATCTAGAAATTTTAGATAAGTTTCTACTTAGAACCAAGTAGAAATTCTGGAGGTGTAAATATTTTCTAAGTAGACAAGGAAGGAAGCTATCTCGAATATCCTATGTAGAAATTCTTATGTAGAAGTTCTACTTAAATTTCGAGATAGAACCTAAGTAGAAATTTCCATGTAGAAGTTCTACATAGAGGACAGTTTTAACATGACACATGGCATCATCTAGTTGGCCGATTTCCAAGCTTTCAAGGCAAGATAAGATTTAATATCGACAACATTGGGCAACTCATATCTTATCTGTTGAAGACTACAAGTCATAGATTACAAGTAGTATAAATAGAAGTACTTGTGTAACTTTTCAAAGAGAGCAATATTAAGAGAAACACTTGTAAAAGAGAGAGAGAATATTCACAGAGCTTAGTATCATTTACTACCCTCTTTAATTCTGTTGTACTAGTGTAATGAATGTTGTAGCAACCCTTTCAAGTTATATATAAGACATATATTCCTTGAATTATTGTGTTCATTTATTACATAGTATTTATTGCTTCATAAAGATAAAAAGTTGTATTCACCCCCCTTCTACAACACATTTGGACCTAACAGATCTTATTCTTGCAATTCATAAAGCCGAAAGGTTCAAGGCAACTACCAAGAAGAATTTTTTTCCTGATCATGGTCATTATCCAGATGAAAAGCTTGATGCTTCTCTCATTCAAGATGGAAGACTGTGGATGCTAATATTCAAGCATCAAAGGAAAATGTTGTTGAACAATTAGATGATGTGGTCAAAGACATATCTCATATCAACACAATATTGACCAATGTTGACACCACCACAGCTCTACTCAAAACAAAGTTTGAAACTTTGTATTCTCTTCAACTCTCTAAGGATGCTTCTGTCAAAGATTTCTTGCCTGACTTCAAGGCTAAACAGACCACTCTTCAAGACTATGTCAATGCTCTCAACACTAAAGTGGATTCTGTTATTGCTGCTCAGGCTAATATCTCCTCAGTTTTGGAACAAATTCTTTTGGCTGTCATAGGTGATGATGATGTCAAAAAGGGGGAGAAGAAAGTTGGTGATTCTTCTAGAAGTGATAAGGATGATAAATTCAAGGACGATAAATCAAGGGGAGTTACAAGGAGGAGAGATGATGGAGATGATGATGAAGCTGGTGATGATTCCCATGGTCCTAGGGGTCCTGGTGGTGTACAATAATAAAAGAAGTTTGGAGTGCTTGTCAAAACTCAAGCACACTAGTCAGGGACTGAACTGGGAAATCAGGGTCTAAGCCAGACTCTGGTAAAGATAAACAAAATAAAAACTCTGATGTACAGAAGAAGGAAGAGGTGAAGGATCCAAGTTATTGGAAGTGTAACCAAAGCAATTTATAACTCAAGGCTAGAAATATAAAAGGGCTTGGAGGTATTTTCTCAAAACACTTAAAAAGAACTTCAAATCTAACTGCAGATTCACATCCTCTTATAGATTGGCAGTTTGAAAAGATCACCCAAAAGCATTTGAATAAAGTGGTGTCTACTCAAATTGTCTATAATGTATTTGAAAGGAAGTTGCGAGGAGGACAGGGGGAACTGAAAAGATAAAATCAGAAATGTTGGTCTACTTTATGGAAGGAAGGTCTGTAAGGTAGTTAAGTCAATCAAACTTTATTTTCTACAAACATCATGAGGAGTTACAATACATCAAATTTCTGTTGTCCACAACAGTTGAGGTGAATAGGAGTAAGGAGGAACTGACAAAGAAGTGGCTCATAAAGATTGACAGGAAGTTGACTCTGTATAGACAGGCAAATAAACAGATGGGTAAGTTTTCTTTGAAGTATGTTGATACTAAAGGGAATTATAAAGACATGCCTATAGAAGTGAAGCAAATCAAATTTCAAGAAGGTGTGGGTCATTACTTCGTGTTTCAACCTATGAATGGGAAAGTTAATATTATGATATTTAAAGATCTAAAAGAACAAGAATGCAGTGCAGATGATCTAAGAGCAGTTTATTGTCAAATCAAATGTGATAATGAGGAGATGAAAAAATTGAAGAAGTTTGTTGGTGAAGATCTATCTATTGTGGAGGAAAATATGTTAAAATCATTTTTGAGGAACAATTCAGTATTTGAGAAGATCAACTAGAGAGTAATTCTTTTTCCTTTTAAATTTTATATTGTACTACATTAATTGTTAATTCTTTAGGTTTTGACATCATCAAACCTTGATTTATACTTAAATTTTATAAAACATAAATAAGGGAGATTTTTATGAATATATTCATTTGATGATGTATAAAATGCTATAACAGAGTCTATCATAGTGTTTCTGTAATACAATAAGTCTCTCTAGTCTCTGAATTATTGAATAACCAGACTCTAGTTAGTCCTTGTACGAGTATCAGAAGTATTTATACTTAGAATATTTTCAGAAGAAGTAAAACCAGAGTCTGGATGCCATTCAGAGTCTGGAAGCTGATAAGGGTCTATAGATTATCTGAGTCTATAGTCTGTCAAAGACTATAGATCATCAGAGTCTAAAGTTTTTCAGAGTCTATAAAGATGAAGCTGAATTTGGAAGTTGATCACAGTAATGGAAAGTCTTCGAAGATAAAGGCAAATATATTGCAAATATGCTATAGGAAGGAAGGAGAGTTACAGAAGGAAACTATCAGCTAATAGATATTAATGTATTCCTGATTAATTGTAATTGCTTTTATTAGTTGATAGGTAGATCTCTATATAAACACTCTATGTAACCTAATATTATTGGTGAAGTTTTTGAGAGCATAGAGATAGATAGAATTGTTGTGAGAAACACAGAGTAGCTGCTAGGGTTTGTGTACACCCTAGGAGCGTTTGTATTTATTCTTTAATAATAAAAACAATATTTTCTTCATACTTTGTGTTTAATCTTTGCTTATTACTCGAAGTTTAAATCTATTAAGTTTGATTTTAAAACAAACAAAAAGACTACACAATTATTTAATCCCCCCTTCTACTTGTTTAACTCGGAAAACAAGATAAATGAAGGTAAGAATTTTTAATAATCAGTTTAAACCAATAATGCAGCTAACAATTTGAATTGCTCAAAATTAATAAAAATTACAGCATGTACATAAAGTGAGCAAATTATTCGAATGATAATAAATCTTTCTTCAGGTAGAGGCTTTGAGAAAATATCAGCCAATTGATATTCAGTATGTACATATACCAGATTTATCTTGCATTTAGCCACATTGTCTCTCAAGAAGTGATGTATCACATCAATATTCTTGGTCCTCAAATATAGTACTGGATTTTCCGAGATGTTTATTGTGCTTGTATTGTCATAATAAATAGAAACTTTCTCATATTTGATCCCAAAATCCTGGAGTGTTTGTATCATCCACAAATTTTGAGAACATCGGCTTCCAACAGCTAGATATACTCCATTAGTTGTAGATAAAGCCACATAATTTTGCTTTTTTCTTTGCCAACAAACTCAGTTTTGGCCAAGAAAATTACAAACACCACTTGTACTTTTTCTTTCAGTTTGTGAACTTGCATATTCTGCATCACTATACCAAACAAGATCAAATGTATTTGTGATAGGAAAGAACAAGACAAGAGAAATAGTTCCACTTAAATACTTAAAAATTCGTTTAATAGCATTCAAGTGAGATTCATTGGGGTTAGCTTGAAATCTAGCATAAACACATATATTGTACATGATATTAGGTCTAGAGGCTGTTAAATATAACAAGGATCCAATCATACCTCTATATTTTGTTATATCCACACTTTTACCTGATTCATCTGAAAATAACTTGATGTTTTGAGTCATTGGTGTAGATTTTGGATTGAAGGATTCAAATTCAAATCTTTTCAGCAGCTCTTTCACATATTTGGTTTCATGCACATAGATACCATCTTTGGTTTGCTTAATTTGAAGACCCAAGAAATAGTTGAGTTCTCCCATTATGCTCATGTCAAACTCATTGTGCATAAACTTACAAAACCACTCAAAAAGTTCATCATTAGTAGTACAAAAATTATATATGTTTTCCCAGTTGCACAAGTAGAAGGGGGGGTTGAATACTTGTGTGTCTTTTCTGCCTGATTTAAAATCAACTCAATATCAATAAACTGATATAAATTAAGAACAAAGATCAACCACAAAGATATGAATAAGTACTGTTTGTATTATTGATTTGTAAATACAAAACTCTCCTAGGGTGTACACAAACCCTAGCATCTTCTCTGTGTTTATCACAACAACTCTCTCTATCTCTATGCACTCACAAAGTTTCACTCAGACTAAATTATGCTTTTTTTACTTCCACACTTTTACAATTAGGTTACATAGAGTTTATATAAAGAGCTGTCTATCAGCTAATAACAAAAAGATAAATTACAATAGGAATAGAATTCTTAATTATTAGTTGACAGTTTCCTTCTGCAATTCTCTTTCCTTTTTATAGCATATCTGTAATATCTTTGGCTTTATCTTCGAAGACTTCTCTTATCTGTGATCATCTTCTAAATTTAGCTTTAACTTTATAGACTCCGAAATCTTCAAACTTTGCCAGACTATAGACTCTGATAGACTATAGACTCTGATCATTTGTAGACTCTGACAGATTTTAGATTCCGATAGTCTATAGACTCTGATCACCTTCCAGACTCTAATCTTCATGCAGACTCTGGCTTTACTTTCTACAGAAATTCTTCTAAGTACAAGTAACATGAATATTGACTATCTAGACTCTGATTATACATTTCAGAGACTAGAAAGATTTATTGTAAATAGACTAAGCTAACTCCTGTTCTAGAATTTTGTACATCATCAAATGAATATATTCCTAACAATATCATCAACATATATTCGAACTACTAAGATTTCACCATTAAGAGATTTTGTAAATAGAGTTGGATCGATTTTACCTCGTAGAAAATCATTCTTAATGAGGAACTTACTGAGCCTTTTATACCATGATCTTGGGGCTTTCTTTAAGCGTTAAAGAGATTTCTTGAGCCTGTAGACATAATTTGGATACTATTCATGTTCGAATCCATGAGGTTGTTTTACATATAATTCCTCTTCGAGCAGGCGATTTAGAAATGCACTTTTAATATCCATCTGAAATAGCTTGATATTCTTGTAGTAAGCATAAACTAGTAGCATTTTGATAGATTCCAAATGAGCAACAAGAGCATAAGTCTAATCAAAGTCGATTCCCTCTTGCTGGTTGTAACCTTTGAGCTACTAATCTTGCTTTATTACGAGTAACAACTCCTTCTTCATCAAGTTTTTTTTAAATACCCATGTAGTTCCAATGACTGAAGCATTCTTTGGAGGTTTGACCAATTCCTAAACATCACACCTTTCAAATTGGTTGAGTTCTTCTTTCATAGCCACCTTCCAATTTTAATCTTCAAGGGCCTCATTGACATTTTTGGGTTCCTCTTAAGCAAGGAAAGCAGCATAAGCACAGAAATATGTCTTTCCTTTCCTTGTCTTGATACCATATGCTAGATCACCAATTATCAATTCTAGTTGATGGTTCTTGACTGTCCTTATTGAATTCGGCAAGCTATGTTGAGCTATTTCCTCTTGATCAACTCGAACAGTACTGGAGTCCTCACAATAGGAGTTTGTATCCCTCCTAGAGTCAGTTTTGATAGCTTGTCAATAGCATTATAAATTGTGACTATAGTAACAACAGACTGAGAAGTTGTTCCAGCTTGCTGATTTTCTGACTGTGTTGCAATGGTATTTGTAGCATCTTGCTCTGTTGGGATTTCAGCTTGCTAGTTACCAGATTCTGCAACAGCCTTCTTTCCATGCCTCTATTGTCTTCATCACCTGCATCATCATCATCCTCATCAGGTTCTTTAAAGACATCATCAATAGATTCTTTAACTATATGTTTCTTTAAATTATACAAACGATATGCACGACTAGTTAAAGAAGAGCCAACAAAAATAGATTCATATTATTTGGCATAGAATTTACCACCCCTTTCAAACTTTTTTAGCACAAAACACTTAGATCCAAAAACCTTGAAGTATCTAATGTTTGGCCTTTTGTTCCTCAGTAGCTCATATGGATTTTTATCCAAAATAGGTCTGATTATCACAGTGTTCAGAACATAACTAGCTGTATTGACTGCTTCTACCCAGAAACTCCATGGTAGCTTTCTTTCCTGCAACAATGTTCTGGCAGTCTCCTCTAATGACCTGTTCTTGCATTCCACAACTACATTCTACTGTAATGTCCTTGGAGCTGAGAATTCATGAGAGATTCCTCATTCTTCACAATAAGTAATGAAGTCCTTTTCGAATTCTCCACCTCTATCTCTTTGAATACCTAAAAGTCTTGTTTTAAGCTTGTTCTCAAGCAACTTGATTAGTTTCTCAAACTCAACAAAAGCAAAATCCCAAGTAAACCTAGAGTAATCATCAACAATGACAAATCCATACTGTTTACCTCCCAAGTTTTTGTAGACTTCTAGACCAAAGAGGTTTATGTTGGTGTAGGTGCCCTAGAGGCAATACAATGTTTATTTTGATAAACCTTTATGTCAATTGATTATTCAATAAACATATTTATTATGACTTTAATTACTGCGATATATTTGTTAGCATAATAAATGTCCTTAGAATCATGATACATATTGTATAGTTTAGTACATGACTTGAACTTGAGATTATATAATATATCATATTCTTAAATGTCCCTAGTCGAGTATTATTATTATAGGACAATAATAATACATAAATAGACTAGTATGTTGTTTGACAGATAACCACATCTCATTGGTTATAAGTATGGGGATACTAAAGTCAACACATAGGTACATGCAGGAGTACATGGTACTGGACAGACCCACAGTGAGATTCTTCATGTTTAATAAAGTCATAAGAAAGACTCACAGTGATAATGGTGTAATGATCCTCTGACTTGAGATCATTATATTTTTATACGAGGATTAATATACTTTGACTACATTAAAAGTTACCTTTGACCGGGTAATGATAAAAGTGGACATCGGGTATATCATGAGTCGTATGAGAAATATGAATGATAGATAAAGGATTTAACCCTCCTATAATTAGGAGAGATATTATTGGCCTCTTGATTGAGTGAGACTATAAAATACATGGCCGTGCTCAAATAATGATTTGTTTTCATAGTCTACTCATGGATCAAGTAAACCCGGATTAAATGTTGAAGAGGATGACTAAATACATGCCTCGAGTTTAATCTATAATATATATGGTTAAAAGGATTATATTACACGGAAACATTAATCACGAAAGGTTTTATCGAATCACGATTTAATTATTGTTTAATTGGGTAGCAATGATGTATTACTAGATGCCGCTCATTGTTTATAATTTTATTGGAGAATAAAATTATTGCCAATTAAATAATAGCCTATAGGGTCACACGCAAAGAGCACTTAGAGGAATAGTTAATTTAAATTATAGATTTAAATTAATTGATAATTATTTGAATTTTTATTATATTAATTAAGTGAGACTTAATTAATTAAGATAATATAAATTCAAATTAGAATTGTATTTCTGCCCATAATAATTAAGTATGACTTAGTTATTAATTAAATAATAAAATTCGTTTTATTATTTTCCTAGACCTACATGGGTTAGGTTTTGCTGTTATGGGCCTGTTAACCAAACATTATAAATAGATAATGTAGGGTTAAGAGGCACAACACGTTTTTGATAGAAAAACCCTAGAAGAGGCAGCAAAGAGGCAGGAAGACAATTCGAATTATCAAAGGTTTGCTAGTACATCCACTCCGTAATCAAGATCGTGAGACGCTCTTGAAGGTGCTCGTGTGGATACAATAGAGGTGTTTTCGAGAGGAAGACACAAGTCGTGATAGCATGGATCTCCGTTGAGTTCGTGACATTCAAGATCGTAATAGGTATGATTCGATTATCACCATAATCCGTCCAATCTTATACATGATCCTGCGTTAGGGTTCCGAAATTTTTCGTTATATTTACGTTTATCCGCTGCGTTTTATGCCTCGGAACCCAACAATGGCATCAGAGCTACGTGTATAAGGGACTGATTTGGTTACGTGTTTTATGTATTTGATGCATACATGCCTGTTTTGGTGACTGCCATGATACTGCCATGCTTCTGCTATGCTACTGCCATGCTACTGCCATGTATATTCGAATTGTTATTCATATGATGAGTAAATAGATGATGATACTAGCATGTTAATGATTTGTCATGACTGATTTATATGCCTGTTTGCGATTTGTATATTTTGCATGAGGGTCAGTTTGTATATGATACAAACTGGTGGAAAGATTATGTTGGACATGATCTGTTAACTGGGATATGATAAGTATGTATATGATACATGCTTCTGAAACTGTGTAAATTGCAGTGGGGAAAAAGGCCAACAGATATGATCTGTAATTCAGAAATTGATGATTTCTGAATAGGACTGGTCTTCGAAAATAAAAAATTTCCAAGCTCGACCCCAGCTGGGGGCTGCCGCCCCCGAACCCCCGCCCAGGGGCTGCCGCCCCCGGACTCCTGCATTATTTTTGTTGTGTACTTGAGCATGGTGCTGGTTATGGCCTTTGGACCCCTAGATTAATGGTTTTTGGTTTTGGTTTTATAAATACGACTTGCATGTCGTTTTCTTCATTCTTGTAATTGTTTAACCTCGAATGTAACTCGAGTTTTCTTATGTAAGTACATTAGTATAGATTGTATTCAATTATTCCATGTAATGTACTTGAAGATTGAAGGATGATCCAAGAAGAGGAGCAAGCACCCATGGATACAAGAAGAATGAAGACATGTGATTGTATTTATATTTTACCACCATAGATTGACTTTGATCCTTTCATTAGCTCGAAAGGATCACATAGGAAAAGGGCCATAACCAAGCACGTTTACATACTGCACTTTACATATTGATGTATGAATGTATGTGTAGAGTAGAAGATGCATGCTTTAATTAGATTAATGATGTATGCATGTATTAGATACGTCACCCATGCCATGCTAAACAAGATAAAATCTTTAACGATTTAAGATTTTAAAATTAACAAACGAACGATCATGAGATTCTTGTGTTTATGAAATATGGATTTTAAAACACGGAATTAAATATGAATTTTTGATATCTAAAACTGGGATTTTCTGTCAAAAGCGGATATGCGTATTCGTAAGGCTGATGGGTTTTAAGTGTGACCACTGGTATCCTCCATCTACCTGGGAAATGAACAATTTAAGATGTCAATTTGAAATATTTGGTTCAAGGAAAAATTGAGGATCTCTTCATGATGTGATCATGATCGTCGTAAATTTTCTAAACCCCTTAACAAAATATTAAGTTTTAATCGGATGCTTTCCAATGAATGAACACTCATCGAATCCTAGATCGATTAGGGGAAAGACTGTCAGTGGCAGGGGACTCCTATCTATCGTGGTGAGATGCGACGAATATAAACGGTTATATTCGGCCGTTGTATCATTGGGTCAAACTTAACTGAGTCGTCATAATAAGGTGAAAGTAAACGGTTATATTCAACAATTATGAACTTAGAAGCATGGAGTTTGGTTAAAAATCTATTAGATAGATAAGATCAATCGTTGCTCACCAAACTATCCAAGAATTATATATGATATAATTGACAAATGTTGTCTACCTAAATAATCATTCTTAAGGACTTCCAGTGGTTGACTTAAGACATGACGAAATATGGATCTTGGCTCACTAGAAAGAATTATGGGATATACTTTCCAAATTAATAGTAAGGGCTATTGATTTGATAAAAATAGTGGGAGATATATTATGAATGTATCATAATCATTTGAACATAATAAATAACTCAAACAATCTAATGTTTCTTTTGTGCTTTTATCATTGTAGATACCGAATAATGACAAACAACACAAACACACTATCCGTACGATCTGTCCTTGAGAAGGATAAGCTGACAGGAGGAAACAACTTCCTAGACTGGCAGAGGAATTTGAGGATTGTCCTCAGGCAGGAGCGCAAGCTTCATGTCATTGATATTCCTCCGGCAGGTCCCCTTCCTGAGGGCGCTACTGTTGAGGAACGAGCGGCCCACACAAAGGATGAGAATGATGCAACTGATGTTGCATGTCTTATGTTGGCAACTATGAGTGCTGAGCTTCAAAGACAACATGTGCATATGGATGCATATACTATCAATGAGCACTTGCAAAGCATGTTTGCAAGCCAAACTCGTCAAGAAAGGTTCAACACGAGCAAGTCACTCTTTAACTGCAAACAAGGGGCAAGTGAACCAGTTGGCCCACATGTTCTGAAAATGATTGGTTACATTGAGTATCTTGATACTTTGGGTTTCCCGATTGGTCCGGAAACTGGTATTGACCTAATCTTGAATTCTTTGAACAACAAATTCACTCAGTTTGTTATGAACTACAATATGAATGAATTTGACAAAACACCTACTGAATTGTTGGCTATGTTGAGAACATATGAGACCAACATGAAGACGGCTGAACCCGCTCCCATACTGATGGTGGGCAATAAAGGTAAGGCCAAAGGGAAAGGCAAGTGGAAGGGTAAGAAGAAGACAGGTTCTGATTCTACACCCAAGCCAAAGTCAGGTCTTAAACAGGCTTTAAAGCCTAAAGGTGGGGTCGCTAAGGGTGAATGTCACTACTGTAAGAAAACTGGTCACTGGAAGAGAAACTGTTCAGTTTACTTGGAGGATCTGAAGAAGAAGAGGGCTGAGCAAGCTTCTAATTCAGGTATATATGTTATAGAAGTCAATCTGTCTATTTCTACATCTTGGGTTTTGGATACCGGATGTGCTTATCACATTTGTATAAATGTGCAGGAAATGCAGAGAAGTAGGACATTGGCTAAAGGAGAAATGGACCTACGAGTTGGCAACGGAGCAAGAGTTGCTGCTTTAGCTGTAGGAACCTATTATTTATCTTTGCCCTCTGGGCTAGTTTTAGAACTGGAGAAATGTTATTATGTGCCTGCAATTAGCAGAAACATTATTTCTGTTTCTTGTTTGGACAAGAAAGGTTTTTCATTTACAATAAAGGACAACAGTTGCTCTTTTGCTTTGAATGATTTAACCTATGGTGTTGCGCGTTTGTTTAATGGTTTATATGTTCTTGACTTAGATAATCCTGTCTGTAATATAGAAAACAAACGACTTAAAGTTAATGACTCAAATCAAACATACCTCTGGCATTGTCGTCTAGGCCATATAAATGAGAAACGCATATCCAAATTACATAAGGATGGATATTTGGAAAAGTTTGATTTTGAATCATACCAAGAATGCGAATCTTGTTTGCTTGGTAAAATGACTAAAGCCCCTTTCACTGGTAAGGGTCAAAGGGCCACTGAACGTTTAGAGCTAATACATAGTGATGTATGTGGCCCAATGCGTGTGATGGCTAGAGGAGGCTACTACTACTTCATAACATTTACTGATGATTTCAGTAGATATGGATATGTATATCTTATGAAGAATAAATCCGATTCTTTTGAAAAGTTCAAAGAATACAAAGCTGAAGTAGAGAAACAAATTGGCGGAGGTGCAAGTATTAAAATCTTACGATCTGATCGTGGAGGAGAATACTTGAGCACTGAATTTAAAGATTATTTAAAGGAGTGTGGTATTGTATCACAACTCACTCCGCCAGGTACACCTCAATGGAATGGAGTTTCAGAGAGGAGAAATCGCACATTGTTGGACATGGTGCGATCGATGATGAGTCATGCAGATCTTCCAATTAGTTTCTGGGGTTATGCTCTAGAAACAGCGGCTTTCACACTTAACCGTGTTCCTACTAAGAAGGTTCAAAAGACTCCATATGAGATATGGGAGAAGAAACGGTCAGGCATGAGCTTTATGAAAGTTTGGGGATGCAAGGCGTTTGTGAAGCGTCAAGTATCTGACAAGCTTGGACCTAAATCTGAAGAGTGCAATTTTGTTGGATACCCTAAGGAAACAAAGGCGTACTATTTCTATAGTCCTACTGAGCAGAAAGTGTTCATTGCTCGAGATGCTGTTTTCATGGAAAGAGATTTAGTTTCCAAAAGAAACAGTGGGAGAACTATAGACCTCGATGAAGATCGAGAACCACAAAATAGCATTGAACCTGAAGTGGAACACGAGCAGGATAATGATAATGCTCAACAAACACAGGTTGTTCGTAGAACTGGTAGAATTCGCCATGAGCCAGAGAGATATGGATTTCTCTTGACTCAATGTGGTGATTTGATGCTCATAGACGAAGATGAGCCTCTCACATACCAAGATGTTACGAACAGTCCAGACTCTAAGAGATGGCTAGAAGCCATGAAATCTGAGATGGATTCCATGTACGAAAATCGAGTATGGACCTTGGTTGATCCACCTGAAGGGGTAAAACCCATAGGGTGCAAATGGGTTTTCAAGAAGAAAACTGACATGGATGGAAATGTTCAGACCTATAAAGCAAGGCTGGTTGCAAAAGGTTTTAGACAAATTCATGGTATTGACCATGATGAGACTTTCTCACCAGTGGCTATGGTCAAGTCTATAAGGATTTTGCTTGCTATTGCAGCATTCCATGATTATGAAATCTGGCAAATGGATGTCAAAACAGCCTTCCTTAACGGAATCCTTGAAGAGGATGTGGATGTGTACATGACACAACCTGAAGGTTTTGTCGATCCAAGGAATGTTAGCAAGGTATGTAAATTACGTCGATCCATTTATGGATTGAAGCAAGCCTCTAGGAGATGGAATATCCGTTTTGATGAAACAGTCAAGGAGTATGGCTTTGTTCAAAACGAAGATGAACCTTGTGTTTACAAGAAGGTTAGTGGGAGCCATGTGGCATTCATAGTACTATATGTTGATGATATACTACTAATGGGGAATGACATACCTTCTCTCAAGGCTGTTAAGATTTGGTTAGGGAGCAACTTCTCTATGAAAGACTTAGGAGAAGCATCCTACATTCTAGGAATGAGGATCTATAGGGATAGATCTAGAAGGATGATCGGTCTAAGTCAGAGTACATATATCGAAAAGGTTTTGCATCGTTTTGGTATGCAAAATGCAAAAAGGGGATATGTCCCCGTATCTCAAGGGATAACGATCTCTAAAGATCAGTGTCCAAAATCATTGGATGACAAGGACCGCATGAGTAAGGTTCCATATGCCTCAGCAATTGGATCCATCATGTATGCAATGGTATGTACTCGCCCAGATGTTTCGTATGCTTTAAGCATGACGAGCAGATACCAATCTAATCCAGGTGAAGGTCACTGGACGGCTGTCAAGAATATTCTAAAGTACTTGAAAAGGACTAAAGATTCATTCTTGGTGTATGGAGGAGAGGAGAAACTGGTTGTAAAAGGTTACACCGATGCAAGTTTCCAAACAGACAGGGATGATACTGTATCACAGTCTGGTTTTGTGTTTTGTCTAAACGGAGGTGCTGTGAGTTGGAAGAGTTCAAAGCAAGAAACAGTAGCTGATTCTACAATGGAGGCTGAGTACATTGCAGCTTGTGAAGCGGCTAAGGAAGCTGTTTGGATTCGAAAATTCATTAATGATTTGGGAGTGGTTCCATCAATCGCAGATCCCATTGATCTATACTGCGATAATAATGGAGCCATTGCACAGGCTAAAGAACCTAGAGCTCACTCCCGAACCAAACACATACTCAGGAGATATCACCTCATTCGAGAGATTAATGAAAGGGGTGACGTAGACATATGTAAAGTGTACACAAATGATAACATTGCAGACCCACTGACCAAAGGCTTGACTAATCCTGATCATGAAAGAGCTTTAAAAACTTGTCATATTCTTCTGCAAATCTCCTGGAAAATAGCTTCTTGAATCAACTGAATACACAACTGTTATTGCTCTAGAAGTCATGAAATAGACTTCTCGATCGAGTACTTCTGAGATTTCTCGATCAGCCTTTTGACTTGTTACTTCAATAATGACTAATCTTCTCGATTGGTCATGACTTTATTACTTCTCGATTGAGCTAGACTTCTCGAATGGTCCATTACCATAGACTTCTCGATTGATCTCATTCCTCATACTTCTCGATTGCTTCAATAACTTACTTCTCGATTTGCTTCACTAGACTTCTCGAATGCATATCATTTTTACACTACTCGATTGGCTTCAATTCCTTGACTTTTTGAATGGATTCTTCTTAATGGAATACTGAGTCAACGAGTGTTTTGAGACTTCTCTACCAGTTACACATTTCTGACCTCTCTACTAGAGTGACTTCTCGAATGGTTCTTTCCCTTAGAAGAATTTTCACATTGCAATCCTTATTTTTGATGAAGTATTATTTATCTTGATGCATGGTCCAACTTGAATCGTCTATCAAACTTTATTCTTTGACTTTAATTACAATTTGGACTTACAATTTTGACTTACAATTTGATCATACTTCTATATGCAAGAGTGCATTAAAGTAACTAAGTCACCAACCTAGTACAAGAGTTCTAAGTATGTTACAACAAGACAAGTACATTCAAAGTAGTAGGCTTGATTTGATCCAACAATTTCCCCCAATTTGGCAAAAGACAACTTCATAAATTATTACAATATATCAAGCCTACCTTTGATTTTGATTTTGAGTTGCCATGAATTGATTATATCTGAATTTCTTCTTTTTCTCTTCTCTTTGATTGATCTCTTCAATGGCTTGAAGAATCTCCTGCCTTTCAATAATTTTTTCAATTAAGATTGAATTTTATAACATATCAGTTGCAATTTTGAGAGATGGCACATGATAATCTTTGACAAACTTGAGTCTAATTTTTGTGGTTACTCCATTTCTTAATTTGAGATCAACTTTGTCAGGATCCTTAAATACTCTGCATTTCCCCAGCCTTCTAAATTCTTCAGATTTTCTCTCAATTTCTGCATCTTCCTTCAGCTTCTTCTCAGTCATCTATTTCATGTACTTTTCTTTGTCAATTTTCTTTTGATATTTTCTGACCAAATACTCAACCACTTCAACCATCTTTAGTTTATTCACCATACATTTCTTATCATGGAGGCTTATTACCCTATTGATAACATGAGTGGTTGAAGTTAAGTTGTCATGGTAGAAGGGCCTTTCTTCTCCATCAATCATGGTTATGAACTTCCTTCTATCCCTCATTTCAACTTTTGAGATTCTGTTTGCAATCCATTGCTTGACATACTGTTTGTTCTGCACAACTTCTTCTTGAATTGGTTATACTGGCAGACCCTTGTCATGAACAATAATTTGTTTTCTCCACTTGAGATATCTAACTAGTGAAGAACTAGTAGAATGTTTAACATTCATCTTGATAGCTTTATTGAGTAGGATTCTTCTACAAGATTTGAGATTCTTGACATTGTTTCCTTTAATTTCCCTCCTTATCACTCCATTTTCAGTTACTTTGACAAAATATCTTCTAGAAGATTTGGATTTTGGGACAATAACAGTTTCAGAAGCTGTTATAGCCATATTAGTACCTTGAATTTTGGTAGATGTACTAACATGACTACTAACAATTTGTTGCTTTGTTGGCTTTTTCCTTTCATATTTTTTCCTTGTTTGAATCATCCCTCTACTTCTTTTCATGTCCATCTTTCTTGTTCTTATCTTCATTCATTCCATCCTTATCACTCCTAGGTGTAGGTTTTTCGTCTTTCTTTCCCTGATCTTTGTCTTCATTATCCTTCTTTTTCTTTTTCAATTCTTCCTTTGCAAAATCAGAAATTTGTTCATTTTTGAACTTCTTAATTTTGACCAAAATCATTATGTCTTCTTCTTGTTTGATCTTCTTCTTCTCAAGTAAGTCAATCAGACTAATGATTTGGCTTCTGTTTCTTCGATTTAAATGATGAGGAATTTTGAAGTGTGCCAACTTGTTTGTCTTTGCCATATACATGACACCATCAGGATTAAGTGTATAAGCAGCCGTCTCTAGGGCGTATCCCCAAAAACTAATTGGAAGATCTGTATGACTCATCATCGATCGCACCATGTCCAACAAAGTATGATTCCTCCTCTTAGAAACTCCGTTCCATTCTGGGGTTCTGGGAGGAGTGAGTTGTGATACAATACCACACTCTTTTAATAAACTTTTAAATTCATGGCTTAAGTATTCACCTCCACGATTAGATCGTAGAGTCTTAATATTTCTGCCAGTTTGCTTTTCTATTTCAGCTTTATATTCTTTGAATTTTCAAAAGAATCGGATTTATTCTTCATAAGATACACATATCCATATCTACTAAAATCATCAGTAAACATGATAAAGTAGTAAAAGTCACCTCTTGCCATAGTACGCATAGGACCACATACATCACTATGTATGAGTTCTAATCGTTCAGTGGCCCTTTCACCTTGTCCAGTAAAAGGAGATTTAGTCATTTTTCCTATAAGACAAGGTTCACATGCTTCGTATGATTCAAAGTCAAACTTATCCAAGTATCCATCTTTATGTAACTTGGAAATGCGCTTCTCATTTATATGGCCTAAACGACAGTGCCAGAGGTATGTTTGTTTTGAGTCATTAGTTTTAAGACGTTTGTTATTCACATTACAGATAGGAGTGTCTAAATCAAGAATATATAAACCGTTAAATAAACGTGCAACCCCATAGGTAACATTATTCAAAGAAAAGGAACAACTATTGTTTTGAATTAAAAATGCAAAACCTTTCTTGTCCAAACAAGAAACCAAAATAATGTTTCTGCAAATTGCAGGCACGTAAAAACAGTTCTCAATTTCTAAAATAAGCCCAGTGGGCAATGATAAATAATATGTCCCTACAACTAAAGCAGCAACCTTTGCTCCATTGCCAACTCGTAGGTCTACCTCTCATTTAGCCAAAGTCCTACTCTTTTGTAATTCCTGCACATTTATGCAAATGTGAGAACCACATCCAGTATCCAATACCCATGATGTAGAAGTAGACAAATTGACCTCTATAACATAAATACCTGAATCATAAGCTTGACCAGCCTTCTTCTTCTTCAGATCCTCCAAATAAGCATGACAGTTTCTCTTCCAATTACCT
Source organism: Oenanthe sinensis (assembly GCA_028671895.1). NCBI lineage: Eukaryota > Viridiplantae > Streptophyta > Magnoliopsida > Apiales > Apiaceae > Oenanthe > Oenanthe sinensis. The sequence goes on along the minus strand of CM053804.1, from coordinate 15,936,289 downwards.
GGTTTACCATAGTAGTGACAGTCACCCTTTGCAACAGCACCCTTAGGCTTTAAAGCCTGTTTGGGATTAGCCTTTGGCATGGGACCAGAAGCAGATCCAATCTTCTTCTTTCCCTTCCATTTGACTTTCCTATTAGCCTTACCTTTGTTATCTACCATCAACATGGCAGCAGGTTCAGCCTTTTTCATGTTGGTTTCAGCAGTTCGTAACATGACCAACAATTCAGTGGGTGTTTTGTCTATCTCATTCATATTGTATTTCATAACAAAATGAGTATAGTTGCAGTTCAAAGATTGCAAGATCAAGTCAATCTGAGCTTCCGGACCAATCGGGAAACCCAAAGTATCAAGATACTCAATATAACCTATCATCTTTAGAACATGTGGTTGAACAGGTTCATGCTCTTCCTGTTTGCAAGCATACAGTACTTTGCTCGTGTCGAACCTTTCTTGACGAGCCTGTCCCTCAAACATTCTTTGAAGGTGTTCAATCATCTCATAAGCATCCATATGCTCATGTTGTTTTTGAAGCTCAACACTCATGGTTGCCAGCATGAGACACGCAGCATCATTCGCATCATCAATATGCTTCTCATAAGCATTTTGTTGAACACGAGTTGCATTCTCAGCAGGAGGAGCAAGTGAAAGAATTTCAATGACGTGAAGCTTTCGCTCCTGCCTGAGGACAATCCTCAAATTCCTATACCAATCAAAGAAGTTAGTTCATGTCAGCTTGTCCTTCTCAAGGGTTGCTCTCACAGAGAAGTTATTTGTATTGTTTTCCATTAAATATCTAGAATGTTTAAAATGCATATTGGTTAGTTGCAGAAGTTTAATTATGTTCAAGTGATTATCATATACATTCATAATATATATCTCCCACTATTTTTATCAAATCAATAGCCCTAACTATTAATTTGGAAAGCATTTCATTAAAACTTTCTAGTGAGCCAAGATCCATATTTCATCCATATTTTAAGATAGCGTTGGCTAATACACCCAAAACACGACTATTTAGGTAGACAACATTAGTCGATTATATCAAATATAACTCTTGGATAGTTTGGTGGAACAACACTTTGTACACATTTATTCAATAAATCTCTCCAAACTCTATGCCTCTAAACCCAAAATCCTATTATGATGATTTAGTTAAGTTAGACCCAATGTTTCAACAAACTAAGCCACTTACTTATCACGTCTTCCCATGATTGATAAAAGTACCTTATGATGTAAAGTTATATAAATGTAAGAACTACATCCAGTATCTAATACCCATGATGTAGAAGTAGACAAATTGACCTCTATAACATAAATACCTGAATCAGAAGCTTGACCAGCCTTCTTCTTCTTCAGATCCTCCAAATAAGCATGACAGTTTCTCTTCCAATGACCTGGTTTACCACAGTAGTGACAATCACCCTTTGCAACAGCACCCTTAGGCTTTAAAGCCTATTTGGGATTGGTCTTTGGCTTGGGACCAGAAGTAGATCCAATCTTCTTATTTCCCTTCCATTTGCCTTTCCTTTTAGCTTTACCTTTGTTGTCTACCATCAACAAGGCAGCAGGTTCAACCTTTTTCATGTTGGTTTCAGCAGTTCCTAACATGGCCAACAATTCAGTGGGTGTTTTGTCTATCTCATTCATATTGTAGTTCATAATAAAATGAGTATAGTTGTTGTTTAAAGATTGCAAGATCAAGTCAATCTGAGCTTCTGGACCAATCGGGAAACCCAAAGTATCAATATACTCAATATAACCTATCATCTTTAGAACATGTGGTTGAACAGGTTCACGCTCTCCCTATTTACAAGCATACAGTGCTTTGCTCGTGCCGAACTTTTCTTGACGAGCCTGTCCCTCAAACATTTTTTCGAAGGTATCCAATCATCTCATAAGCATCCATATGCTCTTGTTGTTTTTGAAGCTCAGGACTCATGGTTGCAAGCATGAAACACGCAATATAATTCGCATCATCAATATGCTTCTGATAAGCATTTTACTGAACACGCGTTTCATTCTCAGCAGGAGGAGCAGGTGAAGGAATTTCAATGGCGTGAAGCTTTCGCTCCTTCCTGGAGACAATCCTCAAATTCCTATACCAATCAAGGAAGTTAGTTCCTATCAGCATATCCTTCTCAAGGGTTGGTCTCACAGAGAAGTTATTTTTGTTATTTGCCATTAAATATCTACAATGTTTAAAATGAATATTAGTTAGTTGCAGAAGTTTAATTATGTTCAAGTGATTATCATATACATTCATAATATATATCTCCCACTATTTTTATCAAATCAATAGCCCTAACTATTAATTTGAAAAGCATTTCATTAAATCTTTCTAGTGAGCCAAGATCCATATTTCATCCATGTTTTAAGATAGCGTTGGCTATTACACCCAAAACAAAACTATTTAGGTAGACAACATTAGTCGATTATATCAAATATAACTCTTGGATAGTTTGGTGGAACAACACTTTGTACACATTTATCCAATAAATCTCACCAAACTTTATGCCTCTAAACCTACAATCTTATTGTGATGATTAAGTTAAGTTAGACCCAATGTTTCAACAAACTAAGTCACTTATTTATCACGTCTTCCCATGATTGATAAAAGCACCTTGCTTTGGCAAACCCACTCATTCTCAATCTAGATCTTGACGAGTATTAAACATCGGAAGGCATCCTATTAACTTAATATGTATTTAGGGATTTTAATGTTTATATGAACGATCATGATCCCATCATAAAGAGATTCTCAATTTTTTCTTGATCAAATATCCATTTTAATATTCGTCAATTATTCAATTTCCAGATCGTCGGAGAAGTCACAAGCGGTCTCACTTAAAACCCAACTTTCTTACGAATAATAATTCGCTTTTGACAAAATCTCCCCATATCAGAAAAAGAAAATTCATATTCAATATCGTGTTTCATAAACACAAGAAACTCATGATCGTTTGTTTAATTTTAAAATCTTGAATCGTTACAGATTTTATCTTTCTTAAGCAGGCATGGCATGGGTGTCGTATCTAATACATACATCATTCTAACACATACGTATCTACACATGCATTCATATACATATATATATTGTGCGTAAATTAAACATGTTTGGTTATGGCCTCATCCTATGTGATATTTCCAAGCTAATGGAATTATCAAGGTCAATCTATGGTGGTTTCAAATACTATACTATTACATGTCTTTATCTTCTTCATTGCTCCATCATCTGGATTGCCTCCTAGTTGCCTTGCTTCCAAGTCTCCATTGAACAATTACATTGAATAATAAATAAATCTATTCTAATGAAATTACAAGAAGAACTCGAGTTACATTCGAGATTAACAATTATAATGAATAAATGACATGCAAGTCGTATTTAGAAACCAAAACCATAAAACAAAACCACTATCCTATGGGTCTCTAGGCCATAACCATCCACCATGTTATCACATAACACATGTAATATATCTCAGATTATATAAACATATCATATAATCATATATAATAAATTTTGAAATTTCAGAAAATTAAATAAATTTCAGAAAATAATAAATCGTCGTTTCAGGGCCTGTATGTCGTCAAACGGCTTACAGACGCGCAGCTGACAATTTCAGTATTGCTCAGAGACACGATTCCAGTCAGAAAACACATATCGTTTGTGAAAATTGGACACTGGACACAGATTTCAGAAAATCTACCTGTAACACCCCAGTCCCACATCGAGTAGATTGAGATAATTTGTTCAGTATATAAGTAAAAAGTACTACTACTAAGTGCACCAACAAATCATGATCTTTTGGGGACCTGTGGTGGGCTTGTGGATTACCCAAGTTGTTGTATTTAGGCCAGTTTACTTTGCGCCTATTTCGGATTCGGAAGTCGGGACTTGACCCGATTTTCAAAAAAGACTCGGGATTTGCCCCGGGTTGTCACATATGGTATTAGAGCCAACTCTCGAAAGCTTGATTCGTCAAGTTGCCGGAGGTGGGGACACGAAGGTTGGTGGTATTATCCCACAATAGACAGAGGTCCAGAGGTGGGGACAAGAAGCCAGCCGGTATTATCCCACAATGGCTAAAGAGGTTCGATCTGGGTCTATGGGCTATCTGTTCGGCCTGACGAGGACGTCAGGTATTTAAGTGGGGGAGTTTGTATCACCCCAGTCCCACATCGAGTAGATTGAGATAATTTGTTCAGTATATAAGTAAAAAGTACTACAACTAAGTGCACTAACAAATCATGATCTTTTGGGGGCCTGTGGTGGGCTTGTGGATTACCCAAGTTGTTGTATTTAGGCTAGTTTACTTTGCGCCTATTTTGGGCTATTAATCATACAAAATCTAAAACAATATAATTTATTAATAAAAACTCTATTACAAAGGTCACTATTACAAAAGCGCAGCTAACAATGACGAGTCAACAACCAATCTACTCCAAATCTAAAATCCTCAAAATTCGATACACTTCATCTTCCTCTTACACTGAACCTGAAAATTGTAAGTAATGAGCTACACAGCCCAACAAGTAACCAATCGATCCAACTAGTCGGGCCAAGTAACAAGTAATACATATAGCAAAATAACTTTCGATACGATAACTATGCACATAACTTTTCGATACACTTTCATATTCTTATTCGATACATACGATACAGATAACCACATAAACAACAATAATTCAAAACCCATAATCTATGCCATGACCACTACAATCCGGTGATAACGGTCCTAAATTTTCAGAAAACTATCACTACAACCCGGTCACTCGGTCCTAAGTTCTTATTCTTATTTTCACAAACCATGGCATAAATCAGAGATCCAAAATTACTGTTGACACACAACACATATACGGTAATACATGTCACTTCAAAATATAATCACTTAACCCAAATTTTTATAATCAAATATACACGTATAACACATAATTTTGAAAATACCAGAAAGATCGATCGAAAACTTACCTCAATCTCGCAAACCAAGAATTAAAAACATCCTAGAACATGTATCCAATCCTTAACACCCAAGCAAAAACATCACATCTCAAACATCGAACTTCTTCGTAACTCTAATTCTGTCCAGATCTGTATTTCACCTTTTTGACCCTTTAAACGATGTTTTCTCGGAAAACTTGAAACACGAAAATCGTAGAGAACGAAAAGATCTTTCCAAAAAGTCCAGAATCAACAAATTTCGACTTACGATGAATTTACTACGAATTTTACAAGATTGCTGAGTTGCGTATGAGAAATTCTACGAATTTTAATAACAAAGACGAACAAAAAGAATCAAGATTTGTGTCGAGAGAGATTTATAACTGTTTATTTTTGGTGGCTTGAAAAGAATACAAAAGAATGAAGAGATCTCAATCTATATATAGAGTTTTAAACCCTATAACAAAAACTACTACGATTCAAATTCAACCCATATTCGAAAGCCCGTTATTCTAATCCAATTCTAATTCCTAATTTCTATCCAATTTTAATCCTTTTTCTATTATTATTAATCTATTTTATTATTCTAAAAAATATGGGATATTACACTACCGAAGCCGTTTCAGAATTCGTATGGAATACGATTTCCATAACAAGAACAAACATGTATCATATACATACAACAATACACACAATCATCCCATGATTATACAACACATGAATATCATATATTCAAAATCATATAAAACATATATATCAATATATAGTCATGGCATATCATATATATGTTTACATAAATCGAAAATTCGTTAAACACATAACCAAATCATCCCATTATACACGTAGCTCTGATGCCGTTGAAGGGTTTTGGACATGAAAACGCAACGGAATTATTGTAAAAACAATAAAAATCGAAACCCAATCGCAGGATCCAAGTATAAAGTTGGATGATTATGGTGAAAAAGTCTGTACCTTAACAAAGCTTTCTGTATGCTATTTAATGGAGGTCCAGAAAAGATGAATCACAACAGCCCTTTAGTGCAAAGATCTGCTCTCCAAAGAAGTTCACACGAATGCCCGATCGTCCTACGATTACCGGAGTCGGTACTAGCCGAATTGATTGCCTATCTCTCTCTCTCTCACTAGCCTCTCTTGATGTTGAACAACTAGAGTTTTTCTCTAAAAACAAAATTTGATGATTTTTTAAACCCTAATACTATACATCATTATGTATATATAGGGGAGAGAGAGAGATTTTGGGCCTAACCCTAATCCATGTGGTTTCCAAAACCCATTATGACTTTAGGTTATTATTATTAAAAAACCTGAATTCTAATATAATTAATCAAGTCTCACTTAATTAATTCAATAATTAAATTCAAAATAATAATAATAAAATATCTAAATTCGTAATTTAAATAAACCTCCGTTTTGACGTTCTTTGTGTGTGACCCTTTAGGTTATTATTACGTTGGCAATAATTTTATTATCTAATAATAAAATTATAAACAATGAGTGGCATCTAGTAATACATCATTGTTACCCAAGTAACAATAATAATTGGTGATTCAATTAAATTTTTCGTGAATAATGTTCCATGTAATATAATCCCTTTAACATTATATTATAGATCAAACTCGAGGCATGTATAGTGTCACCCTCTTCAACGTTTAATCTCGGTTTCCTTGATCAATGAGTAGACTATTTAAACAAATCAATATTTGAGCATGGCCATGCATTTCATAGTCTCACTCAATCAAGAGGCCAATAATATCACTCTTAGAATTGGAGGGTTAAATCATATATCTATCATTCATATTCTTCATACGATTCATAGCATACCCAATTGTTAGGTCCAAATGATTGTAGAAGGGGGGGTTGAATACAATCCCTAATAAATATTAATTATTGTTTTAGATAATTTTTTATTAAACAATTTTAATTATTATCACGAAATAATAATCAAAGAAACACAGTTCAAGTAAAATACTTATATTAAACTTGACGGGTGTTACAAGATCAGTTCGAATAAACACTAATACCTCTTTAGAATTTTTACAGAAAATTTAACATGAATGCTCTGTAGTTTTCTTTTAGCTCGAATAGAATGTTAATAGAATTGGTTGAATGTTAACTACTGATCTCATATATATAGAGAAACACTTAAAAGTTTCTCTGGTGCATTCGGGAAGACTTCTTGACTCCGGGGAGACTTTCTGAGCTCGGGGAGACTTTTCAGGGAGATTATCACAGCTCGCAGAGACTTCTTGAATTAAATGAAAAATCATTTAAATCGATGGGGAAGACTTTGATAGCTCGGGGAGACTATTATAGCTCGGGGAGACTTTTGAAAAGTCTCCGGGAGACTTTTCAAAAGTCTTCCCGAGTAACCAACTGCCGACCTGCTTGATTTATGAGATGTATATGTTTTTCTTTTAATAAAATGATGTACATCTTCTGTCTTCTTTTTGTTTTCTTTTTAATTAAATTCTATTTGTTTTATTATATATCTTATACATTAAATTAATTCTTTTTGAATTAATCTAAGTAAATAGGATACATAATAAATTATCTTTTTGATAATAGAATTAAATTAAAGTCTCCTTCATTCTAAAATAATTCTAAATTAATTAATTTCTTAATCAATTTAAGAAATAAATTAATTCTGATTGAATTAATTTACCAATTAAATTAACTAAATAATTTAATCAATTAATAGAGAATTAAATTAAAGTCTTGACTCCACGACTGTTGATGATATATTTTTAAATCTTCTGTCTTCACACCAATGTCTGTAGCTGACCATTTCTTCTGTAGTAAAGAATTTTCTCTGTATTTTGCCAACACTAAGTGTACTGTCTGGTTCACGAGTGATTCACAACAAATAAAATTCTTCACTTGACTTTTATAATGGTTCACTTCTACTCCTTCTGATTTGACTATTTCTGATGTCACACAATCTTGAAATCTTCTGACACTGTAGCTTCTTCAAACTTAAATACTCCACTAAGGCATGATCAATTAAATTGAGCTTCTTTCAATGTAGTACTACTTCAAGTCTGTAGATTGACTTTGATCTTCTTTTTCTTGTCAAATAATACATGCTGAAGATTCTTGTGACAGATAATATATTTACTTACAAATTATCTATGTTTGAGTTGAGTTGTCATTTCTCTAAACAAATAGGCTTCTAAACATATGTCTTTCACCAATGTTCACCTTTATCATTACCCGGTTAAAGGTAACTTTGACTGTAATCAAAGTATATTAATTCTCGTATAGAAATATAATGATTTCAAGTCAGAGGATCATTACATCATTATCACAGTGAGATTTCTTGTGACACTTATTAACATGTAGAATCTCACGGCGGGTCTTTCCAGTGTCATGTATTGATATATACACTTATGTTCTTGACTTTAGTATCACCATACCTATGACCAATGAGATGTGGTCATCTGTCAATAAACATACTAGTCTTATTGCATTATTACTGTCCTTAAATAATAATACTTGACTAGGGAATTTTAGGAATAAAATACTATTCATATAATCTCATTTTTAAGTCACATACTTAAAGATATATATTACGTATTAATATTCCAAGGACATTTATTATTCTTTCAATTTATAACGCAGTAAATAAAGACATAATAAATATTAATTAAATAATCACATAAAACATAATCCTTAATTGTTTTCAATAAAACATTAAAAGTATTGTCTCTAGGACACAAATACTAACATTTACAATTATTTGTTTGTTCTTTCCAGGCAATTCAATCAAACTAGCAATCTTAAAATTTAAAATTGATTGAATAAAAAGAGGAAACAAAATCTCATTACCTCTCTTAGGGATCCTGGTTATGAGCTCCCCAAGAATGAGATTCCCAACATTGAGCTTCTAGTTGTAAGCCAATGAGTAGGCCAGCTTCAAGGCAATTGATCTAACTTGATCAAAACCAGTTTTTCTGCCGGTGAACATTCTAAGCAGGGTGTCAAACAAGAATGACCACTCCTTCCTAACATACTTCTTGTTCAATTTGCCTAACTTGAACTTTTTGTCATCTGCTCCCTTTTCAACAATGTCAGACTACCTAATGAATTACAGGAATTCTAGAATATTGTTTTCAGTTGGTTATTCATCAAATTTTTTTGGTTGGGAGTGACAAGCTGGCATTCATATCACTTTCACTGAAGCTGATGTTGACCTTTTATATTTTGCAGGTAACAATTATCCTGGAGCTTCCATCCTCCAAAGCAGCTTTCTCATTGTCTACAGTCTTCAAGATCTACTCCAAAATGTCTAAATACAATGGTGGGTTTCTTAACAAAGCCTCCTACAAGTAAGATTCAGCTAGACATTTTATGAAACATTTGTACTGAGGTTTAGCATCTGCATCTCGTGCAATAGGAAGAAAGTTGGAATCAGGAATAACATACACCTCAGTTTCAGGGTTGGAACTAGAAGAAGCCATGAGAGTAGTGTGTTGAAAGGAGAAGTGAAGAAACGAAAGAGTTTAGTAAAAGCAAGAGAGAATTCGAGTGCACTATTGAGAACAAAATTTCTTTGATTTTGCGATTAACCGTAGAAATGAAATGTTAGATCTACTTTGCTATTAATATGACTTAGATAACTCAACTAGAATTATAATTGATTTTGAATGACCGAGAACTCAGAAAATGAATAAAATAGATTTAGTTGAGAACTGCCATAAATAATTCGAGAACTCGGTATATATGTATTCGGGAACTCAATTTGCTACACAATCGAGAACTCTATGACACAAAGATGATTGAGAACTCGATTAAGGACTTGATTGAGAACTAAAAAAAAAGTGATTCAAGAACTCTATTTGAGACTATCCGAGAAGTCAAGAATTGTAACTAGTCGAGAAGTCAAAAAATAATGGCAACTTAATCACAAATTCCAGTTCTGAAAGTTTACTCTATTTTCACTTGGAAAATAAAATAAATATTTATCAAACACATTTTTCAGACTAAATTTAAATTAAATTATTTTAATTTGGGATTAAAAATGCATTTGTTAAATATTTTTGCAGAGTTGTTATTTAAAGATGCATAATTATAATAATTCTTTTCAGGTTTACTAAGAACATGAAAATAGTTCCAAGTTATAATTTTGATTTTTCAAAAACAATTTACAACAATATGACTGATATATTTATAAATATACACCAGTTTACTTCACTTAGATAAATCATTGAACATTTATGTCTGTGAAGTAATTGTTGTAACAGTTGGTGAAATATATTTATTTAGTCACTAGATAGAAGAATTTAGCATTCCAATCTAACTAACCAACCTGTTGAAGGTCGCTTTATCTAGTGGTTTTAGTAAATATATCAACCAACTATTTTTGTGTAGGAACATAGAATAATTTAGTAACACTATTTTATGCATGTTCTCTTATGAAATGGTACCTTACATCAATGTGTTTTGTCTTTGAATGATTGACTGGATTTGCAACAATGGATATGCACTAGTGTTGTCACACATGATATGAATCCTCTCCAAAACTAGTCCATAGTCCCATAAATGATTTCTTATCCAAAGCACTTGAGCACGGTAACTCCCAGCAGCTATATATTCAGCCTCAGCTATGGAAGTTGAAACTAAATATTATTTTTTGCTATATCATGACACCAATCTGTGTCCATGGAATTGACAGCTTCCAGATGTGCTTTTTCTATCAACTCTGCAGCCAATAAAATTAGCATCAGAATATCCAACTAGGTTGAATCATGTTTCCTTTAGGTAACACAATCCCATCTATGTTATTCCTTTGAGATATCTCATAATCCTTTTGACAGTAATGAAATGAGATTCCTTTGGATTGGCCTGAAACCTTGCACAGAAACATGTAGAGAGCATGATGTCTGGCCTACTAGCTGTTATGTACAGTAGAGATCCAATCATTCCTCTATATGTCGTCATGTATACACTAATTCCTTTCTTATCTTAATCAAGTTTGATGGCTGTAGACATTGGAGTTTTGGCAGGTGAGCAATCTTGTGTATTAAACCTTTTTAGCAAGTCATTAATGTACTTAGTTTGACTTATGAAAATGCCATATGTTCTTTGACTTATTTGAAGGCCTAGAAAATAATTGAGCTCTCCCATTATGCTCATTTCATATTTACTTTGTATGAGCTTTGAGAATCTTTGATAACTTTTTATTTATAGAGCTAAAAATGATATCATCCACATAAATTTGAACTAAAATGATGTCATCACCATGCCTTTTATAGAAGAGAGTTTTATCAATTATTCCTCTAGTAAATTGATTATCAAGTAGAAACTTTGACAGAGTGTCATACCATGCTCTTGGGGCTTGTTTGAGTCTATGCAATACTTTGAGAAGTCTATAGACAAAATCAAGAAATTTGGAATCTTCAAAGCCAAGTGGTTGTTGTACATATACCTCTTCTTCCAACTCGCCATTTAGAAATGCACTCTTGACATCCATTTGATAGACTTTAAAATTTGAGTGACTTGTAAAAGCTAGAAAAATTCTTATTGCCTATAGTCTTGCAACAGGAGCAAAAGTCTCATCATAGTTAATGCCTTCTTCTTGTGAATATCCTTTTACAACCAATCTTGCCTTGTTTCTTATAACAATACCATGTTCATCCATTTTGTTTCTATAAACCCATTTAGTGTCAATAATTGATCTGTCTTTTGGAGGTGGCACTAATTTCCAAACATTATTTCTATCAAATTGATTTAGCTTTTCCTGCATGGAAACAATCCAGTCTGGATCCAACAATACTTCTTCAACCTTTTTGGTTCATTTTGAGTAAGAAAGCAAGCATACAAACATTCATTTATGGTTTCCCTTCTTGTTCTCACACCGTAATCAGGATTTCTTATAATTTAGTCTACAGTGTGAGCTCTATTCCATTTTGTTTCATGAGCCACACCTCCTGTATTTAAAATTGTTTCTTCCTGATTTAAGTTATTTGCATTTATTGTTGATCCTTAATAAGTTCCCCCTGAATGAATGCTAGGGTTGTGTGGAGAATTCTCAAGTTGTATGTAATTGAAATCCTCATTGTTTCTCTCTTCATCTGTATCATGTGAAATTTCCACATGTGAGCCTTCATGAGCATTATCATCTTTTTCATTTTCAGATGCTTCCATTTTCATTTCATTTTCAAATCTCAAAGTCTCACAATTTTCTCCTTCAAGACTCATGGCAGGAAAGTTGAAGTCATCAAAAGTCACATTTGTACTTTCCATCACTTTTTGTTGATCAATCACATATACTCTATAGACAATTTTTTCCAAAGAGTATCCTACAAAGATTCTTTCATATACTTTGGCTTTAAATTTTCCTAGATGGTCAACATCATCTTTGAGAACAAAGCATTTTGCTCCAAACATATGCATATGCTTGATAGATGGTCTTCTATTTGTCATGATATGATAAGGTGTCTTTCCAATAGATTTTGTGATGAGTGTCCTATTTTGAGTGTAACAGGCAGTCATGACAGCTTTAGCCCAAAAGCTTGTTGGTAGACTAGCTTCTGTTAACATGGTCCTTGTAGCTTTAATTAAAGTCCTATTTTTCCTCTCAACAACTCCATTTTGTTGTCGAGTTCTTGGAGCTGAGAATTACTAAGTAATTCCATTCTCTTTGCAGAATTCACTTAATGTAACATTTTTTTATTTTATTCCATTATCACTCCTTATAGCCACAACATGTGTTGGGCCTTTATCCAATCTCCTTAGATTTTCAATAATAACTTCAGAATTTCATCTTTTGAGTGAAGGAATTCCACCCATGTATACTTGGAGAAATCATCCACCATGACAAGTGCATACCGCTTCTTAGACATAGACATGAAATTCACTAGTCCAAAAAGTTCCATATGAATCAATTATAGAGGCATTGTAATTGAAGTGAATTTTTTACTTTTGTGACTTGACCTTTTTATCTTTCATTTTGGACATGCCTCACACAATCCTTCTATACAGAATTCAAGTGAGGGAATGTCCTTTACCAACTCTCTTTTGACTAGAGAATTGAGATTCTTGAAGTTCAAGTGAGACAGTCTTTTGTGCCAAAGACAACTTTCTCTTTCTAAGGCTTAGGTGTAGAAACGACAGATTTTATCCTTGTTTGCATAGTCCAAATCAGCTATAAATAGACTTCCCTTCCTTACTCTATGTAGAACAATTTCGTTGGTATTTTTGTGTGATATGAGGCACATTTCCATATCAAACTTCACATTCAAGTCTTTGTTGCAGAATTGTGTGATGCTCAATAAATTATGCTTCAAACCATTTACTAAAGCTACATCTTCAATGACAACATTTCTATGAATCAATTTGTCATATCCCATAGTAAAACCAATGTTGTTGTCTCCAAAGGTCACCATTGGGCCAACCTCTTCCTTGAATTGTGACAGCAGGCTTTGTCACCAGTCATGTTCCTTGAGCATCCACTGTCCAAGATCTGCATAACCTTTTTCTTCTTACATGTGCCCTGCAATCATAACAATATCAAGTTTTTTTTGGTACCCAAACTAGATTGGGTCCTTTATGCTTAGTTATGTGAATGTTATTTTTCTTTTTAACAGTCCTAGTCACTTTATCATGTATAATTTCATTTTTCTGGTTTTGATTCCTAGCTTGGTTAGTGCTTCCTGAGCTAGATGCATTTCTAGGTGACATGGAGTGTTTTCTTTCTTTGATTGGACTTGCAGATTTAGGCCTAGCAGTTTTGTGTTTACATTTTGACTGATACAACCTTAACAAACTGTTTACTAAACCTAAATCAAGTATCCATGACATTCAGGTTGCATGGCATACAATCAATTTTTTCACAGAATTTTTTGACTATCATGCATCAAAGGCTTAACAAATCCACATGCAAAGTCAGCATTTTCAGCAACAGGTTTCTTGCACATATGAGTAAGGTGATTTGTTGATCCACAGTTTTTCAAAATCCTCATAGGAGCATTGTGAACAGTTTCATAATTGTTGTGTTTGTTAATGCCTATTTTACCATTTCTATTTGCCTTTTTCTTCTTAGCATGCATAGTGTCATTTTTCTGGACATTATCTTTTCTTTCAAGTTTAACAAGTGTGGACTTGGCCTTGACCATGAGTTCTTCTATTTCAACACAAGGCACAATGTTCTTAGTCTCTAGTTCAGCTTCATCATTCAACTATTGCTTTATGACCATGCTGACTTCATCAAACTCAACAGTTGCTTTCTTAAAAAATGGAGCTTTAACATTTTTTAAAATATAAGGATTACCAAGAACTTCAATTTTCTTGCCTTTTGTTGGCATAGACCTCTTTTTCTTGAGAGAATCATAGTCAAACACAACTTCAACCTTGGAATTTTTTTGGTGTTTTTCATGAAACTCTTGAACTAGTGTAGATGACTTTTTGTAAGATTTTATTTTTAGTTCATTTTCAGATATTTTTTCCCTTAGAAATTTCTCAATCTGTTCTAAGTAGGTAATCTTATTCTTCAGATACTCATTTTCTTGTTTCATGGATTCCAAGTTGACCAAGGATAATTCTAGGTGGTCATTCTTAATATATAGTTCATCATTAGCTTTTAACAATCTATTTATCTCTTCATAAGTAGCATTCATACTGGTATGTATGTTAAACATCTCAACATTTAACTCTTAAACAATTTTCTTTTATTGAGAGTTTGACATGTCAATGGAGGTTAGGATTGATACCTAACTTGTTGAGGTTGATGCTCCTTCATCTTATTCGGCCATGGCTACTAAGTTCCCATACTCTTCTTCTTCATTTTCATCAGTGTCATCCCAACACTTCCCTTCAGCTATATATGATCTACCAGTCTGCTTTTTCAATAGGGTTTCATACTTGGCTTCCAATTCCAGGTAAACTTTATCCCCCTTGGCTGCTTTAGTCTTTCTACACTCAGAGACAAAGTGTCCCAATTCATCACAATTATAACACCTTATTTTTTACCTTTCAACATATCCAGTTTTATAACCTCATTTGAAATTACTCTTAGGAGCATTGTTTTTGCTTGAGGAGCCAAAGTTTGGTTTTGGCTTGAACCTTTTATTTTTCTTGAACCACAAGTTTGCAAACTTTTTTACCATAAAAGCCATAGAATTGTTGTGCTTTCAAGCTCCTCAATAGTGTAGAACCCATCTTCATCAGATTCACTCTAGACAGATTCTTTGTCATCTTTGTCTTTTTCACCAATTTCCTCAATCTTCATTCTTTGGCTTGTACCAACTTTTTCCATCTTTACTTGTTCTTTGACAATTAGGGCACTAGAAACATTTGTCACTCTATTTCTATGAATAAATTTCTTCTTAAAGAACTCTAGTTCATATGTCTTCAATATTCCATACAGAGTTTCCAATGGGAGTTTTATTAGATCCCTTCCTTCTCTAATTACAAAAAAATTATTCTCCAAGTGCTCAGGAAGAGTCAAGAAAAACTTCAAGTTTTTTTCTTTTGTTTCATAGACCTTTCCATGCAGTTGTAGTTCATTGATCAGCTTATTGAACCTTTCAAAGACCTCAGTTATGCCTTCATTTGGATTTAACATAAAGGCTTCATATTGTCAAACCAACAGTTGTCTTTGGTTTTCTCTCAGTTCAACTATGCCTTCACATAGCAATTTTGTGGTTTCCCAAATGTGCTTTGCAGTGGTGCAATTAACAACATTGTTATACATGACCATGTCCAATGAGTTAGTCAATATAAGCATTAAACTATTGTCAATAGCAATTTTTTCTCTTTCTGTGTTAGTATACTGAGATGGATCCTTTGAAGGGTTTCAGCATGAAAACGCAGCGGAATTAATGTAAAAATAATAAAAATTGAAACCGAATCACAAGATCCATGTATAACGTTGGATGATTATGGTGAAGAAGTATGTACCTTAACAAAGCTTTCCGTATGTTGTTTAATGGAGGTCAAAAAAAGATGAATCACAACAGCCTTTTGTTGCAAAGATCTGCTCTCCAAAGAAGTCCACACGAAAGCCCGATCATCCTATGATCACCGGAGTCGGTACTAGCCGAATTGTTTGCCTCTCTCTCTCTCTCTCTCTTTCTCTAACCTCTCTTGATGTTGAGCAGCTAGGGTTTTTTTCTAAAAAACAAAATCTGATTATTAAACCCTAATACTATACATCATTATGTATATATAGGGGAGAAAGAGAGATTTTGGGCCTAACCCTAATCCATGTGGTTTCCAAAACCCATTATGACTTTGGGTTATTATTATTATTAAATCTGAATTCTAATATAATTAATCAAGTCCCACTTAATTAATTCAATAATTAAATTCGAATAATAATAATACTTATTAAATCCGAATTCTAATATAATTAATCAAGTCCCACTTAATTAATTCAATAATGAAATTCGAATAAACAATAATATATTTAAATTCGTAATTTAAATAAACCTCCATTTTGACGTTCTTTGTGTGTGACCCTTTAGGTTATTATTACGTTGACAATAATTTTATTATCTAATAATAAAATTATAAACAATGAGCAGCATCTAGTAATACATCATTGCGACCCAAGTAACAATAATAATTGGTGATTTAATTAAACCTTTCGTGAATAATGTGCAATGTAATATAATCCCTTTAACCTTAACTATAGATCAAACTGGAGGCATGTATAGTGTCATCCTCTTCAACGTTTAATCTTGGTTTCCTTGATCAATGAGTAGACTATTTAAATAAATCAATATTTGAGCATGGCCATGCATTTCATAGTCTCACTCAATCAAGAAGCCAATAATATCACTCCTAAAATTGGAGGGTTAAATCCTATATCTATCATTCATATTCCTCATACGATTCATAGCATACCCAATGTCCACCTTTATCATTACTCAGTTAAAGGTAACTTTGACTGTAATCAAAGTATATTATTGTAAGGCATAATGTAACGTAGTATGTAATAGTGATAACGATAACTCAAATAAGAAACAAAGATAGATAAATAATACTAATATGCAGCACAGGAATCCAGACGGACATGCAAACAGAAATAATACATACATCACTACAGAGCAATCAAGATGTAAAGTTTACTGAATCACAGCGAGAGAAGTTCATTACTATGTTCAAGCCTCGGCAACAACTAAGTGTTCAGTAAATTTCAGTCTAAAGACAGTGCAATGATTTAAGTATAGTTGTCAAAGGATTTCAGTGATCAGAAGCAATGAAATAGTCCAAAGTTAGTCAGCTGAAACATAACAGGAATCAAGGGAATTCAATTCAGTGTTAGTCGTTTGTGAACCAGACCAGTGCACTAAGCGTCAGCACATCAAGAAAATAATTGACCTGATTAATTAGAAGAAAATCAGTTGATCAAGCCAGAAGAGTGAAATCCAAGTAGTTGTTACTTCAAGAATTGAAGATAGTTATTAAAGCAAGTGAAACTACATTTGGTGGTGCCTACAAAAGAGGAACCTAGTGTGAAGAACAACAATCTTTACTTAGGCGCAACAAAGTTGGAAGCTTGAGATTTTTCTCAGTCATGATTTTATGGCGCCTACACACTGCAACTAGTGTGCAGGCGCAACAAAACTTGTTGTAGCATTTTATCTAAGTCAAAGGCGCAACAAAAATTAGATGGATGATTTTGTGGCGCCTACACACTGCAACTAGTGTGCAGGCGCAACAAAATGTAATGCAGGCGCAACAAAATGCTATTTGGAATTAAATTGAAGGCAAAGGCACATCTTGGAGGCGCAACAAACATTAAGTGGCGCCTACACAGTGGAAACAGTGTAAAGGCGCAACAAAGATGAAACTAAGGCGCAACAAAGTTTACAAGACGCAACAAAACATGTTTTTGGCGCCTACACACCTCTAGCACTCTTGAAGCGCAACAAAGGACTTAAACTTTGTGGAATTCAATTTTCCAATAAGTCTACAATTTATATACGGGTTAAATCAATATGGACAGAAGATTATTCATTCATCCTCAATAAAAAGAGATACAGACGGGAGCACCTTTAAAGCTGAACATTAATATCACCCAACTGTATTTTCCATTGTGATTGTGATTGAACCCATTGAAGCTAATCATTTGATTAGAAGTGTAGCACCTAAGGGATTTAATAATACATTGTTATTTTCCCGAATCGTTGTGTTTCATTATCTGTCATTTTTATATCTAAAGAACACAAACACTTAATCCGCAATTAAACGAAAAATCTACCACATCATATTCAACCCCCCCCCCCTTTATGATGATTTTGGACCTAACAATTGGTATCAGAGCTTATTGATTGAAGTTACAAATCAAGATCCAAAAATAGTTTTTCAAAAAAGTGCATTTTTAGATCTAGAAAAATTTATATTGAAATTTCTTTATTTTTAAAGAAAATTCAATTTTGAATTTTTCAAATATTTTAAGTTCACTAATTTTAAGAAAACTATCAATCATTGAGAATTCGTATTAAAATTTTATTTCTTGAAATTTAATTTTTATTCGAATTAATTTTAATTTTTGAGAAATTAATTATTTCTTAAGATTTAAAATTCTTATAACCATGAGTACCCAAAAACTCAGCAGCATTAAAATCCCAGTATTTGACAAAATTGAATACATCTTATGGAAGAAGAAGATGTCCATTTTCATTAAATCTTCAAATTCTCAATATTTGGGAATTTTGGAAAATGGACCCTATGTACCTTAGAAGCTTATACCAGAAACAGTTTCAGAAGACGGCGAACGGATTCCGCAAGGATTTACCCCAAAAGAACCTTCAGAGTTTACTGACACTGATAAAGAAAGAGTTGCATGGGACAATCATCTTCAATGCATCCTGATGGATTCTTTGGACACTACAATGCTAAATCAAGTGATTAACTGCACGAGTGCCAAACAGATGTGGGATACAATTGAACTGCTGATGGAAGGTATAGCAGAAGTGAAGGAGAACAGGTTTGATATTCTTACCTCCCAATATAAAGCTTTCAAGTCACTACCAGGAGAGAGTATCACTCAAGTCTTTGAGAGATACAGCAAATTGTTGAATGACTTGTTACTGCATGGGAAGGCCTACTCACGTAGGGAGATCAACAGAAAATTCATCTTGACACTGCCAGCACACCTGGAACACAAAATCTCTGCCATCAGAGAGAGAAGTGACATAAATGACATGTCCATTGAAATTTTATATGGGAAGCTCAAGACTCATGAAATGGAGCAAGAGCAAAGACAGATCATTTATGGTACATGTACGGTGGACAGTAAGAATACAGCACTGTTGAAGACTACAGCTCTTGTAGCAAAGGATTTTGCTGTCACATAGACCAGCACAGTGAAACCTGATGTTGAGAAAGAAGAAATTCTGGAAGCTGAATTTACAGATAACACTCAACCAGGTAATGAAGACGACTTCTACTCAATGGAAAAACTTGAGCAATTGGAAAATAAAATAATGACCTATATGGCAGGGAAGTTCAAGAACCTCAGGTTTAGGAGGAACCCTAAGTACAAATTCAAGAGTAACTCCAGTTACAGTGGTTCCAGTTTCAGAAACAGCAACCGAGGTGGATCGTCTTCAGGATCTTACAGCAAAGGAGGTTATAAGACGGGAATGGTAGATCGTAGTAAGTTCAAGTGCTACAACTGTGATGAACCCGGACATTTTGCAATAGAATGCCGGAAGCCAAAGCAAGTGAAAGAAAGAAAGGAGTCATATGATGAACTCAAGCAGAAATATGATACACTGGTAAAGAAGCATCAAGGAAGAGCTTATATAGCTGAAGGAAAGAGCTGGGATGATTCAGACAATGATGAAGAAGAGACCTTTGGAAATCTTGCATTAATGGCAGACTCTTCTGAGGTATCACCTCAATCATCGAAGGTATCATTTCTTTCCTCCGTTGACATGTCTAATTCTGAATATAAGAAAACTGTGGAAGATCTAAGTATAGAAATGTTTAACATACATACTAGCATGCTAGCATCTGAAGAAGAAAATGCTAAACTAGTTCTTAAGAATAAAATGCTAGAAATTAAAAATGAAGAACTAGAGCTTGCATGTGTTAATGTAGAAGATCTGAAACAGAAAATAGAATACTTTCAGAATAGAGATAGGTGCAACCAGGAAATAGAAGCAGCTCTCAGAAATAAAATTTTTGTTCTTGAGTTAAAACTTCAAGCTTATAAGAAATCTGCGAATCTTGTAAAGGAGGCTATAGGTAAACAGGTCATAGGTCAGAAAACTGGAATAGGTTTTGACTATGATAAGAAGGCAGGAAAAATGCATGTAGAATCTATTGCTGAGGAAAGTCCTGTGAAGCAAGACATTCCACATGTATTGAAGAATGTAGTTAAGCCCCTATATAAAAAGTTTGTCATTGATCCCTTAAATGAAGAAGAGCTTTTAATGAAAGAGGAACTCCTTGCTGAGGAGAAAGAGAAAAAGGTTGAAGATAAGAAACAGTTGCCTAAGAAATCTGTTAGGATTGAAGAACCTAAGAAACAGGTTAAAATTGAATCAGGCAACAAAATAGAAAACAAGAAAACAAACAGGAATGGTAAAATAGGTATCAACAAGAAAAATGCTAATGCTTATTCTTCAAGTGCTACTAGGACAGTTTGTAACAATTGCAATTCTACTGGTCATCTTACGCATGCATGAAATAAGATAAAAGTAGTAAAAACAGAAACTCCGAGTATGCCTGCCATGCCTGCCATGTCTATTCCTCATCAACCATGCGGTAAAGTAGGTTGCATGCCATGTGCTTTCAATATCATGTCTGCATACATAAACTTAATGAATACATCTTCAAGTACTTGCATGAATACAGATGTGAACATGACTAGAAAGCATGTTAGGGCAAACACTGCCAGTCCTCCTAAATCTAGGAAGGAAACCCCTGTCCCTAAGCCTAAAGACACCCCTGTCAACGCTAAACCAAAGGGCAAGGGCGCAGTCGATGAGAAAGACAAGAACCAGAAAACTTCTATAGCTAAAAATGTTTACTTATCTAAGCCTCTTGGACCCAATCAAGTTTGGGTGCCAAAGAAAAAGTAATCAATCTGTGGTTGCAGGGCACAACAAAGAACAAGCGTGTCATGTGGATACTTGACAGTGGTTGTTCAAGGCATATGACTGGTGATAAAGCCCTGTTAACAGATGTGATTGAAAAATCTGGCTCGATAGTGACCTTTGGAGATGACAGCAAGGGATTCACAACGGGATATGGCAATCTGGAAATTGGGAATGTCATCATAGAAAATATCTCTCTTGTGGATGGATTAAAGCACAACCTTCTGAGTATCAGTCAGTTCA
This sequence comes from Oenanthe sinensis, assembly GCA_028671895.1. Taxonomy (NCBI): domain Eukaryota; kingdom Viridiplantae; phylum Streptophyta; class Magnoliopsida; order Apiales; family Apiaceae; genus Oenanthe; species Oenanthe sinensis. Next base: position 15,915,038 of record CM053804.1, on the reverse strand, counting down.
CTGACAAGGGTTTCAAAGTAACTTTTGAGAAAGAGAAATGTGCAGTCCAAAACAGGAAAGATACGAAGCTTGCTCTTCAAGGAGTGAGAAAGGGGAATCTCTTTGTAGCTGACTTATTCTCTGCAAGCAAAGGTGAAGCTCAATGTTTTTACAGCAAAGCTTCAACAGAGGACAGTTGGTTATGGCACAAGAAACTTTCTCACCTAAACTTCAAGGCAATGAACTCCTTAGTTAAGAGAGAATTGGTAAGAGGTTTACCAGAGATGGAATTCTGTCAAGAAGGTTTATGTGAAGCATGTGAAAAAGGAAAGTCAAAGAAAGCATCTCACCGAAGCAAAGACTCTTCAGACATTACTGAACCACTGCAACTAATTCATATGGATTTATTTGGCCCAGTAATTGTCATGTCAATGTCAAGGAAGAGATATGCCCTGGTAATTGTAGATGACTATTCTAAGTACACGTGGGTGTTGTTTCTAGCCACAAAGGATGAAGCCCCTCAAATAATCATTGATCACATAAAGAAGATAGAGGTAGAAGCTGGTTTGCCTGTCAGAAAAATTAGGTCTGACAATGGAAAAGAATTCAGAAATGTAACCCTAAATGAATTCTGTGTTGAAAAAGGTATCTCAAGACAATTCTCAGCGCCCAGAACTCCACAACAAAATGGAGTAGTAGAAAGGAAGAACAGGACTTTGGTTGAAGCAGCAAGAACAATGCTGAATGAGGCTAAATTACCTTTATACTTTTGGGCTGAAGCAGTCAACATAGTCTGCTACACTCAGAATCGTACCCTGATCAACAAAGAACATGACAAGATTCCGTACGAGATAATGGAAAACAAGAAACCAACACTGAAATACTTTCATGTGTTTGGAGCAAAGTGCTTTGTACTGAAAGATGATGAGCATCTAGGAAAATTCGAATCCAAGGCTCATGAAGGCATATTTCTTGGCTACTCTCTGGAATCTAAAGCGTACAGGGTTTATGTGATTGAACATAAAAAGGTCATTGAAAGCATGAATGTAACTTTCGATGATCTCAAGCTCCCAAGTCTACAAAGAACAGACAACACTGAAACTCTGCAGTTTGAAAACATGAACTCAGATGAAAGTGAAATAGAACCTGAAGCTGCAACAGAAAATCAGGCCCCAAATGAGAATAATAACAATGATGATTATGACCCTAGTAGTGGAAATAGTGAAAGATTCATAGAAACTACTAGTAGTGGCAGAGAATCTCATTCTCATCCAAGCAGCAGCTCAGAGGGAGCAACTGAAGGATCAACTAGCAGGACCCCACACTACAATGATAATCAAGCTGAATGTTCAAGGGCAAGTCTGCCTAGACATAGGGTGTGGAGTAGAGATCACCCCTTTGAGTTAATTCTAGGAGATCCAGGTGCTGGAGTTCAAACTAGACGTGCTTCTCAAAATGAATGTTTATTCTCTGGCTTTCTATCTGAGATAGAGCCAAAGAAAGTAGAAGAAGCACTAGAAGATCCAGATTGGGTCGTTGCTATGCAAGAAGAACTCAATCAATTCAACAGACAAAAAGTCTGGAAGCTAGTACCCAGGCCAAAGAACAAGTCTATAATTGGCACAAAGTGGGTATTCAGAAACAAGCTGGATGAAGATGGCATTGTCACGAGGAACAAAGCTAGACTGGTTGCTAAAGGTTATTCTCAAGAAGAAGGAATAGATTATGATGAAACATATGCACCAGTGGCAAGACTTGAAGCTATCAGGATGTTTCTGGCATTCGCTGCACACTCCAATTTCAAAGTATATCAAATGGATGTGAAGAGTGCATTCCTGAATGGAGAGCTTGAGGAAGAAGTGTTTGTGGAACAACCCCCAGGGTTTGAAGATCCAGAATTTGCAGATTTTGTATTCTTTCTCTTCAAGGCACTCTATGGCTTAAAGCAGGCACCTCGGACATGGTATGACACTCTATCTATATTCCTACTTGAAAATGGTTTCACTAGAGGTGTCATAGATAAGACTCTGTTTCATAAAATGCATAAAAATGACATGATATTAGTACAGGTATATGTGGATGACATTATATTTGGTTCTACTAACGATCAGTTGTGTAGTAGATTTGCTAAGCTAATGCAGAGTAGGTAGGAAATGAGCATGATGGGAGAGCTGAATTACTTCCTTGGACTCTAAGTAAGCCAAAGGAAAGATGGAATCTTCATTTGCCAGTCCAAGTACATCAAAGATCTTTTGAAGAAGTATGGTCTTGAAGATGCATCAACAGCTAAAACCCCTATGGCAACTGCCATTAAGCTTGATCAAGATGAACCTGGTAAAAAGGTAGACATCACAAGCTACAGAGGTATGATCGGCTCTTTACTCTACTTAACTGCAAGTAGGCCAGATATTATATTTTCTACATGCTTGTGTGCTAGGTTCCAGTCTAACCCTAAAGAATCACATCTTATAGCTGTTAAACGGATTTTTAGGTATCTTAAGGGAAGTCTGAATCTTGGAATTTGGTACCCTAAAGATACAGGTTTTGACCTTATTGGCTATACAGATTCTGATTATGCAGGTTGTAGGATTGATAGAAAAAGTACATCAGGGAGTTATCAATTCCTTGGTAGAAGATTGGTGTCCTCATATAGCAAGAAGCAGCACTCAGTTGCAATGTCAATAGCTGAAGCTGAATATGTTGCTGCTGAAAGTTGCTGTGCACAAATTCTGTGGATAAGGAACCAACTTCAGGACTATGGACTGTTACTGAACAAAATTCCAATATTCTGCGACAACACAAGTGCCATAGCCATCACAAACAATCATGTTCAACATTCAAGGACCAAGCACATTAATATCAGGTATCACTTTATTAGAGAGCATGTCATCAATGGTACTGTAGAGTTACATTTTGTACCTACAGAGCAGCAAATTGCAGACATCTTCACTAAACCACTGGATGAAATAACTTTCACTAGATTGGTTTGTAAACTTGGGATGTTAAATTCTTCTAACTAACAAGTTAGTAATCAATAACTGCAAGTTGAAGCTGATGAATTCACCAGTTGATTAATTTCAATATTTTTAGGACTTGTGAATTTATCTACCAAATTATTTTCCGGTAAGTAGGTTTAAAATTAGATAAATATTTTGTGCATATATGTTAATTATAGTGTTATTTATTTAATTTTGATCTTAGACAATATTTAAGTGCTTACATTTAAATTGATAAATTCTTGACACTTAGATATTTTAAATATTATTTGAAATTATTTTAAATAAAAAGGATGAATATTTATATTTGTTCTTATATTTAAAATAAAAGTAAAATAATAAGAAGCATAATTTATTTATGATAATAATTTTAACAAATAATGTTATTATTGTTATTAATAAATATTTTGTGAAATAATATTTATGGGTAATTTATTATTATTGATTAATTATTCAAATTACTCATAAATATTATTTATTTTACTTGTAGCAAAATCTAGGATCACTTGATTATTTACGAAGTACTTTGTACTTTGTTGCGCCAAAAGAGAATTTAGTGGCGCCTATACAGTGTGTTAACTGTATAGGCGCAACAAAAATAATCTCAGCACTTAGCATGTTTTTGGCAAATCAAGTGGCACATATAGACTTTGTTGCGCCTACACAGTGCTAGCACTGTAAAGGCGCAACAAAGTACTTAACAGGATTTTGTTGGTTGTGGCGCTAGAATTTCTTTTGTGGCGCCTACACAGTGCATTCACTGTGAAGGCGCAACAAAACTAGATTTCAAGTTAATTGCGCCAAGTCAGTTTATGGCGCCTACACAGTGCAAGCACTGTGGAGGCGCAACAAACGTACTTGAGCAATTTATCTCTGTTTTCAGGCGCCTATATATACAAACGAGAGCTTTTCATGCGTCTCAATTATACATACACATTATATACACTCTTGGAGGCGCAAGAAAAACTCACAGATCTACTTTTTAATCGACCAAATCTAAGCCAATTCATGTTCAAATTATTTTCTAAAACCAGATTTGTGTAATTCACAGAAAGGACTATCATTAGCAAGTGGTCCCATTTTTTTTTTCAAGGTTTTAAGTTTATCAATTATCTATATTCGAACACAATTGGCTAGGGTTCTTGACTGATAAAATCGATTAAAAATTGTGGTATAATTAAAAGTGTGCTAAGGTTACTAGGAGTTTATTATTTATTAATTTCAAGTCACTCTTAGTAATTTTAATTTTGTTTAGGGTTTTAGTCCATTATTATTGTTTAATTCAACATTAATTAGTAATTTTAATTCGTAAAAATTATCTTTCATTTTTAATTAAATGGCAGGTCATTTTGAGATTAAAAAGACTAATTATTTATCTGTCGTAGCAGATAATTGGACTGAAACAGGAGAGTTAGGTAATTGGGCTAGGTTCTTAAATGAAAATTCTATAGTCCGTTATGCACTAACTACTGACGTTCCTTTAAATAGAAATCTTCTGAGACAGGTGTACAGGTCTTCTAAAGACACATCTGCAGATGGAATATCAGCTTTCTCATACACAATCAAGCGGCAAAAAGTGCGAATAACAGAGAATGACATAAATCAGGCACTTCATTTGCCAACTGAAGATTTTGAAGATGCACCATCTCAAACAGATTTGGATAATTTCTTCATGTTCCTACACTGCACAAGAGTAAACAACAATCTTCCAAAGAAGATTTACAAGAGTCACTTACCCAAGGAATGGAATCTGTTTTTCAACATCCTCTGTCTCATTGCTTTGCACCAAAGACAGGGGACTTCCATGGAATCACAAATTTCAACAAAGTGATTGGATATGCAGTGGCTTCTGGATCAAGAATCAATATTGGGAAGATGATCATGAAAGAAATCCTATATAATCAGGCAAAAATGGAGAATTTCTGTTTGTATCCAAGATTTCTACAACTGGTGCTGAACCAAGTACTGACTGCTGATCAACTCCAATCCTTTCAGAACAGTGAGTTGGAAGAGTCACCCTCTCTTCAGTTAAAGACAATCTTAAGACTAAGGAATGAGGCTGACTATCCTAACAGGTATACTCCCGCTCCACTGACTGATCCTATTAGAGATTACTTTGATCTTCTTAGACAGGTTGATGAAGAAGAAGAAGAAGAAGAAGAAGAAGCTGCATCTGAGGCAGAAAGAGAGACAACCTCTGAAGAAGATCATGTATCTGAAACTGATGAATCAGCTCATGCAAATTCAGAAGAACAATAATCTCAAAAGGAGAATGAAGCTGAAACATCAATTGATTCAGAAAGCAAAGAAGCATCTGAGAGTGAACCAGGCACTGAAAAAGAAGATGAAAGTATAGAAGAAACTGGTTCTGATCAAGAGGAAGAACCAATTCAAGAAGAAGAAGAAAGGAATATCCCTGAAAATCCAACAGAGGAGGACAATCTTGAGGACTTAGTGGAAGAAGATCAGACTACAGAGGTGTACATTCGAAATATTTCTGATGATCAAATGGATGAAGGTACTCTTCTTGACTTTGACTTTTCTGCTTTTCTAATAGAGAATTTTGTCACACTAACTCCTACTGAGCCTGAAATGGCAATGCACACACAAGAGCCCTCAGTGGCCATAGAAGCTGGCAATGAACTTGGTCAAGACCAACCAGTTCTAACCACTGCCAGAGATCAACAAACACTCCCTTCATCTCCCAACACAAGAAAAAGAACCATTGATGAAGATGATAGGGAGTCCCTACCGAATCAGGAAATTATTGAAATATCCCCTACAGCTCTGCCCTCTCAAAAATGACGAAAAATGAATTTTAAACCTAGGGCAACTGCGAACCAGGAACCTAATTCTCCAATCTCTGAAACTTTTCTTTTCCTTCGTAATCTTAATTTTGAAATTGATAAAATCCTTAAAGGTACGGAAAAAGGAACAGAGGTTATAACAATATCTGCTACTTCAGTAGCTAGTACTGTTTTGGTTGATCCAATTCAGAACCTGTCTTCACAGATAGTAGGGGGCATCACTGACTCTCACGAGCCATTCATTACATTGTTAAATGTGGTGACCCCCCTAGACTTAACATCTCCAGATCCTAATCAGGATGTTTTCCCTCCCCAAGTGGGTGAAGTGGAAAGGCAACTCTCTTATAGAAGGGAAGAGGTCTCCATTCAAGGAGTAGTTGTGTCAACAGCATCACCACTTCAAGTGGAAGTGCCTTTACAGGCGTCGTGGGGCACCACAGGCTCTAATTTGTCATTCACTACATTGCCTGAGGTGGTGACCCCCCTGGAGATTCAAATTCCAGCTCCTTATCAGGAGGTCCTCCCCACCTTTACAGGTCAGGTGGAGGGACAACACACCCATAGAAGGGATGTGGGCTATTTTAATAGAGCATCTACTGCTTCGGTAGTAGAACCTGTTCAGGGTGTCTCTGAGCAGCTAAAGCCTTCAATGGCTTCACCTGGCATCACGGATTCTTCAACTCTGCCAATCATTACAGAATCCATAGTGGTGACCACACTGGGTCTCAAGCCCCCAGTTCCTGAAAAAGGAGTTCTCCCCACCCAAAGTGGTCCGGTGGAGAGGCAACCTACCCATAGAAGGGATATGGATTTTAATGCAGGTATAGAAGATAGCAGTGCTTTTATGGAATCGAGTGAAACACTTGACCTTAGTCATCTTATGTTCCCTGACCCTGATTTCCCGAGTGTGAGTGTTGAGGGTCGTGAAAACACAGAAACAGTAAGGAGTGAGACACCCTCTACCCAAATAAACACCCCACACATAGCACACACTGCACATAGCCAAAGGATTTTAAATCTGGAGGCCCAGGTAACTGAACTTCACTTTTCTTTAAGAAAGATCTTGGAGGTGCAGGAGCGGCAGAACACGGAAATGAAAGAAATCAAAGAATTGGTTAAACAACTGCTAGCTCAGAAAGTCCCTATTTCTACTCAATCAACTTCAACAGCTCAGATTACTCCTATCAGTAGGGAGGATAACCCAACTGAGGGGGAGAGAACAATACAAGAAAAAGAAGTTGGAGCTGAAATGATATTGGAATATACAGCTCAGGGGGAGACAGATTTCTTTTATAGGCCTGGAGCGAGGCAACTTGAGGAAGGAGAAATTCGTGAACCTTATGTGCCAATGAAGATTCCAACTGAAAGAGAAATAGAGGAAACAACAAAGGCCGCTGGAATATATGTTGAGGAAGAGTTTGCTGAAGAAGATGCTTTTGATAATGACTGTCTTCTAGTTGGTATAGATGAAGTTATTACTCAAGACATAGATCAAGCTCAACAATTAATGAAGAGAAAATGGAAAAGAGTCCAACACGCACTTGAAAGAAGGAATAGAATGAAGGACATTGAATCAAAAGTTGGTCCTGATTGGGATGAAGCAAGGAATCTGCTCAAAAAGAAAGAGTTGACATTAACTCAAAAGAAAGACAGAGAAGTCCTTGACCTTTTCAGAACCCTGAAAGAAAATTATGAAGATGTTCATGAGTTCTATGCTATGCTTTCAGATGAAATAACAAGCGTGTCAGTAAGTGCCTTAAAATCCGGTTGGAAAATGTACATCAATTCAACATCACTGGGATCGAGGATTCTGTCAACAAAGAGCTTCGAAAAGATGAACATAGTGGAGTTATACGTGCTAAAGAGGAAAGTCATCTTTGGAGGAAACAAAACAAATGAGATACTGAGAGATCTAATTGAGAAGAAAATAATAGAGATCGGTGTCGAAGCATTTGAGAAGCCTCCGGTGGTCAAGTACTACAAAGCAACAACTCTTCACAACTTAACGTTGACAGATGAATGTCTGGATTCAAGCCATGAAATGTTCATGCGGTATGTAGAAGGGAGACTCAGAAGCAAGAAGAACAGAACTTAAGAAGATTTATATGCTGCTGAGTTGATCTATGCATTCAGACTGAATAGAGCAATTAAAACATCAGGAAGATACCTAATTGAAACGACCAGATACTATCAAGAACCAGTGTTTGTAAGAAGAGAGGATGGCACAGAAGTACTTGAAACCATAAAAGATTCTGAACCTTGTATTTAGACAGAGCCAAATGGAACAAAATACTTCATATTCAAGAAGAATGGAGTAGATAAGAAGAAGGATTTATCAAGACTAAGGAGAAACAATTCTGAAACAATCCGAAAAGTCTTCTCAAGGGTAAAGAGATCCACTGTCAAATCAGACAAGAAGACTTTGAGGATGATTGAAGATGTTCTAAGGGAGAAACTGGCAGAAGAGTCGATGCATGACACTGACAGAGTTAAAGGCTTTCCAAAAAGAATAACAGTGTTCGTGTTTTCAAAGAGACAATCTCTGGCCTTCGAGTCAATCTCCAAGATAAATTCAACGGCGTTTCTCACTGAGATTCTGAAAAGTTAGAAGATCCATCTCCTGTCAACACTCTTGAAGTAGAAGCTAGAGACTTAGTGAAGACAAGGTTAGAAGAAAAGGAAGAAGAGCTAAGAAAGCATTACTCTGAAACAAGATCTAAACACAGGCAAGACTCTGTACAAAGAAGAAGAAGATCATAGAATTATCTGTTCAGGCTAGAGGAACAAACTTCTATTGTACACAAGAAATCTGGAAATGAAAAATCTAATCCAGAATGTATTTAATATTATTTATTGTCTTTCTGCACTTTACCTTTTTCTTGTAAGTATCAGTTGAGTTATCCTCTCACAGGATTTGCTTGTCGAACTCTAACAAACAAATAGGGGGAGATTGTAAGGCATAATGTAACGTAGTATGTAATAGTGATAACAATAACTCAACTAAGAAACAAAGACAGATAAATAATACTAATATGCAGCACATGAATCCAGAAGGACATGCAAACAGAAATAATACATACATCACTGCAGAGCAATCAAGATGTAAAGTTTACTGAATGACAGCGAGAGAAGTTCATTACTATGTTCAGGCCTCAGCAACAACTAAGTGTTCAGTAGATTTCAGTCTAAAGACAGTGCAATGATTTAAGTATAGTTGTCAAATGATTTCAGTGATCAGAAGCAATGAAACAGTCCAAAGTTAGTCAGCTGAAACATAACAGGAATCAAGGGAATTCAATTCAGTGTTAGTCGTTTGTGAACTAGACCAGTGCACTAAGCGTCAGCACATCAAGAAAAGAATTGACCTGATTAATTAGAAGAAAATCAGTTGATCAAGCCAGAAGAGTGAAATCCAAGTAGTTGTTACTTCAAGAATTGAAGATAGTTATTAAAGCAAGTGAAACTACATTTGGTGGTGCCTACAAAGGAGGAACCTAGTGTGAAGAACAACAATCTTTACTTAGGCGCAACAAAGTTGGAAGCTTGAGATTTTTCTAAGTCATGATTTTATGGCGCCTACACACTGCAACTAGTGTGCAGGCGCAACAAAACTTGTTGTAGCATTTTATCTAAGTCAAAGGTGCAACAAAAGTTAGATGGATGATTTTGTGGCGCCTACACACTGCAACTAGTGTGCAGGCGCAACAAAATGTAATGCAGGCGCAACAAAATGCTACTTGGAATTAAATTGAAGGCAAAGGCACATCTTGGAGGCGCAACAAACATTAAGTGGCGCCTACACAGTGGAAACAGTGTAAAGGCACAACAAAGATGAAACTAAGGCGCAACAAAGTTTACAATGCGCAACAAAACATGTTTTTGGCGCCTACACACCTCTAGCACTCTTGAAGCGCAACAAAGGACTTAAACTTTGTGGAATTCAATTTTCCAATAAGTCTACAATTTATATATGGGTTAAATCAATATAGACAGAAGATTATTCATTCATCCTCAACAAAAAGAGATATAGACGGGAGCACCATTAAAGCTGAACATTAATATCACCCAATTGTATTTTCCATTGTGATTGTGATTGAACCCATTAAAGCTAATCATTTGATTAGAAGTGTAGCACCTCAGGGATTTAATAATACATTGTTATTTCCCCGAATCGTTGTGTTTCATTATCTGTCATTTTTATATCTAAAGAACACAAACACTTAATCCGCAATTAAATGAAAAATCTACCACATCATATTCAACCCCCCCTTCTATGATGATTTTGGACCTAACAATTATTCTCGTATAGAAATATAATGATTTCAAGTCACAGGATCATTACATCATAATCACAGTGAGATTTCTTATGACACTTATTAACATGTAGAATCTCACGGCAGGTCTTTCCAGTGTCATGTATTGATACATACACTTATGTTCTTGACTTTAGTATCACCATACCTATGACCAATGAGATGTGGTCATCTGTCAACAAACATACTAGTCTTATTGCATTATTACTGTCCTTAAATAATAATACTTGACTAGGGAATTTTAGGAATAAAATATTATTCATATAATCTCGTTTTTAAGTCACATACTTAAAGATATATATTATGTATTAATATTCCAATAACATTTATTATTCTTTAAATTTATAACGCAGTAAATAAAGACATAATAAATATTAATTAAATAATTACATAAAACATAATCCTTAATTGTTTTCAATAAAACATTAAAAGTATTGTCTCTAAGACACCAATACTAACAATCTCCCACTTGTACTAGAGTCAATCTCTCATGTATCTAATCTCCATGGAACTAGTATGACCTTCGTACTTCTGCTACGACAAAGCCTTAGTCAGTGGATCTGCAATGTTATCATTGTTGGTGTAGGTGCCCTAGAGGCAATACAATATTTCTTTTAATAGACCTTTATGTCATTTGATTATTCAATAAACGTATTTATTATGACTTTAATTTCTGCGATATATTTGTTAGCATAATAAATGTCCTTAGAATCATGATACACATTGTATAGTTTAGTACATGACTTGAACTTGAGATTATATAATATATCATATTCTTAAAGGTCCCTAGTCGAGTATTATTATTATAGGACAATAATAATACATAAATAGACTAGTATGTTGTTTGACAGATAACCACATCTCATTGGTTATAAGTATGGGGATACTAAAGTCAATACATAGGTACATGTAGGAGTACATGGTACTGGACAGACCCACAGTGAGATTCCTCATGTTTAATAAAGTCATAAGAAAGACTCACAGTGATAATGGTGTAATGATCCTCTGACTTGAGATCATTATATTTCTATACGAGGATTATTATACTTTGACTACATTAAAAGTTACCTTTGACCGGGTGATGATAAAAGTGGACATCGGGTATATCATGAGTCGTATGAGAAATATGAATGATAGATAAAGGATTTAACCCTCCTATAATTAGGAGAGATATTATTGGCCTCTTGATTGAGTGAGACTATAAAATGCATGGCCGTGCTCAAATAATGATTTGTTTTTTCATAGTCTACTCATGGATCAAGTAAAGCCGGATTAAATTTTGTAGAGGATGACTAAATACATGCCTTGAATTTAATCTATAATATATGTGGTTAATGGGATTATATTACACAGAAACATTAATCACGAAAGGTTTAATTGAATCACCAATTATTATTATTACTTGGATAGCAATGATGTATTACTAGATGCCACTCATTGTTTATAATTTTATTATTAGAAAATAAAATTATTGCCAACGTAATAATAACCTAAAGGGTCACACACAAAGAACGTTTAAACGGAGCTTTATTTAAATTATGAATTTAAATAATGTTATTATTATTAATTCGAATTTATAATTAATTAAGTAAGACTTGATTAATTATAAACATACTAGAATTCAGATTAATAATTAAACCCAAAATCAGAATGGGTTTTTAAGAAGCCCCATGGATTAGGGTTTAGCCCATTATCTCTAGCTCATATAAATACATTATGATGTGTTTACAAGGGTATCACTTGTGAATTCGTTTTACAACAGAAACCCTAGCAGCTCATAGAAAAGAGAGGCTAGCAAGAGAGAAGAGATAATTCGTGGCTGTTTTGGCTAGTACCATCTCCGCTGATCGTTGAACGAATCGACGTTCGTGTGGATACCGTTAGAGAGCAGTTCTTGAAGCAAGGACTACTGTGATTCATCAAGCAAGGATCTCCGTTGAGTTCGTGAAAGTAAAGACCAGAAAAGGTATAATTCTATTTCACCATAATCTGTCCAAGCTTATACATGATCTTGCGTTAGGGTTCCGAAATTTTTCATTATATTTACGTTTAATCCGCTGCGTTTTATGCCTCGGAACCCAACAATCATTTGTATGCACTTTACATATATGTATATCTCCTTGATTATTAATCTTATTAATTAGGTGATATCTCCGAAGTACATCCCCAAACAGCCTCCTTGGCTATTTCACAAGCATCAATATACTCAGGCTCTATTGTATAATCGGCAACTGTCTCTTGCTTTAAACTTTTCCAGCTTACAACACCTCCATTTAGACAAAACACAAACCCATACTGAGAAATCGAATCATCCTTGTCTGTCTGAAAACTAGCGTCGGTGTAACCTTTTACAACCAGCTTATCTTCCCCTCCATATACCAAGAATTGATCTTGTCATCTTCAAGTACTTAAGAATATTTTTGACTGTTGTCCAATGACCTTTACCAGGATTTGACTGGTATCTACTCGTCATTCTCAAAGCATACGAGACATCAGGACGAGTATATATCATTGCATACATTATCGAACCAATTGCTGAAGCATATGGAACTTTACTCATACAGTCCTTATCATCCAATGATTTAGGACTGTTATCTTTTGAAATCGATATCCCATGAGACATAGGAACAAATCCCCTTTTTGCATTTTGCATCCCAAATCGATAAACTTTATCAACGTATGTACTCTGACTTAGGCTGATCATTCTTCTTGGTCTATCTCTATAGATCCTGATTCCTAAAATATAGGTCGCATCGCCTATGTCTTTCATTGAGAAATTCTTACTCAACCAAGTCTTAACAACCTATAAAGAAGGAATGTCATTCCCTATTATCAATATATCATCAATATATAATACTAGAAATGCCACATTGCTCTCACTAACCTTCTTGTAAACACATGGTTCATCTTTATTTTAAATAAACCCAAACTCTTTGACGGTTTCACCAAAACGAATGTTCCATCTCCTCGAGGATGGTTTCAATCCATAAATAGATCGACGTAACTTAGATACCTTTCTAGCATCCTTTGGATCAACAAAACTTTCAGGTTGTGTCATATACACATCCACATCTTCTTCAAGGCTCCCATTTAAGAAAGCGGTTTTGACATCCATTTGCCAGATTTCATAGTCATGGTAAGCAGCTATAGCAAGCAAAATCCTGATGGACTTGACCATAGCCACTGGTGAAAAGGTTTCATCATAGTTAATACCATGAATTTGCTTGAAACTTTTTGCCACCAATCATGCTTTATAGGTCTGTACATTACCATCCATATCGGTCTTCTTTTTGAAAACCCATTTGCACCCTATAGGTTTTACCCCTTCAGGTGGATCAGCCAAAGTCCATACTTGATTAGAATACATGGATTCCATCTCAGATTTCATGGCATCATGACATCTCTTAGATTCTGGAGTGTTCATAGCGTCTTGGTACATGAGAGGCTCATCTTTATCCACAAGAATCACATCACCATCTTGAGTCAAGAGAAATCCATAATATCTCTCGGGCTCATGGTGAATCCTACCAGACCTACGAACAACCTGTGTTTCCTGAGCAGTATTGTTTTCTTGTACATTCTACTCAGGTTCCTCCATTGGTTCAATGTTATCATGTGGGTCTCGAATTTCATCGAGATCTATTATCCTCCCATTGTCTTTCTTAGACAGCATTTCTCTTTCAAGGAACACTACAGTTCGAGCAACAAATATTTTGTTCTCTGAAGGATTATAGAAAGAATAACCCTTTGTTTCAATTGGGTATCCCATAAAATTAGATTTTTTATTTAGGTCTTAGGTTGTCAGAAGTTAGACGTTTCACAAACGCCTCACATCCCCAAATTTTCATAAATGACATGCTATGACGTTTCTCAATCCATATCTCATATGGAGTCTTCTGAACCATTTTAGTAGGAACTCGGTTAAGTGTATAAGCAATTGTCTCCAGGGCATAGCCCCATAAACTAATTAGAAGATCTATATAACTCATCATTGATCGCACCATGTCCAACAAAGTACGATTCCTCCTCTCGGAAACTCCGTTCCATTGTGGAGTTCAAGGAGGAGTGAGTTGTGATACAATACCACACTCTTTTAATAAACTTTTAAATTCTTGGCTTAAGTATTCACCTCCACGATCAGATCATAGTGTCTTAACACTTCCGCCAGTTTGCTTTTCTACTTCAGCTTTGTATTCTTTGAACTTTTCAAAAGAATCGAATTTATTCTTCATAAGATACACATATCCATATCTACTAAAATTATCAGTAAATGTGAAAAAGTAGTAAAAGCCACATCTTGCCATAGTACGCATAGGACCACATACATCATATGTATAAGTTCTAATCATTCAGTGGCCCTTTCACCTTGTCCAGTAAAAGGAGCTTTAGTCATTTTTCCAATGAGACAAGGTTCGCATGCTTCGTATGATTCAAAGTCAAACTTATCCAACTATCCATCCTTATGTAACTTGGAAATGCGTTTCTCATTTATATGGCCTAAACGACAGTGTTAGAGGTATGTTTGATTTGAATCATTAGTTTTAAGACGTTTGTTATTCACATTATAAATAGGGGTGTCTAAATCAAGAACATATAAACCGTTAAATAAACGTGCAACCCAATAGGTAACATTATTCAAAGAAAAGGAACAATTATTATTCTGAATTAAAAATGCAAAACCTTTATTGTCCAAACAAGAAACCGAAATAATGTTTCTGCAAATTGCAGGCACGTAAAAACAGTTCTCAAGTTCTAAAATAAACCCAGTGGGCAATGATAAATAATAAGTCCCTACAACTAAGGCAACAACCTTTGCTCCATTGCCAACTCGTAGGTTGACCTCTCATTTAGCCAAAGTACTACTCATTTGTATTTCCTGCACATTTATACAAATGTGAGAACCACATCCAGTATCCAATACCCATGATGTAGAAGTAGACAAATTGACCTCTATAACATAAATACCTTAATCAGAAGCTTGACCAACCTTTTTCTTCTTCAGATCCTCCAAATAAGCATGACGGTTTCTCTTCCAATTACCTGGTTTACCACAGTAGTGACAGTCACCCTTTGCAACAGCACCCTTAGGCTTTAAAGCCTGCTTGGGATTAGCCTTTGGCTTGGGACCAGAAGCAGATCCAATCTTCTTCTTTCCCTTCCATTTGCCTTACCTTTGTTATCTACCATCAACATGGTAGCAGGTTCTATTGGGATTCGGGCACATATACGCAGCGGAATTACGCTAAATAATAATAAAATAACGAATCTCAAACGCAGGATCCGTGTATAATTGACGGATGATTATGGAGAATCGGATGTGTACCTTATTAAAGCTTTCCTTATGATGATTATAGAGGTCCAGAAGCGATGAATCACAGCAGTCCTTCATAGAAATCTGCTCTTTATCGGTATCCACACGAACGTCGTATCGTCAAACGATCACCGGAGTTAGGTACTAGCTTGTTTCTGCCTCTTTGTCTCTCTCTTTCTCTAGCCTCTCAGAAACGTAGAGCTGCAGGGTTTTATTAAAAACGAATTATCTCAACTATATTATCCTAAACTATACATCTTTATGTATATATAGGGGAGAGAGAGATTTGAGCCAAAACCCTAATCTGATTGGACCTTTTAAAACCCATTCAAATTTCGGATTTATATTATTATTAAATTTGAATTGTAATATGTATATAATTAATCAAGTCTCACTTAATTAATTAAATAAATAAATTCGAATTAATAATAATAACAGTATTTAAATTCATAATTTAAATAACACTCCATTTAAACGTTCTTTGTGTGTGACCCTTTAGGTTATTATTACGTTGGCAATAATTTTATTTTCTAATAATAAAATTATAAACAATGAGCGGCATCTAGTAATACATCATTGCTATCCAAGTAATAATAATAATTGGTGATTCAATTAAACCTTTCGTGAATAATGTACAATGTAATATAATCCCTTTAACCTTATGTTATAGATCAAACTCGAGGCATGTATTGTGTCATCCTCTTCAACGTTTAATCCGGGTTTCCTTGATCAATGAGTAGACTATTAATCAAATCAACATTTGAGCATGGCCATGCATTTTATAGTCTCACTCAATCAAGGGGCCAATAATATCACTCCTAAAATATGAGGGTTAAATCATATATCTATCATTCATATTTCTCATGCGATTCATAGCATACCCAATGTCCACCTTTATCACTACCCGGTTAAAGGTAACTTTGAGTGTAATCAAAGTATATTAATTCTCATATAAAATATAATGATTTCAAGTCAAAGGATCAATACATCATTATCACAGTGAGAATTTCTCATGACACTTATTAACATGTAGATTCTCACAGCGGGTCTGTCCAGTGGCATGTATTGAGACATGCACTTATGTTCTTGACTTTAGTATCACCATACCTATGACCAATGAGATGTGGTCATCAGTCAACTAACATACTAGTCTTATTGCATTATTATTGTCCTTAAATAATAATACTCGACTAGGGACATTTAGGAATATAATATTGTTCATGTAATCTCATTTTTAAGTCACATATTTAAAGATATATAATTCACATTAATATTCCAACGACATTTATTATGATTTCAATTTATAACGCAGTAAATAAAGACATAATAAATATTAATTAAATAATTAAGTAAACATAATCTTTAATTGTTTATCACAAAGTATTGTCTCTAGGACACCAACACTACCAATCTCCCCCTTGTACTAGAGCCAATCTATCATGTATCTAATACCCATGGAACTAGTATGACCTTCGTTCTTCTGCTGCGACAAAGCCTTGGTCAGTTGATCTGCAATGTTCTCATTTGTATGCATTTTACATATATGTATATCCCCTCGATTGTTAATCTCTCGAAGAAGATGATATCATCTGAGTATATGCTTTGTTCGGGAATGAGACCTTGGTTCCTTAGACTGTGAAATGGCTCCGTTATTATCGCAGTATAAATCTATCGGATTTGCGACCGAAGGAACCACACCAAGACCTGCAATAAAATTCCGAATCCAGACAGCCTCCTTGGCTGCTTCACAGGAAGCAATATACTCAGCCTCCATTGTAAAATCGGCAACCATCTCTTTCTTTGAACTTTTCCAGCTTACAGCACCTCCATTTAGACAAAATACAAAACCAGACTGAGAGATAGAATCATTCTTGTCTATTTGGAAACTAGCATTGGTGTAACCTTTTACTACCAGCTTTTCCTCTCCTCCATATACGAAGAATTGATCTTTAGTCCTTTCCAAGTACTTAAGAATATTCTTGACTGCCATCCAGTGAACTTCACCTGGATTAGACTGGTATCTATTCATCATGCTCAAAGCATACGAGACATCAAGACGAGTACATATCATTGCATACATTATAGAACCAATTGCCGACGCATATGGAACTTTACTCATACGGTCCTTATCATTCAATGACTTAGGACTGTTTTCTTTAGAGATCCATATCCCATGAGACATCGGGACATAGCCCCTTTTAGCATTTTGCATCCCAAATCGATGCAAAACTTTGTCAATGTATGTACTCTGGCTTAGGCCAATCATTCTTCTTGATCTATCTCTATAGATCCTGATACCTAATATATAAGTCGCGTCGCCTAAGTCTTTCATTGAGAAATTTTTATTCAACCAAGTCTTAACAGCCTGTAAAGAAGGAATGTCATTCTCTATTATTAATATGTCATCAACATATAGTACTAGGAATGCCACATTGCTCCCACTAACCTTCTTGTAAACACATGGTTCATCTTCATTTTGAATAAACCCAAACTCTTTGACGGTTTCATCAAAATGAATATTCCATCTCCTTGAGGCTTGTTTCAATCCATAAATGGATCGACGCAATTTACATACCTTTCCAGCATGCTTTGGATCAACAAAACCATCAGGCTGTGTCATGTACACATCCACATCTTCTTCAAGCCTCCCATTTAAAAAAACGGTTTTGACATCCATCTGCCAGATTTCATAATCATAGTAAGCAGCTATAGCAAGCAAAATCCTGATAGACTTGACCATAGCCACTGGTGAAAAAGTCTCATCATAGTCAATACCATGAATTTGCTTGAAACCTTTTGCCACCAATCGTGCCTTATAGATCTGTATATTACCATCCATGTCGGTCTTCTTCTTGAAAACCCACTTGCACCCTATAGGTTTTACCCCTTCAGGTGGATCAACCAAAGTCCATACTTGATTAGTATACATGGATTCCATCTCAGATTTCATGGCATCCAGCCATCTCTTGGATTTTGGAGTGTTCATAGCGTCTTGGTAGGTGAAAGGCTCATCTTCGTCGATAAGCATCACATCACCATCTTGAGTTAAGAGAAATCCATAATATCTCTCAGGCTCATGGCGAATCCTACTAGACCTACGAACATCCTGTGTTTCTTGAGCACTGTTGTGTTCTTGTACATCCTGCTCAAGTTCCTCCATTGGTTCAATATTATCTTGTGGGCCTCGAACTTCATCGAGATCTATTATCCTCCCACTATTTTTCTTCGAAAGCATTTTTCTTTCAAGTAAAACTGTAGTTAGAGCAACAAACACTTTGTTCTCGAAAGGATTATAGAATGAATAACCCTTTGTTTCAATTGGGTATCCCACAAAGTTACATTTGTCTGATTTAGGTCCTAGCTTGTCAGAAGTTAAACGTTTCACAAACGCTTCACATCTCCATATTTCATAAATGACATGTTATGATGTTTCTCAATCCATATCTCATATGGAGTCTTCTGAACCGTTTTAGTAGGAACTCGGTTAAGTGTATAAGCAGCCGTCTCCAAGGCGTAGCCCCAGAAACTAATTGGAAGATCTGCATGACTCATCATCGATCGCACCATGTCAAATAAGGTACGATTTCTCCTCTCAGAAACTCCATTCCATTGTGGTGTTCCGGGAGGAGTGAGTTGTGATACGATACCACACTCTTTTAAGAAACTCTTAAATTCATAGCTTAAGTATTCTCCCCCACGATCAGATCGTAGAGTCTTAATACTTCTGCTAGTTTGTTTTTCTACTTCAGCTTTGTATTCTTTGAACTTTTCGAAAGAATCAGATTTGTTCTTCATAAGATACACATATCCATATCTACTGAAATCATCAGTAAACGTGATAAAGTAGTAAAAGCCACCTCTTGCCATAGTACACATAGGACCACATACATCACTATGTATTAGTTCTAATCGTTCAGTGGCCCTTTTACCTTATTTAGTAAAAGGAGCTTTATTCATTTTTCTAATGAGACAGGGTTCACATGCTTCGTATGATTCAAAATCAAACTTATCCAAGTATCCATCTTGATGTAACTTGGAAATGAGCTTCTCATTTATATGGCCTAAACGACAGTGCCAAAGGTATGTTTGATTTGAGTCATTAGTCTTAAGTCGTTTGTTATTCACATTATAGATGGGAGTGTCTAAATCAAGAACATATAAACCATTAAACAAACGTGCAACCCCATATGTAACATTATTCAAAGAAAAGGAACAACAATTGTTCTGAATTGAAGAAGAAAAACCTTTCTTGTCCAAACAAGAAACCGAAATAATGTTTCTGCAAATTACAGGCACGTAAAAACAATTCTCAAGTTCTAAAATAAGCCCAATGGGTAACGATAAATGATAAGTCCCTACAGCCAAAGCAGCAACCTTTGCTCAATTTCCAACTCGTAGGTCGACCTCTCCCTTAGCCAAAGTCCTACTCCTTTGTAGTTCTTGCACATTTATACAAATGTGAGAAGCACATCCAGTATCCAATACCCATGATGTAGAAGTAGACAGATTGACTTCTATAACATAAATACCTGAATCAGAAATCTGAACAGACTTCAGTTTCTTCAGACCCTCCAAATAAGAATGACAGTTTCTCTTCCAATGACCTGGTTTACCACAGAAGTGACAATCACCCTTTGCAACAGCAACTTTAGGCTTTAAAGCCTGTTTGGGATTAGCCTTGGGCTTGGGAGCAAAATCAGATTCGATCTTCTTCTTTCCCTTCCATTTATCTTTCCCTTTAGCCTTTCCTTTCTTGTTCACCATCAATATGGGAGCAGGTTCGGCCTTTTTCATGTTGGTTTCAGCAGTTCGCAACATAGCCAACAATTCAGTAGGTGTTTTGTCTATCTCATTCATATTGTAGTTCATAACAAAATGAGTGTAGTTGTTGTTCAAAGATTGTAAGATTAAGTCAATCTGAGATTCTCGACCAATCGGAAAACCCAAAGTATCAAGATACTTGATATAACTTATCATCTTCAGAACATGTGGTTGAACAGGTTGATTCTCTCCCTGCTTGCAAGCGTACAGTGCTTTGCTCGTGTCGAACCTTTCTTGACGAGCCTGTCCTTCAAAAATCCTTTGAAGGTGTTCAATCATCTCATAAGCATCCATATGCTCATGTTGTTTTTGAATCTCAGCACTCATGGTTGCTAGCATGAGACATGTCACATCAGTCGCATCATCAATATGCTTCTGATAAGCATTTTGTTGAGCGCGAGTTGCATTCTCAGCAGGAGGAGCAGGAGAAGGAATTTCAATGACGTGGAGCTTACGCTCTTGCCTGATGAATATCCTCAAATTCCTATACCAATCAAGGAAGTTAGTTCTTGTCAGCTTGTCCTTCTCAAGGGTTGCTCGTACGGAGAAAGTATTTGTATTGTTTGCCATTTAAATATCTACAATGTTAAAATGCATAAATTTAGTTAGTCTGCAGAATTTTAATTATGTTCAAGTGATTATCATATATATATATTCATAATATATATCTCCCACTATTTTATTCAAATCAATAGCCCTAACTATTAATTCGGAAAGAATTTCATCAAATCTTTGTAGTGAGCCAAGATCCATATTTCATCCATGTTTCAAGATAGCGTTGGCTAATACACCCAAAACACGACTATTTAGGTAGACAACATTTGTCAATTATATCAAATATAACTCTTGGATAGTTTGGTGGAACCACCCTTTCTACAAATTTATCCAATAAATCTCACCAAACTCTATGCCTCTAAACCCACAATCCTATTGTGATGATTTAGTTAAGTTAGACCCAACGTTTAATAAACAAAGTACAATTACTTATCACATTTTCCCATGATTGATAAGAGCACTTTACTTTGGCAAACCCACTCATTCTCAATCTAGATCTTAATGTGTATAAACATTGGAAGGCATCTACATTAACTTAATATTTGTTTAGGGATTTATTATTTAACGATCATGATCCCATCATAAAGAGATTCTCAATTTTTCCTTGATTAAATAATCCATTTCAATATTCGTCAATGGTTTGATTTCCAGATCGTCGGAGAAGTCACAAGCGGTCTCACTTAAAACCCAACTTTCTTACAGATTAATAATCCGTTGTTGACAAAATCTCCCCATATCATTAAAATGAAAATTCATATTCAATATTGTGTTTCATAAACACAAGAATCTCATGATCGTTTGTTCAATTTTAATGTCTTGAGTCGTTACAGATTTTATCTTGTTTAAACAAGCATGGCATGGGTGTCATATCTAATATAAGTCTTGGATAGTTTGGTGGAACAACACTTTGTACACATTAATCCAATAAATCTCACCAAACTCTATGCCTCTAAACCCACAATCCTATTGTGATGATTTAGTTAAGTTAGACCCAATGTTTCAACAAACTAAATCACTTACTTATCACGTCTTCCCATGATTGATAAAAGCACTTTGCTTTAGCAAACCCACTCCTTCTCAATCTGGATCTTGACGAGTATTAACCATTGGAGGACATCCGACTAACTTAATATGTATTTAGGGATTTTAATGTTTATATGAACGATCATGATCCCATCATAAAGAGATTCTCAATTTTTCCTTGATCAAATAATCCATTTCAATATTCATCAATGGTTCGATTTCCAGATCGTCGGAGAAGTCACAAGCGGTCTCACTTAAAACCCAACTTTCTTACGAATAATAATTCACTTTTGACAAAATCTCCCCATATCAGAAAAAGAAAATTCATATTCAATATCGTTTTTCATAAACACAAGAATCTCATGATCGTTTGTTTAATTTTAAAATCTTGAATTATTACATATTTTATCTTTCTTAAGCAGGCATGGCATGGGTGTCGTATCTAATACATACATCATTCCAACACATACATATCTACACATGCATTTATATACATATATGTATTGTGCGTAAATTAAATGTGTTTGGTTATGGCCACATCCTATGCGATATTTCCAAGCTAATAGAATTATCAAGGTCAATCTATGGTGGTTTCAAATACTACACTATTACATGTCTTTATCTTCTTCATTGCTCCATCATCTAGAATGCCTCCTAACTTTCTTGCTTCCAAGTCTCCATTTAACAATTACATTGAATAATAAATAAATCTATTCTAATGAAATTACAAAAAGAACTCGAGTTACATTCGAGATTAACAATTACAATGAATAAACGACATGCAAGTCGTATTTAAAAACCAAAATCATAAAACAAAACCACTATCTTATGGGTCTTTAGGCCATAACCATTCACCATATTATCACATAACACATGTAATATATCTCAGATTATATAAACATATCATATAATCATATATATTAAATTTTGAAATTTTAGAAAATTAAATAAATTTCAAAAAATAATAAATCGCCGTTTCAGGGCCTGTACGTCATCAAACGGCTTACAGACGCGCAACTGACAATTTTAGTATTGCTCAGAGACACGATTCCAGTCAGAAAACACATATCGTTTGTGAAAATTGGACACTGGACACAGATTTCAGAAAATCTACCGAAGTAGTTTCAGAATTCGTATCGAATACGATTTCCATAACAAGAACAAACATGTATCATATACATACAGCAATACACACAATCATCCCATGATTATACAACACATGAATATCATATATTCAAAATCATATAAATCATATATATCAATATATAGTCATGGCATATCATATATATGTTTACATACATTGAAAAACTGTTAAACACATAACCAAATCATCACATTATACACGTAGCTCTGATGCCATTGAAGGGTTTCAGCATAAAAATGCAGCGGAATTAACGTAAAAATAATAAAAATCGAAACTCAATCGCAGGATCCATGTATAACGTTGGATGATTATGGTGAAGAAGTATGTACATTAACAAAGCTTTCCGTATGTTGTTTAATGGAGGTCCAGAAAAGATGAATCACAACAGCCCTTTGTTGCAAAGATCTGCTCTCCAAATAAGTCCACACGAATGCTCGATCGTCCTACGATCACCGGAGTCGGTACTAGCCTAATTGTTTGCATCTCTCTCTCACTTTCTCTAGTCTCTCTTGATGTTGAGCAACTAGGGTTTTTCTCTACAAAACGAAATCTGATTATTAAACCCTAATACTATACATCATTATGTATATATAGGGGAGAGAGAGATTTTGGGACTAACCCTAATCCATGTGGTTTCCAAAACCCATTATGACTTTGGGTTATTATTATTATTAAATCTGAATTCTAATATAATTAATCAAGTCCCACTTAATTAATTCAATAATTAAATTCGAATAATAATAATACTTATTAAATCTGAATTCTAATATAATTAATTAAGTCCCACTTAATTAATTCAATGATAAAATTCGAATAAACAATAATATATTTAAATTCATAATTTAAATAAACCTCCGTTTTGACATTCTTTGTGTGTGACCCTTTAGGTTATTATTACGTTGGCAATAATTTTATTATCTAATAATAAAATTATAAACAATGAGCGACATCTAGTAATACATCATTGCTACCCAAGTAACAATAATAATTGGTGATTCAATTAAACATTTCGTGAATAATGTGCTATGTAATATAATCCATTTAACCTTATATTATAGATCAAACTGGAGGCATATATAGTGTCATCATCTTCAACGTTTAATCTTGGTTTCCTTGATCAATGAATAGACTATTTAAACAAATTAATATTTGAGCATGACCATGCATTTCATAGTCTCACTCAATCAAGAAGCCAATAATATCACTCCTAGAATTGGAGGGTTAAATCTTATATCTATCATTCATATTCCTCATACGATTCATAGCATACTCAATGTCCACCTTTTACATTACCCGGTTAAAGGTAACTTTGAGTGTAATCAAAGTATATTAATTCTCGTATAGAAATATAATGATTTCAAGTCAGAGGATCATTACATTATTATCACAGTGAGATTTCTTATGACACTTATTAACATGTAGAATCTCACGGCGGGTCTTTCCAGTGTCATGTATTGATACATACACTTATGTTCTTGACTTTAGTATCACCATATCTATGATCAATGAGATGTGGTCATATGTCAACAAACATACTAGTCTTATAACATTATTACTGCCCTTAAATAATAATACTTGACTAGGGAATTTTAGGAATAAAATACTATTCATATAATCTCATTTTTAAGCCACATACTTAAAGATATATATTACGTATTAATATTCCAAGGACATTTATTATTCTTTCAATTTATAACGCAGTAAATAAAGACATAATAAATATTAATTAAATAATTACATAATACATAATCCTTAATTGTTTTCAATAAAACATTAAAAGTATTGTCTCTAGGACACCAATACTAACATCCTTTGGTACCCATGTGGCTGATATTACCTCTGAGCCACTAGTTGTTTCATGAACTAGTGTCATAGAATGAAGGGTTTATTCTTTAAGATCTCAGCATACATGTGGTTTGCAGTCTTGATGAACATCAATATTTTCTTTTTCCAAAGAATGTAGCATTCTCTGTCAAATGGAGGACTCTTGATACAGTTTATTTCTGAGAGCTCATTTTGATATTTGTACTATTTGTATGTCAACAACCTGAGCTCTGATACCTCTTGTTAGGAATGAGTTAAACAGAAACTAGATAGAGGGGGGGTGAATGCATAGTTTGATTCTTTTTTAACTTTCTTTTTCTGAACTGAATTAGCTATGGTATGCAATTTTGTTTGTAACTTAGTTAATCATGTAGTGTATATATGAGAAATGCGGAAATGAAATAAAGACTCAAAATTAACTTTCAAACTAATATTATATTAGAATGAATTGCTACAAATCTGAGATTCTATGTATGAATCTCAGCTTCTTGTTCTTGAAGAAAACAATGAGTGAATACAATGGGAATATTCAACTTGCTAATCTGTAAGGATGTACACTTTGCTATATAGACAACATATCTCGTTAGCACATGCACTTTCAGGCTAGTTACTAAAACTAGAAATAGACAAAAGATGTTTTACATTACATATAATCTTATTTCTAGCTAAGTCTTCCATTTGAAATTCTATCACATCTACAATCCACTCTTCTGTCTCTGTCTTGTTCTTCTTTCAAGCTTCTTGTAGACTTGTCTCTATATTCACAGGTTCGATTAATCCTGATCATGACAGAGCTTCAAAAACTTGTCTTATTCTTCTATAAATCTCCTAAAAAATAGCTTCTTGAATCAACCAAATACTCAACTGTTGTTGCTTCAAGAAGTCTCGAAATAGACTTCTCGATCGAGTACTTCTGAGACCTCTCGATTAGCCTTTTGACTTGATTACTTTTCGATTGAGCTAGATTGTCCATTACCATAGACTTATCGAATGGTCCCATTCCCCATACTTCTCAATTGCTTCAACAACTTACTTCTCAATTTGTTTTACTGGACTTCTCGAAGGCATATCATTTTCACACTACTCAATTGGCTTCAATGCCTTCACTTCTCGATCGAATACTGAGTGAGTGAGTGTTTTGAGACTTCTCTACGAGTTACACATTTATGTCTTCTCTACTAGAGTAACATTTTAAATGGTTCCTTGCCTTAGAAAAATTTTCAGACTGCAATCCTTATTTTTGATGAAGTCTTATTTGTCTTGATGCATGATCCAACTTGAATCTTCTATCAGATTTTATTCTTTGACTTTAATTATAATTTAGACTTACAATTTGATCATATTTTTATCTGCAAAAGTGCATTAAAGTAAATAAGTCACCAACCTAGTACATGAGTTCTAAGTATATTACAATAAGACAAGTACATTTAAAGTAGTTGGCTTGATTTGATCCAACACACACTTATCATCCTCTGAGTCACTTTCCACAAGGCCCTCTTCCGTGTATCCAAGCATAGAATCATCATCTTTCAATCCAACCAAGGCCATCTCCTCACTAATATCATTACTAGTCATCACTAATATCATCATTAGAGTCAGAGTCAACATCATCATCACTCTAGGTCAGTAAGGCTTTTTACTTCTCTTTCCTATCCTTGAAAGTAGAAGGCTATTTTGATTTGAGTTTGTAGCAGTCTTTCTTGTAGTGATCAGGCTTTCTGCACTCAAAACTTGTTTGTTCCCCTTTAAAGTCTTTGGAGAACTTCTTGCCCTTAGAGAAACCTTTCTTCTCCATTTTGTATATGTTCATCTTCTCAATCATCCTCTTGATTTTTCTTGACATTAGAGCAAGCTCTTTATCAGATTTTTCGTTAGATTCTAGCTTGTTATTTCCAGCATGAAATGCCAAATTCTTCATTTTGAGAGTAAGATCAGAAGAACCCTGAGGTTTGCTAGCATTGATCTTTGCTTCAAACTGCTCTAATTCAGCAAATATATCAAGAGCATCCATTGTATCAATGTTTGGTGAAGATTCCAAAGCAGTGACCTTCGGTTCTTAAATCCATGGAACTGCATTAATGATCTTCATATTATTTTCTTCCTGAGGTATAGATTTAGCAAGATGAGTTAGGCTATTCATGTTGATTTGAAATCTAGCTTGAGCCTCTCTGATTGATTCATCATCGTTGAGCTTGAAATTACCATACTCGTTCATTAGCTTGCTCAATTTGACTTTCTTCAGAGATTTAGAGCCTTCATGTCACAATTCCAAGGTATCTCAGATTTCTTTAGCAGATTTATATGAAGAGACCTTACCACTTTCTAAGATGCTTAGATTAGTAATGATAGTGTTCTTAGCTCTGTTGTTGTAGCTCAACTTTATAAGCTCATCAGGAGTGAGTTAATCGATGTCCTTCTCTTTCTCAATAGTTTTCATAAATGTGAATAAACCATTTTCAGTAACTCTCCATTCCATAGGCTCTCTTTCCAAGTAAGATCTCATTTGGCCTTTCCACCAGTTATAGTTGTCAGACCTAAGTAGTAATGGTAGCCTGGAAGAAGAGTTCGATGTTGGATACGGATCAGCCATATAATCTATACCTTCATGTTACAGAAAATGTCAGTATAGCCTGCTCTGATACCAAATGGAAATGCACCTAGACGGGGGTGAATAGGTGTTTTAGCTGACTATATCCAATTTTAAAATCTTACTAAGCCCTTATAGCAGAGTGTATTGTGGACAATCTGTTGTACCTTAAGAAACTGACTTACTACTTTCAATCTGTAAATAATTATAGCAGGCTGGAATGAATGCAATGTAGAAAACAGTTAAAAGCAATATGTAAAGGAGTCACATGACGTTTAGCTAGATTCGACCCCAATGTTTAATGGTCTACGTCCTGGTCCCTTACCAACTTGGTAAGAGAATATATTATTAATCAATTATAAACCAATTACAAGAGTAATAATATATCTCCATGTTCCCAATCACTACAGTGGCTTACTAAACTCGTAGTAATCCTGAGAAGAATGATTCCAGCTTGATATTGTTCACTACCTTGCAATCTGTTCTTGAACCTTGAATTCCTCGAGTCCCACTCTTGAATCCTTCTGTTCTTCGAACTCTTTGCCTTATAGAAACAATACAATTAAATCACAAGCTCACTTGTTCTACACCTAGAACCCTTTGTCATTTAGTGATTCCAAATACACTTTGAACAATACAAAGAATGAAAGTATTTACAACTCAAACTATATTCTTTAAATATTAAATTTTAAATATAGAACTAAGCTCAGTTTAGAGAAAAACGAAGTAAAGCTTTTCAAGAATACGAGTTGTACTGTATTGGTTATTTAAAACTGAATGAAAAGTAAAGCCTTGTTATATACGAATGTATACAACAACTACTTTGAAATCAGATAGAATAGAACGTTTGTAAATCTGAATATTTCAAAGGCATAACTATAGGAGAAAGAGATAAAAATGAATTTGAAAAACCTCCTATAATTATGGATAAGATATGATAGTAGTTTGTTTAGAAAAGGAATTTAAAATCAAATCAACTACTACCTAAATTTTAGGAAAACATTTTTAATAAAAGATATGAGCTTAATAATATATTAAAAATGTAATACATATAAGAATGTACAGAAATATTAATCCCGTACAAAATATAACTCTGTTCGCACAAACATTCGCACAAACCTTGATACAACATGTTGGCATGCTTTTACTAATACAATCTGCAAAACCAGGTTAGCACATACAAACTAGCAGATTATAATAAGTAAATATGCATAAATAACATATCTAAATTCGCACAAGAATTCTAACTTGCTCAACTTGATCATTAAAATCATGAGATTTACAAATATGTATACGGCCGAACTGTAAAATATAATCCAAACAATCTGAATATCAAATATAGGAATCATTGGGTTCATATTATTTCATTTCGTGATTAATAAATGAGTCCTTAATCATTTTTGCTAAGAATATGTAGATTAAAATAATTATAGAAAGGAACTGGTTTGAATAAATTAAACACAAAACAAATACTAAGCAAATTGAATTTGGTATTCGTTACCTATCTGCCCCAACATGAAGCAAACGTTGATTAGTTGTGTTGGTCTTTAAAAACTTAGTGAGTTTAGCAAACACATCTAATTAGACCTCTGAAACAACTTTACAATCTATTACACCAAATTTGTATATATATGAAACGGGTTTACAGAGTTTTCGGAAATGAAAGAATTATGAGATAAAAAAGAGGCAATTTTGGTGAATTATAGTTGCTCCTTCGATTTCATTTTAAGTTTCTTTTTCAAAAACTTACACATTTTAATAAAATAATAGTTAAATAAATTATTTTCTTATTTATTCTTAATAATTGTGTTAAATTAAATTGAATTATTTTTATATTCAAATTAGCGAAAATTGAGAATAGTAATACAAGAGTAATTTCTGAAAAAATATTTTAGACAATTATTTTTATAAAACGAAAAAAAAATATTTCGGAATAAATTTTTTTGGAGAAATAAGATAGAGAGAATTAAAACTTTTAACATTTAAATATTGAGAAAAAATTTCCTTAGATGAACTTAGATAAATTACCTAATATTATAATGATTTTGTATGTAAAACTAAGTGACATTTCAGTAATAATAAGTGCATTCATTTTCATTCACAAAAAATCAAAAATATCCTTAATGTCCTATTCTTTTTTCACTACAAGAAAAACGGCTAAATTCGACTAAAATAATGCGGTCATATTTAGCTAAATTTGACTAGATTCGGTCGAATTTAACTAATTTCGACCGAAACTGTCTAGTTACTTTTAGATGAGTCACTTTTAATAAAATCGGTCGAATTTAGTTAAATTCGACCAAAATTTTGAAATTTCAAATTTTGAATTTTTTAAAATTTGGCGCCTAAATTCAGTCGAATAAATAAATATGACTGACTACGGTCGAATATATAAATGTGACCAACTCTGGTCGAATTTAATGCGCCATATTTAAAAACCCAGCAGGAGCTTTTTGCTACTTTTATTTGTTTAATGACGAACTACGAAGACATTCAACCGGTGATTTATTTTCGAGACTGAAAAGAGAGACCATCTTCGAGCAAGGACTCGGGAAGACATTTATCAAACAATAAAACCCAACCCAAGTATCATATTCCTATCATGCTTGCGTACATATATCAATCATCAAACGAATTAAGCACATGTAAATTATCAAAATTTTTAAACAAAAATTATCTCTTACAAATACACAAAAATGCACAGTCACGTCGCCAGTTGGCTTCCCTCACACCTTTCACAGCAGGCATACAGAGGACAGAGCCGTATCCTCCTCATCTTCACAGCAGCAAGGGGTCTGGCGTCGCTCACTCATGGTGGCATTCTACCAGATCACTTCTGCCCTCTCGACCCTTTCTTTCCAAAATTCGGCCTAATATTTGAAATGCAGTGGTTGCTCTTCTTGTTCTAAATATTTCCTTTGAATATAATGGTGTCCAATTCTGTGTTTTTGTTTTTTATCACATCATCCTACTGTTCAACGAGTGCGCTGTCAGATGCCAACTTTTCTTGGAGATAAGAGATCATACTCCTCTGATGAGCGATTTCCATGTCTTTCTCTTTATTTATCCCGGAGGCTCTCTCTTCTTCTTGGCTATTCAAGTACTGTTTGCAAGTTTCTCTCATTTTTTTATACTGCATGCATCATGCGACAATATTGTAACTTGTAAGAACTAGGCTAGCCTTAAACAAATATAAATAAATGGCATATTATTCGACCGTATTCGGTCGTATTTAGCTAAATTTAACTAGATTTGGTCACATTTATAAATGTGACTGTTGTCAGTCACATTTATAAATGTGACTGTTGTCGGTCGCTATTATAAATTCGACCGGATTCGGTCACATTTATGTTTCAACAATTTGATAAAATGGCCGGGAATTTTCCCTCCCTTTCAACATTTATAAATGTGACTGTTGTCAGTCACATTTATAAATGTGACTGTTGTCGGTCGCTATTATAAATTCGACCGGATTCGGTCACATTTATGTTTCAACAATTTGATAAAATGGCCGGAATTTCCCCCTTTTTTTTTGGCCTGACATAAATTCGACCAACAAAAATTAGCGGTCGAATTTAACTAAATTCGACCAGCTAAATTCAACCGATTTTAAAAGTGACCAGATTTGGTATAATTTAATTCTGGGAATTATTTGACTGAAATTGGTCTCAAATTCGACCAAAATTGGTCGAATTTAAATCGGTCAAAAATATTCGGTCACATTTAACCATTTTTTCTTGTAGTGTTTGTATTAATCTTAGATAATTCTTTAAGGTCATTTTTAAGAGAATTGAAATAAACTATAATGCGTTGACATGATGGATGATAAAAAGATGATAAAAAGGCTGTAATACTTCAATAAGCATACACGAGTTAATTTTCTATTAACTAAAGAACTACTTGAGAGTAATGTAAAAATATAGCAGAAAATAAAAACCAAATTACTTACGGGAGGGAGAAAACTGTCCCCCTTCCCTGATAACTAATTTATAAGTTAAAAAATTATTAAGTTGTCAATTTTTCTAAAAGTTTATTATATTATATAAAAATTATTAGATTGTATTATTCACCATCTCATCACTCAAAAATTGTAATGTAGAATAGTAGATCTAGATGGTTAATTGGTTTCTTTTTGGCTAAATCTGATCTAAAATTTTTATTTACCCGTTCTCATAAAACATTAAGTTGATAGAGAAATAACTTAATTGAATGATACTGTTCAATAAAAATATGTATACGTTTTAGGGTATAAATTAGTTATTACTGTACCAATATACAGCGTACAAAACGGTTTTGAACTTGGAATGATATGGTTGGTACCAGCAGACCAACTTGTGAAGGAGAATAATATTCCACATACACACACACGAAAAGAAGAGGAAAAAGAATTCAAAATAATACCTTTCGCTGCTATTACAAGTCAAAAGTCGTGCCAAACACAACGTGTTTGCTTCTATAATTTCGCCAGGAAAGTGAAGTAGATGAACAACAATTGAATTTGCATGTAAATCACCCACCTACCCACCCACTCAACTAGCCATATTTGCAAAAATATATATACTCTGTAAAGGCCTATTTTAAAAATCTCTGTTCCAAGAACTTAGACTTGGAAACACACACATAATACACATACAAATATATACTAATTCTATAATTATGGGTAGATTAATATTTTCTTTAACTGCAGTGCTAATTCTGGTGATGATCACCATACAAGAAGCAACAAGCCAAGACACAAGCTGGGCCAAAAGAGATGACACCGGAAAAGAAGTAGTCACAAATCTTAAATTCTATTTCCATGACATCCTTAGCGGAAAGAACCCATCCGCAATACCTGTGGTACAACCTCCCAGAACCAACAACACTTCCATCACGAGTTTTGGGTCGTTGACCATGGTCGATGACCCGTTAACCACTGGACCAGAACCTACTTCGAAAGAAGTGGGTCGTGCCAGGGGTTTATATGGCTCTGCTGGACAAAATGATTTTGGATTGATCATGGTCATGAGCTATGTGTTCACAGAAGGCATATATGATGGTAGTTCTTTTAGCCTGTTGAGTATCAACCAAGCAGCGAATCCAGTTAGGGAGATGGCTATTGTTGGCGGGACAGGACTTTTCAGATTGGCTCGTGGATATGCCATTGCACAGACCTACTCGTTCAATGCTGCCACTGGTGATGCAATTGTAGGGTATAATGTTACTATTAGTACTTACATATGAGTCAATTTTGTTTTCTTTTACCTCTGTGTGTAATGCTATTCAAAATTTGTATGACAATTTCTTTTTAAAAATTCGATGTTTGAAAAATTATGTTAAAGTTTTTTATAATATCTGGTCCATCTGAGAGGGTGTTTAGGCCCCTTTGTTTCCGCAGACCTTGCAATTCCGGTAAAATGGTTTGGTTTTAGATCGAATCAATTTCGTATCGGATTGATTTTTGGATATAGTATATTTATATCCTGTTCAGATTGGATTTGATTCGGTTCGGATCCAGTTTCAATTTTACATAAGTTGAATCTGTTTCGGTTCGGATCGGTACAATTTGGGTTTATGTCAAAATTGGATTAAAATTCAGATGAATTTCGGATAAAAACGGATTAAATTCGTTTCAGATCTTTTTCGAATTTTTTATTTAAAACTAAATTTTATTTGAATTTGAAAGTTCAATTCAATTAATGTTAAATAAATTCAAATTATCATCGAATTTAAAAAAGATCATTAAGCAAATTTGTCAAATAATGGTTAAAATTTAATAAAATAATACTGAATAAATTAATTATTTCGATTAAGTAATAAATTTCTCTAATTCTGACTTTGGTTAATATAATAAAAAAATCACTAAATACTCATAATATAACAATTTTATAAAAACAATTTGAGAGCCAAATTAAAATATAAATATATTTTATATGCACATATATAATATACAATATTTAAGTTTTTTTGGAATATGAATTTATATTCACTTTTCTTTACTTTTTAGTAAATTCAAAATAAATATTATTCTTATTTTTTTAATATCTTATTTTACGAAAACATGTATTATATGTATGAATTAGTTATACGTGTATAATGTATTTTTGATGTAACAAGTCATAAGATTATATGTATAAAGTATACGCAGAGTCTATTTAATTTAAATCATATTCTGCATAATTTTTATTTGAATTTGATTGATTCGGATCATTATCGGGTTTGTTATTTCAGATTATTTTTTGTTAAAATTCTGGTTCCGAATCATTATCAGATTTTATTAGGGCTGCAAACGAACAGAGTCGAGCCGAGTTTTGCCCGAGCAGAGCAGAGTTTAACTTTTTTTTTAAACGAACCGAACCGAGCCGAGTTTGACTTTTTTTTTAAAACGAACCGAGTCAAGCCGAGTTTCCTAATAAACGAGCCGAACACGAGTTTTTCGCGAACAAATCGAGTCGGGTCCGAGTCGAGTCGAATTTGAACCGAGTCCGAGCCGAATCGAGTTGTTCGCTAACAAAACAAATATTTTTTACTCAATTAAGTCCAATTAATAAAAATAACTTTTACGGATTGTTGTTTCTATTTTTTAAGAAATATTTCTCGACGATCCAACCGTACGGATGTCAAGATATACTTAATATAATGATATTCCCAAATTTTAAAAAAAATTAGAAAATAATTTGGTTGAAGATTCTAGTTTATCATTACTATATTGACTACTTGACTAGTACTCGTAACTAGTGTTTTGTCACGAATTGTTGTTTCTATTTTTCTAAAAATATTTCTCGACAATCCAACCATATGAATGTTAAGATATATATAATATAATGATATCCCCAAATTTCAAAAAAATAAAAAATTATTTTGGTTGGAGATCTTAGTATATCACTACTATATTGACTAGTACTCGTAACTAGTGCATTGTCACGAATTATTGT
Organism: Oenanthe sinensis; assembly: GCA_028671895.1. Taxonomy (NCBI): domain Eukaryota; kingdom Viridiplantae; phylum Streptophyta; class Magnoliopsida; order Apiales; family Apiaceae; genus Oenanthe; species Oenanthe sinensis. The sequence goes on along the minus strand of CM053804.1, from coordinate 15,880,764 downwards.
TTCTATTCTTTTAAAATATTTCTCGACAATCCAACCGTACGGATGTCAAGATATATGTAATATAATGATATTTCCGAATTTTAAAAAAATAAAAAATTAATTTGGTTGGAGATATTAGTATATCACTACTATATTGACTAGAATTCGTAACTAGTGTTTTGTCACGAATTGTTCTTTCCATTCTTTTAAAAATATTTCTCGACGATCCAACCATACAGATGTCAAGATATATTTAATTTAATGATATTCCCAAATTTAATGTATTATATTTATTAATATATATATATTAGGTATAATAATACAAATGTAACATATTTAATTATGGTCAATTTCTCTATGTTATCGAAGTTGAATAGGTCATAAGTTGTTTTTTAAAATTCTTGATGTTGAATTCCAAATTCCAAATATTTATGATATAAATATTTAAATTATTCATAATATTTTTTTTATTTATAATATATATAAATTTTATCCGAGCCGAGCTAGACGAGCTCGAGCCGAACTCGAGCCGATCCCGAGCTAAACGAGCGGAGCTCGAGCCGAACAAGCATAAAGCTCGGCTCGGGTTCGTTTACTAACTGAGCGGATTTTTATGTTCAAGATCAGGTTCTTTTAATAAACGAACAGAGTCGAGCTCACTTAAATGAGCCGAACTCGAGTTTTGTTCATGAACAGCTCTGTTTATTTGGAGCCCTAGATTTTATTATTTTGAACCGATATTGGTTCGGATCGGATTATTTCGAATTCGGTTACATTTTCAGATTATCAAATTTAGATACAAAATTGGATCTCGATTTCCTACATTCCGGTTCAGTTCTTCGGATCCAAAATCATTTTCCCAGGTTTACTTGCACGTAATTAATTTAAAATAAAAAATATGAAATAATTTCATTTTATAAGTAACTTATAAAAAACACAAATGAGCCCTTAGTTTTTGCACGTAATTGTCCCCATAAGGTATTCCACTCGCGTATTCCCAGTGCGTTAAAGAAAATATAACATACAATTGAAACTGCAGAGCCTAGATAGTATATACAGAACCCATACAATAGTATACATGGTAGTCTCTTATATTATGGAGAAAATGAACATACAATTTAGTTTTCTTTTTTATGTGTAGGTATTAATGCGCGCTATTCAATATTTGTATGTCAAAATTTTAAATTAAAAAAATCAAAATTAGTGAGTTGTTTAAAATATTCTCAGATTTTATAAGAAGTTTATTTGGAAAATCTCCCAGTTATCTGTGTTTGTGCGGCTCATAATTAAATCTTTTATAATTCGGAAAATGTTAGAGATCCTATTTGTTCCAAAAAAAAATTTAAATACATATGTCTCACTAATTTATTGGTTACTCATATGAGTAATCGATCCCATATATATTTATAAATCCACCAATTAAAAGTCATCAAAACTCATATTTGGGAAGAATTTTGGAAAACATTTGGATAACTAACATTACTCTTATACTTTTATACTCGTACTTGAGAGGCATACATTACAAGGGTTAGGTGATAAGTCATTTTATTCATTTAATTATGAACAGTTCTATTTGATTTGTGAATGACTAAAAACTTTTTGGAAAGTTAATCCAACACATAATTTTTCTTATATCGGATCATTTCATTTTTATATCATTATATTAACCAAACATACTTATGAAAATAAAGATTCGGTATCCACAAATACAAATTTCTTAGCTTGTATATATAAAAAAATATAATTATATATACAGTTTGGTGTAAATATATATCAAATAATTTTATAGTGTTTTAAAAAATTATGAAAATATTTATTTTTTCAATAATATATTGAAAAATTTATGTATTTATGACATAATAAAATTTTATTTTTAAATACTTTCAAATGTAATTATATTAAAATAAAACGAAAATGAAAAATAATATATATAGAGAGAGAGAGACTTGATAATTTGATATGCGGCACGAAAATTAGGGGTATAAATTTAAAATTTTGATTATTGGTATAAAAAATGTACTTATTTTATTTTTGTAATGTGTTCCTAAGATTTTTTAAGGCACTGCAAAGAATTCCTGATTTAGTAATGGAAAGATTCGTAAACAAGAGCTAAAATCAGTAGGCAAATAAGATCTCGATATAATTGCCGTCCTAAAAATCAATTGCAAAAAAAGCTCTGACAAAGTATTGCCAACAGAATTTTCCTTTCGTCGACAATATACCATCGAATCTCCAACAATATATATATATCTATATCTATATCTATATCTATATCTATACACACACACACACGCTTGAAACTATTATTCTAAATTTTTTAGAATTTATATATTAAGAATTTATATAAATTCTTTTTTTCCTTGTAATAAGATTCTAATTACTACTTGTCTTCTAATTAGAAATCTTAAAAGTAAATATTAATTTACTCTAATTAAAAATCTAATAAAATTAATATTTACAATCTAAATAGGATTTCAAATACTACTTAACTTCTAATTAAGAATGTAATTATTAATATTAAAATATTCTAATTACAACTTTTATAATAATAATTGTATAGGAGATCTAAAAAAGAAACGATAGAGTGATTTATTTGCGAAAAATATGTTTCACGAGAGAACGGCTAATTAAGGGAAAGTCTGTTAATCATTAAAATTGGAGAATTCTCGGGTACTTTCAAAACTCTCGAAATATTTTTTTTTAATTTTTTAGAATTCATGTATTTAAAATTAATATAAATTTTTATTTATCTTTTAATAAGAGTCTAATTACTATTTGTCTTCTAATTTGGTGACTTTTAGGAAAATATTAACTTATTTTCTAATTACGATTTAAAGAAGAAATGATAAATACTCGAAACTATTTTTATAATTTTTAGAATTTATTTATTAAAAATTTTATATAAATTACTATTTGTGTTCTAATAAGAATCTAATCAGTACCTTTTAATCAGGATTTTAATTATTATTTACATTTTAATCACGACTTTAAGAAGTATATATTAACATATTCTAACTATAATTATTATAAAAATAATTGAGCAAAAAAATATTCTTATTAAAGTAAAATAGGACAATTATGTCATTCGAAAAAAGTATTACTATTAAATATAAATTGACTTGTTCAGTAACAAAAATAATTTTAATAAAATTATAAAAAATATTGACAACTGAACGAGAGAACAACTTAATAAAGAGTAACATGTTAAAATTAAAATTTTAATGAAATTAATATTTACAATCTAATTAGAATTTTAATTACTAATTACCTTCTAATTAAGAATGTAAATAACAAATATTAAAACGTTAGTCTTGTAAAAATAATTGCATGTGAGATCTAGAAAATAAACGATAGAGCGACTTGTTGATGAGAAATATGGTCCACGAGAGAAAGGCTCAATAAGGAGAAGATTGTTAATCGTTAAAATTGGAGAATTCTTGGGTGCTTTTAAAGCGCTCAAAATTATTTTTCTAATTTTTTAGAATTTATGTAAATAAAATTTATATAAATTTGTTGGTCCCTATATAAGATTGTAGAAAGGGGTTGAATATAATCCTATGTATTTCTTGCAGATTATTCTGATTTGAATTATCAAGAATAATTAAAATTATTGAATACAATATTTCATAGAATATTTCTTAATTCTTAGAACAAATTTGACATGAACTGTTCTATTTAAGGAATTAAATTCAAACCAATACAGAGAGTCGGTGAATATAACAAGCAGACAAATTATTGATTTTTAATTATTTTTTAACTAACGAAATATGAAGCTGATTTCCTCATATTTATAAAGGCATTAAAGCTTGTATGACTTTCTAGATCAGGACATTTTTCAGACATTTTATAAGCCTTGTATGACATTTTTTGCTCTTGTATGACTTTTCAAATAGCACGGTATGACCTTTGAATGACTTTGCTCGGTATGAAATTTCTTCCAAAATTTGGTATGACCTTTGCAAATAGCTCGTTATGACTTTTCTTCTCAATATTTCGGTATGATCTTTTTCAATAGCCTGGTATGACATTTTGTCTTTGCTTTCTATGATTTTCTTAATCATAATTCGGTATGACCTTTCTTCACAGTTCGGTGACTTTTGATTTTGCTTTGTATGACCTTTTTTAACCAATATTCGGTATAACTTTTTAATAAAGTCTAAAAAGACTTATTAAAAGTCACACCAAGTCATATCTTTTATATTAAATTAATTCTACATAATTTAATTAAAAAAGTTATAAATTACATTAAATTTAACTCGAATTAATTTAATTAAATAAATTAAATAATGAATTTATTTTTTATAGTAGAATTAAAATACTATCTTGACTTGTAAAACCTTTTTGTTAGCACCGAAATCTTTCCGTCTTTACTCTAAGTCAGTACCGTCAGGCTTGTTTAGCTATATACAGTCAAATATTCAATCTTGGATTCTGACTCTTGTACACTGCATTCCAAACAAACATGTATCTCATTGAGTTTCCAGCTTCTGTCTTCTTCTTTCTGAAATAAATTTAAATTAATTAATCCTTTAATTAATTTAAGAAATAAATTAATTCTAAGTGAATTAATTACTAATTAAATTAACTAATAAATTTAATTAATTACTAGAGAATTAAATTAAAGTCTTGACTGTAAGACCATTGTTGATGTAGATCAAACTCTTTTATTCTTCAACACTAACCTTTCTAACCACTTGAACTTTTTGATGACGAATCTTCACTAACATTGTTGATACCCTATGCACTGGTCTGGTTCACGGATGAATAACTACAAAGTTGATTCTTATTTCTACTGTAGTGGTCTTTATATCTTGTTTTGTCTTGTCTTGTCTTGTCTTGTCCTGTTTTGTCTTCTTTTTATATTTCCTCCATAATTTTCTTCTTCTGGAATCTTTCTATATTAGGCACTTAAAACCATCTGTATCTTCTGAACTCCTTGAGATGCTACTCTTTTATTTTATACCGACGCTTGAACATATAAATGAACTTCTTCTAGTGTTGTGTAGCAGTCTTGTCAGAATTCTTCTGATATTCTGATTCTTCGTGTCTAGTTGACAGAAGTCTTGTTCTCTTCTTACCACTTCTCCTCTGTTTCTCCAACTTCTGTCTTCACTTCTCACCCATGGCGAATTCATTCTTCCCTTACTTGAATTACTCAACACTTTTCTTGTTCAATCATTTTAATAGAGGTAACAACAGACATAGCATACATTAAGTATTAAACCATCGCAGATATAAAAAATGCAAACTATGACATATTATGCATTTTAGAAAATCTGGTTTATCCTATATATAAGAATTTTCTAAAATCAAATGGAATAGAAAAATTAATAAAAAAAATCAATAGTTATATCCAATCCAAGCATGTTATTATATACCTCTTTTTCTCGTTCAACAATTTCCCCCCTTAATTGAGTAATCCTCTACAAAAGAAATTTTCTACCCCTTAGTTGAGTAACATTTCTTGTGTTTCAGGAGTATGTTTCTTGATGTTAGATACCAATTAATAGAATATCAATTGTTAGAATACAAAGAAGTAGTAACTTCTGACTAGATAACCAAGTATCAGATTTAGGTATCCTGGGTGACATGTATGTAATTCCATTTCATATTACTAAATTTACATTAGGTAGTCAATTGTCTTCCAAATCACCAATGTTGCCAGATTCCTTATATCTCTCCTTGAATGTAATCATTAAAACTATGTAATAGGGAATTAGGAATGAGATTTGGTATTTGTGCTAGTGTGTGATTTTTCTTTATGTATCTGACAAGTATTTCACTCATATACTCTCTAAGTGTTTCACTCATAGAATATATATTTCTACTCTTCCTCACATGTAATTCACTATTTTCTCACAACACTATTTCTCTCAGTACTGATGACATAGTCTTTTGTACCTGTAAGAAAGATCACCATAGCCCTTCAAGAGAGGTCACTGGTGGTGCAATGGGGTTTCGTAAATCCCCGTCCTCAATTGAATCTATCAAAATATTTTATTTTGATAACTGAATTGCTTCATAAATAGATTCAATGAGTTGTTGATCATCTAAGATGATATGTTCCATAGGAATCCATATATGTTCCATCTGGGGAGGGAGACAAGGATCTATAATATAGTAATTAATCCAAGTTTCTTCCTGACGCTTGTGAAGGCATGTTATTTTAAATACCCTTCTTAGTTCATCCGAAGAACTATTACCAAGAAGTTGCCTCCCATCCTCCGATTAATCTGCACATGGGATCTCCCGTGTGGGAGCCAAGTATTTTCTACCTTGGAGGGATGATATGTTTCATTTTGTAATGTATCGCAGTTGAGAATCCATATTTCCTTCGTATGCCTCTGAAGGCAGCTGATTCAGACAGAATCATCAATCATCCTTTCTTCCTTGATATGGAAGATAGAATAATTACTTCCGTCAATTCATCCTTAGTGTGTGACAATCCTTAGAGTTCATTTGAACATATACATTTATGGTTTGCAGTGTTTGAAAGTATCAAGATGAAGTTGACTCTTTACAAATGGCATTGGCTGTCATGCCGAATTCAATAGAATCGTCATGTTAAGAGGATGAACCTAGTTACTGTTTTACCATTTATAAATCTATATCCTTTTGGGAGGATATAAATTAGTTAGTAGTTGTCTTGGTTTCAATTTCTCTTTCTAACTAGAGGCGGAACTGCTGGTTCACTCATAGATACTTCCTTATCTAGTACACTAGAGGCACTCACTAACCCTCTTTTGTAGGTTTTCAATCCCTTGATCTTGTCCTATAGCCACTGAGGGCTCAATATATCAATTATAATTATTTGATACCAATTGATTAGAGAATATATCAAGATCAAGATTACCTGCTTTATCTCGAGTCGATTGCTCTTGTTCGACAAGTATTATGACTAAAAACACCAAAAATCAAAAATTCCTCGGAAAATTTTGAAAATAAAAGTATGTTGAATTATCAATAATTTCAAAAAGCAAGTAATTATGCTCCTAATATCTCATTGAATTAAAATTATGAAACTAATAAACATAGAATTGCTTCAATTCATAATTTTAATTAGATAAAATACCCTCGCTAAATACTAAATAATCATTGGAATGAAAATTAGCATTTAACTTCCTACACTATATCTAATAATTGTTACTCAAGCATATGACAATTATACTCATAATAATTATCAGTGATATATGTAACCTCGAGAAAGTAGTTGAAAAGAAATTCACAAGTCCTTTAAATATTGACATTTAATACTTGTGATCCTAATTGAAGGGTTTCGAGCATGAAAATGCAGCAGAATTAAAGTAAAAACAAAAATTCGAAACCCTGTCTCAGGATCCATGTATAATATATGAATGATTATGATGAAGAAATCTGTACATTTATAAAGTTGTTCGTATGATAATAATGGAGGTTCAGAAATAATGAATCACAATAGCTCTTTGTTGCAAAGATCTGCTCTCCAAAGATGTCCACACGAATGCCCGATCGTCCAACGATCACTGGAGTTGGTACTAGCCGAATAGCTTGCCCCTCTCTCTTTCTCTATCTATCTATCTCTTTCTCTAGCCTCTCAACTGTTGAACAACTAGGGTTTATTATGAAAAACGAATTACTAACTTGTTAGCCCTAAAACTATACATCATTATGTATATATAGGGGAAAAAGATTTTGGGATTAACCTTGATCCATGTGGTTTCCAAAACCCATTCTGATTTTGGGTTATTATTATTATTATCAAATTTGAATTCTAATATAATTAATCAAGTCCCACTTAATTAATCCAATAATTAAATTCAAAATAATAATAATAAAATATCTAAATTCATAATTTAAATAAAGCTCCATTTAGACGTTCTTTGTGTGTGACCCTTTAGGTTATTATTACGTTGGCAATAATTTCTTTATCTAATAATAAAATTATAAACAATGAGCGGCATCTAGTAATACATCATTGTTACCCAAGTAACAATGATATTTGGTGATTCAATTAAACCTTTCGTGAATAATGTGCAATGTAATATAATCCCTTTAACCTTATATTATAGATCAAACTCGAGGCATGTATAGTGTCATCCTCTTCGATGCTTAATCTTTGTTTCCTTGATCAATGAGTAGACTATTTAAACAAATCAATATTTGAGCATGACCATGCATTTCATATTCCTCATACGATTTATAGCATACCCAATGTCCACCTTTATCACTACCCGGTTAAAGGTAACTTTGAGTGTAATCAAAGTATATTAATTCTCCTATAGAAATATAATGATTTCAAGTTAGAGAATCATTACATCATTATCATAGTGAGATTTCTTATGACACTTATTAACATGTAGAATCTCATGGGGGGTCTTTCCAGTGTCATGTATTGATACATACACTTATGTTCTTGACTTTAGTATCACCATACATATGACCAATGAGATGTGGTCATCTGTCAACAAACATATGTTAGTAATTGTGCTCTAGAGACAATATTTTTATATTTTAAGGAAAATATTTATTATTAAGGATTATGTTTTATTGATTACTATTTATTTATTATGTTTTATTTACTGCATAATAAATTGAAAGCATAATAAATGTCCTTGGAATTTTGATACGTATTATATATCTTTAAGTATGTGACTTAAAAATGAGATTATATGAATAGTATCTTATTCCTAAAATTCCCAAGTCGAGTATTATTATTTAAGGACAATAATAATGCACAAAGACTAGTATGTTTCTTGACAGATGACCACATCTCATTGGTCATAGGTATGGGGATACTAAAGTCAAGAACATAAGTGCATGTATCAATGCATGGCACTGGAATGACCCGCCGTGAGATTCTACATGTTAAGTAAGTGTCATAAGTAATTCTCACTGTGATAATGGTGTAATGATCCTTAGACCTGAAATCATTATATTTCTATACGAGAATTAATATACTTTGATTACATTAAAAGTTACCTTTGACCGGGTGATGATAAAAGTGGACATTGGGTATATTATGAATCGTATGAGAAATATGAATGATCTAGATGGGATTTAATCCTCCTAATTTTAGGAGTGATATTATTGGCCTCTTATTTGAGTGAGACTATGAAATGCACGGCCGTGCTCAAATGTTGATTTGATTTTAATAGTCTACTCATCGATCAAGAAAATAAAGATTAAATTATGAAGAGGATGACACGAGACATGCCTTGAGTTTAATCTATAATATCAAGATTAAAGGGATTATATTACATGGAACATTATTCACGAAAGGCTTAATCGAATCACCGATTTATTATTATTACTTGGGTAGCAATGATGTATTACTAGATGCCGCTCATTGTTTATAATTTTAATTAGATATTAAAATTGTTGCCAACGTAATAATAACCTACAGGGTCACACACAAAGAACGCTTGAAGGAGAAATAATTTAAATTCAATAAGTAATTTATTTTATTTATGATATTAATTAAGTATGACTTAATTAATTATATAAATAGAATAAATGAATTACTTAAACTAATTCCAAAATTAATAATTAATTAATTAAGTGAGACTTAATTAAATAATTTAGAATTTTGGATTAGTATTAATTATAATTGGATTATAATTAGAAAACTTATTCCTCTCTCTATATAATCTCTTTATGGGCTGATTTAATAAAATAGAGATTTTACAAAAACCCTAGCCGCTCTGAGAGAGGAGGAAGATAGAGAGAGAAGAAGTTTTCGGGTGCTAGTACACATCAATCCTTCATGAAAAGTGTTCGTGTAGATACCGTAGAGCGTAGATCGCGAGAGCGGGATATGTGGTGATTAAACAAGCTTTGGACCTCCATTAATCTTCCATTAATGAACTGTTAAAGCTTCTAAAGGTATTTATTCTTTATCTCCGAATTAAATCTTTTGTTTTCGCATGGATCCTGCGGAGGGTTTCGCTATTTTGATTTATTTTTCGCGTTTATTCCGCTGCGTTTGTGTCACGAAACCCTTCAATGGCATCAGAGCTACTTGCGAAACGTTTTAATTCGGTTATGTGCTTAACAGTTTTTGATATATAAGCATGTATGCGATCTATCATGATTTTATATTGATATAATATGTATATGTTTATATATATTATGAATATATGATATTCATATGATGTATAATCATATGATGATTATGTGTGTTGATGTATGTATATGATACATGTTTGTTCTTATTATGGGAATCGTATTCGATACGAATTCTGAAACGGCTGCCGTTGATTTTCTGAAATCTGTGTCCGTTGTCCGATTTTCGCAAACGATATGTGTTTTCTGACTGGAATCGGGTCACTGAGCAATACTGACGTTGTCAGCTCTTCGTCTGTAAGCCATTAGATGTCGTTACAGCCCCCAAACCGGTGATTTATTATTTTCTGAAAATTATTTGATTTTTAAAATTTTGAGTATATGTATGTATATATTATGAATATATGATATTCATGTAATGTATAATCATATGATGATTGTATGTATCTCTGTATATGTATATATGATATATGCTTGTTTTTGTTATGGGAATTGTATATGATACGATTTCTGAAACACCGTCAGATTTGGAAAAATCTGACTGCCGTATCCGATTTTCACAAACGATATGTGTTTTCTGACTGGAATCGGGCCAATGAACAAAACTGATAGCTATGCTATCACCGACGGGTCTGTAAGGCGTTTGACGTCGTTAAGGGCCTCGAAATAGCGATTTATTGTCTTCAGAAATCTGTTTTAATTTTCTGAAATTTCGAAATTTGTTATATATGATTATATGATATGATTATATAATATGAGATATATTATATGTGTTATATGATAGCATGGTGGATGGTTATGGCCTAAAGACCCATAGGATAGTGGTTTTGATTTATGATTTTGGTTTCTAAATACGACTTGCATGTCGTTTATTCATTGTAATTTAATTATCTCGAATGTAACTCGAGTTCTTCTTGTAATTTCATTAGAATAGTTATATTTTTATTATTCAATGTAATTATCAATGAAGACTTGCAAGTAAGGAGACGATCCAAAAGGGGATGATGGAGTAATGAAGAAAGAAGACATGTAATAGATAGTATTTTTAAAGCCACCATAGACTGACCTTGATATTTCCATTAGCTTGGAAATATAATATAGGATGGGGCCATAACCAAACACGTTTAATTTACGTACATTACATATATGTATATGATTGCATGTATTGGTATGTATGCAAAGATATAATTGAGATGCATGCTTAATATTGATTAATCATGTATGTATTAGATACGACACCCATGCCATGTTTGCTTAAACAAGATAAAATCTGTAACGATTCAAGATTTTAAAATTAACAAACGATCATGAGATTCTTGTGTTTATGAAATATGGATTTTTAAAACACGGAATTAAATATGGATTTTTGATATCTATAATTGGGATTTTCTGACAAAACCGGATATGCGTATTCGTAAGGCTGATGGGTTTTAAGTGTGACCATTGGTATCCTCCATCTACCTGGGAAATGAACAATTTAAGATGTCGATTTGAAATATTTGGTTCAAGGAAAAATTGAGGATCTTTTTATGATGTGATCATGATCGTTATAAATTTTCTAAAACCCCTTAACAAAATATTAAGTTTTACTCGGATGCTTTCCAATGAATGAACACTCATCGAATCCTAGATCGATAAGGGGAAGGACTGTCAGTGGCAGGGGACTCCTATCTATCGTGGTGAGATGCGACGAATATAAACGGTTATATTCGGCCGTTGTATCATTGGGTCTAACTTAACTGAGTCGTCATAATAAGTGAAAATAAACGGTTATATTCAACTATTATGAACTTAGAAGCATAGAGTTTGGTTAAAAGTCTATTAGATAGATAAGATCAATCGTTGTTCACCAAACTATCCAAGAATTATATATGATATAATTGACAACTGTTGTCTACCTAAATAATCATTTTCTAAGGACTTCCAGTGGTTGACTTAGGACATGACGAAATATGGATCTTGGCTCACTAGAAAGAATTATGGGATATACTTTCCAAATTAATAGTAAGGGCTATTAGTTTGATAAAAATAGTGAGAGGTATATGATGATATACCATAATCACTTAAACATAATTAATATTAAATTTGCGATATAGTTTATTTTTATGCACTTTAATATTGTAGATATCAAATGATAAACACAAACAACTTCTCTATGCGATCAGTTCTTGAGAAGGACAAGTTGACGAGAATATATTTCCTTGACTGACATAGGAGCTTGAGGATCGTCCTCGGGCACCACGATATTAGTCAAATCTCTTCCCCTGCTCTTAAAGTTGAGAATGTAACATGTGCAAATCATAGTGCTTATTGGAAGCAAATTGATGTTGCGACTGATGTTTCATGTCTCATGCTCGCAAATATATGTGCTGAGCTTAAGAAGCAATACAAGCATATAGATGCTTATGAAACGATTGAGCACAAGATATATTTTAAAGGGCACTATACACTTACAAGTAGGGAGAGTGAGACCCGGTTACACCACATGTTCTAAAGATTATAGGGTATAATGAATACCATTGATATTTTGAGTTTCCAGATTGGTCTGGAGACAGTTAGATTTGATCCTACAATCTTTGGACAAATATTATTCTTATTTTGTTATGAACAATAAAGTGAATAAGATTGGTAAAACACCCATTGAGTTGCTAAGCATGTTGAGAACTGCTGAAAGTAATATGATAAATGCATGAACTACTACTATATTGATGGTAAACATAGGGAATGCAAAAGGGAAAGGAAAATGGAAAGGCAAGGAGAAGATTTGATCTAGTTTCGTTGTCAAACCAAAGTCCAATCCCTAAAGCAGACTCTAAAGTCTGAATGAGGTGTTGATAAAGAAGACGATTGTCACTTCTGTGGAAAGTTGGGAGACTGGAAATTAAACTGTCATGCTTAATTGGAAGATCGGAAGATGATGATCAATAAGGGTCAAGCTTAAGGTATCGGGTTGGAATTGGAGTAAAGATAGTTGCTCTGGTTCGAGGAACTCGTTACTTAATTTTTGGCCTATAAGGAAAATTTAGAACTTAATAATTGTTATAGCGTGCTTGCAATTGGCAGAGACATTATTTCAGTTTCTTGTTTGGACAAGAAAGGCTTTTTCATTTTATAACAATAGTTGTTTATTCTATTTTGATGATGAGCCTTATAATGTTGCACATCTAATTAACAATTTATATGTTCTAAAGTGACTCAAATCAAATATTACCTTTGGCACTGTCGCTGAGACCATATTAATGAGAAACGCATTTCCAGAATACATAAGGATGCATTCATGGATAAGTTTGATTATGAATCATACCAAAGGATACGAATCTTGGTTTATTTGGTAAAATGACTAAAGCTCCTTTTACCGGACATGGTGAAGGGATCATTGAATGGGTATGACTTATACATAGTGATGTATGTGGTCATATGTGTACGATGACAAAAGGTAGATTTTATTAACTTCATAAAATTTACTAATTATTTTAGTAGATACGGATATATGTATCTTTTGAAGAACTAATCCGAATCATTTGAAAAGTTCAAAGACTATAAAAATGAAGTAGAAAATATCAAAGAAAAGTTTTTTTTTATAGGAGAGATCACACCTTGTTGGACATGGTGCGATCAATGTTGAGTCAATGAATCTTCCAATTAGTTTCTGGGGTTGCACCCTGGAAACGGCTCCACATACACTTAACTGTGTTCCTACTAAATTGGTTCAAAAGACTCCTTATGAGATATGAACTGAGCAACGTCACAGCATGTCATTTATAAAATTTTGGGGATATGAAGCGTTTGTGAAACGTCTAATCTCTGACAAGCTAGGACCAAAATCAGACAAATGTAATTTTGTGGAATACCTAACTGAAACAAGGGGTTATTCTTTCTATAATCCTTCCGAAAACAAAGTGTTTGTTGCTCGAACTGCTGAGAGACAGTGGGAGGATAATAGATCTCAATGAAGTTTGAGACCCACATGATAACGTTGAACCAGTGGAGGAACCTGAGTAGAATGTACAAGAAAAATAATACTGCTCAAGAAACACAGGTGTTCGTAGGTTTAGTAGGATTCTCCATGAGCCCGAGAGATAATATGGATTTCTCTTGACTCAGGATGGTGATGTGATGCTTGTGGATGAAGATGAGCCTCTCACCTACCTAGATACTATAAACACTCCAGATTCTAAGAGATGGCTGGATGCCATTAAATCTGAGATGGAATCCATGTATACTAATCAAGTATGGACTTTGGTTGATCCACCTGAAGGGGTAAAACCTATAGGGTGCAAGTGGGTTTTCAAGAAGAAGACCGACATGGATGCTAATGTACAGACCTATAAGGCACGATTGGTGGCAAAAGGTTTCAAGAAAATTCATGGTATTGACTATGATGAGACCTTTTCACCAGTTGTTATGGTCATGTCCATCAGGATTTTGCTTGCTATAGCTACTTACTATGACTATGAAATCTGACAAATGGATGTCAAAACCGCTTTCTTAAATGAGAGCCTTGAAGAAGATATGGATGTGTACATGACACACCCTAAGGGTTTTGTTGATCTAAAGGATGCTGGAAATGTATGTAAGTTGCGTCGATCCATTTATGGATTAAAGCAAGCCTCGAGGAGATGGAACATTTGTTTTCATGAAACAGTCAAAAAGAGTTTGACTTTATTCAGAATGAAGATGAAACTCGTGTTTACAAGAAGTTTAGTGGGAGGCATGTGGCATTCCTAGTATTATATGTTGATGATATATTACTAATAGGGAATGACATTCCTTCTCTACAGACTGTGAAGACTTGGTTGAGAAATAATTTCTCAATGAAAGACTTAGGCGATGTGACATATATATTAGGGATCGAGATCTATAGAGATAGATCAAGGTGATTGATCGGCCTAATTTAGAGTACATACATTGACAAAGTTTTGCATCGATTTCAAATGCAAAGAGACTAAAATGGATATGTCTCAATGTCTCATGGGATAATGATCTCAAAATAAAATTTGTCCTAAATCATTGGATGATACGGACTGCATGAGTAAAATTCCATATGCGTCAGCAATTGGTTTTATAATGTATGCAATGATATGTACTTGTCCTGATGTCTCGTATGCTTTAACCATGATGAGTAGATACCGATCTAATCCAGGTGAAGGTCACTGGACGACAGTCAAGAATATTCTTAAGTACTTAAAGAGGACTAAAGATTCATTCTTGTTATATGGAGGAGATGTGAAGCTAGTTGTAAGAGGTTTCAGTGATACTGGTTTCTAGACAGATAACGATAATTTAATGCTTCTGTCTGGCTTTGTGTTTTATTGAGATGTTGTATGCTGGAATGGTTCACAGCAAAGACAATTGTTGATTTTACAATAGAACCTGAGTATATTGATGCTTGTGAAGCAGCCAAGGAGGCTGTTTGGGCATGTACTTAGAAGATATCACCTAATTAATGAGATTAATGATCAAGGAGATATACATATATGTAAAGTGTATACTAATAATAATATTGCAGACACACTGACTAAGGCTTTGTCGCAGCAGAAGCACGAAAGTCACACTAGTTCCATGAGTATTGGATACTTGGGTAATTGGCTCTAGTGCAAGTGGGAGATTGTTAGTAATTGTGCTCTAGAGACAATATTTTTTATATTTTAAGGAAAATATTTATTATTAAGGATTATGTTTTATTGATTACTATTTATTTATTATGTTTTATTTACTGCGTAATAAATTGAAAGCATAATAAATGTCCTTGGAATTTTGATACGTATTATATATCTTTAAGTATGTGACTTAAAAATGAGATTATATGAATAGTATCTTATTCCTAAAATTCCCTAGTCGAGTATTATTATTTAAGGACAATAATAATGCACAAAGACTAGTATGTTTCTTGACAGATGACCACATCTCATTGGTCATAGGTATGGGGATACTAAAGTCAAGAACATAAGTGCATGTATCAATGCATGGCACTGGAATGACCCGCCGTGAGATTCTACATGTTAAGTAAGTGTCATAAGTAATTCTCACTGTGATAATGGTGTAATGATCCTTAGACCTGAAATCATTATATTTCTATACGAGAATTAATATACTTTGATTACATTAAAAGTTACCTTTGACCGGGTGATGATAAAAGTGGACATTGGGTATATTATGAATCGTATGAGAAATATGAATGATCTAGATGAGATTTAATCCTCCTAATTTTAGGAGTGATATTATTGGCCTCTTGTTTGAGTGAGACTATGAAATGCACGGCCGTGCTCAAATGTTGATTTGATTTTAATAGTCTACTCATCGATCAAGAAAATAAAGATTAAATTATGAAGAGGATGACACGAGACATGCCTTGAGTTTAATCTATAATATCAAGATTAAAGGGATTATATTACATGGAACATTATTCACGAAAGGCTTAATCGAATCACCGATTTATTATTATTACTTGGGTAGCAATGATGTATTACTAGATGCCGCTCATTGTTTATAATTTTAATTAGATATTAAAATTGTTGCCAACGTAATAATAACCTACAGGGTCACACACAAAGAACGCTTGAAGGAGAAATAATTTAAATTATGAATTTAAATTAAATAAGTAATTTATTTTATTTATGATATTAATTAAGTATGACTTAATTAATTATATAAATAGAATAAATGAATTACTTAAACTAATTCCAAAATTAATAATTAATTAATTAAGTGAGACTTAATTAAATAATTTAGAATTTTGGATTAGTATTAATTATAATTGGATTATAATTAGAAAACTTATTCCTCTCTCTATATAATCTCTTTATGGGCTGATTTAATAAAATAGAGATTTTACAAAAACCCTAGCCGCTCTGAGAGAGGAGGAAGATAGAGAGAGAAGAAGTTTTCGGGTGCTAGTACACATCAATCCTTCATGAAAAGTGTTCGTGTGGATACCGTAGAGCGTAGATCGCGAGAGCGGGATACGTGGTGATTAAACAAGCTTTGGACCTCCATTAATCTTCCATTAATGAACTGTTAAAGCTTCTAAAGGTATTTATTCTTTATCTCCGAATTAAATCTTTTGTTTTCGCATGGATCCTGCGGAGGGTTTCGCTATTTTGATTTATTTTTCGCGTTTATTCTGCTGCGTTTGTGTCACGAAACCCTTCAACATACTAGTCTTATTGCATTATTATTGTACTTAAATAATAACAATACTTGACTAGGAAATTTTTTAAGAATAAAATATTATTCATATAATCTCATTTTTAAGTCACATACTTAAAGATATATATTACGTATTAATATTCCAAGGACATTTATTATTCTTTCAATTTATAACGCAGTAAATAAAGACATAATAAATATTAATTAAATAATCACATAAAACATAATCCTTAATTGTTTTCAATAAAACATTAAAAGTATTGTCTCTAGGATACCAATACTAACACAAATCACAACTCCTCGCAAATAAAATCATATTTTAGAAATATTTTCTAAGCATATAAATCATTGAGAATTTTATACACATGACTTAGAAAATATTTCAGCTTTTAATATTAGTCATTTTTGAAAATAAAATTATTTGTAACAAAATATTTAAAAGTATAAGAGTAAACTATCAAAGCAATCAAGCAAGATATCATTGACTAATACTTATCAAATATTCATACAAATAATTATGTTGCTACCTTTTGATAGAAAATTTAACTACCACATGTGCATAAACATTGTAAGCATGATAATTAAACTAGTAGCAAAAAGTACGAGGTACTGAATTACAAATAAATTTATAAGCCCTTTCAGTATGAATATTTTAATACTTGTGAACTCATTTAAGAATTCCTTGCAGATGGGATTTCCAACAAATATGCACATAAATAATATCCCAACTTCACTAACCAACTTCGACAAAATGAATTTATCAAGTTGTTTAGCAAATATCTGCAAGTTATTCTGCTAAGGACTACTCTTAAAAGAAATGATACATGGTGTCCATGTGCATGTTCCTTGAGTGTTGTAAAGAGTACTTAGTAGAGTTGTTCGAGTTGAAGTAGTTTCCTTGTCAATAAGAATTCAGCATAACATCCACGAGCTGCTTTATGTTCCGCTTTTGCTGCAACTATGTATGTTGAATGCTTCCTTTCATTTCAACAAGAATTCCAACCTCTTCCACGAAATTGACAATTTCTAGGAATTATTTCCATGTCTTTCTTATAACTTGCATCACCATATCTATATAGCCAATTATGTTAAATGTAGTATCTTTAGGGTACCAGATACCAGGAATTGGTGATACCTTAAGATATCTAACAATTCATATCTTAGCTATACGATAATATTCTCTAGTAATACGCTTGGAACCTTGCACATAGGCATATCCAGAATAAAATATATAGTCAATTCACATTCGAATAAGTAATGAGTTGATCATACCTCTATAGCTTGTCACTTCAGTTCATATACATGATTTGCCCTGATCAAGCTTAGTAGTTTGCTGGATAGAAGTTTTAGCAGGTCTAGAATCTTCTAAATTGCGCATCTTCAAAATATTCTTGACTTACTTTAATTTCCATCATTCTTTTGAATTACTTGTAATAACATGCTAATTTTGTACCTACTCTGCATTAACTTAGCAAAAGACTCTTGCAAAAGTTTTCATTAGAAAACTCACATATAATACACTCTTGGTATACTTGCACTATTATTAGATTATGTGTGTGCCTTGTATTCTAGAGAGATATAAGTATAACGACTATAATATTAAATAATTTTCACGTAATTAGTAGTTAGAGTGTCATACCATGTCTTTGACGATTGCTTGATTCCCTACGTCCGTCATAGAGAGCTTGTGAAGAGAATGATATACAAATTCCAATTGATATGTAACTTCAAAATCTAGGAGTTATTGTACATCAAATTTAACTTCTTACTCACTATTCAGGAGTGCACTTGTTCACATTCATCTGATAGACATTCATGCTTGAATGCTCAACAGGTGCTATGAAAATCCTACTGTTAGGTCATCAACGTGTTCAGCCTTAATAGTATCAAGTCTCGTCTCTGGTTCTTGTAGTTAGATCTTGAAAGTCCCGAAGATTCTGTTTCCATCATTGTCGATACCTTGTGCTTTATAGTAACCTATAGCAACCAGTTTGGCTATATCCCTCGTAATAATGCCAATAATTATCCAGTCTCTGAAAACCCTTACAATACCAAATACCGTCTTGTCTTGTGGTTTGATTTTCAACTTCAGTAGATTCTGTCTGTTGAAATGATTGATATCATATTGCATTTGCAATCACCCAATCTAGATCAATCAGTGTTTCTTCAATCTTCTTTAGGATACAAATTGTTAACAATTGTTCTTTCCCGAAGAATAATCATTTACTTTGCATAGCACTTCTAGCTCTAGTATCTGGATCACTAAAAACTAGATTCCAGGAATAACTTTGGCACCAAACCCTTTGTCTCGGCACATATATTCTTAATGTATTCCCTTGATCTTCATTGTGTTGAGTATGACTAGTAGATCCTTCTTTTATTTGCTCCCCCAGAGTTCCTCATAAGATGTCATGAAGATCTTATACCTTATTGAGTAGATTCTGTTAAAGTCCACGGGTTGTGTAGATTCACTACCATTTCCACTACTAGGATCTGAATCATCATCATTTACATTAATTCCTACTACAGCCTCAGTTTCACCATCAGTATCTGAATTTGACTCTGACATGATGTCAAACTTCAAAGATTCAGAATGGTTTTTCATTTGAATGCTAGGGAGTTTTGTGTAATTGAACGATATATTCAGACTTGCAATACCTTCTGGTTTTCAATCACATCTTACTTTGCTTCCAACCTGATCCTCCTGATGTGATTAATCACCATATGTGATGCTTCATCATTTTTTTTGAATGCATAAATACCACCAAAATGTAACTAGGGTTATCATTAACCACCACTAAGCATATATCTTCCTTAATATAACTTTCTTCCATGTGATGCTTTCATGACTTCAATATATGACATACTTCAAAATGTTCTTCAAAATAGAATTTCATATGAAGAAGTCCTCTCACCAATTTCACCATAATCAAAGAATCCATTGTTTCTAATATCAAGCGTGATAGTTTTCTGTGTCATAGTGTTGGTCCCTATATAAGATTGTAGAAAGGGGGTTGAATACAATCCTATGTATTTTTCACAGATTATTCTGATTTAAAATAATATTTTAATCATTAAGAATAATTTAAATTACTTAAACAAGATTCAAGTTAAATACGTATATTAAGCTTGAAAGGGTGTTACAATATTCCGTAGAATATTTCTTAATTCCTAGAATAAATTTGACATGAATTGTTCTACTTAAGGAATTAAAATCAAACCAGCATAGAGAGTCTGTGAATATGACAAGCAGACAAATTACTAAATTTGAATGATTTTTTCAACATTTGAAATGAAGCCAATTGCCTCATATTTATTGAGAATGAGAAACTTGTATGACTTTTCAACTAGGATATTTTTCAGACAATTTTTAAGCCTTGTATAACTTTCCGAAAGTGCTCGGTATGACTTTTCATTCGGTATGACCTTTTAGAAACTCGGTATGACTTTTCATTAGAAGCTCGGTATCACCTTTTGATTTTCTCGGTAAGACTTTTCTTAAATCAATTCGGTATGACCTTTCATCAATACCTTCGGTATGACTTTTCTTGAGGTTGGTATGACTTTTTGAAAATCAACTCGGTATGAATTTTTGATCAAGATCTTGGTATGACTTTTTCAGAAGCACTCGGTATGACTTTTAATTGTAGGCTTCGGTATGACTTTTCAATAAAGTCTAAAAAGACTAATTAAAAGTCATACAAAGTCATTTTTTTTCTAGTAAATTAATTCTAATTAATTTAATCAAATAATTTATAAATTAAATTAATTCAATCTTGAATTAATTTAATTAAATAAATTAAATAGTTAATTTACTTTTGATTGTAGAATTAGAATACTTTCTTTTCTAGTAAATTAATTCTTCTTAATTTAATTAAATTAATTTCAACTTGAATTAGTTTAATTAAATACAATGAATAATTAATTAACTTTTGATAGTAGAATTAAAATACTATCTTGATTGTACAACCATTTGTTGTTAGCACCGAAATTCTTCCTCTTTGCTCTATCTTATGTCTTCTTCATTATGAAATAATTCTAAATTAATTAATCCTTTAATTAATTTAAGAAATAAATTAATTATTTTACTAATTAAATTAACTAATTAATTTAATTTAATTAATAGAAAATTTAATTAAAGTCTTGCATGTAAGACCATTATTGATGTAGATCAAACTCTTTTATTCTTCAACAACAATCTTTCTAACCACTTGAACTTTTTGAGGACGAATCTGTATTGACATTATTGTCATCATGTGCACTGGTCTGGTTCACGGATGACTAACTACAATGTTGATTCTCATTTCTGCTATAGTGGTCTTTATATCTTGTCTTGTCATGTCTTATCTTGTTTTTATTTTTCCTCTATAATTTTCTTCTTTTGGAATCTTTCTGTAGTAGACACTTAAAATCTTATGTATCTTCTGAACTCCTTGAGATACTACTCTTTTATGTTACACCAAAGCTTGGTCATATAAATGAACTTCTTCCAATGTTGAGTAACAGTCTTGTCAGAAATTTTCTTATATTCTAATTCTTCTTGTCTAGTTGACATTCTTCGTCTTGATTCCTGATATCATATTTATTATTTACTTCTCTTTCTTATCTGAGTTGAGTTGTCATCTACTTATTACAAATAGGCCTAGTCATATACCTTTCAATCTCCCCTATTTATTGTTAAATATTTAACGTATAAATTTCTAGAGTATAACTCAACTAACAAATAAGAAAATAGATAAAACTTTAAACTATGTCAATAATAAAGTGTTTTCTCAATCATATAATACATTTCCAGATTTCAAACATAAAAGATAAATATAATATAGAAATTCCTCTAGACTAAATATATTTAACAAAGTTCTATCTTGACTTATCTACAATTACCAGCTTCAGAAGTAT
This sequence comes from Oenanthe sinensis, assembly GCA_028671895.1. Lineage (NCBI taxonomy): Eukaryota > Viridiplantae > Streptophyta > Magnoliopsida > Apiales > Apiaceae > Oenanthe > Oenanthe sinensis. The sequence goes on along the minus strand of CM053804.1, from coordinate 15,858,696 downwards.
GAACTTCACCTTCTTTTAGAGTTGAACTTTTGTGTACGGGTGTCATTGGTACATCTTCAGTGGTTGGTTTCTCTAGTTCAAATTCTGCATTTCCAGATTTCTTAAGTAACACTTTTCATCTGTTTCTCCAACTTCTGTCTTCACTTCTCATCCAAGGTGAATTCATTCTCTCCTTACGTGAATTACTCAAAACTTTTCTTGTTCCACCATTTTAATAAAGCAAACAATAGACATGACATACATACAGCATTAAACCATCACAGATATAAAAAATGCAAACTAAGACATGTTATGCATTTTAGAAAATCTGGTTTATCCTATAAACAAGAATTTTGTCAAATCAAATGGAATAGAAGAATTAATAAATAGTCACTAGTTCTATCCAATCCAAGCATGTTATATACCCCCTTTTCTTGTTCAACAATTCTCCCCCTTGGTTGAGTAATTCTCTATAGAAAAAAAAATTCCCCCTTAGTTGAGTAACATTTCTGGTGTTTCAGAAGTAAGTTTCTTGATGTTAGATACCAATTGATAGAATATTAATTTTTAAATTTCAAAGAAGTAGTAACTTCTGACTAGATAACCAAGTATCAGAGTCAGGTATCCTGGGTGACATGCCTATAATTTTATTGTATATTACTAAATTTACCTTAGGCAGTCAATTGTCTTCCAAATCACCAATGTAGCCAGATTCCTTATATCTCCTCTTGAATGAAAACATTAAAACTATGTAACAAGGAATTGGGAATGGGATTTGGTATTTGTGCTAGTGTGTGATTTTCCTTTGTGTATCTGACAAGGGTTTCGCTCATATACTCTCTAAGTGTTTCACTCATAGAATATATATTATCACTCTTTCTCACTTGTATTTCACTATTTTCTCACAACACTGTTTCTCTCAGTACTGCTGACATAGTATTTGTACCTATAAGAAAGATCACCATAGGCCCTTCAAGAGAGGTCACTAGTGGTGCAATGGGGTTTCGTAAATCCCCGTACTCACTTGAATCTATCAAAATATTTGATTTTGATAACTGAATTGCTTCAGGGATAGATTCAATGAGTTGCTGATCATCTAAGATGATCTGTTCCGTTAAGAATCCAGATATGTTCCATCTAGGGTTGGAGACAAGGATTTATAATATAACAAATGATCCAAGTTTCCTCTTGACATCTGTGAAGGCACTTGATTCAGTCAGAATCATCAATCATTCTTCTTTTCTTGATATGAAAGTTATAATAATTTCTTCCGTCAGTTCATCCTTAGTGTGTGACGATCCTTATAGTTCATTTGAACATATACATTTATGGTTTACAGTGTTTGAAAGTGTCTAGATGAAGTTGACTCTTTACAAATGGCCTTGGCTGTAAGGCCGAATTAAATAGATTCATCATGTTAAGAGGTCGAACCTAGTTACTGGTTTACCATTTGCAAATCAATATCCTTTTGGGAAGATATAAATTAGTTAGCGGTTACCTTGGTTTCAATTTCTCCTTCTGACTAGCGACAGAATTGCTGGTTCACTCATAGATACTTCTTTATCTTGTGCACTAGAGGCACTTACTCACTCACCCTCTTTAGATTAGAAAACTTTGTTTTTCAGGGGTTTAGTAGTTGAAGTTATATCTGTTTGAGTGTATGTGGTTCTATGATCTGTGTTATAAATTGTAAGTTTTCAATCCCTTGATCTTGTCCTATAGCCACTGAGGGTTCAATATATCAATTGTAATTATTTGATTTCAATTGATTAGAGAATATATCAAGATCGAGATTACATGCTTTCGTTCATGAATTTCAAATTTTCTTAAAAAATTAAATAAAACGTAAATTAATATTTAGGAGATTTTAAAATTTAGGAATTTTAAAATCTTTACAAAATTAAATAAATCAAAAAAAAATTAGGAAACTATCGAAGTGGACTAACAGCTAACTATAGGAACAAAAAAAATATTGGCGAGTATACCAGACCTCTACATTTTCAACACAGCAACACCACATCTGGCGCGTGACATAGGCGCGAGACTTTCTTAGGCATTCCGAGTGACTTTGACAAATTGGGCTAATGAAAACATTTCCAGTACACTAAATTCAAGCTATTTCTTTTGGAAATAAAGTAAATTTATTTAAATTAAGTTTATAAAATAGACCTTTTCAAGTTTAAATAATAACCTAATTTAAATTAAACTTATAAAATAAATTTATTTAAATAAAATTTATAAAATAAATTTATTTGTTTGCCTAGATGATAATCTATTATAGAAGGGAAGGTTGAATATAATAGATACCAATTATTCGATTTAAGAACACAAGTATTGATGAAACACTGTTTTGTATTAAGATTCAACTGTGTACAAAACTCTCTCAAGAAAATCAATGTTCTTAAGATCTACAAGGTTATGAGAAAGATAAGACTTGAAAGTTACAATAATGTTAACCTATGTCTGTGTTTATATAGACACAGTTAGAAATTCCTATTACAAAACAGATAATGAAAAGAATAGGTTCAATAAGGTAATTTAAACTTGCATTCGAATTCCTTCTTCACTATCCAAATCAAACTCTGATTTGTATATTTCCTTTACAAACTCTGATTTGTAAACTCTGTGGGTCATCATTCTCTGATTGAGCATTATCTGTTATAGTAAACTCTGATTGAGTATTCTCTGATAGAGTAAACTCTGACTGACAACTTCCTTATTCTCTGATGATGTCAGCAATGTAAACTTTGTTCTTTATTCTCTGATAGCATCAGTGTTTATTTCCTAACAATCTCCCCAAATTTATGCTTTATGAAGTAAGACATAAATTTACTTATGATGTCAGAAATATGTACAAATGCATCAGATTTTGAATCTCCATTCTTGTTTTAAATCCTTCTATAAGAAAAGTCCTCTTTTAGAAAATTATTCAAAAGCTTCTTCTCAGCATTCTTTAGCAATTCAACTAACTTTTCCTTGAGTTCTTTCATTTGATCAGAAGAGTCATCTATTTGAAATATAGCAGCTCTCAAGTTGTAAATTGATGATCTCTCCATCCTTTTGTTAGTGTAGGTGCCCTAGAGGCAATACAATGTTTCCTTTAATAAACCTTTATGTCATTTGATTATTCAATAAACGTATTTATTATGACTTTAATTACTGCGATATATTTGTTAGCATAATAAATGTCCTTAGAATCATGATACACGTTATATAGTTTAAGTACATGACTTGAACTTGAGATTATATAATATATCATATTCTTAAATGTCCATAGTCGAGTATTATTATTATAGGACAATAATAATACATAAATAGACTAGTATGTTATTTGACAGATAACCATATCTCATTGGTTATAAGTATGGGGATACTAAAGTCAATGCATAGGTACATGTAGGAGTACATGGTACTGGACAGACCCACAGTGAGATTCTTCATGTTTAATAAAGTCATAAGAAAGACTCACAGTGATAATGGTGTAATGATCCTCTGACTTGAGATCATTATATTTCTATACGAGGATTAATATACTCTGACTACATTAAAAGTTACCTTTGACCGGGTGATGATAAAAGTGGACATCGGGTATATCATGAGTCGTATGAGAAATATGAATGATAGATAAAGGATTTAACCCTCCTATAATTAGGAGAGATATTATTGGCCTCTTGATTGAGTGAGACTATAAAATGCATGGCCGTGCTCAAATAATGATTTGTTTTTCCATAGTCTACTCATGGATCAAGTAAACCCGGATTAAATGTTGAAGAGGATGACTAAACACATGCCTCGAGTTTAATCTATAATATATTTGGTTAAAGGGATTATATTACACGGAAACATTAATCATGAAAGGTTTTATCAAATCACGATTTAATTATTGTTTAATTGGATAGCAATGATGTATTACTAGATACCGCTCATTGTTTATAATTTTATTGGAGAATAAAATTATTGCTAATTAAATAATAGCCTATAGGGTCACACACATAGAGCACCTAGTGGAATAGTTAATTTAAATTATAGATTTAAATTAATTGATGATTATTTGAATTTTATTATATTAATTAAGTGAGACTTAATTAATTAAAATAATATAAATTCGAATTTGAATAATTGTATTTCTGCCAATAATAATTAAGTGTGACTTAGTTATTAATTAAATAATAAAAGCATGTTTTATTATTTAATCCTATGCCTACATGGGTTAGGTTTTGCTGAAAAGGCCCATTAACCAATCATTATAAATAGATAATGATAGGTTAAATGAATGGTACGTTTTATATGATAAAACCCTAGAGGCAGAGCAAGGAGGCAGAAAAGGCAGTCATTCGAATTCATCAAAGGAGGCTAGTACATCCATCCCGTGATCAAGATCGTGAGACGTTCTTGAAGGTGCTCGTGTGGATACCATAGAGGTGCTTTCGAGAGGAAGACACAAAATCGTGATAGCAAGGATCTCCGTTGAGTTCGTGAAAGTCAAACAAGAATAGGTATGATTCTGTTTACCATAATCCGTCAAGTCTTATACATGATCCTGCGTTAGGGTTCCGATTTTTTTTGTTATTTTTACGTTTATCCGCTGCGTTTTATGCCTCGGAACCCAACACCTTTCATCTAGAGGAATGCAACATGCTTTTTGTCTATTAGGATTTAGTATAAGTGTAGGAATACCTAACACCCCTTTTACCTTTGCATCCCCTTATACCATTTTTTTTATTCCATCTTCAAGCAAATAACCAGGTTTGTATTCTTCAGAGTTTATCATCAACATCTTCTCATTTTTCTTCTTTTCATTGATTACTCCTTCAAGTATTTTTACCCACCTGGAAGTAGCTTTATTGTCATCATTGAGAAGATAAAGAACATGTTCAAGTTCTTTAGATGCTTTGTGAATCAAATCTTCTTCAACAATCTTTAAAACTGTTCCATTTTCCAAGAAATATAATAGCTTCTCCTTGGCCTGAGCACTATAAAAAATATCCTTCACTATGTTCACAGATATTAATTTGTCCAAATGTTCTTGAGATAATTCTTCCTCAAGTTTATCTTTCAATGAGAAGGGATCTCTGAATATAGTAGCTTCACCCCTGTAAACTTTGGCTTGAGGATCACCAATACCACCCATGTTTTTACCAAGTTTGGTATTGAGAGTCAGAATTTGAGTCTTTTTCCACAGAAGATCAGACTTTTTCTTTCTGATCAGAGATTGTTGTTATTCTTCTTCCTCATCATCAATGCTAGATCCACCTGGGAGAAATGTTTTTCCTGACATAGTGAGATGATTTGTTGGTTTTACTGGAGCTTTTTGCTGGATTGAAGTTGACCTTTTTTGGATTATAAGAGTTGGTTTTGCTTGAATGATTGACTTTTGAATTTTAACATGCTTTGCTTGAATAAGATCAGTAATAATTTTCTTTTCTTGAACAATTGTCTTCTTTTGAGCTGGTGTCTTTTTCACATATTTTCTCCTTTTCTTCTAGACTTGAGTATTGTCATTACCAGATTTCTTCAATTCTTCCTTTACCGCAACTGGATCCATTCCAGAATTTTCTTCTTAAAATAATTTTCTTGCCAGTTCTGCATCCTTTAGATTTTGCTCTTCAATCTTTTTAGGCTTCTCTTCTTCTTCAAGCCTTTTTGCCAATTCCAAGTCTGCATCTATAAGAGTTTGCTTGTCAGAGTTTATCTCAGACTTTGATGTCATCAGAGTTTGAGAGGGTGTCAGAGTTTTTCCAAATAGAGTTTGTTTCCCATCCTTATGACTCCCTTAATCTTCATCATCAGGTTTGTACAATTTTTGTATAGAATCCTCCTTGCATTTGTCTGTAGACACCTTCTCCCCCTTTCTTACATCATTGCCCTTTCTTTCAGTAAGAATCTCAATAATTGTATGTAGCATGCTCTGCATAGAATTGACAGTAGTAGAGAGATTATCAACTTTGGCTTCTAATGCATCCTGTTTTGCAGAAACATTTTTCAACTTTAGTTCCAATGCATGTTGAGAAGTAGTGATCGAAGTCTATACAGAGGCAGTAGTTTTTCTAATAGATTCCTTTAAATTACAAACTTCATTGTGAATACCCTTGGATAACACAGTAGCAGCTTTCAACATAGTCTTCATTTCACCAGAGTTTAGTTCCTTGTCAGCTTTATTGATTAATTCATGAATATGTGGCCATGAAATTTCTTCATTGGGGTATTTCCAAGACATATCACAGATGGATTGTCTGTGAGAGTTAAGAAGATCTTCATTTTATGGTTCTTCTTTGGAACTCAAATCCCTCTTGACACCTTTTGCATCTAGGGCAGCTTCAATTTCTCCTTTAAGAGTTGCAACCCCCATGTAGTCAGGTCCTCAACCTCTCATGAGCATCAAAAGAAACAACATGCCACTTCTTTTAGCTGTATCTTTGTGAATATGGAATTGAAAGATCTATAACTTCTTCATCTTCAAAGATAGGCTCATCAGAGAATGCATCTTGATCATCAGAGTTTGTAACATTGTCAAAGTTTGGCATAGCATCAGAGTTTGCAGTGACAGATAAACTCTGAGTACCTACAAAAGTAACAGAATATCCTAAATCACTCTTTTCTTTCAAAGTAATCTCATTACTTCTCACATCACACATATCATAACTTTTAATAGTTAGATTTTGCTCACTAGAAGTAACTAACTTCTTTCTCAATTTTATCTCTCCTTTTGCCAGATCCAGTGTCTGCCTCTCATTATTAATTATGTTTTTCACACATTTTACCTCAGACTTACTAGAAAGGCTCAACACACAATGTCCTATAGAAATAAGAGGTGGTTGAGAAAGGATATTTATAGTCACATGAATAGAGGTACCCTTTTTAGGACTATTCATGGTCATCCCAGCAGTTAAAATAGAAAAGGTAAAATATGAACTTATACTATCAGAGAATGCAAATTCTGAAGAAAAGTCAGAGTTTATACCTTGAGTGTTTGTTGAAGAGGATGACTAAACACATGCCTCGAGTTTAATCTATAATATATTTGGTTAAAGGGATTATATTACACGGAAACATTAATCATGAAAGGTTTTATCAAATCACGATTTAATTATTGTTTAATTGGATAGCAATGATGTATTACTAGATACCGCTCATTGTTTATAATTTTATTGGAGAATAAAATTATTGCTAATTAAATAATAGCCTATAGGGTCACACACATAGAGCACCTAGTGGAATAGTTAATTTAAATTATAGATTTAAATTAATTGATGATTATTTGAATTTTATTATATTAATTAAGTGAGACTTAATTAATTAAAATAATATAAATTCGAATTTGAATAATTGTATTTCTGCCAATAATAATTAAGTGTGACTTAGTTATTAATTAAATAATAAAAGCATGTTTTATTATTTAATCCTATGCCTACATGGGTTAGGTTTTGCTGAAAAGGCCCATTAACCAATCATTATAAATAGATAATGATAGGTTAAATGAATGGTACGTTTTATATGATAAAACCCTAGAGGCAGAGCAAGGAGGCAGAAAAGGCAGTCATTCGAATTCATCAAAGGAGGCTAGTACATCCATCCCGTGATCAAGATCGTGAGACGTTCTTGAAGGTGCTCGTGTGGATACCATAGAGGTGCTTTCGAGAGGAAGACACAAAATCGTGATAGCAAGGATCTCCGTTGAGTTCGTGAAAGTCAAACAAGAATAGGTATGATTCTGTTTACCATAATCCGTCAAGTCTTATACATGATCCTGCGTTAGGGTTCCGATTTTTTTTGTTATTTTTACGTTTATCCGCTGCGTTTTATGCCTCGGAACCCAACAATGGCATCAGAGCTACGTGTATAAGGGACTGATTTGGTTACGTGTTAACTGTATTTGATGCAAATATGCCTGTTTTGGTGACTGCCATGCCACTGCCATGCTACTGCTTTGTTACTGCCATGCTTCTGCCATGCTATGTTCTTCATGTATATTCGAATTGTAATATGTGGTGATGATACTAGCATGTTAATGATTTGTCATGACTGATTTATATGCCATATTGCGATTTGTATATTATGCATGAGGGTCAGTTTGTATAGTGATATAAACTGGTGGACAGATTATGTTGGACATGATCTGTTAACTGGGATATGATAAGTATGTATATGATACATGCTTCTGAAACTGTATAAGATGCAGTGGGAAAAAGGGCCAACAGATATGATCTGTAGTTCAGAAATTGATGATTTCTGAATAGGACTGGTCTTCGAAAATAAAAAAAAATTTCTGATTTCGAGCTGACCTGGCAGCTCGACCCCAGCCGGGGGCTGCCGCCCCCAGACCCCGCCTGGGGCTGCCGCCCCAGACCCCGCCCAGGGGCTGCCGCCCCCGGACCCCCGCCCAGGGGCTGCCGCCCCCGGACCCCCGTATTATTTTGGTTGAGTACTTGAGCATGGTGCTGGTTATGGCCTTTGGACCCCTAGATTAATGGTTTTGGTTTTGGTTTTATAAATACGACTTGCATGTCGTTTTCTTCATTCTTGTAATTGTTTAACCTCGAATGTAACTCGAGTTCTCTTATGTAAGTACATTAGTATAGGTTGTATTCAATTATTCCATGTAATGTACTTGAAGATTGAAGGATGATCCAAGAAGAGGAGCAAGCACCCATGGATACAAGAAGAATGAAGACATGTAATTGTATTTATATTTTACCACCATAGATTGACTTTGATCCTTTCATTAGCTCGAAAGGATCACATAGAAAAAGGGCCATAACCAAGCACGTTTACATACTGCACCTTACATATTGATGTATGAATGATGCATGCTTTAATTAGATTAATCATGTATGTATGTATGTATGTATTAGATACGACACCCATGCCATGCTTGTTTAAACAAGATAAAATCTGTAACGACTCAAGATAAAATCTGTAACGATTCAAGATTTTAAAATCAACAAACGATCATGAGATTCTTGTGTTTATGAAATATGGATTTTTAAAACACGGAATTGAATATGGATTTTGATATCTATAATTGGGATTTTCTGACAAAAACGGATATGCGTATTCGTAAGGCTGATGGGTTTTAAGTGTGACCACTGGTATCCTCCATCTACCTGGGAAATGAACAATTTAAGATGTCAATTTGAAATATTTAGTTCAAGGAAAAATTGAGGATCTCTTCATGATGTGATCATGATCGTCGTAAAATTTTCTAAACCCCTTAACAAAATATTAAGTTTTAATCAGATGCTTTCCAATGAATGAACACTCATCGAATCCTAGATCGATTAGGGGAAAGACTGTCAGTGGCAGGGGACTCCTGTCTATCGTGGTGAGATGCGACGAATATAAACGGTTATATTCGGCCGTTGTATCATTGGGTCAAACTTAACTGAGTCGTCATAATAAGGTGAAAGTAAACGGTTATATTCAACCATTATGAACTTAGAAGCATAGAGTTTGGTTAAAAATCTATTAGATAGATAAGATCAATCGTTGCTCACCAAACTATCCAAGAATTATATATGATATAATTGACAAATGTTGTCTACCTAAATAATCATTCTTAAGGACTTCCAGTGGTTGACTTGAGACATGACGAAATATGGATCTTGGCTCACTAGAAAGGATTATGGGATATACTTTCCAAATTAATAGTAAGGGCTATTGATTTGATAAAAATAGTGGGAGATATATTATGAATGTATCATAATCATTTGAACATAATAAATAACTCAGACAATCTAATGTTTAATTTTGTGCTTTTATCATTGTAGATACCAAGTAATGACAAACAACACAAACACACTATCCGTACGATCTGTCCTTGAGAAGGATAAGCTGACAGGAGGAAACAACTTCCTAGACTGGCAGAGGAATTTGAGGATTGTCCTCAGGCAGGAGCGCAAGCTTCATGTCATTGATATTCCTCCGGCAGGTCCCCTTCCTGAGGGCGCTACTGTTGAGGAACGAGCGGCCCACACAAAGGATGAGAATGATGCAACTGATGTTGCGTGTCTTATGTTAGCAACTATGAGTGCTGAGCTTCAAAGACAGCATGTGCATATGGATGCATATACTATCAATGAGCACTTGCAAAGCATGTTTGCAAGCCAAACTCGTCAAGAAAGGTTCAACACGAGCAAGTCACTCTTTAACTGCAAACAAGGGGCAAATGAACCAGTTGGCCCACATGTTCTGAAGATGATTGGTTACATTGAGTATCTTGATACTTTGGGTTTCCCGATTGGTCCGGAAACTGGTATTGACCTAATCTTGAATTCTTTGAACAACAAATTCACTCAGTTTGTTATGAACTACAATATGAATGAGTTTGACAAAACACCTACTGAATTGTTGGCTATGTTGAGAACATATGAGACCAACATGAAGACGGCTGAACCTGCTCCCATACTGATGGTGGGCAATAAAGGTAAGGCCAAAGGGAAAGGCAAGTGGAAGGGTAAGAAGAAGACAGGTTCTGATTCTACACCCAAGCCAAAGTCAGGTCCTAAACAGGCTTTAAAGCCTAAAGGTGGGGTCGCTAAGGGTGAATGTCACTACTGTAAGAAAACTGGTCACTGGAAGAGAAACTGTTCAGTTTACTTGGAGGATCTGAAGAAGAAGAGGGCTGAGCAAGCTTCTAATTCAGGTATATATGTTATAGAAGTCAATCTGTCTATTTCTACATCTTGGGTATTGGATACCGGATGTGCTTCTCACATTTGTATAAATGTACAGGAAATGCAGAGAAGTAGGACATTGGCTAAAGGAGAAATGGACCTACGAGTTGGCAACGGAGCAAGAGTTGCTGCTTTAGCTGTAGGAACATATTATTTATCTTTGCCCTCTGGGCTAGTTTTAGAACTGGAGAATTGTTATTACGTGCCTGCGATTCGCAGAAACATTATTTCTGTTTCTTGTTTGGACAAGAAAGGTTTTTCGTTTACAATAAAGGACAACAGTTGCTCTTTTGCTTTGAATGATTTAACCTATGGTGTTGCGCGTTTGTTTAATGGTTTATATGTTCTTGACTTAGATAATCCTGTCTGTAATATAGAAAACAAACGACTTAAAGTTAATGACTCAAATCAAACATACCTCTGGCATTGTCGTCTAGCCCATATAAATGAGAAACGCATATCCAAATTACATAAGGATGGATATTTGGATAAGTTTGATTTTGAATCATACCAAGAATGCGAATCTTGTTTGCTTGGTAAAATGACTAAAGCCCCTTTCACTGGTAAGGGTCAAAGGGCCACTGAACGTTTGGAGCTAATACATAGTGATGTATGTGGCCCAATGCGTGTGGTGGCTAGAGGAGGCTACTACTACTTCATAACATTTACTGATGATTTCAGTAGATATGGATATGTATATCTTATGAAGAATAAATCCGATTCTTTTGAAAAGTTCAAAGAATACAAGGCTGAAGTCGAGAAGCAAATTGGCGGAGGTGCAAGTATTAAAATCTTACGATCTGATCGTGGAGGAGAATACTTGAGCACTGAATTTAAAGATTATTTAAAGGAGTGTGGTATTGTATCACAACTCACTCCGCCAGGTACACCTCAATGGAATGGAGTTTCAGAGAGGAGAAATCGCACCTTGTTGGACATGGTGCGATCAATGATGAGTCATGCAGATCTTCCAATTAGTTTTTGGGGTTACGCTCTAGAAACAGCGGCTTTCACACTTAACCGTGTTCCTACTAAGAAGGTTCAAAAGACTCCATATGAAATATGGGAGGAGAAACGGTCAGGCATGAGCTTTATGAAAGTTTGGGGATGCAAGGCGTTTGTGAAACGTCAAGTATCTGACAAGCTTGGACCTAAATCTGAAGAGTGCAATTTTGTGGGATACCCTAAAGAAACAAAGGCGTATTATTTCTATAGTCCTTCTGAGCAAAAAGTGTTTATTGCTCGAGATGCTGTCTTCATGGAAAGGGATTTTGTTTCCAAAAGAAACAGTGGGAGAACTATAGACCTCGATGAAGATCGAGAACCACAAAATAGCATTGAACCTGAAGTGGAACAAGAGCAGGATAATAATAACGCTCAACAAACACAGGTTGTTCGTAGAACTGGTAGAATTCGCCATGAGCCAGAGAGATATGGATTTCTTTTGACTCAATGTGGTGATTTGATGCTCATAGATGAAGATGAGCCTCTCACATACCAAGATGCTATGAGCAGTCCAGAATCTAAGAGATGGCTAGAAGCCATGAAATCCGAGATGGAATCCATGTATGAAAACCAAGTATGGACTTTGGTTGATCCACCTGAAGGGGTAAAACCCATAGGGTGCAAATGGGTTTTCAAGAAGAAAACTGACATGGATGGAAATGTTCAGACCTATAAAGCAAGGCTAGTTGCAAAAGGTTTCAAGCAAATTCATGGTATTGACTATGATGAAACCTTCTCACCTGTGGCTATGGTCAAATCCATAAGGATTTTGCTTGCTATTGCAGCATTCCATGATTATGAAATCTGGCAAATGGATGTCAAAACAGCCTTCCTTAATGGAAGCCTTGAAGAAGATGTGGATGTGTACATGACACAACCTGAAGGTTTTGTCAGTCCAGGGAATGTTAGCAAGATATGTAAATTACGTCGATCCATTTATGGATTAAAGCAAGCCTCTAGGAGATGGAACATCCGTTTTGATGAAACTATCAAAGAGTATGGATTTGTTCAAAACGAGGATGAACCTTGTGTTTACAAGAAGGTTAGTGGGAGCCATGTGGCATTCATAGTACTATATGTTGATGACATACTACTAATGGGGAATGACATACCTTCTCTCAAGGCTGTTAAGATTTGGTTAGGGAGTAATTTCTCTATGAAAGACTTAGGAGATGCATCCTACATTCTAGGAATGAGGATCTATAGGGATAGATCTAGAAGGATGATCGGTCTAAGTCAGAGTACATACATCGATAAGGTTTTGCATCGTTTTGGTATGCAAAATGCAAAAAGGGGATATGTCCCCGTATCTCAAGGGATAACGATCTCTAAAGATCAGTGTCCGAAATCATTGGATGACAAGGACCGCATGAGTAAGGTTCCATATGCCTCAGCAATTGGATCCATCATGTATGCGATGGTATGTACTCGCCCAGATGTTTCGTATGCTTTAAGCATGACGAGCAGATACCAATCTAATCCAGGTGAAGGTCACTGGACGGCTGTCAAGAATATTCTAAAGTACTTGAAAAGGACTAAAGATTCATTCTTGGTGTATGGAGGAGAGGAGAAACTGGTTGTAAAAGGTTACACCGATGCAAGTTTCCAAACAGACAGGGATGATACTGTATCACAGTCTGGTTTTGTGTTTTGTCTAAACGGAGGTGCTGTAAGTTGGAAGAGTTCAAAGCAAGAAACAGTAGCTGATTCTACAATGGAGGCTGAGTACATTGCAGCTTGTGAAGCGGCTAAGGAAGCTGTTTGGATTCGAAAATTCATTAATGATTTGGGAGTGGTTCCATCGATCGCAGATCCCATTGATCTATACTGCGATAATAATGGAGCCATTGCACAGGCTAAAGAACCTAGAGCTCACTCCCGAACCAAACACATACTCAGGAGATATCACCTCATTCGAGAGATTAATGAAAGGGGTGACATACACATATGTAAAGTGCACACAAATGATAACATTGCAGACCCACTGACCAAAGGCTTATCGCAGAAGAAGCACGACGGTCACACTAGTTCCATGGGTATTAGATACATGGGTGATTGGCTCTAGTGCAAGTGGGAGATTGTTAGTGTAGGTGCCCTAGAGGCAATACAATGTTTCCTTTAATAAACCTTTATGTCATTTGATTATTCAATAAACGTATTTATTATGACTTTAATTACTGCGATATATTTGTTAGCATAATAAATGTCCTTAGAATCATGATACACGTTATATAGTTTAAGTACATGACTTGAACTTGAGATTATATAATATATCATATTCTTAAATGTCCATAGTCGAGTATTATTATTATAGGACAATAATAATACATAAATAGACTAGTATGTTATTTGACAGATAACCATATCTCATTGGTTATAAGTATGGGGATACTAAAGTCAATGCATAGGTACATGTAGGAGTACATGGTACTGGACAGACCCACAGTGAGATTCTTCATGTTTAATAAAGTCATAAGAAAGACTCACAGTGATAATGGTGTAATGATCCTCTGACTTGAGATCATTATATTTCTATACGAGGATTAATATACTCTGACTACATTAAAAGTTACCTTTGACCGGGTGATGATAAAAGTGGACATCGGGTATATCATGAGTCGTATGAGAAATATGAATGATAGATAAAGGATTTAACCCTCCTATAATTAGGAGAGATATTATTGGCCTCTTGATTGAGTGAGACTATAAAATGCATGGCCGTGCTCAAATAATGATTTGTTTTTCCATAGTCTACTCATGGATCAAGTAAACCCGGATTAAATGTTGAAGAGGATGACTAAACACATGCCTCGAGTTTAATCTATAATATATTTGGTTAAAGGGATTATATTACACGGAAACATTAATCATGAAAGGTTTTATCAAATCACGATTTAATTATTGTTTAATTGGATAGCAATGATGTATTACTAGATACCGCTCATTGTTTATAATTTTATTGGAGAATAAAATTATTGCTAATTAAATAATAGCCTATAGGGTCACACACATAGAGCACCTAGTGGAATAGTTAATTTAAATTATAGATTTAAATTAATTGATGATTATTTGAATTTTATTATATTAATTAAGTGAGACTTAATTAATTAAAATAATATAAATTCGAATTTGAATAATTGTATTTCTGCCAATAATAATTAAGTGTGACTTAGTTATTAATTAAATAATAAAAGCATGTTTTATTATTTAATCCTATGCCTACATGGGTTAGGTTTTGCTGAAAAGGCCCATTAACCAATCATTATAAATAGATAATGATAGGTTAAATGAATGGTACGTTTTATATGATAAAACCCTAGAGGCAGAGCAAGGAGGCAGAAAAGGCAGTCATTCGAATTCATCAAAGGAGGCTAGTACATCCATCCCGTGATTAAGATCGTGAGACGTTCTTGAAGGTGCTCGTGTGGATACCATAGAGGTGCTTTCGAGAGGAAGACACAAAATCGTGATAGCAAGGATCTCCGTTGAGTTCGTGAAAGTCAAACAAGAATAGGTATGATTCTGTTTACCATAATCCGTCAAGTCTTATACATGATCCTGCGTTAGGGTTCCGATTTTTTTTGTTATTTTTACATTTATCCGCTGCGTTTTATGCCTCGGAACCCAACACCTTTCATCTAGAGGAATGCAACATGCTTTTTGTCTATTAGGATTTAGTATAAGTGTAGGAATACCTAACACCCCTTTTACCTTTGCATCCCCTTATACCATTTTTTTTATTCCATCTTCAAGCAAATAACCAGGTTTGTATTCTTCAGAGTTTATCATCAACATCTTCTCATTTTTCTTCTTTTCATTGATTACTCCTTCAAGTATTTTTACCCACCTGGAAGTAGCTTTATTGTCATCATTGAGAAGATAAAGAACATGTTCAAGTTCTTTAGATGCTTTGTGAATCAAATCTTCTTCAACAATCTTTAAAACTGTTCCATTTTCCAAGAAATATAATAGCTTCTCCTTGGCCTGAGCACTATAAAAAATATCCTTCACTATGTTCACAGATATTAATTTGTCCAAATGTTCTTGAGATAATTCTTCCTCAAGTTTATCTTTCAATGAGAAGGGATCTCTGAATATAGTAGCTTCACCCCTGTAAACTTTGGCTTGAGGATCACCAATACCACCCATGTTTTTACCAAGTTTGGTATTGAGAGTCAGAATTTGAGTCTTTTTCCACAGAAGATCAGACTTTTTCTTTCTGATCAGAGATTGTTGTTATTCTTCTTCCTCATCATCAATGCTAGATCCACCTGGGAGAAATGTTTTTCCTGACATAGTGAGATGATTTGTTGGTTTTACTGGAGCTTTTTGCTGGATTGAAGTTGACCTTTTTTGGATTATAAGAGTTGGTTTTGCTTGAATGATTGACTTTTGAATTTTAACATGCTTTGCTTGAATAAGATCAGTAATAATTTTCTTTTCTTGAACAATTGTCTTCTTTTGAGCTGGTGTCTTTTTCACATATTTTCTCCTTTTCTTCTAGACTTGAGTATTGTCATTACCAGATTTCTTCAATTCTTCCTTTACCGCAACTGGATCCATTCCAGAATTTTCTTCTTAAAATAATTTTCTTGCCAGTTCTGCATCCTTTAGATTTTGCTCTTCAATCTTTTTAGGCTTCTCTTCTTCTTCAAGCCTTTTTGCCAATTCCAAGTCTGCATCTATAAGAGTTTGCTTGTCAGAGTTTATCTCAGACTTTGATGTCATCAGAGTTTGAGAGGGTGTCAGAGTTTTTCCAAATAGAGTTTGTTTCCCATCCTTATGACTCCCTTAATCTTCATCATCAGGTTTGTACAATTTTTGTATAGAATCCTCCTTGCATTTGTCTGTAGACACCTTCTCCCCCTTTCTTACATCATTGCCCTTTCTTTCAGTAAGAATCTCAATAATTGTATGTAGCATGCTCTGCATAGAATTGACAGTAGTAGAGAGATTATCAACTTTGGCTTCTAATGCATCCTGTTTTGCAGAAACATTTTTCAACTTTAGTTCCAATGCATGTTGAGAAGTAGTGATCGAAGTCTATACAGAGGCAGTAGTTTTTCTAATAGATTCCTTTAAATTACAAACTTCATTGTGAATACCCTTGGATAACACAGTAGCAGCTTTCAACATAGTCTTCATTTCACCAGAGTTTAGTTCCTTGTCAGCTTTATTGATTAATTCATGAATATGTGGCCATGAAATTTCTTCATTGGGGTATTTCCAAGACATATCACAGATGGATTGTCTGTGAGAGTTAAGAAGATCTTCATTTTATGGTTCTTCTTTGGAACTCAAATCCCTCTTGACACCTTTTGCATCTAGGGCAGCTTCAATTTCTCCTTTAAGAGTTGCAACCCCCATGTAGTCAGGTCCTCAACCTCTCATGAGCATCAAAAGAAACAACATGCCACTTCTTTTAGCTGTATCTTTGTGAATATGGAATTGAAAGATCTATAACTTCTTCATCTTCAAAGATAGGCTCATCAGAGAATGCATCTTGATCATCAGAGTTTGTAACATTGTCAAAGTTTGGCATAGCATCAGAGTTTGCAGTGACAGATAAACTCTGAGTACCTACAAAAGTAACAGAATATCCTAAATCACTCTTTTCTTTCAAAGTAATCTCATTACTTCTCACATCACACATATCATAACTTTTAATAGTTAGATTTTGCTCACTAGAAGTAACTAACTTCTTTCTCAATTTTATCTCTCCTTTTGCCAGATCCAGTGTCTGCCTCTCATTATTAATTATGTTTTTCACACATTTTACCTCAGACTTACTAGAAAGGCTCAACACACAATGTCCTATAGAAATAAGAGGTGGTTGAGAAAGGATATTTATAGTCACATGAATAGAGGTACCCTTTTTAGGACTATTCATGGTCATCCCAGCAGTTAAAATAGAAAAGGTAAAATATGAACTTATACTATCAGAGAATGCAAATTCTGAAGAAAAGTCAGAGTTTATACCTTGAGTGTTTGTTGATATGGATGGTGTCTCCATTGGCTGTACAGAAATTGGTTTCACCATGATTGCATCAGAGATTGCTAATGGAATGGTTTCAGAGTTAGTCTTTTCAGCATCAGCAACAACAGAATCTTCATTTCGAGATGTTGTTCTTGCATCCAAACTTTGATTGGATGGTTCTTGTGGGGCAAGGGCATTAAAAAATTCTTCAACCCTTTGAGTTGATGGTTCTTATGGGTTGTACCCCGGATTCCTGCTCGCTTCACTTGTTTCATCTTTAATGGCTACTTTTGAACTTTGATCAACAGGCTCTTGTGTGCCTGACCTTTCAATGACTGCTACCTCACTTTGAGAGGCAGGTTTTTGTGGGTCTTGACCTAAAGAGACTGACTTCTTCTTCGTCCTTGTAAATTGTTTTGTACTAGGAGAGATTGTAGGTGATTTAGATTTCTTCTCAGCCATCTCAGTTCTAACTTCTACTGCCAACTCCCTTACTCTTTTATATGATATCTCCTTGATAATTTGTTTTGGAGATTGAACAAGAGAAACAGAGATTGTCACAGGAACAACTTCACTTGCAGCATCAATATTCTCTAAGGTGATTACAGGACTGGTAAAAGAATTAACATGAAGAGAATTACCATCCATTTCAGCCAATTCATCATTTTCTTTTCTATTGGCATTTTCATCATCACCATCTACCTCAATTCCACCGATGTTACTATTTAATTGGTCAGACAATACAAGTCCTAGTGCTTGGGCTGTTCCTTTTTCAAATTTAGATGTAAATCCATACTCATCAGCATTCTGATCTACTATATCATCTAGAGACTCTTCGTTGCATTGATGAACATTACAAGAAATCTTCATAATAGCATCAGAGTTTAGCACTTGAAGTTGAGCAAAGTTTGGATGATAAGATATTACAACATCAGAATTTAAGTTTTTATCAAAGTTTATTGCTGCATCTGAGTTTACGCCTTCAAAGTTTATACCTTCAGAGATTGCAGTCTTGATCAATCTTCTTCTATTTTTTTTCATTTCTGGCATTAGATTTACTGTGAATGGCTTCATGAAAGGTGCTGGAGGAATCTCAGAAGCCTGCTTTATAAATTTCTTTACAGGAAAAACCAACCCTTCATTACTGTCCTCAGAATCAGTTTTCTCATCAATCAATTTCCTTTTCTTAGGAGATGACTCCTTTATTGATTTACCCTTCCTTTTGCTAGTGCCTTGATGTTGAGTGGTTTGTTTTACAACTATAGTCTTTTGGGAGACTGTAGAGATTGGCAAAAGTGTTTGGGTATCAGTGGTTAGATGTTGACTAGAGTTAGAATCATAGGGTGCTAAACTCTGATTCTCAGTCACTGACATAAAATACCTCCCACATATGGTAGGCATTCTCTGATTTAAGAGAAGCCTGACCCATGTGGGATAAAAGAGTTTAGGAAGTTTACCTTCGGCCTCCTTCTTGATATCTTTTCGAGTAAGATCAGCAAAAATCCTCTTATTCATGCAAAAACTAACTAAACTCTTATTATTCTTAAAATTTACATTAGGCAATAAGTGGCTAAAAATTAATTGAAGAAATCTAGCCAAATAAATAGTATGTGCATCATCATCTATTTTACTAGCTAATTGCCTAATAATTAAACATGGAAAATTAAAATTGAGACAGCTGCAGAATTGCATCAAAATTCGTGCATTTAGCTGTGAAAGCCCTTGTAATGTAACCGAAGAAGAAGCTCCATTCTTTTCTTAAATGGGGCCTTGTCAAACTCCCCAATTTAGATAGACTACCTCAATAGCCTATTGTTCTGAAGAACTCCTTTATCTGTTCATCATTAACCAGATCATCATATACAACCACTTCTGGAAGATGAAGGACTTGTCGAACCACTGAAGGAGCTATTGAATGAGTCCAATTGCATTTAAATGTAATGATGGGCTCCTCATCATCACCAGCATTATTGTTGACTTCAACTCAACAAGTGCAGACTCAATGACTTGTCTTCTCTCTAAAGCAAGTACAAATGAAACTTGGCTATGACACAAGAAATTAACTCACTTAAATTTCAAATCCATGAATCAGTTGGTCAAGAAAAATCAAGTGAGTGGATTACCATAAATGGAATTTGTCAAGGATGGACTATGTGATGCCTGTCAGAAAGGAAAACAAAGAAAGACATCATTCAAGTCAAAATTGGAATCATCAATTGAGAAGCCACTTGAGTTATTACACATGGATTTGTTTGGTCCTGTAAATATCATGTCCATTGCAAAGAAGAAGTATGCTTTAGTCATTGTGGATGCCTTTTCAACATTCTCATGGACTTAATTTCTGCATTCAAAAGATGAAGCCAGTAATCTCATCATCAAGCACATAAGAGAAGTTGAGAAAAGTATTGGATTGGATGTAAAGAAAATAAGAAGTGACAATGGAACATAATTTAAGAATTTCATAATGAAGGAGTTCTATGAATCTAAAAGAATCATACACACCTTCTCTGCACCAAGGACACCTCAACAAAATGGGATAGTTGAAAGGAAAAATAGGACATTGATTGAAGCAGCTAGAACTATGTTGGAAGATGCTAAATTACCAACATACTTCTTGGCTGAGGCTATTAATACAACATGCTATACTCAAAACATCTTCATAGTGAATCAAACTCAAGGAAAGACACCTTATCAATTGATCAAGAAAGATAAAAAGCCAAAAGTAGGGTTTCTTCATTTCTTTGGCTGCAAATGGTATGTGCTAAGGAATCAAGGTGAAAACCTAGGAAAATTTGAAGCCAAGGTTGATGAAGTTATATTTGTTGGGTATGCACTATCAAGCATAGCCTATAGAGTCTATAATCTTAGACTACACATTGTTATGAAATCTGTACATGTAGTATTTGATGATAAAAAGATTCAAGAACTATTTGATTAAGGAAATCATGACACACTGCATTTTGAGAATGAATAAAATGATGTAGATGATGATGAAGAAGCAGAAATTATAAAATCAGAAGTACTCAGAAACCCAATATTAGTTGATGTTACAGCATCAATGGATAATTTATCAGTTGACAGAAATCCATCAACTGATAATGCTCAACTGATAATTCTTCAATGGATAATTAACGCTCTACATCTAGGGTATCCAATTCAGGGGGAGGGTTTCAGAATCAATCCACAAATTCAAATCAATTTGAGTACAATACTAATGATCATGAAGCTTTATCATTAAGGCAAAATTTGCCTCCTCAAAGAATATGAACAAAAAGCCATCCATTTGAACTAATCATTGGAAATACAGAATATGGTGTCAAGATAAGAAGTGTTACTCAAAATGAGTGTTAATATATCAGCTTTCTATCTCAAGAATAACCTAAAAGAGTTGAAGATGCTCTTATGGATCCTGATTGGGTTTTAGCTATGCAAGAGAAACTCAATCAATTTGAAAGAAATAAAGTGTGGAAGCTGGTGCCCAAACCAAAAGATAGATCAGTAATTGGTATAAAATGTGTATTCAGAAATAAAATGAATGAAACTGGTACTGTGACTAGAAACAAAGCAAGGCTTGTGGCAAATGGGTACTCACAAGAAGAAGTAATTGATTTTGATGACACTTTTGCACCAGTTGCAAGGCTAGAGGCAATCAGAATCTTTCTAGCTTATGCTGCACATGCTAATTTCAAAGTCTACTAGATGGATGTAAAGAGTGCATTTTTGAATGGAGTATTAGAAGAGGAAGTCTATTTGGAACAACCTCCTAGCTTTGAAGATCCAAATTTCCCTGACTTTGTCTACTATCTACTCAAAGCACTCTATGGCTTGAAACAAGCATAAAGGGCCTGATATGACACTTTATCTCAGTTCCTCATTGAGAACCACTTCACAAGAGGTACTATTGATAAAACTCTATTTAGTAGAAATGTTAATGACTCTATCATTCTTGTCAAAATATATGTAGATGACATCATTTTTGGCTCAACTAATGAGGAACTTTGCAAAAAGTTTGCCAAATTAATGCAGAGAAAATATGAAATGAGCATGATGGGAGAACTTAACTACTTTCTTGGTTTGCAAGTCAAACAAGTTAAGGATGGTATTTTTATAAATCAAACATAGTACACTCATCACTTGTTAAGGGAATTTAACTTAAGTGAATATTCTTCAGAAAAAACTCCCATGGCCACTGCCACCAAACTTGAATTGAACACTAAGGAAGCTAAAATGGATATTTCAAGTTATAGAGGCATGGTAGGCTCACTTTTATATTTAACTGCTAGTAGGCCAGATATAATGTTCTCTACATGTTTGTGTGCTATGTTTCAGACTGATCCTATATAATCTCATTTAATGGCTATTAAGAGTTTTTTTAGATATCTCAAGGATACATCAAATTTAGGTATTTGATATCCTAGAGATTCTGGTTTTAATATAATAGGCTACTCAGATGCAGATTATGCAGGTAGCAAAATAGACAAGAAAAGTACTACAGGCACCTGTCAGTTTCTAGGAAACAAACTTGTGTCATGGTTTAGCAAAAAGCAACACTAAGTATCGACTTCAACTGCAGAAGATGAGTACATTGCTGTTGGAAGTTGTTGTGCACAAATATTATGGATGAGGAATCAATTATTTGACTATGGGTTCAATATGAACAAGATTCCTATTTTCTGTGATAACACAAGTGCAATTGCAATAATAGAAAATCATGTGCAAAATTCCAGAACCAAACACATTGACATAAGGTATCATTTCATTAGCGAACATGTAATAAATAGTACAGTTGAATTACATTTTGTCCCTAGTGAACAACAACTTGCTAACATTTTTACAAAACCTCTAGATGAATCTACTTTTAATAGATTAGTTTGTGAATTAGGTATGCTTAATTTTACTCAATCTTAAATGTATGCTAAGTCTTTTTTTTCCATTGTTCACAATTATCTGTTGAAACAAAATGATCAACTGATAACTGTGTTAATTGTCAATGGATATTTTGCAGCCATCGATGAATATATTTGATCAATAGATAAAATATATTCCTATTGATGGATATTTATCTATCGACAGATAATTGCTCTGGTAATTGTTTATCAATCGATAAATTCTTTTTATTTCATCAACAGATAAAATATATATCTATCGATGGATATTTATCTATCAACAAATAATTATCCTGGTAATTTTTTATCGATCGATAAATTATTTTTTAACTACCCAGCGATGGTAATAGAATTTCTACAGTTTTACACATCCATTGATCAAATTATAGCCGTTGATTAATTACTTTATTTGCCAACAGATGAAGACATCCATCGATTGCCATTTAGAGTAATTTACTTCAACTTTTTTTATCTTTCAACAGTTATATTCTTAATTAAACTGATTACTCAACTCATTTTCATCTCAAAAATATAAATAGCAATATTAAGTCTCACTTCATTCTTACTTGCTATTTTATTTTTCTATCTCTAATCTCTGTATCTCTATCTCTTCCTCTCAAGAACTTTTAAGTCAAATTCACTCACTTGTTTTCAAGCTCTCTCTCCAATCTCTCTAAGAACAGTGATGGCACCTCAAAAGAAGATTGTTTCCTCAACCGGGTTCACATATGAACAAAATTTTTTTATAGCATGTCTAACCGTGGATGATCCTCCTGTAGACTTCCATCCATTGATAAGGTTTCTGGTAGACTGCAAAGTGTCCAAGGCTCTCAGTGAAGCACCAACAATAGTATGTTCATTTGTTGAAGAGCTATGGAACACTGCAAAATCTCACAAGATGGGAAGGTAATTTCTTATACTTGCAAAGGTAATCCCTACACCAGTAAAAGTACTACTCTTTCTGAATGCTTAGAATTGCCTGAAAATTATTATGATAAGTCACCTATTGATACTAACATTAGGGATATGTTAGAAATTGTTAACTATGCTAATGTGAAACTTGATTATGTGATGTTGTTAGGAAAAATCTTAGAAAAGAATGGAGTTACTTCTTTGATGCTATTATTAAAGTATTTTCTTGAAAAATAAGTAATTTTGATATAATTACCACAAGTACGTAAGAAATTTCTTATTCCATCCTATTTGATAAGTACTTTAATTTTAGCACATTACTCCTAAATGAATTAACTGCTAAATTATGAAATAAGACATCTAGGAAAAATAACATCTATTTTGCTAGATTGTTTATGCTGTTGATTAATGCTTCTATTGGAGGCCTGGACACATAACAAAAGGGTCTTCAAGGATTGGTGAGAATCGACTTACACCGTAAGTTATGCCTCATTTATCCACCTTTTGTGCAGGTATATCATAAAAACCTCAATTTCTCTTTTACTTCCTCTGGTATCCCAATTTCTTAGCCTTCTGCAACAATGGAGGGAGATAAAAATGCCATCATCCCTCCTACCCAAGTTGCACAACCTTCCAAAAATAAATCTAAACAAACCACCTCAGTAGTTTCTCAAAAGAATATTGTTGTAAAAATTAAGAAAATAAAAACAACTGAGGGGAGTGTGAAGGTGGTTGATAAGGGTGAGGGAACTGGACAACATCAAGAAAGCCAGAAGAATAAGAAAGAAGAGTTTGAGATTGTCCAGCCAGCCACCAGCCCAATCCTTTAACAAATTGAGGCTATGATAAAGGATTTAAACACATGCCTAGTCGCACCTTTTCAATAAGGTGTAGCTATTGAAAAGAGGTCTCAACCATGACCATTTGATGGGGGGGTGAGGGACACAAAGTAATTCATCCATACAAAAGGAGAAAGAAAGACAATAACATTGCACAAGGAACACACACACATGCAAAGCCAAATGCAAATTTGGTGGAGCCTTCAGTTTCTTTTTTGATGTGTCCCAGAATTTTCCCGAGGCATAACCCCACTCTCTATCTATTTCATCTCCTCAATCTCCTTCAAAATCAATTTCTTCAGAAACTTTGTTGATTGACAACTTCAATGTTTCAAATTCACCTTCTTTGCGACTCAGGTGGAGCCAACACTCTCACCTGCATCACCAAATAAGGTTAACACCCCAGCCCTACCTTATTTTCCCAATCCTAGGGTGTGAATCAAACTTTTCTTGAGGATAATCTTTCTTTTATCTCGAAACATTTTATCATCTCCCAAAAGCTAGTTTTAAATGTTTTATCTTTAAAAAGCTTTTTCTCTCTTTTGGAAAATTGTTTTAACTTCGAGGTACCAATCACTTGTGATCAGGAAAACACTGAGAATTCTCAAAAGTCAATGGATATTCCTCAATCAACAGATAATTTTCAACATCCATTGACTAGTTCACTTCCATCGATGGATATCCTTACATCCATCGACGAGCTCCAATCAACGGATATTCATTCATCGATGAATATTTCTTATCCATCGATTGACACCTTCATTCCAATTCATGAGTCATCCAATGAAACAATTCAAATGGCCAATACTCTACTAGGATTGAGTGGAGTGTGAGAATGAGAGGCCCTAAATTTCTTCTGAGGTGGCAAAAGGAGAGAGTGCGAGCAAAGAGACTTCCACCTTAGCAGGTGATGTAAAAGGAGAGAATAGTAAGGGAGATGTGAGAATCCAGGATGAGATCCTGATGCAAATACAGAGAGAAGAGAGTGAGAGAGAAAAGAATAGAGAGAAACCAATTTCACCATCTCATGGAGCATCAACTTCTAAAACTGAGCAGGTTGCAGCAGAACTTACCTAGGAGTTGGGGTTGGAGTTAGGGGGAGATGGAGGAAATGGAGAAGGGGGAGTTCATGCAGGAGGTGCAGATGCCCATATGGAGGTGGATGTTGAGATTGAATTCAACATTGATGCTACAACTTTTCATCATGAAGATCCACAATATCAAGAATTATCAGCAGTCACTAATCAAGAAGCTAAATAGATGTTGAGATTAGTGCAAACAGAAGAACAATTCAGGAGTGGCAAGGAGAGTTTGGCAAGATAGCCTGATGATATATCTTATATGAATCCCAAAGATTTTGAAGATAGTTCTAATGATGAGTTATTGGAACCTGCAATGGCTAGTGATGAAACTATTTTGACTGATACTGAAAGAGCCATAGTTTCACACTATAGGAGGTCCATGGCTGAAGTAAATGTAGAGGATCCTTTACACAAAAGAATTCTCAACTTTTAAAGAGACAACTTAAAGATCCAGAAGATGCATGTAACTGGTTCTAAGTATGAACTCAAGAAGATCAGGGAAGAAATTGATAGCTTAAGAACATATTTTGACTCCACCATTGATTCAAGACTCAGCCTCACAATGTTAACAAGAATCAAACAAAGACTTGATACTGAGTCTATGTTGGGTTCCGAGGCATAAAACGCAGCGGTTAAACGTAAATATAACGAAAAATTTCGGAACCCTAACGCAGGATCATGTATAAGATTGACAGATTATGGTGATAAACGAATCATACCTATTAAGATCTTGAATGTAACGAACTCAACGGAGATCCTTGCTATCACGATTTGTGTCTTCCTCTCGAAAGCACCTCTATGGTATCCACACGAGCACCTTCAAGAGCGTCTCACGATCTTGATTACGGGATGGATGTACTAGCCTCCTTTGATGATTTCGAATGACTGTCTTTGCTGCCTCTCTTGCTCTGCCTCTAGGGTTTTTTCATATAAAAACGCGTAGCTCTTTTAACCTATCATTATCTATTTATAATGACTGGTTAAACGGGCCTAAGCAGTAAAACCTAACCCATGTAGGTATAGGATTAAATAATAAAACATGTTTCTATTATTTAATTAATAATTAAGTCATACTTAATTATTATGGGCAAAAATCATCTTCAACTTCGAATTTATATTATTTCAATTAATTAAGTCTCACTTAATTAATATAATAAAATTCAAACAATCATCAATTAATTTAAATCTATAATTTAAATTAACTATTCCTCTAGATGCTCTATGTGTGTGACCCTATAGGCTATTATTTAATTAGCAATAATTTTATTCTCCAATAAAATTATAAACAATGAGCGGTATCTAGTAATACATCATTGCTACCCAATTAAACAATAATTAAATCGTGATTTGATAAAAACCTTTCATGATTAATGTTTCCGTGTAATATAATCCCTTTAACCAAATATATTATAGATTAAACTCGAGGCATGTGTTTAGTCATCCTCTTCAACATTTAATCCGGGTTTACTTGATCCATGAGTAGACTATGAAAAACAAATCATTATTTGAGCACGACCATGCATTTTATAGTCTCACTCAATCAAGAGGCCAATAATATCTCTCCTAATTATAGGAGGGTTAAATCCTTTATCTATCATTCATATTTCTCATACGACTCATGATATACCCGATGTCCACTTTTATCATCACCCGGTCAAAGGTAACTTTTAATGTAGTCAGAGTATATTAATCTTCGTATAGAAATATAATGATCTCAAGTCAGAGGATCATTACACCATTATCACTGTGAGTCTTTCTTATGACTTTATTAAACATGAAGAATCTCACTGTGGGTCTGTCCAGTACCATGTACTCCTACATGTACCTATGCATTGACTTTAGTATCCCCATACTTATAACCAATGAGATATGGTTATCTGTCAAACAACATACTAGTCTATTTATGTATTATTATTGTCCTATAATAATAATACTCGACTAGGGACATTTAAGAATATGATATATTATATAATCTCAAATTCAAGTCATGTACTTAAACTATATAACGTGTATCATGATTCTAAGGACATTTATTATGCTAACAAATATATCGCAGTAATTAAAGTCATAATAAATACGTTTATTGAATAATCAAATGACATAAAGGTTTATTAAAGGAAACATTGTATTGCCTCTAGGGCACCTACACTAACAATCTCCCACTTGCACTAGAGCCAATCACCCATGTATCTAATACCCATGGAACTAGTGTGACCGTCATGCTTCTTCTGCGACAAGCCTTTGGTCAGTGGGTCTGCAATGTTATCATTTGTGTGCACTTTACATATGTGTATGTCACCCCTTTCATTAATCTCTCGAATGAGGTGATATCTCCTGAGTATGTGTTTGGTTCGGGAGTGAGCTCTAGGTTCTTTAGCCTGCGCAATGGCTCCATTATTATCGCAGTATAGATCAATGGGATCTGCGATCGATGGAACCACTCCCAAATCAGTAATGAATTTTCGAATCCAAACAGCTTCCTTAGCCGCTTCACAAGCTGCAATGTACTCAGCCTCCATCGTAGAATCAGCTACTGTTTCTTGTTTTGAACTCTTCCAACTTACAGCACCTCCGTTTAGACAAAACACAAAACCAGACTGTGATACAGTATCATCCCTGTCTGTTTGAAAACTTGCATCGGTGTAACCTTTTACAACCAGTTTTTCATCTCCTCCATACACCAAGAATGAATCTTTAGTCCTTTTCAAGTACTTTAGAATATTCTTGACAGCCGTCCAGTGACCTTCACCTGGATTAGATTGGTATCTGCTCGTCATGCTTAAAGCATACGAAACATCTGGGCGAGTACATACCATCGCATACATGATGGATCCAATTGCTGAGGCATATGGAACCTTACTCATGCGGTCCTTGTCATCCAATGATTTCGGACACTGATCTTTAGAGATCGTTATCCCTTGAGACAAGGGGACATATCCCCTTTTTGCATTTTGCATACCAAAACGATGCAAAACCTTATCGATGTATGTACTCTGACTTAGACCGATCATCCTTCTAGATCTATCCCTATAGATCCTCATTCCTAGAATGTAGGATGCATCTCCTAAGTCTTTCATAGAGAAGTTGCTCCCTAACCAAATCTTAACAGCCTTGAGAGAAGGTATGTCATTCCCCATTAGTAGTATGTCATCAACATATAGTACTATGAATGCCACATGGCTCCCACTAACCTTCTTGTAAACACAAGGTTCATCTTCGTTTTGAACAAAGCCATACTCTTTGACTGTTTCATCGAAATGGATATTCCATCTCCTAGAGGCTTGCTTCAATCCATAAATGGATCGACGTAATTTACATACCTTGCTAACATTCCTTGGATCGACAAAACCTTCAGGTTGTGTCATGTACACATCCACATCCTCTTCAAGTATTCCGTTAAGGAAGGCTGTTTTGACATCCATTTGCCAGATTTCATAATCATGGAATGCTGCAATAGCAAGCAAAATCCTTATGGACTTGACCATAGCCACTGGTGAGAAAGTCTCGTCATAGTCAATACCATGAATTTGTCTGAAACCTTTTGCAACCAGTCTTGCTTTATAGGTCTGAACATTTCCATCCATGTCAGTTTTCTTCTTGAAAACCCATTTGCACCCTATGGGTTTTACCCCTTCAGGTGGATCAACCAAAGTCCATACTCGGTTTTCGTACATGGAATCCATCTCGGATTTCATGGCTTCTAGCCATCTCTTAGAGTCTGGACTGTTCATAGCATCTTGGTATGTGAGAGGCTCATCTTCATCTATGAGCATCAAATCACCACATTGAGTCAAGAGAAATCCATATCTCTCTGGCTCATGGCGAATTCTACCAGTTCTACGAACAACCTGTGTTTGTTGAGCATTATCATTATCCTGCTCCTGTTCCACTTCAGGTTCAATGCTATTTTGTGGTTCTCGATCTTCATCGAGGTCTATAGTTCTCCCACTGTTTCTTTTGGAAACAAAATCTCTTTCCATGAAAACAGCGTCTCGAGCAATAAACACCTTCTGCTCTGAAGGACTATAAAAATAATACGCCTTTGTTTCTTTAGGGTATCCCACAAAATTGCACTCTTCAGATTTAGGTCCAAGCTTGTCAGATACTTGACGTTTCACAAACGCCTTGCATCCCCAAACTTTCATAAAGTTCATGCCTGACCGTTTCTTCTCCCATATCTCATATGGAGTCTTTTGAACCTTCTTAGTAGGAACACGGTTAAGTGTGAAAGCCGCTGTTTCTAGAGCGTAACCCCAGAAACTAATTGGAAGATCTGCATGACTCATCATCGATCGCACCATGTCCAACAAGGTGCGATTCCTCCTCTCTGAAACTCCATTCCATTGAGGTGTACCTGGTGGAGTGAGTTGTGATACAATACCACACTCCTTTAAATAATCTTTAAATTCTGTGCTCAAGTATTCTCCTCCACGATCAGATCGTATGACTTTAATACTTGCGCCTCCGCCAATTTGCTTCTCTACTTCAGCCTTGTATTCTTTGAACTTTTCAAAAGAATCAGATTTATTCTTCATAAGATATACATATCCATATCTACTGAAATCATCAGTAAATGTTATGAAGTAGTAGTAGCCTCCTCTTGCCATTACACGCATTGGGCCACATACATCACTATGTATTAGCTCAAGTCGTTCAGTGGCCCTTTTACCCTTACCAGTGAAAGGGGCTTTAGTCATTTTACCAAGCAAACAAGATTCGCATTCTTGGTATGATTCAAAATCAAACTTATCCAAGTATCCATCCTTATGTAATTTGGATATGCGTTTCTCGTTTATATGGCCTAGACGACAATGCCAGAGGTATGTTTGATTTGAGTCATTAACTTTAAGTCGTTTGTTTTCTATATTACAGACAGGAGTATCTAAGTCAAGAACATATAAACCATTAAACAAACGCGCAACACCATAGGTTAAATCATTTAAAACAAAAGAGCAACTATTGTTCCTTATAGTAAACGAAAAACCTTTCTTGTCCAAACAAGAAACAGAAATAATGTTTCTGCGAATCGCAGGCACGTAATAACAATTTTCTAGTTCTAAAACAAGCCCAGAGGGCAAAGATAAATAATAGGTTCCTACAGCTAAAGCAGCAACTCTTGCTCCGTTGCCAACTCGTAGGTCCATTTCTCCTTTAGCCAATGTCCTACTTCTCTGCATTTCCTGCACATTTATACAAATGTGAGAAGCACATCCGGTATCCAATACCCAAGATGTAGAAATAGACAGATTGACTTCTATAACATATATACCTGAATTAGAAGCTTGCTCAGCCCTCTTCTTCTTCAGATCCTCCAAGTAAACTGAACAGTTTCTCTTCCAGTGACCAGTTTTCTTACAGTAGTGACATTCACCCTTAGCGACCCCACCTTTAGGTTTTAAAGCCTGTTTAGGACCTGACTTTGGCTTGGGTGTAGAATCAGAACCTGTCTTCTTCTTACCCTTCCACTTGCCTTTCCCTTTGGCCTTACCTTTATTGCCCACCATCAGTATGGGAGCGGGTTCAGCCGTCTTCATGTTGGTCTCATATGTTCTCAACATAGCCAACAATTCAGTAGGTGTTTTGTCAAATTCATTCATATTGTAGTTCATAACAAACTGAGTGAATTTGTTGTTCAAAGAATTCAAGATTAGGTCAATACCAGTTTCCGGACCAATCGGGAAACCCAAAGTATCAAGATACTCAATGTAACCAATCATTTTCAGAACATGTGGGCCAACTGGTTCACTTGCCCCTTGTTTGCAGTTAAAGAGTGACTTGCTCGTGTTGAACCTTTCTTGACGAGTTTGGCTTGCAAACATGCTTTGCAAGTGCTCATTGATAGTATATGCATCCATATGCACATGTTGTCTTTGAAGCTCAGCACTCATAGTTGCCAACATAAGACATGCAACATCAGTTGCATCATTCTCATCCTTTGTGTGGGCCGCTCTTTCCTCAACAGTAGCGCCCTCAGGAAGGGGACCTGCCGGAGGAATATCAATGACATGAAGCTTGCGCTCCTGCCTGAGGACAATCCTCAAATTCCTCTGCCAGTCTAGGAAGTTGTTTCCTCCTGTCAGCTTATCCTTCTCAAGGACAGATCGTACGGATAGTGTGTTTGTGTTGTTTGTCATTATTCGGTATCTACAATGATAAAAGCACAAAATAAACATTAGATTGTCTGAGTTATTTATTATGTTCAAATGATTATGATACATTCATAATATATCTCCCACTATTTTTATCAAATCAATAGCCCTTACTATTAATTTGGAAAGTATATCCCATAATTCTTTCTAGTGAGCCAAGATCCATATTTCGTCATGTCTTAAGTCAACCACTGGAAGTCCTTAAGAATGATTATTTAGGTAGACAACATTTGTCAATTATATCATATATAATTCTTGGATAGTTTGGTGAGCAACGATTGATCTTATCTATCTAATAGATTTTTAACCAAACTCCATGCTTCTAAGTTCATAATTGTTGAATATAACCGTTTACTTTCACCTTATTATGATGACTCAGTTAAGTTTGACCCAATGATACAACGGCCGAATATAACCGTTTATATTCGTCGCATCTCACCACGATAGATAGGAGTCCCCTGCCACTGACAGTCTTTCCCCTAATCGATCTAGGATTCGATGAGTGTTCATTCATTGGAAAGCATCCGATTAAAACTTAATATTTTGTTAAGGGGTTTAGAAAATTTACGACGATCATGATCACATCATGAAGAGATCCTCAATTTTTCCTTGAACCAAATATTTCAAATTGACATCTTAAATTGTTCATTTCCCAGGTAGATGGAGGATACCAGTGGTCACACTTAAAACCCATCAGCCTTACGAATACGCATATCCGCTTTTGACAGAAAATCCCAGTTTTAGATATCAAAAATTCATATTTAATTCCGTGTTTTAAAATCCATATTTCATAAACACAAGAACCTCATGATCGTTCGTTTGTTAATTTTAAAATCTTAAATCGTTAAAGATTTTATCTTGTTTAGCATGGCAAGCATGGCATGGGTGACGTATCTAATACATGCATACATCATTAATCTAATTAAAGCATGCATCTTCTACTCTACACATACATTCATACATCAATATGTAAAGTGCAGTATGTAAACGTGCTTGGTTATGGCCCTTTTCCTATGTGATCCTTTCGAGCTAATGAAAGGATCAAAGTCAATCTATGGTGGTAAAATATAAATACAATTACATGTCTTCATTCTTCTTGTATCCATGGGTGCTTGCTCCTCTTCTTGGATCATCCTTCAATCTTCAAGTACATTACATGGAATAATTGAATACAATCTATACTAATGTACTTACATAAGAAAACTCGAGTTACATTCGAGGTTAAACAATTACAAGAATGAAGAAAACGACATGCAAGTCGTATTTATAAAACCAAAACCAAAAACCATTAATCTAGGGGTCTAAGGGCCATAACCAGCACCATGCTCAAGTACACAACAAAAATAATGCGGGGGTTCGGGGGCGGCAGCCCCCGGGCGGGGTCTGGGGGCGGCAGCCCCCAGCTGGGGTCGAGCTGCCAGGTCAGCTTGGAAATTTTTTATTTTCGAAGACCAGTCCTATTCAGAAATCATCAATTTCTGAACTACAGATCATATCTGTTGGCCTTTTTCCCCACTGCAATTTATACATTCCATCAGAGTTTACTGCTAAACTCTGATCAGCACAGTCCATCAGAGTTTACTGCTAAACTCTGATCAGAGACCATCGGAGTTTGTTAAACTCTGACCATGCTCTATACTCTGACCTGACCATCAGAGTTTATTAAACTCTGAGCGAGTCCATCAGAGTTTGTTAAACTCTGACCCAGCTCCAATTTCACAAACTCTGATCAGACACAGAATATACATTCTCTGACAGTTACATATTGGCAGAAGCATAACAGTCTCATAACAGGCATGGCAGTCTCATAACAGAAGCATGGCAGTGGCATAACAGATTATGACAAAGCAGTAGCATGGCATGGCAGTCACCAAAACAGGCATGTATGCATCAAATACATAAAACACGTAACCAAATCAGTCCCTTATACACGTAGCTCTGATGCCATTGTTGGGTTCCGAGGCATAAAACGCAGCGGTTAAACGTAAATATAACGAAAAATTTCGGAACCCTAACGCAGGATCATGTATAAGATTGACAGATTATGGTGATAAACGAATCATACCTATTAAGATCTTGAATGTAACGAACTCAACGGAGATCCTTGCTATCACGATTTGTGTCTTCCTCTCGAAAGCACCTCTATGGTATCCACACGAGCACCTTCAAGAGCGTCTCACGATCTTGATTACGGGATGGATGTACTAGCCTCCTTTGATGATTTCGAATGACTGTCTTTGCTGCCTCTCTTGCTCTGCCTCTAGGGTTTTTTCATATAAAAACGCGTAGCTCTTTTAACCTATCATTATCTATTTATAATGACTGGTTAAACGGGCCTAAGCAGTAAAACCTAACCCATGTAGGTATAGGATTAAATAATAAAACATGTTTCTATTATTTAATTAATAATTAAGTCATACTTAATTATTATGGGCAAAAATCATCTTCAACTTCGAATTTATATTATTTCAATTAATTAAGTCTCACTTAATTAATATAATAAAATTCAAACAATCATCAATTAATTTAAATCTATAATTTAAATTAACTATTCCTCTAGATGCTCTATGTGTGTGACCCTATAGGCTATTATTTAATTAGCAATAATTTTATTCTCCAATAAAATTATAAACAATGAGCGGTATCTAGTAATACATCATTGCTACCCAATTAAACAATAATTAAATCGTGATTTGATAAAAACCTTTCATGATTAATGTTTCCGTGTAATATAATCCCTTTAACCAAATATATTATAGATTAAACTCGAGGCATGTGTTTAGTCATCCTCTTCAACATTTAATCCGGGTTTACTTGATCCATGAGTAGACTATGAAAAACAAATCATTATTTGAGCACGGCCATGCATTTTATAGTCTCACTCAATCAAGAGGCCAATAATATCTCTCCTAATTATAGGAGGGTTAAATCCTTTATCTATCATTCATATTTCTCATACGACTCATGATATACCCGATGTCCACTTTTATCATCACCCGGTCAAAGGTAACTTTTAATGTAGTCAGAGTATATTAATCTTCGTATAGAAATATAATGATCTCAAGTCAGAGGATCATTACACCATTATCACTGTGAGTCTTTCTTATGACTTTATTAAACATGAAGAATCTCACTGTGGGTCTGTCCAGTACCATGTACTCCTACATGTACCTATGCATTGACTTTAGTATCCCCATACTTATAACCAATGAGATATGGTTATCTGTCAAACAACATACTAGTCTATTTATGTATTATTATTGTCCTATAATAATAATACTCGACTAGGGACATTTAAGAATATGATATATTATATAATCTCAAATTCAAGTCATGTACTTAAACTATATAACGTGTATCATGATTCTAAGGACATTTATTATGCTAACAAATATATCGCAGTAATTAAAGTCATAATAAATACGTTTATTGAATAATCAAATGACATAAAGGTTTATTAAAGGAAACATTGTATTGCCTCTAGGGCACCTACACTAACAGTCTACAGCCAATGTGACGCCCCCAAATCCAGGGTCATGGATCTGCTCGTCACTGCAGAAATTCTCAATATAACACGACCTGTTTAACAATTATAATTTCACATGTAGACATACAACAACTGAAAAATTTATCTGTAACTCCAACTCTCAAGAATCTTTTAGGTTATAGGGCTAGAAACAAGAATCCCAAGTCGGACATCAATTATTACATTTCTCAACAAGTCAAATCACACTTGTGACCCCATCCATAAAGTTCCTCAAAATTAGATTTTGGACATAATATTCCAATTACCACCAATTACTATAACCCTTCTTTGTTTACACAAATCTTATAAAACTAGTATAACTTCGAAAGCACATCTCATTCTCACATAAAAGCACATATTTTGGTCCAAAAGCACATCTCTAGTACTCCAGTCCAATTGAATAATTTATTTGGAAGGAAATTGAATTCAGTCCAAAAGCACATCTCATTCTCTTCACATATTTCAACACCAGATAATTGATTAACTCCCAGAATTATGAGGAAGTAATCATATATGCATATATTTACTTATAGTCAAATAATCTCTTTTTGCTCAAATATTTCTCACACAAGAAGTTTTCAAAATCACACGACCAGGGAGTTGTTTTAAAATCACCAAAGTTCTCAGAATGATTGTTGGATAGCTAAATCATTTATAGAAGATTTTAGATCTAATTGAATAACTCTAAATAATTTCTCAAAGAAACGTCCTCGAGACTCTGTTGACAAACTGTCAGAAACTCACACACTAACTCCCGGTCAAAACATCAAACACAAACTCGGAAACTCAACTCTTAGAACACTTTTCATTCTCTACTTATACACACTCTAACTTTATAGGATTTAGAGTTGATAAGTAATCACAAATAATCACAAGGTAATGAATAGTGAACAGTACAGACATATATGTATGTTTGTAAGAAAATATATTCCAAAACACAACAGAACCTTTTTATGAAGTAGTATTCGCCAAAATGTAAAAAGGTTCGAAAACTTGCCTTTGGTCCTTAGCAATGAAGAAGAAATTCTAATTAATTCTCCTTCAATCACAGTAGGTCCATATCTTCTCTCGTCACATGATGTCTCATTATTCCAACTTGATTATGTTCTGACATAACAAGATATATATCAGTTTGGTCTCATATCCCAAGCAAACACAACTAAATATACATTATTTATTAAACTCAAAATCAAACCAAACGAACAAATCCTCATTTGGGAAACTTACAACTTCTTATTACAACTATGCCTCAATAGTATCACATTGTAGACTTTCATATCTCTTAAGTCATCATGTATGTACATTTTATTATGGAATTAATCCCTCTAAATCCTCAATATTAACTCATATATAAATGGCCATATTATTTAAGCCATGATTCTCTATTTTACCCTGAAACATTTCATTTATACGTCTTCTTAATTCTAAAGTTTATTGAACTTATATGAATGTATTTTCTGTAGAAAATTGGGCATGACCTATTCATAAGTTGGACTATGCCCGGTGTAAAAACACATCAAATACAACCTCAAATAAATCTCAAAATATTCACAACATATGTCAAGTCTAAATATGGCCATTAAAATTTGTACTAGGTAGTTTTATTAACTCTTATTTTTCCCGATATTTCACCTTCTCGTGCCTACTTTAGCTATTCGCAAAACTATCTTGTCAATGATTTTTAATCAAGTTCTATACACCAACATGTAGTCATGATACTCCTCAACAATTTTCGTTACTTGACCGACTCGAGACAAGTCTTCTATCTTGCTCGACATCGTCTCCTAAAATGGTTGTTTAACCTTTTCTTATGTTACTAACACTTAACACTCAATTTTCTAGCATTTTTAATAAATTGGAAATTAATCTATTTGATATGATTCCTTTTCTCAGGTCTTCTTTGTACTACTAACAACATGCCATAAAATTTTCAACTCGAGCTAAGGTTTTAGCTAGGTGAAACAATTCTCCAAAGTTCAATGTTTAAGTAATTCATAGGTTATGAAAAACCTTTACTAAAATAGCTATATCTCCTAGCTCGTTAATCCAATTGACTCACCGTTTAAGGCTACGCAAACTAAACTCCAATTATAACATAGAAACATAAAATATAAATTCCAGAAATAGTGTTAAGTCATCCGAACAATTCATTCAAAACAGGGCACCAAACAGTGGCTCCAGAATTATAGTTTCTGAGAATTATGGTTACATGACTTACACTCTACCAATTTTAATAAATCATATTTTACTCCTTTCAATCCAATTCTTCTTCCCAGGTAATCTCAGATGTCCCTATTATTTTAAATAAAAGTTTCAATATTTATGGAGTCCCCTAACTAGGGTGATCACAGCTCTAAAATTCAAGGAAAAACAGGATTTTCATTTTCTGTGCTACCGTCACTAAATCGGCCATAACTTTTGGCTCGTAACTCCAAATGACACAAAATTAGCGCTCAAACGATCTAGAGACTAGTCATCTCATCAAACTATCAAGAACATAGAACAATTCTTCCCAAATTTTCTGGACAATTTCGGCAGAAACAAAATGGGCATGATAACGTTTGTAAACTCATTGTTTTCCATTTTTATTCTACACCAAAATCAACTTCAATCAATCCCAAACTCCTCAAAAAACATCAAAAATCAACATACTACAACCTCAAGCCAAAAAAATCAGTCAAGACTATTATATATAATTCAAAACCAAATGAGCAAGTCTTGTATTTCTAGGACCAACCAAGCTCAATCTCTACTACCCATAACATATATAAGCTATAACAATCATCAACCAAACCATAGAAACCCAAGAATCAAAGAAAATAAATATTTATTTTAGAAGTTACTATTCATGTTCTTGAGGGTTTTGATCATTGCAAGAGATTGAATGGATGGAATGATGTAAGATTCAAGACAAAGCAAGAGGAGGGTTATACATTCGATTCAAGCTATAGAGCGTAATGAACAAGCAAGCCTATGATGATCCCCAAAAAACGCAGCCCTTGCTCTTCAAGAAATCATGGTGAAAAGTGGTGTTGGTGATGAAGATGATGGCTAGGAAAGAATGGGTTCGAAGAGAGGTGAACAAAGAAACCAAAATCAAGCTATTCCGACAAGAATCGAGCAAGTTATCCACAATCTCTCCATGCTTTCTCTCCCTTGGAAAACTGTCGGCTGAGATGGGGGAGAAATCTCATTTTTTTCTTGTTTTTGGAAAGTGTGGGGGGGGGGGGAGGCTTGATATTTAATAAGGTTTGTGCGGTAGTCGCGTAATTTCTCGACAATGTTTTAATCTCTCGTTCTCGTACTTTATTCATCCGACAAACTTAAGTTTTAAAATATCAAATTCTCATTTTATAATTCTCTTATGAATCATTATTATTAAATTAGTACACTTTAATTGTTTCCAGAATTTACGAAACAGTTCTCCGGATAAACACTATTCACTTACACCGTTTCTCAAACTCTATTACGACTTTCGCCCGGATTCCAAATTTATTTTGTTAGACTAAAAATAATTATTAGTCTTATATTTATTACGTATGCTACCGTAAACACCGATATACATATTTTTGAATATCCCGTATATTAATAATACGGCCTCCTATCTCAAGTACCTTATGAAAAATAAATCCATAAAATCGTTTATTTATACAATCAAAAATTTTATCCAAAATTCTTAATAATATCAAGTGTCAAAAAAATACGGGTTATTACAGTCTCTCCTCCTTAAAAGGATTCCGTCCCGGAATCTCATTTAAAACGAGTGAGGATATTTCTCTAGCATTGCAATCTCTAACTCCCAGATCGACTCTTCGACCTTCTGGTTTCTCCACAGCACTCTTACTAGTTTGACAACTTTGTTTCTCAAAACCTATTGCTTCCGATCAAGAATCTCTAACTATGTTCTCTCTCTATTCCTCTATTACTTTCTCTTAACATACTCGTTTTTTATCAATTAGCTCTGGTTGAATTCGAATCTCAAGAAGTGTTTCGGTCCCCTCCTCTGGTAACCGCACCTCTATCTCGATTCCTTCCTACTTAAGGCATCGGCCACCACATTGGCCTTGTCGGGGTGATAGTTTATCGAACAATCATAATCTTTAATCAGGTTTAACCATCTCCTCCGACTCATATTTAATTCTTCCTAGGTGAAGATATACTTAAGACTCTTATGTTCCATGTAAATCTCACACATCTCTCAATACAGGTAGTGTCTCCAAATCTTTAAGGCAAAAACTATTGATGCCAACTCTAAGTTATGGGTAAGGTACTTTATTTCAAATTCCTTTCAACTGTCTAGATGCATATGCAATTACCTAGCCGTGTTGCATTAGCACACATCCTAATCCCTTGTGAGATGCGTCACTGCAAATCACAAAAGCTCATTTATCATCAGGTAATGGCAGCACTGGGGCTGTCACCAA
Source organism: Oenanthe sinensis (assembly GCA_028671895.1). Taxonomy (NCBI): domain Eukaryota; kingdom Viridiplantae; phylum Streptophyta; class Magnoliopsida; order Apiales; family Apiaceae; genus Oenanthe; species Oenanthe sinensis. The sequence goes on along the minus strand of CM053804.1, from coordinate 15,819,244 downwards.
CCTTCTCTTTAGCTCTTGAAAGCTCTCTCCACATTTCTTTGTACACTCAAACTTCTCTGCCTTGCGAGTAACTTGGGTCAATGAGGCAGCTATCTTAGCGAAAATCTTGAATGAATCTCTAATAATAACCTATCAGTCTCACAAAACTTCTCACCTCTGTTGGGGTAGTCGGTCTCTCCCAATTCATCAAAGCTTCTATCTTGGCGGGGTCGACCAACACTCCCTTACTACTGATCACATGCCCTAAGAGCTGCACTTTTCTCAACCTAAACTCGTACTTCGAAAATTTAGCGTATAGCTCTTCTTTTCTCAGTATCTCTAGAATTAGCCTCAAATGCTTTGCGTGTTCTTCCTCTGTTTTATAGTAGACCAATATATCATCAACGAATACTATAACACACTTTTCAAAGTACTTTTTGAAAACTCGAATCATTAATCCATTAAAGCGGTTGGCGCATTGGTTAATCCGAATGACATCACCAAGAACTCGTAATGTCTATATCTTATGCAGAAGGTTGTCTTCAGCACCTCTTCTTGTTTAATATTCATTTCTTGATATACAGTTTTTTTTAGGTCAATCTTTGAAAAGTAGACTACGCCTTTCAGTTTGAAAAAAAATCATATATCCTTAATAGTGGATATTTGTTCTCAATGGTCATCTTATTTAGCTCTCGGCAATCAATACATCATCTCATACTGTCCTCTTTCTTCTTTACAAACAACACTGATGCACCCTAAGGTGACACACTCGGTCTTATCATTCACTTCTCTAACAACTCTTTTAGCTGAATGACCAATTCCTTCATCTCGACAGGAGTTAGCCGATAGGGAACCTTCAAAACTGGTGAGGTCTCTGGTGCTAGGTCTATAACAAATTATATGTCTCGGTCGAGAGGTAATCTCGGAAGGTCTCTTGGAAACACATCCTCAATTTCATTCACTACTAGGATGTCCCTTTAGTCAGGTACTCCATTCTCTGCATATATAACATGTTTTAAATTTTTTTAACTTCATTTATCTAAAACTAACATTTAGAAAATAATTTATTTCATTAACTATGAGAATCTCCTCTTTACTAGGTTTTCTCCTTTTTCCAAATCAACCTCATAGGGTAAGTAAGCCTCAAATCTTGTCACAACAATCTCTTTATTTTAACCTTAGTTAAAACTTCTTATTCTTTGTCTGCCTTCCGCCCTGGGTTAACAGTCTCACTCCCAGTTCTTCGGAATCCTGACCTTCTACCAGCCTGGGGTTCTTGACTCTTATTAATTTTTCTAGGAACGCTCACATTCCCTCCACTCTTTTTCAGGCTTTCCGCCATTCTCTTTGTCCTCTCTATCTCCTTTTGAGTTTGTTCACTTCCTATCTCCATAATAATAACTTCCTACACTAATTATGTGTAGTCGGTTAATTTTAACACCGCTACCCTATTTTGAATCCACGGTTTCAACCCTTGTTGAAACCTCCTTACTCTCTTCTCGTCCGAATTTACAAAATCTGGCACGAATCTCGAAAATTCCATAAACTACACCTCATACTCTGCCACATACAATTTCTCTTATCTAGGCCCAAAATTTTTATCTCTATATGATTCTCCATAAATTTCAGATAATACTACTGTACGTATGAAATGGAATTTCTTTAAAACTCACATTACTCTGACTCGTATCGTGATCCTCTTTTGTTCTCGGTAATCTCATCACAATTCTCGGTTCATATTAGTAAAGTTAACTCATTATGACCAGGTTGGAATACCTTCAAAACTTTTAGAGGTAACAAGAATCATGGAATTTTGAAGAGAAAAGATTTCATATCAATGCAAGTGTCACATAATTGTGGTCATCAAATTATGAGTTTTAAGTAGTCATCATTTTAAAATAAAAGAATGATTGAGAGATCAATATGATCAAAAGAACTCAACGTTGCATTCCTTATTAAGACACTCACAAGTAAATGGGTGTTTCCCTCCTTATGATGTACAACTCACAAGCGATGGTGTCCCATCAAACTTCTATCACACAGACAGATAGTCCTTGTGTCCCTTATAAAGAGGGTTGTTCGTCTCAATTAGAGTAAATAAGTATGAAATGAATTCAAAATCAGACCAATAAAATTCATCTTTTGATAATTGATTCTCTAAGGCACACCTTGGAATAAAACTGAACAGACTCCAAAGGTTTTATTTACGGAGAAAAGAATAACCAGAAAAGAAAGTACTGATACACAACAAGCAAGTGAGGAATATATTACAAATAGAGTTATCCATCACTTGGAGAAAATGGAAGTTCAAGTATCACAAACTCGACAAGGCCTCATAAATTTGAAAGTAAGTATCATAACAGCCTCGAGCACAATTGAATACCCAAATACGGGTGGACACCTATATCAAAAATATAACTCAGAAGATGAAATATATCTTCTAGCAAAATTCTCTCTGGGAGAGGTTTCCCAATAAATCATAGGAAATGAAGTTATTGCCAAGCTCTTCACAGATGCCTTCTCTATCAATTCCTCGGAAAGATCATCGTTTCACTATAAATCTAGTTCTCCACATCCTGAGGTTATCGATATCCTACGTCGGCGTCGACTCATAATAGTCTCTGGAGATTCCACAGTAGACATCCACGGCCACAAAGAGTTCTATCCCACTCAATACAGTCATCTTAAGCAAACACTCTAATTTTTTTAACTTATTCATTGGTACTATATCCAATAGTCCAATACGAACACTACATGAGCTCAAACGTCCTCACAAAACTATACACAATCCTACACACTCTCATTTCTAGTTTACTATAACCTCAGCTCTGATACCATTCTGTGACGCCCCCAAATCCGGGGTCATGGATCTGGTCGTCACTGCGGAAATTCTCAATATAACACGACCTGTTTAATAATTATAATTTCACCTGGACATACAACAACTGAAAAATACATCTGTGACCCCAACTCTCAAGAATCTGTTAGGTTATAGGGCTAGAAACAAGAATCCCAAGTCAGACATCAATTATTATATTTCTCAACAAGTCAAATCACACTTGTGACCCCATCCATAAAGTTCCTCAAAATTAGATTTTTGAAACAATTTTCCAATTACCACCAATTACTATAACCCTTCTTTATGTACACAAATCTTATAAAACAAGTATAACATCGATAAGAAGTATACCAGCTACCAATAATTTTCTATACAAGATAATATTTATTACATATCAACTTATAAATAATTCTTACACCAGATCTAGATACTCTGAACCAAATCCTCTTCATCATGGCATCTTGCCTTCTTCTTCCAAACTATGCGGATAAGTCTCGTTAAGATACCTTTCACTATAGGGTTACAATTTGAAGTAATGCGATCCATCTGATCTAGCTGTTGTGTTTGGACAATTTTAAAACAAAGCAAGGATGAGCTACAATAGCCCAGCAATAACTCCAGTCATAATAGCAGTTAAAATAATTTCTGAAATTTTAACTCAATATAAAAGACAGTTTAAGAACTATAATTTATAATACACCACAAGTTTGAGAAGTAAGCAATTCTAGATATTGCTAAGCACACCACAAAAGTTCTCATGCTCTTGTCACAATATCAGTAACTTACCACAATGACATCAGTTACAGTGTTACTATTCATTTAAGAATCACTAAGAAAGAAGTTCAAGATATCGAGAAAAGAACAGTAAAGGTTCAACAGTTCCCATTAACACTAATGGTAACTTAACGCCTTAGCTTTCGTTATAGTGTAAGAACAGTGAAAGTTCAACAATTCTCATTAACACTATCTGTAACTTAGCACCCCGGCTTTCGTTATAGTGCAAGAAAAGTGAAAGCTCAACAGTTCCCATTAACACTATTGGTAATTTAGCACCTTGGCATTCGTTATAGTGTAAGAACAGTGAAAGTTTAACAATTCTCATTAACGCTATGGAATACCCAACATGATTTCTCAACTCTCATCAACACTATCGGTAACTCAGCACCTAGGCTTTCATTATAGTGTTAATGACAAATCCCAATTGGGAAGAATGGACTTTCATTGGAGTAATTATAGTGACAATGTGGGTCGGTGATCAGTCGCCCACAATTGCCTCTCTGAGGGACATCTCTGTTTTTCTACTCTTTTACTAGTAGTGGATGATCTTCCTTTTCTATGACGTCACCCTGACCGCATTCGGGCCATAGTATACTCGATGGCATACCCACCTGGCAACTCTTACACTTTGTACACATAATGCACCGTGCAAGCTTTTCGACTTTCTCTAGTACTCCAGTCCAATTGAATAATTTATTTGGAAAGAAATTGAATTCAGTCCAAAAGCACATCTCATTCTCTTCTCATATTTCAACACTAGATAATTGATTAACTCCCAGAATTATGAGGAAGTAATCATATATGCACATATTTACTTATAGTCAAATAATCTCTTTTTGCTCAAATATTTCTCACACAAGAAGTTTTAAAAATCACACGACTAGGGAGTTGTTTTAAAATCACCAAAGTTCTCAGAATGATTGTTGGATAGCTAAATCATTTATAGAAGATTTTAGATCCAATTGAATAACTCTAAATAATTTCTCAAAGAAACGTGTTAGGAATATATTCATTTGATGATGTATAAAATTCTAGAACAGGAGTTAGCTTAGTTTATTTGCAATATATCTTTCTAGTCTCTGAAATGTATAATCAGAGTCTAGATAGTCAATACTCTAGTTACTTGTACTTAGAAGAATTTTTGCAGAAAGTAAAACCAGAGTCTGCATGAGGATCAGAGTCTGGAAGGTGATCAGAGTCTATAGAATATCGGAGTCTAAGATCTGTCAGAGTCTACAAATGATCAGAGTCTATAGTCTGGCTGAGTCTGAAGAATTCAGAGTCTATAAAGTTAAAGTTAAATTTAGAAGATGATCACAGATAAGGGAAGTCTTCGAAGATAAAGCCAAAGATATTGCAGATATGCTATAAAAACAAGGAAGAAGAATTGCAGAAGGAAACTGTCAACTAATAATTTGGAATTTTATTCCTATTATAATTTATCTTTCTGTTATTAGCTGATAGACAGCTCTCTATATAAACTCTATGCAACCTAATTGTAAAAGGGTGTGAAAGTCGAAGCAAAATTTGTCTGAGTAAAATTTTGTGAGTGCATAGAAATAGAGAGAGTTACTGTGATAAACACAGAGAAGCTGCTAGGGTTTGTGTACACCCTAGGAGAGTTTTGTATTTACAAATCAATAATACAAACAGTACTTATTCATATCTTTGTGTTTGATCTTTGTTCTTAATTCATATCTGTTTATTGCTTTTGAGTTGATTTTAAATCAGGCAGAAAAGACACACAAGTATTCAACCCCCCCTTCTACTTGTGCAACTAGGAAAACAATTGGTATCAGAGCCTAACATTTAAAATCGATCAAAGATGTCTGGAATCAAAGATGACAATTTTAAGATTCCTATACTTAAGAGAAACGAGTTCACCCACTAGAAGGTTAAGATACTGCACCATCTGGAAGTAACAGACCCTGACTATCTTGAAAGAATTCATGAAAGACTTGTTAGGGAGTATACTGAACTATTCGTTTGAAGTATATGACATTGTCCTTTTTTATTGAGAATCTTGAATGCGTATTTTAACACTGTTTGTATATTATATATTGTGGATAATCTAGTATCAAATGGGATAACAGAAGATTAGATTGTCAGTGTCTATATATAATATAATAAATGTTCACAGTTTAAGTGGAGTTAAACAAACCACTGGAATGACTGAAGTATTATTTGGAAATAATCTATCTTGATTATTGAATAATACTTGTATGCTTTGTGTATATTGAACGGGATTAAAATATTAGAATTGTTCTTCTATTCTGATAATAAAGAAGAACTAAGATTCTATAATATTATTATTGCTTAGGTTCTTAATCCGGATACAGTGATTGACACTTGTATGCAATGCACATGTTTTGATTCATATGTGATGTGATTTTTTGTTAATCACAATATTATGTTTTGGACAATGACATCGCATACAGAGTGGGATATTGACTATAAAAGGAAACCGTGTCCGAAAATATTCGGGTGATGATGTCCTCTTGAAAGCTCATAAAGATAATTATGCTTTAGTCCTGCAGGCAGATTTGTTCTTGCATAATTATAAGGTTGAGTGGATGATCAAGGATAAAAGATATTGATTAAATTAATTATCAGAAATTAATTTAATTAATGGACATTCGATATCTTAAACATGGGGAATTTAATAAGCAAATAATATTGGAGCCGAATTAAATAATTAAATTACGGCATTAGGAGAGGTAGTGCAAATATTAATTCTTTAGTGGATTGAATTAATATTTAATGACATTGGGCTTGACCCAGAATGTCATTGGAAGGCCCGACCTAATTATCCAGGATCCCTACTGTAGCCTGTATATTCATCTTATTCTCTTCTAGCTAAGAGTTGGGAAATACTAGGGTTTTTGTGAGCAGCCGTTCAAGGAGGCAACCAAGAACTAGGGTTCCAAGATCTCAAAGCTAGAAGAGAGGCAACCTTGGGAGGATCGAAGGCCACACTTCGCTCAAGGTGAATACGGGAATACAGTAGAAGACGTGGATTTGAATCGCTTGCGCCGTAGCGATTAAGGTTAATTTTCTATTCAAACTCGTTCGTTTTCATATCATAAAACGCAGCATCATGATTCGATTGTCCCAACAATTGGCATCAAGAGCCAGGTTCTAGGGTTCTGCGTTATATGATATGATGTCCATGTCGTAATTATGTATGTATATAGTGGTGGGTTTGTATTGTTTTTTTGATGCAGGTTGTTATCCACTATTATGGCCATGGTTGTAATTATGTTTTTGGATCCCACGTGGTTTATCGTGGTTGTAAATTAAATCATGAGGGTTGATCATGATTAGTTTTAATTTTTGATTTCTATTTTGATTGTAATCTTGTAATTCGAATTGTATTCAATTTAGATTATGATCTGATGTAATAGAATAGATTTTTCTGTTGTATTTGTCGTATGTAATTGTTTGATCGACGAAGATGCGAGAAACAAAGTTTTTCCGCTGCTATATGCTGTTTTTGTGGCTGCTTCGCTGTTCTGGCTACAGATTTTGCATACGATATCCGATTGGGGCGAATAATATCTTTTCGGAAACGGCAGAGCGATACGTACAGGCTAAGCATCAAACAGGCGGCTGAAGATTTTCAGATTTTCCATGGGAACCATCTCCAGATTTTTCAAGCCATTCTGAGCTCGTTTAGGCAGTCAAACAGGCGGCTGAAGATTTTCGAAAATTTATCGATGGATGATTTTGAAGATTATTCTTCAGGGCCATAATAGTGGATGTATTTTATTATGTTTTACATAATGTTTGCTTATTTTGATTATTGCTACTATGTGTTCCATGTTTGTTTGTTATGCCATGTGATACTAACCCTTCGCATGCTAGAACGACATGGACATAGAGTTGTTTTATTATGCTTTAATCATGATGAGTATGCTGCTATATTATGTGTTATATGTATTGTTATTATGATACATGTGGACTGCGAAAAGATGACATAGGGCGATGCATCTAGATAAAATCCTCATAGTAAAATACTAAGTGGGAGAGGGAATTAATTTGGTATTAAATCTCATGGTCTCCATTATTGTTTGTATGTAATTTAACACTAAGTCGAATATAAATTATGTATACGTCACCCATCGTGACATGTAATTTATGGTGTCTAGAGTGTTATGGAAATTACTAGAACAAACTTTTAAAATTAATTATGAATATTGGAAGGTACATATGTCACCCAACGTGGCGTACTAAGTTTCATAGAATTCAAATAATAAAAGGATACCCTCTTTTTTTTTGATAGCTTTCACGCTCAACTAGGAAGAGAATCTAAAATAACACATCTTTGAGTATTCTTGCGTTGGTGTCTAGGAAAGCGTGCAGCTTACCTGGCCATTTAGATTGGTGTCTAGAAAAGTGGTTAGCCTCTTGGCAATGCTTCCACCGGCCTGGCCAGTCAGTCTGAATACTCTTTAGATTTGTAATTTTAGTAGTATCTTATTGTTAGGAGCAAGAATTTATCATAGTCAAAAGGCGTATCTGGTATTATTATTATTAATTTAAGATTTAATAATGGTATACACTTAGCTATGAAAAATAATATAGGTCACCCTAACGTGGCTAATTATTTAGTAGTAGGACCGAAGTAACATTTAAATAAATTTAGGTGGTATATAAGTCACCCAACGTGGCATACCGGAAACCTATGGTGTTTAAGTGTTGGTGTTTTAATTTTAAATAATTGTTAGAGGAACCAATTTTTTTAAACACCCTCTAATTATGTGTTATATGTATGATTCTCAGGATATAATGGGCTTTAATCCACTTTTTACCATACTTAAGGATAACAAACTTACTGGACCTAACTATATTGAATGGAAACGTAATTTGGACATTGTGTTGACTGCTGAGGAGTACAAATTTTGCATTAATGAACCCAAGCCAGAGGAGCCTGCTGAGAATGCTTCTGAAGTTGAGAAGGAGTATTATAAGAAGTGGATTAAGGCTGATGAGATGTCGCGATGTTACATTCTGGCAGCAATGTTAGGTGTTTTGCAGCATCAGCATCAGGCTATGGCCACTGCTTCAGATATGCTCTTTAATCTCAAAGAACTTTTTGGAGATCAGAATAGGGCTGCAAGGCAAGTAGCAATGAAAGCTTTAATGAACACTCAGATGGCTGAAGGGACACCTGTAAGGGATCATGTTCTCAGGATGATGTCACATCTGAATGAGATGGAGATCCTTGGTGCTGAGGTTGATGGGGAAACCCAGATCGATATCATCCTTATGAGTTTACCCAAAAGTTTTGAGCAGTTCCGCTTGAATTACACCATGAACAAAAGGATGTATAGTCTTGCGGAACTTCTGACAGAACTTCAGGCAGCTGAAGGACTTTTTCAGCAGAGTGTTCAAGTCAATGTGGCTGAGAAACCTTCTTCTTCTAAGCCGAAAGCCAAGAAGAAGAAAAAGGCTCAGACACAGAAAGTTGTGAAAGTTGTGGGAGTTCAAGGTGGTGCTGTGAAAAAGCCCAAGGGCAAGTGCTTCAGGTGCAAGCAGTCGGGTCACTGGAAATAGGATTGTCCTCTTCCTAAGAAGAAAAACAATACTGGTATGTCTCTTTCTCTAGTTACAGAAACATATATAGCGGCTATATCTACGAGCACTTGGTGTGTAGATACAGGAGCCACTGATCATGTTTGTAATTCTATGCAGGGGTTCCAGCAATCTAGAATGCTTAGAGATGGCGAGATATATGTGTTCATGGGAGATGCTACGAAAGTAGCAGTAGTTGCAGTGGGAGATGTTAATTTATCTTTTGGCGATGATAGGAATTTGGTTTTGAACAATTGTCTTTATGTACCTTCGTTTAGAAGGAATTTAATTTCGGTTTCTAAACTTGCTTTGGATGGTTATAATGTTTGTTTGGATCATAATGTTTCAATTATGAGGAATAAACTAGTTATATGTTCTGGTACATTGCAAGACAATTTATACATAATCACTCCTAATCAACCTGCACTGCAACTACAACATAGGGTATTAAATAACACATCTTCTATCACTACTAAAAGAAAGGAACCTTCTTCTTTGAACTAAACATATCTTTGGCACTTAAGATTAGGTCATATTAACTTGAGGAGGATTCAAAGACTGGTAGTAGATGGGCCTTTAGGCTCATTGGCAGTGGAGCCATTTCTAGTCTGTGAATCCTGTTTGGAAGGTAAAATGACCACTAGGCCTTTTAAGGCAAAGGGGAATAGAGCCAAAGAAGTGTTAGAATTGGTTCATACTGATTTATGTGGACCCATGAATATTCAAGCAAGAGGTGGTTATGAATATTTTGTCACTTTTATTGATGATTATTCTAGATATGGATACATTTATTTGTTGCGTCGTAAATCAGAGTGCTTTGACAAGTTCAAGGAGTACAAAACTGTAACGGAGAAGCGACATGGAAAATGTATCAAGTCACTACGATCAGATCGTGGTGGCGAATACTTGCTTGGAGAATTTAGGGATTACTTATCAAAGAATGGGATCATGTCTCAGTTGACTGCACCTGGAACACCCCAACAGAATGGTGTAGCGGAGAGAAGGAATCGTACTCTTTTGAAGAGTGTTAGATCGATGATGAGTTATTCAGAATTACCCAAGTCGTTTTGGGGACATGCTTTAGAAACAGCAGCTTATCTTTTGAATTTAGTTCCTTCTAAGTCAGTTCCTAAGACTCCAAAAGAATTGTGGACTGGTTCAAAACCTAGTCTAAGACATATTCGGATATGGGGTTGTCCAGCACATGTGTTGAACAAGAACGTGACTAAGTTAGAATCTCGTACAGAAGTAAGGCTTTTTGTAGGCTATCCCATGGGAACGAAAGGATATTTATTTTATAGTCCTAAGGATCGGGATGTCATTGTTAGTACCAATGCTAGATTCCTAGAGGAGGACTATATGATGAACCATAAACCCATGAGCAGTGTCGTTTTAGAGGAACTAGTGGGAGAGACAAATAATGAACAAGTGCCAATAGTACAAGTAGAACAGCCACAAGAGAACACACAACCTATCACTAATACCACACCGGTGTCTCGTCGTAGTGGGAGGGTTATTCGTAAACCCAGCAGATTCATGTTATTGGGAGAGTCTTCGGACTTGGTCTCTGAGGAACATGATGAGGATCCCATGACATACGAGGAAGCACTGCAAGACAAAGATGCAGATCTATGGCAAAAAGCAATGAAATCTGAGATGGAATCTATGTATTCAAATCAAGTCTGGGAGCTCGTGGAACCACCCAAAGGTGTAAAACCCATTGGATGTAAGTGGATCTACAAGAGAAAAAGAGGATCTGACAAAAAGGTAAAAGCTTGGAAAGCAACACTTGTTGCGAAAGGGTATACTCAGAAAGAAGGGATCGATTATGAGGAAACCTTTTCACCAGTAGTCATGCTAAAGTCGATCCGGATTCTTTTATCTATAGCAGCTCATCTCGATTATGAGATTTGGCAAATGGATGTCAAGAGAGCTTTCCTAAATGGGAGTCTTGATGATGAGATCATCTATATGCAACAACCAGAAGGATTCATTAAGGAAGGCCAAGAGCATCTGGTATGTAAGCTTAAGAAGTCCATTTATGGACTTAAACAAGCTTCAAGGTATTGGAATATTCGCTTTGATCAGGTAATCCAGTCATACGGATTTGATCAATGTCCAAGCGAGTCGTGTGTGTACAAGAAATGTGAGGGTAGTTCAGTGACTTTTCTAGTGCTATACGTAGATGATATTTTACTCATTGGAAACAATGTAGGGATGTTATCAGCGGTAAAGGCAAGGTTGTTCAAACAGTTCGAAATGAAGGACTTAGGTGAAGCGGCATACATCCTTGGGATCAAAGTTATAAGGGATCGCAAGAAAATGATGTTGGCTTTATCCCAAGAGCCCTATATTGATGAGGTATTGGCTCGTTTTAACATGCAGGACTCCAAGAAGGGTAACCTACCTTATAAACATGGAGTTGCTCTATCAAAGAAACAGTGTCCTAAGACACCAGATGCGATAGAGAGCATGAAAGCGGTTCCCTATGCTTCGGCATGCGGAAGCTTAATGTATGCAATGTTATGTACGAGACCTGATATTTGTTTTTCCGTGGGCATGGTTAGCAGATATCAGTCAAACCCAGGACAGGAACATTGGAGTGCAGTAAAGGCTATCTCAAGTACCTGAGAAGGACTAAGGAGTATATGCTAATTTACAAGGCCTCAGATTTGTTACCTCTAGGATATACCGATTCAGATTTCCAAGCAGATAGAGATAAGAGGAAATCAACCTCGGGATATGTGTTTACCTTAGGAGGTGGAGCTGTAATATGGAGGAGTGTAAAGCAGAAATGCGTTGCTGACTCTACCATGGAAGCCGAATATGTGGCAGCTTCGGAGGCAGCCAAAGAGGCAATATGGTTCAGAAACTTTCTTTTGGACATAGATGTGGTACCTAATTTGCCTAGGAGCTTGACAGTGTATTGTGATAACACTGGTGCTGTGGCAAATGCAAAGGAACCGCGAGACCATAAGGCAGCAAAACACATCGAGCGTAAGTATCACATTATACGACAATTCGTTAAGCGAGGAGATATTATTGTGACTGATATAGCATCAAAGGACAACCGGGCAGATCCTTTCACAAAGAGCTTACCAGCTAAGGCTTTTGAGCAGCACGTGGAGGCGATAGGAGTCAGATGTATGGTCACATAATAGTTATTTAATTGGTAGTAGATTGCTTGTAATAAAACACTGATATACTCAAAGAATAGCTTGAGTATAAGTGGGAGATTGTTAGGGAGTATACTGAACTATTCGTTTGAAGTATATGACATTGTCCTTTTTTATTGAGAATCTTGAATGCGTATTTTAACACTGTTTGTATATTATATATTGTGGATAATCTAGTATCAAATGGGATAACAGAAGATTAGATTGTCAGTGTCTATATATAATATAATAAATGTTCACAGTTTAAGTGGAGTTAAACAAACCACTGGAATGACTGAAGTATTATTTGGAAATAATCTATCTTGATTATTGAATAATACTTGTATGCTTTGTGTATATTGAACGGGATTAAAATATTAGAATTGTTCTTCTATTCTGATAATAAAGAAGAACTAAGATTCTATAATATTATTATTGCTTAGGTTCTTAATCCGGATACAGTGATTGACACTTGTATGCAATGCACATGTTTTGATTCATATGTGATGTGATTTTTTATTAATCACAATATTATGTTTTGGACAATGACATTGCATACAGAGTGGGATATTGACTATAAAAGGAAACCGTGTCCGAAAATATTCGGGTGATGATGTCCTCTTGAAAGCTCATAAAGATAATTATGCTTTAGTCCTGCAGGCAGATTTGTTCTTGCATAATTATAAGGTTGAGTGGATGATCAAGGATAAAAGATATTGATTAAATTAATTATCAGAAATTAATTTAATTAATGGACATTCGATATCTTAAACATGGGGAATTTAATAAGCAAATAATATTGGAGCCGAATTAAATAATTAAATTGAGGCATTAGGAGAGGTAGTGCAAATATTAATTCTTTAGTGGATTGAATTAATATTTAATGACATTGGGCTTGACCCAGAATGTCATTGGAAGGCCCGACCTAATTATCCAGGATCCCTACTGTAGCCTATATATTCATCTTATTTTCTTCTAGCTAAGAGTTGGGAAATACTAGGGTTTTTGTGAGCAGCCGTTCAAGGAGGCAACCAAGAACTAGGGTTCCAAGATCTCAAAGCTAGAAGGGAGGCAACCTTGGGAGGATCGAAGGCCACACTTCGCTCAAGGTGAATACGGGAATACAGTAGAAGACGTGGATTTGAATCGCTTGCGCCGTAGCGATTAAGGTTAATTTTCTATTCAAACTCGTTCGTTTTCATATCATAAAACGCAGCATCATGATTCGATTGTCCCAACAAGACCCTATGTGCCCTTAAAGCTAGTGCCTCAAATCAATGAAGAAGGCAAAGTAACTGAAGAACACTTCATTGAAAAACCAAAGGCTGAATGGACAAAAGAGGACAAGGAGAATTTTCTTAAGGAGGCAAAGGTAAAAAACATACTCTTTAACAGTTTGGATTCTATTCTTATAAACTGTGTTATATCATGTCAAACTGCTAAGGAGATGTAGACAAAACTTGAAGTGCACTGTCAAGGAACTAAAGATGTCAAGAAAAATGCAAGGTCTTTGCTAATTCAAGAGTATGAGTATTTTGAAGCAAAATCTGGAGATTTTATTACTGAGATGTATGATAGGTTTACAAAACTCTTGAATGAGATGGCTATGCTTGGTAAGGTTTATGATTCTGAAGATATCAACACCAAGTTTCTGAGAGCACTTCCTGAAGAGTGGGATAATAAGACTACAGCCATAAGGGAAGCTAGAGATTTGGATGAACTAACTCTAGAAGAATTTTATGGCAGACTCAAGACATATGATTTAGAGATGCAATAGAGGAATAATAAGAAGTATGTGAAGACAAAATATGTAGCACTCTTAATGGAGTCTGAAAAAGAACAACAGGAACAACCCACTGAAACAAGAATCAAGGATTCAAGGAAAAAGGGTAAAACTGTTGTGGAGTTAGAGTCTACTAACACAGACTCTGATTCTGATGAAGAAATTGATCTAAGTCAAATGATGGCAATATTTTCCAAAACTTTCAAAAGAATGAAATTTAACAAAAGAACTGGCAAATTTAGCAAAATGCCATCATTCAAGAAGGAAGATGAGAAGACTGAGAAGAGCAAGAGTACTATAATCAAACTTGACAAAGCAAATGTCAAATATTTCAACTGTGGAATATTGGGGCACTTTGCCAGTAAATGCAGAAAGTCAAAAAGTTAAGGAAAAGGAAAAGCACTTTTATCAACAGGAAAGGATTGGGCAGATTCAAGCTCAGAGGATGAAATTGATCATGAAAATCTAGCATTGATGGCATCCTCCTCAAGAAAATCACAATCTCCCAAAGAACCCTCATCTCCTAAAACTCAAGTATCAATCTTTATCCCTGAATCCTTAATTAACTTAGACTCTAATGGCATAGAAATTGTGCAAAGTGAGGTTAATAAATTAATGACAACATGTAGGTCTCTCACTAGTGAAAGTGAAAGGCTGAGAGAAGAAAATTTAACCTTAACTAAAAGGAATGATCATTTAGAGTCTGAGTTAATTGATGTGTTGAAATACTACAAGCGCACAGTGTTTAATTGTAGCAATCACAGATCGATCCTTAGAGACTATGAAACTTCTAAACCCTAATAAATAAATAAGGCAGATTAGACAAATAATGTTGAGATGAGATTTTTTAACCTAATAAGCAAATAAGAACAAATAAATATGGAAAACCTAGGAATCTGAATCCATCAATTAATCACAATTAATATCCAACTTGCCCTAAAAATCAATTCTCTTTCTTCAACAAATAAATATCAATTACCGAGACAAGCATATACTATGAAACTTATTATCTAACAATAACCCATCAAAACTTCATGGAGCAAGCATATGCTATGAAAAATAAATTCGGTAACAATAATATATCAAAATCACTTTGTTAATCAAACAATTAAGCACTAAGAAAAATCATGAGAATCAAATAATAGGAACAAACAAATACTAAAAATAATCAACTAACTTCACCTTCATCCTAGGGCAAGAGAATTAGTTAGACATGATTGAAGAAGAAAACAAAGCAACTAATATAAGACATGCAAATAACGAATAACATAAAAAGTGTTTAAGAGATAAAAACTTGTTTGTATTGAAAGATCAAGAAAATAAAAGTACTCTACTCCTACTCCTAATTATTGAAAACTAAAGTTAAAATTAAGGTACAAGGTTCAAGTTTTGAAATACAAGAGAGGGGACCCATATATATAGGGGAAATAATGTAGGTTTTCTATATCGATTATAAATTGAATTCTAAATATTTCCTTCTATTCCTTTTTCTTTTCCAACAAGCATTCGATTTTATCTCCTTTTTTTTTCCTCCAAGTAATCTCCACCTCCTTCCTTGTATTCTCCTTTTTCTGCTACAATTCTGATTTTAATTAATTTCCTACAAAAGAAAATAAAAATATTTAATTAACTAATAAAATTACGAAAACAAACATAAAATAGGTATTAAAAATGTACTAAATTATGGACCCATCATTAATATTAATGGAACAATACAAAAAGGATTCTGAGAAAAATAGTCATAATTACACTGAGATTTTGAAAGCCTATGACTATGTTAAGAATGAACTAGAAGAAGAAAGACTTAAGTTTAAAGTATGGACAGACTCTGGTAGAAAAGTTCAAGAAATTCTCAATAATCAAAATGTATGTCAAATTGCTGGTCTAGACTATGAAAATAGTCAAGGCAAAAGACCTATTGTTGAGAATGATAACAATGGAGAAGCTAGCCAAGCTAATAAGACTAAAGACAAAAGCACATTTGTTCCTGTTAAGTTTATGACTCCTAAAGAAAAGACTGAAACCACAAACTCATCTGTCAATAGTCCCCATGTTGTTGACAAAAAGACAGATGAAACTGGAGCAAATAACTCTAAGAAAAATATTAACATATGGTACTTGTCTAAGTCTAAATTAAAAGAAAGGGTAGAGAACTTATCAGAGTCTACCAAAACTAGGAGAAATAGGAATGGTAAGGAAGGCATTAATAAAACAAATAATTATCAAAAGGATCCTAATGCTCCTAGAAAGAAGTGTTTTAGATGTGGCAACCACAACCATTTAGCTATAGATTGTAAAGCAAAAATTGAAAAAAAATCAGAGTTTAGTCTTCCACAGACTCTGAAAAGTCACTACATTCCAGAAAACCCTTGTTATCACTATGGTAGTATATTTCACTCTATTTATATGTGTAGAGACTATCATGAATTGTATTTCAATTTTTATGAGCTAAAATCATCTATTGACAAAAGCTGGTATGACACTATTAAGACTCCACCAGAGTCAAAAGCAACAAAGGAGACAGGTAAATCAAAGGTGAAAATTGCTAAACCTGTTTCACCTAAAGTTAGAGGAAAATGATCCAAAACTGTTTGGATCCCCAAAACAACTAACTAGTTGCTTTATGTATGCAGGGAATAAGGGTAAAGAATGTAACCCTAATCCTGGACAATGGATGCTCAGGACACATGATTGGAAAGAAATCCCTGCTTACAGACTTTGTGGAAATGGCTGGCCCAAAAGTATCCTTTGGAGATGGCAACAAAGGACAAACATTGGGAGTTGTTTTGGATCCCCAAAACAACTAACTAGTTGCTTTATGTATGCAGGGAATAAGGGTAAAGAATGTAACCCTAATCCTGGACAGTGGATGCTCAGGACACATGACTGGAAAGAAATCCCTGCTTACAGACTTTGTGGAAATGGCTGGCCCAGAAGTATCCTTTGGAGATGGCAACAAAGGACAAACACTGGGATATGGCAAGATTGTACTTGGGAATGTCATAATTGAACAAGTAGCTCTAGTTGATGGCTTAAGACATAATTTGATAAGCATAAGTCAACTAGGAGATAAAGGTTACCATACTGGCTTTGACAACAAAGAGTTTCTTGTGACTCACAAAGAAACAGGTATTCTGCTTTTTAAAGGTCACAAACATGGTAACATTTATAAAGCCAGCTTGGAGGATTGCATATACAGTGAACTCACATGTCTATATAGCAAGGCCTGAATTGAAAAAAGCTGGAAATGGCACAAGAAACTGTCACATATCAACTTTAAAACACTAAACAAGTTGGTTAAACAGAATCTTGTAAGAGGATTACCACAAGTTGATTTTGTGCAAGATGGACTCTTTGAAGCATGTCAACTTGGAAAGCAAAAGAAATTATCCTTCAAGAGAAAGAGAATCAACACCATTTCTGAACCCTTTTATTTATTGCACCTTGATTTATTTGATCCAGTAAATGTTATGTCTATTAATAAAAAGAAATATACTCTTGTTATTGTAGATGATTTTACAAGATTCATGTGAGTTTTCTTTCTACATTCAAAGGATGAAGCTTGTTCGCACTTTATTCACGCAAGAGAACGTGGTCACAAGTAATACAGAAATAAGTAGGATTCGTTCCTACAGAGACTCGACTTGCTTACGTTTAGTTCACTTATACACCAGAGTATGATTAAGTTTCACTGCTAAGAAAATAACAATTGGAATTTTGATTACACTACTAATTAAAACTTAACGAATTACTTATATAAAATAAACATGGGATTTTAACTTCATTAACTATCTCATCTAGAATCTTATGCCTTTTCAACCTAGCATGTGAAAGTGACGATAACTGATCAGACCCTCTAAACTGATAAACGCCAACTTTCGTTGCACGCATACCATCCTAATGAACATCCACAAAAGATAGAAGTCAAATAGTCAACCACTATACTTAGTCCCTATATGTCTATAGAGATTGAAAACATAATGGCTTAAGCACAAGGATCCATAAAATCACATAGTCAGTGCAAGACGGTTAGAATTACACCACAAATTAATATCTGCTCTTAACACGCAAAAACCTATGCTAGCATGGCATGTTCTAAACCCTAGATCCACTTTCGCATTCACGAGGGTTCAACAAACAATCATAAATGTTCGCGACGCATTTACAACGAATAAGCTTAACCATACTAGGATATCCATAACAATCACACACTTAGGCATAAAAACAATCAATATCTAGAATCGATAGAGAAATCCATTAAAACCCCATGACAGCGTTTAGCCCATAATTGGACTAGCCGACATCATGGATTCAATTGAAAACATAGTAGAAAACCAATTAAACATAAAAGACTGATATTAATTGCAATAGTAAAAGAAACAACCGATAATCCACGTGATGAAAATTACAAAAGAAAAATAGCTTGACGGCTCACAAAGTACTCTGCCTCTTGTACGATAATAAAAACCCTACTTGCTTAATTAATTCTCTAGATAATGACAATAATAATAATCCTTATGTTTTTATACTAGGTTACATAAAAACAATGATTCATGGGCTTGCTGCTTTCTGGGCTTCGAAACGGACCAACTGCAGAAAAATCAGCAATTGGAATCGGCTGGAGCGCGGGGGCGCTTGACAGGGCGCGGGCGCGCCTCATTAAGAAAGCGCGGGCGCTCTTGTAGAGGGGAGGGCGCGCCTGCCCTTTCTGCCCGAAATTGATTTTTCTTGCTAGTAGCTTCTTTAGCGAGTCGTCTCACTTTCTCTTGGTCTCAACTCAAGCCTTGACCCTTCTCCCTTGAATTCCTAGCTCATGTACCACTAATTTATGCAATTAATTATCAATTCTGCTCCACCTGGGAATCTGCACACCAAAAACATAACACATATCAAAAGACACTAAATACTTGGGTACTAGCGATCAATTTAAGCCAATTTGGAACGTATATAGTGGACAAAAAAGTCCACTAACACACCCCCAAACTTAAACTGATGCTTGTCCCCAAGCATAAACAGACTCTAAACAATCTAGTGCAATGCAATGCATGAATGCAACTACTATGAATTGCAAGGACCCCCTCGAACTCACCAAAACCAATCGATAAGCCAAGCCTCAAAGAGATGCAATACATCCAAACAGAGCTCGACCAAGTCCCCTTATACTGATACTACATGAACAGAACGTGGGTGTGTGCGATGCTCATCAAATATACTCTGACACTAGATCAAAATCATACCTATTTTTCGCCAAGACAATCACCTGCTTATAAACAGAATGAGTGGTAAACACTCCATAACATACAAACACCGCCGTCATTCATTTGAGTTAGACAGGGAATCACACTTTATTGCTAAACCACCACTACGACACATAACACAATACATAGGCTTATTTAACCGTGCAATGGATGAGACCCCTAAAGGCTTATACAATAATACCCATGTAGCGAGCGTTAGGTTAGTGGATCCCAGACTATAAAAAGCCTTAGGTCACTAGGCACAAAGTCCCCTCGAACTTAATTGCCCGAGTATTAAAGAGCTCATCCTGGTTAGTTTTGCTTCGAATTATTCACATGACTCTTTTTTTTTTTTGACAGAATCTGGAATGAGAATTCTCAATTCCAACCCTAGACTACTCATAAAAATATGAGCCGGCTACTAGCCATTTGACGACTAGCCATACTTGACAATCATTAACAACTAGCATGCATCCCTGGTTTTCCCCCAAACTTATACTTTGGTATTCTTACATTATCAAGGGAATAACAAACATTCTAGATATAAACATGCGATTAAATCTAAAACAACTAAACAGGCATGACTCAAACTAGCCCAGAAGCAACCGATGAGACTGTGCAAATAATGTGCTTCTGAAACATGCAAATCAAATTCATAAGGACTGTAAATCATCCCTCTGCTCATCAATACCACACTCAAATTGACATCGACTTAGCAATCAGAATTAGCTCGTCCTAAGGGATCATGAAATATGCATGCTATGAAATGCAACTAAAATGGACTCACATGGTAAACAGAACAAAACATAAAATTTGCAAACATAATGCTCTATATGGACAATTAAAACCAAATGCGTGACAAACACTACATCTACATGTCCTATATGCATCTAACTACAATCTCCATTTCCCACCCCCAAACTTTAAAATATTCAATGTCCCCATTGAAGGCAAGAAACGAAGAAAGTGTGCAGAAATACCTCAATCCTCAGCAGAGTCACCCTCCTCGGGTGAATCCGGTGGTGGATACACGGTGCCAGCCCCATAAACAGGCCAATCGACCTGTACACCTGTAGCCAGAAAAGCTGCACCAAGAGCCTGAGTCAGGTCAGCAGCAAAACGGCTCTGTCTATCATCAACTGCGTCCATCCGCCGAGCCAACCTCCGAAAATGAGCCTCACCCATACCAGCACTAGCCACAGCTGGCGGTGCCCTAGAAGATCCAGCCCTAGCCGCCCTCTGCTGTCTAGGAGGCACGTCACCATCCACAATATATCCTAAGCCTCTAGGATGCGGTACACCACCGTCCCATTCAGGTAGTCGAGCTATCGCCGCCGTGTCAATGGCACTCGCAGGAAGTTGCAATTGTTCCTCCGCCGGCCAGTGAATACTCACATCAACACACAGACGAACAACCACTGAGCCATACGGAATCGCTCCAGTGGTATTGCCCTGCAAAAATCGGATCATGTGCCTGTGGATAAGGGAGCCTAGGTCGATGTATCGCCCGCTGAGAATACCCCACAACAAAATAGCCCGATCCACTGTCACCTCATGAGTGTGCGACGATGGCACAATGTTAGCACACAGAAACAGGTTCCAGGCCTTAGCATATGGGTTCAAAGCCATGGCGGAGAAGGTGACCGGCTCAGTAGAGCCTGCCCTGCACTTCCAAGTAGTGCCTGGAACTGTCATATCCCGCAGAATGGCCTCAAGATCAACCTCATCACGGGTCTTCAACCCAAAATCTTCCACCCCCTCCTGCGGTATAGGCAAATTCAAACTCCCTAACGAAACTCAATGGTATCGCCTCCGCAGCCTCACACACGGTCTCCCAACCGCGCTCACTAACCATCGCGATTAGAGACCCATCAAGAACACCCGGAATGAATCCCCTTTCCTTGACCACAGATTTGGTCATCAAGCGTGCAAACTCAATTTGGGCCTCCGGTGAATTGAATTGGGGCACAACTCCCCCACTCGAAGAAGAACTTGATGTACCTGAGCGCCTAGATCTCTTGGGTGCCATTGGTTGAGTTGCAGATGTGTAAAGGGATGAGATGCAGTGCGTGTATATGTGTATGTATACGTGTGAATGAGAGATAGGAAGTAAATAATTGGCTAGGGTTAGGGTATGTCAAGACTAGTAAACAAGTTAGAGTGGTTGGGTTTGTGGTAAAAACGAATTAAAAGAAAATAATCTACTATTTTTTATTATTTTTTTCTGTTTTTTTATTATTTTTTTATTATTTTTCTGGAACAGCCGCACAGGCGCGCCCGCGCCTCCTGGAGCGCGCCCACCCCTGGTGCTACTGTCCAATTTCTGATTTTTTTGTGTTTTTGCTTCTTTTTTTTTATAAGAACAAAATTACCATTCAATCCGTAGGTTGCCTCCCACGAGCGTTGTCGTTAACGTCATTTAGCCGGACGTTACTTCAGGTTCTCAATCCGAGGTAGACAGAATCGCGATTTCAGCTTCGCGATTTACTTGTTCTCCCAAATAAGGCTTCAATCTCTGACCATTGACTTTAAACGCTTGATCTGGGGTCTTTTCATAAATCTCCACAGCTCCGTGTGGATACACCGTCTTCACAACAAAGGGTCCTGACCACCTTGACTTGAGTTTTCCTGGAAACAATCGCAGACGAGAGTTAAATAATAAAACTAATTGACCAGGAACCAATACCTTTGTTGTCAACCGCCGATCATGCCATCTTTTCACTTTTTCCTTGTAGAGCTTGTTATTCTCATAAGCTTGTAGACGAAATTCGTCCATTTCATTGATTTACACCATCCTATTTTCCCCTGCGGCTTTATAATCAAAATTTAGTTTCTGCAATGCCCAATAAGCCTTGTGTTCCAGTTCTGCTGGTAGATGACAAGCCTTTCCATAGACAAGTTGAAATGGTGACATACCCAAAGGTGTTTTGAACGCAGTTCGGTAAGCCCACACAGCTTCATCCAGTTTTAAAGACCAATCCTTACGCGAAGGACTTACCACTTTTTCCAGAATGCGTTTGATCTCACGGTTTGATACTTCAGCTTGGCCATTGGTTTGAGGGTGGTATGCTGTCGCCACCCGATGGTTGATGTTGAATCTTGCCATCAGATTAGTGAACTTTCGATTGCAAAAGTGAGAACCCTCATCGCTGATAATGACCCTTGGAGTCCCAAATCTGGTGAAAATGTTCTTGTGAAGGAAGTTGAGCACTACATTGGCATCATTAGTTGGAAGTGCCTTGACCTCAACCCATTTGGAGACGTAATCCACAGCTAGCAAGATGTATTGGTTATTGCAAGATGAAATGAATGGGCCCATGAAGTCGATCCCCCACACATCAAAAATTTCTACCTCTAGCATTACATTAAGGGGCATCTCATCCCTTCTCGAAATGTTGCCTACTCGCTGACAACGATCACATCTGGTTACAAACTGATGAGCATCCTTGAATAGTGATGGCCAATAAAATCCTGCCTGCAGAATACGAGTAGCTGTCTTTTCACCTCCATAATGGCCTCCATAAGCTGTGGCATGATAATCCCTCAGAATAGCTTCAGTCTCACTATATGGTACACACCTCCTGATAACCTGGTCAGCCCCTTGTTTAAACAGATATGGCTCGTCCCAACGAAACCACTTGACGTCGTGCATGAATTTCTTCCTTTGAGCTGGCGATAACTCAGGTGGAACAATTTGACTTACCAGATAATTCACAATATCAGCATACCATGGTTCTTCTTCTTGTATTCCAAACAGCTGTTCATCTGGAAAAGATTCATTGATGATGGTACTGTCTTGAGATGATTTACCAAGATCTTCCAATCATGAGAGGTGATCAGCTACTTGATTTTCTGTCCCTTTTCTATCTTTGATCTCAACATCGAATTCTTGTAGTAGAAGAACCCATCGAATCAAGCGGGGTTTAGAATCCTTCTTGGAGAGCAGATATCTAATAGCTGCGTGGTCAGTATACACCGTCACTTTCGTACCAAGCAAATATGATCTGAATTTTTCAAAGCCATATACAATGGCTAACAGCTCTTTATCTGTGGTTGTGTAATTCAATTGCGCATCATTGAGTGTCTTGCTTGCATAGTAGATAACATGAAAAATCTTGTCTTTCTTTTGACCAAGAACAGCCCCTAATGCAAAATCGCTAGCATCACACATCATAGCAAAAGGTTCATTCCAATCTGGGGCGATGATCACAGGTGCCGAAATCAACTTCCTCTTCAATGTCTCAAAAGTTGTCATACAATCATCATCGAATTTGAAGGGAATATCCTTCTCCAATAGCTTACACAAAGGTTTAGAAATTTTGGAGAAATCCTTGATGAATCTTCTGTAGAAACCTGCATGACCGAGGAAACTACGAATTCCTCTCACTGAATTGGGCGGTGGAAGATTTTCAATTGTCTCTATTTTTGCTTTATCCACTTCCAGGCCACGACGTGACACCTTGTGTCCAAGAATAGTTCCCTCTTGTACCATGAAATGGCATTTCTCCCAGTTGAGAACCAGATTAGTCTCCACGCATCTTTTCAGAACCATGCTAAGATTGTGTAGACATTCGTCAAAAGAATACCCAAATACTGAAAAATCATCCATGAATACTTCTACTGTCTTACCAATCATGTCTAAAAAAATTGCCATCATGCACCTCTGAAAAGTGCCAGGGGCACCACATAACCCAAAAGAAACCCTTCGAAAAGCGAAGGTACCGAACGGACAAGTAAATGTTGTCTTCTCCTGATCCTCTGGACCAATGCAAATCTGATTGTAACCCGAATATCCATCCAGAAGGCAATAGTACTCATGGCCGGCCAGTCGGTCTAGCATTTGATCGATGAAAGGAAGAGGGAAGTGATCCTTCCGAGTAGCTTTGTTCAGCTTCCTGTAATCCATGCAGATTCTCCAACCAGTGACTGTCCGCGTAGGAATGAGCTCGTTCTTTACGTTAGTTACCACCGTCATGCCTCCTTTCTTTGGCACACATTGAACTGGACTCACCCAAGCACTGTCAGAAATAGGATAGATAATCCCTGCATCCAACCACTTGATAATTTCCTTCTTTACTACTTCCTTCATGAGTGGATTAAGCCTTCTCTGATGTTCCACTGTTGGCTTACTACCTTCTTCCAGCGGAATCTTATGCTGACAATAGGCAGGACTGATTCCTTTAATGTCTGCAATAGTCCAACCAATGGCTGATTTGAATTCCCTGAGAACCCTTAACAGCTGTTCTTCTTCAGGACCTGTAAGGTTAGCAACAATAATTACAGGTAAAGTAGATGATTCCCCAAGAGAAGCATACCTTAAGTGATCAGGCAATGGTTTAAGCTCTAGCTTTGGTGCTTCCTCGATAGATGGTTTCAACCGCTGATGTGATTCTCTCAATTCAGATAAACCCAACGATTCTGGTTTCCCAAACTTTTGTTGCCAAGGAGAAGCATTCAGAGACTGTACCTGTTCTTCAACCTCATCCTCTTCAATTGTAAAGTCCCCACTTAAAGCCTTTTCCAGTGTATTATTCATAAGCATGTGTTCAATCTTTACTTGCACAGCAGATTCCACTACATCTACTTTAAAGCATTGATCTTCTTCTGTTGGAAATTGCATTGCTTTGAACACATTGAATGTGACATTCTGATCGTGCACTCTCATGGTGAGTTCTCCCTTCTGTACGTCAATCAATGTCTTTCCCGTTGCCAAGAATGGTCTACCAAGAATGATAGGGATTTTCTTGTCTTCTTCAAAATCAAGGATGACAAAATCTGCTGGAAAGATTAGTTTGTCGACTTTCACCAAAACATCTTCGACAATTCCTCGCGGATAAGTGATTGAACGATCTGCCAACTGCAGTGACATGTTAGTCGGCTTTGGCTCAGGAAGACCAAGTTGTAAGAATATAGAGTATGGCATGAGGTTGATGCTCGCTCCCAAATCGCACAAACATTTGTCGAACGACAAATTCCCAATTATGCATGGTATAGTGAAACTACCAGGATCCTTCAACTTTGGTGGTAACTTCTGCTGCAATACTGCACTACACTCTTCCGTCAAGGCCACAGTGTTTAACTCTTTTAGCTTCAGTTTCCTAGATAGAATGCCTTTCATGAATTTGGCGTAGCTTGGCATTTGCTCCAGCGCTTCAGCAAAAGGTAAGTTGATGTGTAGTTTCTTAAAAACTTCCAAGAATTTAGCAAACTGTTTATCCGATTTCTGCTTCTGAAGCCTTTTAGGGAATGGTGGAGGAGGAAAGACTTCCTTGTGATCACTGTCTTTCTCTGAACTACTTTTCTCCTCTGAATCATTCATTTTTTTTTTAATCGGCTCCTCCTGCGTATCTTTTTCTGCAGAAAATCCCCCTCCAGCAGTAAGGTGAGGCGCGCCCGTGCCTGAAGAAGCGCGCCCGCGCCTGAAGAAGCGCGCCCGCCCTGCACCTCCTGCCCAGAATGCCGACGTTCTTCGTTTTGTGGAATTTCGACCTCCTGATTGTTCGTAACCCTTCCAGAACGCAATGTAATAGTGTGTATTTGTTCCTTGTTTTCTTTCTTGCCTGGGTTAGCCTCTGTGTCACTTGGTAATTGTCCTTGAGGTCTATTTAGAAGAGCATTTGCTAGTTGACCAATTTGATTTTCCAATGTTTTCAGTGTCACAGCTTGACTCTTATACATCATTCTCAGTTCCTCCATTTCTGACTTTTCATTTGAGTGCCCTTGTCCTCCTTGAGGTTGTTGATGGAAACCAGGAGGGTTGTATGATTGTCTTGGTGCATAAGATTGTTGAGGAACAGAATTGTTGAAATGCCTTGTTCCAAATTGTTGACCCTGCGATGGTTGTGGCATGGCATTCTGATTGTTGCTCCAACTGAAGTTATGATGATTCCTGTTGTTGGGATGATATGTATTAGGTGCTGGTTGTGTAGGCTTCTGCAAGTTGCTGACAAAATACGCTGAATCGCTAGAAATAGCACACTGAGTTGTATCATGAGCACCTGCACATAGATCACAAACCATAGCGACTTGCTGAATTCCTGCCTTGGATAATGCGTCCACCTTTATAGATAACGCCTGTAGCTGAGCTGTTATAGCCGTGGCAGCGTCCACTTCAAAAACACCTGCAGTTTTACTCTGTGGCAATCGCTGAGTAGGATTCTGATACTCGTTGGCAGCCATCATTTCAATCAAGTCATAAGCTTCTTCATAGCTCTTGGCCCAAAGAGCTCCTCCAGATGCTGCATCAAGCATAGGTCGTGAATGATTCAATCCATTATAGAAACCGTTAATGACCATCCAATTTGGCATCCCATGATGGGGACACTTTCGAAGCATCTTCTTATACCTTTCCCAATCTTCACACAATGATTCTCCAGAATGTTGATTGAACTGAGTAAGAGCATTCCTCATGGCTGCCGTCTTAGCCATAGGGAAGAATTTAGTCAGAAACTTTTGTGCGAGATCCTCCCAAGTAGTTATAGAACCTGCTGGCAGCGAATGCAACCAGCTCTTTGCCTTGTCTCGTAGAGAGAATGGAAACAACCTCAGTTTTATAGCATCTTCAGAAACCCCGTTGGTTTTAAAGGTATCACAGATCTCGATGAAGTCTCTGATATGCATATTAGGGTCCTCAGCAGGTGAACCCCCAAACTGCACAGAATTCTGAACCATTTGAATTGTGCCCGGCTTGATTTCGAAATTATTAGCTGCAATAGTCGGCCTAACAATGCTTGACTGAATGTCATTGATCTTCGGTTGAGAGTAATCCTTAAGAGCTTTCACTGGATCCCCCATTACTATTTCTGGTTCAATTTCTGGAACTGCAATTCCCTCTTCTTCGTCTAAGTGTTCTTCCAGTTTTTCCTTACTCGATTGAGAACGAGTACGCATACACGATCAATTACCTGAATTCACGTAACAAACAAGAACGATTAGTAACAAATCTCGGTCAGTGATATCTAACGACCACTGATGATAAGCACATTAACTAAATAAAACAATGAACGGAGTCCCCGGCAGCGGCGCCAAAAACTTGTTCGCACTTTATTCACGCAAGAGAATGTGGTCACAAGTAATACAAAAATAAGTAGGATTCGTTCCCACAGAGACTCGACTTGCTTACGTTTAGTTCACTTATACACCAGAGTATGATTAAGTTTCACTGCTAAGAAAATAACAATTGGAATTTTGATTACACTACTAATTAAAACTTAACGAATTACTTATATAAAATAAACATGGGATTTTAACTTCATTAACTATCTCATCTAGAATCTTATGCCTTTTCAACCTAGCATGTGAAAGTGACGATAACTGATCAGACCCTCTAAACTGATAAACGCCAACTTTCGTTGAACGCATACCATCCTAATGAACATCCACAAAAGATAGGAGTCAAATAGTCAACCACTATACTTAGTCCCTATATGTCTATAGAGATTGAAAACATAATGGCTTAAGCACAAGGATCCATAAAATCACATAGTCAGTGCAAGACGGTTAGAATTACACCACAAATTAATACCTGCTCTTAACACGCAAAAACCTATGCTAGCATGGCATGTTCTAAACCCTAGATCCACTTTCGCATTCACGAGGGTTCAACAAACAATCATAAATGTTCGCGACGCATTTACAACGAATAAGCTTAACCATACTAGGATATCCATAACAATCACACACTTAGGCATAAAAACAATCAATATCTAGAATCGATAGAGAAATCCATTAAAACCCCATGACAGCGTTTAGCCCATAATTGGACTAGCCGACATCATGGATTCAATTGAAAACATAGTAGAAAACCAATTAAACATAAAAGACTGATATTAATTGCAATAGTAAAAGAAACAACCGATAATGCACGTGATGAAAATTACAAAAGAAAAATAGCTTGACGGCTCACAAAGTACTCTGCCTCTTGTACGATAATAAAAACCCTACTTGCTTAATTAATTCTCTAGATAATGACAATAATAATAATCCTTATGTTTTTATACTAGGTTACATAAAAACAATGATTCATGGGCTTGCTGCTTTCTGGGCTTCGAAACGGACCAACTGCAGAAAAATCAGCAATTGGAATCGGCTGGAGCGCGGGGACGCTTGACAGGGCACGGGCGCGCCTCATTAAGAAAGCGCGGGCGCTCTTGTAGAGGGGAGGGCGCGCCTGCCCTTTCTGCCCGAAATTGATTTTTCTTGCTAGTAGCTTCTTTAGCGAGTCGTCTCACTTTCTCTTGGTCTCAACTCAAGCCTTGACCCTTCTCCCTTGAATTCCTAGCTCATGTACCACCAATTTATGCAATTAATTATCAATTCTGCTCCACCTGGGAATCTGCACACCAAAAACATAACACATATCAAAAGACACTAAATACTTGGGTACTAGCGATCAATTTAAGCCAATTTGGAACGTATATAGTGGACAAAAAAGTCCACTAACAAAGCTCCACAACACATAATAGACCATATCACTTTTCTGGAAAGAAATTCAAAGAAAACAGTTAGAGTTCTAAGGAGTGACAATGATACTGAATTCAAGAATTCAATCATGGAGGACTACTGTGCATTAAAAGGAATTACTCAACAATTTTCTGCACCAGGAACTCCTCAACAAAATGGAGTTATGGAGAGAAATAATAGAACCCTCATAGAAGCTGCCAGAACAATACTGGCAGAGTTTAAGCTACCAGTATATTTTTGGGCAGAGGCAGTCAATACAGCATGTTTCACTCAAAACTGTAGTTTAATAAACATGCATGGAAAGACTCCCTATGAAATGATAAAGGACAAGAAGCCAAGTGTGAAACACTTTCACATATTTGGATGCAAGTGTTATGTACAGAAAGTACATCCTGAAAATATGAACAAATTTGAAGCCAAGGCAGATGAATCAATTTTTCTTGGATATACATCAAACACAAAAGCATTAAGAGTATTTAATCTCAGAACCAAAATTATTATGGAATCTATTCATGTTGCATTTGATGATAAAAAGTTTACAGGATTGCAGGATGATTCAGAGTCTATTACACTGGAATTTGAAAGTCTTAAAAGTTTTGAGATAAATGAAGAAAAAGAGGATGAAGACCCTCAAATAACCCCTAATTCAACACAGGAACCTGCACATTCTGAGGGGGTGCTAGAAAATACAACTCCAAACGATTCAGAGTCTAACAGGTCAGAGTCTACGCAGACAGAGTCTTGAAAGAATGAGTAAAATTCCTCAGAATCTAACTCATCAGGGTCTGGATCAAGCAACTTTGAATCCTTGACAAAGTCAAGCAATTTAGGGGGAGTCTCTTCATTTGAATTTCACTCAAATACAGAAGATGCAAATGACTTAGGGGGAGCTTCAAGTTCAAGAATCAATCTTCCACCAGCTAGAAAATGGACAAGAGGTCACATTCCTGACCTAATAATTGGTGACCCTGAGAGTGGTGTACAAACAAGAACAGCCACTCAAAATGAATGTCTTTATAGCTGTTTTCTCTCAAAGAATGAACCCAAGAAAATTGAAGAAACCTTGCAAGACCCTGATTGGATAATTGCAATGCAAGAGGAATTAAATGAATTTGATAGAAACAAAGTGTGGAAACTTGTACCAAGACCTAGAGATAGATCAGTTGTTGGTGCAAAATGGGTGTACAGAAACAAACTTGATGAGAGTGGAACTGTAATAAGAAACAAAGCAAGGCTAGTTGCAAAAGGATACTCACAGGAAGAAAGAATTGATTATGATGAAACTTTTGCACCAGTAGCAAGATTGGAAGCTATAAGAATGTTTCTTGCCTTTGCACCTCATTCAAAATTCAAGGTGTATCAGATGGATGTAAAAAGTGCCTTCTTGAATGGAAAATTGGAAGAAGAAGTCTATGTGGAGCAACCACTAGGATTTGTTGATCCAAAATATCCGGATCATGTTTACAGATTAGACAAGGCACTTTATGGATTGAAACAAGCACCTAGAGCATGGTATGAAACTCTTTCAAAAAAAATTCTTGAAAACGGATTCATAAGAGGTACCATTGACAAAACTCTCTTTATTAGAAAGTATAAAGGTGACATTTTGCTTGTCCAAATTTATGTTGATGATATTATATTTGGATCTACTAATGACAAACTTTGTGAAAAGTTTAGTAAATTAATGCAGTCAAATTATGAAATGAGCATGATGGGAGAATTGAACTTCTTTTTTGGGCTTCAAGTCAAACAGAATGATGAAGAAATGTTCATCAATCAAACAAAGTATGTAAAAGAACTATTGAAGAAGTTTGATATGCAAGATTCTGCAACTGCTAAAACTCCCATGTCAACAGCCACTAAGCTAGACTCTGACCCAAAGGGTAAGAAAGTTTACAATACTAGCTACAGAGGTATGATTGGCTCATTATTATATTTAACTGCTAGTAGACCAGATATAATGTTTGCAACTTGTCTGTGTGCTAGATTTCAAGCTGACCCTAGAGAATCACATTTAATAGCTGTAAAAAGAATTTTTAGATATCTCAAGGGGCACAAACTCTTGGACTTTGGTATCCTAGAGAGTCAGATTTTTCATTAATTGGCTATTCAGATTCTGACTATGCAGGATGCAAAGTAGACAGGAAAAGCAGAACAGGTCAGTGTCAGTTTCTTGGCAACAGATTAATATCTTGGTTTAGCAAGAAATAACAGACTGTATCAACCTCAACAGCTGAGGCTGAATACATTGCCGCTGGAAGTTGCTGTGCTCAAATTTTGTGGATAAGAAATCAATTACATGATTATGGACTAACATTCTCAAATATTCCTATGTATTGTGATAATACCAGTGCTATTAAAATTACAGAGAATCCAATCCAACATTCCAGAACAAAGCACATTGATGTCAGGTATCATTTTATTAGAGAACAAGTTGAAAATGGTACTGTGACACTTCACTATGTTCTAACTGACAAACAGATTACAGACATTTTGACAAAACCACTTGATGAGTCTACCTTTCTTAGACTGGTACGTGAATTAGGTATGTTAAACATGTAAGTGATTACAAATTACAAGCAACAAGGTATGTAATTTAATTATAATTCTGGTTGTAACACATTATAATTAATTATTTTGGCAAAAATTTTATTGGTACTTTATCTTGATAGAGTCTAGTTTTTAGACTCTGACGAGTCTGTAGACTCTGACTAGTCTGTAGACTCTGAGAATCTGTAGACTCTGAAAAACAATTATCGCCTAGACTCTGAAACGGTTCAAATTCGCGCCTGTAGACTCTGATTGTGTTTAAATTGTTCAAATGACTTGAAATAGGCGTTAACAATTGTTTTGACTGGAGATAGACTGTAGACTCATGTGTATTGTTAGAATTCAAACAAAATAGAAGATTTTCATACATTTTACTCACTTGTTTATTGTAATTAATTTCTAAGGCAGAACTATTCACAGAGCTCTTTACGAACCCTAGCAACTTTCTTCACGCGTCTTCATCACTTTCAATTAAGAACAACTTCACTGGCTGCTATCTCAACTGTCATAAGGGGACCCAAGGCAATTGCTTTCACATTTGGGGATTTCAAGTTCATGACCACAAATCATGTTGCCACCCTTGGAGAAAAGAAAGGGGTAGACGCTGACTACTATCCTATGATGGATTTCTTGGAGCAATCCGAGCTACACTACATTCTCAAGGCATCACCAGTCATTCACATGGATGCTGTGTCACAAGCCTGGAGCTCTGCAAAGGTAGTTGATCCTTCTCAGGATCAACCAGGTAAAATAATGTTTACCTTTGGTGATTTTACATTTGATGTTACTGCTGATGTTATTAATTCTGTATTTAAATTACCTGTTAAACAACCTTTTGATGAAACTGTTTCTGATGCTGAAATTAAAGATATTTTTAAATCACTAGGTTATTCTGGTAGTTTAGAAAACATGAGTAAGTTAACTAGGCCTTATTTGAGAAAAGAATGGTCGTTTTTCTTTGATTAAATTGCTAAGTGTTTTACTGGTAAGTGTAGTGGATTTGATGCTATTACTGCTATTACTTATCAAATTGGTCACAGTCTCCAATTTGATAGAGTAATCAACATTGGTGATATGTTGCTCACTCAAATGGGAGCAAAATTAAATAATGTGCATGAGGGGAGGAAGAAAGTCTACTATCATAGATTTCTTATGATTCTCCTCAATCACTTCATTCCTGACATGTCAACCAAGTTGGCAGATGATTGTTGTGTGCAGGCATACAAACAGCAAAGGAGGATATTCTCTGATATTAAGAGAATTGATGACAAGAAGAAGAGTCTACCTGCCATGACTTTTCCACAGGTAATGAAGGTAAAACTCTCAATCTACAAACCTTCTATCTACAATGCTTCATTTTTTTGTGGTGAAATGGTGTAGGAACAAGTAATGGAGAGTCCTCCTGCACCTACCCAAGTCACCCAATCACCTTCAAAGACACAATCTTCAAAACCAAAATCCAAAAAGAAACCAACATCCGGTGTCTCTCAACAGGCACCAGTTGTAAAGGGAGAAAATTGATTCAAACTAGGCTTATAGATGAGCACAGTGATGAGGAGCTCAACCCTCTAGAGAAGTAAGTTGTTGAAGGACTTTCTTTGTTAAAGGAATGTCATAATACACTTGATTCTACCCTTCAAGCCAAGTCTGTAGTCTCTGAAAAGGCTACAGACTTTGACCAATCTAGGAATGCGCCTCAAGATGCTCAAACTGCATCTCTTGAGAAATCTTTTGCTAAAAAATACAGAAGGTTAAGGAAGGCTTATTCTGCACACACACACAAGCCTACTACTATTACTAACCCTGTTTTGCAGGAAACAGATGCTCTCAAGGCTCCTGTAGGGCCAGACTCTGAAAGCAAGAAATTACCTGAACCAGAGTCTAATATTGAGTCAGAGTCTAGACTGCCTTTAGACTCTGATCATGAGACATTTTGGGAAGGAATGCCATTGGATGCAGCCCCATGTCTTATTGATGAAATCCTTACTCCAAGTGATGAGGTGTTGCTATTCCTATATCCTTTGGTGGAATCAGTAAAAGATCCAGAACAATATCAGACAATCTCAAGTCTTGGATTTTCTTTCAACCTATGAGACCCTAAGGAAGAGAATGGAACGGGAGCTACAACTGTCTGCACAGGATGTGGTCAAAAATCTATACAGCTACTTATTCAACTCTTCATTACAAGAAAAAACAGCTGGGCTCATAGAAGGCAGAACAACTGGAGTTCTCAAAGCACTAGGAGTGCTAGACTCTGAACAACAAATCACAAAGAAACCTAAAAAGCTTAAGATCTACAAAAGGAGAGAATCAAAGTCTGTTACTGAGTTGGAAACTGAGATTGAGCAACCAGTTTTTGACTATGAAGCAATTTGGGATCAAGGAATTACCTACAGGACAGCTATTGATTGGATTTCCACTATTCAGCCTCTTTCAAGAAAGGTGGTTGATTTTCTTGTCTAAAATGTAGGAAATGTGGCCAACAAATACATCTATCCAACCTATGAAAGTAGATTGGATCAACTCAAGGGCTCATATTATCAGAAACTAGCAAGGGAACTGCATGATTCCTTTCACATGACTTTTGCCCAGGCCATCTATGCACTCCATGCCAAGATTTTTCTCAATGGTTACTTGGATGCTTTAATTATGGTAGAACCATAGGAGGTAGCAGGTGATTCTAGGCAGTTGGAGGATGGGACTAGTGCACTAGTGGTGACTAGTGATAAAGATGCTCAGTCTGCCTCACCCACACAAGAACCACCTAGTTAGAGGTTTGGTAATAGTGGGACAAGGGAGTATGCTGTAAGGCCCTCCTTGACAACTCAACAAACTGCTGATGAGAACCCCAATGATATGGGAGGACAGACTCTGATGGATGCTCAAGAAGTACTTTTCCATCCTTGTCTATCAGAGTCTATCCACCTTGAAGGGGAGTCTCATGCATAAACAGTCCAAGATGATGACACTCAGACTCTGGCTTCTAATAAAGTCATGCTGAAGCAGTCAGAGTCTAAAGTAGACCCTGATACTGGAATACTGGAGCCAACAGACTCTGAAAAGAAAGAAGATGATTGTCAGGGTTCAGAATCTGTTGTTGCTCACCCCTTGGTAGAAACCCCTAGCCTTCAGACTTATGAAGGGTTACCCTCCATCAAGGTGGTTCAGGTATTGAAGTACATTCTTTATCTCTCAACCCCTCTTCTGTAGGATTTTTGAGTGCCCCTTTCTAAATGAGTGAAAAAATATCTGAGAGGCTGGCACTGGTATAGGCAAAAGGAGATGTAGAAAAGGCTGTAGAGAGCGTGAGTGAGATTGAGAAAGTGGGTGCCCAACCCCACTGAGAGATTGAGAGATTAGGGTATCCTGAACCTAGCTTTACTTATTGGGATCAAGATTTTCTAAAGAGTTGGTCCAATGAGTTGGAGCAGGGGATGGATGAAAATTCAGTTTATTTGATTGTGCAGATTGGTAAAAGAGAGGAGGCTCTTGTGCTTAGAAGTCATTTACACAGAGACCACAACATCATCTGGTGGATTCTCTAGCAAAGAGAGCAGATAGAGTCATGGAGGCTTTGGTGGATAACCCTATCAATTTGTCTGTGGCTGCAACTTTGAAGTCAGAAGAACCACTTTTGATCATGCCTATTAGGGCTCGACTTCTAGAGTCTACAGTCTCTGATCACTCTCAGGAGGAGTCAGGGTCTATAGTCTCGATTGCAGTTTCAGAGTCTACACCACTACCAGAGTCTACACTTCCTCTTACATCCCTTGAGCCTGTTGCTGAGGAGTGCACTTCTGAAGATGATGATCCAGTTCAACCTTCTTTTGTCTATTTTGATCAAGTCTTTCCTCAGTCTTGGAAGTCTGCACAGAAAAGAGGCATCACTGATAAAGATTCTTTTGCATGTATTCTGGCTATTCATCAGTCTGAGAGACTGAAAGCTTTTCAGAAAAAATCTTATCTTTAGGAACATGGTCACTACCCTGGTGAAGAAGATCAAGCTCTGGATGGGGATGTTAAAGCTGAGACAGAGAGTGTTGCTAAACAATTGGCTAGTGTGGTCAAAGACATCTCTCATATTCAAACCAAACTTACTGGTGTTGACAATACTACTTCGCTGCTAAGTACCAAATTTGATAGAATTCACTCAGTTAAATTATCAAAAGAGTTCGCCTTCAAGGATGCTCTTGCTGCTATCACCTCTACACAAGCTTCCCTCCAATCAACAGTCTCTGATTTAACCGCCAAGGTTAATTCTGTCATTGCAGCACAGGCCAATATCTCCACAGTTCTTTAACAGATTTTGTTGGTTGTTACTAGTTCTGATGATGTCAAAAAGGGGGAGAAGAGAGGTTAATCTTCCTCCAGGAGAAATAAGGATGATTCATGCAGAGATGAAAAAAGGGGAATTAAAAGGAGGAGAGATGGTGATGATGGAGATAGTTCTCATGGTCCTAGGGGTCCTGGTGATATTGTTGGGTTCCGAGGCATAAAACGCAGCCGATTAAACGTAAATATAACGAAAAATTTCGGAACCCTAACGTAGGATCATGTATATGCTTGGACAGATTATGGTGAAATAGAATTATACCTTTTCTGCTCTTGACTTTCACGAACTCAACGGAGATCCTTGCTTGATGAATCACAGTAGTGTTTGCTTCAAGAACTGCTCTCTAACGGTATCCACACGAACGTCGATTCGTCCAACGATCAGCGGAGATGGTACTAGCCAAAACAGCCACGAATTATTTCTTCTCTCTTGCTAGCCTCTCTTTTCTATGAGCTGCTAGGGTTTCTGTTATAAAACGAATTCACAAGTAATCCCTTGTAAACACATCATAATGTATTTATATGAGCTAGAGATAATGGGCCAAACCCTAATCCATGGGGCTTCTTAAAAACCCATTCTGATTTTGGGTTTAATTATTAATCTGAATTCTAGTATGTTTATAATTAATCAAGTCTTACTTAATTAATTATAAATTCGAATTAATAATAATAACATTATTTAAATTCATAATTTAAATAAAGCTCCATTTAAACGTTCTTTGTGTGTGACCCTTTAGGTTATTATTACGTTGGCAATAATTTTATTTTCTAATAATAAAATTATAAACAATGAGTGGCATCTAGTAATACATCATTGCTACCCAAGTAATAATAATAATTGGTGATTCAATTAAACCTTTCGTGATTAATGTTTCTGTGTAATATAATCACTTTAACCACATATATTATAGATTAAATTCGAGGCATGTATTTAGTCATCCTCTACAACATTTAATCCGGGTTTACTTGATCCATGAGTAGACTATAAAAAACAAATCATTATTTGAGCACGACCATGCATTTTATAATCTCACTCAATCAAGAGGCCAATAATATCTCTCCTAATTATAGGAGGGTTAAATCCTTTATCTATCATTCATATTTCTCATACGACTCATGATATACCTGATGTCCACTTTTATCATCACCTGGTCAAAGGTAACTTTTAATGTAGTCAAAGTATAATAATCCTCGTATAGAAATATAATGATCTCAAGTCAGAGGATCATTACACCATTATCACTGTGAGTCTTTCTTATGACTTTATTAAACATGAAGAATCTCACTGTGGGTCTGTCCAGTACCATGTACTCCTACATGTACCTATGTATTGACTTTAGTATCCCCATACTTATAACCAATGAGATGTGGTTATCTGTCAAACAACATACTAGTCTATTTATGTATTATTATTGTCTTATAATAATAATACTCGACTAGGGACCTTTAAGAATATGATATATTATATAATCTCAAGTTCAAGTCATGTACTAAACTATACAATGTGTATCATGATTCTAAAGACATTTATTATGCTAACAAATATATCGCAGAAATTAAAGTCATAATAAATACGTTTATTGAATAATCAAATGACATAAAGGTCTATTAAAAGAAACATTGTATTGCGTCTAGGGCACCTACACCAACAGATATATCACTCAGGCATTATGGAGTGGATGTATTATCCAAATCTCAACCACATCAGTCAGGGACTGGACATGGGAAATCAGAGTCTAAATCAGACTCTGATAAACAAAGAAAGAAAACAGACTCTGATGAAATTCAAGAACCTTCATACTGGAAGTGCAGTCAATCAAATCTGCAACTTAGAGCTAAAAAGAAGACAGGTCTTGGAGGTTTTGAAGAATCTGACATTGACAGAACACCTACTCTAACCAGGGATCCTCAATCCTTAATAGATAGGCAGTTTGAGAAGATCACACAGAAGCATTTAAACAAAGTGGTATCTGCTCAAATTGTTTATAATGTTTATGAAAGAAAGATGCAAGGAGGACAGGGAGGCACAGAAAAGGTGAAGAATGAGATGTTGGTTTATTTTTTAGAAGGTGGATCAGCTAGATAGATCAGTCAATCAAACTTCATATTTTTCAAACAGGCTGAGGAATTGCAGTATATTAGATTTCTCCTTCAAATTGCTTATGAAGTTAACAAGAGCAAAGAGGCTGTCACACACAAATGGTTTCAGGAGATTGATAGAAAGCTAACTTTGCACAAACAGGCAAATCGACAAATGGGCAAATTTTCCTTAAAATATGTTGATACTGAGGGAAATGATCAAGTCATGCCATTGGAAGAAAAACATATTAAATTACAAGAAGGTGTGGGTCATTACTTTGGGTTTCAGCCTATGAGTGGGAAAGTTAGTGTTCTAATGTTGAAGGACTTGAAATATCAAGAAAGCAGTGCAAACGATCTGAGAGCAGCTTACTGTCAAATCAAATATTGTTCAAGTGAAGAAATGAAGAAATTGAAGAAATTTGTTGGTGAAGCTCTTACAATTGTGGAGGACAATATGCTCAATTCATTTTTGAAGAATAATCCAGCCTTTGAGAGTATCAATTAAGAAGTAATTCTTTTTCCTTTATAATTCTTTCATACTGTTCTAGACTAAGTATTTTATTCTTTAGTTTTGACATCATCAAACCTGGATTTATGCTTACATTTTATAAAGCATAAATAGGGGAGATTGTTAGGAATATATTCATTTGATGATGTATAAAATTCTAGAACAGGAGGTAGCTTAGTTTATTTACAATATATCTTTCTAGTCTCTGAAATGTATAATCAGAGTCTAGATAGTTAATACTCTAGTTACTTGTACTTAGAAGAATTTCTGCAGAAAGTAAAACCAGAGTCTGCATGAAGATCAGAGTCTGGAAGGTGATCAGAGTCTATAGACTATCGGAGTCTAAGATCTGTCAGAGTCTACAAATGATCAGAGTCTATAGTCTGGCAGAGTCTGAAGAATTCAGAGTCTATAAAGTTAAAGTTAAATTTAGAAGATGATCACAGATAAGGGAAGTCTTCGAATATAAAGCCAAAGATATTGCAGATATGCTATAAAAACAAGGAAGAAGAATTGCAGAAGGAAACTGTCAACTAATAATTTGGTATTATATTCCTATTGTAATTTATCTTTCTGTTATTAGCTGATAGACAACTCTCTATATAAACTCTATGTAACCCAATTGTAAAAGGGTGTGAAAGTCGAAGAAAAATTTGCCTGAGTAAAATTTTGTGAGTGCATAGAAATAGAGAGAGTTGCTGTGATAAACACAGAGAAGCTGCTAGGGTTTGTGTACACCCTAGGAGAGTTTTGTATTTATAAATCAATAATACAAACAGTACTTATTCATATCTTTGTGTTTGATCTTTGTTCTTAATTCATATCTATTTATTGCTATTTAGTTGATTTTAAATCAGGCAGAAAAGACACACAAGTATTCAACCCCCCATTCTACTTGTGCAACTGGGAAAACAAAACGTCCTCGAGACTCTGTTGACAAACTGTCAGAAACTCACACACTAACTCCCGGTCAAAACTTCAAACACAAACTCGGAAACTCAACTCTTAGAACACTTCTCATTCTCTACTTATACACACTCTAAGTTTATGGGATTTAGAGTTGATAAGTAATCACAAGGTAATGAATAGTGAACAGTACAAACATATATGTATGTTTGTAAGAAAATATATTCCAAAACACAACAGAACCTTTTTATGAAGTAGTATTCGCCAAAATGTAAAAAGGTTCGAAAACTTGCCTTTGGTCCTTAGCAATGAAGAAGAAATTCTAATTAATTCTCCTTCAATCACAGTAGGTCCATATCTTCTCTCGTCACATGATGTCTCATTATTCCAACTTGATTATGTTCTAACATAACAAGATATATATCAGTTTGGTCTCATATCCCAAGCAAACACAACTAAATATACATTATTTATTAAACTCAAAATCAAACCAAACGAACAAATCCTCATTTGGGAAACTTACAACTTCTTATTACAACTATGCCTCAATAGTATCACATTGTAGACTTTCATATCTCTTAAGTCATCATGTATGTACATTTTATTATGGAATTAATCCCTCTAAATCCTCAATATTAACTCATATATAAATGGCCATATTATTTAAGCCATGATTCTCTATTTTACCCTGAAACATTTCATTTATACGTCTTCTTAATTCTAAAGTTTATTGAACTTATATGAATGTATTTTCTGTAGAAAATTGGGCATGACCTATTCATAAGTTGGACTATGCCCGGTGTAAAAACACATCAAATACAACCTCAAATAAATCTCAAAATATTCACAACATATGTCAAGTCCAAATATGGCCATTAAAATTTGTACTAGGTAGTTTTATTAACTCTTATTTTTCCCGATATTTCACCTTCTCGTGCCTACTTTAGCTATTCGCAAAACTATCTTGTCAATGATTTTTAATCAAGTTCTATACACCAACATGTATTCATGATACTCCTCAACAATTTTCGTTACTTGACCGACTCGAGACAAGTCCTCTATCTTGCTCGACATCCTCTCCCAAAATGGTTGTTTAACCTTTTCTTATGTTACTTCCACTTAACACTCAATTTTCTAGCATTTTTAATTGACTCACCGTTTGAGACTACGCAAACTAGACTCCAATTATAACATAGAAACATAAAATATAAAGTCCAGAAATAGTGTTAAGTCATCCGAACAATTAATTCAAAATAGGGCACCCAATAGTGGCTCCAGAATTATAGTTTATGAGAATTATGGTTACATGACTTGCACTCTACCAATTTTAATAAATCATAATTTACTCCTTTTAATTCAATTCTTCTTCCCAGGTAATCTCAGATGTCCCTATTATTTTAAATAAAAGTTTCAAGATTTATGGAGTCTCCTAACTAGGTTGATCACAGCTCCAAAATTCAAGGAAAAACAGGATTTTTATTTTATGTGCTACCATCACTAAATCGGCCATAACTTTTGGCTCGTAACTCAAAATGAAATAAAATTAGCGCTCAAAAGATCTAGAGACTAACTACTATTCAGTCATCTCATTAAACTATCAATAACAAAGAACAATTCTTCCCAGATTTTCTAGAGAGTTTCGGCAGAAACAAAATGGGCATGGTAACGTTTATAAACTCATTGTTTTCCATTTTTATTCTACACCAAAATCAACTTTAATCAATCCCAAACTCCTCAAACAACATCAACAATCAACATACTACAACCTCAAGCCAAAAAAATCAGTCAAGACTATTATATATAATTCAAAACCAAATGAGCAAGTCTTGTATTTCTAGGATCAACCAAGCTCAATCTCTACTACCCATAACATATATAAGCTATAACAATCATCAACCAAACCATAGGAACCCAAGAATCAAAGAAAATAAATATTTATTTTCGAAGTTACTATTCAATTTCTTGAGGGTTTTGATCATTGCAAGAGATTGAATGGATGGAATGATGTAAGATTCAAGACAAAGCAAGGGAAGGGTTATACCTTCGATTCAAGCTATAGAGCGCAATGAACAAGCAAGCCTATGATGATCCCCCAAAAACACAGCCCTTGCTCTTCAAGAAATAATGGTGAAAAGTGGTGTTGGTGATGAAGATGATGGCTAGGAAAGAATGGGTTCGAAGAGAGGTGAACAACGAAACCAAAATCAAGATATTCCGACAAGAATCGAGCAAGTTATCCACAATCTCTCCATGCTTTCTCTCCCTTAGAAAACTGTCGGCTGAGCTCTTGAAATGGGGGAGAAATCTGATTTTTTTCTTGTTTTTGGAAAGTGTGTGGGGGAAGCTTGATATTTAATAAGGTTTGTGCAGTAGTCGCGTAATTTCTCGACAACGTTTTAATATCTCGTTCTTGTACTTTATTCATCCGACAAACTTAAGTTTTAAAATATCAAATTCTCATTTTATAATTCTCTTATGAATCATTATTATTAAATTAGTACACTTTAATTATTTCGAGAATTTACGAAACAATTCTCCGGATAAATATTATTCACTTACACCGTCTCTCAAACTCTATTACGATTTTCGCCCCGATTCCAAATTTATTTTGTTAGACTAAAAATAATTATTAGGCTTATATTTAATACGTATGCTACCGTAAACACCGATATACATATTTTTGAATATCCCATATATTAATAATACGGCTTCGTATCTCAAGTACCTTATGAAAAATAAATCCATAAAATCGTTTATTTATAAAATGAAAAATTTTATCCAAAATTCTTACTAATATCAAGTATAAAAAAAATACGGGTTATTACAGCCAAGGACAAAGTAGTGGCATTGGAGAAAAGAGTGACTGCCATGGAAGTTAACATGGAGCAAATTTTATAGAATCAAGTCACTAAAATCAAATTTCTGAGCAGACTATTGGATACCCCTCTTATTTCTCAATCCTTAGCTCAAGAGCATGTTGCTGATAACATAAAAGAGGAGAAGGATGAGGAGTTAAGGAGGAGAGAGTGTGAAGAAGTTGAAGCTGTAATTAAGAATACAAAGAATGCCATTCAAAGGAAAGATCCAAAGAAGACATTGGTTCAACAAATTGTAAGGCAATTTGATTCAATTGCCAGCAAAAACAAGGAGATTGATGCACAAGAGTCAATTGCCTTAATGTCAGAAATTCTTGAGGTAGTAAAGAAAGGAGAAATAATGGTAGATGAAAGTAGCTCATAGACTGGTGATAGAAAAGGAAAGGGCATTGCAATAGAAGAAGAAAATAAGAAGAAGAATTCTACCATGAGTGGAGGTAAGAAACTATTGAGCAAAGCAATAGCTGTTGGTGTGAAAGAAAGGAAACAACAAGAGAAGTTACAGGAAGAACTAGTTATTCAATTGCAAGGAAATTTGATGAGGAGGAAAGGCTAATTAGAGAAGCCAGAAGAAAAGAAGGTGAAAGGAGGCCAAGAATGAAACAAAGAGCAAACAAGCCTGTAGATGAACCAAAAACTTCTGGAGTTAAAAGGAAACTTGTTGTTGATGAAATAGTGTCTAAGAAGGAGAAGCTAAAGGAGGTAAAGCTTGAGATTCAACCATCTGGGAGTGATCAATCCAAGGATATAGAAGTGTTCAAATCAAAACCTCAAAATTTTGTTTCAATCAAAGTTGAGGGAATGACTGCAATTAAAGGATAAAGGAAGAGAGATGTAGATCTACTTCACATAGACAATGAAGATGGGTAACATTTAATCTTCATATTTGATCAAGTCATGGAAAAAGGCTATGGTGTTTTAAGGAAAATATACACAATGCTCAATAGAAAATATTATCTAACTGAAGAGCTAAGAAAAGTAATCCTTGAGAAAATGAAGAAATAAGGAAAACACCTCCTCAAGTAGAAAGGGATGACAGAATCAAGATTTGGAACCCTGAAGGAAGGAAGGTACATCATAAACCATTCTACATGATGATCTACAAGGATAGAGAACACAGAGAAAAATGCATTGATATTTGTCAGGAAATAGACAAACTGCCTAATCTGGAATTGAATCATCTAGCAAGCCAACTAGACTACAAGGTGGAGGATGAGAAAATTTTGAAGGAATCTCTATACAGAAAGATGAAGGAAATGAAGATAAGATGAATGAGTCAAGGGGAAGAAGAAGAAGATAGAAGATTCAGACTTAACATCAAAATTATCAGAATTCATCTTTTACTGGCATTTGATCACTTTGTCTCAAAAATTACTTTTGTCAATATTGTAATTCCTGCTAGAATGAAAATGTTTAGGAGTTTTGTTATCATCAACAGAAAATTTATGCATATTTCACATATTCATAAATAGGAGGGATTGTTAGGAATTATGAGATTTGATGATAACATATTACTTAGAATTACAATAGTGATTTAAAATTCATTGTAACTAGTCGATGGATATGTGAATTATAAATATCCATTGACTAGGAAACCAATTATCAGTTGAAGCTTGTTAATCAATTGATAAATTGGATTGTAACATTTGATTCATGTTTCATTATCAATTGATTGTATTGCCTCGATGGATGCTG
The DNA here is from genome assembly GCA_028671895.1 of Oenanthe sinensis. NCBI lineage: Eukaryota > Viridiplantae > Streptophyta > Magnoliopsida > Apiales > Apiaceae > Oenanthe > Oenanthe sinensis. Next base: position 15,775,489 of record CM053804.1, on the reverse strand, counting down.
TGAAGTAGTCGACTGATGTTATTGACTTCAATTTATAGATTCTCAATGGATATGAAGAATGGCTGATCAATTGTAAATATTCTAAGTCAGAATTCTCACAAATGAAGTGATCAACAGATATTGAAGTCGATGGATAAAGATACTACTCAATGGATAAAAGCTATTAACGGATAAAAGCTATCAACGGATAAAAGTTGTCAACGGATAAAAGCTATCAACGGATAAAGGCAATCAACGGATAAAGGATCATCAATGGATAGGGATTCGATGGATAACTCAATTAGTCATCGATACATCAATTGATCAATGGATATCCTATCCATCGATGGATGAGCAAAGAACAATCAACTGATAAGCTTAACAACATTTATCAGTTGATTAAGGTTTCCAAATTTAGTTAAAGACAAAAGGAATGAGAACTTTGCAGAAACTGAATCAATGGAAGATAGTCCTGTCAGGATTGTGAAGACTTTCAAGACAACACAGTCTTCAAGGAATGGATCAAGACACAGATATTTCCAGGACTAGACAAAGTTTAATGAAGACTGTGAAAGTAACTAATTTCTATTTTTATGTAAACATTGTAAAGTATATTTTATAATGTTATCAGTCGATAGAAAATAAAAGTAGAAGAAAACTACTATATAGTAGTTAGTAGTCTTTTGTAACAAGGTAGAGAGAGTGAATGTAAGCATTAGTTCAAGAACAACACTTTGTAAGCAGCTTGGTAATTCTACCAAGATTATTTGAAAGCAAAAACATATTACTGAAAAAATCAATCCACTAGTAATTTTTATATTGTTTGTCTTGTTTTCAATTACATAAGTATTTCACTCTGAGTTCATTTAGTTATATCTTAACCATACTCTTCAAAACATATTAAAATCTTGAACAAACTTAAATCCGCAAGAATTAGAATTAATTCTTAAATTTGTATTTAACCCCCCTTCTCCAAACATCTTGTACTCAAGGGCAAATAATAAAATACCAACCAAATTATTGTTATATTGACTCTTTTTAGTGAATTAATTTTTACCTAATTTTTATTTATTATTAAATTAATTGTTCGAATTATTTATATTACATGTTACTTTAAAAATTGACATAAAACAAAAAGAATATGTTTTACTTATATGAAAAGAGAAATATATTTGCTAAGTCAATTTATGCATGTGGTGTGTCTTAGGTGCTCAAATGAGAATTTAAATTAGAGTGAGAATTAAGAACCAATCTCAGCCTCATATTTTATCCATATTAAATCTGAGCCATACATATTATATGATAATTATAAGTAGACTATGACATATATGTAAATATGTAATTTGTCTCTGAAATATAAGATTTTCCCTCCACGTCAAAATAATAATTTTTTAATTTTTGGAAATTACACTAAGGTGAGAAAAAAAACTATTTCATATAAAAATTAAAATTTTATAATAAATTTAATTTTTTTACAACGTAACATGCTTATCAAAAATAAAAGCATCAAACATAGAAAATCACTATTATTTTGGAACGAATGAGTAACTAATTTTACAATTCCGGCTCTAAAATTTGTTTTCTTTGTAATTAATGTACTTGTAATTTTACAAGAAAAATTGTTTTCTTTATAAAAGATGAACTTATAAATTTAGGAGCTAAATGCAATTTACCCCTCTATTTTGGTGTTATTGCAGTTAAACTTCAGTACTTTTTCTTTAAACATTTTACATCCCATCAGTTTGTTATAATTTACAATTTTTTGATGATTTTCTGCTAAGTTTGACCATTAATGTTAGTCAACTTGGGGGTATTTCGGACATTACATAAAATGATAATTTTAAAAATTGAACAAAAAAATAAAAGTTTCAATTTTCAATTCTTTTGGTTTTATATAAAATTTTATATTTTATAAAATTTTATTAGATTATCCAAATTATTTATTATAATTATGTGATTTACCAAAATTGTATATATAATTTCAAATTTTCCAAATAAATTATAATATATTTTGCTAATTTTTTTGTAAAGTATTGTTTAATTTATAAACTGTAATTTTTTTAAAATTAATCTTTTTAAATTATATATTATAAATAATTTTTTTTAATTATTCTTCATTTTTTTGTTCATTTAAAAAAACAATTTTTAAGATTTGTTCTCTTTTTTTTGTTCTTTTTGTAAGATAATGACTAGTGTTAAACGTTATGAGTGTTGTGGAGGGGGGGGGGGGGTTGAATGCAACTTGATAATTTATCACTTATTTTGCTAACAACAAGCAAGAAGTAATAATATCAAGAAAAAAATACAAACAACAGTAAGCAATTAAAAGAAGAAATGTGTTTTACTTTAAAAATTAATTTTATTAATTTTTGTTTATGCTATAACTGACTGGAAGAAATTTCCAGCTTCAATAGATACAATAACAAGAGATTGCTAGTGTTTCTATGTTTGAGAAAAGTTAAGGTCAGTTGCATAAGGGAAAGTGTTTCTGAGATATGTGTATTTATGCTAAAGCACATATCTCACTTACTAAAGGGTTTTGAGGCACAAACGCAACGGAAAAATACGAAAATTAAATACAAAATGTAATATAATCGAAACCCTCTACAGGATCCATGTGAAAATAAAAAATTTAATTCAGAGATCTAGAACAAATACCTTAAAAAGCTTTAACAGTTCATCAATGAAAGATTAATGGAGGTCCAAAGCTAGTTTAATCACCACGTATCCCGCTCACGCGATCTACGCTCTACGGTATCCATACGAACACTTTTCATGAAGGATTGATGTGTACTAGCACCCGAAAACTGTTTCACTCTCTTTATCTTCCTCTTTTCTCAAAAGGGCTAGGGTTTTAGAAAAATATGTGTCTTACTATTAAATTAGCTCATAAAGAGATTATATAGAGAGATGAATAAGTTTTCTAATTATAATCAAATTATAATTAATACTAATCCAAAATTCTAAATTATTTAATTAAGTCTCACTTAATTAATTAATTACTAATTTTAGAATTAGTTTAAGTAATTCATTTATTCTATTTATATAATTTATTAAGTCATACTTAAGTAATATCATAAATAAAATAAATTATTTATTTAATTTAAATTTATAATTTAAAATATTTCTTCTTCTAGCATTCTTTGTGTGTGATCCTGTAGGTCATTATTACGTTGGCAACAATTTTAATATTAATTAAAATTGTAAACAATGAGCGGCATCTAGTATTACTTCATTGCTACCCAAGTAATAAGAATAAAATCAGTGAATCGATTAAGCTTTTCGTGAATAATGTTCCATGTAATATAATCCCTTTAACCTTAAATTATAGATCAAACTCGATGCATGTTTTGTATCATCCTCTTCAACGTTTAATCCGGGTTTCCTTGATCAATGACTAGACTATTAAACAAATCAACATTTGAGCACGACCATGCATTTTATAGTCTCACTCAATCAAGAGGCCAGTAATATCACTCCTAAATAAGAAGGTTAAATCATTTATCTATCATTCATATTTTTTATACGATTCATAGTTTACCCAATGTTCACTTTTATCATCACCCGGTTAAAGGTAACTTTTAGTGTAATTAAAGTATATTAATTCTCGTATAGAAATATAATGATTTCAAGTCAGAGGATCATTACATCATTATCACAATGAGAATTTCTTATGACACTTATTAATATGTAGAATTTCACGACGGGTCATTCTAGTGTCATTCATTGGGATATGCACTTATGTTCTTGATTTTAGTATCACCATACATATGACCAATGAGATGTGGTCATCTATCAACAAATATACTAGTCTTATTGCATTATTATTGTCCTTATATAATAATACTCGACTGGGGAATTTTAAGAATAAGTTACTATTCATATAATCTCATTTTTAAGTCAGATACATAAAGATATATAATACGTATCAAAATTCCATGGATATTTATTATGCTTTCAATTTATTACATAGTAAATAAAACATAATAAATAAATAATAATTAATAAAACATAATCCTTAATAATAAAATATTTTCCTTAAAAATATAAAACTAATTATCTATAGGGCACAATTACTAACAATCTCTCACTTGCACTAGAGCCAATTACCCAAGTATCCAATACTCATAGAACTAGTGTGACTTTCGTGCTTCTTCTACGACAAAGCCTTAATCAATGGGTCTGCGATATTATTATTAGTTACATATATGTATATCTCCTTAATCATTAATCTCATTAATTAGGTGATATCTCCTAAGTACATGCCCAAATAGCCTTCTTGGCTGCTTCAAAAGTATCAATATACTCAAGCTCTATCGTAGAATTAACAAATGTATCTGATGTTAACCATTTCAGCATACAACATCTCAATTTAAATAGTTAAAATACAAAGTCAGACAAGAACACTAAATGATCGTTGTTTGTCTAGAAACTAGCATCGGTGTAACCTTTTACAACCAGCTTATCTTCTCCTCCATATACCAAGAATTGATCTTTAGTCCTCTTCAAGTACTTAAGAATATTCTTGATTGTCGTCCAGTGACCTTCACCTGGATTAGACTGATATCTACTCGTCATGCTTAAAGCATACGAGACATCAAGATGAGTACATATCATTGCATACATTATAGAACCAATTGCCGATGCATATGGAACTTTACTCATACGGTCCTTATCATCCAATGATTTAGGACTGTTTTCTTTTGAGATCGATATCTCATGAGACATTGGGACAAATTCCCTTTTAGCCTCTTGCATTTCAAATCAATGCAAACCTTTGTCAATGTATGTACTCTGACTTAGGCCGATCAATCTCATTGATTTATATCTACAGATCCTGATAGCTAATATATAGGTCGCATCGCCTAAGTCTTTCATTGAGAAATTATTTCTCAACCAAGTCTTCACAGTCTGTAGAGAAGGAATGTCATTCTCTATTAGTAATATATTATCAACATATAATACTATGAATGCCACATGGCTCCTACTAACCTTCTTGTAAGCACGTGGTTCATCTTCATTTTGAATAAACCCAAACTATTTGACAGTTTCATCAAAATGAATGTTACATCTCCCCGAGGCTTTTCTCAATCCATAAATACATCGACGCAACTTATATACATTTCTATCATATTTTGGATCAATAAAACCCTCAGGTTGTGTCATGTACACATCCGCATCTTCTTTAAGGCTCTCATTTAAGAAAGCGGTTTCGACATCCATTTGCCAGATTTCATAGTCATAGTAAGCAGCTATAACAAGCAAAATCCTGATAGAATTGACCATAGCCACTGGTGAAAAGGTCTCATCATAGTCAATACCATGAATTTGGTTGAAACCTTTTGTCACCAATCGGGCCTTATAGGTCTGTAAGTTACCATCATTGTCGGTCTTCTTCTTGAAAACCCACTTGCACCCTATAGGTTTTACCCCTTCAGGTGGATCAACCAAAGTCCATACTTGATTAGTATACATGGATTCCATCTCAGATTTCATGGCATCCAGCCATCTCTTGGAATCTGGAGTGTTCATAGCGTCTTGGTAGGTGAGAGGCTCATCTTCATCCACAAGCATCACATCACCATCTTGAGTCAAGAAAAATTCATAATATCTCTTGGCTCATGACGAATCCTACAAACAACCTGTGTTTCTTGAGCAGTATTATTTTCTTGTACATTCTGCTCAGGTTCCTCCATTGGTTCAATGTTATCATGTGGGTCTCGAACTTCATCGAGATCAATTATCCTCCTATTGCCTTTCTTAGAAATCATTTAAACTCTTACAAGGAACACTGCAGTTCGAGCAACAAACACTTTGATCTCGGAAGGATTATAGAAAGAATAACCCTTTGTTTCAATTGAATATCCCACAAAGTTACATTTATCTGATTTAGGTCCTAGCTTGTCAGAAGTTAGACGTTTCACAAATGCCTCACATCCCTAAATTTTCATAAATGACATGCTATGACATTTCTCAGTCCATGTCTCATATTGAGTCTTCTGAACCGTTTTAGTAGGAACTCGGTTAAGTGTATAAGCAGCCGTCTCTAGGGCGTAGCCCCAGAAACTAATTGGAAGATCTGCATGACTCATCATCGTTCGTACCATGTCCAACAAAGTACGATTCCTCCTTTCAGAAACTCTCTTCCATTGTGGTGTTCCGGGAGGAGTGAGTTGTGATACAATACCACACTCATATAATAAACTCTTAAATTCATGGCTTAAGTATTCACCTCCATGATTAGATCGTAGGGTCTTAATACTTCCGCCAGTTTGCTTTTCTACTTCAGCTTTGTATTCTTTGAACTTTTCAAAAGAATCGGATTTGTTCTTCATAAGATACACATATTCATATCTACTGAAATCATCAGTAAACGTGATAAAGTAGTAAAAGTCACCTCTTGCTATAGTACGCATAGGACCACATACATCACTATGTATAAGTTCTAATCGTTCAATGGCCCTTTCAGCTTGTCCAGTAAAAGGAACTTTAGTCATTTTTCCAATGAGACAAGGTTCACATGCTTCGTATGATTCAAAGTCAAACTTATCCAAGTATCCATCCTTATGTAACTTGGAAATGCGCTTCTCATGTATATGACCTAGACGATAGTGCCAGAGGTATGTTTGATTTGAGTCATTAGTTTTAAAACATTTGTTATTCACATTATAGATATGAGTGTCTAAATCAAGAACATATAAACCGTTAAATAAACGTGGAACCCCATATGTAACATTATTCAAAGAAAAGGAACAACCATTGTTCTGAATTGAAAATGTAAAACCTTTCTTGTCCAAACAAGAAACCGAAATAATGATTCTACAAATTGCAGTCACATAAAAACAGTTCTCAAGTTCTGAAATACGCCTAGTGGGCAACGTTAAATAATAAGTCTCTACAGCTAAGGCAACAACCTTTGCTCCATTGCCAACTCGTAGGTCGACCTCTCCCTTTGCCAAAGTCCTACTCCTTTGCAGCTCCTACACATTTATACAAATGTGAGAACCACATCCAGTATCCAATACCCATGATTTAGAAGTAAACAAATTGACCTCTATAACATAAATACCTGAATCAGAACCTTGACCAGCCTTCTTCTTCTTCAGATCCTCAAAATAAGCATGACAGTTTCTCTTCCAACGACCTAGTTTATCACAGTAGTGACAATCACCCTTTGCAATAACACCCTTAGATTTAAAGCCTGTTTGGGATTGGTCTTTGGCTTGGGGACCAGAAGAAAATCCAATCTTCTTCTTTCCCTTCCATTTTCCTTTCCTTTTAGCCTTACCTTTATTTTCTACCATCAGCATGGCAGCAGGTTCAGCCTTTTTCATGTTGGTTTCAGCAATTCGTAACATGGCCAACAATTTAGTGGGTATTTTGTCTATCTCATTCATATTGTAGTTCATAACAAAATGAGTATAGTTGTTGTTCAGAGATTGCAAGATTAAGTCAATCTGAGCTTCCGGACCAATCGGGAAACCCAAAGTATCAAGATACTCAATATAACCTATCATCTTTAGAACATGTGGTTTAACAGGTTCACGCTCTCCCTGTTTACAAGCATACAGCGCTTTGCTCGTGTCGAACCTTTCTTGACGAGCCTGTCCCTCAAACATTCTATGAAGATGTTCAATCATATCAGAAGCATCCATATGCTCATGTTGTTTTTGAAGCTCAGTACTCATAGTTGCAAGCATGAGACATGCAAAAAAATTCGCATCATCAATATGCTTCTGATAAGCATTTTGCTGAGCACGAGTTGCATTCTCAGTAGAAGGAGCAGGAAGGGGGGGTTGAATGCAACTTGATAATTTATCACTTATCTTGCTAACAACAAGCAAGAAGTAATAATATCAAGTGAAAAATACAAACAACAGTAAGCAATTAAAGGAAGAAAGGTATTTTACTTCAAAAATTAATTTTATTAATTTTTGTTTATGCTACAACTGACTAGAAGAAATTTTCAGCTTCAATAGATACACTAACAAGAGATTGCTAGTGTTTCTATGCTTGAGAAAAGTTAAGCTCAGTTACATAAGGGAAAGTGTTTGTAAGATATGTGTATTTATGCTAAAACACATATCTCACTTACAAGTGTACTTTTCCTTGTTCCTAGGACAATGCTTGAAATAGAAACTTCACTTTTTCTATTCAACTTTGTCTTTACTCCATTTGTAGATAAAGTTGTTCTAAGAAGATTTGACATTCTTGACTCCTTGAGCACGCTTTATCTTTTTGATTTCTTTTTCTCAAGTTGCAGTAGTAGACTTCACAGACTAGGTAGAATTGTCAAGATCAATTTGTGAATAAACATTACCTAGTCTGCTACTTGAAACAGACTGTCAGCTAAACCAAAAGGTTACTGTCAACCTTTAGCTTCTCTTTGGTGACAACATCTTTGACTCTGCATACTTTACTGTCAAGTTTGTCAGTCTTCTAAAATATGTTGTCATCCAAAGGTATTGCCAACTATCCCGCCAAACATGCTGTCAACTATCCCCGCCAAAGTTACTTCAGAGAAATTTACTGTCAATCTCCGCCAAGTTTACTATCGAGGAGTAGTTGCTATCAATAAAACTTGCTTTCTTAGAATCTTCATTCTTCGTCAAGTTTACTTTCGAATGAATAGTTGTTGTCAGTTGCTTCAAAAGTTGTTGTCACTTGAATATGCCGTTGTAGGCTTCAGTTTGTAGAATGTTATTATCAATGATTTGATCCATGATGTGCATGAATACTTTGTGAACTTCTACTTCATAGATCATTTATTACATTTTTACAAGACCGCAACTATTAAAACTTGCTGTCACCTACTTGGCTTTTTATACATACTATTACAAGTGACATTTTAAAACATACTGTCAATATGTATATGACAGTATATTTTATTTAGATAATTTCTAATTAATCTAAGTAAGATATTAATTGATTACAATGTTAACACCACAATCCCTAACAACTATAATGCTGTCATGTTGACTAATAGTAACGGTCAGATTTAACGGAAAATCATCAAAAAAGTGTAAATTATGACGAAACTCAAATATGTGGGATGCAAAGTGTATAAATTAAAACAAACGAACCTTAAGTGTAATAAGGTTAAAACAAAGGGATGTAAAATGTAAATAACTCTAAATTTTGAGAAAAACATGTTATGTTGCTAAATATGAAAATGAAAGGCAATCCATCAAATCTTGACAGCTCGGGACAGCCACACAGATGGACCAACCAAGAAAAGGTAGTAATCAAAAACTCCGCCAATAATGTTAATCAATCGGCCAACCATAAAAAAGACAAAGCAAAAGATTAATTATTGTAAAACAGCATTTAATTATCTGCAAAAAAGGACAAGAAATTGCCTCCCTGATTGAAATCATCTAATCATCAATATTAACACATTATATTATAATTTGTCAATATGCAAATCATCAAGTCCACCAACTCTACCATTCTGTACAGAGTGTATGATAAAGAAGGAAAAGAACTAACATTTAGAATTGGTCCACTTCTCTGGTTTTATCGATGGGTGCCCAGGTGACTAAGCAGGTTGATCGACGAAAAGCGATCTCGGTTGAGAAAAAGACCTTATCTGATCTTCATGAAAGTAGTGGTACTGATTTTCCTGGAAGTGATTACCGTCCAGCTGATAGAAAAAAATGGATGTCAAATCTTGGTCCCGAAAAAATGCACATTAACAAGATTGTATGGCCAGGAACACATGATTCTGCAACGAATAAGATTGGTATTCCAGGAATTACACGGCCATTTGCTCAATGCCAGTCTTTGTCGATTTATCAACAGCTTGTAAGAGGAACACGAGTTATAGACATTCGAGTCCAGGAGGATCGAAAGGTATGTCATGGGGTACTTTTAACATATGGCATAGATGTAGTCATCAAAGATGTCAAGAAATTTTTGTCTGAGACAGAGTCAGAGGTTATAATTCTTGAGATCCGTACTGAGTTTGGGCACGAAGATCCTCCTGAGTTTGAGAAATACTTGGAAGGAGAACTTGGTGAGTTTTTGATACACCAGGATGATCATGTTTTCGAAAAGACAATCTCGGAATTATTGCCAAGGAGGATTATATGTGTATGGAAACCAAGGAAATCTCCTCAAGCTAAGGCAGGCAGTCCATTCTGGAGTAGTGGATATTTAAAGGATAACTGGATTGACACTGATTTGCCATCAACAAAGTTTGAGAGTAATATGAAGCATTTGGGTGAGCAACAACCAGTGACATCAAAGAAATTCTTTTACAGGGTGGAGAACACAGTTACACCACAAGCTGACAATCCAATCCTGTGTGTTAAACCTGTGACCAACAGAATCCATAACTATCATAGACTTTTCATTGCTCAGTGCTTCTCTCGGGCCATTGCTGATCGGTTGCAGATCTTTTCGACTGATTTTATAGAAGAGGATTTTGTTGATGCATGTGTCGGACTTACATATGCAAGGGTTGAAGGAAAGGCATGAATTTGATTTCCAGTTTCTTGAACATTGGTATTTATATCATCTTTTGCAGTTAAAATGTCTGTTAATGTATAGTGTGTCTAATGATTATATGGGTTCATCTGTGAGTCATCTAGTCATATTCCACTCTATTGGTTTGCCAAATTGAATGTATAGATGGTTATTATTGTACATCCATTGTTACTTTGTGCAAATAAAGCAAGGATTTTGGATTTAGTTTCTGAGCTCTGTTTTGGAAACTATTGAGGGTCCATTTATTAGTTCTCTCTCTCGCAAAATTATACTTTTTCCTATTGTCTACGACTAGCTCTATAACTCGTGCACACTTCTCCCAAAATTGTGTTGGTATTCACTACATTTAATTTTAATTGTTCGAACTGTATTTACGTTGGCATGACTATTTGTTCAAACCTTTAAAAAATTGTAAGTGTTCTGATATCTATATACCCTGTGAATTCAATGTGACCCTAAAAAGTATATATGAAAAATATTAGATGAGTTTGTCAGGATTGCAATGCAGTCATCTCTGGAAATGGATATACATTAGCCATCTAAGTCCAACCGCTCTTTTCATATAAAATATTATATCCTAATAATTTAGGACCTTAATTTTATACAAGTACTTCAATAATATTTCTTACAGTGGTAAGGCTCCAGAATAGGAAACGGGTTCATCAATTTAGCCACGTGACAATAATTTTGATAAAAAAAAAACAAGTTGTGATCTTTTCAGAATGGTAAGGCTCGTCAAAAACGGAGAAGTAATGAATTCAAAAATAATAAAAATGTGGACTGCCATAACAGAATTAGGTAATGATCACAGTAGTATTTTGATATTTGAGATATCGAAATCACAGAATTTGTTAGCGGAATGTAAACAAAGAACGCAGAGCTCGAAACGATCTTTTCAGAATGACATTACACATAATATTTGGATGAATTCTCAATTTATTATGAATTTCTGATGTTACAGCAGAACAATTCCAAATAACCAATCAAATTACACAAAAGACAGATTTTGACATACTTGCATGCGGAATTTCAGAAAATTCAAAGAACAAAAATTGTAGATAATTGAAATATTTTTCTAGGCATAGTAAGATCATAACAATCTGATAAATAACGAAGGAGATATGAATTTAACAAAAATCAGAATGGATACAATCTATACACAATATACATACGATATTGAATCACAAATAGAGAACAAAGAGATTGTTAAGAATACAAAGAGAGTGTAACGAAGATATCCGTACCTTAAACCTTCAAATACATGAATGATCCTCAAGAAAAATATAGATGTTCCTATCACACGAACCCTAATTTGATACCATAAACCATCTTCTCAAGTTTTTTCTTATTCTCTTTCTCCATCTTCCCCTATCTCTTTCTGTATTCTTTATGGCTACTCCAAAAATACCTATGTAACTAACAAAAACCTAAATCTATTTTTTTCCCTTTTCTATCCCTTTTCCTTTTTTTCTCTATTTCTATTTTTCTTGTTGACTAAAATACTTTCTAAAATATTTTAATAATAAAATAAATATCAATATATGCAACTAATAAATCAATAATAACCTACTAATATTATTCAAAATATTAAATAAAATAGCTAAAATATTTTAGAAATTACGGGATGTTACGATAAATTTATAAAATTATAAACAAATATTAGTCAAAGTTATATAAATTTGATTTTGAAAAAATTATGAGATAGAGGGATCGTTCATATCGTGTCTAGTTTTTTACATGAATATCGTGTCTAGCTGAGTTGAGATGAAATTAATGAATCCAAACGTGAATATGAGAAATGTACAAAATTGTCATTATGATAATCCAATATCTGAATTAATCTGAATTAATCTCCAAGGTAGTGAGGAGTATGCATCCAAATAAAGTTAGTGGAACGAATGGTTTAAATCCAACATTTTTCCAGCACTTTTGGAAGCTGATTGGTATATAGGTCTTTAAATGTTGCCAGGAATGGTCACTTGAGTGTAAGTCTTCAGCTGCTGTTAATGATACCACTCTAGTTCTAATTCCTTAAAAAGTTAATGTTGATGAAATTAAAGACTTGCGTCTCATTGCTTTGTGTAATGTTTTATACAAGATTGTAGCGAAAGTATTATCAAACAGGGTACCGAATATCCTACCAGCATAATTTCTGAGGAGCAATCCACTTCTGTTCATTGACGCAACATTACAGATAACGTTTTGGTAACTTTCGAGTTACCACATTACATGAAATGGAAAAATGGTGGAGAGGAAGGGGAAGTAGCTCTCAAGCTTGATATTAACAAAGTTTATGATCGTGTCAGTTGAGATAATTTGCATAACAGAATGGTTATGATGGGCTTCTCAAAGAAATGGATTAAATGGGTGATGTTTTACGTAATGACAGTATCTTACTTTATCTCTTTTCAAGGCTCTACTATTGGTCCTATTATACTAAAGAGAGGTCTCTGTCAAGGACATCCTTGATCACCTTATCTATTTTTACTCTGTGTGAAAGGATTGTCAATGGCTTTAAAATTGGTTGCTGTAAATGGGACGATTCAAGGCTGTTGTATTAGGCAGTTAGTCCCTTCGATTACCCACCTTTTATTTGCTGATGACAGTTTTTTAATTCTTTAAAGCTACTTCATCTCAATCAAACTCAGTTAAAGAGATCCTCAACTTGTATGAATCTTTCTCTGGACAGGTTGTCAACTATAAAAAATCTGTACTTTTTTCAGCTCAAACGTTCGCAGAGACAAGCAGTTAAAGATAAAGCAGGTATTGGGTGTTTTTAGTGACATTGGGAACAACAAGTATCTTGGTTTTCCATATCTTATTGGTCGATCAAAGAAAACAATGTTCCGATATTTGAAAGAAAGAGTCTTCCAAAGAATACAAGGTTGGAGTTCAAAGTTGCTATCTCGAGCGGGAAAAGCAATCATGATAAGAAATGTAGCTCAGACGATAACCTCTTATACCATGTCATGCTTCTTGATTCCTAAAACTCTATGTGAAGAAATCGAGAGAATAATGAATGCATTTTGGTGGAAGTCTAGCTCTAATAATAGTAAAGGAATTCGATGGTTAGCATGGGATAAAATGAGTATGTCAAATAAGCGAGGTGGACTAGGCTTTAGAAACCTTCATGTTTTAACTTGGCGCTGAAGGGTTTCGGGTATGAAAACGCAGCGGAATTAACGTAAAAACAATAAAAAAAATCGAAACTCAATCGCAGAATCCATGTATAACGTTGGATGATTATGGCGAAGAAGTCTGTACCTTAACAAAGCTTTCGTATGCTGTTTAATAGAGGTCCAGAAAGATGAATCACAACAGTCCTTTGTTGCAAAGATTTGCTCTCTAAAGAAGTCCACACGAACACCCGATCGTCCTACGATCACCGGAGTCGGTACTAGCCGAATTGTTTGCCTCTCTCTTTCTCTAGCCTCTCTTGATGTTGAGCAGCTAGGGTTTTTCTTTAAAACGAAATTTGATGATTAAACCCTAATATTATACATCATTATGTATATATAGGGGAGAGAGAGATTTTGGGCCTAACCCTAATCCATGTGATTTCCAAAACCCATTATGACTTTGGGTTATTATTATTATTAAATCTGAATTCTAATATAATTAATCAAGTCCCACTTAATTAATTCAATAATTAAATTCAAATAATAATAATACTTATTAAATCCGAATTCTAATATAATTAATCAAGTCCCACTTAATTAATTTAATAATTAAATTCGAATAAACAATAATATATGTAATTTAAATAAACTTCCGTTTTGACGTTCTTTGTGTGTGACCCTTTAGGTTATTATTACGTTGGCAATAATTTTATTATCTAATAATAAAATTATAAACAATGAGCGGCATCTAGTAATACATCATTGGTACCCAAGTAACAATAATAATTGGTGATTCAATTAAACCTTTCGTGAATAATGTGCAATGTAATATAATCTCTTTAACCTTATATTATAGATAAAACTCGAGGCATGTATAGTGTCATCCTCTTCAACGTTTAATCTTGGTTTTCTTGATCAATGAGTAGACTATTTAAACAAATCAATATTTGAGCATGGCCATGCATTTCATAGTCTCACTCAATCAAGAGGCCAATAATATCACTCCTAGAATTGAAGGGTTAAATCCTATATCTATCATTCATATTCCCCATACGATTCATAGCATACCCAATGTCCACCTTTATCATTACCCGGTTAAAGGTAACTTTGAGTGTAATCAAAGTATATTAATTCTCGTATAGAAATATAATGATTTCAAGTCAGAGGATCATTACATCATTATCACTGTGAGATTTCTTATGACACTTATTAACATGTAGAATCTCACGGCGGGTCTTTCCAGTGTCATGTATTGATACATACACTTATGTTCTTGACTTTAGTATCACCATACCTATGACCAATGAGATGTGGTCATCTGTCAACAAACATACTAGTCTTATTGCATTATTACTGTCCTTAAATAATAATAATTGACTAGAGAATTTAAGGAATAAAATATTATTCATATAATCTCATTTTTAAGTCACATACTTAAAGATATATATTACGTATTAATATTACAAGGACATTTATTATTCTTTCAATTTATGACGCAGTAAATAAAGACATAATAAATATTAATTAAATAAACACATAAAATATAATCCTTAATTGTTTTCAATAAAACATTAAAAGTATTGTCTCTAGGACACCAATACTAACAGGCGCTTTTAGGAAAGTAATGCTGGAATTTAATTAATAAACTGGATACTCTAGTATTGAGAGTTCTTAAAGCTCAATATTATCCGTATTGTAATTTTCTTCAAGCTCGCAGAAGGGGAGGATCAAGTTACTCCTGGTCCGGCATATAGGAGGCAAAGGAAGATGTGAAGAAAGGCTTAAGGTAGGTTCTCGGAGATGGAAAAACAATCGATATTATTGTAGACATATGGTTGAGGGGTAAGGAGGATTTTTGTGTTGATCAAGAAAGTACTACTACAGGTCTGAACTCAAAGGTCTTTGATTTTTTTAAGAACGACAGGAAGATGTGGGATAAAGATAAGGTGAGGATGAACTTTAGTACTGATGATACAAATTAAATACCTAATACTCGTATTCCACAGACTTGTACTAAATACAGGATTGCCTGGATCCATTCTACTAATGGACAGTACACAATGAAGACGGATTATCAACAATTGCATAAAATCCATGTTGGTGATGTAGGGTTGCAGCATTAGAGAGGTATGAGCAAAATCTGGATTCTTGAGGTCCCTCATAAAATAAAGATCTTTCTATGGAGGTTTTGTCAAAACAATTTACTTGTTCGAAATATACTCGGAAGTAAAGGTGTTGTTATCTCTATCGGTTGTGCAATGTGTGTTGGTGATATCGAGCATCTTCTCCATTTATTTTTTTATTGTAGGTTTGTGAAAGTCATATGATAAGACCTATTTATAATAATTAGATGACAACTCAACTCAGATTAGAAAGAGATGTAAATAATAATTATGATAAATAATAAATATGATAACATGAATCAAGACAAAGAATGTCAACTAGACACCAATAATCCTAGTATCAGAAGTATTTTTATGAGATTGCTACTCAATACTGGAAGAAGTTCATTAATATGTTCAAACGTCAGTGAAAAATAAAGAAGTGGTATTTCAGAAGAGTTTAGAAGATACAGAACATTTTAAGTGCCTACTACACGAAGATTTCAAAAGAAGAAAATAAATGAGGAAAGACAGTGAAATAGAAGAAGGACAGAAGACCACTACAGCAGAAATGAGAATTAACATTGTAGTTAGTCATCCGTGAACCGGAGCAGTGCACAGGGTGTCAATAATGTCAGTGAATATTTGTCATCAAAAAGTTCAAGTGGTTAGAAAGGTTATTATTGAAGAACAAAATTGTTTGATCTACATCAACAATGGTCTTAGAGCCACGATTTTAATTTAATTCTTTATTAATTAATTAAATTAATTAGTTAATTTAATTAGTAAATTAATTCACTTAGAATTAATTTATTTCTTAAATTAATTAAAATATTAATTAATTTAGAATTTAAAATTATTTCAGTATGACAGAAGAAAGAACAAAAATGGAAAGATTTCGTTACTAACAACAAGGTTATACAAGTCAAGATAGTATTTTAATTCTACTATCAAAAATTAATTAATTATTTAATTTATTTAATTAAATTAATTAAAATTTAATTTAATTTATAAATTATTTAATTAAATTAATTAGAATTAATTTATTATATAAGATATGACTTTTATGTCTTTTAATAAGTCTTTTAGACTTTATTAAAAAGTCATACTGAAATATTGATTAAAAATGTCATACAAAGCTATAATCAAAAGTCATACCGAAGATTTGAAAAAGAAAGTCGTACCTTCATTTGGAAAAGAAAGTCGTACCGAGAGTTCAATCAAAAAGTCATACTGAGCTCATTTCAAATGTCATACCAAATGCTTTGAAAAAGGTCATACTGAATTCGAGACAAAAGTTCATGTTAGAGCAAATTAAAAAAAAAGTTATACCGAGCAGAATGATAAAAAGTCATACCGAATGAAAAAGTCAAGCACTTTCAAAAAGTCATACAAGGCTTAAAATTGTCTGAAAAATGTCTTGAATTGAAAAGTCATACAAGTTTCTTATCCTATATAAATATGAGGCCTCGACTTCATAATTTAATGTTGAAAAAACCATTCAAATTCAGTAATTTGTATGCTTGTTATATTCACAGACTCTCTACTTGTTTGAATTTAATTCTTTAAGTAGAACAATTCATGTCAAATTTGTTCTAGGAATTAAGAAATATTCTACGGAATATTGTAACACCATTTCAAGTTTAATATACGTATTTAACTTCAATATTGTTTAAATAGTTTTAATTATTCTTGATAATAAAAATATTATTTTAAATCAGAATAATCCTCGAGAAAATCTTAAAATTGTATTCAACCCCCCTTCTACAATCTTATATAGGGATCAACTGTTTTCTCAAGAGTGTTGGCAACATGTGGGAAGTTGAGAGTGCACCAGAGTGGATTCTTAGCAGATTAAGTAGCGAAACAGATGATAACTTGATGAAAATTTATGCACTACTTTAGGGTGTGTGGTTTGCAAGAAACAAACGGATATTTGAAGGCAAACATATAAATCCAACAGTTACAATGACATGGAGCATGAAACAAATTGATGAGTGTCGCATAGCAAACAAGAATAGGAGCCAAATACCAGCTGATTTGGAAGTAAGGTTGCAGCAGCAAAATCAGAGATGACAACTGCCTTTTTACGAGGACCTTCAAAATTAACGTCGATGCTTCAGTCATAGAAGGTCAGAATTCATTTGCAGTAGGTATGGTACTCAGGAACTATCAAGGACAATATATCACAGGAAAGACAATCAGGTTTGCAGGCTGTATCCAAGTGGTGAAAGCCGAAATGGTGGGCATTCTTGAAACTCTTTCACGATTGGATGAGTTACCAGTTGTTGATGTTATAATAGAAAGTGATTCTCTTCTTAGTGTCAATGCAATAAACAATGATCACATGAATTATCTGGAGCTCGGAACGTTGGCGCAGCAATGTAGAACCATAATTCAGAGTAGAGGTGGAATTTCGGTAGCTTATGTTAGAAATCGGGCAAATAAGGTAGCACATAAAATAGCTAAAATTCATTGTGAGCTTAATAGCTTATGTGTTAATTCGTCTCATCTGTTGTTTTTGTTGGAGACAAAATTGTGAAATGTTTTGATGATTTAATGAAAATCTCCTTTTATTAAAAAAAAAATTATCTCCTAATTTAGGATGCATAATTACAAAATTTTAAACTTTTCCATAAAAATTAGCAAGTGTTCTTATTTAAGCTTTTCCTATGAAATTTACTCCCTCTATTCCCTTTTTTATCCGTTTTTTTAAAAAAAATTATCCTAGTTGTCCTTCTCTTTTTTGAAAATTATTTTATAAAAAGAATTCAAATAATACCCTTATATAATTATTTATAATGTTTAACTAATTTAAATATACAAAAAATTCAACTTAATTTAATACAATTATGGGGATAATAAAAAACTCAATTACCCTACTAATATTTTTTTATAAATATGTGATTTGTTTTCAAAGTGAACAAGTAAAAGAAAACGGAAAGAGTAACATTAATTTAAAAATTATAACTAACTTTATAATACTCCTTATTTGTAAAACATATGTGACTTAATTTTATGGCATATATTTTATAAAGTTTTAAGCATATAATTACAAACAGTGTTATACATAAGATTGACTAGTGCCTATTTTTACATAATTAAATACTTATTTATTATATCTTTTCGTGTTATAAAATTGAGTAGTGCATATTTTTACATTATCTATTTATTATTTCTTTTCGTGTTTTTAATTAGTCACTATATTTACTCTTGTTTTATTTCTATATACATAATTAATTAAAAAAAAGGAGGATAAAAGTAAAGAAAAAGAAAAATGTGAAACAATTGGGAAATGGAATCAAAGCAAGCCAAAAATTCAAATCACCAACACATTTGTACGGCTTAAAGGGTTCATCTGTTTTCTTCAAAATACCTCCCAATCCTTCTCAAGGGGCTTTTCTTCAAAAAAAATTGACATTTTTCTTTCTTCTTAACGATTGAAAAAATTCTTAATAATTCAAAAACAAAATCTTCGCAGAAGCCTTAAGATACTTGCGTAAGAGTTCACATCATCTCTTCATTTCCGAAAAGCACGAACGCAAAACAACATCACCAAACTACTTGAAAATCCTACCAGGTACTTACGGATGAGCTTTTTCTTGTATATTATTGTGTGTATGCATGTGATTGATGAATCATGTATCTTCATTCTATTATGTAGTATATCTTTGCATTTTAAAATTTTGAAGTTATTCGATTTGTATTGTAAATAGAGATTTGAAATTAAGATATATTCGATGTGCATTCTATAAAAAAAAAAAAATCTTGACGTATTCAATTTGAAAATCTTAAATTATTTAATTTTAATTTTAAATAAATATTAAAAATTTCGAGATATTCAAAAACTTTTCAATACTAACAGATTTTATAAACCATAGATTCAGTAGATTTTTTTATTATATATTTTATATCTTTTAAAATCTCACATAAACTTGGTATGGAATTTCCCTCTTCTCTCCCTCTCCTTCTCCTCCTTTTTCTTTTTTAACCTAAACCCTAATTACAAAAAATTTATTCTCTATTATATTATATGAGAAAAATATTCATATATTAAAATCTTTCTTTTTTATATTTTTCAAAAAGTTTTAATTTAAAAAATTTCAGACCTATTTTTCTATTTTTCAGATCTATTTTATGTTTCCCAGATGAATAAGCTATTACACCAGGGGGTTGAATGTAATAGCACCAGTAAATCGATTTAAGAACACAAGTATGTAAAAGGTGAATACTGTTCTGTATTAATAATAATGAATTGGTTACAAAGCTCTCTCAAGAAGTTTTTTATTCTCAAGAGCTGTTAGGTTATAAATACTATGATTTGCAAAGATTTTCTTTGATGTTAACCTATGTCTGTGTTTATATAGACACAATTACAATTCATTTACAAATCAGATTAAAAATAGAACAGTTTCACATAGGGAAATAGACTTGCATTCAGATTCCTTCTTACTATCCTATTCAGACACTGATTCGAATTGCTTCCTGACAAACTCTGATAATAAACTCTGTCGGTTGTTATTCTCTGATAGAGCCTTCTCTGTTAGAGTAAACTCTGATTGAGTATTCTCTGATAGAGTAAACTCTTCCCGACAGCTCCTTAAACTCTGATGACGTCAGCAGTGTAATCTCTGATCTGTATTCTCTGACAGCCATCAGTATTTGCTTCCTAACAATCTCCCCCAATTTATGCTTTAAGAAATAAAACATAAATTTCACTTATGATGTCAAAAATCTAAGACAAATGCATCAGATTTTGTTTACCCTCTTTTAATTCAGATTCTTCTGTAAGAGAAATCATCTTTTAGAAATTGATTCAGAAGTTTTTCTTCAACAGTTTTCAATAAATCAATCAGCTTCTCCTTCAATTCCCTCATTTGTTCAGAAGAATCATCAATCTGACATATAGCAGCCCTTAGAGCATAGATAGATGATCTGTTCATTCTTTTATCTATGGCAATGCAACTAGCCTTCATACCATCAGGATTTAAGATTAGTGTAGGAATCCCTAACACCATTTTGACCCTTGCATCTCCCTTTCTCATAGCTCTTCTAGATCCATCTACAAGTAAGTATCCAGACTCATACTCTTCAGAGTTTATCATCATTAGTCTTTCATTCTTCTTCTTCTCAGCTATTACTCCTTCACGAATCTTCACCCATCTAGAAGTAGCTTCATTTTCATCATCAAAAAGATATAGAACATGTTCAAGTTCTTTAGATACTTTTTGAATCAAATCTTCTTGAGCAATCTTCCAAACTCTCCCATCTTCCAAGAAATAAATGAGCTTCTCCTTAGCTTGAGCACCATCAAAGATATCCTTCATAATGTTAACAAAGATTATTTTGTCCAAATATTCTTGAGACAATTCTTCTTCAGGTTTATCTTTTAAGGAAAAATGATCTCTGAAGATATTTGTTTCACCCTTGTAGACATTAGCATGTGAATCACCAATACCACCTTTGTCTTTTCCAAGCCTTGCATTGAGAGTCAGAGTTTGAGTTTTGGTCCACAGAAGATCAGATCTTTTCTTTCTTATCAGAGATTGTTGTTGTTATTCTTCCTCATCATCAAAGCTTGATCCACCTGGAAGAAAAGTTGTTCTAGACATAGTGAGAGGATTCTTTAGCTTAGCTGGAGCTTTTTGTTGAATACTAGAAGATGATATTGTTTGAATTTCTGAAACCGGTTTTGATTGAGTAAATGGCTTGGGCGTTTCAACAGTTTTAATTTGAATGGGCTTTGATTCTGGCTTCTTGATGTGTTGAAATACTGCAAGCGCACAGTGGTTAATTGTAGCAATCACAGGTCGATCCTCAGAGACTATGAAATTTCCAAACCCTAACAAATAAATCAGACAGACTAGACAAATAGTTATGAGAGAGATTAACCTAATAAGCAAATAAAATCAAATAAATATGGAAAACCTAGGAATCCGAATCCATTAATTAATCACAATTAATATCCAACTTGCCCTAAAAATCAATTCTCTTTCTTCAAAAATAAATATCAATTAACGAGACAAGCATATACTATGAAACTTATTATCTAACAATAACCCATCAAAACTTCATGGAGCAAGCATAGGCTATGAAAAATAAATTCGGTAACAATAATATATCAAAATCACTTTGTTAATCAAACAATTAAGCACCAAGAAAAATTATGAGAATCAAATAATAGGAACAAACAAATACTAAAAATAATCAACTAACTTCACCTTCATCCTAGGGCAAGAGAATTAGCTAGACATGCTTGAAGAAGAAAA
Organism: Oenanthe sinensis; assembly: GCA_028671895.1. Taxonomy (NCBI): domain Eukaryota; kingdom Viridiplantae; phylum Streptophyta; class Magnoliopsida; order Apiales; family Apiaceae; genus Oenanthe; species Oenanthe sinensis. The sequence goes on along the minus strand of CM053804.1, from coordinate 15,753,532 downwards.
CAAAACAACTAATATAAGACATGCAATAACAAATAACATAAAAAGTGTTTGAGAGATAAAAACTTGTTTGTATTGAAAGAGCAAGAAAATAAAAGTACTCTACTCCTACTCCTAATTATTGAAAACTAAAGTTAAAGTTAAGGTGCAAGGTCTATGTCTTCAAATACAAGAGAGGAGACCCATATATATAGGGGAAATAATGTAGGTTTTCTAAATCGATTACAAATTGAATTCTAAATATTTCCTTTTATTCCTTTTTCTTCTCCAACAAGCATTCGATTTTATCTCCTTTTTTCTTTTCCTCCAAGTAATTCCACCTCCTTCCTTGTATTCTCCTTTTTCTGCTACAATTCTGATTTTAATTAATTTCCTACAAAACAAAATAAAAATAATTAATTAACTAATAAAATTATGAAAATAAACATAAAATAGGTATTAAAGATGTATTAATTTATGGACCTATCAAATACCCCCATACCTATCTTTTGCTCGTCCTCGAGAAAAATGAAAAGAAAAAAAAATTATAAAAGTCCTATGCTCCTTTTCGTAGGCGTGACGGATAATTTTAGGTTTACCAACCCGTTAAACTCATAGACGATCTCTACCAGAGGAGTGCTGTCTCCTAAGGGTTTACAGAAGATATACCCATAAAATCCGTGAAATATTCTAGCAAGCATCCCACTCTATCAATAACGTTCATCAGTGTCAACAAAAGAAGATTTTTAGGAAAATACATGCCTTAAAGACTCTTCTAATAATAGATAAGATGTAGGTATCTAAAATCCACTTATATAGACGCAAACGTTTGCAAAAACTCCCAAGGTGTGTCGTGAAAATAGGTATTTGAAGAATCAATTGAATAAGTACATTTCCTCTTTTTCAACCAATATTGAACTGACCCAATCTCTATCAAAACAAGTATCTAGCCAAATTTCACAGTTTTTTTTCCAATTGACTGTGCAATGTCCGTTTTCTTAGGCTTTCTATGTTACCCATGTAGCGAGCTTTGGGTCAATGACTCCCAAACCAGTTGGTCTTAGGGCACTAGGTTTCAAAATACCCCTACGGACTTAATTACTCGAGTAACAAAGGCCACAAAACAAGACTAGTCAATTACTACTTTTATCCTAGCTCGTCAAGTAATTCTCCAGTAACCAAGGGCAGTGAAAAGTCACCAAGAAAAATTTATTTCTCATACAATCGCACTTAATACCAGCACATGTACATGGATCGTTCCTTTCATATAACATTGTATTTGCCACCCATTGATCTCAAAGGTGTACTTGATGCTTTATATATTTTTCCACAAACATTTGATTCGACATTGTTTTAACATGTGGGCTCTCTCTCAGGTATCGAAAACTTCCCTAGACAATCTTTCCAACAAAGACCTTGTGCAATAAGTGTCGTCTTGGACTTTTAAGCAAAAATTTGTTCGACACAAGTTTCATGAAGAAAACCTTACTCAATTACGTTCGAATTATCTCAAGGCATTACATATATATAATTTTATAAAAAATTGTTAACACCAACTAGCATCAAAGTACAAGAGTGGAAAACTTAGCTAAAACATCTCTATTTTTGGATTTTCTAACTTTTTAATTTTTTTGGATTTTTGAATTTTTTATAATACTACTAATTCCCTCCCCCATACCTAAATCATGCATTGTCCTCAATGTATGCAAATAAGAGAAATGACAAAAGAAAAGGACGAGAATACCTGATAAAAGCATGATGGAGGAAGCAAAAGGAACTACTATACAACAAACACACATAGTTACTCCCCCATACCTACACTGGACTATGGGAGACAATCAAGAACAACTTACTAACCAACACCACATCGAGGAAAAACTTCTTTCATCGTAGAGTAAGCACACTGTTGAAACACATTCTCAAGAACAACATTATCCACTAGAAATATACGATCTCGCAACAAGATAAAACTCATATCACTAACATAATCCATAAACCAATTAGACGCTTCTTTAAATTGTTTAAGCAGATTGATTACTTGATATTTGTAATCATGGATTAAGTCATTAGAAATAAAAGCATGATGAGTTTCATTGAAACCTACAAAGGACAGACCAAAAATGGATAGAAAAGGTTTTGAATCAAGTGGGGGTGGCTGACCTACAGAAGTCTTAACAATGGACCTAGGCTCAAACACAATATCCTTTAATTGGGTTTCATGTTTAGAACAAATGATATTCAATTCATCTAACATCTCATCAGAAGTGAAATTGTGGTACAACTCATGAAGTTCTTTATTACTCTCATACTCTAACATAACATCATGTTCAAGAAAAGACTCAATTAATCTATCCTCAAGATTCGACCAAGACACAACGTCATTAATGAAATTAAGTCCTATAGGTTGGTCATATAGATCATTGGATTGACTACCCACATTAAAGATATTAAGATCTAGAGTCATGTTTCCAAAAGTTAGTTTCATCGAACCATTCCTACAGTTAATCAAAGCATTGGAAGTAGCAAGAAAAGGTCTTCCTAAAATGATAGGGATTTGATTTTTGAAATTTTTGACAGGTTCGGTCTCAAGAACAATAAAATCCACGGGAAAGATAAAATCACCAACCTTAATTAACACATCCTCCACTATGCCCTTAGGACTTTTGATAGAACGATCAGTTAACTGAAGAGTGACATTAGTCTTTTTAAGCTCACCTAAACCCAAAGTTTGATAGACAGATAATGGAAGCGCACAGTGGTTAATTGTAGCAATCACAAGTCGATCCTCAGAGACTATGAAATTTCCAAACCCTAACAAATAAATCAGGCAGACTAGACAAATAGTTATGAGAGAGATTAACCTAATAAGCAAATAAAATCAAATAAATATGGAAAACCTAGGAATCCGAATCCATTAATTAATCACAATTAATATCCAACTTGCCCTAAAAATCAATTCTCTTTCTTCAAAAATAAATATCAATTAACGAGACAAGCATATACTATGAAACTTATTATCTAACAATAACCCATCAAAACTTCATGGAGCAAGCATAGGCTATGAAAAATAAATTCGGTAACAATAATATATCAAAATCACTTTGTTAATCAAACAATTAAGCACCAAGAAAAATAATGAGAATCAAATAATAGGAACAAACAAATACTAAAAATAATCAACTAACTTCACCTTCATCCTAGGGCAAGAGAATTAGCTAGACATGCTTGAAGAAGAAAACAAAACAACTAATATAAGACATGCAATAACAAATAACATAAAAAGTGTTTGAGAGATAAAAACTTGTTTGTATTGAAAGAGCAAGAAAATAAAAGTACTCTACTCCTACTCCTAATTATTGAAAACTAAAGTTAAAGTTAAGGTGCAAGGTCTATGTCTTCAAATACAAGAGAGGAGACCCATATATATAGGGGAAATAATGTAGGTTTTCTAAATCGATTACAAATTGAATTCTAAATATTTCCTTTTATTCCTTTTTCTTCTCCAACAAGCATTCGATTTTATCTCCTTTTTTCTTTTCCTCCAAGTAATTCCACCTCCTTCCTTGTATTCTCCTTTTTCTGCTACAATTCTGATTTTAATTAATTTCCTACAAAACAAAATAAAAATAATTAATTAACTAATAAAATTATGAAAACAAACATAAAATAGGTATTAAAGGTGTATTAATTTATGGACCTATCACTTCTTTTGTTGAGCAGGTACCTTCTTCTGAATTGGACCTTTTCTCACATATCTTCTCTTTTTCTGGACTTGAGCATTGTCAGTACCAGACTTCTTCAATTCAGCTTCCACAACAACTAGATCTAAGCCATGATTTTCTTCTTCAAATAACCTTTTTACTAGCTTTGCATCTTTCAAATTTTACTCTTCAATTTTCTCAGTTTCTCTTCCTCTTCAAGCCTCTTTGCAAATGCTAAATCAGCTCCTATCATAGTTTGCTATTTTTTCTATTTATTAGAGATTGGTGCCATCAGAGTTTGAGTGGTTGACAGAGTTTGACTTTGATCAATCAGAGTTTGCTGCTTCAGAATTTGTTTACCCTCTCTATGACTCCCTTGATCGTCATCATAAGGTTTATCAAGTTGTTGTGTAGCATCCTCCTTGCATTTGTCTTTGACTAAACTCTCCCCCTTTTTGACATTAGGCCTTTGCTTGACAGAAAGAATGTCAACTATTGTGTGTAGCATCCCCTGCATAGAACTGATAGATTGAGAAAGGGTATTTACCTTTGCCTCTAGAGCATCCTATTTGGCTGAGACATTCTTGAATTTGATCGCCATAGAGTTTTGTAAGGATTTAACAAAAGCAGAGTTGTTGGTGAGGGAATCCTTGATTGCACCAACTTCAGTGTGAAGTCCTTTGGATAAGACAGTAGTAGCTTTCAAAATGGACTTCAGTTCTGCAGAATTAACCTCCTTATCAGCCTTATTAACTAAATCATGAACATGTGGCCAATAGATAGCTTCATTTAAATATTTCCAAGAACTATCCCAAACTTTTTGTTTAAGAGAATCTATCAACACATCTTGAGGAGTTCCTGGTTGAGAAGAGAAATCTCTTTATACACCCTTAGCATCTAGAGTAGCTTCAATCTCCCCTTTAAGCTCCTCTACCACCATGTAATCAGGATAGCTAATGCTCAGTCTTGAGCCAAAGATTATTTAGATTCCCTAAATTTTTCCTGCAGACTGTCTTGTCAACAGTAGCCCCCGTTTAATACGTTCAAGGTTATAATGGGAAACATTTGTCCACCAATAAGCTTTTGACTTGGCATACCGAAAAATCATGTTCTCAATTGGAACTGGTAATCCAGGTTCCTTCCAAGGAATATTTGCCTTCCAGCAGTGCCATGCTTCAACAGAATTTGCAAGACATCAGAGTTTGGCTCAGAGTTTAGAATGTCTTCAGAGTTTAACCCTTGAGATATCGGATGATCAGAGATTAGAATATCAGAGTTTATTGCTGCATTAGAGTTTAGTCCTTCAATGTTTGCAGCCTCAGAGTTTACAGCCTTGACTAATCTTCTCATCTTCTTCTTCACCTCAGGCATTGGATTTATTGTGAATGGCTTCATAAAAAGTGCAGGAGGTATCTCAGAAGCCTATTCAACAGTCCTTCTCTTGGCAAAAACCAATCCTTCATCAGAATCAGAATCTTCATCAATTAATTTTCTCCTTTTAGGAGAAGATTTTTTCACTGCCTTCCCCTTCCTTTTGCTGGTGCCCTGTTGAGAGGTTTGTTTTACAGCTACAGCCTTTTGGGAGACTGTAGAGGTTGGCAAAAGTGTTTGGTGTCTGTGTTTGGAGGGTGGCCTGAGTTTGAATCAGAGGGTGCTAAACTCTGATCCATACCCATAGAGAGAAAATCCCTTCCATACATGGTAGGCATTCTCTGATGTAAGAGAAGTCTGACCCATGTGGGATAAAACAAGTTACAAAGTTTACCTTCATTGTTTTTCTTCACATCTTTTCTTGTAAGATCAGCAAATATCCTCTTATTTATAACTTTGGTCATTCTCAAAAGAAACATCAGGTAATAGATAAGAGAAAATTAGTTTTAAAAATCTAGCAAAGTAAACTGTATGTGCATCATCATATATTTTGCTAGCTATCTGCCTAATTATCAAACATCGAAAATTAAAATTTAAGTTATGGGTCAGAGAATACCCAATCTGCTGTGATAGTTGAGGAATAGCATCAAAATTTGTACACTTTGCAGTGAATGCCCTTGTTATACAATCGAAGAAGAAACTCCATTCTCTTCTAAGATTTGGCCGTGTCAGACTACCCAACTTCGATAGACTACCTCCATAGCCTATGGACCTGAAGAACTTCTTTATCTGTTCTTCTTCAACAAGATCATCATAGTTAGCCACTTCCAGGAGATGAAGGGCTTGCCTTACCACAGCAGGTGTTATTGAATGTTTCCCATTACATAGAAAAGTAATCACTGGTTCTTCATCATCACTAGCATTGTTGAATTTAGCAGAAGACCATATTTTTATCAGTGATTGGGCAGAGAAATTGGAAGGTTCTTGAAGAGCATAACAAATATAACTTTGTTGTAAAAAATCCTAGATAACATGAAAATCTTCAGATGCTTCGGACTTATTCAACAAAGAGATGTAGTTTGTGGCAGCGAATGTATAGTTATTAAAAGTTTGACCTTTGGATGCCATTTTATCAATCGAGATGTGTAGGTTAGAATAACTAGGGTTTATGAAATGAGAGAGAGAGAGAAAGATACAAAGTGTAGATGTTTAACTCAAGATGAAAAAATGAATTAAACTATTCCCTCTCATTTCCATAGAACCTATACTAGGACATGTGGCATGATATTACAGGATAAGCAATTATTAGTGTGGGACTCAAAATACAACATGTATATGTGTATTTGTGTAATGAACTGTCATTCATGAGATACACACTCCTTATTTTAATTCCAATCAGAGAATGATAATTATGATGTCACAAAAATGAAATATGATGTCATAGATATTATCTCAGAGTTTAGCACTTAATCAGAGTTTATTTAGCATGAAATCAGAGTTTATATATTTTAGAGTTTAGAATATACTGTCAGAGTTTACCATATACTCTCACAGAGTTTACCATAAATACTGATAACTTGTGATCAGAGATTAGATGTTGTAATGATCAGAGTTTACTCCAATTTCATCAGAGTTTATCTCATACTTTGACATATTATCTGATTGTCTGAAACTTGCTAAGTCAAGTTGGCCCACTTGTCACCATCCCTAATTCAGAAACCAGTCTGTTAAATGTTGTTTCAGGCAAAGGCTTGGTAAATATATCTGCTATTTGTTGATCTGTGGGAACAAAATGTATTTCAATTATGCCTTCCATAACACGTTCCCTTATGAAATGATATCTGATACTGATGTGCTTTGTCAGAGAATGTTGAACTGGATTTCCTGTCATTGCAATAACACTTTGATTATCTCAATAAATAGAAATTTTAGAAAAGTTCAAACCATAATCCAACAGTTGAGTTTTCATCCATAAGATCTGTGTACAACAGCTTCCTGCAGCTATATATTCAGCCTCTGTTGTTGATGTTAAGATTGATTTCTGCTTCTTGCTAAACCATGACACCAGTCTTCCACCCAGAAATTGACAACTACCACTTGTTATTTTTCTGTCAATTTTACATCCTGCAAAGTCAGCATCTGAATAGCCAATTAATTTAAAATCAGACTCTCTAGGATACCATAAGCCAAGATTAATAGTGCCCTTGAGATATCTGAAAATCCTCTTCACAACTATCAAATGAGGTGCCCTTGGATATGCTTGAAATCTAGCACATAGACATGTTGCAAATATGATGTCTGGTCTACTTGCAGTCAAATAAAGTAGAGAACCAATCATTCCCAATCATTCCTCTGTATGCTGTAATGTCAACAGGTTCTCCAGTGTTTTGATCAAGCTTTGTTGCAGTAGCCATATGTGTTGTAGCAGATGCAGAGTCTTGCATTTGAAATTTTGTGAGTAGATTCTTTGTATATTTAGACTGATTAATGAAAATGCCTTCCTCAATCTGTTTTACTTGTAAACCTAGAAAATATCTCAATTCTCCTATCATGCTCATTTGATACCTGGACTGCATTAACTTTGAAAATCTTTCACAGAGCTTCTCATAAGTGGAACCAAATATTATATTATCAACATATATTTTTACCAATAATAGATCCTTACTTTGAGTTCTATAAAACAAGGTTTTATCAATTGTACCTCTAGTGAAACCACTTTCAAGTAAGAATAGAGTTAAAGTTTCATACCAGGCCCTTGGTGCTTGCTTTAGTCCATATAAAGCTTTACCAGTCTATAGACATGATTTGGATATTTTGGATTGACAAAGCCAGGTGGTTGTTCAACATAGACTTCTTCTTCAAGTTCACCATTTAAAAATACACTTTTAACATCCATCTAGTAGACCTTGAATTTCTTATGTGCAGCATAAGCAAGAAAAATTATGATTGCTTCAAGTCTGGCTACTGGTGCATATGTTTCATCATAATCAATGTCTTCCTGTTGAGAATAGCCTTTAGCTACCAGTCTTGCCTTATTTCTTGTAATGATTCCATCAGAATCTGTCTTATTCCTGAATACCCATTTTGTGCCTACAATAGTTCTATTCTTTGGCCTGGGTACCAGTGTCCAAACTTTATTTCTTTCAAACTCATTTAATTCTTCCTTCATTGCAGTAACCCAATCTACATCCTTCAAAGCATCTTCAACCTTCTTTGGTTCTATTTGAGAAAGAAAACTATGAAATAGACATTCATTTTGAGTAGCTTTTCTTGTTTTTACTCCACTTTCCAGATCACCAATAATTAAATCATATGTATGATCTTTTTTCCACTTTCTTGGATGTGAAAATTTTCTAGAACTAGATGTTCCCTCATGATTTGTTCCTTCATAAAAAGATTCTTCTGTAAATGCTGATCCCCCCCCCCCGAATATGTGCTATCATCAGTGTTTGATGTCTCAGAGTTTATATACTCAGAGTTTGAATTATCAGATATTGAGATTTCAGAGTTTGTAGTCTCAGAGTTTGATGGATCAGAGTTTAAGGGTTCAGAGTTTGGGTTGTTCAGAGTTTGGTCAGATTCTGATATTTCAATTACTGTGTTTTGATCTCCAATATCAGTATTTGATTGATGTTTCTCCCCCTCAACATGTGCAGAATCTTCAATTTCTATTTAAATCATTTCTGAATAAGAGTTTACCTCACCAGAGTTTAGTTGAACAGAGTTTGTCTCATCAGAGTTTGAATCACCAGAGTTTATTTCCTGCAGTTCATTCTCAAATCTCAGAGTTTCCTGTGCATCCTTATCATGTAATCCAGCTATTTTCCCTTCATCAAAAGAGACATTTATTGATTCCATGACTGTCCTTGTCCTTAGATTTAATACTTTGAATGCCCTTGAAGAGGTTTTAGAAGTTGTTGCATATCCAACAAAAATTCCTTCATCTGCTTTAAGTTTAAATTTCTTCAATTGCTCAGGGTGTGTTTTAAGAATAAAACACTTTCTTCCAAAGATATGAAAGTACTTAACATTTGGCTTTCTTCCCTTCAAAGATTCATATGGAGTCATTCCATGTTTGTTTATTAAAGAACAATTCTGAGTAATGCATGCAGTGTTCACAGCTTCTGCCCCAAAGTAAGTAGGTAGTTTTTCTCCTTCTAGCATTGTTCTTGCAGCTTCTATTAGAGTTCTATTTTTTCTTTCAACTATACCATTTTGTTGAGGTGTTCCAGGTGCTGAGAATTGTTAAATAATTCCTTTTATTGAGCAGAATTCCTCCATAGCAGAGTTTTTAAACCCTGTTCCATTATCACTTCTTAGATACTTCATTTTGTGAGTTGATCCATTCTCAATCATTGCAACATGTTCAATAATTATTTCTGCAGTTTTACCCTTTTTATGCAAAAAGTTTACCCAAGTAAATCTTGTAAAATCATCAACTATCACAATAGTGTATTTCTTCTTTCCAATGGACATAATGTTGACATGACGAAATAAATCAAGATGCAGTAAGTGAAAAGGTTGATCAATTGAATTTTCAGTTTTTCTCTTGAAAGATGTCTTTTTTGTTTGGCCTTTTGACATGAATCACAAAGTCTATCAGGATGAAATTGAACATTTGAAAGACCTCTAGCTAGGTCCTTTTTCACTAATTCATTAATGTTTCCAAAATTCAACTGACACAGCTTTTTGTGCCAATTCCAGCTTTCCAAGGATGATGCATTTCCAAGTAGACAAGATAAATGACCATCAGAATTATCATCCAAGCTAGATTCAAATAAATTTTTATGTCTGTAACCAATAAGAACTATTTTCCCATTCTTCTTGTATTTCACTTCATAATGAGTTCCATGAAATTTCACAGAATAACCTCTATCTGTCATTTGACTCACACTTAGTAGATTATGTTTAACTACTTCAACCAGAGCTACATTATCAATGATGACATTTCCAATCACAATTTTGCCATATCCGAGTGTCCTTTCTATGTTGCTATCTCCATAACATACTACTGGGCTAGCCTACTCCTCAAACTCTAAAAGAAGGGATTTATTTCCATTCATATGTGTAGAACATCCACTATCAATCACTAGGATATTTTTTCTGTTTCCCTGCAATCAGAAAATGCAATCTAATTAGCAGGTTTGGGGACCCAAACTAATTTGGGTCCTTTCTTTGAAAACTTGTTAACTTTTGTAGCAGAAGTATTTTTATCAGAGTTTGTGTTAACAGAGTTTACAGAAACAGAGTTTGCATTTCCAGAGTTTGTACTGTCAGAGTTTACACTCCGTTTATCAAACTTTATCACATATATTTGCTTGACAGTTTGTTTTGGAGAAATATTTATTTAAGGATGGGGTTTATAAAAACTGTAGTACAAATTATGATATTATTTGCAAGTATAAATTGAATGACTCATACTACCACAAGGAAAACAGGGATTATATTTTAATTGTTTTCTAGCCTTAACACTGAATTTTACAGATTCTTTCATTTTCTTTTGTTTGCAGTCTATAGCAAGGTAATTTGAATTACCATATATAAAGCATGTTTTCCTATGAGCATTAGGGATATTCATATAGTTATTCTCCTTGGTAATTCTTACTTTTCCATTCCTGTTTCTTTTAGGTTTAGCTTTATTAGTAACTTCCTTCAACTTTTCCTTAAGTTTCTTCTGTGAAAGTAACCCAATATTTATCTTTTTAGGTTTTGACACACTATTGTTTTTAGAGCTTTCAGTAGAAGTTTCCTTATTATCACTAGCTCTAACAAATTTCATAGATTTATTTAATATTTCTTTTATGTGTGATTTATTGTGAGTTTCAGATTCATAGCCTAAAGCAGCAGTCCAATTCTTATTAGTCAGTGTTTATTGAACTTTTTTCCAAAGTTTGTCCAAACTCTGAAAGTTTCAGATTCATAGCCTAAAGCAACAGTCCAATTTTGCATTATCAAAGTCCTTCTTAATTTTTAACATTTCAGAGTTTTCAGATTCAAGCCTGTTATTTCTAGCAGTCAGAGTTTGTATCTCAGATTTTAATCTATCATTCTCCAAAGTCTGAGATTTAAAGCTAATATGTAAAGATCTAATAAAAGACTTCAGTTCACAAATATTATCAGTTTGAAAGTTAAAGACAGAGTCAGGTACCTTATTAGAGTTTAGAGCATCAGTGTTTGCCATGAGTGCATAATTTGTTTCTTGTTCAGAATCTGAGGAATCCATCCAATCCTTCTTTGATGTTATTAAAGCTTTCCATGATTCCTTACTTCTGCATTCAGTAGTAAAGTGCCCATCTTGTTACACTTGTAACACTTAATTTTTGATTTCCCATCTCTATCTTCTCTTTTCTTAAGCCTTTCTTTCTTTCCTAACTCTCCATGCTTCTTCTGAAAAGTTGCTTGCTGATTGTATTTCCTGTACTTCATCTTTTTGAAGCCTTTCACTATCATTGCAACCATCTTCATCATATCAGAGTATGTGGAGTCATCAGAGTTTGCTTCAGAGTTTGTCTCAAACTCTGATTCACTACTTTCTTCAATTACTACATCTTTTCCTTTTCTTGTTGAGACCTTAAGCACCTTTTCTTTTGGTTCTTCAATCTTGGTTTCAACATTCAAAGCAATAGATCTTTCCTTGTTGCTCTTCCTATTTCTTCTTTTCTGTAACTCTAGGTCATGAGTTTTTAATTTTCCATATACTTCATCTAATGACATCTCATCTAAGTCAGACCTGTCTCTAATTAGAGATGTCTGTAGATCCCATTCTTTTGGAAGAGCCCTTAGAAACTTGGTGTTTGAATCTTCATTATCATATACTTTATCCACCAAAGCCAAGTTATTTAACAGAGTTAGAAATCTGTCATAGATATCTGTTAGGGATTCATTCTGTTTTGCCTTAAAGTATTCATACTCCTAAATTAATACAGATCTTCTGTTTTTCTTGATTTCCCTAGTTCCTTGACATTGAACCTCTAGTGTATCCCAAATCTCCTTTGCAGTTTTGCATGCGATAACCCTGTTGGACATTACAGAGTCAAGACTATTGTGTAATATGTTCCTTACCTTGGCATCTTTGAGGACTTCTTGTTTTCCCTCATTAGTCCACTCCTTTTTATCTTTAAGAGTATAATGTTCAGGAACTTGTCTTCCATCCATAATAGTTGCAGATACCAGTTTTGTTGGCATGTACTAGCCTTCATTGATCATGTCCAAGTAATCAGGATCTGCCAAGTAATCAGGATCTGTTGCTTCTAGGAACATCAACATCTTTACCATCCATATAGGGTACTCAACTTTCTTTAAGATAGGAATTCTTATACTCACATACTTGTTTCCAAACATGATTTATGATCTAACAGTTGAATTCGAACTGCCTGCTCTGATACCACTTATTTCCGAGATGAATAAGTTATTACAGAAGGGGGTTTGAATGTAATAGCACCATTAAATCGATTTAAGAACACAAGTATGTAAAAGGTGAATACTGTTCGGTATTAATAATAATGAATTGGTTACAAAAATCTCTCAAGAAGTTCTTTGTTCTCAAGAGCTGCTAGGTTATTAATACTATGATTTGCAAATATTTTCTTTGACGTTAACCTATGTCTGTGTTTATATAGATACAGTAACAATTCAATTACAAATCAGATTAGAAATAGAACAGCTTTACATAAGGAAATAGACTTGCATTCAGATTCCTTCTTACTATCCTATTCAGACACTGATTCGAATTGCTTCCTGACAAACTCTGATAATAAACTCTGTCGGTTGTTATTCTATGATAGAGCATTCTCTGTTAGAGTAAACTCTGATTGAGTATTCTCTGATAGAGTAAACTCTGCCCGATAATTCTTTCAAATATGACTTTTGAATGATTTTAGTATCATATGCGATCTTTTATGAGACCGTACCAATTTTATGGTGTTTTGAAAGTATGATGATTGTTATATGTTATTGAATGACGATTTTGTATCATATTGGATGACTTTTCCTTATATGTTGGGAGTTATATATATGTGTGCGTATGTATTAACATTTTATATTAAATATATTTTAGACACTTATAATTTTATTTTATTTATAATTTCAGATGTGTTTTTTAGTATTTTCTAGAGTATGACGGGTGTTCTTTCTCAGACATTAAAATTTTATTGTCTAAATTTCCGAGGACATTTTCTTTGGTTAAATAATAAATTTTTTGAATGAAAAATACTCTTTTTATGAATATTGTATCTTGATACAATTTATTTACGAGTATGTATATTTTGTCCAAAAAAACTCGGTATAAAACTTTAAAACAAATATTATTGATTAAAATCTATAAATTATTAATAATTTACTTAAATCAGGATTAAATATAGTATCTACTTTCCATTATAAATTCTTCTAGTTCACCTTAATATGTCATGTTATATTGTTAGAGCATCTCACATACGTTACACTATCAAAATTTTGATAGTGATTTTTTATATTAAATTGATATAAAGAAATTTTTAAAAATATTATTTTTTAAGTTTTTTTTATAATTTTACAATTTTCTAAAATATTTTATAAAAATACGGTTTGCAACCAAAAGGAACCAGATGCAACTTATTTTTCTATTTTTCAAAAAAATACTTGAAGTTGTTTTGGTTGCATTTACGGTTACATTTTAATTTTAATGGTACAACTTGTTAAGCAACGTATTATGCAATCAAAAATAATTATTTTGACTAAATTTTAAAGTTGAATTTGTGGTTGATTTCAGTTGTAAAGTTGCAAAACCGTATTTTTGTAAATATTTTTTGAGAAAACATATTTTTGCAAAAAAATTTAAAAAATTTAAAAAATTCAGTTTCTTTGCAAAAAAAAAAATTACCCTTAGGTATTTAAAAAAAATCCCATTGATATAAAAGTTAAACTATTTTATAAATTATCTCCGATCCATTTACATTAAAAAAAATCTTACTTGTACCATAAGAATTATTTTATAACTAGAATATGAAAATGAAAATTTATTGGGATATAAAAGGAAAAAACTTAGTTAGAGGAGTGTAAAAGTAATGTTGGGATTTATAAAAATTCTAAAAATTAGATCAAATTTTGGTGTTATATCAAATAAAGAATTTTACACTAAAATAGTGTAAAAGTCTAAATTTAGAGTTGCCATGAACTATGCTCTTTATTTTGGTTATTAACTTCGAGTAGGGTGGATGAAAATGTTACTCCAACGTACTCCTAAAATTACTAAGAGTACTCTCATCTCTCTCCTCCTTTTTAAGAACTCCTTCTCCTAAAATTGGATCAAATTTTGGTGTTATATCAAATAAAGAATTTTACACTAAAATAGTGTAAAAGTGCAAATTTAGAGTTGTTTTGAACTATGCTCTTTATTTTGGCTACTAACTTCGAGTAGGGTAGATGAAAATGTTACTCCAACGTACTCCTAAAATTACTAAGAGTACTCTCATCTCTCTCCTCATTTTTAAGAACTCCTCATTATTGACTTCAATTTATAGCTTCTCAACGGATGTGAAGAATGACTCATCAATTATAATTATTCTAAGTCAGAATTCTTACAAATGAAGTGATCAACAAATATTGAAGTCGACGGATAAAGACACTACTCAACGGATAAAAGCTATTAACGGATAAAGGCAATCAACGGATAAAGGACCATCAATGGATAGGGATTCGATGGATAACTCAATTAGCCATCAATACATCAATTGATCAATGGATATCCTATCCATCGATGAATGAGCAAAGGAGAATCAACTGATAAGCTTAACAACATTTATCAGTTGATTAAGGTTTCCCAATTTAGTTAAAGACAAAAGGAATGAGAACTTTGCAGAAACTGAATCAATGAAAGACAGTCATGTCAGGATTGTGAAGACTTTCAAGGTAACACAGTCTTCAAGGAATGGATCAAGACAAAGATATTTCCAGGACTAGAAAAAGTCTAATGAAGACTGTAAAAGTAACTAATTTCTATTTTCATGTTAACATTGTAAAGTGTATTTTATAATGTTGTCAGTCGATAGAAAATAGAAGTAGAAAAAAACTATTATATAGTAGTTAGTAGTCTTTTGTAACAAGGTAGAGAGAGTGAATGTAAGCATTGTAGTTCAAGAACAACATTTTGTAAGCAGTTTGGTAATTCTACCAAGATTATTTGAAAGCAAAAATATACTAGTGGAAAAATCAATCCATTAGTAATTTTAATATTTTTTGTCTTGTTTTCAATTACATAAGTATTTCACTCCGAGTTCATGTAGTTCTATCTTAACCATACACTTCAAAACATACTAAAATCTTGAACAAACTTAAATCCCCAAGAATTAGAATTAATTCTTAAGTTTGTATTCAACCTCCCATTCTCCAAACTTGTTGTACTCAAGGGCAAATAAAAGAATACAACCAAATTATTGTTATATTGACTCTTTTTAGTGAAATAATTTTTACCTAATTTTTATTTCTTATTAAATTAACTGTTCGAATTATTTATATTACACATTACTTTAAAAATTGACATAAAACAAAAAGAATATGTTTTACTTATATAAAAAGAGAAATATATTTGCTAAGTCAATTTATGCATATGGTGTGTCTTGGGTGCTCAAATGAGAATTTAAATTAGAGTGAGAATTAAGAACCAATCTCAGCCTCATATTTTATCCATATTAAATCTGAGCCATAC
Source organism: Oenanthe sinensis (assembly GCA_028671895.1). NCBI lineage: Eukaryota > Viridiplantae > Streptophyta > Magnoliopsida > Apiales > Apiaceae > Oenanthe > Oenanthe sinensis. The sequence continues at coordinate 15,737,803 of CM053804.1, read as the reverse complement.
ATATTATATGATAATTATAAGTTGACTGTGACATATATGTAAATATGTCATTTTTCTCTGAAATATAAGATATTCCCTCCACGTCAAAATAATAATTTTTTAATTTTTGGAAATTATACTACAGTGAGAAAAAAATTCTATTTCATATAAAAATTAAAATTTTATAATAAATTTAATTTTTTTACATCTTAACATGCTTATCAAAAATAAAAGCATCAAACTTAAAAAATGACTATTATTTTGGAATGAATGAGTAACTAATTTTACCATTCTGGCTCTAAAATTTGTTTTCTTTGTAAAAAATGTACTCGTAATTTTACAGGAAAAATTGTTTTCTTTATAAAAGATGAACTTATAAATTTAGGAGTTATATGCAATTTACCCCTCTACTTTAGGAGTAGAGGCAAGGAGCATGTTACTGTTTCTTCTCCTCCTGGATTACAATCTCCAAGCAAAAAAGGAAGGCTTGTTGATGAGGATGGCTTCACTATGGTTACTTCAAAGCGCACAACTCGGTCTCAAGGGGAGGTACCTTCTTCACCTACTGTTTAAATGAATTTTGGATCTTGGAATGTTAGGGGTCTTAATTTGAAGGCCCATCAAAATGAAGTTGTTTCTTTTATAAATGCTAATAATTTATCCTTGGTTAGATTGTTGAAAACTAAAGTCAATATTGATAATTATTTTGGTGTTAGTCGTAAAATTAGAAGGCAGTGGTAGTGGCTCTTTAATTATGAATTTCATGAATATGGTCGTGTTTGGATTGGGTGGGATCCTAATGTTTGGAATATTTCCTTATGTGAGGCTTCAGCTCAACATATTACGGTTATGGCTTAGTTTAGAGAAACTCGTATGGATTTACAACTCACTTTTATTTATGCCTTTAATGATGGATGTGATAGGGTCCCACTTTCGAATTATCTATCATCCATGCATAGTGTTTTGCCTTGGGCTATCTTGGGGGATTTTAACTGTATTTATGCTCTTAACGAAGTGGAAGGGGGTAGGGAACACTGGACTCTAGAAATGCAACAGTTTCGAGACTGTGTTTCTAATACTGGCTTGGACATGTTGAAAACTTTGGGGCCTTTGTTCACCTGGTACAACAAAAGGCCCACAGCCCCTATTCTTAAAAGATTGGATAGGGTTCTTGTAAATGGTGACTGGCTTAATGAATTCCTTGAATCTATTGTTTCTGTGTTGGCTAGAGGAATTATGGATCATTCTCCTCTTCACATACATGTTCCTGTGCAGTTGCAAAGATTGCACAAATGTTTTCAGTTCAGTAATCATCTATGCCAAGTTGAGGGGTTTCTTGATACTGTGGAAACTGCTTGGGGCACTGAGCTATCTGGTACTGTATGTGATATTTTGTGTAAAAAGTTGAGGCTTGTCAAGAGAGCCATGGTGAGGCTGAATAAGCCTGTGGGGAATGTTTCTGAGGCAGTTTGCACAGCAAGGAATGCTTTAAATGTTTTACAAACCTCCTCTGTTTTGAATCATGTGGAGGAGCAAAAGGAAGTGGTGAACTTAAAGAAATGTCTTGAGGCTGAGGAATCTCTACTTCTACAGAAATCAAGGGTCAAATGGTCAAAGCTTCGAGATGAAAACAATTGTTTCTTCTTTAATCAAGTTAAGGAAAACTGGAATACAAACAAAATCTTGGGCATTTTGAATGAAGAAGGTGATTGGGTTCATGGTCACCAGTTGGTGTCTAATGTGGCTGTTAATCTTTTTCAACAAACTTTGGGCCAACCTGTTATTCCTCAAGTTATTGATCTGGCATTCATTATTTGCAACACTGTCCCAGTGGATTTGCATGAGGGTCTTTTGACATCCATAACTGATGATTTGATTTAAAGTACCCTGAAGTCTATGAAGAAAAATAAGGCCCCAGGTCCTGATGGATTTAATGTTGAATTCTTCTTGCACAGTTGGCCTGTTGTGGGACAAGATTTTTGTGCGGCTGTTAAGGAATGCTTTGACACAGGCTCTATGCATAGGGGCATCAACTCTACCCTTATTGCTTTAATCCCTAAAGTGGAGTGTGCCTCTACTATGAAAGATTTTAGGCCCATATCATTGTGTACTATTTCCAACAAATGTGTTTCTAAAATTCTGGCATTCAGGCTCAAGGCTGTTCTTCCTTGTATTATCGATATAGCTCAATCGGCCTTCATCCCTGGAAGACAGATTTCTGATAATATTTTGATGGCCCAGGAGTTGTTTAGGGGGTATGGAAGACTTACTGGAGTCCCCAAGTGTGCTTTGAAGATTGACTTGCATAAGGCCTTTGATTCAATTAGATGGGATTTCATTCTCTTAGCAATGCAACGGCTCAATTTTCCTGATGTCTTTATTCAGTGGATTTTCATGTGCATATCATCACCTATGTACTCTGTGAAGATTAATGGAGCCTCTTGTGGTTACTTTGCAGGGGCCAGGGGAATTAGACAGGGTGACCCCATGTCCCCATATCTTTTCTCTATTGTCATGCAAATATTTACATGTTTCCTGAATAAGGTGCCAAGCCACTTCAAGTATCACTGGAGATGTAAGGATTTTTCTTTGACTCACCTTCTGTTTGCAGATAATGTTCTCCTTTTTTCTCATGGGGATAAGGCCTCTATCATGCATCTCATGGATTGCCTTGAATATTTTGCTCGATTGAGTGGTTTACATTATAATCCAAGTAAAAGCACTGTCTTCTTTGGCAACTGTGATAGGGCTTTGGTTGATTGGTTTAATAGTGCCTTCCACTTTACTCATGGTGTTTTTCCAGTTAGATTTCTTGGGGTGCCTTTGATTTCTTCTAAACTGAGTATCAATGATTGTATTCCTCTCATACAGAGGTTGACAGGCAAAGTAAGCAGTTCGACTTCTAGATTTCTGTCTTTTGCTGGCAGGCTTCATTTGATCAAGGCAGTTCTTTTTGCTATTCAAGCTTTCTGGGCAAGGCATTTTATTCTCCCTACTGCAGTCCACAAGCACATGCAAACTGTGTTTTCTCGATTTCTCTGGAAAGGGAATGCTCAAGCTAAAGGTGGGCATAAGGTGGCCTGGGCTTCTGTATGTTTGCCTTTGCATGAGGGGGGGTTGGGCTTAAAGAATATGGTGGAATGGAACAACTCTCAAATCTTACATCATCTGTGGCATGTGGCTTCGAAGCACGACTCTTTGTGGGCTAGCTAGGTGCCCAAAGCTATGATTAAGAGAAAGATTTTTTGGGCTCTCCCTATTCCTTTTGATTGCTCTTAGATATGGCGAAAATTTTTGAAACTAAGGAATAAAGCTAAGCCTCACATCTCATTTAAAATTGGGGATGGTCGTTCTATTTCCCTTTGGTTAGACCCTTGGTGGAGGCACACTAGCATTGCCTCTTCTCCACAGGATCCAGTCATTGCCTATGCTAACTCCACTGCATATGCCCCTCTTCATGATCTCTTTAGAAGTGGCAGTTGGGTGTTGCCTCATCTTAACTCTCGAAGGCATCATACTCCACTATCGCTTCAATTATGGATGATGAATTTGTTCCCCCTGTTTTTAATCTTTCTGTGCAGGATAAAATTTGCTGGGATTCACACTCAAAAATTTCTGCTAGATTTATCTGGGATTTTACTAGAGTGCATGGTGACTTGGTGGCTTGGTCTCAAGGTGTTTGGTGCAAACTTCGGGTGCCACGGTTCGCTTGTTTCTCATGGCTTCTTTGTCACGATAGAGTTCTTACCTTTGCAAGACTGGCACACTTTGGGCTTCAACTGGATACTCATTGTTTGATGTGTGTAGGGGGTGGAAACTTCTCAGCACCTATTTATATGTTGTCCCTATGCTCAGTATGTTTTATCTTCATTCCTGGGTTCGAATTTGGGGATATGCCTGGATTTTTCTGCTTTTCTTTCTTGGAAGAATATTGTGGATGTTGTGCTTAGTGATGCGGATGTGCCTCTCAGAGATGTGGCCTTACTGTTCCTTCAGGCCTTTGCTTACCATTTGTGGCGCGAAAGGAATGCTAGACTACATGGGAAAGGGATCTTCATGCCTACCAAACTGTTAGATGGCATTCTTGTTGATATTAGGGCCCGTGTTTTTAGCTCTCCATGGTTTATTAAACTTTTATGTAATAGGCACAGTTTTATTATGTATTTTAGCATGTGATTAGCCTTGAGCCTTTGCTTTCTATTTTCAATCTTGTCATGTAAAATTGATTATAGATAGTTTTGTTTTGGCCTTGGCTCCTTTGTAGCCTTGTTTGTTTCGTATATATTCATAATTAGCAAAAAAAAAATCAGTACTTTTTCTTTAAACATTTTACATCCCATCAGTTTGTTATAATTTACATTTTTTTGATGATTTTCAACTAAGTTTGATTGTTAATGTTAGTCAACCTGGGGGTATTTCGGACATTACATAAAATAATAATTTTAAAAATTGAACAAAAAAAATAAAAGTTTCAATTTTCAATTCTTTTGGTTTTATATAAAATTTTATATTTTATAAAATCTTATTAGATTATCCAAATTATTTATTATAATTATGTGATTTACCAAAATTGTATATATAATTTCAAATTTTCCAAATAAATTATAATATATATTGCTAAAATTTTCGTAAAGTATTTTTAATTTATAAACAATAATTTTTTTTAAATTAATTTTTTTATATTATATATTATAAATAAATTTTTTTAATTATGCTTCATTTTTTTGTTCATTTAAAAAAACAATTTCTATGATTTGTTCTTTTTTTTGTTTTTTGTAAAATAATGACTAATGTTAAACGTTATGAGTGTTGCCGGGGGGGTTGAATGCAACTTCATAATTTATCATTTATTTTGCTAACAACATGCAAGAAGTAATAATGTCAAGTGAAAAATAAAAACAACAGTAAGCAATTAAAAGAAGAAAGGTGTTTTACTTCAAAAATTAATTTTATTAATTTTTGTTTATGCTACAACTGACTAGAAGAAATTTCCAGCTTCAATAGATAAATAACAAGAGATTGTTAGTATTTCTATGCTTGAGAAAATGTTAGGTCCTGGAGATCGTAGAGGGGGGGTGAATACGATTCCCAAATAAAAATCTGACTTTTATTTATTTTTGGGACAACATAAAAATTACTTTGGTTCAAACCCAGGTACTGTTCATCATCTTCTTCAACCTCAAGAACACCATTAAAATAACCAAGATAATGAACGGTAAATCATCCAAAACACACAACACAACAAGATCCAAGAATATAACTTTATATTCATTGAAGTGGGGTAGATGCTACAACAAGTTCAAGAGCAAAAGCTCAAGAACACAACAAAGAAATGATTTTTGGCTCCTCTAAAAATATTACAAATTCTAGATCTAGGAGACAAAAATCAAACCTATCTTCTAAACAAGATTTAGCAATGTTTACAATAGAAGAATAGATGAGTGGTATGATTAAGAAAATCATGGCCCCAAAATATATTAAAGTCTAGTTTGGCCATGGGGGAGAGAAAAATAATTTTTCTCTCTCTCCCCTTTTTAATTCTCCTGCACCCACACTACTTGAAAAACAAGTATGGAAGACTTTTTATATTGAAAAAGGTGTTGCTTTTTGTTTTTCCACCTTTTACTTTTGTCCACTCAAATCATATCTTCAAAGTCATGTGCCAAGCATGCCTTTGGAAATATTTAATATAAAAGTAATATTTAATAAATATATAAAATATAAATAAAGAATATCTTTATTTATAAAATATATAAATAATTAAATAATTACTTTATTTAATTAAATTAAATATTTCCATTCCACTCTTCAATTTGTGTAGACTTCCTTATCCAAATACTTGGCCACGTATACGTGACTCCACCACGTCCAAGTATTTGGCCTTCTAATCTGTGAAGCTTTAGTAAGATCCAATCAGGTTGTGCCGTCTGTCTCTTATCCATTAGGCTGACATTTCTCCAACACTGATTTACCACCTTTGTTGATCCTCCACATGACTCAAGAAAACCAACAACTTTAGAATGATTAAAATCATATTAACCGACGAGAGCTTGCCTCCAATGTCCTGACACTTGATGCAACGGTCTGGTTCATAAGTGACTAGTCTTGATAGGGGCTCTTGATTCCGAACATGATTCCACATTCTTCTTTGCAAACCTTACTTGTTGCTTCGATTGTAATGCACTAAAATCGTCATAGACTAAGATAATCTTCTGTAGCTTCCACATCCTTGAATAGATGTCAACATCTTTTATTCTTCACTGAGGCATGAACATGTTAATGAACTTCTTCCAGTGAGCTTCAAGTCTGTAGATGATCCTTTGATACTTTGTCTTAACTGAACTCTGTGATCCAAGATTTCTGTGCACCTGCATGTTATTACATGTCCTGTTCTATTGTTGAGTTATCATCAACCATTACATAGAGATTACATTTAGCATTTCTAGTACACATGAAAGTGCAGTGAGTTACTTCCCTTCACTCCTATCTCCCCTTTCAATCTCCCCCTATTTGGTTGATATGGAATAACAATCAAATACTATTTCCATTTACAATTTCCCACAAAAGCAATTAAATGAAATTAACTACTAGAGGATAACTCAACTAACATACAAGAAATAATTAAAGTACTTGACATGAAAATAATATACAAAAGGTTCTGGAAAGATATAATCAGTTAAATCCAGATTTCCTGAGTTGCTGAAAATGAATGATGAATTTCTGAATTTCATTTTCCTTTAGCTTCCTCCACTTCAATGTTCTTCAAAGATGGGGTTCTTTCAATAAAGAAACAAATCATTAGTAAAGACTTCTGAACAATCATTCTCGTTCATCTTGCAATTCGAACTAGAACATACAGCTCTCTATGTTCCCCATAAGAGGTCAACTCATTCTCCCCTTAAGGTTGTTCTCTCTTGGAATGAAAGTCACTTCTTCTTTTTCTTCAGGATGTTCTATTTCCAGGAAACATATTTTTCTTTCTTCCCTGCACTATTCCACTGACTTCATCTATCACTGAAACAAGAAATAGAACACACTTGGACACTTCTCAGATGCCCCTTGAAAATCTCCTTCACATTCTGCTTTACCCAGAAAACTTCTACTTAGCAAAAACTCCCCCTGAGTTGATACTCTTCAAAGAAATCTTCATTTTCATTCATTGATCGTGCTAGAAAGAATTCTTCTGCCGAACCTCCCCTAAGAATGTTCCAAGGACAGATCTTCAAACAAATAGAGCAAATCCCTTAGATATCTTTTCAGAATAAGATATAGCACTGCAAACCAAGATGTTAAGATTCTCCATAACTTCTCCCCCTTAGTACGACAAGTAATTTCTTCCCATTTGACAAAAAGTAACTTCTCCACTTCAGACGAAAAATCAGTTAAATCTACAACACCTTTAGGGATTAGGCTCCAACCAATTACTAAGAAACTCCCCCTTAGTAATTTCTCCATTGCATTACTAAGGTTTCAATTTTATCTAATTCTCCCCCTTAGTTCATGCAAGCTCCAATCCACCCTTGTGTCTTTAGATATCCTCTAAGTAACCTCCACAAGATAGGATTGACAGATCTCATTTCTTGTATCACCAAGAGATCTCGTTTCTTGTATCACCAAATTCTCCCCCTTAGTTGAGAATATCCTTTAAAACAATAAAAGTATCATCTACATCCAATCGAATAAGAAACTCTCCTCCAATTGAACATAAAATCCCCCTTAGGTCTAAAAATTAATGTCTCCCCCTTTGAGATTGAGAACAACATGAATTAATAGACCCAAAGGTAATAGTTTGGACATTCCCACTAAGCTTCAACTAGACTCTTCTTCAGCTTGTCTTCCAGAAAAGAATCTCTTCAACATTTCAGAGCTGGAAAATTCAGTAACAAAATTCAAGCATAGTAGCAAGGTTAGTGTTTGGTCTATGGTTTCCTCACTTCTACTACGTTCTGTTGGTGTTTACACTTTCAAGCGTAAGTGTTCCACTCATTTCTCTCCCTATTTCTCTCACTCAAGTGTATCACTCCCTCACTTCACTCAAGTGTTTCTCTCCCTTACTTGCACTCATTCCATTTATAGCAATTTGTACCTGCAAGTAAATCCATGCTAGTCTCACTAAGATATTGTGGATCGTTGACTATAGCATGTTGTCGATCACTAAAGATCTAGGTTCTGAGATGGAATCTCAGACAGGGTTTCAGTTAGGCCGTCACCCAACTCACCATGAGCAAATCCATGCACACGTGGCTCGTCGTCGGGGAATAACCCTTCTGAAATTGGAATCTCCTCCATTCCAGGAGTGACTGAAATCCCAACACCCTGATCCTCAAAAGACTCATCAAATTGGTAAACCAACTGAATCATAGTCTACGAGTTGTTGCTCAGCTACTTTCCGCATCAACAATCTCCCCATATGCAAATCCATGCACTGGATCGTTGAATGTGGTATGCGTACTAACAGCTATCTAAGCATCAACCGACTCCCCATATGCAAATCCATGCACTGGATCGTTGACGGTGATATGCCTTTAAGTTTTGAGCGATCCATGTATTCCAGAACTTGAATTCCTGGGAGAGTAGACGTGTACAAACATCTCTCTCAATCACCTGTGAAGATGAATTAACTCACTATTTTCAGTCATGGAAAACTGTTAGTGATTGCCTCTCAACATCAACAGATTGCTCTGCGGATGTGAAATCCCGTTAGGGAACTAGGACTGTTCCTCCTAGGAAGGTTGACAAGGATTCTAATATATGGCAAGAAATCCAAGTTTCCCTCAAATACCTGTGAAGGTGGCTCAACAACTTCATTCACCATGAATGGTAAACACAGAAGTTTAGGGGTTTTACCTATACCTCACAATGTGCACTTCTTGCAATGTGTCCTCATAATTGTTAGTCCCAAGAGAGGCTAGAGAACTGTTAGGTCCTATAACATCCCTTAGAAGCAAAAACTTTAGGATTACCATCAGCGTGAATGCTTTTGGTGTGCTTGACTCATTACAAGGTGCTCTGGCTGACGAGCGAATTTTCAATGAAATCACCCTGTTGAGAGAGTTCATTCAGAAACGGTTGAATTGCCTTTTCAGCTCTGCATCCTTTTGAGAGAATACAGATGAGCTACAGATACCTCAATTTGTATACTTCTTTCCTTCTCGAGAGGTAGAGCTGTGGGTGCACTTCCGACTTCATCCTTATTTGCTGCATCAAGTGCAGTTTCTCCCTTAACAACCGCTAATCTACATAAGTTCCTTATATCACCAAGGGTTGAAAGTTTGAATTAGAATGATAGTGTTTGGTACTAAGGCCTTGGTTAGAAATTGATGGATTATTCAACTTCTAGACCTTCCCCTATAGCCATTTAGGCCAAGCCATTACGGCTAAATAGATAGAGTTGATCAGAGCTATATAAAATTTGGTAGAGTATGATTAAACTTATTCTCTATTCCTTCTCAGAAATATAGCATCGGAGCAATGTGTCCTCAAGAAACAATGCACCAGAGCTAAAATGTGGGAATTAATAAAGAATATTAAGCCAAATTTCATAAACTCACAACTTTGAAAAAAAGTTTAACAGATTAAGAAAAGTGTTCTTTTGAATTTCTCTTAGACAAATCTCCAATTGAAATTCAACTCTTTTAACAAAAACATTTTGATTAATAACTCAAATCTATTTCATCTTGCTCACTGTATGTTTTCAGAAATTGTTTTGCAATTCATTCTTATCGGATATTATCTCCGACTTAAAACATAAATCATTTTTAAAAAATCGAATGAATGCTTTAGTCATACAGTCCAAGGCACTAATCCCAAAGCAAACAACCATTGTTTTAATACTACAGGTCAATGTGAAACAGACATTAACAAGAGTTTTGAAAAACGTTTTACCAATGGTTGATACTTTAAGATCAAAACAATTTACTCAAATAAAATAGCCTAATACCACGCAACTTAAGTTACAAGTTATCAAGTAACTTTATTTAAACAAATCGTGGAGAGAAAACAGTTTTCATTACAAAATATTTAGAGAGAGAGAGGATATATGATTTTGAAATTGAAAGATAATCCTCAAGAAATGTTCTCTTTCAAAGAAAACTTTTAGTGGCTTTTCATTCTCTGGCAAATGAATGCATGTTTAGATAAAACATTTTTCACAAGAAATAGACAAGAAATTTCTTTATGCATTCAAGTTCTAAAGAATGAAAAACATATGTTAATACTAATGAATTATCAAATATATGAGTGACAATACATTCAAAAGTACTAACATCATTCAATCATTTTGTAATAAAATGCATCTTACTACAAAATAATCAAGCACATAAGATACTTACATTATGCTAGACAATTACCATTTGTCGCTTGAAACAAACACATTTTGCAATATAGATCATGGTAATTCTAAAGCATAAAACATAAGCATCCGCTAAACACTGAACATACATTGACCGAATGACAGCATTTAACTTCTTACACTACATCTCAACAATTATCACATAAGCATATTGAAAATACTCATGACAATCAGAATGTATGTAAGCTCGAGGTACTAGTTGCATCAGAGATCAAATACCTTTAAATATTAATACTAAAATTTATGATCTTTGACAACCCCTCGCGATGTAGTAAATTACTTTCAATATCAGTGTTTTTGAAATAATCTTTTTATCACTTAGTGCAGAAATTCTAAGTGACATCACTAATATAAAAAGAATGACAACTAATATTAATGGATTTTGCAAAAGACATGAATTACATCACTTAAACTACATATTAAGTGGTTGCATTAATATTAGCATTAAACAATTAAAAGTAAATAAAATTACAATTAATTAATATATACAAATACTTATGCTGATACATTTGATACATATAGCATGAATAACATATGACAGCACAAAGTACGAGGTCCTGAATATAAATTGACTATACAAAGAGATGCTACATTGTTAGGTCCCTAGGTCCCGGGTGATCATAGGTAATCTCATAGCGATAATATTGGGTCCCGGGTGGTCACAAGCCAAACATTAATCAGTTCCTAGAGATCGTAGACATCTAAATAGCATGAACACTCTCTATAAACATTACGTTTAAATAAATCAATATTAGACTAGAGTGACATACCTTAGTCAGTAGAGCTTTTACTGGTGTATGATCGTTGAATGAACAATTACTCCTCTTTGCCCGAGAGATCGAACGTTTACTTCTTTTGAGATCGAACGTTTACTCCATTTGGACATGAATAACTTTTTAGCTACCAGTTAACATTGTTCCTCGAAACAATACCACGCTCATCCAGACGGAAACTGCATTACCTTCAACACCCAAATATTTCCTTGTAGATATTGGTCTTGGTAGCAGCTTCACTAAACTCAGCACTCTAGAAACCAGTAGTCCTGACACTAGCAGAGTAGAACCTTCAAAAACTCCGAACTACCCTTCAGCTTCTGTATCAATACCAAGTCTTCATGTGGATCGATTCCTTATGCTAAGTGTATCTGCTTCTGGTTTAATTGAGTTAGTTCCTTGATTCGAACCCTCCTCAATCTTGATTAGTTAGTGCATCTTCAGTCTTCATTGAATTCACTCAGAAAAACCAATGAAATACACTTATACATGCACGACCAATCACTACTCTACTACCCAGAATCATCAAGAACTGACTCTAGGAAATGTTGTTACACAAAACCCTTTGTTATGACAGATGTGTCCTTAATGTTTCCTTAGATATTCAGTGGGTAGAGTAGTCTTCTTCAAATATGATTGAGATCATCTTGCATTATTTTTAAATTGACAATTTCCTTTCTAATATGCAATCACTCAATCTGGATCACTCAGTGCTCCTAAGAATCTCAACTCTTACTCAATGAGCACTGCTAGCCTTTGAACATCAAACACGACTAGTTGATCCAACTTACTGATGCTCCCCCTGTGATGCTGCTTGCAGCTTTTCTTCATCTGGTGTCATCTGATCTTGAGCCCTAAACAGGATGTCAACCTTTAGAAATTCAAAGCTAAAATCAAACGAATGCTAGGGAGCTTGATGATGATGTTCACTGCATCTAGATCATCTTAAATCAATCACAGACTCTGTGTAAGCTCTTACCTCCAAATAAGATAGCCTTCCATCACACCATGTGACTTCAGGCATGATTAATCTTACTTGATGTCTTCTATTTACATTTGCTGATTAGACTTGCTGTGTCAACTGATTCAGCCATAGTGAATAGGAAACCTTAAGTCTATCCATTATCCTTGTAATTCCACTCAAGGTCTGGATTTCCCTATCAACTCCTCCATTTGGTCATGAAGTCCGGAAACTGAACTTTACTCTAGAATACTCCTTTCAGTGCAGACATAACATAGAACTTCGTTCGTCAACAAATTCCATTACCTGCCCTCAAAGTGTTCTTACAGCAATCTGCCTAATCCTTTGAATGTGATTAATCACTGAGATGCTTCATCTATCGAATGCATGAACAAACACCAAAACTAAACAGGGTAGTCTTTGACTTGACTTCCCTTCAACTGACATACTTCACTAATGTCCTTCTTAAAAGAATTTCATTAGAAGTAGTCCTTTCTCACCAACTTCATCTTCACCGTCGAATCCGTTATCTTGATAAACCAAGTATTAGTTGATAAACCAAGTGTGAGAGCATCACTTGTTGTTGCAGCTAACTCCATTCTGATAAACTTCAACGAATAGTTGACTTCATCATAAGCATTACATTTCGTGTCAGCAATAACCTCACTTCCAGTAGAGTGAGCTTCTATTTCTCTTGACCCCGATCAATACTGTTCATCCTCGAACTGATATTAGGAAACCCTTCGCAAAGAATTCCCTAGGTCTTCCTAATATTGTGCTTCAGATCATTCAAGAAAAATAGGTAACCTTGCTTAACCATTTGAATACCAAAGCAAAAGTAGTTACATGCCTCGAACATGAAAATGTCAGAGATATATAACTTGTACATGTTGAAATATACTCTGCATTCACAAATGATTAAGACACGTGGTCCTCAATTTGATTGAGTCCAAGGGTTAGAGATATTTCTAAACATAGTTAACAACAAAGCATTCAAGTTTAACATGCTTATTCTTATCTGACTGATCACTCCTCATCTATATCAGCCTCAACAAGTAGTCTTGGCTATGAGCTCAGTGATCCCAACCTAACTTAAGGTGGACTAGCAGTCTATAAGAATCATGTCGTACATATATGTAGTCATTGAAGAATCAATCACTCAGATTCCTAATTCTTCTAAATCACCTTTGTTGTTCACTTTAACATTATATTATCTCTAATTACCTGAGTCAATTTAAATTTAAAAAAAATTTAATTCATGGTTTATTATACTGACCCCTAGGCAATTTCCAAATTAGAAACAAACTCATCTTAACAAGCACATGATCAAATATAGCATTTAATACAACCATGCGAGTATAAACAGATTATAGACAATGTAAACATCAAGGCACTTAGCATGCAGCAAATACTCTTTCCGGTAAATGTACCCCTACCAATACCTAAGACTCTATATGCTAACATGATCAATTATCGTAAAGCAAGCATTAAATCACACAAGATCTAATCATGAAGTCAAATACTGATAAACAAGCAACACTAACAAACTAGCATATGTTATCTAATTTATATAGAAATCAAGGTGAGACATACATTACATCAAACTTATAATATAATGCAGTTCAGCACTTAATACTCTATAATTAAATCAAACAAGTATAAACTAGTTAGAAAGTATACATGTGCGATGCTTAACATTCCATCTCGAGTGATAATCAATTGATCCAAATCAATTTCCATTCTACTAACACTTATGGAAGTATCCTTGCATTTAACCTCAATAACCAATGATGTTCCTGCTTCAACCCAAATTGATACCTGATTGTTCTGCTTAAAGACCCCGACATAGAATGTCTCATGTTCTGCTTGAAAAGATCACTCTTCTTTGTATGTGTAGCAATAACCCCTTGATTATCATATGTCAGTGATAATCAAACCTTGTGTATTTCTGCCACAGATGTCCTTTAACCAAATCTTCAATTGTTGTTTTGGTTCTTTGACCGTTAAACTGAATTTCTTTTCAAAATCCCAAATTCTTCAGATATTGATTCGAAAACCACTGATCGAAGACTCTTCCCTAAATGAACTAATCCCCTTTCAATAACCAAATGATCCACTGAGTAGACCGATGTAGAAATACATCTCCAATGGTAAGATCAGGTCTCAACTCCATTAGAATGTTCTTCAGTCAGTTCGTTTGTCCTCAACGAACGAAGAATCAACTCCTGTTGTTTCGTTTAATAAAACATTTTATTCAAACAGAAGTATTTAATTTTTTTAGGAATTTAAATAATCAAAATAAATTGAAAATGCATTTTTGATAAATAATAATAAATTTCTCAATTTCAAATTATAAATAAAATAAAATAATTTGAAAAGAAAGTTTTGATATAGAGATAACAAAATTTTCAAGGTATATTAAATAATCCTAAAAAGAAATTATTTCAAATCAAAATTAATTTCCAAAGAATTTCATAGAATTTATAATCCAAAACAGTTTCAATTATAATTAAAATAAAACAGATTGAAAATATAAGTTTGATATAAAAATAATAAATTTTCAAGTCATCTTAGATATTCTTGAAAATAAATTATTTCAACCAAAATGATTTTCCAAAAAGTTTTATGAGATTTATAATTAAAACTTCCAAGCTTAAATTATAATTAAAATAAAACAACTCGAAAACATAATTTTGAAATAGAAATACTAAATTTTTAAAACATTTAAAATGTTCATGAAAATAAATTATTTCAATCCAAAAACATTTTCCAAAGAGTTTTATAAAATTTGTAATTAAAGTTTTATGAAAAATAAATTATTAAACCTCAAAAATAATTCTCAAAATAATTTTAAGAGTATTAAACTCAAAAGAAATTAAATTAGATTTTAAAATTAATTTTAGTTTTCAAATTAATAAAATTCTTAACTAAGAATATTAAAAATATAAAATATTTGACTCTAAAATTTAAAAGAAAATAAAATATTTTCCAAGATGTAAGATAAACTTGAAAAATAAATTATTTAAATTTAAAAATTATTTTCAAAATATTTTATATAATTAAATTCAAATTTAATTATTAAATTAATTATTAAACTAAAAACAATTTGAGAGGAAAACAATTTTTATTTTAAATAAAAGTTAAACTATGTAGCCATGTGTCATGTTGAAACAGCCCTCTAAGTAAAAAAAATTCTACATAGGAATGTTCTACATAGACTCTATCTCGAACACCAAGTAGAACTTCTACATCGGAATGTTCTACATAGACCCTATCTAGAACATTAAGTAGACTTCTAGATAGGAATTTCTACTTAGGCTCTATCTAGAACATTAAGTAGAACTTCTGACTTAGAAAATATTTCTAACTCCAGAATTTCTACTTAGGTTCTATCTAGAACATTAAGTAGAATTTCTACATAGAAATGTTCTACTTGGGCTCTATCTAGAACATTAAGTAGAACTTCTGACTTAGAAAATATTTCTAACTCCAGAATTTCTACTTAGGTTCTATCTAGAACATTAAGTAGAATTTCTACATAGAAATGTTCTACTTAGGCTCTATCTAGAACATTAAGTAGAACTTCTGACTTAGAAAATATTTCTAACTCCAGAATTTCTACTTAGGTTCTATCTAGAACATTAAGTAGAATTTCTACATAGAAATGTTCTACTTAGGCTCTATCTAGAACATTAAGTAGAACTTCTGACTTAGAAAATATTTCTAACTCCAGAATTTCTACTTAGGTTCTATCTAGAACATTAAGTAGAATTTCTACATAGAAATGTTCTACTTAGGCTCTATCTAGAACATTAAGTAGAACTTCTGACTTAGAAAATATTTCTAACTCCAGAATTTCTACTTAGGTTCTATCTAGAACATTAAGTAGAATTTCTACATAGAAATGTTCTACTAAGGCTCTATCTAGAATATCTATCTCGAATACTCTACATAGGAATGTTCTACTTGGCCATCTAGAACATTTTGTACTTAGAAAAATTCCGGGCTTCAAAAAAAATTTTGGATGTCCAGTGAACCAATCGTACCCTCTTTAATCTCAAAAATAAAAATAGATCCAATCGATTTGTATGTCAATCGAGTAGCTCTGATACCAATTGTTAGGTCCTGGAGATCGTAGAGGGGGGGTGAATACGATTCCCAAATAAAAATCTGACTTTTATTTATTTTTGGGACAACATAAAAATTACTTTGGTTCAAACCCAGGTACTGTTCATCATCTTCTTCAACCTCAAGAACACCATTAAAATAACCAAGATAATGAACGGTAAATCATCCAAAACACACAACACAACAAGATCCAAGAATATAACTTTATATTCATTGAAGTGGGGTAGATGCTACAACAAGTTCAAGAACAAAAGCTCAAGAACACAACAAAGAAATGATTTTTGGCTCCTCTAAAAATATTACAAATTCTAGATCTAGGAGACAAAAATCAAACCTATCTTCTAAACAAGATTTAGCAATGTTTACAATAGAAGAATAGATGAGTGGTATGATTAAGAAAATCATGGCCCCAAAATATATTAAAGTCTAGTTTGGCCATGGGGGAGAGAAAAATAATTTTTCTCTCTCTCCCCTTTTTAATTCTCCTGCACCCACACTACTTGAAAAACAAGTATGGAAGACTTTTTATATTGAAAAAGGTGTTGCTTTTTGTTTTTCCACCTTTTACTTTTGTCCACTCAAATCATATCTTCAAAGTCATGTGCCAAGCATGCCTTTGGAAATATTTAATATAAAAGTAATATTTAATAAATATATAAAATATAAATAAAGAATATCTTTATTTATAAAATATATAAATAATTAAATAATTACTTTATTTAATTAAATTAAATATTTCCATTCCACTCTTCAATTTGTGTAGACTTCCTTATCCAAATACTTGGCCACGTATACGTGACTCCACCACGTCCAAGTATTTGGCCTTCTAATCTGTGAAGCTTTAGTAAGATCCAATCAGGTTGTGCCGTGTGTCTCTTATCCATTAGGCTGACATTTCTCCAACACTGATTTACCACCTTTGTTGATCCTCCACATGACTCAAGAAAACCAACAACTTTAGAATGATTAAAATCATATTAACCGACGAGAGCTTGCCTCCAATGTCCTGACACTTGATGCAACGGTCTGGTTCATAAGTGACTAGTCTTGATAGGGGCTCTTGATTCCGAACATGATTCCACATTCTTCTTTGCAAACCTTACTTGTTGCTTCGATTGTAATGCACTAAAATCGTCATAGACTAAGATAATCTTCTGTAGCTTCCACATCCTTGAATAGATGTCAACATCTTTTATTCTTCACTGAGGCATGAACATGTTAATGAACTTCTTCCAGTGAGCTTCAAGTCTGTAGATGATCCTTTGATACTTTGTCTTAACTGAACTCTGTGATCCAAGATTTCTGTGCACCTGCATATTATTACATGTCCTGTTCTATTGTTGAGTTATCATCAACCATTACATAGAGATTACATTTAGCATTTCTAGTACACATGAAAGTGCAGTGAGTTACTTCCCTTCACTCCTATCTCCCCTTTCAGAAAAGTTAAGCTTAGTTGCATAAGGGAAAGTGTTTGTGAGATATGTGTATTTCTGCTAAAACACATATCTCACTTACAAGTGTATTTTTCCTTGTTCCTAGGACAACGCTTGAAATAGAAAACTTCACTTTTTCTATTCAACTTCGTTTTCATTCCATTTGTTGATAAAGTTGCTCTGAGAAGATTTGACATCCTTGACTCCTTGAGCACACTTTATCTTTTTGCTTGCTTTTTCTCAAGTTGCAGTAGTAGACTTTACAGACTAGGTAGAATTGTCAAGATCAATCTGTGAATTAACATTACCTAGTCTGCTACTTGAAACAGACTGTCAGCTTAACCAAAAGGTTACTGTCAACCTTTAGCTTCTCTTTGGTGACATCATCGTTGACTCCACATACTTTACTGTCAAGCTTGCCAGTCCTCTAAAATATGTTGTCGTCCAAAGGTATTGTCAATTATCCCGCCAAACATGTTGTCAACTATCCCCGCCAAAGTTACTATCAGAAAAACTTGCTATCAATCTCCGTTAAGTTTACTGTCGAGGAATAGTTGCTATCAGTAAAACTTGTTGTCTTAGAATCTTCATTCTTCGCCAATGTTAGGTCCAAATGTGTTGTAGAGGGGGGGGGGGTGAATACAACTTTTTCAAATTAATGAAGCAATAAATAATTTGTAATAAATGAACACAATGATTCAAGGAATATATGTTTTATATATAACTTGAAGGGGTTGCTACAACATTCATTACAATAGTACAACAGAAGTAAAGAGAGTAGTAAATGATACTAAGCTCTGTGAATACTCTCTCTCTCTCTTTTACAAGTGTTTCTTTCGATATTGCTCACACTCTAAAATGTTGCACGAGTAATTCTATTTATACTACTTGTAATCTATGACTTGTAGTCTTCAACATATAAGATATGAGTGGTCCAATGTTGTCCACATAAATCTTATCTTGTCTTGAAAGCTTGGAAATAGCCAACCAGATGATGCCATGTGTCATGTTGAAACTGTCCTCTATGTAGAACTTCTACTTAGGAATTTCTACTTGTCACCTCGAACATTTAAGTAGAACTTCTACATAGAAATTTTCTACTTGTCATCTAGAACATTTAAGTAGAACTTCTACACAGGAATTTCTACATAGGCTCTATCTCGAATATTCTAAGTAGAACTTCTACATAGGAATTTCGAGATAGAAATGTTCTACTTGCAGAATTTTTACTTAGCTTTAAGTAGAAACTTATCTAGAATTTCTATATAGAAATTTCTATTAGGTTCCCTTGTAAGTACTTAGAGAAATTTTGGGCTTCAACTAGAAAATTCAATGCAACATCTTGAACTTGTGATTTCTTCTTATCTTCTATATTCTTCAACAAGCTCTTGAACATGGATCTCTATTACTGACATAAACTTGCTATCAATGTTCTGACACTTGATGCAATGGTCTGGTTCATAAGTGACTAGTCTTGATAGGATTCTTGCTTCTGAATAGATTACCATATTCAATTAGTAATGTGGCTTTCCAATTATCGTTTTCCTGCTTCTTCACTTGAAATCAATTAGTCTTATTGATACTGATTGTTATGATCTTGATTCTTTTAAGTTACACATCACTGAGGCATGAACAACTTTGACTTGAACTTCTTCCAGTGATTTCATCTTTGATTGATCATAATTAACTATGTTAAATTGTATCAATTACCTTGTCCTCAATTTGAATTGATTTCTTTATGACTTCTTGTTCTTGATTGTCTTTCAGTTAAGTATCTTTTCTTTAGTTGAGTTACATTAGATATAGTGTTACAAGTTTAGACACTCTATCTTTCAATCTCCCCCTATTTGATTGTCTAACAATGACATTCAAATTAAAGAAGGATAACTCAACAAAATAAATGAGACGAGAAAAGATAAGTAACATTAAAGTCTTGTTCAAATTACAACTGAAATGAAAATTGAAAAATAATACAAAGAACTTAATAAGTAACTTAAACTAGAAAGAGAATTTGAACCTCGAATCAAAGATCTTTGGAATGATTTCTATCACCTGGATTATTTCATGTCTTTCAGTCAAACTCATATCACCTTATTAGATCCACTCTGATTCACGGTTACAGTATGGTAAATTTTCCTATCTCGCATACCGTGGTCAGGTGAATTTTCCTCAAGTGAGTTAGAGCAACCAGAAGATATGAATTTTTTATAACTTCAAGTTCACATTCCTCCGAGCTTTCATTCTAATTCCGTTTCCCCTTCCTAATTTCTTTCTCAACATCGCGCTTATCTTCTCTTTGTTTTCTACGCCTCTCTTTCTTTTGTTGTTCTCTTTTGTAGACTGGATCATGTAACTGTGCCCATCGAGCATTCAACAGACTTACTGCTTCCATTTCTAGAGGATTCTTGGATTCTGGATAAGGATGTCTGAAAAGTCTCCTGAGTTTTTCCACCTCCTGAGTAGTCCTAATCTTTGGAATATCCTCAAAATTCTTCATGATGAGTTGTGATTTCCAGTGAGTTTTATCAGCCTTAAACTGACAGTAGATCATTTTGGGGTAGCCCTTGACACGGTTAGTATTGTAGACACTAGCCACATCTAATTCTATTCTTCTTTTCTCCTGGACTATCTCAGACAGGTACTTCAGTAGTCTCTGCTTTTCATCAACAAACGTATCCTCTACATCACCCCATTTAAACTCTTCCAGTACTTTGTCTAGAAATGCAGCATCTTGAGTCTGTAGCAGCCATTTCCTACTCATATGCAAGAATGTCTGTTTCTGATCTACATCAATGAATACCAAGGCATTAGCTGTATCATCAGCATAGGAGTGAATCCAGTATACACTTTCTCTTCCTGGAACACCAATTGCCTCGCTTATATCTCCTTGTTGCAGCGGTCCAAAAGGAAGATTCAGAGCTTGATCTACACTTTTTACAACTTGTAGAATATTCCATTTTCTCTCCATTAGCTCTGGCTCAATCTTCACGTTGTCTAGAGGATTTGGAGCGATAATATCACATTTCCATATTTCGTTGCTTTTCTTGAATATTATCTTCTCAATAAACTCCACTGATTTTTCTTTAACATCAGAAGTGAATCCCTTGCTCATCATTTGTCTACATATTGCTTTCAAGGATTCCACTGATAGAGCCATCAGATCTTCTTCCTCCATACTAACCCTCTTCATTTTTCCATCAACTACCATACGAACAACATCTGGATTGGCTGAGAATTCTGGTCCTTTGTCCTCTGCTAGCTGCATTAACTGATCTCTATAAAGAATGCTAAGTTCCTCAGCTTGAGAGTATTGAATTTTAGTTGCTAGCAAGAACAACTCTGGCGTAGATCTTCTCGAGATAAATTGATCATCCACGTATAGGAAAGACATTGGGGCTCCTTCAACTAAGGTCAGAATGACTTGCCACTCCTTTACCACTGGTTTATATCCAACACGGACTTTTGAGATCATTCTTTTCAAAGCATTTATGTAGTCCACCGTCATTGGATTTTTCAGGTTCAAGTTATTAAAAAAGATCATCTGCCTCCTTGTTATGAACTCCATTTGTACAAGTCCCCATTAATATCTTCCTTGCATCATCCCATTTTCGTCCAATCCTCCGTTTGTCCAATTCAGTCTATGGATCAGCTAACCTTGCAAGCTCATATTCATACTGCTTCTCCTTGAGTTCCACTTTCTTCTCTAAGAAAACAGCCTCTTCTTGCATTATTTTCATTTTAAAGAACTGAGCTTGTTCCAAAGACAACTGTTGAGCTTTCAGGGTTTCTTCATCAACATATATCTCTTCAGTCTCTCCAGTAGACATCTCAGCACCTCCATCTTGTTCCTTCAAAGATATTTTAATAGCATGTGCTAGGGGCACGTCTTCCATATCAGAGTCTGAATCAACATGTACTTTTTCCTGTCGACTGCCAAAGTCAGCGAATGGTTCTTCTTCTTCAACCACCACTGCTTTACCCTTTCTCTTTCTTTGAGCCTCCTCATCAGTCACTGGCTCACTTTCCTTCATTTGCCCTTCTTCACCCAGAGTTGACTGTTGTCTCGTCTCAGTCTCTCTCTCCCCCTTAGGTGAGTTATCCGGAACATCACCCTGATCCGTAATTCCTGCAGCATGCTGAGAACCACCATGTGCAGATTCAGAAGGTCCAGTACCAGCTCTACCAGCATCTGGGGGAGGTTGATTGTACTGTTCGTCAAAGCACTCCGGGGGTACCAAATGGCGAATTACATACATCATTCGACTGATCTCCGTTGCCATGGTATGAATAACACTTTTTACGCTCCCCATCTGCTCGTACAGAGTACTGCCCAATACGCCACTAGCATGGCCCAAGTCATTCACTTTGTTTGTGACATCGTTTAATGCTTCCGATTGACTTGCCATTCGTGCTGCGTAGTCATCAATAACTCTCCGGTTGTCGCCAACATTTACCCCTAACTGCTCCATTGTCTACCCGAACTGCTTCACCTGATTTTCAATTGATGTCATACGAGTATCAAGATTATCAAGAATAAGGGACGGTGTTTGGCTTAGGTGTTCTCGCTCTAAAAATCGTTCTGTTAGTGTTTGTCGCTCAGATTCGGGCCTTCAAAATGAAGGTCCCTCACTCCCTAAATGCTCACACACACTCACTGTCTCACGCTCGTGTATGAAGGGTTTCGTGACACAAACGCAGCGGAATAAACGCGAAAAATAAATCAAAATAGCGAAACCCTCCACAGGATCCATGCGAAAACAAAAGATTTAATTCGGAGATAAAGAATAAATACCTTTAGAAGCTTTAACAGTTCATTAATGGAAGATTAATGGAGGTCCAAAGCTTGTTTAATCACCACGTATCCCGCTCTCGCGATCTACGCTCTACGGTATCCACACGAACACTTTTCATGAAGGATTGATGTGTACTAGCACCCGAAAACTTCTTCTCTCTCTATCTTCCTCCTCTCTCAGAGCGGCTAGGGTTTTTGTAAAATCTCTATCTTATTAAATCAGCCCATAAAGAGATTATATAGAGAGAGGAATAAGTTTTCTAATTATAATCCAATTATAATTAATACTAATCCAAAATTCTAAATTATTTAATTAAGTCTCACTTAATTAATTATTAATTTTGGAATTAGTTTAAGTAATTCATTTATTCTATTTATATAATTAATTAAGTCATACTTAATTAATATCATAAATAAAATAAATTACTTATTTAATTTAAATTCATAATTTAAATTATTTCTCCTTCAAGCGTTCTTTGTGTGTGACCCTGTAGGTTATTATTACGTTGGCAACAATTTTAATATCTAATTAAAATTGTAAACAATGAGCGGCATCTAGTAATACATCATTGCTACCCAAGTAATAATAATAAATCGGTGATTCGATTAAGCCTTTCGTGAATAATGTTCCATGTAATATAATCCCTTTAATCTTGATATTATAGATTAAACTCAAGGCATGTCTCGTGTCATCCTTTTCATAATTTAATCTTTATTTTCTTGATCGATGAGTAGACTATTAAAATCAAATCAACATTTGAGCACGGCCGTGCATTTCATAGTCTCACTCAAACAAGAGGCCAATAATATCACTCCTAAAATTAGGAGGATTAAATCCCATCTAGATCATTCATATTTCTCATACGATTCATAATATACCCAATGTCCACTTTTATCATCACCCGGTCAAAGGTAACTTTTAATGTAATCAAAGTATATTAATTCTCGTATAGAAATATAATGATTTCAGGTCTAAGGATCATTACACCATTATCACAGTGAGAATTACTTATGACACTTACTAACATGTAGAATCTCACGGCGGGTCATTCCAGTGCCATGCATTGATACATGCACTTATGTTCTTGACTTTAGTATCCCCATACCTATGACCAATGAGATGTGGTCATCTGTCAAGAAACATACTAGTCTTTGTGCATTATTATTGTCCTTAAATAATAATACTCGACTAGGGAATTTTAGGAATAAGATACTATTCATATAATCTCATTTTTAAGTCACGTACTTAAAGATATATAATACGTATCAAAATTCCAAGGACATTTATTATGCTTTCAATTTATTACGCAGTAAATAAAACATAATAAATAAATAATAATCAATAAAACATAATCCTTAATAATAAATATTTTCCTTAAAATATAAAAAGTATTGTCTCTAGAGCACAATTACTAACAATCTCCCACTTGCACTAGAGCCAATTACCCAAGTATCCAATACTCATGGAACTAGTGTGACTTTCGTGCTTCTGCTGCGACAAAGCCTTAGTCAGCGTGTCTGCAATATTATTATTAGTATACACTTTACATATATGTATATCTCCTTGATCATTAATCTCATTAATTAGGTGATATCTCCTAAGTACATGCCCAAACAGCCTCCTTGGCTGCTTCACAAGCAACAATATACTCAGGTTCTATTGTAAAATCAACAATTGTCTTTGCTGTGAACCATTCCAGCATACAACATCTCAATAAAACACAAAGCCAGACAGAAACATTAAATTATCGTTATCTGTCTAGAAACCAGTATCACTGAAACCTCTTACAACTAGCTTCACATCTCCTCCATATAACAAGAATGAATCTTTAGTCCTCTTTAAGTACTTAAGAATATTCTTGACTGTCGTCCAGTGACCTTCACCTGGATTAGATCGGTATCTACTCATCATGGTTAAAGCATACGAGACATCAGGACAAGTACATATCATTGCATACATTATAAAACCAATTGCTGACGCATATGGAATTTTACTCATGCAGTCCCTATCATCCAATGATTTAGGACAAATTTTATTTTGAGATCACTATCCCATGAGACATTGGGACATATCCATTTTAGTCTCTTTGCATTTGAAATTGATGCAAAACTTTATCAATGTATGTACTCTAAATTAGGCCGATCAATCACCTTGATCTATCTCTATAGATCTCGATCCCTAATATATATGTCACATCGCCTAAGTCTTTCATTGAGAAATTATTTCTCAACCAAGTCTTCACAGTCTATAGAGAAGGAATGTCATTCCCTATTAGTAATATATCATCAACATATAATACTAGGAATGCCACATGGCTCCCACTAAACTTCTTGTAAACACAAGTTTCATCTTCATTCTGAATAAAGTCAAACTCTTTTTGACTGTTTCATGAAAACAAATATTCCATCTCCTCGAGGCCTGCTTTAATCCATAAATGGATCGACGCAACTTACATACATTTCCAGCATCCTTTAGATCAACAAAACCCTTAGGGTGTGTCATGTACACATCCATATCTTCTTCAAGGCTCTCATTTAAGAAAGCGGTTTTGACATCCATTTGCCAGATTTCATAGTCATAGTAAGCAGCTATAGCAAGCAAAATCCTGATGGACATGACCATAACAACTGGTGAAAAGGTCTCATCATAGTCAATACCATGAATTTTCTTGAAACCTTTTGCCACCAATCGTGCCTTATAGGTCTGTACATTAGCATCCATGTCGGTCTTCTTCTTGAAAACCCACTTGCACCCTATAGGTTTTACCCCTTCAGGTGGATCAACCAAAGTCCATACTTGATTAGTATACATGGATTCCATCTCAGATTTAATGGCATCCAGCCATCTCTTAGAATCTGGAGTGTTTATAGTATCTAGGTAGGTGAGAGGCTCATCTTCATCCACAAGCATCACATCACCATCTTGAGTCAAGAGAAATCCATATTATCTCTCGGGCTCATGGCGAATCCTACTAAACCTACGAACACCTGTGTTTCTTGAGCAGTATTATTTTTCTTGTACATTCTACCCAGGTTCCTCCACTGGTTCAACGTTATCATGTGGGTCTCAAACTTCATTGAGATCTATTATCCTCCCACTGTCTCTCAGCAGTTCGAGCAACAAACACTTTGTTCTCGGAAGGATTATAGAAAGAATAACCCCTTGTTTCAGTTGGGTATTCCACAAAATTACATTTATCTGATTTTGGTCCTAGCTTGTCAGAGATTAGACGTTTCACAAACGCTTCACATCCCTAAAATTTTATAAATGACATGTTGTGACGTTGCTCAGTCCATATCTCATAAGGAGTCTTTTGAACCAATTTAGTAGGAACACAGTTAAGTGTATGTGGAGCCGTTTCCAGGGTGCAACCCCAGAAACTAATTGGAAGATTCATTGACTCAACATTGATCGCACCATGTCCAACAAGGTGTGATCTCTCCTATCAAAAAAACTTTTCTTTGATATTTTCTACTTCATCTTTGTAGTCTTTGAACTTTTCAAATGATTCGGATTAGTTCTTCAAAAGATACATATATCCGTATCTACTAAAATAATTAGTAAATTTTTATGAAGTTAATAAAATCTACCTTTTGTCATCGTACACATATGACCACATACATCACTATGTATAAGTCATACCCATTCAATGATCCCTTCACCATGTCCGGTAAAAGGAGCTTTAGTCATTTTGCCAAATAAGCCAAGATTCGCATCCTTTTGTATAATTCATAATCAAACTTTTCCATGAATGCATCCTTATGTATTCTGAAAATGCGTTTCTCATTAATATGGCCTCAACAACAGTGTCAAAGGTAATATTTTATTTGAGTCACTTTAGAACATATAAATTGTTAATTAGTTGTGCAACATTATAAGGCTCATCATCAAAATAGAATAAACAACTATTGTTATTTAATTAAAATGAAAAAGCCTTTCTTGTCCAAACAAGAAACTGAAATAATGTCCCTGCCAATTGCAAGCACGTTATAACAATTATCAAGTTCTAAATTTTCCTTATAGGCCAAAAGTTAAGTAACGAGTTCCTCTAACCAGAGCAACTACCTTTACTCCAATTCCAACCCGATACCTTAAGCTTGACCATTATTGATCATCATCTTACGATCTTCCAATTAAGCATGACAGTTTAATTTCCAGTGTCCCAACTTTCCACAGAAGTGACAATCGTCTTCTTTATCAACACCTCATTCAGACTTTAGAGTCTGCTTTAGGGATTGGACTTTGGTTTGACAACGGAACTAGATCAAATCTTCTCCTTGCCTTTCCATTTTCCTTTCCCTTTTGCATTCCCTATGTTTACTATCAATATAGTAGTAGTTCATGCATTTATCATATTACTTTCAGCAGTTCTCAACATGCTTAGCAACTCAATGGGTGTTTTACCAATCTTATTCACTTTATTGTTCATAACAAAATAAGAATAATATATGTCCATAGATTGTAAGATCAAATCTAACTGTCTCCAGACCAATCTGGAAACCCAAAATATCAATGGTATTCATTATACCCTATAATCTTTAGAACATGTGGTGTAACCGGGTCTCACTCTCCCTACTTGTAAACGTATAGTGCCCTTTCAAATATATCTTGTGCTCAATCGTTTCATAAGCATCTATATGCTTGTATTGCTTCTTAAGCTCAGCACATATATTTGCGAGCATGAGACATGAAACATCAGTCGCAACATCAATTTGCTTCCAATAAGCACTATGATTTGCACATGTTACATTCTCAACTTTAAGAGCAGGGGAAGAGATTTGACTAATATCGTGGTGCCCGAGGACGATCCTCAAGCTCCTATGTCAGTCAAGGAAATATATTCTCGTCAACTTGTCCTTCTCAAGAACTGATCGCATAGAGAAGTTATTTGTGTTTATCATTTGATATCTACAATATTAAAGTGCATAAAATAAACTAGATTGCAAATTTAATATTAATTATGTTTAAGTGATTATGGTATATCATCATATACCTCCCACTATTTTTATCAAACTAATAGCCCTTACTATTAATTTGGAAAGTATATCCCATAATTCTTTCTAGTGAGCCAAGATCCATATTTCGTCATGTCCTAAGTCAACCACTGGAAGTCCTTAGAAAATGATTATTTAGGTAGACAACAGTTGTCAATTATATCATATATAATTCTTGGATAGTTTGGTGAACAACGATTGATCTTATCTATCTAATAGACTTTTAACCAAACTCTATGCTTCTAAGTTCATAATAGTTGAATATAACCGTTTATTTTCACTTATTATGACGACTCAGTTAAGTTAGACCCAATGATACAACGGCCGAATATAACCGTTTATATTCGTCGCATCTCACCACGATAGATAGGAGTCCCCTGCCACTGACAGTCCTTCCCCTTATCGATCTAGGATTCGATGAGTGTTCATTCATTGGAAAGCATCCGAGTAAAACTTAATATTTTGTTAAGGGGTTTTAGAAAATTTATAACGATCATGATCACATCATAAAGAGATCCTCAATTTTTCCTTGAACCAAATATTTCAAATCGACATCTTAAATTGTTCATTTCCCAGGTAGATGGAGGATACCAATGGTCACACTTAAAACCCATCAGCCTTACGAATACGCATATCCGCTTTTGTCAGAAAATCCCAATTATAGATATCAAAAATCCATATTTAATTCCGTGTTTTAAAAATCCATATTTCATAAACACAAGAATCTCATGATCGTTTGTTAATTTTAAAATCTTGAATCGTTACAGATTTTATCTTGTTTAAGCAAACATGGCATGGGTGTCGTATCTAATACATACATGATTAATCAATATTAAGCATGCATCTCAATTATATCTACGCATACATACCAATACATGCAATCATATACATATATGTAATGTGCGTAAATTAAACGTGTTTGGTTATGGCCCCATCCTATATGATATTTCCAAGCTAATGGAAATATCAAAGGTCAGTCTATGGTGGTTTTAAAAATACTATCTATTACATGTCTTCTTTCTTCATTGCTCCATCATCCCCTTTTGGATCGCCTCCTTGCTTGCAAGTCTTCATTGATAATTACATTGAATAATAAAAATAAAACTATTCTAATGAAATTACAAGAAGAACTCGAGTTACATTCGAGATAATTAAATTACAATGAATAAACGACATGCAAGTCGTATTTAGAAACCAAAACCATAAATCAAAACCACTATCCTATGGGTCTTTAGGCCATAACCATCCACCATGCTATCATATAACACATATAATATATCTCATATTATATAATCATATCATATAATCATATATAACAAATTTCGAAATTTCAGAAAATTAAAAACAGATTTCTGAAGACAATAAATCGCTATTTCGAGGCCCTTAACGACGTCAAACGCCTTACAGACCCGTCGGTGATAGCATAGCTATCAGTTTTGTTCATTGGCCCGATTCCAGTCGGAAAACACATATCGTTTGCGAAAATCGGATACGGCAGTCAGATTTCTCCAAATCTGACGGTGTTTCAGAAATCGTATCATATACAATTCTCATAACAAAAACAAGCATATATCATATATACATATACAGAGATACATACAATCATCATATGATTATACATTACATGAATATCATATATTCATAATATATACATACATATACTCAAAATTTTAGAAAATCAAATAATTTTCAGAAAATCATAAATCACCGTTTTGGAGGCTGTAACGACATCTAATGGCTTACAGACGCAGAGCTGACTATGTCAGGATTGCTCAGTGACCCGATTCCAGTCAGAAAACACATATCGTTTGCGAAAATCGGACAACAGACACAGATTTCAGAAAATCAACGGCAGCAGTTTCAGAATTCGTATCGAATACGATTCCCATAATAAGAACAAACATGTATCATATACATACATCAACACACATAATCATCATATGATTATACATCATATGAATATCATATATTCATAATATATATAAACATATACATATTATATCAATATAAAATCATGATAGATCGCATACATGCTTATATATCAAAAACTGTTAAGCACATAACCGAATTAAAACGTTTCGCAAGTAGCTCTGATGCCATTGAAGGGTTTCGTGACACAAACGCAGCGGAATAAACGCGAAAAATAAATCAAAATAGCGAAACCCTCCACAGGATCCATGCGAAAACAAAAGATTTAATTCGGAGATAAAGAATAAATACCTTTAGAAGCTTTAACAGTTCATTAATGGAAGATTAATGGAGGTCCAAAGCTTGTTTAATCACCACGTATCCCGCTCTCGCGATCTACGCTCTACGGTATCCACACGAACACTTTTCATGAAGGATTGATGTGTACTAGCACCCGAAAACTTCTTCTCTCTCTATCTTCCTCCTCTCTCAGAGCGGCTAGGGTTTTTGTAAAATCTCTATCTTATTAAATCAGCCCATAAAGAGATTATATAGAGAGAGGAATAAGTTTTCTAATTATAATCCAATTATAATTAATACTAATCCAAAATTCTAAATTATTTAATTAAGTCTCACTTAATTAATTAATTATTAATTTTGGAATTAGTTTAAGTAATTCATTTATTCTATTTATATAATTAATTAAGTCATACTTAATTAATATCATAAATAAAATAAATTACTTATTTAATTTAAATTCATAATTTAAATTATTTCTCCTTCAAGCGTTCTTTGTGTGTGACCCTGTAGGTTATTATTACGTTGGCAACAATTTTAATATCTAATTAAAATTGTAAACAATGAGCGGCATCTAGTAATACATCATTGCTACCCAAGTAATAATAATAAATCGGTGATTCGATTAAGCCTTTCGTGAATAATGTTCCATGTAATATAATCCCTTTAATCTTGATATTATAGATTAAACTCAAGGCATGTCTCGTGTCATCCTTTTCATAATTTAATCTTTATTTTCTTGATCGATGAGTAGACTATTAAAATCAAATCAACATTTGAGCACGGCCGTGCATTTCATAGTCTCACTCAAACAAGAGGCCAATAATATCACTCCTAAAATTAGGAGGATTAAATCCCATCTAGATCATTCATATTTCTCATACGATTCATAATATACCCAATGTCCACTTTTATCATCACCCGGTCAAAGGTAACTTTTAATGTAATCAAAGTATATTAATTCTCGTATAGAAATATAATGATTTCAGGTCTAAGGATCATTACACCATTATCACAGTGAGAATTACTTATGACACTTACTAACATGTAGAATCTCACGGCGGGTCATTCCAGTGCCATGCATTGATACATGCACTTATGTTCTTGACTTTAGTATCCCCATACCTATGACCAATGAGATGTGGTCATCTGTCAAGAAACATACTAGTCTTTGTGCATTATTATTGTCCTTAAATAATAATACTCGACTAGGGAATTTTAGGAATAAGATACTATTCATATAATCTCATTTTTAAGTCACGTACTTAAAGATATATAATACGTATCAAAATTCCAAGGACATTTATTATGCTTTCAATTTATTACGCAGTAAATAAAACATAATAAATAAATAATAATCAATAAAACATAATCCTTAATAATAAATATTTTCCTTAAAATATAAAAAGTATTGTCTCTAGAGCACAATTACTAACAGTGTATGTATTCAATAATATCACCAAGAGTAAAAGCAGTACCTACAGAAACTGGATAAGAAAAGTGAAGAGCAGTTATGGGATCTAAAGATCCTGTCTGGTCCTGAGGTGGAATCTCAGGCAGAGAGGCTGCAAAGTGTTCAAGTACAACATCTGAACCGATCCTCTCTGCAGCATTAGTATGTACCGGTGAAGGTACAGTGGAAGTAAATAATACTTTCGGCCTCTCTGAAGCAACAGGTTCCTCAGAGGGCACAAAATCCTCACCAGAAGTCCTATGTGTAGAATGTGCAAGGGGAGAACCACTCACGTGAGGTGGAGTGGTTGTGATAGACACACTAGGTTTGGACTGGGCGTGTGAAGTAGCAGCATGAGAAATTTTGGCTCGTTTCCTTATTAGTGGCTGCACTTCAGGGTTACTCTCATCAGAACTCTCACCTAATTCTACAGGTGCCGGCCTTTTAACTCCCGTCAACAAGGGTGAAAGTGAAGAAGTCAGGGAAACAGACTCAGAAATATGGCTATCACCCTGGGATAGATCCTGCAGGTTAGCAGAATCTTGGGCCACGGAATCAGAATTAGATGAAGAGGAAGTATTTGTAGTGTGAACAAAGGGTACCTCATGTTCAAAGAAATTACCTCCTTCATTACCTTGGTCAGGAAAGGGGTCAGATTCAGCAGGAGGTGACCTAGGAGATGGTTGCTGCTCCCTTTGCCTGGTAGAGTACTGACTGAGAAAATGACCCTCTTCTTCTTCATCATCAAGTTGCTCGTCAGGAATCCCTTGAAATGCGTCAGTATGAGCAGATGGGTTCTGAGCATGTGATGATAGCTGTGAAGTCCCCGCTAGAGTAGTGACACCTACATCATAAGAAAGCCACACGCAAATATTCTCAGGAATAGACATAGGTTTACCCTGATGCTTATCCTGGTTAGCAATTGTGGTTAGTGACTTATTTCACATACCAAGAGATGCAGAAGTGGGACTCCTAACAAATGCCTGCCTAATTGATAATGCATTAGAAGGTACAAGATTATTAATCAGCATTTGTAAAAAACGGGGATACTAGCAGACAACATCATTGGTTGCAATATCCCTGGTATCCGGTGATCTCATCATGGCCACAATTTTAGAAAGAATAATTCTTCCATAATTGATGTTTGGTTCACGGGCTAGGGAAACACGAAAGATTTGCATGGGAATGGGAATTTGATGAAAATCTCTTTCGCGTGTACGAAAACATCTAGTGATAGCTTCGAAAAAGTAATTCCATTCCACATGAAAAAATTGTTTTTGAATAGAGGAAGTGGATATTTTTCCAGTGGGAGGATAACATCTAATTTCCTCAAAAAATTATAGGCGCTCGGCCGCTGTAGGTACAGGGTCATAAGAATCCCTGACTGGGAAACCAAGAATTCTATTAAAAACTGCCTCTGTAACCTCAAATTCTTGACCTTCTATGGTAAACTTAAAACCATAGGGGGTCGATTTACTCCCATAAAGAACCGCACTGGTCCATAATTGCTACAAAGCGTCATGAACCAGTGTTGGTTTTGCAGTGAAGGCAGTACTAGCTTGGGAGTACAAATTGAGAAATCATACCCAAAACTTGAATCGCGGGAGTTGATCACCAACTTCTGTAGAAATATTATAAAAGTTATTTTTAGCAAGTGAAAATTGGTGAGACATTTTGTTTGTAAAAATATTTCTTCGTGAATTAATTGGATTTTTGTATATAAAAATGCACACAATTAAAGCAGAGAAAGAACGAAAACAATTCCTTTTAATTAGCAGAGAAGACACCGAGTCGTAACTGGAAAATAAACTACGGAATTGAAATCAACGATACGAAATCAAACACAGCAATACCAAACAAACTACGTTATTGTGATGACAATACGTGTGTGAAAGTGTGTGTATAGGCGTGCGTATATATCGAGATTGAAGATGAACAGTCACGATGCAAAACACAAAAACACACAGTGATCAGAGATGCAAACAATAGATTCAGACACAATTTTAACAGTAGTTAGTGGTATGTATTAAAATTAAAACAGAAATTGCTGTGAAAAAGAAATCACCTGGGAGGGAAGGTGGGGGCTGTAAAAATTAGGTTTTAAACAATGGGTAAAGAGTGAAAATAAAATCGGGTTAGTGATGTATATATAGGCATTATTGGGAAATGACAAAAATATCCCTGTGAAAATGGAAAAAAAAAACTTAAGTACGTACAGGGTAATTTAATTCGAACACTATGTCGAACATCAAGTCGAAATTTGACTTGAGTTTCGACATAGGTGCTAACTCGAAGTTTTAGTCACTTAAAACAATTTAGATTCAAAACCCTCAAGGGAAACCTATCTCGAACATCAAGTTGATATTCGAGATAAGGTTCGAGATAATGTTCGAGAGAGAACCTAAGTCGAACATCAAGTCGAATTTCGAGATAATGTTCGAGATAGAACCTAAGTCGAACATCAAGTCGAATTTTGAGATAATGTTCGAGATAGAACCTAAGTCGAACATCAAGTCGAATTTCGAGATAATGTTCGAGATAGAACCCAAGTCGAACATCAAGTCGAATTTCGAGATAATGTTCGAGATAGACCTCAAGTCGAACATCAAGTCGAATTTCGAGATAATATTCGAGATAGACCTCAAGTCGAACATCAAGTCGAATTTCTTCCCAGACTTAGAATTTTTAAAACTTCACTCCTGGAAGCCTCAAGTCGAATTTCGAGATGAGTTTCGAGATAGAACATATCTCAAAATTTTGAAGATATATAGTAAAATTTGGCAATTTTTCATGAAAAACAATAATTAAATTTTGCCAAATTAAAATAAATACCAATTCAAGGATTTTTAAAATAAACAATACTAAAAACATTCCTTGACAATTCCAAGCATAAAAATTACATGAAAGGCATAGAAAAATCCATTTAAAAATCATGACAATTTAAAGATCTATGGATTTAACTCCCCCTATGTTCATGCAAGTAAATGAGCATAAATTCAAAGTTTTTACAAATAATTTCACTCAATGCACAATGAATTTATGAAAAATAACACAACATACACATAAAATAATCATTAATAAAACATTTTAAAGTCTAAGTCTATAATGATTAAGTAGCATGCAGAAGTGATATTTTTAACAACTTTCAACTAGGCACAATTAAAATTGGGAAATTTTAAGAAGAAAAACATATGTACTTGATCAAAACTGGGATTTTACAGATAAGATGATTTACTAACTTGTGTTAAGCATTCCCAATTCACCAACCAACCTATTGAATGTGACTTCATCAAGAGGTTTAGTGAATATATCTGCAATTTGTTGTATCATGGGTACAAAATGTAACTCCACAGTCCCCTCCTCAACATGTTCTCTTATGAAGTGATATCTTATATCTATGTGCTTGGTTCTGGAGTGATCCACAGGATTGTTGGTCATGGCAATGGCACTAATGTTGTCACACATGATAGGAATCTTCTTGTGCTCCATGCCATAATCTTTCAATTGGTTCATCATCCACAATATTTGAGCTACACAGCTTCCAGCAGCGATGACTCAGCTTCAGCAGTAGAAGTAGATACTGTATGTTACTTTTTACTTTGCCAGGACACCAATCTTCTTCCTAGGAATTGACAAGCACCAGATGCACTTTTCCTATCAATCCTGCAACCTGCATAGTCTGAATCCGAATAGCCTATTAGATTAAAACCTGTATCTCTTGGGTACCAAATCCCTAGATTTGAAGTTCCCTTGAGATACCTAAAGATTCATTTGACGGCTATGAGATGTGACTCTCTAGGATCCATTTGGAACCTTGCACACAAACAAGTTGCGAACATTATATCTGGTCTACTTGCAGTTGAATAAAGAAGTGAGCCAATCATACCTCGATAGCTTGTGATGTCAACTGGTTTACCTAATTTGTCTTCATCAAGCTTCATGGCAGTTGTCATGGGAGTTTTAGCTGCTGACGCATCTTCTAGATTATACTTCTTGAGTAAATCTTTAACATACTTGGATTGACATATAAAGATTCCTTATTTTCTCTGACTGATCTGTAATCCAAGAAAGAATGACAGCTCCCCCATCATGCTCGTCTCATACTTATCCTGCATTAACTTAGCAAATTTCTCGCACAAGCGCTCATTAGATGACTCAAAAATAATATCGTCCCCATAGACTTGAACAAATATTAAATCACCCTTTACATTTTTATAGAACAATGTTTATCAATTACCCCCTAGTAAAACCACTTTCAATTAAGAACAAGGATAGGGTTTCATACCATCGTCTTGGGGATTGCCTGAGGCCATAGACAGCTTTGAAGAGAAAGTATACAAAATCTACAAGTTCTGGATCAATAAAGCCAGGTGGTTGTTCCAGATATACTTCTTCTTCTAGCTCTCCATTCAGGAAGGCACTTTTCACATCCATCTAAAAAACCTTGAAGTTCTTGTGTGCTGCAAAGGCTAAGAACATTCTGACTGCCTCAAGTCTTGCAACTAGAGCGTAGGTCTCATCATAATCGATACCTTCTTTTTTAGAATAACCCTTCGCTACCAAATGAGCCTTGTTTCATGTTACAAGTCCGTCTTCATCCAGTTTATTTCTAAATACCCACTTAGTTCCAATTACTGATCTATTCTTTG
This sequence comes from Oenanthe sinensis, assembly GCA_028671895.1. Classification (NCBI taxonomy): domain Eukaryota; kingdom Viridiplantae; phylum Streptophyta; class Magnoliopsida; order Apiales; family Apiaceae; genus Oenanthe; species Oenanthe sinensis. Next base: position 15,702,081 of record CM053804.1, on the reverse strand, counting down.
GTCGGGGTACCAGTTTCCAAACATTCTACCTTTCAAATTGATTGAGCTCCTCTTGCATTGCAATTACCCAATCAGCATCACCAAGAGCTTGTTCTATTTCTTTAGGTTCAAGTTTGGACAAGAACCCAAAGTACAAGCAGATATTAGCCATGTCAGCTCTTGTAGATCTTCTAGTAGTCACACTGGCGTCTGGATCACCAATTATTAATTCAAACGGATGGTCTCTATTTCAAACTCATTCTTTTGGTAACTGTCTTGATTATTCAGTTTGACTTTCTGAATTGTTGTGTTGACTACTTGTGTTATTTCTACTAACTCCCCAGAGTTAGTGCCAGCTCCTGTAGAACTAGTGTCAACTCTTCTTGAGTTTTGAGCACTTGTCCTTGAGCTGCTATTTGTTCCCCCTGAGTTGTTGCCGGATTGTGCTGAAGAAGTTTCTTCTGATCTTGTAGAAATCGATTGTCTACTAGACTCAGGTATTTCTTCACGAACACTTGGTATATTTGAAGTAACAATCAACTTAGGTTCATCCTCCACTTCATCCAAGTCCAGATTCTGAAATTTTACGGACTCAGGTTCACTATTATCTTTAGAAATTGATGGGAGTTTGGTATCATCGAATCTGACATTGTAGCTTTCAATCACTTTTCGATCATTCACTAAGAATACCCGATAAGCTGCCACCGTATCTATAGAATACCCAACAAATATCCCTTCATGAGCTTTTGCTTCAAACTTGCCTAGCTTTTCATCGTCTATTAGCACATAGCATTTAGCTCCAAAGACATGAAAGTATTTGATTGTTGGTCTTCTGTTATTCATTAGTTCACATGGTGTCTTTTCTTTATCTTTTATAATCATGGTTCTGTTCTGAGTGTAACACACTGTACTCACAGCTTCGGCCCAAAAGTATATAGGAAGTTTTGATTCATACAACAAAGTTCTTGCTGCTTCAACCAATGTTCTGTTCTTCCTTTCAACTACTCCATTTTGCTGTGGAGTTCTCGGGGCAGAGTACTGATGACGTATTCCTTTAAAAATGCAGAAATCATTCAGTATTGCATTTTTAAATTCAGTGTCGTTGTCTGATCTAATCGTCTTCACAGTGAGTGTTGAAACATTCTCAATTTCAGTGATGTGATCAATGATTTGGAAAGGTACTTCATCTTTTGTCATAACGAACAATACCCATGTATACTTGGAGAAGTCATCCACGATTACCAATTTCCTAGAAAAAGATAGGACATTCACTAGGCCAAATAAATCCATATGTAGAAGTTGCAGTGGCTCAGTGATACTAGAAATTTCTTTAAACTTATGCGATGCTCGCTTTGACTTTCCCATTTTACAGGCTTCGCAGAGTCCTTTAGGAGCAAACTCCATTTGAGGTAGATCTTTCACCAATTCTCATCTGGCGAGAGCATTCATCGTTTTGAAGTTTAAGTGAGATAGCTTTTTATGCCATAACCAGCTTTCATCATCTGAAGCTTTACTGTAGAAACAGGTGACTTCATTCTGGTTTGCCGAATTCATATCAGCAACAAAAAGATCTTCCTTTCGAACTCCTCTTAAAGCCAACGAACCTTCCTTAATGTGAGTGATTGATACACCTTTCTTATTGAAGACAATTTCGAATCCTTTGTCACAGAATTGACTGATACTCAATAGATTGTGTTTCAATCCCTCAACATAGGAAATATCTTCAATGATGACATTACCAGTTTTCAATCTGCCATATCCCTTTGTTACACCTATGCTGTCATCTCCAAAGGTGACATAAGGGTCAGCCTTCATAACCAACTTTGTAAGCAGGGACTTATTTCCTGTCATATGCCTTGATGCTCCACTATCTAGCACCCATATAACTTTATTTCTTTTCTGCTTAATGCCCAGCAATAACAGATTGATTAGGCGTTCTTCGGAACCCAAGATTGATTGGGCCCGGCTTTTCTATAAGATCGAGAATTATCAGATTTAACAACATGAGATGCACCCTTTTTAACATTACTAGAGCTTTCAACTTTGTCTTTTCCTTTTTCAGACTTGACAGATTTGTCAGTCTTAGGAGAAGCCTTGTCACTCCTAACTTTAAGAGGACTAACAGTCTTAGCTCTTACATGCTTCTTTTTGACATTAGATTTACATGCATAAGAAAGATGTTCAATTGATTTACAGTGATAACATGCTTTCTTTAATCGTTCTGCCTTAACCTCTTTTAAGCCTTTTTCCTTTTTACTCTGTTGTTTGACAGCCTTAGCTCCTAATCCTTGTCTAGACTCATCTCTAGGGGAATTGATTTTAACTGATTTAGTAGGAGTTATAGGTTGTTCTTTCTTCCGATCTTCCATTTCAATCTCATATCTAACTAACAATTCAGTATCTCCTTCTTCACGAGGAACGAAGTGTTTAAAGATAGGTTTGACAGTAGATTTAAGAATTGTAGGTATTTCCTTATTAATCTCACTGGAACTAGTGTCTACAGGCCTTTTTCCTTCTTTCATAGATAAGTTAGAATAGTCAAGTCCTACACCTACTCCAGTTATCTTCTTAAATGTGTCACTATCAACATTCACTTTACTAGCTGCTAGTTTATAAGCTTCGCATTTAGTTTCTACCTCAGCTAGTTTATTCCTTAGATATGCTTCTATTTCATCTTTAAGGTTGATATTGTGTTCCAAAGATTTAATAGAGTCTCTTAGGGAAGTATCTATAGTGCAAGCAGCCTTTAATTCTTCTACTTTTGCCTCAAGCATTCTGCATTTGGCAACAAGTGTTTTCTGTCCTTTTTTAGAAGTATTTAGGCTTTTGCACAACATATAGATCTCTTCGCTAAGAGCCCCGTTCTGCACCTTATAATCATCAATTGACATTTCTTCTTTAAGGGTTAGAACTAGTACCTCTGGTTCATCTGATGTCTCAGCCATGAGGGCAAAGTTTGTTGCATGGGTAACTTCTTCCTCATCTGAATCATCCCAAGCTCTGCCTTCTGTTACAACCAAAGCTCTCTTTCCATGTCTTTCCTTCACCAGGGTTTCATACTTGCTTTTGAGGGCTTCATAAGTTTCTTTGGGGTATGTCTGTTTCGGCTTCTTACAGTCTGTAGCAAAATGTCTAGCTTCACCACAGTTATAGCATTTGAACTTCATTTTGAAATCCAAAGGTGATTTGTAGCTGGTACTCTTGCCTTTCCCTTTATAACCTTGAGAACTACCACCACCTTTAGTAACCCGATAGTAAGATGAAAATTTTCTTTGTGGACGGTTACTTTTTCTGAATCTTATGTTGCTGAACTTCCTTGCCATGTATGCCACGACACTATCATCCATGTTGTCCATCTCTTCTTGGGTGAATTAGTCATCATCACTATTTGATGTGCACTCATCATTATTTTCAACTTGATGTGGTGAAGGTGATGATCTAGGTTTTTCTGCAGTCATTGCCGTTTTAGACTCTTCCTCATCAGCAATTAATCCTGATGTCGCTTCCTTTCCTCTTGAATCATTATCCCATGCTTGGTCTTGAAGGGTCTCCAGCTCATAGGTCTTTAAAATTCTATAATATTCTTCTAGAGAAGTTGTAGACTCTATGTTCAATGCTTTTTGGATGGTTCCTTAGATATCTCGTGTTGACTTCAACCACGGGGAGAGTTACACCTCTCAGATTCAAATCCAACACTAACTGACTGAATCTTAGATAGACATCTGTTATTCTTTCTCCTTTTTCTTATTCTGAAGGTGTCATACTCCATCTTGAGTATAAGTGTTTTGTTGTTTCTGACCTCAGCGGTACCTTCCATGACGGCCTCTATTTTATCCCAAATCTTCTTCGCTGTAGTTAGTCCTTTTACTACATTAAACATTTCATGATCTAGGGATTCCATTAATGTTTATCGAACGGATGTATCAAAAGCTATTTGCTCCTTATCAGCATCTGAAAAGTCCACTGCCTTCTTAGGCTCAGAACGTTGTGGAACAATCACATCTCCTTCCATATGCTCAAGAACAACAACCATTAGTACAATTTTATCTTTATCAAGAACTTCCAGATATTCAGGATTGATGGACTCAAGGTAAAGTTTCATTCTCAACACCCATTCTTCATAGTGATCTCGGTCGAACATTGGAATTTTGAAATTGTTTTTAGGTGCCATCCTTATGTAGATTTAAAGTAGAGATAATAAACTTTTCTTATTACTTGATTAGTAATTGAAAGAAAATCGAATTATCTCAGAATAAATCAAAGTTCAAATTCTAGTCACCAAAAAATTTCTAAGTACTCAGGACTAGGCTATGTAGAAAAATCTATGTAGAACTTTTGCCTAAGTCGAAATTTCACCAAGTAGAAAATCTGTCAAGTAGAAATTCTCACTAAGTCGAAATTTTCACTAAGTAGAAAATCTGTCAAGTAAAAATTCTATGTAGAACTTTTTGTCCTTGGAAAAAAACTTTGTTGCAGGTCACTTTTCACACTTTTTGACTTTTGTGTCTTTTCTCACCTAACTCACCTACCAACCACGTGACAGGTACAGAGTTACATTTAATATCTTTTTGTGCAGTGAGAAAGTTTTCCAATCAAAAGCCAATAACACCTTTTTCACTTTTTGTCTTTTGAAAAAGGAAATCAAATGTTGCTGGGTTTGTCTTCTTTATCAAGAACAATGATGACTTTTTGAAGAACACCAAGAATCAAAGTACCCAGAATAATTCATAAAAATTATCTAAAATCCACCCAAGCTAAATAATCACACCTGGAGTATTTAAATAATTTTTAGGATGAGTTTTCACTGATAAACGAATTAAAGCACACTTTTCAAGAAAAACTTGAAAAGTAGATCTGTTAATGAAAAACTCACAAATCTTCTACCAAACAGAAGGATCTATATTTTGTATGTTAAACATGAGGCTTTGATACCAATTGTTAGCTCCAAATGTGTTATAGAGGGGGGGGGTAAATATGACTTTTTCAAATTAATGAAGCAATAAATACTTTGTAATAAATGAACAAAATGATTCAAGGAATATATGTTTTATATATAACTTGAAGGGGTTGCTACAACATTCATTACAATAGTACAACAGAAGTAAAGAGGGTAGTAAATGATACTAAGCTCTATGAATACTCTCTCTCTCTTTTACAAGTGTTTCTTTCGATATTGCTCACACTCTCAAATGTTACACGAGTAATTCTATTTATACTACTTGTAATCTATGACTTGTAGTCTTCAACAGATAAGATATGAGTGGTCCAATGTTGTCCACATAAATCTTATCTTGTCTTGAAAGCTTGGAAATAGCCAACCAGATGATGTCATGTGTCATGTTGAAACTATCCTCTATGTAGAACTTCTACTTAGGAATTTCTACTTGTCATCTCGAACATTTAAGTAGAACTTCTACATAGGAATTTTCTACTTGTCATCTAGAACATTTAAGTAGAACTTCTACACAGGTATTTCTACATAGGCTCTATCTCGAATATTCTAAGTAGAACTTCTACATAGGAATTTCGAGATAGAAATGTTCTACTTGCAGAATTTCTACTTGGCTCTAAGTAGAAACTTATCTAGAATTTCTAGATAGAAATTTCTACTTAGGTTCCCTTGTAAGTACTTAGAAAAATTCTGGGCTTCAACTAGAAACTTCAATGCAACATCTTGAACTTGTGATTTCTTCTTATCTTCTATATTCTTCAACAAGCTCTTGAAAATGGATCTCTATTACTAACATAAACTTGTTATCAATGTCCTGACACTTGATGCAATGGTCTGGTTCATAAGTGACTAGTCTTGATATTATTCTTGCTTCTGAATAGATTACCATATTCAATTAATAATGTGGCTTTCCAATTGTCGCTTTCCTGCTTCTTCACTTGAAATCAATTAGTCTTATTGATACTGATTGATATGATCTTGATTCTTTTAAGTTACACATCACTAAGGCATGAACAACTTTGACTTGAACTTCTTCCAGTGATTTCATCTTTGATTGATCATAATTAATTATGTTAAATTGTATCAATTACCTTGTCCTCAATTTGAATTGATTTCTTTGTGACTTCTTGTTCTTGATTGTCTTCCGATTAAGTATCTTTTCTTTAGTTGAGTTACATTAGATATAGTGTTACAAGTTTAGACACTCTGCCTTTCAGCCAAGTTTACTGTCGAAGGAATAATTGCTGTCAGTAAAACTTGTTTTCTTAGAATCTTCATTCTCTGCCAAGTTTATTGTCGAAGGAATAGTTGTTGTCAGTTGCTTCAAAAGTTGTTGTCACTTGAATATGCTGTCGTCGGCTTCAATTTGTAGAATGTTAGTGTCAATGATTTGATCCATGCCGTGCATGAACACTTTGTGAACTTTTACTTCATAGGGCATTTATTACATTTTTACAAGACCACAACTATTGATACTTACTGTCACCTACTTGACTTTTTGTACATACTATTACAAGTGACATTTTAAAACATATTATTAATATGTATGACAGTATATTTTACTTAGTTAATTTATAATTAATCTAAGTAAGATATTAGTTATTTACAATGTTAACACCACAATCCCTAACAATCTCCCCCAATTTGTTTTTATGAAAAATAAAGACAAATTCAAAGTAAATTGCAGATGCTAACTCAACTAATAAAAATAGAAGTGTTTGTACAAGAAAAAAAAATTACAAGTATAATTCTCTCTTAAACTAGGCTCCTCTAGACTGAGCAAATCTTCAACTTTTAGCTTGAGCTTGAACTTCACTTTTTCACCACTGTCGTTCTTCTATACAAACCTTCAAGAGCTTTCAGTTCCTGTTTTTCTTCATCTATCTTGGCATGATCAGAGACACAATCTAAAACTAGCTTCACCATCTTGTAAGAAAGATTCTTCAATTCTCTGTAGGTGTAGTAGTTCTCAATTGGCCCTTTTGAGATACACAGATATTTCATACCAAACATGTCTTTCACAAATGTTTCCTTTGTAGAAGAGAAAATCTGCTTCACTCTGAGTTTGTCAATGGATTCATCTTCATCTTCTCTTGACTCAATAATCTCCTAGACAATTTTACTCAAGTCTCTTTCTGTTCCAAAAAATGAGCTTGTAGTGAGCCTGTAGATCCTTCTCAAATTCTCATTATTTGGTACCCTGAAATTTGTAGCCTTCACTTCAGTACTATCAATAATAACTCTCAAAGGTCCAAACAAAATAGGAGACACATATGTATCTCTTTTTGAGAATTGATCATTTAGCATTGTATGCGTCATGTCAATCTCAGCCTCCTTAATTCTTCTTATGATCTTCTCTACATTTTTCTTGGCAGCTTCCACTTCACTCTCAAACTTCTCCATCTTTTCCCTTTCTTCCTTTTCTTTGGAGTCACAGATCTGTATTGCTTTTCTTTTGAGATCAAACACCTCAAAGTTCGTTATTTTGAGAAGTTGCCTCTTGATCAATAAGACTATCTCAGGATCCTTCACACCCAAAGTCTGCAAATCTTCGAATGTAATTTCCTCAGCAGAACCACCAGAGTTATAGAAGGCTATTCTTTCAGGATTTCTTAGTAGACATTGTTGAGTCTTCTCATATTCCACTTTATTCTCATACTCCTGTTGTTCCTTGGTTGAGATGATTCTCTAGAGTTTAGAAATGAATCCTTGCTCTTCAGGATAAGGACGTTGTTGAAGTTGCTCCATCAGTTTCATCAAGAGTTCAGTATTTTTGTCCTGTAAGGAATCCATACTCCAGAACTCCTTGACTTCATCTTCATTTTCGAACATAACTCCATCTGAATATACTACTGTCTCAGGTTCTTCAGCTTCAGTGAAATTCAAAGGATGTGTTTTGAAAGTTCCTATTAGCTCTAAGAATTTCTTGATCAACACTCCTCTCAAGACTTGTGTTCTAATATCAAGACCTTTTGTGATTTGAAGCATCCTTTTCACCATAAAGTTATTTGATTCCTTCATTTCATGTCCCAAAGCTTCAACTTTACCAGTAGCATAAAAGACATTTATCCTGATCAATGAATTAAATTCAGACCACTCAGCAACAACTTTAGTGATTAATTCATCCTTTGACTCATCTATGTTGTTGATGGTGGGTCTCCTAACATCAAGACATTCTTCATTCAGATTCTCATTTGTCAGCTTCCATCACCTACTCTCCGGCTTCCTGCTAGAATGAGGTTTTGATCTTCCAGCCCTTGCCTTTATGTACATTTTAGGTATAGATATTTTCCTTGATAGTAACTCTTCCATAACTTCTTTTGACAACATGTTTTGAGAAGTTACTGTCAATTGAGGCTTGACAATAGGTTTCATGACAGTAGGTTCTGTGACGGTAGTTTCACCCTTATCTCTCATGATAGCATCTTTCTTGTCTTCTTCAAAACCAAGAACTACAGTCTTCAGAATCATTCCTTCAATACCATCCTTATATTTCTTCTCATCCTTCTCCTTACTTTCATCCACCTTATTTCAAGTTCCAGATGATCCTTCACCGTTGTTGTTGTATTGGTTGGAACTACCTGCACCTCCATCAGGCTTTTCATCATCATTATCTTCATCTCTTCTTTCTTGAGATTTCTTCACATTCTTTCTTGTCTTCAATTCTTCCAGTCTTTTCAATTCTTCATCCAACACCCTTGATACCTCAATTCTTTCTTCATTTACAGGAATTTTCTTGAAGTAATCAAAAGCTTCTTTTATAGACCTTAGTTTGCACATACTAACCCTTTCCAAATTCATAGACCTGTATTTGCCATCTATAGAGCTGCTGAATTTTATGCCCAAAGGATTATGAGTTATTTCTGGTAATTTTCCAACTATCAACTTTTGCAATGTCCTCCTTAGATTTTCATTTAGCCATGACTTGTCTGTCTTGATTTTAAGTTTGATGACTTCTATGACAGAGATTTCTTACCCGCTCAAATATCCCATGCTCACATACCAGCTAAAACCTCCTTCAGTTCTGATAGAGATTACCCACTTGTTGTTCTTTGACACCATCACAGCTGCTCCTACTGTTGACTGTCTCATTGAATCAGAAAATTTTGATCATTTATCCTTTTATTGAATTTAGCATCTTCAAACACTCAGCTATTTTCATTTTCATCCACCATAAGAATAGAAGCCTGTTCATCATCAAAATCTTCTCTTTCTTCTATGATTAAATCATAATTTGTATCCTTAAAGAGTTTCTCCTTTCCTTTCTCAGCTATATGAATAGAGGCCTTCACAACACCCTTCTTGATCAAAATTTCTTTCTCCTTAGGCCTTTTAACATGATTTAGTTTCTCCTCCTTATTACTACCAAGCTCTGTAGCAATCTCAGCAGCCACACTAGACAACAATGTTAGTTGACTCTCACCCTAAGATGCAACTTGTGTTTTGTCTTTATCACTCCTATTTACAAACACTTCAGCTTGATCTGTACTTTTCTCACCCTTAGTTGATGTAGCAACTGCAGGGTTTCAAAATTTTGAATTGAACTCTTGAAGCTTGTGAAAATGGCCTTGAATCCTTCATTCATGGTTTGCTCCAGACTAGCCATCCTGTTGACCAACTTCACTTGATTTCTGCCAATAGTGTCCAGATTCTTTGATAGCTTTGTAACCTTATGTGAAAGGGATTTTAACCTTTCATCAGCTTGTTTGGAGGATTTGGTGGTTCTTACTCTCTCTTATTTTTCTGAGTGATCTCATCACTCCTCACCTACTCACTCTCAAGGCATAGTGCCTTAGATATTTTGGCTCCGACATTTTGTTTTTTTCATTTGGCCTTGCTCAGGGCCCTATCATTTTGCCTAGAATTTTCCCAGCCCCTCATTTTTTGACTCACTTCTCTTTTATTTTATCTCTCCTTTTCTTTTCACACCCCCACTCATCCTAGGTGCAAGAGACTGAGCAGGTACATCTTGCACAAGAGATTTAGATTTTACCTTGAGTATTGTGGAAATGAGAATAGAGTTATCATCTTTAGTTTGTTGAGAAGTGGTGGCCATTGGAGAGTAGCTGTCTGGATTGTCATCTGTTGAGAAGTTACTGTCATAAGGATTGAAAACAACTTTATCATTAATAGTTTTAGAGACTGTGACAGCAATCTCTTCTACCCTGTGAGTGGAAGGTTTTTCTGGATTTCTATGATCAGTCTCATTTAATTGTTGGAATAGTGCATCAACAGTTTGATCTTCAAAATTTGTAAAATATGATGCACCATATTTAAATGAGTTGTGTTCTACATTTTCTAGCCCTATTGTGTGAGTATCTTCAAGTGTGGGCTCAAGTTGAGTGTGTTCAACCTGTTGTGAAGACTCTGTACAAGGTGCCATGAACAGACCAATTTTAATAGATGCCTCCTTTTGAGAGGAAAAACATAGAGATGTGTTTTGTTCCCTATTAAGATCTGTGCCCATTTGAGATGACACAGTTTGGTTTACAGAGGTTGATACTCTTTCCTTCTTTCCTCTAGGCTCACCAGGCCCTCTATGGGTTCTGTGTCAAAACTACCAGCCTTATTTGCTGCATCTTGTGCATACACCACCTACTTGTGGAAAGGTTTCTAACCTAGGTTGATTGATTCTTCTCCTTTTAGGAGCCTGGTCCTTTTGAGAGCAACCAGACCCTTGGCTAATAGTTTTGATGACTCGAGAAGGTTGGATTCCTTCATAAGGTTTGGAGTGTGGGTTAGGAATGGTGAGGTCAACATCATTCTCATCACTCAAGGTAAATACATTATAGTTCCCAATAAATTTTAAGTTTAAATCATTTATTGTTGACATCATGAATTCAGTTATAAACAAACCCAATTCAGTGTTAAGTGGTTACTGATTAACAAATAATGGGTGTTCTTTTTCAGTGTTGGGGACTCCATGCATTGAACACTATCTAAATTTATTCTTCCTACGACAGAATTAATTATAAGCATAAAAAATCTAGGATAATAGATTACCGGTTTTCGAGTTTCTTTCTTTCCAAGCACCAGTTTGAACAGGGCATCAGGAGCATTCCAATATTGATTCTATAGTTGTGCACCATGGAATGCACAATTCTCCTGATATAGGCTGGGACCTCATTCTAGCCACTGGTCTTGCTCGACATAGACCTTGATACAGCATCCAACATTATATTCCATTTTTTGTTCAAATATTTTCTGTCCATGCCGCTAGATGGATACCATTCATCGTTGTTTGAGCTTAACTTGGGTCCAGTATACCCAACCATTTTAAAGAACTTTGCAAGCTGAATGTCACTTGCAGGCTCCTGAAATAGCGAGCCTTCAACTTCTTCCACATGAAGAGTTTCATTAATGTGAGAGTAATCAATGGTGTAAGAGGTACCATTGATTTGGAAGATGATAGTGCTAGCATCTTGCTCCCCCTCACATATGGCAGATGTCCAGAACTGAGATAGTCTAGGTATTTCAAGATGGGGGCTTTCTGTGAGGGCATAGGTGAGGTAAGAATTGTTCATGAAACCAACAAGAGGTTTGAAGGCTTCTCCGGCTTTACCAACTGAGGCCATGGTGGTGAAGTTGGTTTGGGCAAAAGAGAAGATAAGTTGAGGTCCAAACATGGTTGAGAGTTTGAATTTTAGAAATGAAGAAGACTTTAGAGTTTGGAGGACATTTTAGAGAGAGAGGTTACAGAGAAAATGGAGAGTTTTTAGGATGTAAGAGAAGAAAATTGAAGTTTAAAAGAGAAATAAAGAATGTGAGAGATTTAAGCTGTTTGTATATATATGATGTGAAAAAGGTACTGTCAAGAAGGAATTGTAAACGATTTTAAGTGACAGTTGTCTTCTAGTTCCATTCCTCGACAGTAAATCCTGCGCTAGAATTCACACACATTCTCGACAGTAACATTAATGGTAAGGAAAAATATATAAAATAAATGAATAACCCTAATGTTAACTATTGACAGTATGTTATGCGGGGATTTAAGAAAACTATACTATCAAAGGATACTGACAGTAAGTTTCAGAATTTGACAGTAAGTTTCAGTCCCGCATAATATGCTGTCAAGATTTCTCAATCTTTTGACAGTAAGTTTCACAGTATTTGACAGTAAGTTCTCGTCCCACGAACTATACTGTCAAGACTTCTCAAGCATGTGACAGTAAGTTTTCGTCTCGCGAACTATACTGTCAAGACTTCTCAACCATGTGACAGTAAGTTTTCGTCCCATGAACTACACTGTCAAGACTTCTCAACCATGTGACAATAAGTTTTCACAGATTTTGATAGTAACTTATCATTATGTGACAGTATAAATAAAATATATTGTCAAGCAACTTGACGGTATCTTTTATTAGTCACATAAGAATTAAGTTACTTAAAGATAAATTAGTTAACCTCTCAGTAAAATATCATCATGTTTTTCCACTGTGATAAAAATCAAAACACCTCAAGAGGCCATTAATTCACAGTAAAATTCAGTTAACTAAATTTTTAATCAACCAAATAGAATTACATTAACAGGACAGATTTAACATATCCAATTTACTCACTAACCTGTTGAATGTCTTTTCATCCAATGATTTGGTGAAAATATCTGCAAGTTGCTTCTCTGTGAGCACATATATAAGCTTGATTGTGCCTTCATCCATATGTTCCCTAATAAAGTGATGTTTGATATCAATGTGTTTAGTTTTGGAATGTTGAACAGGATTATCAGAAATTGCTATGACACTGGTGTTGTCACAAAAGATAGGAATTCCTTGCAGATTCAACCCATAGTCCAATAGATGGTTCCTCATCCAAAGTAACTAAGAACAACAACTACCATCTGCAATGTATTCATCTTCTGCAGTTGAATTTGATACTGAATGTTGCTTCTTGCTAAACCATGAAACCAACCTTTCTCCCAGAAATTGACAGCTACCTGTTGTGCTCTTTCTGTCTATCCTGCACCCTGTATAGTCTAAATATCCAACTAAGTCAAATCCAAAAACTTTGGGTTACCAAAGGCCTAAGTTTTGAGTGCCTTTTATGTATCTAAATATTTTTTTACAGCCATTAAGTGAGACTCCTTTGGATCAGACTGGAACCTTGCACACAACCCTGTTGCAAATATGATGTCAGGCCTGCTAGCTGTTAGATAGATGAGAGATCCAATCATTCCTCTATACATTTTGTTGTCCACCTTCTTTCCTTTTGGATCCTTGTCAAGTTGGGTTGCTGTTGAGATTGGAGTTTTTGCAAGAGATGAGTCTTCCATATCAAATCTTTTCAAGAGATCTTTAACATACTTAGTCTGGCAAATGAATATTCCATCCTCTTTTTGATAGACTTGAAGTCCAAGAAAGAGTACTAATTCACCCATCATACTCATCTCATATTTGTTCTGCATTAACTCAGAGAATTTCATGAATAATTCTTCATTTGTTGAACCAAAGATAATGTCATCAATATATACTTGGACTAGAATGATATCATTTCCATGCTTTTTGTAGAAAAGAGTTTTATCCACAATCCCTCTTGTAAAGTTGTTTTCAAGAAGGAACTTGGAAAGAGTATCATACCAAGCCCTTGGTGCTTACTTTAAGCCATACAGTGCCTTGAGGAGTCTGTATACACAGTTCTTCATCTTTGGATCTTCAAAGCCAGGGGGCTGTTCAACATATACTTCTTCTTCTAATTCTCCATTAAGGAAAGTACTTTTCACATCCATTTAGAAAACTTTGAAGTTGTTGAATGCAACAATGGCCAAAAAGATTCTTATTGCCTCAAGTTTGGCAACAGGAGCAAATGTTTCTTCATAATCAATCCATTCCTGTTGACAGTAACCTTTTACCACTAGCCTTGCTTTGTTTCTTGTGATAGTACCACAATCATCCATATTGTTCCTATAAACCCATTTGGTGCCTATTATGAATTTGTTCTTTGGTTTAGGAACTAATTCCAAAATACAGCTTCTTTCAAATTGATTAAGCTCTTCTTGCATGACATTAATCCATTCTGGATTAGCCAGGGCTTCTTCTACAGTTTTGGGCTCAGTTTGATAAAGGAAACAAGAGTGCCTGCATTCATTGGTAACATTTCTTCTTGTTTTGACTCCAGTTCCTGGATCACCAATAATTAAATCATTTGTATGATCTCTATTCCATTCTGTTTCTCTTAGAGAATCACGGGAATCTTCAGCACCTTGTTGATTTACAGCATCTTTTGCTCTTGCACTGTTAACAGCATCAATTTCTTCAAGACCACTATTCATGGGAACATTCACAGACAAGTCAGTTATTTGAGCAGTTCCTTCATTATCTCCAGACTGAATAGGATCATTTGATATCAACTCTTTTTGAATCTTCATCAATATCTTCTAGATAACCTTGATTTTCAAAGAACAGTGGTTCCATTTCTTCACTTTCTTCAAATCCACGAAATTTTGACTCATCAAAGGTGACATTTACACTCTCCTCCACAGTCTTGTGATCAATGATGTAGATTCTGTATGCAGTCCTGTCAATGTCATACCCCACAAAGATTTCTTCAAGTGCTTTAGTGTCAAATTTTCCTTTGATCTCAGTTGAATCTTTTATGAAGTAACACTTGCTTCCAAAGACATGAAAATAATTGACAGTTGGTTTCCTTCTTGTAAGCAATTCATAAGGTATCTTTCCATAGGCCTTGTTGACTACAGTCATATTTTGAGTACAATAGGCTGTATTGATTGATTTACCCCAGAAGTAGGTAGAAACTTTTGCTTCACTCAACATAGTTCTTGCAGCCTCAATTAGGGTTCTGTTCTTTCTTTCCACAACACCATTTTGATGAGGTTTCCTTGGTGCAAAAAATTGTTGAGTGATTCCATTGTCCTTGCAGAAATGATTCATGATATTGTTTTTGAACTCGGTACCATTCTCACTTCTTAAAATCTGCACTTTGTATTTGGGATTCTTGTCAAGAACCCTTACCAAATCAATGATTTCTTGTCCAACTTCATCCTTGGATGCTAAAAACCTCACCCCAAGTGTATCTTAAAAAATCATCAACCATTACTAAAGCATATCTTTTTCTTGCCAGTGATTGCACATTCACAGGACCAAATAAGTCCATGTGAATTAGTTGAAATGCTTCATTGATTGAGCCACTATGAGTGATTTTGTATGAAGCTCTCCTTAGATTCCTTTTTTAGCAATCCTCACACAATCATTCTTGACAGAATTCAAGTTGAGGAAACCCTTTTTCCAATTCTCTCTTCATTAGATAATTCATTGCTTTGAAGTTTAAATGGGAAAGTTTCTTGTGCCACAGCCAACTATCAGATGAGGAAGCCTTATTGTAGAAATAGTAGACTTTGTCTTTTCTTACAAACTCCTTGAAGAGTTTCTTCTCATGTCTTCTTGTTGACAATGGAGAATTTGTCTTGATCAAAGTTCACTAGAAATCCTCTTTCACAAAATTGAGTTACACTCAATAGATTGTGCTTCAAACCATTTACTAGAGCAATTTTCTATATTCTTAAATTTTCAATTTCCAGAATGCCATATCCTATTGTGAAACCAATGCTATTGTCACCAAAAGTTACATAAGGGCCAGCCATCTCCTTGAACTGTGATAGCAGGGCTTTATCACCTGTCATGTGTCATGAGCATCCACTATCAATGATCCACATGATTCTTTTATTTTTCCTGTTGTCATGCAAAGTAAATTTTCAAGTTACTTTTATTACCCAATTTTCATTGGGTCCATTTTGTTTAGCTAAATCATAGTTTGAAGTTGATTCAGTTGTGATTCTTTCTCTTGCTTTTAGCAAGACTCCTATAGCTACCCATTCAGATTTGATTACTGGATTGATAGTTATTCTCTTGGGTGGCTTGTCCATCCTAACTTTAGGTGGACTTGGAGTCTTTGCCTTTTCAGTTTTATCACTCTTATTCAGGAATTCTTGATTATTAGCAAAAGGCATGATAGAGCATATACTCATCAAGTTCATTTTACATGAAATGCAATCAAAATCACCACAGTGAGTAACTTGTTCTTTAAAGGCATGCTTTGTGAATTTCCATTAATAGAGGTATCATTCTTGACATTTGACTTATTTTTATTGCAAACATGAGTTAGATGACTAGAAGACCCACAATTGTTGCACAACTTTCTAGGAACATTAGGAATATAATCATAATTATTTTTCTTATTAATTCCTAGTTTTCCATTTCTGTTCTTTTTGGCCTTCATGACAGTATATTTAGAAGTTATTGTCATACTGGTGTTGACAGTAGGTTTAGATGGAGTTGTCTCGATAGTAAGTTTGGATCTCACAGTCTTGACAACATCTTTTGAACTTACTGTCTTGCCAGTGTTGTTAGCACCTTTTAAATGCAAGTTACTGTCAAGGTCAAAACTAACTGTCTTGGGGATTTTGACAGTATCTTTTTCCTTAAGGGACTTAATGACAGCTTCATTGTCCTCATCATCTATCTCTTGTTTAATAACCAATGCTTCCTCATTAAATTCAAATTCTGTCTTTTTGAACAAGGGATTCTTAACTTTCTTTAGAATGGAAGGTTTGACAGTATGTTTGATGTCTTCCTCTACAGCATGTTTCTTTCAACTTTTCTTCTCATAGTTAAAACCTATACCTACCTTTTGATTTTTAGTATTATCATTATGGTATGATTTTAATACGGAAGAAGAATTCTTGTAAGCCTTGATATTTAGTTCATTCTCAGAAATCTATTTTTTAAGAAATTCCTCAATCTGGGAAGCACAAACTACCTTGTTTTTAAGAATCTCATTTTCTTGTTGTAAGGACTCAAAAGCATTATGTTTAAGTTCTAGTTCATGATTTTTAATTTTCAATAACTCATTAGCAATAGACAATTTAACTATTTCCTCATTGGTAGCTAACATGCTTGTATGAATATTGAAAATTTCAGAACTTAATCTTTCAACAGTTTTCTTATACTGAGATGTAGTCATATCAATAGTAGTAAAAAAGGGTACCTGACTTGATGAAGTGGATGAACCTTCTCTAGAGTTTTCCATGAGAGCAAGATTTCCATATTCTTCTTCCTTTTCATCATCCGAGTCTTCCCAACACTTTCCTTCAGCCACAAAAGCCCTTCCTTATTGCTTTTTGAGCAAGGCTTCATATTTTGCTTTGAGTTCCTTATAATCATTGTCATTTCTTTTTACTTGTTTTGGCTTCTTGCATTCTGTTGCAAAATGCCCCATTTCACTGCAGTTGTAACACCTTATCTTGAATTTATCCACCATACCTGTTTTGTATCCACCTTTGTCACTTTCTCCAAGTTTTGAGATATTTGGCTTGTTGAACCTGGAGCCTTGTCCTCTGGGTTTGAAATCTTTGTTCTTCTTGAATCTCAAGTTGTGGAACTTTCTTGCCATGTAGGCCATTATTTTGTTTTCCATGTTGTCCAATTCCTCCAAAGTGTAGAACTCATCTTCTTCACCATCCTTAAGTTCCAGAGTCACACTTTCATCTTCATCTGTGATTTCTTCAATCTTGATTTGTTATTGATGTTGAGATTCCTTGAGTTGCATCATTTGTGGATCCTGAGTTACTAGAGCATTTCAAGTGTTAGCCATTTTTCCTCTTTGACCAGCTTGAATGGCTTTCTTTTGTAGTAGCTCTAGCTCATAGGTTTTAAGTATACCATATAAAGTTTGAAGAGAAAATTTTGATAAATCTCTTCTTTTTCTTATAGTAGAAACCTTGTGCTTTAGATGGTCAGGAAGTGTCAACATGAATTTCATGTTTACCTCCTTTTTGTCATAAAACTTTCCATGCAGATACAAGTCATTTATCAACCTGTTAAACCTCTCGAACATCTCAGTCAACCCTTCACTTGGTTTGGCCATGAAGGCTTCATACTGAGACACCAGAATCTGTCTTTGATTTTCCTTTACTTCTTCTATTCCTTCTTAGAGTATCTCAATGGTTTCCCATATTTTCTTTGCACCGGTGCAGTTGACAGTGTTGTTGTACATCACATTGTCAAGTGCCTCAATGATGATAAATTGTAAGCAATCATTTAGAGATACTTTTTCAATTTCAGTGTCAGTGTACTCTGAAACCTTTTTAGGAACCCAGTAGGCTGGTATTGTTTCACCATCTACTGTGGTTTCAGGTACATATGTTTGAGGTATGAAGAGACCATTTTCCAAGATTCCAAGGTAGAGTGGGTTGACTATTTTTATGAACATCATCATCTTTCTTATCCAAAGGTTGTAGTGTTTTTTGTCAAATGTGGGTATTTTTATGCTACTTACTTTCTGTGCACTCATGTTTAGATCTTTTCAGGTTATGTATATCTAACCTGCTACTCTGATACCAGTTGTTAAATGTTATGAGTGTTGCAGAAGAGGGGGGGTTGAATGCAACTTGATAATTTATCACTTATCTTGCTAAAACCAAGCAAGAAGTAATAATATCAACTGAAAAATACGAACAACAATACACAATTAAAAGAAGAAAGGTATTTTACTTCAAAAATTAATTTTATTAATTTTTTTAATGTTATAACTGCCTAGAAAAAATTTCCAGCTTCAATAGATACAATAACAAGAGATTGTTAGTATTTCTATGCTTGAGAAAAGTTAAGCTTAGTTACATAAGGGAAAGTGTTTGTGAGATATGTGTAGTTATGCTAAAACACATATCTCACTTACAAGTGTACTTTTCCTTGTTCTTAGGACAACGCTTGAAACAGAAAATTTCACTTTTCTATTCAACTTTGTTTTCATTCTATTTGTTGATAAAGTTGCTCTGAGAAAATTTGACATTCTTGACTCCTTGAGCACGCTTTATCTTTTTGCTTGCTTTTTCTCAAGTTGCAGTAGTGGACTTGACAGACTAGGTAGAATTGTCAAGATCAATCTGTGAATTAACATTACCTAGTCTACTACTTGAAACAGACTGTCAGCTTAACCAAAAAGTTACTGTCAATGTTATTCCTTAGAATAATGTCAATATTTGTAGAAGGGGGGTTGAATATAAATATTAAAACTTTTGCTTTTTTTAATATTTGTTCTTGATGTTTGAAAGTTTGAGAGAATATGGTTGAACAAATAATAACTGAAAATTAAACTGAACAAAGAGATTTAAAAATTACTGATGGATTGGTTTTCCATCAGTTTATATTTTTGCTCAATGTTCCTAGGCTAAAAGAAAACCTAGCTTCATTTTTACAAGGTTAGAAAAATCAACTGATCTTACAAATGTGCTCTGAAGCTTGAATAGTTGATTTAAGAAATATTGTCTAACTTCTATATTTCTAACAATGCTACTACACTTGTTTATATACTACAAGTGTATTTTTACAATTCCTATGCCAGGATTGTTTCTATCTATCTCTCTTTTTCCTTTTTCCTTTTTAGGAAAACAGACTTGAAAGACAGCTACGGATTGAGTCTTCACATCCACCCTAAGTTGTCTTCCATATGTGTGCTTTTGTTCTGTGGATCTACAACAGATAGTCTTTTTGTGTTGTCACAATCAATTAATAACTTGTTGTTAAGCATATCAATTGATTCATTCTTTAATCTATCAACTGATGTTCTTCTTCGATTGATCTTTATATCCATCGATCGATAAGGAATGACTTATCGATTGATAGATGTTATCAATCGATATATCAATCGATGGGTC
The DNA here is from genome assembly GCA_028671895.1 of Oenanthe sinensis. Lineage (NCBI taxonomy): Eukaryota > Viridiplantae > Streptophyta > Magnoliopsida > Apiales > Apiaceae > Oenanthe > Oenanthe sinensis. The sequence goes on along the minus strand of CM053804.1, from coordinate 15,682,486 downwards.
TTCACATCAGTTGATAGTCTTCAATTCTTGACTTAGCTTCTTCGATTGATCTCACATCCATCGATGCTTCAATATCAATCGATCATCCTTCACTTGTGCAATTTCCTGTCTTCAAATAATTACAATTTGACAGTTTAATTTACACATCAATTGATGATATATATCAATCGACTCTAACATCAATTGATAAGAATAATATCAATTGATTTACACCTTATCGATTGAAATAGACTAAGTACACCTATGCTACATTCCAAATTATCAGTTGATTCATATAAACATTTCAACTGATAAATGGTTTCCTGATCAATTGATATTTATAAATTTTTATATCAATTAATCAGTTATATCAAATAAAATTTCTATGATTCTAAGATTAATGTTATCATCGAATTACATGCAAAATCCTAACAGTCAACCTTTAGTCTCTTTAGTGACAGCATCGTTGACTCCGCATTCATTACTGTCAAGCTTGCCAGTCTTCTAAAATATGTTGTCATCCAAAGTTATTGCCAACTATCCTGTCAAACATGTTGTCAACTATCCCCACCAAAGTTACTGTCAGAGAAACTTGTTGTCAATCTCCGCCAAGTTTACTATCGAGGTGTAGTTGCTATCACTAAAACTTGCTGTCTTAGAATCTTCATTCTCCGTCAAGTTTACTGTCGAAGGAATAGTTGTTGTCAGTAAAACATGCTTTCTTATAATCTTCATTCTCCGCCAAGTTTACTGTCGAAGAAATAATTACTGTTAGTTGCTTCAAAAGTTGTTGTCACTTGAATATGTTGTCGTATGCTTCAGTTTGTAGAATGTTACTGTCAATGATTTGATCCATGTTGTGCATGAACACTTTGTGAACTTCTACTTCATTGATCATTTATTACATTTTTACAAGACCACAACTATTAATACTTATTGTCATCTGCTTGGCTTTTTGTAGATACTATTACAAATGACATTTTAAAATATACTGTCAATATGTATATGACAGTATATTTTACTTAGTTAATTTTTAATTAATCTAAGTAAGATATTAGTTGATTACAATGTTAACAACACAATCCCTAACAACTATAATACTGTCATGTTGACTAATAGTAACGATCAGATTTAACGGAAAATCGTCAAAAAAGTGTAAATTATGATGAAACTCAAATATGTGGGATGCAAAGTGCATAAATTAAAACAAACGAACCTTAAGTGTAATAAGGTTAAAACAAAGGGATGTAAAATATAAATAACTCCAAATTTAGAGAAAAACATGTTAAGTTGCTAAATATGAAAAGGAAAGGCAATCCATCAAATCTTGACAGCTCGGGACAGCCACACAGATGGACCAACCAAGAAAAAGTAGTAATCAAAAACTCCGCCAATAATGTTAATCAATCGGCCAACCATAAAAAAGACAAAGCAAAAGATTAATTATTGTAAAACAGCATTTAATTATCTGCAAAAAAGGATAAGAAATTGCCTCCCTGATTGAAATCATCTAATCATCAATATTAACACATTATAATTTGTCAATATGCAAATCATCAAGTCCACCAACTCTACCATTCTGTACAGAGTGTATGATAAAGAAGGAAAAGAACTAACATTTAGAATTGGTCCACTTCTCTGGTTTTATCGATGGGTGCCCAGGTGACTAAGCAGGTTGATCGACGAAAAGCGATCTCGGTTGAGAAAAAGACCTTATCTGCTCTTCATGAAAGTAGTGGTACTGATTTTCCTGGAAGTGATTACCGTCCAGCTGATAGAAAAAAATGGATGTCAAATCTTGGTCCCGAAAAAATGCACATTAACAAGATTGTATGGCCAGGAACACATGATTCTGCAACGAATAAGATTGGTATTCCAGGAATTACACGGCCATTTGCTCAATGCCAGTCTTTGTCGATTTATCAACAGCTTGTAAGAGGAACACGAGTTATAGACATTCGAGTCCAGGAGGATCGAAAGGTATGTCATGGGGTACTTTTAACATATGGCATAGATGTAGTCATCAAAGATGTCAAGAAATTTTTGTCTGAGACAGAGTCAGAGGTTATAATTCTTGAGATCCGTACTGAGTTTGGGCACGAAGATCCTCCTGAGTTTGAGAAATACTTGGAAGGAGAACTTGGTGAGTTTTTGATACACCAGGATGATCATGTTTTCGAAAAGACAATCTCGGAATTATTGCCAAGGAGGATTATATGTGTATGGAAACCAAGGAAATCTCCTCAAGCTAAGGCAGGCAGTCCATTCTGGAGTAGTGGATATTTAAAGGATAACTGGATTGACACTGATTTGCCATCAACAAAGTTTGAGAGTAATATGAAGCATTTGGGTGAGCAACAACCAGTGACATCAAAGAAATTCTTTTACAGGGTGGAGAACACAGTTACACCACAAGCTGACAATCCAATCCTGTGTGTTAAACCTGTGACCAACAGAATCCATAACTATCATAGACTTTTCATTGCTCAGTGCTTCTCTCGGGCCATTGCTGATCGGTTGCAGATCTTTTCGACTGATTTTATAGAAGAGGATTTTGTTGATGCATGTGTCGGACTTACATATGCAAGGGTTGAAGGAAAGGCATGAATTTGATTTCCAGTTTCTTGAACATTGGTATTTATATCATCTTTTGCAGTTAAAATGTCTGTTAATGTATAGTGTGTCTAATGATTATATGGGTTCATCTGTGAGTCATCTAGTCATATTCCACTCTATTGGTTTGCCAAATTGAATGTATAGATGGTTATTATTGTACATCCATTGTTACTTTGTGCAAATAAAGCAAGGATTTTGCATTTAGTTTCTGAGCTCTGTTTTGGAAACTATTGAGGGTCCATTTATTAGTTCTCTCTCTCGCAAAATTATACTTTTTCCTATTGTTGACGACTAGCCCTATAACTTTTTCCTATTGTCTACGACTAGCTCTATAACTCGTGCACACTTCTCCCAAAATTGTGTTGGTATTCACTACATTTAATTTTAATTGTTCGAACTGTATTTACGTTGGCATGACTATTTGTTCAAACCTTTAAAAAATTGTAAGTGTTCTGATATCTATATACACTGTGAATTCATTGTGACCCTAAAAAGTATATATGAAAAATATTAGATGAGTTTGTCAGGATTGCAATGCAGTCATCTCTGGAAATGGATATACATTAGCCATCTAAGTCCAACCGCTCTTTTCTTATAAAATATTATATCCTAATAATTTAGGACCTTAATTTTATACAAGTACTTCAATAATATTTTTTATTTTCATCCTTTATTATTAAAATATTAATATATTTGAATTTTTAAAAAGGAGGGAAGTGAAATGTAAACATGAGAAATGAGGGACGATAATTTTTTATTACTAGAATAAGTAAGCAATGACCGAAACATCTTTAAAAATTTGAAAGGTGAGGGATGTTTATTTTAATGAAGTGTTAGGGAGATGTTGAAGTAACAATTTTTGTTACATTTCTTATATTTTAATTTAAGATACGATATAAGGAAGCCGGTAGGCCACTAAAACCATGTGAAGCTAAAAAGATTAATAAAAAATCATAGTGTTTGTTTCTATGACCCGATAAATATGTTAGTAAATGATTATTGTGAAAATGTTGCAAAAACTTTGGCAGTTTTAATTCTTTTAAATTAAATTAATTAATTTTAATTAATAAATTAAATAAATTATATAACTTTTGAAAAAATATTAAAATAAAATTTAATTATTCTATTTTGTAAACTAATTTATAAATTTAAAATCCCAAACTTATTCACTTAAATAAAATGCTCCAAAAATCTAATAAAAAGTTACAACAACTCAATATCCAGCATCTTATAATATATAAATTAAAAATACAACTAAGATCTTCAAATTTTGCAACTCGCACTCTGCCAACAAAGTAGCCCGCCTAACCTGCCAGGGGAAATAAAAAAACGTAGACCAACAGTGAGTGAAAGACTCATATACGGATATAAAATTATGCAAAGAGTACAAGGGTTAGACATGCTGACAATATAAATAAATAAAATATCCGAATAAAAAATGATGAAACAAATCGAAAGAGAAGAAAGATATTGGTCATACTTAACTCACAATATAAACAAATAAAAAAACATTATAGATACTTATCTTACAATTCCGACATACATACTTTTTAATCATAAATGTTCTTACTCTTACGCATACTCTTAGCACTTACTGATAATAATATCAAATAGATCAAAAGTGAACTTACTTACGGATATTGGAGATAATCTTACACTTACATGATGTCCCACATTTCGGTTACCCAAAATATGTAGTCATCAAAACTTATCGGGGCTTGCATAGAACAAATCAAATGCTACCCAAAATCTTAGGGTCTTGCATGGCACAAAGCACAATACTACCCAAATGGCCAAACATACCTACAGAATATTCATGACTCTACGTGTTCCATAACTCCGGCGACACGCCCATACAATTTAAATAAACCGTATAGGTGGTGCCAAAATATGAGATTATTGAAGGGTTTCGGGCATGAAAACGCAGTGGAATTAACATAAAAACAATTTAAAAAAAACGAAACCCAATCGCAGGATCCATGTATAACTTTGGATGATTATGGTGAAGAAGTATGTACCTTAACAAAGCTTTCGTATGCTGTTTAATGGAGGTCCAGAAAGATGAATCACAGCAGTCCTTTGTTGCAAAGATTTGCTCTTTAAAGAAGTCCACACGAACGCCCGATCGTCCTACGATCACCGGAGTCGGTACTAGCCGAATTGTTTGCCTCTCTCTCTCTCTCTCTTTCTCTAGCTTCTCTTGATGTTGAGCAGCTAGGGTTTTTCTCTAAAAACGAAATTTGATGATTAAACCCTAATACTATACATCATTATGTATATATAGGGGAGAGAGAGATTTTGGGCATAACCCTAATCCATGTGGTTTCCAAAACCCATTATGACTTTGGGTTATTATTATTATTAAATCTGAATTCTAATATAATTAATCAAGTCCCACTTAATTAATTCAATAATTAAATTCGAATAATAATAATACTTATTAAATCCGAATTCTAATATAATTAATCAAGTCTCACTTAATTAATTTAATAATTAAATTTGAATAAACAATAATATATTTAAATTCGTAATTTAAATAAACCTCCGTTTTGACGTTCTTTGTGTGTGACCCTTTAGGTTATTATTACGTTGGCAATAATTTTATTATCTAATAATAAAATTATAAACAATGAGCGGCATCTAGTAATACATCATTGCTACCCAAGTAACAATAATAATTGGTGATTCAATTAAACCTTTCGTGAATAATGTTCCATGTAATATAATCCCTTTAACCTTATATTATAAATCAAACTCGAGGCATGTATAGTGTCATCCTCTTCAACGTTTAATCTCGATTTCCTTGATCAATTAGTAGACTATTTAAACAAATCAATATTTGAGCATGGCCATGCATTTCATAGTCTCACTCAATCAAGAGGCCAATAATATCACTCCTAGAATTGGAGGTTTAAATCCTATATCTATCATTCATATTCCTCATACGATTCATAACATACCCAATGTACACCTTTATCATTACCCGGTTAAAGGTAACTTTGAGTATAATCAAAGTATATTAATTCTCGTATAGAAATATAATGATTTCAAGTCAGAGGATCATTACATCATTATCACAGTGAGATTTCTTATGACACTTATTAACATGTAGAATCTCACGGCGGGTCTTTCCAGTGTCATGTATTGATACATACACTTATGTTCTTGACTTTAGTATCACCATACCTATGACCAATGAGATGTGGTCATCCGTCAACAAACATACTAGTCTTATTGCATTATTATTGTCCTTAAATAATAATACTTGACTAGGGAATTTTAGGAATAAAATACTATTCATATAATCTCATTTTTTAAGTCACATACTTAAAGATATATATTACGTATTAATATTCCAAGGACATTTATTATCCTTTCAATTTATAACGCAGTAAATAAAGACATAATAAATAATAATTAAATAATCACATAAAACATAATCCTTAATTGTTTTCAATAAAACATTAAAAGTATTGTCTCTAGGACACTAATACTAACAATTATCCACTCATAACTGAGGTCTTACGAAATGTCCCAAATCATACATATATCACAAAAAGAGTGAAAATATCTTATTCAAAATATTACACACGTTAAATAACATTCAATAGTGACTATTAAAATAAAATCAGAACTGACTAGTTATGAAAACTAGCAATTTACTCTATCGGAATGACCTCAAATGAAAAAGTACAAAACATAAAAATAAAAAAGGATTCCCAGATCTTTCCAGAATGGTAAGGTCGCCAAAAACGGAGAAGTAACAGATTCAAAAACAATAAAAATGTGGACTGCCATAACAGAATCAAGCAATTATCACAGTAGTATTTCGATATTTGAGATATCGAAATCATAGAATTTATTAGCGGAATGTAAACAAAGAACGCAGAGCTCGAAACCACCTTTTTAGAATGACATTACACATAATTTTTGGATGAATTCTCAATTTATTATGAATTTTTGAAGTTACAGAAGAATAACTCAATAACCAATCAGATTACACAAAAGACAGATTTTGACATACTTGCATGCGGAATTTCAGAAAACGTAAAGAATGAAAGTTGTAGATAATTGAAATAGTTTTCTAGGCACAGTAAGATCATAACAATCCGATAAATAATGATGGAGATACGAATTTAATAAGAATCAGAATGGATACAATCTATACACAATATATTACGATATTGATTCACAAATAGAGAACAAAGAGATTGTTAAAAATACAAAGAGAGCGTAACGAAGATATCCGTACCTTAAACCTCCAAATACATGAATGATCCTCAAGAAAAATATATGTTAGGAAGCAAACACTGATGGATGTGAGAGAATACAAATCAGAACTTACACTGCTGACGTTATCAGAGTTTAAGGAGCTGTCAGACAGAGTTTACTCTAACAAAGAATGCTCTATCAGATAATAACAACCGACATAATTTATTATCAGAGTTTGTCAAGAAGTAATTCGAATCAGAATCTGAATAAGATAGTAAGAAGGAATCCTAGTGCAAGTCTATTTCCTTATGTAAAGTTGTTTTATTTCTAATCTGATTTGTAATTGAATTGTAACTATGTCTATATAAACACAGACATAAGTTAACATCAAAGTAATCTTTTGAAAATCGTATTATTCATAACCTAGCAGCTCTTGAGAACAAAGAACTTCTTGAGAGAGTTTTGTAACCTATTCATTAACTTTAATACAGAACAATATTCATCTTTTACATACTTGTGTTCTTAATCGATTTACTAGTACTATTACATTCAACCCCCCTTCTGTAATAGTTTATTTATCTGGGAAACAAGTGGTATTAGAGAAGACAGTTTAAATTCAACTATTAGATCATAAATCATGTCTGGAAACAAGTATGAGAGCATAAGAATTCCTATCTTGAAGAAAGCTAAATACCCCACATGGAGGGTGAAGTTGTTGATGTTCCTAGAAGCAACAGACCCTGATTATTTGGACAGGATAAATGAAGGCCAGTATCTACCAACAAAGCTGGTACCTGCAACTATTGTGGAACGAATACAAATTCCTGAATACTATACTCTTAAAGACAAGAAGGAGTGGACTAATGAGGAAAAATATGAAGTCCCTAAAGATGCTAAGGTAAGAAACATATTACACAATAGTCTTGATTCTGTAATGTCCAACAGGGTAATAGCATGCAAAACTGCAAAGGAGATCTGGGATGCTCTGGAGGTTCAATGTCAAGGAACCAGGGAAATCAAGAAAAATAGGAGATATGTGCTCATACAAGAATATGAATATTTTGAGGGTAAGAAGAATGAATCTCTCACAGATATTTATGATAGATTTTTAACCTTGCTGAACAACTTAGCCTTGGTAGACAGTATATGATAATGAAGATTCTAACACTAAATTTCTAAGGGTTGTTCCAGAAGAATGGAATCTGCAGACATCTTCAATTAGAGACAGGGCTGATTTTGATGAGATGTCTTTAGATGAAGTCTATGGTAAATTGAAAACTCGTGATCTGGAGTTACAGCAAAAAAGAAACAGAAAGCGCAGCAAGGCAAGATCTATTGTTTTGAATGTTGAAGACAAAATTGAAGAACCAAAAGAAAAAGTGCTTAACGCTTCAACAAGGAAAGGGAAAGAAGTAGTGATCCAAGAAGGTAGTGAATCAGAGTTTGAAACATACTCTGAAGCAAATCTGATGACTCCACAGATTCTGATATGATGGAGATGGTTTCTATGATTGTTAAGGGATTTAAAAAGATGAAATACAGAAAGTATAAGAAACAAGTAAATTTTTAGAAGAATCATGGTGAGTCAGAAAAGAAAGACATGTTCAAGAAAAAAGAAGATAGAGATGGGAGATCAAAGACTGTCGATAAGTCAAAGATTAAGTGTTATAAGTGTAACATGATGGGGCACTTTCCTAATGAATGCAGAAGTAAGGAATCAGGAAAAGCTCTAATCACTTCAAAGAAAGACTGGATGGATTCCTCAGATTCTGAACAAGAAACAAATTATGCACTCATGGCAAACACTGACTCTCCAAACTCTGATAAGGTACCAGACTCTGTCTTTAATTTTCAAACTAATAATATTTGTGAATTAAAGTCTTTTCTTAGATCTTTGCATGTCAGTTTTAAGTCACGGACTTTGGAAAATGAAAGATTAAAATCTAAAATACAAACTATGACTACTAGGAATAACTTGCTTGAATCTGAAAACTCTGATATGTTAAAAATTAAGAAAGACTTTGATAATGCTATTCACAAGCAAACACAGTTAGAAATTCAAGTTGAATACCTAAAATCTGAAATAGCAAAAGAAAAAAAACTTTCAGAGTTTGGACAAACTCTAGAAAGAAAGTCCAACAAATGCTGACTAATAAGAATTGGACTTCTGTTTTAGGCTATGAATCTGAAACACACACTAAATCACACATAAAAGGAATATTAAATAAACCTGTGAAATTTGTTAGAGCTAGTAATAATAAGGAAAATTCTACTGAATGCTCTAAAAACAATAGTGTGTCAGAACCTAAAAAGATAAATATAGGGTTACTTTCACAGAAGTAACTTAAGAAAAAGTTGAAGGAAGTCACTAATAAAGCTAAACCCAAAAGAAACAGGAATGGAAAAGTAGGAATTACTAAGGAGAATAAGTACATGAATATCTCTGATGCTCCTGGGAAAACATGCTTTACTTGTGGCAATTCAAATCACCTTGGACTGCAAACAAAAGAAAATGAAAGAATCTGAAAAATGCAGTATTGAGGCTAGAAAAAAATTAAGATATAATCCATGTTTTCATTGTGGTAGTATGAGTCATTCAATTTATACTTGCAAAGAATATCATAATTTGTATTACAGTTTTTATAAACCACAGCCTCAAATAAATATTTTTCCAAAATAAACTGTCAAGCAAATATATGTGATAAAATCTGATAAAAGGAGTGCAAACTCTGTGAATACAAACTATGTTTCTGTAACCTCTGTTAACACAAACTCTGATAAAAGTACTTCTGGTGCAAAAGTTAACAAGTTTTCAAAGAAAGGACCCAAACTAGTTTGGGTCCCCAAACCTACTAATTAATTTGCATTTTCTGATTGCAGAAAAACAGGAAAAACATCCTAGTGATTGATAGTGGATGTTCTACTCATATGACTGGAAATAAATCACTGCTTTCAGATTTTGAGGAGAAGGCTGGCCCAGCAGTATCTTATGGAGATGGCAACATAGGAAGAACACTGGGATATGGCAAAATTGTGATTGAAAATGTCATCATTTAAAATGTAGCTCTGGTTGAAGGACTCAAACATAATCTGCTAAGTGTGAGACAAATGACAGATAGATGTTATTATGTTGAATATCATGGAACTCATTGTGAAGTGAAATACAAGAAGAATGGAAAAATAGTTCTTATTGGTCACAAACATAACAATTTATTTGAAGCTAGTCTAGATATTAATTCTGATGGTCCTTTAACTTGTCTACTTGGAAAGGCATCATCCTTAGAAAGCTGGAATTGGCACAAAAAGTTGTGTCACTTGAATTTTGGAAACATTAATGAATTAGTGAAAAAGGATCTAGTTAGAGGTTTTCTAAAAGTTCAATTTTATCCTAATGGACTCTCTGATTCATGTCAAAAGGCCAAACAAAAGAAGACATCATTCAAGAGCAAAACTGAAAATTCAATTGATCAAAATTTTCACCTATTGCATCTTGATTTATTTGGTCCTGTCAACATTATGTCCATTGCAGAGAAGAAATACACTCTTGTGATAGTTGATGATTTCACTAGATTTACTTGGGTATACGTTTTGCATAAAAAGGATGAAACTGCAGAAATAATTTTTGAACATCTTGCAATGATTGAGACTGGATCAACTCACAAGGTGAAGAATCTAAGAAGTGACAATGGAATAGAGTTTAAAAATTCTGCATTGGAAGAATTCTACTCAATAAAAGGTATTATTCAACAATTCTCAGCACCTGGTACACTTCAACAAAATGGTGTAGTTGAAAGAAAGAACAGAACACTTATTGAAGCTGTAAACTTTTGGGCAGAAGCTGTAAATACTACATGCATTACACAAAATTGGGCAGAAGCTGTAATCACTACATGCATTACACAAAATTGTTCCTTAATCAACAAACATAGAACGACTCCATATGAATCTTTGAAGGGAAGAAAACTGAATGTTAAGTACTTCCATATCTTTGGAAGTAAGTGTTTTATTCTCAAAACACATCCTGAGCAATTGAAGAAATTTGAACTTAAAGCAGATAAAGGAATTTTAGTTGGATATGCAACAATTTCTAAAACCTCTTCAAGGGCATTCAATGTATTCAATCTAATGACAAGGACAATCATGGAATCAATCAATGTCTCTTTTGATGAAGGAAAAATAGCTGGATTACATGATAAAGATGCACATGAAACTCTGAGATTTGAGAATGAACTGCAGAAAATATACTCTGGTGAACCAAACTCTGATGAGTCAAACTCTGATGAACCGAACTCTGATGAAATAAACTCTGTGCAACCAATATCTGGTGATGTAATCTCTGATTCAGAAATGATTGAAATAGAAATTGAAGATTCTGCACATGTTGAGGGGGAGCAACATCAATGAGATACTGACATTGGAGATTAAAACACAGTAATTGAAATATCAGAGTATGACCAAACTCTGACAAACCCAAACTCTGAACCCCTCAACTCTGATAATTCAAACTCTAAGTACATAAACTCTGAGACATCAAACACTGATGGAAGCACATCTTCAGGGGGATGATCAGCATTTACAGAAGAATCTTTCTATGAAGGCACAAATCATGGGGGAACATCTAGTTCAAGAAATCTTCCACATCCAAAAAAGTGGACAAAAGACCACACACCTGATTTAATTATTGGTGATCTGGAAAATGGTGTAAAGACAAGAAAAGCTACACAGAATAAATGTCTATTTCATAGTTTTTTTGTCACAAATAGAACCAAAGAAAGTTGAAGATGCTTTGAAGGTTGCAGATTGGGTTACTGTAATGCAGGAAGAATTGAATGAGTTTGAAAGGAATGAAGTTTGGACCCTAGTACCTAGGCCAAAGAACAGATCTATTGTTGGTACAAAATGGGTATTCAGGAATAAGACAGGTTCTGATGGAATCATTACGAGAAATAAGGCAAGACTAGTAGCTAAAGGATATTCTTAACAGGAAGGCATATATTACGATGAAACCTATGCACCAGTAGCCAGACTTGAAGGAATCAGAATTTTTCTTGCATATGCTGCACATATGCAATTTAAGGTCTACCAGATGGATGTTAAAATTATATTTTTAAATGGTGAACTTGAAGAAGAAGTTTATGTTGAACAACCACCTGGCTTTGTCAATCCAAGATATTCAAATCATGTCTTCAGACTGAATAAAGCTTTATATGGACTAAAGCAAGCACCAAGGACCTGGTATGAAACTTTAGCTCTATTTTTACTTGAAAGTGGTTTTACTAGAGGCACAATTGATAAAACCTTATTTTATAGAACTCAAGGTAAGAATAAATTATTGGTACAAATATATGTTGATGATATAATATTTGGTTCTACTAATGAGAAACTTTGTAAAAAATTTTAAAAGTTAATGCAGTCCAGGTATCAAATGAGCATGATGGGAGAATTAAGTTATTTTCCAGGTTTACAAGTGAAACAGACTGAGGAAGACATTTTCATTAATCAGTCTAAATATACAAAGAATCTACTCATAAAATTTCAGATGCAAGACTCTGCATCTGCTACAACTCCTATGCATACTGCAACAAAGCTTGATCAAGACACTAGAGAACCTGTTGACATTACAGTATACAGAGGAATGATTGGTTCTCTACTTTATTTGACTACAAGTAGACCAGACATCATGTTTGCAACATGTCTGTGTGCTAAATTTCAAGCAAATCCAAGAGCACCTCATTTGATAGCTGTGAAGAGGATTTTCAGATATCTCAAAGGAACTATTAATCTTGGCTTATGGTATCCTAGAGAGTCTGATTTTAAATTAATTGGCTATTCAGATGCTAACTTTGCAGGATGCAAAATTGATAGAAAAAGTACAAGTGGCAGTTGTCAATTTTTGGGTGGAATACTAGTGTCATGGTTTAGCAAGAAGCAGAAATCAATCTCAACATCTACAGTAGAGGCTGAATATATAGCTGCAGGATGTTGTTATGCGCATATATTATGGATGAAAAATCAACTACTAGATTATGGTTTGAACTTCTCTAAAATTCCTATTTATTATGATAATCAAAGTGTTATTGCAATGACAGGAAATCCAGTTCAACATTCTCTAACAAAGCACATCAGTATCAGATATCATTTCATAGGGGAACATGTTATGGAAGGCACCATTGAATTACACTTTGTTCCCACAGATCAACAAATAGCAGATATATTCACCAAACCTTTGCTTGGAGCAACATTTAATAGACTAGTTTCTGAATTAGGGATGATAACAAGTAGCTCAACTTGACTTAGCAAGTTTCAGATAATCAGAGTATATGTCAGAGTATGAGATAAACTCTGATGGAAAATGAAGTATACTCGGATGAAGCAAACTCTGATTATTGCATCATCTAATCTCTAATCACAAGTTATTAGTGTTTATGGTAAACTCTATCAGAGTCTATGGTAGACTCTGACAGTTCATTCTAAACTCTGACTTGCTAAACTCTGTTTAAGTGGTAAACTCTGAGATCTTATTTATGACATCATATTTCATTTTTGTGACATCATAATTATCATTCTCTGATTGGATTTGAAATAAGGTGAGCGTATCTCATGAATGACGGTTCATATACTTACACAGATATACAAACACTTGTCGTATTTTGAGACTTGTATTAATAATTTCTCTTCAAATCAATTTTTGTCACGTGTCCCACTACAGGTGTTATGCAAATGAAAAGGCACAAATTAATTCTACTTTTCATTTTGTGTTATTAATCTGTATCTATTATTCTTCATTTATTCTCTCTCTAGTTTCTCGTAAACCCTAACTGTTCAAACCTGCAAATCATTAGCTCTAAAATGGCATCCAAAGGAAAAACTTTCCAAACGTATACTTTTGCTGCCACCAACTATATTTCATTATTAAATGAGTCTGATACACCTGAAGATTATCATGTTGTTTAAGATTTTTTTTAATGCAGAGTTATATTGGCTATGCTTTGCAAGAACCTTTAAATTTCTCCGCTCAATCATTGATAAGAATTTGGTCAACTGTAAAGTTTAATAATACGGTGATGATGAAGAACCAATCATCACATTCAGCTGCAATGACAAGCACTTGATAACACCAGCTGTTGTTCGACAAGCCCTTCATCTTTCAGAAGTGGCTGAGTATGATGATATTGTGGGAGATGAATAGATAAAAGAATTTTTCAGGTCTATAGGCTATGGAGGAAGCCTATCAAAGTTGGGGAGCATGACAAGACCCAATCTTCGAAGAGAATGGAGTTTCTTCTTCAATTTCATAACAAGGGCCTTCACAGGCAAGTGCATGAATTTTGATGCAATCTTTCAGCTAGCACAACAGATTGGGTATTCTCTGACCCATAATCTCAACTTTAATTTTCCTTATTTAATTATTAGGCAGCTAGCTAGCGAAATAAATGATGATGCTCATACTGTATATTTTGCTAGATTTCTTCAGTTAATTTTTAATTATTTGTTGCCTAATATAAATTTTGAGAATGATCAGAGTTTAGCTAGTTTTTGTATGAATAAAAGAATTTTTGCTGACCTAGCTAGGAAGGATGCTAAGAAAGGTAATCTTTATCCTCTCTTTTATCCCACATGGTTCAGGCTTCTCTTAAATCAGAGAATGCCTACCATGTATGGAAGGGAATTTCTCTCTGTGGCTATGGATCAGAGTTTAGCACCCTCTGATTCAAACCCAGCCCACCCTCCAAACATTGACACCCAAACACTTTTGTCAACCTCTACAGTCTCCCAAAAGGTTGTAGTTGTAAAACACACCTCACAACAGGGCTCAAGCAACAGGAAGGGGAAGGCGGTAAAAGAATCTTCTCCTAAAAAAAGAAAATTGATTGATGAAGATTCATATTCTGATAATGGGTTGGTTTTTTCCAAAAGAAAGACTGTTGAACAGGCTTCTGAGATACCTCCTGCACCTTTTATGAATCCATTCACAGTAAATCCAATGCCTGAGGTGAAGAAGAAGAGGAGAAGATTAGTCAAGGTTATAAACTCTGAGGCTCCAAACACTGAAGGTCTAAACTCTGATGCAGCAATAAACTCTGATGTTCTAATCTCTGATCAGCCAAAATCTCAAGAGTTAAACTCTGAAGACATTTAAACCTCTGAGCTAAACTCTAATGTCTTGACAAATTCTGTTGAAGCATGGCGTTGTTGGAAGGCAAATATTCCATGGAAGGAACCTGTATTACCAGTTCCAATTGAGAACATGATTCTTTGGTATGTCAAGTCAAAAGCGTATTGGTGGACAAATGTTGCCCATTATAATCGTGAACGTATTGGACGGGGGGCTACTATTGACAAGACAGTCTGCAGGAAAAATTTAGGGAATCTAAATGATCTTTGGCTCAAGGCTGAATAGGAGAGACAACACAATTATTTAAAAGATGGGCCATATGTCACTTTAAATGAAATTGTTCCTGTAGCAATCTCTGATTCTCCTACAAACTCACCTAAGCAAATTATCAAGGAAATTTCTTATGAGAGAGTTAGGGAGTTGGCAGAACAAGTAAGGAAAGAGATGTAAGATAAGAAGTCCACATCATCTACCTCTCCCAGTTTAAAATATTTTTCAAGAATGAAGAGAAAGTCTGTCACTTTTGGCCAGGATCCACAAGAACCTATCTCTCAAAGTGAGATAGCAATCTCTACATGGCCAGGCACACAAGAACCTGTTGATCAAATTTCAACAACAGCCACTATTCCAGCAGATGAAGTCAGCTTGGATCAGGGGTATAACCCATAAGAACCTTCCACTTAAAGGGTTGAAGAAGTTGTTAAGGCCCCATCCACACAAGAACCATCCAATCAAAGTTTGGATGCAGGCCATTTACCTATTCTAGCAGACCTTGCTGTTGCTGTTGTTGAAGGCCAATCTCTGGCAGAGTCAAGCCCACAAGAACCTTCACCTCAAAGTGGTGAAGCAGCTGATGATATAACTCAGGTCACACAAGAACCGGTCATCCATTTTATGATTATAGACCAAGACTCAAATGTTGGACAGACAAACTCTGATGAAGCTCCACTGGTAATCTCTGATGTTCTTATGGTGCTACCAATCTCTGCACAGCCAATGGAGACAACCTCCTCATCCACAACTCAAGGTATAAACTCTGACTTTTTTTTCAGAATATGCATTCTCTGATAGTTTAAGTTCAGATTTTACCTTTCCTATTTTAATTGCTAGAATGATCATGAATAGTCCTGAAAAGGGTACCCCTAATCATGTAACTGCAATCAACCTTTGTCAGCCACCTCTTATTTCTGTAGGACATTGTGTGTTGAGCCTTTCTAGTGATTCTGAGGTAAAATGGGTGAAAAACTGAATTAATGAGAGGCAAATACTAGATCTGGTAAAAGGTGAGGTAAAATTGAGAAAGAAGTTAGCTACTTCTAGTGAGACAAATCAAACTCTTAAAAGTTATGGTATGTGTGATGTGAGAAGTAATGAGATTACTATAAAAAATAAAAGTGACTTAGGATGTTCCATATCTTTTACAGGTACTCAGAGTTTATCTGTTGCAAACTCTGATCCTTTGCTAAACTCTGAGAAAGCTACAAATTCTGATGGGGAGGTCACAGACTCTGATGAGCCTATTTTTGCTGATGAAGAAGTCACAGATATGTCAATCCCTTACACACAAAGGTACAATACAAAGAAGTGGTCAATCAATTCTCATGATGCACATGAACGACTGAGTATGGATTATACTGATTATATAGTGGTAGAGGAACTCAAAGGGGAAATTGAAGCCGCTCTCAATGCTGAAGGTGTAAAGAGAGATTTCACTTCTCAGAAAGAAACTCCTCAAGATGTTTTGATAGATTCTCTCAAACAAAAAGTTTGGGATAGTTCTTGGAAATACTCAAATGAAGTAATCTATTGGCCACATGTTCATGAGATGATTGATAAGACTGATAAAGAAATCAATTCTATTGAAATGAAGTCCATTTTGAAAGCAACTACTGTGTTGTCCAAGGGACTTCACAATGACATTAGTGACCTCAAGGATTCTATCACCAAAACCTCTGCTTCTGTTTAATCTTCACAAAACTCTATGGAGCTGAAAATCAAAAATGTCTCAGTAAAACAGGATGCTTTGGAGGCTAAAGTGGACAATCTTTCGAAATCTATTAGTTCTATGCAGGGGATGCTACATACAATAGTTGAACTTCTTACTGTCAAGCTAAGGAATGATGTCAGAAAGGGGGATAAGGTTTCAGACAAATGCAAGGAGGATGCTGCACAACAACCTGACAAACCTGATGATGAAGATCAAGGGGACCATAAGGAGGGAAAATAAACTATGATCCAGTTGAAGAGGCAAGGAAACTATTTGAAGAGGAACAAAATTTAAAAGATGCAGAACTGGCAAGGAAACTATTTGAAGAGGAAAATCCTGGCTTAGATCCAGTTGTTGTGGAAGCTGAATTGAAGAAGTCTAGTACTGACAATGTTCAAGTCCAAAAAAAGAGAAGATTTGTAAAGAAAGGTCCAAGTCAGAAGAAGGTATCTGCTCAACAGAAGAAGCCAGAATCTAAGCCTATTCAAATCAAAACTATTAAAACTCCCAAGCTAGTTGCTCAATCAAAAGCAGTTTCAGAAATTCAAAAAAGATCATCTGCAAGAATTCAACAAAAAGCTCCAGCTAAGCCAAAGAATCCTCTCACTGTGTTTGGAACAACTTTTCTTCCAGGTGATTGAAGCTTTGAAGATGAGGAAGAAGAACAACAACAATCTCTGATAAGGAAGAAAAGATCTGATCTTCTGTGGATAAAGACTTAAACTCTGACTCTCAATGCCAGGCTTAGAAAAGACAAAGGTGGTATTGGTGATTCACATGCTAAAGTCTACAGGGATGAATCAAATATCTTCAAAGATCCATTTTCATTAAAAGATAAACCTGAAGAAGAATTGTCTCAAGTACATTTAGACAAACTAATCTCTGTTAATATTGTGAAGGATATCTTTGATGGTGCTCAAGTTAAGGAGAAGCTCATTTATTTCTTAGAGGATGGGAGAGTTTTAAAGATTGATCAAGAAGATTTAATTCAAAAAGCATCTAAAGTACTTGAACATGTTCTATTTCTTCTAAATGATGAAAATGAAGTTACTTCAAGATGGGTGAAGATTATTGAAGGAGTAATAGTTGAGAAGAAGAAGAATGAAAGGCTAATGATGATAAACTCTGAAGAGTATGAACCTGGATATATACTTGAAGATGAAATAAGAAGAGCTATGAGAAAAGGAGATGCAAAGGTCAAAATGATATTAGGGATTCCTACACTAATATTAAATCATGATGGTATGAAGTCTTGTTGCATTGCCATGGATGAAAGAATGAACAAATCATCTATCTATGCTCTAAGGGCTGTTATATGTCAGATTAATGATTCTTCTAAACAGATGAGGGAATTGAAGGAGAAGCTGATTGATTTATTGAAAAATGCTGAAGAAAAACTTCTAAATCAATTTCTGAAAGATGATTTTTCTTACAGAAGAATCTGAATTTAAAAAGGGTAAACAAACTCTGATGCATTTGTCTTGGATTTTTGACATCATAAGTGAAATTTATGTTTTAATTCTTAAAGCATAAATTGGGGGAGATTGTTAGGAAGCAAACACTGATGGCTGTCAGAGAATACAAATCAAAGCTTACACTGCTGATGTCATCAGAGTTTAAGGAGGTGTCGGACAGAGTTTAATCAAACAGAGAATGCTCTATCAGAGAATAACAATCAACATATTTTATTATCAGAGTTTGTCAAGAAGCAATTCGAATCAGAGTCTGAATATGATAGTAATAAGGAATCCTAATGCAAGTCTATTTCCTTATGTACATCTGTTCTATTTCTAATCTTATTTGTAATTGAATTATAACTGTGTCTATATAAACACAAACATAGGTTAACATCAAAGTAATCTTTTAAAAATCATATTATTCATAACCTAGCAGCTCTTGAGAAAAAAGAACTTCTTGAGAGAGTTTTGTAACCTATTCATTATCTTTAATACAGAACAATATTCATCTTTTACATACTTGTGTCCTTAATCAATTTACTAGTACTATTACTGTTAGGAATCTACATGTAATTTGATGATAACATTAATCTTAGAATTATAGGAATTTTATTTGATGTAACTGATCAATTGATATGAAAATTTATAAATATCAATTGATCAGGAAACCATTTATCAGTTGAAATGTTTATATGAGTCAACTGATAATTTGGACTGTAGCATAGGTGTACTTAGTCTATTTCAATCGATAAAGTGTAAATCAATTGATATTATTCTTATCAATTGATGTTAGAGTTGATTGATATAGATCATCAATTGATGTGTAAATTAAACTGTCAAATTATAATTATTTGAAGACAGGAAATTACACAAGTGAAGGATGATCGATTGATACTGAAACCTCAATGGATGAGAGATCAATCGAAGAAGCCAAGTCAGGAATTGAAGACTATCAACTGATGTGAAGACCCATCAATTGATATATCGATTGATAACATTAATCAATCGATAAGTCATTCCATATCAATCGATGGATGTAAAGATCAATCGAAAAAGAACATCAATTGATGGATTAAAGGATGAATCAATTGATATGCTTAACAACAAGTTATCAATTGATTGTGACAACACAGAAAGACTATCAGTTGTAGATCCAGAGAACAAAAGCACACCTATGGAAGACAGCCTAGGGTGGCTATGAAGACTCAATCCGTATCTGTCTTTCAAGTCTGTTTTTCTAAAAAGGAAAAAGGAAAAAGAGAGACAGATAAAAATAATCCTAGAATAGGAATTGTAAAAATACACTTGTAGTATATAAACAAGTGTAGTAGCATTGTTAGAAAAGAGAGAAGTTAGACAATATTTCTTAAATCAACTGTTCAAGCTTTAGAGCACATTATAAGATCAGTTGATTTTTCTAACCTTATAAAAACGAAGCTAGGTTTTCTTTTAACCTAGGAACATTGAGCGAAAATATAAACTGATGGAAAAACCAATCCATCAGTAATTTTTAAATCTCTTTGTTCACTTTAATTTTCAATTGTTATTTGTTGAAGCATATTCTCTCAAACTCACAATCATCAAGAACAAATATTAAAAGAAGCAAAAGTTTTAATAATTGTATTCAACCCCCCCTTATCCAAATATTGACATTGTCCTAAGGAATAACAATTGGTATCAGAGCAGGCTTTCAACATACATAAAGTTTAAAGATCAAGAACAGTCAATATGGGCCAAAAAGATTCAGGTGTAAAGATTCCAGTATTAGAAAAGGATGAATACTTTCCATGGAACGTAAAAATGCATCTGCATCTTCTTTCTCTCGACCCTTCATATGTTCATTGCAGGTGGTTCTGGTATGGACAAGACAAGTGGCATTGGTGGTTCTGTAATAAAAAGATTCAAATACAGAAGTAAGAGGGATAAGCAGTCTTCAAAAAGATCCAAGTCATCTAATTCAACTAAAGATGACTTAGAACAGAAAAAGGAAGAATTCAAAAAGTTTGAAACTGATCTAGAAGCTAGAAGAATTTCTAGGGAAAGAGAAACTCAATCAATGATTGAGAGAGAAAGGAAAAAAATTGAAAATTTAAAGAGAAGTATTGAGTTAGTGACAGAGGCAGTAGAAAAAGGAGACTTGAATGTGTTCATTGCTCAAACAAGAAAAATGAATGAAGATGCACAAAAGGATGCCAAAGAAAGTAACTCAAATGTTGAAGCCTTTCTATCAATTGATCTTGAAGCCCTTAAAGAGAAGAAAAAGGGCAAAGCCATAATGATTGAAGAAGAAAAGAAAAAGAAAGAGCCAGATGGCCAGAAGCTTCTTCAAGGAGCTATTTCTACAGGATTGTCAGATGCTGCAAGAAGAGAAAAGGAGAATGAGGAAATAGCAAGGCAAATGGAAATAGAATGAAATATGAAAGATCAATCATTAGAGCAACCATTGAGGAAAAAGAGAAAAATAGTTATAGCCAAGAAAAGGTCAAGTTCTATTAAAGAGATAGTGGTTTAAGAAAACCTTCAGGGTCAACAAGAAGAAATAAGGGAGGAGGTGACAATTGAAGATTATGATATGAAAGGAGTACCAGTAATTAATGAAAAAGGACTAATTGGAGTAATGACTCACCCTGCTACTTCTAATCAAGAGGAATCTATGAGATTGGAGAATGAAAATGGAGTGAAGATCACATATTCAATGAAAGTGATAATAAAGCAGAGTTACAATGTTTTAAAGACTATTCTTCCTCTACTCAACAGAAAGTACAAACTCAACACAACAATTGCTCAGGAGATTCAACAGCAAATTTCAAAGTTAAGGAGATCCAAGGCAGAAGCTGAACCTGATTCACCTCTAAAGCTATGGAAGTCACAGGTCAAAAAGGTGGTGTTGGAGCCAAAGTATGCTATGATTTTTACAGATGTGGAGTGCAACACAAAGTTCTTTAATATCTACAAATATCTGGACGAAATCACAGATGAAGAAATACATTACCTTATGAGGCAACTTGGAGAAACTGACAGGGATGAAGTAATTTTGAGGAGTTCTTTTAAGAGGCAGCTAAAGGAAAATGCTGAGAAGAGAAGGAAGAAGAGCTAATTAAATCATGGAGACAATGAAGACATTGAAGCTGCTTGCAGGAGTTATCTATCAATCTGATACTTCCAAAATTAATGTGCTAATTAAATTTCTTGATTCTATCTGAATGTAAATTTTTAAGGATTTTGTTATCATCAAGTAGATTTATGCCTGTTCATTTCACAGACACAAATAAGGGGAGATTGTTAGGAATCTACATGTAATTTGATGATAACATTAATCTTAAAATCATAGAAATTTTATTTGATGTAACTGATCAATTGATATGAAAATTTATAAATATCAATTGATCAGGAAACCATTTATCAGTTGAAATGTTTATATGAATCAACTGATAATTTGGAATGTAGCATAGGTGTACTTAGTCTATTTCAATCGATAAGGTGTAAATCAATTGATATTATTCTTATCAATTGATGTTAGAGTCGATTGATATAGATCATCAATTGATTGTAAATTAAACTGTCAAATTGTAATTATTTGAAGACAGGAAATTGCACAAGTGAAGGATGATCGATTGATATTGAAGCATCGATGGATGTGAGATCAATCGAAGAAGCCAAGTCAAGAATTGAAGACTATCAACTGATGTGAAGACCCATCGATTGATATATCGATTGATAACATCTATCAATTGATAAGTCATTCCATATCAATCGATGGATGTAAAGATCATTCGAAGAAAAACATCCATTGATGGATTAAAGGATGAATCAATTGATATGCTTAACAGCAAGTTATCAATTGATTGTGACAACACAAAAAGACTATCAGTTATAGATCCAGAGAACAAAATCACACATATGGAAGACAGCCTAGGGTGACTGTGAAGACTCAATCCGTAGCTGTCTTTCAAGTCTGTTTTCCTAAAAAGGAAAAAGGAAAAAGAGAGACATTTAAAAACAATCCTAGAATAGAAATTTTAAAAATACACTTGTAGTATATAAACAAGTGTAGTAGCATTGTTAGAAAAGAGAGAAGTTAGACAATATTTCTTAAATCAACTGTTCAAGCATCAGAGCACATTGTAAGATCAGTTGATTTTTCTAACCTTGTAAAAATGAAGCTAGGTTTTCTTTTAACCTAGGAACATTGAGCAAAAATATAAATTGATGGAAAAACCAATCCATCAGTAATTTTTAAATCTCTTTGTTCACTTTAATTTTCAGTTGTTATCTATTCAAACATATTCTCTCAAACTCACAATCATCAAGAATAAATATTAAAAGAAGCAAAAGTTTTAATAAAGTTTTAATATTTGTATTCAACCCCCCCTTCTCTAAATATGGACATTGTCCTAAGGAATAACAATTACATTCAACCCCTTTCTGTAATAGTTTATTTATATGAGAAACAATATAGATGTTCCCATCACACGAACCCTAATTTGATACCATAACTCATCTTCTCAAGTTTTTTCTTCTTCTCTTTCTCCATTTCCCCCCCCCCCCTCTTTCTGTATTCTTTATGGCTATTCCAAAAATACCTATGTAACTTACAAAACCCTAAATCTATTTGTTTTCCTTTTCTATTCCTTTTCTTTTTTTCCCTCTATTTCTATTTTTCTTGTTGACTAAAATACTTTCTAAAATATTTTGATACTAAAATAAATATAAATATATGCAACTAATAAATCAATAATAACTTACTAATATTATTCAGAATATTAAATAAAATATCTAAAATATTTTAGAAATTATGGGATGTTACGATAAATTCATAAAATTATAAACAAATATTAGTCAAAGTTATATAAATTTGATTTTGAAAAAATTATGAGATAGAGGGATCGTTCATATCGTGTCTAGTTTTTTTACATGAATATCGTATCTAGCTGAGTTGAGATGAAATTAATGAATCCAAACATGAATATGAGAAATGTACAAAATTGTATTAATGATAATCCAAAGTCTGAATTAATCTGAATTAATCTCCTTGGCAGTGAAGAGTATGCATCCAAATAAAGTTAGTGGAACGAATGGTTTAAATCTAACATTTTTCCAGCACTTTTGGAAGCTGATTGGTATGGAGGTCTTTCAATGTTGCCAGGAATGGTCACTTGAGTGTAAGTTTTCAGTTGCTATTAATGATACCACTCTAATGCTAATTCCTTAAAAATATAATGTTGATGATATTAAAGACTTGCGTCCCATTGCTTTGTGTAATGTTTTATACAAGATTGTAGCGAAAGTACTATCAAACAGGTCACAGAATATCCTACCAGCATAATTTCTGAGGAGCAATCCACTTTTGTTCATTGACGCAACATTACAGATAATGTTTTGGTAGCTTTCGAGTTACCACATTACATGAAATGGAAAAATGGTGGAGAGGAAGGGGAAGTAGCTCTCAAGCTTGATATTAACAAAGCTTATGATCGTGTCAATTGAGATAATTTGCATAACAGAATGGTTATGATGGGCTTCTCAAAGAAATGGATTAAATGGGTGATGTTTTTCAAAGGCATATAACTAGGCCTATTTGTAATAATTAGATGACAACTCAACACAGATAAGAAACAGTAGTAAATAATAGTTACTAAACAGGAATCAAGACGAAGAATGTTAACTAGACACAAAGAATCCGCTTATCTGAAGGATTTTTGATGAGGTTGTTACCTAACACCGGAAGAAGTTCATTAATATGTTCATGCATTGGTGAGAAATAAATAGGTAGCATTTCAGAACAATTCAGAAGATTCAGAAGATTCCAAGTGCCTTCTACAGTAAGATTCCAGAAACAGAAATAGTGAAAACAAGGCAAGAAGCAAGAAGAAGACAGAAGATCACAGCTATTAAAATTAAATAGGTGAAGAATATTTATTTAGTATGGCACAAATGAACCAGACAGTACATTTGTGTGTCAACTAAATTAATAAATAATTTTTTCCTAGCTCAAGTGATTTTCACAGAAGACAAAGACAGAAGACAGGAAGACTCAAGTCAAGACAACAAGGCTTGTGCAGTGAAGAAACTAAATTAATTCTACTATCAAAAGATTAATTAATAATTTAATTTATCTACTTAAATTAATTCACCTTGAATTAATTTAATTTATAAATTATTTTATTAATAATTGGTGGAATTAATTATGTTAAAAGAAGTTTAATTGTTATTTTTTAAGAAAGTCTTGCTGCATTTATTTTATATGTTAAACCGAATTATTTCGGTAAGACATTTGAAAGTCTTACCGAACTAACTCGGTAAGACACATCAAAGAAAGTCTTACCGAGATAAAATCGGTAAGACATTTAAAAGTCTTACCGAGTTATTCTCAGTAAGACACTTCCAAAAGTCTTACCGAGTTCTTTTAAAAGGTTCTATTAGTCTGTCTCGGTAAGACCTTTTGAAAAGTCTTACCGAGCAGAAAAATCTTTAAAGACCTTTTAAAAATGTCTTACCGACCAGAAGAGGTCTTGCAGACCTTTTTGAAAAGTCTTATCGAGTGTTTTAAAAGTCTTACCGAGAGGAAAGAGTCTTGCCCAGCAATTTAATAAAGTCTTTTTAGGCTATTTAAATAAGTTCTATTCTGCCAGCAATTTTCTCTATATATATGAGATGAATGCTTCATTATTTTAAAACGGACAGAAAAAATCAGTTCAAATTCAAAAATTTGTCTGCATTGTAATATTCACAGATTTCTGTGCAAGTTTGAATATAATTGATTAAACTCGAACAGTTCATGTCAAATTTGTTCTAGATCTTTTTATCAATTATATAAACAGTTTTCTAAATATTAATTTTGTAATACTAATCAAGTTAAAATTATATTTTTCACTTGAACAGTATTTCATTCTAATTAATATTTTACGAGTAATTAAAATAATATTTTAAATCAAATTATTCTGTGATTAATTTTGGATATTGTATTCAACCCCCCTTCTACAATATCAGGGACCAACAATTGGTATCAAAGCCGGTTGATATATTAATTATCAGATCCAAACCAAATATTCCGCAACTCATTCAGATCTCAAAAATTATTTTTAATTCGAAATAATTTTTTATTCGAAATAATTTTTTCACTAAAAATTATTTCTGATCAAAAATGTTTTTCAGTCAAAAATTAAAATATTTTTTGAAAGACTTAATTTTTAAATCTTAATAAAGATGAGTACCCAGAAAGTGACAAGTATCAAAATTCCACAGTTCGACAGAGAACACTACAACTTGTGGAAACATAAAATGCTACTGTTTATCGGGATTGCAAATCCCAAGTACGCATTGATAATGGCCAAAGGTGTTGAGCCCCCTATCTCAGTTATTCTAGAACATACAGTAGATGGGATCGTAATCTCCCACAGACAGTTTCTGAAGAGTCCAGCAGACTATACAGAAGAGGAAACAGAAGTTGTGTCCCTTGATAATAACCTGAAGCTCATATTAATTGAATCCCTAGACTACAACATGTACAATCAAGTAGTCAATTGCAAGAATGCAAAACAGATCTGGGAAACAATTAAAATTATCAATGAGGGAACTGAAGAAGTTAAGGAGAATAGACTGGAGATCCTGACCACCCAATATGAGCAGTTTAGATCCAACCCTGGTGAGGGTATCTCTGAGGTGTTTCAGAGACTAAATAAACTGATAAACGAGCTCAATATGAATGGAAAGTTTTATCAGAATCAAGAGGTGAACAGGAAGTTTTTGCTGACCTTACCAGAGCATCTGGAGCACAGGATTGTAGCCATCCGGGAATCTAGGGACATGAAAGAGGTAACCCTAGAAAGACTCTACGGAGTTTTAGAAACTTATGAGCTAGAACAGATCCAAACCAGAGAAATGTACGGGAGAGGTAAGGTACTGAGTTCCTCCAAGGCATTAATGGTAGAAGCACCAGAGAAAGTAGAAGTGAAGGCTGTTGCACCTTCTAACAGTTCAACAGAGTATGTGGTTCCAGAATTTGAACATACTTCTGACAAACAAGAAAATGGTGAGTTCTACACGCTGGAAGAACTAGATCAGCTAGAAGATGAATCTCTAGCTATGGTTTCCAGGAGGTTTGGCAACATGAGATTCCGAAGAAACTCCTCATTCAGAGTTAAGCCCAATTTTGGAAGATTCCAAAAAGGAGGTTCTTCGACAGCAGTATCAAAAAGTGGCTACAAGACCGGCTTAGTTGACAGAAGCAAGTTTCGTTGCTTCAACTGTAATGAGCTAGGCCACTTCGCAACTGAGTGCAAGAAGCCTAAGCAAGGGAAGAAGAGAGAGTTTTATGAAGAGCTCAAGTAGAAGTATGATGCGCTTGTGAAAAAGCATCAAGGAAAGTCCTATCTAGCAGAAGGCAAAAGTTGGGATGACTCAGACAATGATGATGAGGAAGAGGTGGGAAATCTTGCTCTTATGGCTTCATCCGAGGAGTCACTGTCTCCCACCCCTGACAGAGGAATAGAGGTAAATCCTTCTTGTCCTAAAATGTTTGCTTTGCTAGGAAAGAACTAGATGGTGAAAGAGATAAAGTTAAGAAACTCAGACTCAAAGTCAAAGAGTTAATTGATGAGACTGAAGTTCTTAAACAGTTAAAAAGAAATCATGACAAGTTGACTGTTAAGTTGACTGAAGACTTAGTTGTTCAAGTCAGTAAAGTCAGTTGTCATGTTGTTGTAGAAACTAATCTCAGAAACCAGATAGAAGAAGAAAAGAAGAAGTGTCTTGCTTATAAGAATTCCTCATATATTGTTAAGAACCTAGTTGACCAACAAGAAATAAGTCGTAAAGTTGGAATAGGTTTCGAGTACAATAAATCTGTAGGAAAGCCAAGCAACATCACCCCCTTTAGAAAAAGTGTTGTAGAAAGGGGTATCCCACATGTTGTTAAAGACACACCGAAACCTCTCTTCATAACACCGATAGCTGAACCCATCCTTGAGAGCTCCATACTGATTGCATATGAAATGCAGTTAGAGGATCTCGAGGAAGAGAAGAAGAGAGGAGAACAGGTTAAGGACATAAAAGGAGTTAATGTCCAGAAAGAAAAATGTGCACCAGAGACACCAGTGAAAAATGTGGGAACTTCTTATTCCCCCAGACTTGGTGTAGGTGCAAAAGACTTAAAGAATAAAATGAACAGACCCAACACGTTTGTGAACAGTAGGAACAGAAACAATAAATTTCATTCTACTGAAAACTTCAAATCTGCTGATAAAATTGAAGTAGAATATGTTAAGCCCCCTACTGTATTGAATAACATGCCTACTATTAATGCATTTCATAAACCATGTGGTATAATGAATTGCATGTTATGTGATTTTAATGCTATGACTGCTTACTTTAAACGCATGATAGCTAAGAAAGATAACATGACACCTAGACAACACATCAATAGTAAATTTGCTAAATCCAAGACTGCGACTCCTTCATCTGAGAAGAAGGAATCATATATTCCTAAGTCTAAACAGAAAATTGTTAAGACTGTTTATAGGAAGGTAGGAACAGTCAAGGAAGAAAATGATGTTATTCGAAAATAATCTGTTGTCAAAGTAGACAAATGTCAATTCTTTAAGTATGCCGGGCCCAATCAATTTTGGGCTCCGAAGATGAATTAATCCGTTTGATAATTGCAGGGAGTTAAACAGGTAAACCGAGTTATATGGATCCTGGACAGCGGATCGTCAAGGCATATGACCGGAGATAGAGCCCTGATATCAGACGTGGTTGAGAGAGCTGGCCCAATCGTCACCTTTGGAGATAACAGCAAAGGAATGACTACGGGATATGGCAAGTTAAATACAGGAAATGTTATCATTGAAAACGTCTCTTTGGTAGAAGGACTTAAGAACAATCTACTCAGCGTAAGTCAATTTTGTGATAGAGGTTACAAAGTAAACTTTATAAAGGAGAAGTGCTTAATAGCTCATTCTAAAAAAGACAGACTAGCCTTGCGTGGAGTAAGGAAAGGTAACTTGTATGTAGCTGATTTCAACTCAGGAACTGAAGCTGAAGCAAACTGTTTCTACTCAAAGGCTTCATCAGAAGAAAGTTGGCTATGGCACAAAAAGCTCTCACTCCTAAATTTCAAAACAATGAACTCTCTAGTCAAGAGGGATTTGGTGAGAGGACTGCCTCCGATGGAATTCTCACAAGAAGGATTGTGCGAGGCATGTCAAAAAGGGAAGTCAAAAAGAGCAACTCACAAAGGCACGGACACCTCAAATATTACTGAACCACTACAGCTGCTCCATATGGATTTATTTGGTCCAGTCAATATCCTGTCCATGTCAAGGAAGAAATACGCCTTAGTGATTGTGGATGACTTCACAAAGTATACGTGGGTTTTATTCTTGAACTCAAAGGATGAAACTCCACATTCGGTGATTGATCATATAAAGCTGATTGAGTTAGATTCAAAGTTATCTGTCCGGGCAATCAGATCAGATAATGGAACAGAATTCAAAAATGAAATTCTGAATAACTTCTGCTCAGACAAGGAAATAACAAGGAAATACTCAGCACCAAGAACTCCGCAACAAAAATGGAGTTGTAGAAAGGAAAAATCGAACCCTGATTGAAGCTGCAAGGACTATGCTAAGTGAATCAAGGTTTTCAATCTACTTCTGGGCTAAAGCAGTTAATACAGCTTGTTATACTAAGAATCGAACTCTGATCAACAAAGAACATATGAAAACTCCCTATGAATTAATGGCTAGCAAGAAACCAACTCTCAAGTACTTTCATGTATTTAGAGCCAAATGTTTTGTGCTAAAAGATGGAGATGAACATCGTGGCAAGTTTGAGGCCAAGGCACATGAAGCTATTTTTGTCGGATATTCAAGAAGAGCATATAGGGTGTATATAATTGATCAGCACCAAGTGAAAGAAAGTGTCAATGTAACTTTTGATGACACTAAACTCCCAAGTATCCAAACTGAAGATTCTTCTGAGTCATTAAAATTCGACAATTATCCAGACTCACATTCTGATGACGAAGAAGAACCTGAGGTTGCAACAGGAAATGGTGATGACAATAATAATGATGATCCAGGTAATAGTAGGGGAAACAGTGGTAACACTGGAGATTCTACTAATATCAGTGGTGGATCAACAAGTCATCCTGGCAGCAACTCAGGGGGAGATGAAAGATCAACTGGAACAACACAACATCACAATGTATTTCAAGGCGAATCATCAAGATCAAACCTTCCGAGGGAAAGGATATGGAGCAAAGATCATCCCTTTGAATTGATCATAGGTGATCCAGATGTTGGAGTTAGAACCAGAAGTGCAACTTCAAATGAATGTTTATTTTCAGTTTTTCTATCTCAAGAAGAACCAAAGAAGATTGAAGATGCACTAATTGATCCAGATTGGGTTCTTGCCATGCAAGAAGAGCTCAATCAGTTTGAAAGACAAGAAGTCTGGACACTGGTACCCAAGCCTAAAGATAGACCTGTTATTGGCACGAAATGGGTATACATGAACAAGTTAGACGGTGATGGCATTGTTACAAGGAACAAAGCCAGACTGGTTGCGAAGGGTTACTCTCAGGAAGAGGGAATTGATTATGACGAAACCTACGCACCAGTTGCAAGACTTGAAGCCATCAGGATATTTCTAGCATTCGCAGCACATTCCAATTTCAAAGTCTATCAAATGGATGTGAAGAGTGCTTTTCTGAATGGAGAGCTAGAAGAGGAAGTTTATGTGGAACAACCACCTGGCTTTGAAAATCCAGAGTTTGCTGATTTTGTGTATTTTCTATTCAAAGCTCTCTATGGACTCAAGCAAGCTCCCAGGACATGGTATGACACTCTCTCTAAGTTTTTACTTGAAAATGGTTTCATTAGAGGTGTCATAGATAAAACTCTCTTTTATAAATTGCATGAAAAAGATATGATATTTGTCCAAGTTTATGTTGACGATATTATATTTGGTTCTACTAACGAAAACTTGTGCAAAAGATTTGCTAAGTTAATGCAGAGCAGGTATGAAATGAGCATGATGGGTGAGCTGTCATTCTTCTTTGGATTGCAAGTAAAGTAAAAGGAAGATGGGATTTTTATTTGCTAATCAAAGTACGTAAGAGATCTTCTTAGAAAATACAGTCTAGAAGATTCTTCACCGCTAAAAACCCCAATGCCAACAGCCACCGCTAGAAAGTTGACATCACAAGCTACAGAGGTATGATAGGCTCATTATTATATCTAACTGCTAGTAGACCCGATATAATGTTTGCAACTTGCTTATGTGCAAGGTTTCAATCTGACCCAAGGGAATCTCATCTTATAGCCGTTAAACGAATTTTTAGGTATCTGAAGGGTACACCAAATCTTGGGATTTGGTACCCTAAAGATACAGGTTTTGAACTAATAGGCTATTCAGATTCAGATTATGCAGGGTGCAGGATGGACAGGAAAACTACGTCTAGAAGCTGTCAGTTTCTAGGAAGTCGGTTGATCTCCTGGTATAGCAAGAAACAGCACTCAGTGTCTACCTTGACAGCCGAAGCAGAATACATTGCGGCAGGTAGCTGTTGTGCACAGATCTTGTGGATAAGGAATCAACTAAATGACTATGGACTTGCGTTGAACAAAATTCCAATTTTCTGCGACAACACAAGTGCTATAGGTATTTCCAATAATCCTATACAACATTCTCGAACCAAGCACATTGACATAAGGTATCATTTTATCCGCTTGATGAATCCACTTTCTCTAAGCTGGTTAGTGAACTGGGGATGTTAAATAATGGCTAATTTTTTGGTTGCTAGGATTTGATTTGAGTTCATAAATATTAAATGTTAATATTTAAAGAATTTATGAAGTTCGAATCAATAAAATCCTAGGACTTATGAATAATTGGATAAATTATTTTGAGAATAGTTTAAACTCAATAAGACTTTTTAATAAAAACCTCGGCAAGACTTTTCAAAAGTCTTACCGAGCGTTTAATAAAAAGTCTTACCGAGCAATTTACTGTTATTTGTAAATATTTATATATTTTTTTTCGGCAAGACTTTTTAAAAATTCTTACCGAGATTTAATAAAAAGTCTTACCGACCTTTATTTCTTCTCAAACATTTTTTTAAAAGTCTTATCAATTCATCTTAGTTATTAACACAGCCGCACAACAGTTTATATATACACATATACATACGAACAGTTTTTTTCAAAAACTCTTCCAAAACCTGCGATTTTCTCCTGATTACAACTGCCCAGTTGCTAAGATCACGTATACAAGCTATAAGCTTGCTTAGTTTGGTAAAAATCGACTGTTTAAGCCGTTACTCTTCCCGGTTTTTGATTGATTTCGAACTGATCTTCTCTTGGAATAATCATCTGGTTTTGACTGCCTAAAGAAGATCTAAGGACTGTTATTGACTGATTGGAAGTATAGTTAATTGTTAAAAGTTGTAGTTGTGATTAATTGTGATTAAAGTTTTGATTTATTGTAATTTTAGTCGAATTTTGTAACTGCTAGTTTGAATTATTCCTGTAAAATTCGAGTTGTTAAGTGGTTAAAAGTCAGTAATTGTTAAAATTATTAGTAAAAATGGCAGCCACTTTTGTAATTGCTAAAACAAACTTCGTGGGCTACTTTGATCCGGCTAACTGCAAAGAGGCTAGATTTAGGCCCTGGATCCGGTTCATGAATGAGTACTCCTTAGTACGAACAACAATTTTTCTGGACGCGCCACTAAAAATTGAACCCCTGAGAGCTTTGTACTCCACAGCAAGAAATTTGTCAAATGATAGGGTGGTTCAGTTTTCATTTAAAATGGGAGAGGCAGTTTTCGTAATAGATGAATCTGACGTAAATAGAGTGTTAGGGTTCCCGACAGATAACTTCGAGACCCTACCAACAGTTGAAGATATCACTACCTTTTTACAGTCAATTCACTACCAAGGTCACATTGACTTGGTCAAACTGTCCAAATCCCAGCTGGTGGCTGAATGGGATTATTTCTTCGACACCCTAGCCAAGGTGTTTGCCCCAACAATGAAAAGCAACTTCCACAACATTTCAACTCTCCTACAAGTTATTGGGTATTCCGTGGCCCACAACCGGAGAATAAACTTTGGGAAATTGATTTTGACGGAAATGATAAGGAAAATGGGCACTGCTGAAAGCAGAAGACTAGATGTTGTTCAAAGAGTGACATGTTTCTATCCAAGGTTTTTAATGCTGTTGTTGAACAATATAATTCCAGAGGAGGTCAAAGCCATCTTTGCAAACAGCTTAGTGGAAGTATCCCCCTCAACTCAAAAGAATTTGTTCACACGGCTCAGTAATATGAACAAATATCCAACAGTAGTCACTGCAACAACAGAATTCATGGCTAGCATCTTCAATCATATGGCCAATCCTGCACAGGCTCAACCGCTTCAGCAAGAGCCACAACAGGTGCCACTGGAAAGTGAACAGGCTGCACAGCTTTTACTAGAAGCTGCTTAATGTGCAGAAGAAGAAGCAGAGGTACAACAGGTAATATCTCACACCTTAGCTTCTAATTTCCTACCGATAGATATATTAAAAACACCTTTAAATATATATATGTGACAGACTATGATTGTAATTTTACAACTCAGGATTTCGGCTATGAACCTGAAATCCCACAGGTTCAAACCCAAGCTGAAGTAGTACAACAAACAGTTCCTCCTCATTCAACTTCCGTGAGTCGATCCAGTAAACAAAAACTACCTGTTAGGAAAGTGAGAGGAAGAAAACAAAGTACTACAATGAGTGATCCCGCAGCTCTGTCTCCACCATCAAAAAGATTGAAAATAAATGAACCTGAGGCAACTACAGACCCGTCCTTATTCTCCCAGTGGGATATGGACTGTCAAATGGCAATTCAACAGTCTCTAGACTCACTCGATCAAACGGGTGATTTTATTGAAATTCGCCGTTCGGCCGCGGCATCCTGTGAAGTGTCACGCACTCTGCTAGCGATTACACTAGCAGGACCTCCACTTTCAGAAACACACAGTGAGGAGGGCACAGGAAACGAAGAAAATGTCTTTGAATCAAACTAGTCAGATGCCACATTTATAGTGGACCAAGACATTTTTGATGCGGTACAACATCCATTGCCTTTACAGGCATTAAGGGGCACCACAGACTCTTACGAGCCACACATTACATTGTCTGAGGTGGTGACCCCGCTGGAACTAACTCCTCTAGTTTCCTATGAGGAAGTTCTCTTATCTACTGGTGGATTCGAGAGGCAACCACTCTTTAGAGGGAGATGGGACTTCATTCACGGAGTAGCTACGTTAGTAGCGGAGCCGCTTCAAGTTAAACTTGTTGAGGACGCGTCTTCACCGGCATCAGAAGAGCATTACGACTCTTCAAAAGCTATTATTATTTATGCAGGTACAACTTCAGGATCTAGAAAAGAGCTAAACACGAGTGATGTTAGGCAAACACAGAGTGAAACACATGCACCGAGTGAAAGTGAGTTAAGCAAGAGTGCAGGTGAGATGAGCACATACACATAGTGAACTTTTATCTAAAATGGAAGCTCTCCAGAAAGAAATGCAGGTTGTTCAAACTGAGTTGGTTAAAGTTAAAGCACAAGCAGAAGATAAGTCTACATCTGCCTCTGTATCACAACAGTTGACAATCTTGCGAGAAGATGTTGATAATGTCAAAACCTCCATACTTCTGAAAACTCAAGATATCCAGAACGTACAGAGTCTTATTGCTGAGGATATGACAGAAGTAAGGTCTCTAAATGATAAAAATTGACGAGGTTGAGAAAAGATTGACTCTGACGTTAATAGAAAATGAAGAAATCTCCTCTAGACGATTCAGTAAGCCTGATGATGGAATGACACATCTAAATGAGGGAATGAAGCAGGTCTGCGAGACTATACAAAAACTTATCAAATCCTTTGAAGCTTTTACATCTCCAGAGGATCCCTCAACTAAGGGGGAGAAAGAAAAGAAAGTAACCGAAGAAAAAGGGGATAAAGGCAAAGCCAAGCTATATCTAGAAGATATTCAAGAAGAACATTACTATCCGGAAGAGCAGTTCATTGAAGATAGTGGGGTAGATGATTCGTTCAATCCTGACTACTGCAGAGCTGAGGAAGAGACTGCGTTTGATGAAGCCTTTTTATTTCCTAAAGAAAAAGAATCTGATCCTGCCTATGAAGAGGCTATGGGGAAGTTAAAAGAAGAAATCAAAATGAGTAATGTCAAAACTGAAAGATTGAAAGCTCTAGTCGAGGAAAAAGCTAAAGCTGAAAAGAAAGCTAATCTGGAAAAGCAGAATCTTTGGCCAATTGCTGTAAGAGAAAAGAAGAGAAATGTGCTTCTGAAGATAGGAGTAAAATGGGATACTGCCAGAAAGATCATGGACAGACTTCAGAAAGGTCCATTTGATGACAAGAAGTTTCAGTCATTAATCAATCGCTTGGAAAATTCTAATGACTGCATTGACAATTTCATGAAAGCTTTAATTGAAGAAGTAGACTAAGTCACTATAATTGTTGATAACATTCTTGAAGATTGGCAGATCCTGATCTATACAAACAGAAATGGCACATTCAAAATCTCTTTGGAATTTTTCCGACAAAGATCTTTATCTGTAATTTGGACATTGTTAAACAAAGTCAAAAGAAGTTCAGAAGAGAATGAGCTTCTAAGAGACAGACTCAGGGACTTTGCGAGAGTCGTCAGTCCTCAGATCATTCAAGATCCACATGAAGTAAGATTTTACAACAAGTTCTATCAAATCTTCAAGTTGGATGAGGAGTCTCTAAAAGGCTATACTGTTAGATATATGGTTGAACTTCAAAAAATGCTGAGATCCAAAGGGTATAAAACTCAAGAAAAGCTAGATGCTGCTGCAAAGATCAGAAATTACTGCTTATCAAAATCTATTCCATCATATGTGAGGCAAATCAAGAAGATAGACTCCAGTCAGCCATATGGTTTGGAAGAAGAGATAGTAGATCCTGTTGAGCAGGAAGTGATGTGGCAGTTAGCAAAGGCTGAGCAAAGAAGGTTGTATGGAAAGACCACTACAACAGAACAAACAGTAACCGAAGAGGTACCAACGACAACAGTGCATAAAAGTACAACCCTGGAAGAAGGTGAAGTTGATACTTCTAAAGACTGAAGACTTAGATAGAACAAGATAAAAACTTTGTAATATTTGTTCAGTGCTAGAGGAACATCTATCTTGTATTTATCTTTCAAAAAATGACTCTGGAAAATTGTTAAATATAATACCAGAACTTTTTATTATTTACAGTTCTTACATGTCGCATTACTTTCTTAGTTGTTAGTTGAGTTATCCTCTAGAAATTTGTATGTTAAATGTTTAACAACAAATAGGGGGAGATTGAAAGGCATATAACTAGGCCTATTTGTAATAATTAGATGACAACTCAACACAGATAAGAAACAGTAGTAAATAATAGTTACTAAACAGGAATCAAGACGAAGAATGTTAACTAGACACAAAGAATCCGCTTGTTTGAAGGATTTTTGATGAGGTTGCTACCTAACACCGGAAGAAGTTCATTAATATGTTCATGCATTGGTGAAAAATAAATAGGTAGCATTTCAGAACAATTCAGAAGATTCAGAAGATTTCGAGTGCCTTCTACAGTAAGATTCCAGAAACAGAAAGAGTGAAGACAAGGCAAAAAGCAAGAAGAAGACAGAAGATCACAACTATTAAAATTAAATAGGTGAAGAATATTTATTTAGTATGACACAAATGAACCAGACAGTACATTTGTGTGTCAACTAAATTAATAAATATTTTTTTCCTAGCTCAAGTGATTTTCACAGAAGACAAAGACAGAAGACAGGAAGACTCAAGTCAAGACAACAAGGCATGTGTAGTGCAGAAACTAAATTAATTCTACTATCAAAAGATTAATTAATAATTTAATTTATCTACTTAAATTAATTCACCTTGAATTAATTTAATTTATAAATTATTTTATTAATAATTGGTGGAATTAATTAAGTTAAAAGAAGTTTAATTGTTATTTTTTAAGAAAGTCTTGCTGCATTTATTTTATATGTTAAACCGAATTATTTTGGTAAGACATTTGAAAGTCTTACCGAATTAACTCGGTAAGACACATCAAAGAAAGTCTTACCGAGATAAAATCGGTAAGACATTTAAAAGTCTTACCGAGTTATTCTCAGTAAGACACTTCCAAAAGTCTTACCGAGTTCTTTTAAAAGGTTCTATTAGTCTGTCTCGGTAAGACCTTTTGAAAAGTCTTACCGAGCAGAAAAATCTTTAAAGACCTTTTAAAAATGTCTTACCGACCAGAAGAGGTCTTGCAGACCTTTTTGAAAAGTCTTATCGAGTGTTTTAAAAGTCTTACCGAGAGGAAAGAGTCTTGCCCAGCAATTTAATAAAGTCTTTTTAGGCTATTTAAAAAGTCTTGTTGATTTTTTAAATAAGTTCTATTCAAAAGTCTTGCCAGCAATTTTCTCTATATATATGAGATGAATGCTTCATTATTTTAAAACAGACAGAAAAAATCAGTTCAAATTCAGAAATTTGTCTGCATTGTAATATTCACAGATTTATGTCCAAGTTTGAATATAATTGATTAAACTCGAACAGTTCATGTCAAATTTGTTCTAGATCTTTTTATCAATTATATAAACAGTTTTCTAAATATTAATTTTGTAATACTAATCAAGTTAAAATTATATCTTTCACTTGAACAGTATTTCATTCTAATTAATATTTCACGAGTAATTAAAATAATATTTTAAATCAAATTATTCTGCGATTAATTTTGGATATTGTATTCAACCCCCCTTCTACAATATCAGGGACCAACAATTTTATGTAATGAGAGTATCTTACTTTATCTATTTTCAAGGCTCTACTATTGGTCCTATTATACCAAAGAGAGGTCTCCGTCAAGGACATCCTTGATCACCTTACCTATTTTTACTCTGTGTGAAAGGATTGTCAATGAGTTTAAAATTGGTTGCTGCAAATGGGACGATTCAAGGCTGTTGTATTAGGCAGTTAGCCCCTTCGATTACCCACCTTTTATTTGCTGATGACAGTTTTTTAATTCTTTAATGCTACTTCATCTCAATCAAACTCAGTTAAAGAGATCCTCAACTTGTATGAAGCTTTCTCTGGACAGGCTGTCAACTATAAAAAATCTGTAATTTTTTCCATCTCAAACGTTCGCAGAGACAAGCAGTTAGAGATAAAGCAGGTATTGGGTGTTTTTAGTGACATTGGGAACAACAAGTATCTTGGTTTTCCATCTCTTTTTGATCGATCAAAGAAAACAGTGTTCAGATGTTTGAAAGATAGAGTTTTCAAAAGAATACAGGGTTGGAGTTCAAAGTTGCTTTCTTGAGCAGGAAAAGCAATCATGATAAGAAATGTAGCTCAGATGATAACCTCTTATACCATGTCATGCTTCTTCATTCCTAAAACTCTATGTGAAGAAAGCGAGAGAATGATGAATGCATTTTGGTGGAAATCTAACTCTAAAATTAGTAAAGGGATTCGATGGTTAGCATGGGATAAAATGAGTATGTCAAAGAAGTGAGGTGGACTAGGCTTTAGAAACCTTCATGGTTTTAACTTGGCGCTATTAGGAAAGTAATGCTTGAATTTAATTAATAAACTGGATGTTCTAGTATTGAGAGTTCTCAAAGCTCAATATTATCCGGATTGTAATTTTCTTCAAACTCGTAGAAGGGGAGGATCAAGTTACTCCTGGTCTGGCATATGGGAGGCAAAGGAAGATGTGAAGAAAGGCTTAAGGTAGGTTCTCGGAGATGGACAAACAATCGATATTACTGTAGACAGATGGTTGAGGGGTAAGTAGGATTTTTGTGTTGATCAAGAAAGTATTACTGCAGGTCTGAACTCAAAGGTCTGTGATTTTTTAAGAACGACAGGAAGAAGTGGGATAAAGATAAGGTGAGGATGCACTTTAGTACTGATGATGCAAATTCAATACTTAATACTCATTTTATACAGACTTGTACTAAAAACAGGATTGCCTAGATCCATTCTAGTAATGGATAGTAAACAGTGAAGACGGGTTATCAACAATGGCATAAAATCCATGTTGGTGATGTAGGGTTGCAGCATTAGAGAGGCAGGAGCAAAATTTGGATTCTTGAGGTCCCCCACAGAATAAAGATCTTTCTCTAGAGGCTTTGTCGAAACAATTTACTTGTTGAAATATACTCGGAAGTAAAGGTGTTGTTGTCTCTATCGGTTGTGCAATGTGTGTTGGTGATATTGAGCATCTTCTCCATTTATTTTTTGATTGTAAGTTTATGAAAGTCATATGATAAGGCCTATTTGTAATAATTAAATGACAACTCAACTCCGATAAGAAAGAGAATTAAATAATAATTATGATAAATAATAAATATGATAACAGGAATTAAAACAAAGAATGTCAACTAGACACGAAGAATCCTAGTATCGGAAGTATTTTTATGAGATTGCTACTCAACATTGGAAGAAGTTCATTAATTTGTTCAAGCATCAGTGAAAAATAAAGAATTAGTATTTCAGAAGAGTTTAGAAGATACAGAACATTTTAAGTGTCTACTACAAGAAGATTTCAGAAGAGGAAAACAAATGATATGCCTACTATAAGAAGAATTCAGAAGAGGAAAACAAATGAGGAAAGACAGTGAAACAGAAGAAGGACAGAAGACCAGTACAACAGAAATGAGAATCAACATTGTAGTTAGTCATCCGTGAACCAGAGAAGTGCACAGGGTGTCAATAATGTCAGTGAATATTTGTCATCAAAACGTTCAAGTGGTTAGAAATGTTATTATTGAAGAACAGAAGAGTTTGATCTACATCAATAATGGTCTTACAGCCAAGATTTTAATTTAAATCTTTATTAATTAATTAAATTAATTAGTTTGTGTAATTAGTAAATTAATTCACTTAGAATTAATTTATTTCTTAAATTAATTAAAAAATTAATTAATTTAGAATTTAGAATTATTTCAGTATGATAGAAGAAAGAACAAAAACGGAAAGATTTCGGTGCTAACAACAATGTTACACAAGTCAAGATAGTATTTTAATTCTACTATCAGTAATTAATTAAATAAATAAATAATTAAATTAAATTAATTCAAGTTGAATTTAATTTAATTTATAAATTATTTAATTAAATTAATCAGAATTAATTTATTATATAAGATATGACTTATAAGTCTTTTAGACTTTATTAAAAATTCATACTGAAATATTGATTAAAAAGGTCATATAAAGCTATAATCAAAAGTCATACCGAAGATTTGGAAAAGAAAGTCATACCGAGAGTTCAATCAAAAAGTCATATTGACCTCATTTCAAATGTCATACCAAATGCTTTGAAAAAGGTCATATTGAATTCAAGACAAAAGGTCATGCTGGAGCAAATTAAAAAAAAAGTTATACTGAGCAAAATGATAAAAAGTCATACCGAATGAAAAAGTCAAGCACTTTCAGAAAGTCATACAAGGTTTAAAATTGTCTGAAAAATGTCTTGAATTGAAAAGTCATACAAGTTTCTTATCCTATATAAATATGAGGTCTCAGATTCATAATTTAA
Source organism: Oenanthe sinensis (assembly GCA_028671895.1). Taxonomy (NCBI): domain Eukaryota; kingdom Viridiplantae; phylum Streptophyta; class Magnoliopsida; order Apiales; family Apiaceae; genus Oenanthe; species Oenanthe sinensis. Next base: position 15,642,493 of record CM053804.1, on the reverse strand, counting down.
TGTTGAAAAAACCATTCAAATTCAGTAACTTGAATATTTTTTAATAGTTTTAATTATTCTTGATAACTAAAATATTATTTTAAATCAGAATAATCCTCGAGAAAATCTTAATATTATATTCAACCCCCCCCCCCCCTCATCTACAATCTTATATAGGGACCAACTGTTTGCTCAAGAGTGTTGGCAACTTGTGGGAAGTTGAGAGTGCACCAGAGTGGATTCTTAGCAGATTAAGTAGTGAAACAGATGATAACTTGATGAAAATTTCTGCACTGCTTTGGGGTGTGTGGTTTGCAAGAAACAAGCGGATATTTGAAGGCAAACATATAAATCCAACAGTTACAATGACATGGAGCATGAAACAAATTTATGAGTGGCGCATAGCAAACAAGAATAGGAGCCAAATACCAGCTGATTTGGAAGTAAAGTTGCAACAGCAAAATCAGAGATGACAACGCGCCTTTTTATGAGGAACTTTAAAATTAACGTCGATGCTTCAGTCATAGAAAGTCAGAATTCGTTTGCAGTAGGTATGGTACTCAGGAACTATCAAGGACAGTATATCACAGGAAAGACAACTAGGTTTGCAGGTGGTGAAGGTTTGCAGGCTGTATGCAGGTGGTGAAAGCCGAAATGGTGGGCATTCTTGAAATTCTCTCACGACTGGATGAGTTACCCGTTGCTGATGTTATAATAGAAAGTGATTCTCTTCTTAGTGTCAATGCAATAAACAATGATCACACGAATTATCTAGAGCTCGGAACGTTGGTGCAGCAATGTAAAACCATAATTCGGAGTAGAGGTGGGATTTCGGTAGCTTATGTTAGATAGCGGGCAAATAAGGTAGCACATAAAATAGCTAAAATTCATTGTGAGCTTAATAGCTTCTGTGCTAATTCATCTCATCTGCTGTTTTTATTGGAGACAATATTGTCAGATGTTTTGATAATTTAATGAAAATCTCCTTTTATTAAAAAAATTCTATCTCCTAATTTAGGATGCATAATTATAAAATTTTAAACTTTTCCATAAAAATTAGCAAGTGTTCTTGTTTAAGCTTTTTCTATGAAATTTACTCCCTCTATCCCTTTTTTTCCCCTTTTTTTTTAAAAAAAATATCCTAGTTGTCCTTCTCTTTTTTCAAAATAATTTTATTAAAAGAATTCAAATAATACCCTTATATAATTATTTATAATGTTTAACTAATTTAAATATACAAAAAATTCAACTTAATTTAATACAATTATGTATTTATAATTTCAGATGAGTTTTTTTAGTTTTTTCTAGAGTATGACCGGTGTTCTTTCTCAGATATTAAAACTTTTTGTCTAAATTTCCGGGGACATTTCATTTGGTTAAATAATAAATTTTTTGAATGAAAAAACTCTTTTTATGAATATTATAACTTGATACAATTTATTTACGTGTATGTATATTTTGTCAAAAAAAACTCGATATAAAACTTGTAAACAAATATTATTGATTAAAATCCATAAATTATTAATAATTTACTTAAATCTTGATTAAATATTAGTATCTACTTTCCATTATCAATTCTTCTAGTTCACCTTAATATGTCATGTTATACTGTCAGAGCATCTCACGCACGTTACACAATCAAAATTTTGATAGTGATTTTTTATATTAAATTGATATAGAGAAAGTATCAAAAATATCATTTTTAAAGTTTTTTTTTAATTTTACAATTTTCTGAAATATTTTGTAAAAATACGGTTTGCAACCAAAAGGAACCAGGTGCAATTTATTTTTCTATTTTTCAAAAAAATACTTGAAGTTGCTTTTGGTTGCATTTACGGTTGCATTTTAATTTTAATGGTGCAACTTATTAAGCAACGTATTATGCAATCAAAAATAATTATTTTGACTAAATTTTAAAGTTGAATTTGTGGTTGATTTCAGTTGATTTCATTTGCAAAGTTGCAAAACCGTATTTTTGTAAATATTTTTTGAGAAAACATATTTTTGCAAAATATTTTTAAAAAATTCACTATCTTTGCAAAAAAAAAAAAAAATCTACCCATAGGTAATTTTAAAACCATTGATATAAAAGTTAAACTATTTTATAAATTATCTCCGATCCATTTACATTAAACTTTACATTAAAAAAATCTTTCTTGTACTATAAGAATTATTTTATAACTAGAATTAGAAAATGAAAATTTATTGGGGTATAAAAGGAAAAAAAATTAGTTAGAGGAGTGTAAAAGTAATGTTGGGATTTATAAAAATTCTAAAAATTAGACCAAATCTTGGTGTTATATCAAATAAATAATTTTATACTAAAATATTGTAAAAATGCAAATTTAGAGTTGTCTTGAACTATGCTCTTTATTTTGGCTATTAACTTCGAGTATGGTGGATGAAAATGTTTGCCCAGATGGATAAACTATTACAGAAAGGGGGTTGAATGTAAGTAATAGTACTAGTAAATCGATTAAGAACACAAGTATGTAAAAGATGAATACTGATCCGTATTAAAGATAATGAATAGGTTACAAAACTCTCTCAAGAAGTTTTTTATTCTGAAGAGCTGCTAGGTTATGAACAATATGATTTGTAAAAATTAAAAATGTTAACCTATGTCTGTGTTTATATAGACACAGTTATAATTCAATTACAAATCAGATTAGAAATAGAACAGCTTTACATAAGGAAATAGATTTGTATTAGAATTCCTTCTTACTATCGTATTCAGACTCTGATTTAAATTGCTTCTTGACAAATTCTATCTTGCAAACTATGTCGATTGTTATTCTATGATAGAGCATTCTCTGTTAGAGTAAACTCTGATTGAGTATTCTCTGATAGAGTAAACTATGTCTGACAGCTTCGTAGCCCTGAAGCTGTCAGCAGTGTAAACTCTAATTTATATTTTCTGACAGCCATCAGTGTTTGCATCCTAACAATCTCCCCCAATTTATGCTTTAAGAATTAAAACATAAATTTCACTTATGATGTCAGAAATCCAAGACAAATGCACCAGAGTTTGTTTATCCTTTGAAATTCAGATTCTTCTGTAAGAGAAATCATCTTTCAGAAATTGATTCAGAAGTTTTTCTTCAGCATTTTTCAACAAATCAACCACCTCCTCCTTCAATTCCCTCATCTATTCAGAAGAATCATCAATCTGACATATAGCAGCCCTTAGAGCATAGATCGATGATCGGTTCATTCTTTCATCCATGGCAATGCAACATGCCTTCAAACCATCATGATTTAAGATTAGTGTAGGAATCCCTAACACCATTTTGACCCTTGCATCTCCTTTTCTCATAGCTCTTCTTGTTCCATCTTCAAGTACATATCCAGGCTCATACTCTTCAGAGTTTATCAACATCAGCCTTTCATTCTTCTTCTTCTCAGCTATTACTCCTTTAAGAATCTTCACCCATCTAGAAGTAACTTCATTTTCATCATTCAGAAGATATAGTACATGTTCAAGTTCCTTAGATGCTTTTTGAATTAAATCTTCTTGAACAATCTTCAAAACTCTCTCAACCTCTATGAAATAAATGAGCTTCTCCTTAGCTTGAGCACCATCAAAGATATCCTTCACAATATTAACAGAGATTAGTTTGTCCAAATGTTCTTGAGACAACTCTTCTTCAGGTTTATCTTTCAATGAAAAGGGATCTCTGAAGATATTTGCTTCACCCATGTAGACTTTAGCATGTGAATCACCAATACTACCTTTGTTTTTCCAAGCCTGGCATTGAGAGTCAGAGTTTGAGTTTTTGTCCACAGAAGATCAGATCTTTTCTTCCTTATCAAAGATTGTTGATGTTCTTCTTCCTCATCATCAAAACTTGAACCACCTGGAAGAAAAGTTGTTCCAAACATAATGAGAGGAGTCTTTGGCTTAGCTGGAGCTTTCTGTTGAATTCTAGAAGATGATCTTGTTTGAATTTATAAGATTGGTTTTGATTGAGCAACTAGCTAGGGAGTTTCAACAGATTTGATTTGAATAGGCTTTGATTCTGGTTTCTTCTGTTGAAGAGGTACCTTTTTCTGAATTGGACCTTTCTTTACATGTCTTCTCTTTTTCTAGACTTGAGTATTGTCAGTACCAGACTTCTTCAATTCAACTTCCACAGCAATTGGATCTAATCCAAGATTTTCCTTTTCAAATAGCTTCCTTGCCAGTTCTGCATCCTTTAAATTTTGTTCCTCAATTTTCTCAAGCTTCTCTTCTTCTTCAAGCCTTTTTGTTAAAGCCGAATCACCTTCTATCAGAGTTTGCTATTTGTCAGAGATTAACTATTTGTCAGAGTTTATTGCCATCAGAGTTTGAGTGGTTGACAGAGTTTGACCAATCAGAGTTTACTGCTTCAGAGTTTGTTTTCCCTCCTTATGACAACCTTGATCTTCATCATCAGTTTTGTCAAGTATTGGTGCAACAGCCTCCTTGCATTTGTTTGAAACCTTCTCCCCCTTTCTGACATCACTCCCCTACTTTACAATAAGAATTTTAACTATGGTATGCAACATTCCCTGCATAGAGCTAACAGATGTAGTAAAATTATCCACTTTAGCTTCCAATGCATCTTGTTTGGTTGTGACAGTTTTGAGTTTTAATTCCAAAGAATGTTGTGATGCTGTAACAGCAGATTGAATAGAAGCAGAGTTTTTGGTGATAGAATTCTTGAGGTCACCAATTTCATTGTGAAGTCCCTTGGACAACACAGTAGTAGCTTTCAAAATTGACTTCATTTTAATATAATTGATTTCCTTATCAGCCTTATCAATTATCTCATGAATATGTGGCCAATAGATTACTTCATTTGAGTATTTCTAAGAACTATCCCAAACTTTTTATTTGAGAGAATCTATTAAAACATCTTGAGAAGTTTCTACCTTAAAAGTGAAATCTCTCTTTACACCTTCAGCATTGAGAGCAACTTCAATTTCTCTTTTGAGCTTCACCACCACCATATAATCAGGATACTCCATTCTCAGTCTTTCATGTGCCTCATGAAAATTGATTGACCACTTCTTTGTATTGTACCTTTGTGTGTAGGGGATTGACAAATTTGGAACTTCTTCATCAGTAAAAATGGGCTCCTCAGAGTCTGTGTTCTCCCCATCAGAGTTTATAGATTTCTCAGAGTTTATCAAAAGGTCAGAGTTTACAATAGCTAAACTCTGAGTACCTTGAGTTGTGGATGTGGATGTTGTCTCCATTGGTTGTGCAGAGATTGGTAGCACCATAAGAACATCATAGATTGTCAGTGGAGCTTCATCAGAGTTTGTATGTCCAACATTTGAGTCTTGGTCTATAATCATAAAATGGATGATTGGTTCTTGTGTGACCTGAGTCATATCTTCAGCTGCTTCACCACTTTGAGGTGAAGGTTCTTGTGGGCTTGACTTTGCCTATATTTGGCCTTCAGCATCACTAACAACAAGGTACTCTAAGATAGGTAGATTGCCTATATCTAAACTTTGATTGGATGGTTCTTGTGTGGCTGGGGCCTTAACAACTTCTTCAACCCTTTGAGTTGAAGGTTCTTGTGGGTTGTACCCCTGATCAAAGATGGCTTCATCTGCTGGAATAGTGGCTATTGTTGAACTTTGATCAACAGGTTCTTGTATGCCCGGCCATGTAGAGATTGCTACCTCACTTTGAGAGATAGGTTCTTGTGTATCCTTGTCAAAAGTGACAGACTTCCTCTTCTTCCTTGAAAATTGCTTTGAGCTCGGAAAGGCAGATGATTTAGACTTCTTAGCTTCCATCTCTTTTTTTACTTATTCTGCCAACTCCCTAACTCTTTCATAAGAAATCTCTTTAACAATTTGCTTTGGTGAGTTTGTAGGAGAATCAGATATTGTTATAGGAACAACTTTACTAACTTCAACAATACCAACAGTTTGATTATCATCAGCTACTTGAGGTTGTACCAACTCATCATAGTTTAAGATTTCATCAGAGAATATTGGCTCAGAGTTTAAAATATCATCAGAGTTTAAGACTAGAGGTTGATCAGAGATTAATGCATCATAGTTTATTCCTTCAGAGTTTAAGCCTTCAGAGTTTGCAGCTTTTATCAATCTTCTTTTCTTTTTCTTTTTGTCTGCAGGCATTGGGATGACACTGATTGACTTCATGTATGGTGCAGGAGAAATTTCAGACACCTTCTTGACAACCTTTTTTACTGGAAAAACCAGTCCATCATCACTATCAGAATCAGTCTTTTCATCAATCAACTTTCTTTTCTTTTCAGATTTTTCTTTTCTCTTCTTTTTGGGGCCTTGTTCACAAAGTTTTAAAATTACAGTCTTTTGGGAGACTGTAGAGTTTGGTAATTGTGTTTGGGTGTCAACAAATGGATTGTGACTTAGGTTAGAATCAGAGTGTGGTAAACTCTGACTCATAGTCACTGACAAGAATTCCTTCCCATATATGGTAGGCATTCTCTGATGTAAGAAAAGCCTGACCCATGTGGGATAAAACAAATTACAGAGTTTACCTACATCATTTTTCTTAGCATCTTTCCTTGTGAGATCAATAAATATCCTCTTATTCATATAAAAACTAACTAAACTCTGATCATCTTTAAAATTTACATCAGGTAATAAATGATTAAAAATTAACTGAAGAAATCTAGAAAAATAAATAGTGTGTGCATCATCTTCAATTTTGCTAGCTACTTTCCTAATTATTAAACATGGAAAATCAAAAGATAAGTTATGGGTCAGAGAATACCCAATTTATTGTGATAGCTGTGGAATTGCATCAAAGTTGGTGCATTTTCCTGTGAAAGCCCTTGTGATATAATCAAAGAAAAAGCTCCACTCTCTTCTTAGATAAGCTTCCAGCATAGCCTATAGATCTGAAAAATTCTTTCATCTGTTCATCTCCAACTATGCCATCATACTGAGCCACTTCTGGAAGATAAAAGGCTTGACGAACCACAGTAAGAGTAATTGAATGTTTTTCATTGCATTGAAAAGTTATAATGGGTTCTTAATCATCACCAGCATTATTGAATTTTGCAGTTGACCATATTCTTAGTAATGATTGGGCAGAGAAATTGGAAGGTTCTTGAAGCGCATAACCACTGTAACTTTGTGCTAGAAAATCATGAATAACATAATAATCTTCAGGTGCATCGGACTTATTCAACAAAGAGATATAGTTTGTGGCAGCGAATGTATAATTATGAAAAATTTGACCTTTGGATGCCATTGAATCAATAGAGATGTGCAGGATAGAACAATTAGGGTTTATGAAATGAGAGAGAGAGAGAAAGGTACAAGTTGAAGATGAAGAATTCAAGATGAACAAAATGAATTAAACTATTTCCTCTCAATTGCATATAACCTGTAGTGGGACACGTGGCATAATATAATAGGATAAGCAATTATTAGTACGGGTCTCAAAATACAGCATGTGTATGTATATCTGTGTAATGAACTGTCATTCGTGACATACACGCGCCTTATTTCAAGTCCAATCAGAGAATGATAATTATGATGTCACAAAAATGAAATATGATCTCAGAGTTTAGCACTTAATCAGAGTTTACCAAGCATGAAATCAGAGTTTAAAATGTACTATCAGAGTTTACCACAGACTTTGACAGATTTTAACATAAACACTGATAACTTGTGATCAGATATTAGATGCTGTTATGATCAGAGTTTACTCCATTTTCCAACAGAGTTTACCACATATTCTGACATATACTCTGATTATCTGAAACTTGCTAAGTCAAGTTGAGCCACTTGTTACCATCCCTAATTCAGAAACCAGTCTGTTAAATAGGAATTCATTTCCAACAATAACAGATATACTCTGATTTAACAGACTGGTTTCTGAATTAGGGATGGTAACAAGTGGCTCAACTTGTTACCATCCCTAATTCAGGCAAATGTTTGGTGAATATATCTGTTATTTGTTGATATGTGGGAACAAAGTGTAATTCAATTGTGCCTTCCATAACATGTTCCCTTATGAAATGATATCTGATACTGATGTGCTTTGTCAGGGAATGTTGAACTGGATTTTCTGTCATTGCAATAGCACTTTGATTATCACAATAAATAGGAATTTTAGAAAAGTTCAACCCATAATCCAATAATTGATTTTTCATCCATAATATATGTGCACTACAGCTTCCTGCAGCTATATATTCATCATCTGTTGTTGATGTTGAGATTGATTTCTGCTTCTTGCTAAACCATGACACTAGCCTTCCACCCAAAAATTGACAACTGCCACTAGTCTTTTTCTGTCAATTTTACATCCTGTAAAGTCAGCATCTGAATAGCATATTTATTTAAATCAGACTCTCTAGGATACCTTAAGTCAAGATTAATAGTGCCCTTGAGATATTTGAAAATTCTCTTCACAGCTATCAAATGTGGTGCTCTTGGATCTGCTTGAAATCTAGCACACAGACATGTGGCAAACATGATGTTTGGTCTACTTGTAGTCAAATAAAGTAGATAACTAATCATTCCTCTGTATGGTGTAATGTCAAGAGGTTCTCCAGTGTCTTGATCAAGCTTTGTTGCAGTAGCCATAGGAGTTGTAGCAGATGCAGAGTCTTGCATTTGAAATTTTGTGAGTAAATTCCTTGTATATTTAGACTGATTAATGAAAATGCCTTCCTCAGTCTGTTTTACTTATAAATCTAGAAAATAAGTCAATTCTCCCATCATGCTCATTTGATACCTGAACTGCATTAACTTTGAAAATCTTTCACAGAGTTTCTCATTAGTGGAACCAAATATTATATCATCAACATATATTTGCACCAATAATAAATCATTATCTTGAGTTCTATAAAACAAGGTTTTATCAATTATACCTCTAGTGAAACCACTTTCAAGTAAAAATAGAGCTAAAGTTTCATACTAGGCCCTTGATGCTTGCTTTAGTTCATATAAAGGTTTATCCAGACTGTAGACATGATTTGGATATTTTGGATTGACAAGTTTCAATATAAACTTTTTCTTCAAGTTCACCATTTAAAAATACACTTTTAACATCCATATGGTAGACCTTGAATTTCTTATGTGCAGCATAAGCATGAAAAATTCTGATTGGTTCAAGTCTGGCTACTAGTGCATAGGTTTCATCATAATCTATGCCTTCCTGTTGAGAATAGCCTTTGGATACCAGTCTTGCCTTGTTTCTTGTAATGATTCCATTAGAATCTGTCTTGTTCCTGAATACCCATTTTATGCCAACAATAGATCTGTTCTTTGGCCTTGGTACTAGAGTCCAAACTTCATTCCTTTCAAACTCATTCAATTTTTCCTGCATTGCAGTAACCCAATATGCATCCTTCAAAGCATCTTCAACCTTCTTTTGTTCTATTTGTGACAGAAAACTATGAAATAGACATTCATTCTGAGTAGATTTTCTTGTCTTCACTCCACTTTTTAGATCACCAATAATTAAATCAGGTGTGTGATCTTTTGTCCACTTTCTTGGATGTGAAAGATTTCTTGCCTTCATAGAAAAATTCTTCTGTAAATGCTGATCATCCTCTTGAAAGTGTGCTTCCATCAGTATTTGATGTCTCAGAGTTTATGTACTCAGAGTTTGAATTATCAGATATTGAGGTATTAGTGTTTATAGTCTCAGAGTTTGATGGATCAGAGTTTAGGGGTTCAGAGTTTGGGTTGTTCAGAGTTTGGTCATACTATGATATTTCAATTACTGTGTTTTGATCTCCAATGTCAGTATTTGATTGATGTTGTTCCCCTTCAATATGTGCAGAATTTTCAATTTCTATTTCAATCATTTCTGAATCAAAGTTTAAAGAATCAGAGATTACCTCACCAGAGTTTGGTTGAAAAGAGTTTATTTCATCAGAGTTTGGTTCATCTGAGTTTGACTCATCAGAGTTTGGTTCACCAGAGTTTATTTTCTGCAGCTCATTCTCAAATCTCAGAGTTTTATGTGCATCATTATCATGTAATTTAACTATTTTCCCTTCATCGAAAGAGACATTGATTGATTCCATGACTGTCCTTGTCCTTAGATTGAATACTTTGAATGCCCTTGAAGAGGTTTTAGAAGTTGCATATCCAACAAAAATTTCTTCATCTGCTTTAAGTTCAAACTTCTTCAATTACTCATGATGTGTTTTGAGAATAAAACACTTGCTTCCAAAAATATGAAAGTACTTAACATTTGGCTTTCTTCCCTTCAAAGATTCATATGGAGTCATTCCATGTTTGTTTATTAGGGAACAAATTTGAGTAATGCATGCAGTGTTCACAGCTTCTGTCCAAAAGTAAGTAAGTAGCTTTGCTCCTTCTAGCATTGTTCTGTCAACTTCTATAAGTGTTCTGTTCTTTCTTTCAAATACACCATTTTATTGAGGTGTACCAGGTGCTGAGAATTGTTGAATAATACCTTTTGTTGAGCAGAATTCCTCCATTGTAGAATTTTTAAACTCTATTTCATTGTCACTTCTTAGATTCTTTACCTTGTGAGTTGATCCATTCCCAATCATTGCAATATGTTCAAAAATTATCTCTGCAATTTCATCATTCTTATGCAAAAAGTATACCCAAGTAAATCTA